>JAPVLO010000127.1:3235000-4639206 GCA_027257055.1 Cephalopachus bancanus | reverse complement strand
GATATTTCATTGATTTCATTTTTCTTAGGGTCTATGGTTGAAGAATTGGTGTGATCCCTTGGAGTGATAATACTCTTTTTTTTCATACATTTGAAGTTATTTTTGTGTTTTTTTCTAATCTGGATGAACTATGGTAGCTTTGATGCAGATAATCTGTGTATGTCAGCTTCTTTCTAATGTTGGTTGTAATAGCACTGTAGTGAACATAGTGAGATGTGGAGAGGCTCACTTACTTGTGTGAAATTAGACTGTTGAATGTCTTGGGAGACTTATCTTGCTCCTCAGTGGTGTGTACATATGTCAGGAAATAACCTGCTGTGTTACATCATTCAACCTCCAAATCAGCAGGTGGCACCTATGGGTAAGAGCTAGTTACTGTTAAGGTGGATTGATATTTATTTGATCCTTATTTACAGGAAGAGGCGCTTTGTTGTCTCAGCAGTTAGTCTGCAGAGTGTGCTGTGGTATGAGCTCTCAGTTGAACCCCTGGGAGGGGAAAACCAATATGGGCAGGGAGAAACCCAACAGGCCCAACTACAGGTCTACTGTTGTCAGTCTCAGACACTTGCTTCTGCGCAGGGTTCAGTATGCTGCCTCCCAATGCCCAGAGGTGTGCCAGGCAAGTTGTTATGGGACCTCCACTGCCTCAAGTTCTCTGTTAATGATGGGAAGGTTAGCTTAAACTTCTAGTCTAGAAGTCTGGGAGCTCCAAGTACCTGGAGATATGTCTGGTCACTGAGCAAGGAGAGAACCATAGCACCAAGGATTTTATTTTGGGTGAAGTGGTGGCTTAGGCTCCTACTCAAGGTGATTTGCTTCACTAAAGTGTGGAGCACAGAGGGCAGGCTGTGCAACGATAGCTACCCAGTGAAGGCAGGATGGCTTAGGCTGCTAAGCCTAAGGTATATAGAAATGGGTACCACCTAATCTTAGGGAGGGGAACACACTTTCTTGACAGACTAGAGTGACAGAGTGTGGCCACCCAGATGACACCTGCAGTCCAATTTTGTGTCACAGATTTGATCTTGGCTTCAGGCCTCATTACCTGGAAGGAACCATAGCATCAGAAACTCTCCTAATGTTCAGGTTGCTGATTCAAGAGCAGAGGGATGAGGTTCTTCCTGCTGATCTCCTGCCACATAGATTGTTTTCTAAGAGGTATACAAGGTTGTTTCCAAGATTTTTCTCAGTATGGTTGCAGTATACTACCCTAACTAGTCCAAGAGGAAGACTGGAGCTTTCAGCACTGGTGCTCATTCAACAGTTTTAGGTTGCAAAACTGACATTGGCTGTAAGATCTGCTGTTCGTGAGAAACCAGGGCCACAGCAACTTTTCTTCTGTTCAGGATGCAGGTTTTGTAATGTGGAAATGGTGCTTCCTTGTAGGCCTGTGTCATTTAGGCTGCTTTCTGGGTGTCCCTTTGTATTGCAGGGGCCCCTGAAACTGTCTGGAAGGGCAGGTCAAGAAGTAGGATGAGACACATAGGCAGTGATACACAGAAAATGATTCTGGGCCAGAAATCTGACCCTGGAAGACTCTCTTTCCAGAAGGAAAACATAGCTTTGAAAGGTTCCTTGCTGTTCTCAGTCTGCAGCTGGGATGAGACCAAGTCCTCCTCCAACTCTTGGAAAATCTCCATACTTCTCTTCTTGCTCAGGGTGGGAGAAACCTCTTCCCTACTCTCAAATGAGCAGTCTTGTCTCTGGGGAAAAATTGCAATGCTTACAGAGGTTGCTTTTACTGAGACATTGGTCCTGAGTCAAAAATGGTGTCTTTCTCATTGACTCAGATTTGAAAGAACATCTATGACTTTACTGGTTGTCTTTCCTTCTCGCCAACTCTTTGCCTACCCAGAGACAGTTACACAGCAGGGTGAAAATGGGGTGCTCTCCTGTGGCCTGGGTTAAGTGATCCCTGATTGGAAGGTATGCCTCAGAAGGAAATTCTCATTCCCATTCCTGATCCAGCTTCTCACCCACTTTTCTCTGGAAAGCAGGGTCATGGGAGCTATTTGCCCATCTTCTCCTTCCTGAGATCTGGGGTTTTCCTTTCTGTTCTAATTAATATCCATTTTCCTTCTTGAATTGGGAGTCACTCTGTTTATCTTTCAACATTATTTCACAGTGCTCTTATGGGTGAGGCATGCTGAAAATCTCTAATCTGCCATTTTTGAAAAAATAATTACATTTTTCTTTTTTTTAAAAAATGTGTGGTATTCCATTCAAGAGTTTATGAAAATCAAAGACCAATCACAAATATAATACTTTCTTCTGACTGTCTCTTTAGATTGATTTCATCCAGGTTAGATACACAAATCATTGGTAGGACATGATAACCAAAATTAATTATTCTTCATTTTAATTGATATTTGAAAACATTTGAGGATTATTAGGAAGGCAAAATAACTAAAGAAATAAATTTCTTGACCCTATAGGTTTATTAAAATTTTATATTTGCAAATACTTTAAAGTATTGTTATATTAATCATATTATCTATGATACAGTTTTTACTTTATTATTAATGAAGAAGTAATGCAAGTAAGCTATACAATTTGCTTATAATTAGATAGGTGGAAATTGAGTTCAGCTACGCATTGTGTTTATAGCATGGAAATAAGACTCATGGAGAAGTAGAACTTTAAATGTATGTTTTTATATCTCTAAAAAAATGACTTTGAAGAAAGAAGATCATCAAAGCATGCTATCAGGAAAACACTTATAATTAATATTTGACACTTAGAAACAAAAGCATATAAATCAATGGTATTACAAAATTTACTTTATGCATTTTTCTTATATTTCTTAAAGAAAAAGATATAGTGATAAATCTTCCTGTTCAATAAAAAATTATATACTAGGTGACATTTTTTTAACAAAAACTCCATTTAGAAGTTTCATACGTTATCCATGAATGTCATTAATTAAAATATTGCATTGACTCAGAAAACTGGCAGTTTCTTTTCCAAACTTGTTATAGCTCATTGAGTGATAAATGGGGCAAGGGTTGCTCTTAATTAAATTCATATGCCATGACTCCTTGCTAAATTAGCAACAAATGATGGGATTCAAAGTTTTCTCTTAATTTCTTAAAAATAAGCAACTATTTTCTCTAGGTATTGTTTATCTTATGACAGTGATTATAATAATTAATGTCTAGATTGTAAAACCCATTTAAAAATGAAATCTATGAAAATAGATCTACCATAGCTCAGAAAAAGAACAAATTCTGCATAGTAGTTTTACCCACTAAAGGATTCATTATGTGAGTACATCCCCAATCTGTTCTTCTTTATAGCAAATGATTATGAGGTAATATTGCCAACACAGATTTATATTAAAATAAATAATAAAAATTAGATGTTTAAAATTACTGAAATATATTTTCTTTTAAGTTATTTCACAAGACAGCATTGCACGTAATTTTACAAATTGTAAAAGAGTGAAGTAAATATCTTGTGACATGAAAGTGATCTGCTAATTTTATTTAGGAGCTGAATATTCTTCTCACTGTCTTTTAAGTATATATAAATTACGGCCCGACTAATTACTTTGTCTTCTACTCTGTTTTCAATTTAGTTACATGTGACAGTAATTCAGCGTTTAATATTTAAATAACAACATATTTATAAACTTGTTACATTTATTTTCTCAAAAGTGATTAATAATACAATGTCCATTAGGGAAGATAGTGTTTTGTTTTGTTTTTTTCTATACACAGAGCTTAGAGTAAACCCTCACACCTAACTGGTATTTAATAAGTGTTTTCCAAATAAATACATAAAAAGCACATTCATTTAGTTTTCCTTTATGCAAAATAATTTTTCAGTGATTGAGGATAGACAAGTAAAAACACATAATATTCTGCCTTGCATTTTCCATTCTTAAAGAGATAGACAACTAAACACACTTCACATAGACACATCATATACATAATATATCACCGGAGAATTAATACTATGATAATAATTAAAGCAGAGTAAAAGGAGAGACAATAAGAATATATGTTTTCAGATGTTTTCACAATAAATATGGTACAGCTTCACAATATGTATTAATTAGGCTGCAAATGCCCAAGGAAAAAAACCTATATAAAAATTGTTATTGTTTGAATGTTTTTCTCTATCTACTTCAACATTCATGTGTTAAAAGCTTAATTTTAAATTCAGTAATGTTGGGAGGTGGTACCTACTGGAAAGTGTTTGGGAATAGATCAATACTACTAGAAAAAGGGCTTGCAGGAATGGGTTCTCTCTCTTCCATTTTTCTGCCATGTGTGCAACAGTGTTCCTCCTCTTCAGAAAATGTAGTGTCCATGACCTATCTTGAAAACGAAGACTGAGCCTTAATCAGACATCAAACTTGACAGTTCCTTGATATTTGAGTTTCCATTTCCCACAACTATGAGAAACAAATTTTTCTTTTTTATAAATTACCCAGCATATTTTGTTATAAAGGCACAAAACAAACTGAGACTACAGAGTAGAATTATATTACGAATGCTTTATCCTCAGAGAAACATTTGTAATTGGTGTTTCATAAAACACACATTAGATAGAAGTAACAAAAGATATTTTTGCTTATTCTACTCTGTAAGAGATAGATACATTTTTTATAAATTATAAGTAAATAACTGCAGTAAATTAGTCCTGCAATATTATTAAGCTGATTTTATAGTTAAATAATTAATTAAAATTTGTCATTAATTAAAAACTACAAATAAATGTATTTTATCTGGCACTGTACTAAATACAGATAAAAAAATAGTACCTATTCTCTTTCCCAAAAAAGCATCATTATTAATAATCTTTTCTTTAACAAACAAAGCTCTTAACTAAAATTCTCTCAGAATAACAGATAATAAAAGGCCATTATTACTATGCTGAAGCAATATGCCGAGAAAGAATGCAAAATCTTCATATATTCAAATAGAGCAACAAATTCTCATTTTTACAAATGACCCAATAACTTTTTATATAACTTACTTCTCTGCAGAAAATAATTTTAAAATCTAGACATAACAAGAAACCGTCTGACAGAAGTAGAGACTGAAACAAAGTAGAAAAATTGTTGTTTAGTGTATATATTTAAAGAAGCAAGTTTTACTGTGAATTCTCATTTTCATGACTTTTAGCCTGATGTCAACCATATTCCCGTGTGGCATCTGGAGTTGTCTGTTGTATTGGTGGATAAAAAGGCATTATTGCCTGAGGACAGAACTCTAAACTCCAGGAAAAATGTCTGTTAGATAAGTGGATTAGTGATCTTATACATGAAAAAGCTGAGAGGAAATACTAAATGTTGTCTCCATATATTTGGTCAATACCTAAAAGAAACATATGCTAAACAGGCTCAAAAAACAAATCTCAGTTAAAAATATCTACATTAAAACTAACAAAAATAACAGGCGTTGAGGCAGCTGTGGAGAAAAGAGAATGCTTCTACACTGTTGGTGGGTAAGCTAGTTCAACCTTTGTGAAAAATGGTGCGGACTTTTCTCAAAGAAATAAAAATTGGCTTCCATATTCAGCAATCCCACTTCTGAAAATGCACCCAGAGAAAAATAAATCACTACCAAAAAGACACCAGCTCATGGCACACATTTAGTCATTGTAGCACTACCCACTATAGCAAAAACTTTACCCAAATGTTCACCAAAATGGGACTGGGTAAAGAAAATATGGTACTAGCAGGGCTCGGTGGTTCAGCCTGCAATCCCGCGCCGTGGCAGGAGTGGATTGCCTGAGCCCGCGGTTCGAGACCCGCCTGGGCAACTTGGTGAGACCTCACCTCCACAATGAATAAAAAAAAAATCACCGGGCGTGGTAGCGCGCGCCTGTAGTTCCAGCGACTTAGAAGGCTGAGGTGGAAGGATCGCCGGAGCCCAGCAGGTCGAGGCTGCGGTGGCCGGGAGCGGCCACTGCACTCCAGTCTGGGCGACAGAGTGAGACTCCAACTCAAAAAAAAAAAAAAAAAAAGAAAAAAGAAAATATGGTACTTATATATTATGGGATATTACACAGCCATAAAGAACAAAATCATGTCTGCAGCAACATGGTTGCAACTGGAGACTATCATACTAAGTGAACTACCAAAGAAACAAAAGTCTGAATACCGCATGTTCTCACTCATAAGCGGGTCTTGATCACTGATCACTTGAGCACAAGTGTACGAATGGCAGATGCTAGACACTGCTAGGAAAGAGAGGGAGGGAGGAGGGAGAAGGGGAATACGGCAACACAATGGGTACTAGGTCCACTAGTGGGGAGATAGGACCAACTAGAAGCCCAAACTTCACCTGCGTGCAGCTCCAGCTTACTCATGTAGTAAACCCTCACATGTACCTCGACAAAAATAGAATACAACACGATAAAATAAACAAAATAATGAAAGTGAGACTGAAACAGAAAGTGAACAAGCAGTCTTAAAAACAACCTAATGAAACATAAAGTTAACTTTTTTTTTTTTTTTGAGTTGGAGTCTCACTCTGTCGCCCAGACTGGAGGGCAGTGGTCGCTCCCGGCCACCGCAGGCTCAACCTGCTGGGCTCCGGCGATCCTTCCGCCTCAGCCTTCCGAGTAGCTGGAGCTACAGGCGCGTGCTACCACACCTGGCTAATTTTTTGATTTATTGTAGAGATGAGGGCTCACCAAGTTGCTCAGGCGGGTCTCGAACCCATGGGCTCAGGCAATTCACTCACCTCAGCCTCCCAAAATGCGGGATTACAGGCTGAGCTACCGAGCCAGGTTTATAAAGTTAACTTTTTAACAAGATCAATAAAATTTATATTTTAGATAGATTGAAAACAAAAAGATAAAAATAAATTACCAATATCAAAGATGAAAAGTAGAGCATCCCATAGATTTTATAAGCTTTGAAAAGATAACATAAAGTGTTAACAACTTTATACTAACTATTTGATAAAAATGAACAAAATCCTTGATTCTTTTAAAGGTGACATCAGAAAAAATATAAAACATAGATATTATATGCAACAAAGTCAAATTTTAAATAATTTCTTCTATATGTAAAATGCTAGTTTCGATTGCTTTATGGATAAATTTTTCATAATTTTTTTCTGGATATAAAGGTGAAGGGAGCTTATCTCAGCTCATCTGATGAGGCCATTGTCATCCTGGTACCAATGAGCACAAATAGCACAAGGAAAAAAATCCTCACAAATTTTCTTTAAGAATATTGTTTTTGCCGGGCTGGGTGGCTCAGCCTGTAATCCTGCGCCTTTGAGAGGCTGAGGTGAGTGGATTGCCTGAGCCCGCGGATTCGAGACCCGCCTGGGCAGCAAGACCTCATCTCTACAATAAATCAAAAAATCAGCCGGGGGTGGTAGCGTGTGCCTGTAATTCCGGCTACTCGGAAGGCTGAGGCGGAAGGATCGCCGGAGCCCAGCAGGTGGAGGCTGCGGTGGCCGGGAGCAGCCACTGCACTCCAGTCTGGGTGACAGAGTGAGACTCCAACTCAAAAAAAAAAAAAAAAGAATATTGTTTTTAATTGTTTCTTACCCCCACTGGTGAAGGAAGGATTCCTACACTACATTTATGGAAATGGCCATATACACAACACCCAGTACTGCACATGTGACATCATCAACAGTTTATTGGTCCCACATACCTGCAGGCCACAAGTGATGAACAGTGCATGCCCTGCAAGAGTACATAGAGATTGTACTAAGAAACCATGGACCAGAAACTGCGAAACAACTTTTGTAGTAACAAGAATTGTTCCTAGCTCCCATTGCATAATGTGATTGGATTGTTAGAATAATTTCACATTTAGTCAGAGAACTAAAACTAATTACTAAGAAATAATCAAGGACTATACCTGGTTTATTTGATAAAAAAGTTTTTTGGCTATGGCATCTTATCTGCAAAAGCACAATACAATGGAAAATTTTCAGTGAAATCATTCAAGGCTCTTCTAATTTTATCACATTTTACGAAAGCAGATAATATTGGAACTTAATTTGGGGACTTTCACTACACATATAGACACAAGTGTTGTTGATAGAATTTTAGAAAATTATATAAGTAATATATTAAAATATATAAGAATAAATATATGTGTTTTTATAGAGCTTGACCTAGTAAAACTTAACCCTGCAATGTAAGATTAGATTATCACCTAAAAATAAATCAATGCAATTCATCATATTAATGAAATAAAGTGGAAAAAAATACATTATCATTTCAATTGATGCAGAAAAATTATTTGCAACCATTGTAAAATCTCTTAGGAATGTTAGGAATGACAGTGAAGATGGTGAAGTGTGTATCTCCAAAAGTTTGTCACTTCACAGAAAAGACAGAAAAAAAAAGAGAAAAAATGTCAAAATCAACCTTGTTAAAACTCAAGATAATAGTCAAAGGTTTATGACACCCAATTAAAAATACAGAATCAAGATATAAATAACTTATAAACGCCAAGTGAATGTGCAGCATTTATATTTGCCCTTGCCTTGCTGCATTCCTGATTTGGCAGCATTCTGAAATAAAGCAGTATGCATTCTCAGTGTGGAACCCTGATTCATGGTTCTAGATAAAGCAAAGTAAATCTTGTTCTTAAGAATGGTGTTTGTCTGTTTTGACCTGTCTGAAGGCCAACTAAAAAGTTGATATAAGGCACTTGCCGTTGTTTTGTCTAATTTGAAACTCTCAGAGTGAAAAAGTGACATTTTTTTGTAAATATTGCAAGTCAAATTACCAAACCACAACCATGAGAGACAAAAGGTTCCAGATGAGACAAACAATAGATACACAGAAACCCTAGGAGAAAGATTCCTGAGATAGTTAGGCGACTGAAAAATTTGTGAATCCTGAGTATTTTGTAAAACTACACGAATGCTTAGGGCATGATGTATGTTCAGAAATAACTTTATAAATGCTCGGTTTTACCTTGACTGTTTAGGCTCTTTGCAAACATAAAGTGAAAGTTAAGGCTTGATTGTAAATTACCTGGCTAATGGCTAAATTTTAAAGAGGTGCTCAATATCAAGCTGATCTGAAATACAAGAATAGTTGTTTTATTGTTTTCCCCCACAAACAAACAAACAAACAAACAAACAAAAAAGCTCTGTCAAAACACAAAATACTAGGTGACTACACACTTAAGGGACAGATTTTAGCCACTAAGACTCTACCCATGAAAAAAGAAAATAATCTTTAAAAAATTGAGTGGCAAAATCAAAAAACAAGACAAATAAAGAACATAAACAATGAAAACAAACCTTGAGAAGGAGAAAAATTGTATTTCCAGAATTGCCCATTATATTATTTTACATGTTCAGTTTTCAACAAAATATTATAATGCATGCAGAGAAACAAGTTAGTATGGTTTGTTTACAAGAGAAATTACCAAAACCTCTCCCTTGAAGCTTAGACATTAAGCTTATTAGTCAAATACATTGCATTAGCTGTCTCAAATAAGCTCAAAGAGCTAAAGAAAACTAGAATATTTTAATAAACAAATAATATCAGCAAAGTGACAAAATTTATGAAAAGGAAACAACTAAAAATACTGAAGCTTAAAAATACCGTAATTGAAACAAAACATTGACTAGACAGTATCAACTGATTTGAACAGAAGAAGAAAGGCTCAATGAGCTGAGTAGCAGTTAATGGACGTTATCCAGTCTGAGAAGTAGAAAGAAAAGTGAATAAATAAATATGAGTAGAGACTAAGGAGCCAGTGGGACATTATTGAATGTGTTGATATATATAATAGGAGTCCCAATAGAATAGTATAGACAGAAAAAAGAAAATAAGATACATTCTTTTAGAATAATGGCCAGGTTCAGTGGCTCAGCCTATAATCCAGCGCCTTTGGGAGACTGAGGTGAGTGGATTGCCTGAGCCCGCGGGTTCGAGACCCGCCTGGGCAGCAAGACCTCATCTCTACAATAAATCAAAAAATCAGCCGGGCGTGGTAGCTCGCGCCTGTAAATCCAGCTACCTGGAAGGCTGAGATGGAAAGATTGCCGGAGCCCATCAGGTCGAGGCTGCGGTGGCCGGCAGCGGCCACTACACTCCAGTCTGGGAGACAGAGTGAGACTCCAACTCAAAAATAAAATAAAAGCCGGGCTCGGTGGCTCAGCCTGTAATCCTGCGCCTTTGGGAGGCTGAGGTGAGTGGATTGCCTGAGTCCGCGGGTTCGAGACCCGCCTGGGCAGCGAGACCTCATCTCTACAATAAATCAAAAATTAGCCGGGCATGGTAGCGCGCGCCTGTAGTTCCGGCTACTCGGAAGGCTGAGGCGGAAGGATCGCCGGAGCCCAGCAGGTCGAGGCTGCAGTGGACTGCACTCCAGTCTGGGCGACAGATTGAGACTCCAACTCAAAAAAAGCAAAAACAAAACCAAAAACAAAAAAACAAATATAAAATAAAATAAAATAATGGTTGACTACTTTTCCCAATTGGATTAAAAAAAATATGAATCTACATATTTATGAAACTCAACAAATTTTAAGTAGCATGCACAGTAGAGATTCATACTGAAACATATTATAATCAATATGTCAAAATTCAGAAACAAAAATGAAGTCTTGAATGCAGCAAGGAAGAAGTGATTTCTAATGCACAGTAATACCCCCTTCTGAAATTTTGTTTTCTATGGTTTCGGTTGCCTTCAGTCAATTGCTAATCAAGCATATTAAAAAAAATTCAAAAAGAAACAATTTATATGTTTTATATTATGTGATATTCTGTGTAGCATAATAAAATGTCACACTGTTTTACTTTGTTCAGCCCAGGATGTAAATTTTTCTTTCTACCAGCATATACAAACTGTATAAGCTACCTGACCTTGCGTCACTTAGTGGTTGTCTCAGTTATCATATTGAAGGCACATAATTTATGCAGCGTTAGGTACTATTTGCAGTTTCAGGCATTCACGTGGTGGGGGTGGGAAGGGGGGAGTCCTAGAACATATTCCACCTGGATAAGGAGAAATTACCAAACAGGAATCTTCAATAAACTTAATACCATATTTCTCACAAAAAATACCAGAAGCCAGAATGAGGGAAATGACAATGTTATAGTGCTGAAAAAAAAAGAAGAAAAGGTAACTGAGCCACAAAACTATCTTTCACATATGAAGAAAAAATTAAAGCATTCTAAGAAAATCAAAGACTGAGAAAATTTATCGCCAGTAGTCCTACCCAACAGGAGATACTCAAGAGAGTCCTTTAGGCATAAACTCTAATATAAATGAAAAAAAAAATTAAAAGTTGATTAAGGTCACTATGCAGGAAATTATAAAAGACAGTATTGTTGCATTTAAAAAACAAATGCATAAAACAATGCTAATTATGTGAATGTGTGCACTAGGAATAAAGATGTAATCTGTAACAGTAAGTGGAGAAATAGAGCCATATAGAAGCAGAAGCAGGGTTTGTATGGTAGAAATTAAGTGGTGGTAATTCAAACTAAATTGTTATGAATTCAAGAGATTAATAAAAATTCCCAGGGCAACTGCTAAGAAAATAACATAAAAGATGAAAAAGAATTAGTAAGAAATTAAACTGGTAAACTATAAAACAATTAATTAGACATAAAAGAAGGTAATGATGGAAGCAGAGGAACAAAAAAGATGTAAGTCATAAGAAACAAATAGCAAAATGACAAAACTTATCAAGTTATTTTGTAAGTTTATAGATGGAATGGAACTCTCTAATTAAAAGACAGATTGGCATAATTTGTCAGAAAATATAATTCAACAATGCTGTCTATAAAAGACATAAATAGATACAAAAAAGAAGGATTAGAAAAATATAACATGCAAATGAGAACCAAAAGGCAGCTGGTATGATTATACTAATATCAGGGAAAAAAAAGAATTAAAAGTAGGGAGTAACTGCTTAATGGATATGGGGTTTTCTTTTGTGACAATAATAGATTTTAACAGAGGTAGTGGTTGTCCAGCATTGTAAAAGTAGTATATACTTTAAAATATTCAGTTTTATGTTATGTGAATGAAAAACAAACAAACAACAAACCCTCTCAGAAAACATGGAAGAGAGAAAATTTTCTCAATCTGATTAAGCACATGTACCAAAAATCTACAACCAACATATTACTAAATGGAGAAATACTTCATGCTTTCTATATTAATAAGCAGAAAGATGTCCACTTCTATTTAACACTGAGTTGGTGGTTCTAGTACATGGATAGAGGCAAGAAAATAGAACTAAAAACTCATCAATTTAAAAGAAAAAAATAACTATTTTTATTTGCGTAAGCAATTATGCATGTGCAATATCCTAAGGAATCTGCAGAAAACATTCTAAAACTAAGTGAATTTGCAAGTATAAATGCAGTTTCATTTTATATAAAATCAATATAATAGAAATCACCAATTTCATTTATAATACCTCTAAAAAAAGGAATAAATTTAACAAGGATATGCAGTTCTTACATATTGAAAACTAAAAGTATCACAAATGGTAACTAAATAATCCTAAATAAATAAAGATATCCTTCACACACATAGATTGAAAACCCTAATGTTGGTCAGATGGCAATTCCACACAAAAATATTCAATTTTGATTTCCAATCAAAATCTTTTTTTTTTTTTAGTTGGAGTCTCACTCTGTCGCCCAGACTGGAGTGCAGTGGCCGTCCCGGCTACTGCAGCCCCGACCTGCTGGGCTGCGGCGATCCTTCCGCCTCAGCCTTCCGAGTAGCCGGTATTACAGGTGCGCGCTACCACGCCCGGCTGATTTTTTGATATATTGTAGAGATGAGGTCTCTCCTGCTCAGGTGGGTCTCGAACCCGCGGGCTCAGGCAATCCACTCACCTCAGCCTCCCAAAGCCACGGGATTAAGGCTGAGCCACCGAGCCCGGCCCAATCAAAATCTTAACAGGCATTTTTGATGAAATTTTCATGTAGACTGTAAAATCTATAATGTAGAGCAGAGTTAAGAATAGCCAAAAAGATTTGCATTAAAAAACTTTCATTACCTCAATTTTTAATTTTACTACAAAACTACAGTAATCAAAACAGTTTGATATTGATACAAACATATTGAAAAATATAACAGGTCTAAGAAATAGACTCACAGTTTTATAGTTAAAGTCACTTTGACAGACTAAATATAATTTAATGAAAGGAAAAGATTTTCAACAAATGGTACTAGAAGAGTACACTCTATATGTGGAATTCATGAACTTTGATCCTTCTCTCACACACTAAGCATACAGATTAATTTTTAAAATGACACAAAATCTAAATATGAGTTCCAAGACTACATAAATAAATAAACTATATAATATAGAAGGAAGTCCTAGTGATGTTGGGTTAGGCAAAGATTTGTTAAGACAAAAAGAGTACAAAGTGTGTAAAAACTAAGAAAAGGAATTTTCCAAAACTCAAGCCTCATGCTCTTCAAGAAAAACAATGAAGATTTTTGACAATTCAAGCTTCCTATTAGTAGTAGAAAATGTCAACAAAATATATAACTGACAAAGTTTTTATATGACAATATGAAAAGGATTCTTAATAATTAAATAATAAGAAGACCGATAATCATACTCAAAATGGCAAAATATGTGAACAGCCTCTTCACAAAAGAAGATATGTGAATAGCCAATAAAAGCATATGAGAATTATGTAGTCATCAGGATAAGTAGTCATCAAGGTAATGAAAATGAAAATCACAGCGACATTCTATTACATTCTCACTAAAATGTCTGAAAGTAAATAGGCTGAAAATATTTGCACAGTGTTGGCAAATATGTATACCAATTGGCACTCATACACTTTTGGTGGAATGTAAGTAATACAATTATTTTGAAAACCAGTATGGCACTGTATTATAAAGTTAAACATATGTTTATCACATGACATAGCAATCTCGGAATTGATTCAACAGAAATAAAAATCTGTTTTCAAAAAAATTTGTTAAAAAGAAAAAATATTTTTTACAGTAATGTTCTCAACAACTGAAATTTGGGAGAACTCAAATGTCCATAAACTGATGAGTTGAAAAATAGTATTATATTTATACTGTGATATAGTGCTTAGCAATTTTAAAAAGTAGAATATTAATATTCATACAGATAAATATCAAAAACATTAATGTTAATTGAAATACAAAATGCTACATGTGTATAATTTTTATGCATATGAAAATCTAAAAAAAAATAATTTGTTGTTAAAAAGCAAGTCATGGTTGCCAGAGTTTGAAATTGAAGCCTGGGTTCAAATACAAAAGCATATGAGGCTATTTTTAAAGCTGAGGGAAATGTGCTCTATTTTGATTGTAATGGTGGTTACATTACTGTACAAGTGCCAAAGTTCATAAAGTTGTACATGTAAGTTAATAAATTTCTTAATGTAAATTATGCATCAATAAAGCAATTGAAAAATATAATCTCCTGTTTACCAGAATGTAAGCCCAAAGAAGTCAAGAAATATACCTAATTTAAATCTGAATTCCCCCACTGTGCCTGACACATAATAGATAAATTGATTAGATACGTTAGTTAAATGATGAAAAAATGGCCATGAGTTGCATTATTGCCTGCCTATATAAAACAAGTACACCTGGCCGGGCTCGGTGGCTCAGCCTGTAATCTCAGCGCTTTGGGAGGTGATGTGAGTGGATTGCCTGAGCCCACGGGTTTGAGACCCGCCTGGGCTACTTGGTGAGACTTCATCTCTACAATAAATCAAAAATTAGCCAGGCGTGGCAGCGCGTGCCTGTAGTTCCAGCTACTTGGAAGGCTGAGGTGGAAGGATCGCCGGAGCCCAGCAGGTTGAGGCTGCGGTGGCCGGGAGTGGCCACTGCACTCCAGTCTGGGTGACAAAGTGAGACTCCAACTCAAAAATAAATAAATAAATAAATAAATAAAACAAATACACTTAATTTACTTTATCTAATTTATTTTTACATGTGTACTTTAATCTATTGTAGATATATAGTTTAATCTATATGTATACTTTTGTAAACGTTTGAAGTCTATTTGAGATTATATATTTCAAATTAATTCAAATTTTGCTTTCCATAGAGAAATTATGTGAAATTTGTTATATGGTTTGATAATAGATTCTTATAGTTTGCCATTTAAAAATTTTGTTTTATGATTATTCTAAAATCCGTGGTTTAGTGATTTGTAAATGAAAGAGTGGAAAAAATGTTCACTGCAATTTCAATGGAAGCACTACTACATCAGAACAACTAACATTTTTTCTTGTGCTTATTTTTCCCTTTTATGTATATTTCTTGATTTCATAAGAACATATTATTTTTTCCAAACATAATAAATAAAAAAATAAAGGCTCAAAGACAACACAAACTTAAGTGTGATAAGTGTAATAAAAATCCTGACTTGTAGAGGTAATATTTCACCTTTAAGTGCCTAAAATACAAAAGAAAAGAGAGAAGCAAAGTGCTTGGATACACTGGTGGAAAAGAAGTATCTAGTATAAGGGAGAAGGCCATCACATAGAACCTTGGAGCATGGTGAAAGGGACTCTGAAGCTAAATTATTACTGAGCATGTAAGCTCTTCGTTGCGGTCAAATGTCTTCCATCAAAATTCATATGCTGAAATCCTAACGTCCAAGGTGATGCTATTAGAAGGAAGGACGGGAGGTGATTGGTCATAATGAACAAAGACCTCTTGAATGAGATTCATGTCCTTATGAAAGAGATTCAGAAGAGACCCCTCCATCCTTCCACCATGTGAGAACACTGCAAACAGTCACCATCTATGAAGAAGGGGCCATCAATAGATGCTGCTTCTGCCAGGGCTTTAGTTTTGGACTTCTCATCCTCTGGAACTATGAGAAATAAATTTCTATTGTTTATGAGCTATTCAGTTTATGATATTTTGTTGCAGCGGCCTGAAGAGACATCCCTCTTGCTTTTACCTATGGGTAGCCTTCCTTTTAATAGCCCAAGATGCTTATAAGCAATAATCTCTCCCCTGACCCAAACCAATGAAACCTTGTACGCCCTGTATGAGGTGGCAGCCTGAAGGGAAAACATTATCCACTGAATAGAGAGGGAGTCAACAGAACTGATGGAGAAAATTTGTATGAATGTGGACAATGCACACCCTCTGCACTCATTATTCTTCTCAGAGGAAAGGAGAAGAGCCTCTCAAACATAATGTGATCCACTTAATGTAGTTCCCTAGACAAAATGAGAATCATGCTCAAAGAGGCAAGATGAAACAGTCTGATTGACATCCAGATGCCTCAATACAATGAATCAACACTAATTATCTTGTGACTTTATCAGGAAAAAAATATATTTTTCACTATATCCATATACTACTCAGAAGTTCTTGGCTGTCTAAATTATTTTTGAGCATTTCTGTTTCTTCAGTTGTAATTTGGCAGGGTCAGCAACCTCTGCTAACTAAGTCATTGCTCAAAAGAGCAATTCATCTTTGTGGGGTTATGCATCAATTTTGTTCTGTTTGCCACTGTTGTTTCTCTTCTTTCCACATCTATACCTTAGTGAATTCAACATTCTGATAGTATTTCTTCTGCCTTCATTGAAAATGAAAAACACCAGCTGTTCAGATGTCTTGTTTTACATCTGTCTTTTCTGCCTGCTCTGCTTCCTAAATTCACAATTCGACCAATGTCATGACTATTCTTTCCAATTACTCTGGGTCTCAGATTTAGCTTTACTCTGACTTCTTTCACTGCTTTATCTCCCATCAGTTAGCTTGTTTATCAACTTTTCTTTGTTAACTGACTTTCAGACTAATTTTTTCTGTCTCTTTGGCCTACCACACATGATTCTCCAATCTCTCTCTCTCTCTCTCTCTCTCTCTCTCTCTCTTTTGCATGTATCAGACAGATAACATTTATATTGTTTCCAATTAATACTCCCCAAACATTGACTTCACTACTTTATTGCCTTGGTCAAAACATTTTGTGCCAGGCTCGGTGGCTCAGCCTGTAATCCCGTGCCTTGGGAGGCTGAGGTGAGTGGATTGCCTGAGCCTGTGGGTTCAAGACACGCCTGGGCAACTTGGTGAGACCTCATCTCTACAATAAATCAAAAAATTAGCCGGGCGTGGTAGCGCGCGCCTGTAGTTCCAGGCTACTTGGAAGGCTGAGGCGAAGGATCTCCGGAGCCCAGCAGGTCGAGGCTGCGGTGGCCAGGAGTGGCCACTGCACTCTAGTCTGGGTGACAGAGTGAGACTCTAACTAAAAAAAAAAAAAAAAAAAAAGCATTTTGCTACTTTTGTATTGCCTAGCATATTGAATCTAAGTGGCCCAATTTGACACCTAAGTCTCCTTATAACTTGAAATCCTCTGTGTCCCTCTCCCACAGTTCTCATTGCTCATATCTGCTATATCCAACTCTATCATTTATGTTTTTTTTTCCAGATTCTACGAAGTCTTTTCCAGGAGAGATTTTGTCATCTCACTCTATACATTTTTAAGACATATTTTTTTCTACAAAAATATGCAGTCAATTCTCATTATTTGTAGTAGCTATGTTCTATAAAATTGCAATGAATGCTGCATTAATGAATACTGAACTATTGTTCCTGTGTCTATATGCACACATACATATACTATATAGATTATAATTTCAAATTATAAAAACAACTCATTGTGGTAGATTCTATTTTCTTTTTTTGTAAAAGAAAAAATTAGAATCAGAGATGTTCAGTAGCTTTTCTAAGGATTCCACCACACATATGTCAGAGTTGGGATTTAAATTCTGTCCAACTGTCTTCAGAACTGAAGATTCCTGTAGTACACTGCACTGTCCCCTACTGCCTCTGGTCATCTCTGTATAAGATCTGAGACAAGAAGGCAGATAGACATTGCCTTGTTTGACCTCAACTGCTAACATGCTCCTAGGTTCACTCAAACTTTGTATTTATCTGCACATGTCCTCAAAAGACAATGAAATCACTGTCAGCATTGATTTTGGAATTACAAATAAATTTTATATAGTAGGAATCCACTAATAATAAAAAAAAAACCCACTGTATATTCCTCTTCTGTAAGGTCCTGATTTATATCTGCATTCACAGTAAAAAAAAATACATTTTCAGTAATTTTATTATGCATTATGTGGCCATTTAATTTAGAATAAAAACAATGTGTGTTTGTGTAGGTGAGGATACATTAGACATATTTATTAAACTATTAGTACACAACCAGCTAGATTACTGTTATAAGTTTCACACAAAGCTTGTTCATCTGACATAGATATGAAATGTAAATATAAAATGTAGGTGCTTATACATTTTATTTTATTATTTTGTTTTCAAGATGTGGGCACAAGTAGGAACTAATTACACAAGTAGGCTGCGTGCAGGTGAAGTTTGGGCCTCCAAATGGTCACTTTCCCTGGTTTGGGACCAGGTACCCTTTGTGTTGTCACAAGCCCTCTTCCTTCCCTCCCTTCCCTGGCAGTGCCCAGTGACTGGTGATTCCTCATTTGTTCTGTTGTGATTAATGTGCTTTTCATTTGGCTCTCCACCTGCTTGCTGCTGATGTATGGAAATGCAACTGTCCTTAGCACATGTTCTCCAACTCTATCCAACTTGCTGCAAGTCATGATTTTGTTCTTTATGACTGAAATACTCCATCATGTCTATGTTCCACATTTACTTTATCTAGTCTCTTGGATCAGCATTATGGTTGATTCCATGTTTTTGCTATTGGGAAGAGTGTGGCTGTAAACATGCCTGTGCAGGTGTCTTTTTGTTAGAACAGTTTATGTTCCTTTGGGTATATCCCCAGGAGGATTGCTGGATCGTATGGTAGGTTCATTTTTTGTATTTTTAGGAATCACCACACTGCTTTCCATAGATGCTGAACTAGCTTGCACTCCCACCTGCAGTGTATAAGTGTTCCCTTTTCTCCACACCCGTGCCAACAATTTTTTAAAAATTTATTAATGATGGCCATCTTTACTGGAGTTGGTGGTATCTCATTGTAGTTTTGATTTGCATTTCTCTGATGATTAGTCAGGCTAGAAATTTTTTCATGTATCTGTTGGCTGCGTATACATCTTCTTTTGAAAAGTGCCTATTCAAGTCCTTTGTCCACTTTATAATAGGGTTTTTTTTTCTCTTGAGCTTGTTTTAATTCCTTGTAGATCTTGGTTGTATGTTGGTAGATACATAATTTGCAAATATTTTTTTCCCAGTCCTTGAATTGTCCACTCACTCTCTTGAGGGTTTCTTTTGCTGTGTACAAGCATTTCAGTTTGATGAGGTACCACTTGCCTGTATTAGTTTTTATGATATTCACTTTTGAAAACTTGTTCAATAATTCGCTGCTTACTTCAATGTGCATAAGAGTGTGTCCTATGTTTTCTTTGAGGGTTCTTATAGTTTCTTGTTTTATGTTTAGGTCTTTGAATCATTTAGAGTTGTCTTTTGTAAAAAGTGATAGATAGGTGTCCAATTTCATTCTTCTACATATGGTTAGGCAGTTAACCCAGCACCATTTGCTAAATACGGTCTCCTTTCCCCAGTGATTGTAACTGGTGGTTTTGTCAAAGATAAGTTGATTGAAAGATTGTGTTTTTGATTCCAGAATCTCTTTCCTGGTCCATTGGTCTATGTGTCTATTCTGGTACCAATACCAGGCTGTTTAAGTTACAACAGCCTTGCAATAAAGTTTAGTCTGAAAGTGTGATACCTACCACTTTGTTTCTTTTGCTGAGGATTGTTTTGGCTATTTGTACTCACTTTGTTTCCATACGATCTTCCATATTGCTGTTTCAGAATCAAAATATATGATATTCGCAACTTGATGGGTATTGTATGGAATCTGTAGATTGCCTTGTGTAGGATGGACATTTTGACAACTGTTTCTTCCAATTCATAAGCAAGGAAACATGTTTCACTTGTTTATGTCAGTTTTAATATCTTTGAACTGTGTTTTGTAGATTTCATGGTAAAGGTCTTTCACTTCTCTTGTTAGGTAGATGTAAAGGTATTTATGTGTGTGTGTGTGTGTGTGTGTGTGTGTGTGTGTGTGTGTGTGTGTGTGTGTGGCTATTGTGAATAAAACTGTGCTTTTCATTTGACTCCACCTGCTTGTTGCTGGTGTATAGAAATACAACTGCCTTTAGCACATTGATTTTGTACTTCAAAACTTTATCAAAGTCATTTTTCAGTGAGAGGAAACATTTGATGAGCTCCCTTGATTTTTCAAGGTATAGAATCATATCATCTGCAAAGAAGGATTGCTTAAGTTCTTCTTTTCCTATTTGGATATTCCTGATTTTCTTCTCTTGCCTGATTGCTCTGGAAAGAAATTTCAGCACTATGTTGAATAGGAGGAGTAAGAGTGGGTATCCTTGTCTTGTTCTGTTTCTTAGAGAGAATGATTCCAACTTCTGCCTGTTAAGCAAAAGGTTTGCTGTGGGTTAATGATAGATGGCTTTCACTATTTTGAAGAATAGTTTGAGGAACATCTGTGCCTAGGTGTTTGAGGGTTTTTATCAAGAAGTTATGCTAAGTTTTGTCAGATGCCTTCTGCATGTAATGATATAATCTTGTGGTTCTTGTTTTTACATCTATTAATGTATTGAATTACATTTATAGTCTTGTGAATGCTGACCAGTCCTGAACCTCAGGAATGAAGCCCACTTGGTCATGATGGATGATCCTTGAGATGTGTTGTTGGATCCAATTTTCTAGAATCTTATTGAGAATTTTTGTGTCTATGTCTAACAAGGAGTGTGGCCTGTAATTCTCTTTCCTTGTTGGGTCTTTGCCAGCTTTGGCTATCAGTGAGATATTGGCTTCATAAAATGATTTGGGGGAATTTCCATCTTTCCTGATTGCCTGGAGTACCTTCAATAAGGTTGATATCAATTCTTTCTTTATGTTTTGTATAATTCAGTTGGAAAGCCTTCTGGTCTGGAGCTTTTTTGGTGTGTAGACTTCTTTTTTTTTTTGATTTGGAATCTCACTCGGTCACCCAGACTGGAGTGCAGTGGCCGCTCCCGGCCACCGCAGCCTCGACCTGCTGGGCTCCAGCGATCCTTCCACCTCAGCCTTCCAAGTAACCGGAATTACAGGCATGCACTACCAAGCCCAGCTGATTTTTTGATTTATTGTAGAGATGAGGTCTCACTGCCTAGGCGGGTCTCAAACCCGTGGGCTCAGGCAATCCACTCACCTCAGCCTCCCAAAGGCGCGGGATTACAGGCTGAGCCATCGAGCCTGGCTTGGTGTGTAGACTTCTTATGACTGAGTCTATTTCCTGGATTATTGCTGGTCTGTTTAGAGTTTCAATTTCTTCTTGTTTTAACATGGGAGTTTGTGTGATGTCTGAAAGTCCACCATTTCCTTTAGGTTTTCAAGTTTATTTGCATAGGTGTTCATAGTAATCTCTGATAATTTTTTGAATTTCTTCAGGGTCAGTTTTTTTTAAAGATGTGGGGTACAATTTAGGATTAGATATACAAATGGTTATTGTACAGGTAAAATTTGGGCTTCCCTTTCATCTCCACTTCTCCTGGTTTAAGATCAGGTATCCTTTCAATTAAGTGTGTCCCTCCCTCCCCTGGCAGTTTCCCAGTACTGCCAGTCTCTTTCTTATAGTATTATGATGATTGCCCAGGGTCCATTTATGACTGAGAACGTGTCATAGTCCATTGCTTCTGTGAAAAATCATTGAGTATGATAGATTCTAAATCCTTTCAGGTTGCTATGAAGTTCATAATTTTGTACTTTTTTTTGGTTTCATAATATTCCATCATACATATGTACCACTTTTTCTTATCCAGCCCACTTTTGATGGCCAGCACAGTTGGTTTCAGTTTTTGCTATTGTGAATAATGTTGAAATAAATATGCATGTGCAAGTGTCTTTTTCATAGAGTGATTTGAGTTCCTCTGGGAATATTCCCAGAAGGGGAGTTGCTGGGTCCTATGGAAGGCCAATTTTTAGATCATTTAGAAATCGCCAAACTGTTTTCCACAGAGGATGTACTAGTTTACACTCCTACCAACAGTGTAGCAGTGCTCTTATTTTCTCTGCATCCTCTCCAGCATCATTGTTTTTTGAGTAATTGATGATGGTCATCCTGACTGGAGTTAGGTGGTATCTCAGTGTCTTTTTAATTCATATTTCTTTAATGATTAGTGAGGTTGAGCATTTTTTCATATATCTGTTGCCTGCTCATATGTCTTCTTTTGAGAAGAGTCTATTCATCTTTTCCCACTTTTTGATAGTGCAGTTTTTTTTTCTTTTTGGCACATTTGAGTTCCTTGTAAATCCTAGATATTAGGCCTTTATCAGATATATATTTGGCAATTATTTTTTTTCTCATTGTTTGAACTGTCTCCTCACTCTATGATTTATTTTGCTTTTCAGAAGCTTTTCAGTTTGAGGAAGTTTCACTTGTCTATCTTATATCTTATGGCATAGGATTTGGAGTTTTGATCAGAAATTGGTTGCCAGTTCCAATTTCCTTAAGGGTGTCTGCTGCATTTTCTAAGGTTCTTATAGTTTGAGGTTTTACACTTAGGTCTCTGGTCCATATAGAGTTAATTTTTGTGTATGATAATAGCTAGGGATCTTGTTTTAATTTTCCTCATGTGGTCAGTCAGTTTTCACCACACCATTTACTGAATAGGTTCTCCTCTCCCCAGTGGTTGTTAGTGGAGGCTTTATCGGATATCACTTGGTTGAGAAATTGAAGTTGTGCTTCAGGAATATTTATCCTGTTCCATTGCTCTATATACCTGCTCTTGTACAATACCAGACTATTTTGATTATTATAGCCTAATAAAGTTTAAAGTCTGGAAGTGTGATACTTCCCATTATGTTTCTTTTGCTGAGGATTGTTTTGGCTATTCATGATCATTTATGTTGCCATATGAACTTTTATATTGTAGTTTCCATGTCTGAAAAGAATGATGTTGTTAATTTAATGGGTATTGCATTAAATCTATAGATTGCCTTGGGTAGGATGGACATCTTAACAATATTGATTCTTACAATCCATGAACATGGCATATTTTTTCCATTTGTTTGTGTCATCTTTGATTTCTTTAAGCAATATTTTCTAGTTTTGTTGTAAAGATCTTTCACTTCTCTGGTTAGGAAGACGCTGAGGTATTTTTCTTTTTTTGTGGCTATTGTGAATGGTATTATGCTTTTTATTTGGTTCTCTGTTTGTTATTGGTATGTAACAATGTGATTGTCTTTTGCATGTTGATTTTGTACCCTGAAACTTTGTCAAAGTCCCTTTTCACTGCAAGAAGGTTTTTGACAGATTCTTTTGTGTTTTCGAGGTATTCTGTCATATCAACTGCAAAGAGACATAATTTGACTTCCTCTTTTTCTATTTGGATACCCCTGATTTTCTTCTCCTGTCTGACCATTCTAGATAGAACTTCCAAATCTATGTTGAGCAGGGATGAAAGTGGGCAGCCTTGTCTTGTTTATATTTTCAGGGAAAATGCTTCCGATATTTTTCATTTAGCAATATGTTGTCTGAGGGTTTATCGTAGGTGGTTCTTACTTTTTTTTTTTTTTTTTTGAGTTGTATTCTCACTCTGTCGCCCAGACTGGAGTGCAGTGGCCGCTCCCGGCCACCGCAGCCTCGACCTACTGGGCTCTGGCGATCCTTCCGCCTCAGCCTTCCGAGTAGCCGGAATTACAGGCGCGCGCTACCACACCCGGCTGATTTTTTGATTTATTGTAGAGATGAGGTCTCGCTGCCCAGGCGGGTCTCGAACCCGCGGGCTCAGGCTTACTATTTTAAGGTACATTCTTTCTATGCATTGGTGTTCAAGGGTTTTTATCAAGAAGGGATGCTGGATTTTATTGAAAGCTTTTTCTGCTTCTAATAATATAATTACATTTGTCCTATTTTTACATCTGTTGATGTATTTAATTACAATCATCATCTTGCAGATGTTGAACCAGTCCTGCATCCCAGGGATGAAGCCTACTTGGTCATGGTGGAGATTTTTGAGATGTGTTGTTGGATCCTATTTGTATTTTGAATCTTGTTGAGTATTTTTGCATCTATATTCATCAGAGATATTGGCCTGTAATTCTCCTTCTTTGTTAGATCTTTGCCCAATTTGAGTATCAGTGTGATGTTAACGTACCATAAAATGATTTGAGGAGAGCTCCATCTTTCTCAGTCGTCTGGAATACTTTCAATAAGATTGGTATCAGCGTCTCCTTTTGTAAAACTCCACTTGAAATTCATCTGGTGCAGGATTTTTTTTTTTTAAGGAGTTTTCTTATGATGGAGTCAAGTTCCTGGATTGTTGTTGGTTTTTTTAGGATTTCAAGTTCTTGTTTCAACCTCAAGAGGTTGTGTGATGTCAGAAAGTTCTCCATTTAGTTGATATTTTCATGTTTGTTTCCATACAGGTGTGCATAGGAATCGCTGATAATTTTTTTGTATTACATTAGGGTCCATTGTGATTTAATCTTTTGCAGTTCTGATTGTGTGTGTGTGTGTGTGTGTGTGTGTGTGTGTGTGTGTGTGTGTGTTCTTTTTCTCTCTTTTTCTTGGTCATTTTGGCTAGAGTTCTATCAATCTGGTGTATCCTTTCAAAGAACTAGCTTTTTGTTTCATTGATTTTTCTGTGAAATTTTTGTCTTTATGTTCTTTATTTGGGCTTTTATTTTGGTGATCTAGATTGTTTTACTGAAGTTAGGGTCTTGGTGGACTTGTCTTTCCAGCTCCTTTATGTGATATTTTTAGGCTGTCAACTTGTTATTTTTTTCATATTCTTTTTTTTTTTTTTTTTTTTTTTTGAGTTGGAGTCTCACTCTGTCTCCCAGACTGGAGTACAGCAGCCGCTCCCAGCCACCACAGCCTTAACCTGCTGGGCTCCAGCAATCCTTCCACCTCAACCTTCCAAGCAGCTGGAACTACAGGCACGCACTACCACGCCCGGCTAATTTTTTTATTTTATTGTAGAGATGAGGTTTCGCCAAGTTGCCCACGCGGGTATTGAACCCGCGGGCTCGGTCAATCCACTCACCCTGGCCTCCCAAAGCGCGGGATTACAGGCTGAGCCACCGAGCCCGGCCTTTTTCATATTCTTGATGTGTGCTCATCAAGAAATGAATTCCCCTTTCAGTACTGGTTTCATGGTATTTCAGAGGTTTTGGCAAGGTATATCTTTATTTTATTTGTTTCCAGAAATCTTTTAATTTCTGCTTTGATTTCTGTGTTGACCCTGGAGTTGTTCAGCACCTTGCTGTTTAGTGTTCATGTCATTGTGGGTAGCTTTGTTGATGTTGATATTTATTTTTATTCCACCGTGGTCTGAGAAGGTATATGGCAGTATTTTTATCTTATGAAATTTGTTTATGCTTGATTTATGGCCTAGAATGTGGTAGGTCTTTGAATATGTTCCACATATGTTGTGTAGAATGTATATTCCATGGCTTTTGGAGTGGAGTGTTCTGTAGGTATCTCCATTTGGTCAAACATCAAGTTGAGGTTACAGATCTCCTTGTTGATTGTTGCCTCAATGATCTATCTAGGGCTGTTAGTGTGGTATTTACGACCCCGGCTATGATAGTGTTATAGTGAATATATTTTTTTTAGTTTGCCTAAAAGCTGTTTTATAAAGGTTGGTTTTCACATATTGGGTGCATATATGTTTAGGATTACTATTTCTTGTTGTTGGATTGAACTTTTTATCATTACGTAGTGACCTTCTGTATCCTTTAAAATTTTTGATAACTTAAGTAATATTTTGTCTAATATTAAAATTACAACTCCTGCTTTATTTTGTGTTCCATTCACCTGATAAATTGTTTTTCAACCTCTTACTCTGAGTCTGTAAGTGTCCATTCTGGTAAGATGAGTCTCTTGGAGATAGAATTTTGTTGCATCATGTTTTTTTATCCAGTTTGCCATTCTATGTCTTTTCAGTGGTGCATTTAGTCCACTCACGTTCAGGCTAATTATTGAGATGTGAGAGTTTACCTTTATAGGATATTGTTGTTGTTGTTTGTTTGCTTATTTTTTTGTTTTCTTTTGATTTTTAGGTTGATATATGTGTGTGTTTTCAATCTTTTCCCTGCACTCTTGGGAAGAGTGTGGTATTTCTTATTTTTTTTTTACTTCTGTGTTTACTAATGACAAAGTGTTTCTTGTAGAGCTTTTCTGGAGGTGACATAATCTTTTGGGGATTGAATGTCTGAGAAGGATTTTAATTTTCCATTGCTGATGAAGTTTAGCTTAGCTGTGTAGGAAATTCTTGGTTGGAATTGTTTATCTTTGAGAACTTTGAAGATTGAACTCCTGTCTCTTCTAGTCTGTAGTGCTTCTGCGGATAAGTCTGTTGCTATTCTAATTGGTCTTCCTCAGTAAGTAGTTTGACCTTTCTCTTTTGCTGCCCTTACGATTTTTTCTTTTATACCTACTTTGTGTGAGCAGATTACTATATGTCTAGGAATTGGTCTTCTTATTTGATGTCTTGCAAAGGTTCTCTGAAACTCTTGTGTTTGAATAGTCATGTCTCTGATGAGATGAGGGAAGTTTTCTTGGATAATTTAATGGAATCTTTGTTCCAGGGTAGTCTCTGTTTCTCTATCTGCCCTAGGAATGCTAATTAATCTTAGGTTAGGCCTCTTGATATAATCACACATCTCTTGAAGACTTTGTTCTGTCTTTTTTAGCTTCTTTTCTATGTTTTTAACAGTTTGAGTAAGTTACATATTTTGGCCCTCAAGTCCTGAGATTCTTACTTCTACTTGGTTAATTCTACTTTCCATGCGTGTCAGTTTTTATTTATTTAATTTACTGTATTCTTTATTGCTGTCATCTCAGTTATCAACTCCTTCATTCTTTTCTTATCTCTCTTCATTTCTATTCACATTCTTTATTAATATCTTGATCTCTGGGTTTGTGGTTTGAGACCGGACATTTTGGGGGCTCTTCTTTATTTGAGTTCCAAAGTCTGTATTATCAGGTGCTGTCTTCCTAGGGGACTGATGGGACTTGTGTGCCTCCTTTGATTCTTCTTCATTTACGGTGGTTTTCCACACCCTTTTCCTCTTTCTTTAATTCTGTTGTTCAGTAATGGTGGGATAGCTTTCACTTCTGTTGCTCAATCCCCTATTCTTTCTTAGGTAGATACTTCGGATTATTCAGTTTTGAAACTGGACTGGGTATGAAGGGATATGCTTATTGTAATTCTGAGATTTTGTTAAGGTGTGATGATAGAATCTGCAGATCACAGTATTCGTGGACAGGTGTGTGGACCCCCTGTAATTCACTTCCCATAACCTTACAATCTGTCCATGCAGTGGGGTGTATGCACGTGCCCTGAAAGCAAAATGAGATAAGTAAAAGGAAAAGAACAGAGAAAGGATGAAGGGAGATTAAAGGAAGATAAAGAGAGGGAAGAAGGAGAAGGATAACAGAAAGTGACACCAACTTATGAATAAACACAGAAACAAACAAAAACAAAATAATAAAAAAATACAAACATGCAAAAAAAAAAAAACCTGATGATGCTCTTACCCTCAAAAGTAACCACTTATAAGCAGAAAAACTAAAAAACACCTAAAGAACCCAAATAAGTATGAAAACATAAGCAAAATTAGAGAAAAAAAAAGAACGCCTTCTGTGTCTGTTTCTGGAGCTTCAAATTCCTTTTCCAAGCACCACCGCTGTTTTTGGCTGCCACCATGGTAGGGCATTGGCTCCAGGCTTCAGTCCCTCTCCTACCTTCTCAGCTTAGGCTGATTGGGTTGCTCTTAGTGTGGAGCAGACACCCCATGGACTGCTGTGGGTGGAGGGTAAATCAGATCCATACTCACCCAAGTTTTCTGCTGCTGCTGTTGCCAAGTCCCTCCACTCCATTCAGATGTGTCCATGCCTGGTCCAATGTGGGGGGGGGATCCAACTTTCTGTGTCTCCTGAATTTTCCTCTCTGAATCAGCAATGGTCAATCCCAGAGGGATGTGGAAGTCACCTCTGGGTCCTGGGTTGGAGACTAAATAGAGCAAGGTGGGTCAATCTAGGTCTTTATCTGGTCCCAGGATAGAGAAAATGGCAGCAGTGATGTCTCTTCACCACGCCCTCTGCACAGTTTCCTCTGCCAGTGCCAGTCCACTTCCATAGATGGTGATTTGGGCCAGGTGCCAGGTGCTGAGAGGCACCTAACTTCCACAGTCTCCTCCTGAGAGACCCCCAAGAATAGCTGAGAATCCTGCACACCAGGGGGTCTGATCTCAGGGCAGTGATGGGTTGCATACAGATCCAGAGAGGAGCCCCAGCTGTTTAATTCCAAATCTCCCCTCAGACAGACTTTCACTCACCTGGCTACACTCATCTACTCATGCAGAAAGTTTTTATGGACACTTACCCTTTCAGAGACTTTCACACTCCCACCAGTTTCATTTCCATCTTGCCTCCTCTTTCTCTGAATCACTGTAAAAACCACCAGGGGAGGTGAGTGAGGGAAATCCAGGAGTTCTGTGTTTCTATCACAAAATTTGAAGGCTTCCTGACACTTGTGTGATGTCAGTCTTTCATGGGAAACTGCCATACCCACAGCTGTGCTCTGCCAAAACCCACATGAAGTACCTATTGAATTTCTAATTGTGTTTATTTGGACTTTCTTTCTCTCACACTTTTAAAAAATTAATCTGACTGGGGTTTGTCAATTAGATTTATCCTTTCAAAGAACCAGCTTTTTGTCTTGTTGACTTTTTTCTGATATTTTTTTCTCCTATGCTCTGAATTTGCAACTTTATCTTGGTAATCTGGATTCTTCTGTTGAAGTTAAAACTTTGGTGGTCCTGTGTTTCAAACTCCTTTAGGTTTGGTGTTAGTCTGCTTACTTGTGATCATTCTGTTTTCTTAGTTTGTGTGTGCAATGCTATGAATTTTTCTCTTAATATTACTTTCATGGCATCTCAGAGATTCTTATGTATCATTGTTTTCATTTGTTTCCAGGAATCTTTTTATTTCTGTCTTGATTTTCATGCTGACCCAGAAGTTGTTTAGCATCATGTTATTTAGTGTCTATGACTTTGTGTGTTTTGGGGGAATCTTGTTGATGGAGATATTTGTTTTTATTCCACTGTGATCTGAGAAGATGCATTGTGTTATTTGAACTTTTGGAATTTGTTTATGGCTAACTTATGTTCAAGAATGTGATCAATCTTGGAGTATGTTTCATGTGGTGATGAGTAGAACACATACCCTGTAGTTGTGTGGTGTAGTGTTCTGTACATATTAATTAAGTCCATTTGATCAAGCATGGAGTTGAGGTTCCAGATCTTCTTATTGATTATTTTTGTCTTGATTATCAAGAGCTGCTAATGAGGTATTTAAGACTCCAGCTATGACTGCATGAGAATCAATGAATTCTCTTAGTTTACTTAGTAGTAATCCCATGCCTTGGGTTCCTGGTGTTCCTGTGTTGGGTGTGTATATGATTAGAAAGTATATTTCTTGTTGGTGGATTGAGCTGCTTATCATTATCCAGTGTCCTTCTGTATCCTTTTTAACTTTTGATGGCTTACAAACTTCTATGTCTGATATTAGAATAACTATTCCTACCTTCTTCTATTCTCTGTTTGCTTGAAAGTTCGTTTTCCATCCTCCAACTTTGAATGTGTGGGTGTCCTTTGCAGCGAAATAAGTTTCCTGAAAACAGCATATTGCTGAATCATGCTTTTTAAATTCAGTTTGTCACTCTATGTCTTTTCAGCAGTGCATTTAGTCCATTAACATTCAGGTTGATTATTGAAATGTGAGAGTTTATTCCTGCCATGGAACTCTTAGAGAGTTACTTTGTTGTTTTTTGTTTTAAATTTTTGTTTTTATATGTGTTTGTTTTCATTTTTATTTTATTTTATTTTATTTTATTTATTTATTTATTTTTTTTTTTTGAGTTGGAGTCTCACTCTGTTGCCCAGACTGGAGTGCAGTGGCCGCTCCCGGCCACCGCAGCCTCAACCTGCTGGGCTCCGGCGATCCTTCCGCCTCAGCCTTCCGAGTAGCCAGAATTACAGGCATGCGCTACCACGCCCTGCTGATTTTTTGATTTATTGTAGAGATGAGGTCTCGCTGCCCAGGCGGGTCTCGAACCCGCGGGCTCAGGCAATCCACTCACCTCAGCCTCCCAAAGGCGCGGGATTACAGGCTGAGCCACCGAGCCCGGCTGTTTTCATTTTTATACAGTTTAATATTCCCTATTAACTCTGTGATTGCCTGTACTTTTGTTTTGAGAATGACTGCTGTTGTTTTTTCTTCTTCTTCTTTCTGTGTTCTAGACTTTCTTAGGCATCTCCTGAAGGGCTGGTCTCAAGGCAGTGTAAACTGGTCTCCTGAAGGACTGGTCTAAAGGCAGATTGGACTGCAGTAAAGACTTTTAATTTCCCATCAATTATGAAACTTTTGCTTTGTGGAGTAGGAAATTCTTGTTTGGAATTGCTTGTTTTTAAGAGTACTAAAAATTGGCCAGGCTCGGTGGCTCAGCCTGTAATCCCATGCTTTGGGAGGCTGAGGTGAGTGGATTGCCTGAGCCCGTGGGTTCGAGGCCTGGGCAACTTGGCGAGACCTCACCTCTACAGTAAATCAAAAAAATTAGCCAGGTGTGGCAGTGTGTACCTGAAGTTCCAGCTACTTGGAAGGCTGCGGTGGAAGGATTGCCGGAGTCCAGCAGGTTGAGGCTGCTGTGGCCCAGAGCGGCCACTGCACTCCAGTCTAGGAGACAGAGTGAGACTCCAACTCAAAAAAAAAAAAAAAAGAGTATTAAAAATTGGACTCCAGTCACTTCTAGCTGGTAGTGTTTCTATAGATAAGTCTAGAGAGGTTCTGGTGGGTGTTCCCTGATAGGTAGTTTGACTTTTGTCTCTTGCTGCCTTTAGGATTTTGTCTTTCATGCTTACTATTTAGAGATGGATTACTATGTGTCTGGGGTTGGTCTTCTCATGTGATGCCTTGCAGTGTTCTCTAAATGTTTAGTGCTTGAGTGATCATGTCTCTGGGGAGATGAGAACATTTTTCTAGGATGACCTCATGGAATGCTTGTTCCAAGCTGTTCTCTATTTCCCTTTCTGTTTCAAGGATGCCAATCAGACATAGGTTTATCTTCTTCACGTAAGCACACATCTCTTGGAAGCTTTGCTCCTTCTTTTTGAGTTTTTTCCTATTTTTTTAACAGAATGACTTAATTCCATATTCTGGTCTTCAAGCTCTGAAATTATTTCCTCTGCTTGGTTAATTCTGCTTCTTATGCTTATTATTCTGTTATTTATTTCTAGGATGGAATACTTTTTTTTCCAATATTTCATAATGGACTAAAAAAATTCATCAACTCTGCTACAATTTCATTTAGTTTCACTTTTTTTTTTGGCTCCTGTTCATTTTTAGCATTCATTCTCTGCTTTCTGTGGCTGTCTTCTGGGAGCAGGTCATTCTGGGAGATTTTCATTGTTTGTGCTCCATTGACAGTTTTTTTATGGGCACTGTCTCTTTAGGGCTCTGGGGATTACCTCTGGGTTTCCATTGATTTTTTTCTCATTATTGACAGATCTCTTTCTTTCTCTATAACCCGATCACTCAGTGACAGAGGGAGAAGCATTCACTTCTGCTAGTTGCTCTACCCTGTGTCAGAATATTGTAATTACTGGTTCTTTCTCACTCTCCTGAAGTAGTCAAATAAGTTTTCAGCCTCTATTGTTCTGGGAGAGGGTAAACTGATTCATCTTAGAGTTGTTCACCATACTCCTTCACTGAGCAGTGCCTCTGACCCTATCCAAGCCTGGGTCAGGGTGGGGGCTAGAACACCCAGAATCTTGTTTCTGCTATTGTTTGCAGGTTTCTGTGTGTGCAAAGAGTCCTTTGTTGAGTTTCTTTTTTAGTTTATTTTTATTTATTTATTTATTTATTTATTTATTTATTTTGAAGATGTGGGGTATAATTCGGGTTTAGATATACAAACATTGATTATTCAGGTACTTTTGTTGATGAGGTATGCCCTCCCTCCCTTAGCAGTTTGCCTCAACTGCCAATCCTATCCCCACCCCCAAGAGTTTCCCATTACTGCCAATCTCTTTCTTATAGTATCATGATAATTGTTCAAGGTCCGCTTATGAGTGAGAACATACGGTACTCTGTTCTGTGTTTCTGTGATAGATCACTGAGTATGATCTACTCCAAATCCATCCATTTTCTCAGTCTACAGTCTATGGAAAATTTGAGAATATGTTAATAACAAATATTTTAACTTAATATGAAGAAAATACGTAAATGTTTTTAAAATTAATTAGAATTGTTTTTAGCTTACAGATTTAAAGATCTAGAAAGAGTATTGCTCCAAACAATAAGAATAAAGAAACACAACTTGTGATATTGTAAAATATGTATCTAGACTTCATCCCATTTCCTGGCATACAACTCCCAAAATCCTTGGAATTTGCAAAGTACCATATTTTTACATGATAATGTTGACTAATAACTTCAGTGTGGGTCTGGTCACCACATCAGTCTAGAGGGTTGGGACTTTCAGTACCAACCCTCCTCCAACATTCAGAGAGGGAAGAAGAGTTAAATGTCACATTAATCACCTATAGCCAATGGTTTACTCAGTCATGCCTACATAATGAAGTCTCCATAAAAACCCAAGAGGGCAAGGGGGTGCAAAAAACTTCTGGAGAGCTGAACACATTGAGGCAGGGAGAAAGGTGAAGAACATACCCATGTGTAGGGAAGGTGGTGCCTCACAATTTCATGGGGCCAGAAGCTCTTCTGCTTGGGACCCTTTCAGAACTTGCTCTGTGTATCCCTTCATTTAGCTGGTTGTTTGTAGTCTTTAAAATATTCTTCACAATAAACTGGTGAAGGTGTTTTCCTGAATTATGTGAGCCACTAGCAAATTAAATGACACCACAAAAAGGTTATGGGAACCCCCAACTTCCAGCCAGTCAGAAGTTCTGGAAGTCCTACTTGCAAATGGTGAAAAGGAGGGGTCAGTCTTGGAGACTGAGTTTTCAACCTGTGTGATCTGACAGTATCTCTGTGTAGATAGTTTCAGAATTGCATTGAAGACACCCAACTAGTGACCATTGCAAAATTATTTACTTTGTTGGTGAGGAGAAATTTTTCAAATTCAAATACAGAGTCTTCTGTGCTGATTTTCATGGTGTGATGGCAGCAGAAAAAAAATGACTTAAGAATTTTCCTGAAACACAACAATTCCATTATATCATCAGAGAACTGAGATAACCAGACAAAAAACTGACTTCAAATCTTGAGGAATGAGTTTCTATAGGAAGAAAAAGCTGCTTTTTCTTTAGGAATTCCAGGTTGCTCACAGGAAATATGAGTGAAAATTATGAACAAAACATTCTCTGTGGTGCTGGGTCAAAGAATAACAAGTACTGCCAAAATTACCCCAGGCCCATTTTCATTTTCTCTCATGTGAAATGAAGTTTTTATCTGTAGAAAGAAACACACACACACAATAACTCGAGAGCACTGGTAAGTAACCACTAGAGTTTAGAAAGAGAGCAGCAGCCACTGCTGAAATCTCTCTTAATCTAACTTTGTAATAAATCTACTCAGTAAAATGGTAGCTTTACATTGCAGGGGGATGGCAGAAAACTGTAACCTAAAGTTACCAGGGAAACTGAAAACCCACTGTAGCTGGAAGAGACACACAGAAAATAAGAGAGAGAGAGAGAGAGAGAGAGAGAGAGAGAGAGAGAGAGAGAGAGAGAGAGAGAGAGAGAAGGAGAGACCTCTACGCTTGGAAAAAGGACAAGTATACCGGTTATGTTTAGGATTACTTTTTGGAGGATGACAGGAAGGCTTGTGAAGGCCAAGCAGAATGTAGAAACTGAAAATATGCTATTATAAGATTTTTACATTACATAGGAAGTGTGATATTATTCAGTGGGATATTTAAATTATTAATATGTATGTTAAACTGGGTTACCACAAATTTTAAGAAAAAGAAATACACATAGTAAGTTAATAGATGAGATAATAGAATAATAAAAATATTCAGTTAAACTAGTGAAAGGCAGAAGCACAGAAAAAAAGTGGAGCAAAATAAGAAACTTGTAGGTAGGTTTATTTCAACCTTGTCAATAAGTAAGTAAAATTCAGTGGTTTAGACCTATCAATGTCATATTAAATGCATAAACAAAAGCAAACTGTATTTTTCTACAATATTTTGTTATTTATAAGGACACGTGTAAAAATTAAAGGTTTAAAAATATATTGTGTGAAAGCATTAAGAAAAATAAGCTTGAAGGGCTGTATTTATTTCAGGCCAAGTCAAGAACAAAGAATGATATTAGAAATAAATAGAGATATTCCATATGGACAAAAGGGTCTGTCTTCCAAGAAGAAATAACAATTCTGAAAGTTTTCTTACATAACAGCAAATACATGAGGCAAAAACTTGCAGATTGAATGGAGAAATAGATAATTTTACAACTATATTTGGAGACTTAAAGTCTGCCTCTATAATTAGTTGATAGAATAAACAAGGGAAAATCAGAATTGACATGAATGATCTAAAATTTTTCATCTAATCGGATATAATGGATATTATAAAACATTGTACACAGTAGACTATGGACTTTACACTATAACTTAGCAAATTAACTCAAGCTTCTATCTGAATAATTTAGAGAAAAAAATAAAAGTAAATAAAATGTGTCAGAAGACAGGAAACACTAAATATTAGAGAAGAAAAAAATAGTGAAAATTTATGAAACATATAGCTGGGGTTTTTTTAATCAGTAAAATTGGTAAGCTTTTAGCCAAACTGATAATGAAACAAACAATTAAAATACAAATCACCAATGTAAGGAATAATAAAAAAAAACTATTAACCTCAAAGACGTACAAAGCATAACAAAGAATGCTACAAACAACTCTGTGACCATGAACTTAACAACTTAGCTAAAATGGATGAATTATTAGAAAGAGATAAACTATCAATCAAGAAAAAACATGCACCCTGAATTGTTGTATATCTTTAAATAGATACTTAAAAGTTTTCCAAATTTCAATTGCTACCCTAGCAAATTTTATGTTACACTAGCAAATTCTACTAAACATGTAAGGGCAATATAATATCAATTACACATTCTTTTTCAGGAAATAGAAAAAGAAAGATAACTTTCAAGCTTATTTTACGATGTCTTCATTACTCTAGCAACAAAAACATTGCAAGAAAACAAAATTAGAGATCAATTTTACTCATGAATATAAAAGCAGAAGTCCTCAACAAAATATTGGCAATTTGAAATTAGCAGTATATTAAGAGAATAATATAGTATGAACAAATGAGATTCATCAAAAATGCAAAGCTAAATCAGTTTTTGAAAAATCATGCTGGACACGCTGGCTCATAACTATAATTCCAGCACTTTTTGAGGTTGAGGTGGGAGCATCACTAGAGACCAGAATTTGAGACCAACCTGGGCCACATAGCAAGACTCCATCTCTTAAAAAATAAAATAATAATAATAATAAACTGGGTGTGGTGTTGCATGCCTGTAGTCCTAGCTGCTCAGGAATCTGAAGTGGGAGGATTACTTGAACTCAGGAGTTCAAGTTTGCTGTACATTATGATGGTGCCACAATAAAAATTGCTAAATCAGTCGATGCATTTCACCACATAAACAGATTACATAAGAAATTTGAGGGGACTTGGTGGCTCAGCCTGTAATCTCAGTGCTTTGGAAGGACAAGACAAGTGAATTGCCTGGTCCGGTGGGTTCGAGACCCGCCGGGGAATCTTGGCGAGACCTCATCTCTACAATAAATCAAAAATTAGCCAGGTGTGGTAGCGCGTGCCTGTAGTTCCAGCTACTCGGAAGGCTGAGGCGGAAGGATCACCGGAGCCCAGCAGGTTGAGGCTGCGGTGGCCGGGAGCGGCCACTGCACGCCAGTCTGGGCGACAGAATGGGACTCCAACTCAAAAAAAAAAAAAAAAGAAATTTGTGACGTCATATCAGTTAATGCGGATATAGCATTTAACAAAATTCAAGATTCATTAATGATAAAAACCTTTCAGAATTTTTTTTTTTTTTTTTTTTTTTTGAGAAAACAGGATTTATTGAGAGGAAAAATCTCCCGCAGTAGGGGGGGACCTAAGGTGGTTGCTGAACTTTCAGCGAATTAAAAATAGATAATAAATCGTGTAATCTAACCAAATATATCTACAGGAAAACATAATGACATCATAATGAGTGATAAGAGACTAGATGCTTTCTCCCTAAGATGGAGAACAAGGCAGAGATTTTTTGTTTTCTTTTGTTTTGGTTTGGTTTCTTTTGAGTTGGAGTTTCACTCTGTCGCCCAGACTGGAGTGCAGTGGCATACTCACAGCCACCCCAGCATCAGCCTGATGAGCTCAGGCAATCCTTCCTCCTCAGCTTCGACCTGCTGGGCTCCGGCGATCCTTCCACCTCAGCCTTCCAAGTTGCCGGAACTACAGGCGTGCGCTACCACGCCCAGCTAATTTTTGATTTATTGTAGAGATGAGGTCTCGCTGCCCAGGCGGGTCTCGAACCCGCGGGCTCAGGCAATCCACTCACCTCAGCCTCCCAAAGGCGCAGGATTACAGGCTGAGCCACCATGCCGGCCTGAGATATTTTATCTTACCATTTCCATTTAACATTTTGTTGAAAGTTCTAGCAATCTTGATGAAGTAAGAAGACAAATTAAAACGTCCACTTTTATAGAGATCAATTAAAACCGTTTCTTTTCACTGAAGACGTTTTCATGTTTTCATAACCTCAAAGCATCTTTCCTTTAATATTTATCAGTTACTATGGTGATTTAAACATATGCTCTTGGATATTTGACACTTTTCTCTACAGGAAGTGTAGTTTAACTATCCTCTCCTTGAAGGTGGTCTGGACTTCAAGACTTGCTTCTGAAAATTTTAATATGGAAAGTGAAAAATAGTAATTTTCAGTAGAGAAGCCTGGAGGATACAACCTGAAAAAAGAGATCAAAATTAACATTATCAATAGTAAATCTTGCTGATACTATATAACCTCTGATATGATACAATGACAGTAGAAAAATACGTCTTCCATGGTATTTCAAACCAAATTTGAGACATTTACAAAATATCTATAGTGCAGCACTCTACAAATGTGTCAATGTCATGAATAACAACGGATGACTATGAAACTGTCAAGATTAATGGGGACAAAGGAAATATAATGGCTACATGCAAAATAGTATCCTCGATCGTATCTATCTCAATTCACTTTTTTGTGGCTATAACAGAATACCACAGATGTGGTAATTTATAATAAATAGACATTTATTTCTCACAGTTCTGCAGGCTGAGAAGCCCAATATTAGAAGGCAAATGGGCAAGAGGGATCAAAAGAGCAAGTGATTAAACTTGTAACCTCAAGTCATGTTATAATTGGCACTAATCAGTTCATGAGGGTGGCACCCTCATGATCTAAACATCTCCCATTGCACTCTGCCTCTCAACACTTGCTGCACTGGAGAATAAGTTTCCAACCCATTGTTTTTGGGGAACACATTTAAATTGTAGCTGTATCCCAGAACAAAAAAGAGGACAATGCAGAAAAATCTGGTGTAATACAAATAAAGTCTAAGCTTTAGTTAATTATTTTGAAGAAATAGTAACTTAGTTAAAAAATGTAAACATTAGAAAAAGCTGAATGAAAGGTATAAAAGATTCTTTGTTATAATTGTTAACTTTTCTGTAAATCTAAAACTATTTCAAATTAATAGATTTCTAAAAGTAATAGAAAATAAAATGTGCATTATGTGTATTTATAATTAACCATAGCTAGAATAATGAACTCTCCATATCTAGCACAATTTAATAACCCATTAGAAGCTTTTAGTGAATAGGTGTTCCAACATTTGGGTGCCTACTTTTAGAAAAGAGACATTTAGTTAAATAGCTAGAATAATTAAATTGTAGTAGTAAAATCAAAGGACATCTAATGCATTCTTCAAAGTTTTGAGTTTTTAAAATCCTTTCTCACATAAAAAAGCTTCTGATATTTATATACCTAACCCATATTTACATTGTGATTGTAATACTGAACTAAATTTTAAATCACTTGAATGCTTTAATTATAATGGTTATCTTTGAGACACCCCTTGCCCTGAGAAATGGTAATCTTTTGATTAATACTCTCACCAAATATATTTCTTCTCTCTTTTCTTTCTACAGGATCTTCCTTAAAGATAGTATAAGACAGTGATTCAGATTGCAAATTACTTTAGTCAAACAGACTACTTTAGATTCAAATTTCATCATGCAGAGGCTGCATAAACTTGAACATGCTACTATGCATCTTTTCATCATACTTTTCTTCTTCCTGAATGGTGATCATGATGCTGATGATATTTATCACATAGAGTTGGAAAATTAGATAATAATACATATAAATTGCTTATAAAAGTGAATGATAAATAGGGCTGTATAAAGACTAGTTGTCATCATTAAATTATGTTCCCAAATGATATGGGCTAAATTTTGTCTCACCCAAATTAATATGTTGAAAACTTACCATCCTTAACTGCATTTGGAGATAAGGACCTAAAAGGAGGTATTTAAGGTTAAGTATGATTATAAAGGGGAAACACTAATCAGATAGGAATAGTGTCCTTATAAGAAATGACCAGATGTTGCTTGTGTGCATTCTCTTCCTCATTTTTTCTCTCTCTCTCTTTCCATGTAAATAACACCGAAGAAAGTCCTTGTGAGGACATAACTAGAAGGCAGCTTTTTGTGAACTAGGAAAAGTACCCTTACCAGAAACAAAATCCTGGTGGAATCTTGATCATATATTTAAAAACCTTCAGAATTGTGGAAAAATAAATGTGTTGTTTAAGTTATGCTGTCTCTGGTGTTTTGCTATGGCATACTGAGAAGACTAATAAATATTTTGGTACCAAGAGTAGTTCTAGCAAAATGGAAGCTTTTAAGGATGAGTTTACCGAATTGGATCAAAGATTTCTGGAATTGACTCTCTAATTTTTTTAAAATTAAAGATGCTAATGACTCTGCAGTAAAAAATGAGTCCATTCTGTGATCTGGCAATAGAGATATGCAAAATATCACCAGTAGATTATCCTAATAAGTCATTTTAAAAAAAGCAAAGACCTGGGTAATTTATAAAACACTTTTAAATATTTTTGGAAAGGTAATAAATGTGCAGGCATAAGTATTTTATTACACTTAATTTTATTGCATTTCTTAGATATTGCATTTTTTGTTTAAAGAATAAATGTTTGTGGAAACCTTGTCATGATCAAGTGTATCAGCACCATTTTTCTAGCAACATATGCTCATTGTGTCTCTGTGTCACATTTCCGTAACTCTCACACTATTTAAAGCAATTTCATTATTATTATGTCTGCTATGGTTATATTTGGTTAGTGACTTTTGAGGATACTCTTTAATTGTTTTCAAGTGTCATAAACTGTTCTCATGTATGACAGCAAACTGAATCAATAAAGGTTGTTTGTGTTCTACTTGCTCCACTGAATAACCATTGCCCCATCTCTTTCCTTGTCCTTGGGGCTCCATATTCTCTGAGATATAACAATACTGAGATTTGATATTAAGCCAGTTAATAACCCTACAGTGTCCTCTAAGTGTCCTAGTGAAAGAAAGAGGAACACGTCTCTCACTTTAAATCAAAAGTTAGAAATGATTTACCTTAATGAAGAAGTCATGTCAGAAGCTGAGATGGGCCAAAAGCTAAACTCGCGAATTCAAGATAAAAGTTATTGAAGAAAATTAAAAGTGCTACTTCAGTGAACAAAAGAGTTATAAGCATGCAAAACAGCATCCTTGTTGATATGGAGAAAGTTTTAGGGATCTGGATAGACAATCATACCAGCCATATTATTCCCTTAAGCCATAGCCTAATTTGGGGCAAGGCCCTAACTTTCTTCAGTTCTATGAAGGCTTAGAGATGCAAGGAAGCTGCAGAAGAAAAGTTGGAAGCCAGCAGAGGTTGGTTCCTGAGGTTCAAGAAAAGGAGCCATCTTTATAACAAAAATGGGAGTTGAAGTAACAAGTAGTGATTTAGAAGTTTCAGCCAAGTTATTCAGAAAATCTAGCTAAGGTAATTGATAAAGACAACAGCACTATACACAGATTTTCAGTGTAGACAAACCAGTCTTACACTGAAAGTTAGATACCATCTAGGGCTTTCATAGCTAGAGAGGATAAGTCGATGCCTGATTTCAAAGGACAGGCTGACTCTTGGTAGAGACTAATACAGTTAGTGAACTTAATTTGAAGCTAATAGTCACTTACCATATTAAAAGTCCTAAGGCCTTTAAGGTTCATGCTAAATTTACTCTGCCTGTGCTCTATAAGTGGAACAATAAAGCTGGGTGACAGCACATTGGTTTGCAGTGTGGTTTACTGAACATTACAGGCCCACTACTTAGATTTACTGTTAAAAAAATGCACAAAAGGATACTGCTCATTGGCAGTTCACCTAGTCACCTAAGAGCTCTGATGGAGATGTATAAGAAGATTAATATTATTTCATGCCTGCTAATATACCATCCATTATGCAGCCCTTGGATCAAGAGTGATTTGACTTTCAAGTTTTATACATTAAGAAATAGATTCCATAATGAAATAAGTGCCATAGATAGTGATTCCTCTGATGGATTTCAGCAAAGTAAATTGAAAACCTTCTGGAAAGATTTACCATTTTAGATGCCACTAAGAACATTTATGATTAATAGGAAGAGGTCAAAATATTAACATTAATTGGAATTTTGAAAAATTAGATTCTGCCCCTCAAGGATGACTAAGAGATTTAAAACTTCAATGGAGTAAAGCAACTGCAGATCTGGTGGAAATAATAGGGTGACAAGAATTAGAAGTGGAACCTAAAGATGTGACCGAATTGCTGCAATCTTGTAATACAACTTTAATGAATAAAGAGTTACTTCTTGTGGATGGCAAATAAAGCAGTTTCTTGAGACGGAATTACATCTGGTGAAGATGCTGTAAGCACTGTTAAAATGACAACAAAAATTTTAATATATTGTGTAAACTCAATTGCTACAACAGCAGGATTTGATAGACTGACTCTAACCTTGAAGAAGTCCTGTTGTGAGAATAAAGCTAGCAAACAGCACTGCATGTTATAGAGAAATATTTTGTAAAAGGAAGAGTCAATCAATGCAGCAAATTTTATTGCTATTTTTAAAAATTGCTATATCCACCTTAGTTTTCAGCAATTACCACCCTAATCAGTCAGCAGCCATTATTATTGAGGCAAGATTTTTCACCAGAAAAAGATTATGACTTACTGAAGGCTCAGTTTATTACTAGCAATCTTTAGTGATAGCATTTTGTAAAATTAAGGTATTCACATTGTTTTACTAGACATAATGCTACTGTATACCTAATAGACTGGGAAATAGCATAAATATAACTTTTATATGCACCGAGTAACCAAACAATTTGTGTGACTTACTTTATTGCAATATTTGCTTTCTGCAGTGCTCTTGAACTAAACTAACAATATATCAGCATTATGCTGACAATAAAAGTGGCTGGTAGCTCACATGTCATTGGTCAACGTTGGGTGGGGGGGATAAGGAGAGCTCATGTATTTGACTGTCCGGTTCAAGTAACATATGGAAGAGTCTATGTGTGCCTTGAAAAAGACCATTATATCTGGGTTCCTCAGGGCTGAGATTGGCTGAAAATTCTACCCAGAATCTCAAACTATTACTGAATTACAATGCAAGTCTTCCACCCTTGTAAAATATTTACTATTAAAATGAAGGCACTGATTATAAAGAAATAAGATTCTGAATGTTGAGATGAGGAATAATGGAAAAATCTTCACGAAGTTGAGAACATTTTGTCCCTGTATTCTAATGAGACCTCTTTGCCTGTGAAAGAGATCACCTCATGTTCAGTGAAAGTGGCTTCACCTAAACTGGATCCAGAAGTCAGATCATCAAAGAGGATTCTTCTTGAGCCTTAAGATCTGATGAATTTTTCCTTGCTGGATTTTAAACTTGTTAGGTCCCATTACCCATTTTCTTTATTTCTACTTCTTCCCATTGGAAAAGGAATATCTATCCTAAGGATATCTCATGTATTTTAAAAGCACATAATTTATTTGATTTTATAGGTGTTTAGCTGGATAAAAAATTTTTCTCAGACTTGTTGTACCTCAGGTCTTATTTTGATATGAGATATGTAGATGAGATTTTGGACTTTAAGATTTAAATTTGATGTTGAAATAAATGAAAAGTTTTGGGGATATTGGGGCAGAGTAAATGTGTTTTGCATGTAAGTAGGTAATGAATTTTGGAGGACCAGTGTGAAAAGTACTAAATTGTGTCTCTTCAAAATGTATATGTTGAAGACTAATACTCAATGTGACTGTATTAGGAGAAAAGTTCAATAAGAAAGTAATTAAGCTTAAGAGAGGTTATAAGGCAGGGTCCTGATCCATTGAGATTAGTGTTTTTATGAAACAGACACCAGAAAGCTTACATTATTTATCTTTCCATTTGCACATACTGAAGAAAGGCCATGAGAAGCCATCATAGTGATCTATAAAAACAAAAACAAAACCAAAAAAATCTCAGGTGGAATCTTGATCTTGACCATTCCAGCACTCAAAGATATGAGAAAATACATTTTGTTTGTCTTTCAGTCTGTGGTATTTTATTATAGCAGTACAGGTAGATTAATAAATACACTGAAGATCATAGTAACTTTTTTTTTCTTTTGAGTTGGAGTGTCACTCTGACACCCAGACTGGAGTGCGTGACACATTCATGGTCACCCCAGTGTCAACCTGCTGGGCTCCAGCCATCCTTCTGCCTCAGCCTTTCAAGTAGCCGAAACTACAGGTGTGTGCTACTACACTTGGCTAATTTTTTTTTAATTGTAGAGACGAGGTCTCCCCAAGTTGCCCAGGCTGGTCTTGAACCCAGGGCTCAGGCAATCCACTTACCTTGGCTTCCCAAATTGCTGGGATTATAGGCTGAGCCACTGAGCCTGGCCAAGATCAGAGTAACTTTCTAAAGACTACTTCTCAACATTACCATACTGCTCAAATCATATCTTTGTTTTGATCTCATATTTAATGAGTGTGTCATTAGAAAAAGTGTAATGTCTAAGTACAGTCATGGAAATTCCCAGTCTATATTATCAATATAAACAAATGGGCTTCTAAGGCTAAGCACTTCTAAGACTAGGCATGTGCCTTTAATCCACATTTTGGGAGGTAGGGGTGACAGGATTGCTTGAGTTCAGAGGCTCAAGATCAGCCTGAGCAATTTGGTGGTACCTCCTCTCTATAATAAATCAAAAAATTAACCAAGTTTGGTAGCACAAGGAAGAATCTCCTGAACCCGGTAGGTCAAGACTGCAATAGCTGCAACTGTGATACTGCACTCCAGCCTGGGTGGCAGAGTCAGACTCCAACTCAAAATAAAAAAATGAAAAAACAAACAAAATAACTTTCTATAGCTCTATGTTATCAGAACCTACAACTCTCACAGTCATTACGGCTATGTGTCATACCCTTATATGTGTACATAGAAAGCAGATTCAATTACATATGATAATTCATATTTTCAGTTTCCAAAGATGCTTAACTTTCTATGTTACCTCATTAAAATTTTTAAATGAATACACTATTTCTGTGTGAATTTAATTTTATTATTTTAATTACTGAAAAATTTTGAATTGAGCTAGTAATATAAAACTATTCAGTAATAGATATGTCACCACATTTAGAAGCTGGAATAGTTTTATTTGATAATAAGTCATTGTGTCTTACAGTTTCAATATATTTCAAGTATGTGCAATTTCATGCCGATTTTACTTTTTGTAAATTTCATTAATAGATGCATAATATTGTCAATAATAAGTGACATGAGTAAAATTATACATCTAAGTAACATATTATTAAAATCACTCATTTAAACTCAACAATAACTTTAAATGAACTTTAATTATTTATCTTGTTCAACATACTCTTCTCATTTTAATTTTCGGTGTCCTGGTTAACAGAAACCCTTTTTCAAATATTCGAAATGTCATATTTAAAAAAAAAAAAATTGGTGGTTTGACTTGGACTGTGTCTTAGGTAATGAATGTGGAAATTTGTAACACTGAAGATAAATGAGCAATTATACACCTAAAGGTTCAATTACAAAATATTAACTATATCCCCTATATTTAAATATTTGATAAGTTTTTCTCTTTAGTTCTTCAAGCAAAAGTAATAAAGTGCTTGTTTCACAATGCATTTATTTATTCTAAGATTAGAGATAAAATTAACAGTATATTTATAAATTCAATATTAAACCTGAGTTACATTTTATTATTTTTGCAAGGTGTGCCAAAAATGAATGCATTAACCCCTACAGCAGCAATTTCTTTCTTCATAAATTCTGAACTTTAAGCCTGCAGTTTTATCTATTTTTTTCATAAATTGTCTGGTATAAGTCATGTTGAATGTAAATCAAACTTAATTTATTGAACATATTGGTGAGTTGAATCATTCTAGTTTTTGGAACATTTATGCAATGATGAAGAAGCAAAGATTAGACAATATAACAGAAATTTGTTAATCTTATCAACAACTTTTACTGAGAAGTTCATATGCATTTCACTATTCTTGGTGATAGAAACATAGCAGTAAACAAAATAAAGTTCCTACCCTAATGGACTCTGTCCCCAACAATCAAATATTGACAAGGTTTATATGTACAGGCTTTGCTAAGATCTCTCTTCATGTTATGAGGGTAAAATAGACACATAGGTAAGATAATAAATTAATTTCAGTTACTTCAAATGTAACATGAAAATAATACTTGAAAGTAGCAAATCAAGAGAAAACTTTAACCATCAATGCAGCCTATATATTTGTCTTATGATACAATTTGCTTTTGTCTAATTGTAAATGACTCATGCTGTAATTTCAACATCTTTATCAAAACTTCAACATAGATATGTTGAAATTTAGTTGCCACTGTAAGTGTTGAGAGGCAGGACTTTTAAGAAATAATTAGGTCACAAGGTCTCTATTCTTGTAAATTGATTAATGTCATTATTGCAGGAGTGGGTCAGTTATTTTAGAAATGTGTTTCTGATAAAGGAATAAGTTTGGCCCAATTTCCTATTTCTATCTGACACACTTGCTTGCCCTTCTGTCCCTTATAACTTGTGATAATGCAGCATGAAGGCCTTAGTAGATGCCGGTGACATTCTCTTGAACTGTGAGCTGAATAAACTTTTTAAAATAAATTATGCAGTTTGTTAATACCACATTTTTAGCAGCAAAAAAACGGACTAAAACAAATCACTAAAATTCCAACAAAAAATGTTTTAAGGAATAAAATCGAACAATGGTAATTGATATGCTTATTTGTGATGTTTAAAAGAGGTCCGTTATGGTTTTGTTTCTTCTCAGATCGTGTGATCAGACACCATTATTTTGCATCAGTATCATTGACATCACCAACCTCATCATCTTTTTCATCAGTATTCTTATTGTTTTCATCAAATATATATCAAATGCTTTCTATGCTTTTAGTAGGTATAAAGCTATTAAGTGTTATGTGTAGCAGAGAAGGTCCTATCTTCTATTCTTCTCAGTAAATAGATTCACAATTTATTCAAAATGTTCACAAAGCAAACATTTTGTAAATATTTTATATTCTGCATTGTTAACACATTTTGCATCAAATCTATCAGCAAATTCTGTCTCCTTTTTCATCAAAATATATATTGAATCTGACTCCTTTTCACCTTAACCTGTTTCATGCTATTTCAAATCACCATAATCTCTCACTACTTACTACTTACTACTAAACTACTGTAATCCCTACCCAAATGGCTTCTCTGCTTCCATTCTTGTTTTCTTCAACTTATTCTTCATAAGAATGGAGCTGAATGGCTGTCTTATAGCATAAATCAGATACGGTTGTTTCCCTTCCTATGCTTCCTAGAGGCATCTCTATCATATTGTAATAGTTTCCTATTGCTGTTAAAACAAATTGCCACACACTTGGTTACATAAGACAACACAAACTTATTATCTTAAGTTCTGGAGTTCGGAGATCTAAAATAGGTTTTGCTGGACTAAAATCAAGGTGATAGCAGGGCTGTATTCCTCGTGGGGCCTCTAGGGTAAAATCTGTTTCTTTGGCTTTTTCAGCTATTCACATCCCTTGGCTCATAAACTTTTTCCATCTTCAAAGGAGAAAAATATTCAATCTTTTTCATGCTTCATCATGAAAAATGACACTGATGATTTGCCTTTCCTTTCCACATTAAAAACTACTGTGACTACATCAGGATTACTCAGACAATCCAGGATAATCTTCTTATTTAAGATAACCTAATTAGTAATCTTAATTTCATCTGAAGTTTAATTTTCCATATAACATAATGTAAGATACTTACAGATTCTGGGGATTAGAATTTGGACCACTATTCTGCCTACCATAGATATTCATTACAATTTCACGCAATCTGCACAAAGTCATCTTTCCAATTTCATGATTTACCACTCTTTGTCTACCTAAATACATATAGGTTATGGTAGACTCGTGGCTTCTTAAAAATGTGAATTTTATTCAAATGGTAGGACTTTTATATAATCTTGGAAAAGACTAAGAAGAATGATAAAGGTGACATAAAAGCTTTTGCTTCATTTTATTTGTTCAAATGTTTTTTTAAAGCCTTCACCAACAATTAATATAATATTCTCTGTCACTATCATTTTATTCTGCCTTAAATTTTTTCATAAATATATGTAGTTATTGCTTTTATTATTGTCTGTGTCCCTCGTGAGACTTGAAGCATTACAATGGTTAGTTACTTTTAGATGATAACTGGATTAAGGAATACCTAGATAGCTGGTAAAGTATTATTTCTAGGTATGTCTGTGAGAATGTTTTGGGAAGGGATTGACATTTGAATCAACAGAGTGAGCAGGGAAGATTTTCCCTCAACACGGGCAGGCATAATCTACTTGGCTGAGGACCTGGTAGAACAAAAAGGCAGTGGAAAAGTAAATTTACTCTCTTTCCTGGAGCTGGGACATCCATATTCCCTTGTCCTTGAACATCAGCATACCAGGTTGTCCAGCTATTACACTCTGAAACTTGGCACTACTAGACTCAAAACTTGTATCTGAGAACAGAATTTCCTAGGTTTTTGGGTTATGACTAGTAGTTGTATCATTGACTTTCCTGGCTCTGAGGCTTTTGAACTTGGACTGAACCAGGCTGCCATTACCTCTGGTTCTCCAGATTGCAGATGGCCTATTGTGAGACTTCTCAGACTCTATATGTTCATGAGCCAATTTTCATAATAAATATCTTTATCTATCTATCTATATATCAAATCTATCTATCTTCTATATAACCATCTATTTATCTAACTACAATCAACGGTTATCTATCTTTAGTCTGTTCTGTTTTGCTGAAAAACCCTGAATAATACAAGCATTTTGAGAACCAAGAAGTAATATGCTTTAAGTTCGTTCACTTTGGTGTTCTTACCATCTGCAAGAGTGACTGTTGAAGAGTAGGCACTCAAATATTTGTTATAAAAATGGATGAATGTACAAAACAATGCTATTTATGTCAAAGTCTATGGAAGGCATTTCCCACTTGATGTCTTATTTAATCCACACAGTTTTTTAATGAGGTCATTTATTACCTATATTTCATAACCAAGAACACTGTGTTTCATAAAAATTAATTTGAGACTACATAATAGCAGAGCTGGAATACTTATTTGCACATGTCTAACTCTACATTTCATACTGTTTCACAGCAAAGTCTATACTAGTCACTACACTTTGCTACTTTGCTGAGATACATAATGCTAAATCAGGCCTAAAAACAACCACAATCTTATTGGAAATGTAATATATTTTATTCTAGTGCATATGTTAGGGTATACAAAAAAATAGACATATCAGTACTATCTACATAGTTTACTCCAATAAAGATTAGTGAAAGTTTGTTGAAAATAAAATTCTTTAAGATTTCAGAAAAGTGAAAAAGGCACAGAAAGTTGGAGCTATTTCACAAAGGAGGTGAATTTGAGCAGTATTAGAAAGAAGAGTTTGTACATTTTATTCTACTTAATTTAGGATTCTATGATTATTTACTTTGCAGACAAATTTGCTTGCGTCAAATAAAGATAGTACCGAGAGACTTTGGTTATGATACAGTCATAACATTTTATAGTACAGTGTTGCTGTACTCTGGTGGAATTATAATCACCAATAACCTTTATAAATACTGTGCCGTGAGTAATTCTCCCAAAGTTAGAGATTTAATTGACATCAGAATCTTTAAGAGTTCCCCAGATGATCTAATAATCAGCCAAGGTTGAGAACCACTGCCATACTATATTGTGGGTGAAACTACTGAATGAAGATCAGAAGCTTCATCCAGGAATATAAATGCTTTGATTTATTCAATTAATGATTGCTTTAAACTGTGCTTTGCTAAAGAAAGAACATTTAAATAGAAGTACTGCTTTTAGGCCAATTTCTGTATGTAATGAACATAAAACTAATACATGTGTTTAAATAGCCAATAATTCAGAGTTATGTCATATATATATATATATATATATATATATATCTTTCCATTACTAAACAATGTAAACTAATATAGTTTTATGTAACTAAAATGATCTTTTCATGCCCTCAAAATAAGATATGACTTACTTTAATCTTCTCAGAAGTAATAGTCCTTTTCATTTTCTTTGAATAGAAGTTTTTCCATATGGTTCTCATATAAAAGCAATTTTGTTGAAAATCACAGATGGGATAACAATGTAGCAGGCTGAGCAACTGAGAATAAGCATTGCCTGACATGTTTTAGGACATTTTGCTAGTATCATTTACTTTTTTATTTTTTAGAGAGACTGCTCCTTCCAAAGTCCCTGTATGTTTTAGGAGTAATGGAGAAACCAGAATTGATTGCTATAAAGGACTGGCTAAGAATTACCAAGATCGATAAGAAGTACTTCTGTAGAGTCCTATTTTAACACCACTTTGGTGCCAAACAGCTCAACTACCATTGCAACCAAAGTTGTTTGAAATACACAATAGAAAGTAACCCCTCAAAACTAGGACACTCACCCCAGATGAACCTTAAATAGGGGCAGCCCTCTCCTATGTGCTCATAGTTGCTCTTGCTATATGAGACCTGGAAAGGAGAACTGTCGTTTGCCCCACTGTCATCTTACCTAGCTTATGGATGTGTAAGTTATAAAAAGACTCTTAAATCTTCACATTGCGGATGAATTATTGAAGCCATGCCCACAATCACACCTGAAGGGAGTCATGCAGATAGATTTTTTTTGCTGGTATTCTTCAGTTTGGGCTTGTGGTGGCTGCTGGGGACAGAAGCTACCAGGTAAGTTTCATTCAAAACAGTATAGTGAATGCAAGTTATTTTCACTTTCAGTTTCTGTTTAAACAATCTTTCCCTTGCAAAACCAGATACACTGAGTGATAGAATATAACCTAACTTTATTTTAACATGGTTACATTTTAATAATTATAAACAGTACTGTAACTATTCTCACCTTGGGCAACAAGCCTAAGTATCTCAGAAAAATAAGCAAAAAATGTGTGCCTTATCTAATAGAATACATTGAAGACTATATAAAAAAATCATACTCTCGTAATGGAATATCATTAAATATATCAATCTGCTAATTATAATTGAATAACTAAATTTTGTCAATATACATGTGTTTATATATATTTACCACATAAAATAGCAAATAGCACTAAATAAGTATACGTTTCTGTGTTTCTATTTTCTGATTCAATGTTTTTGGTAAAATTTAAGAGTAAAAAAATCTCCTTAAATCTGTGATTGTCTTAAAAAATAATTTAGTTCTTTTTGATTTTTACATATTTGCTTATTCTATTGTATTGAACAATCTTCATTTCTTTGTATGTTCTTTCTATATTCCTCAGATGAGCGACCTGCAGCGTGCGATGAGTAAGGCTGTTTTCAAGGGGAATTACAATTGAATGCATAATCTAAACCCATGAAGAAAAATTTCATTCAAAATGGAAAGCAAAGAGAGGGAGGACTACAGTATGAGTAATTTCAGGGCTTTTACAAGCATAGCTTCTCTGTGAACTTTTCAATTCAATTTCCTGTAAGTGACTTATTTTTAAGCAGCAGACTTACTCGTTACATCTTTACTGAAAAGCAGAAATGAGAATATGCTTAAAATTATCAGTTAAAAGTTAAAATCAAATGTTAATAGTGTGACTAAGAAATGAAAAACAGTGAGAAAAAAAAGGCAGGCTGTAGATTTGGGGGTGTGACTAACCAGTTATCAAGATAATAGAATACTTCGTTGCTATAGCAAAGGGGCAGCAAAATGGACATTTTGAGATTAACTCAGCAGGTGCAGAAATCAGTCAATGCCTTCGAGCAGCTGCTCTGTACATGTCATTGGGAATTGATGTTGACTCAAAAACACACCTTAGAGAAAGACTGAGCCAAGTGAATGAACATTCAACTTCTTTTTCATTCAGTTGCTATTTTTTTCCTTTTGCCTCTTTAAGTAATAAGCAAATTACTTATGGCAACATTTCAGGCTACATTGTTTAATTTTCTGTTAGCTGTGATCTCACGAATTATTTGATTTACTCTTGAGATAGCTGGAATATTATTAGAAAAAGAAAAAAAGAAGAAAAATTCTGACATTGTTTCCTTCCTTGAATTTTATTTTCTAGCAGAGTAAATTAAGTTGTGGTTCATTAATAAGTTCAATTCATCTTAGGGATGCCATAAAAACTTAAAAAGTTACCTAGAGTAATAAGAACTGAAATGGACATAACAATTTGTATATTTTACTGAAAACTGTTAAATTTTCTTTTTATTCTTTTTCTTTCCTCCTCCATTTTACTCTACTAGTTTTCTCTCATCACTTTTTTCTTTATCAATTCCTGCTCTCTCAAATATGTGAGTTTTTGTGTTTTCTTTACAGGGGTGAGGGTGGTTGTGGTCACAGAAAACATGCCTGGGTCTTAAATGTGAACTAGGGGATGGCCAGGGAAGTGAGACAGCTAGCGATGGTTGCCTGTGCCCTCATTAGGCATATACACCCTAATGGAAGCATTAGGCATGTTGAAAGTACTGACTTGAACTTTTTAATTTTTTAATTTCTTTTTTTTTTTTTTAGAAAGTAGGATTTATAGAGAAGACAGAAAAATGGGAGGGAATCCAAGGGGGTTCCAACTTTTTAAAGTTTTAAAAGGAAAGGTAGTGTTTACATTCAGAAAGTTTTAATAAAGCCAGGAAGGATAGAAAATATGTAAAGATATTAATATAATAAAACATTTTTATTAATAAAATAAATTTTATAAGAGGCACAACACCTCTAAATTGGCACACCCATGCCAAATATATGCAATTTAATTATACATATTTGGTCTGGTTCCCAATTTTAGATATGAAACATAAAAATAAGAAAATAAATACCATTATAGCAATTTAAATAATTATACTCCAATTTAGAAGAAAATATATTCTTTTCATATTATTTCCTTGGTAACAAAATAAACTCAAATATTAAAGGCTAAATATAACATTTTCTTGTAAGGGGCATAAATGCAATTATTTTCCTAAAATTGCTATTGATCACATGAAATCATTTTATAAAAGGTCATTCAAATCGGTCACACTCATTATTCAAGAGTCTATTATTTTGATTTGAATTGAAATGAAAATTTCCCACTATGGAGTATATAGAATAATAAATTATGTATTATTAAAATCTCAGCTATGTAGCTTTTAAGAAAAATTGAAAAAATTAACATAAATGAGTTTGGAAAAATTTAGAAATATATTACTATATTGGAATCTTGCTTTTTAAAGTTTTCAAGTAAATTTGATCCATGAACATTTGGAACTTGCTTTCTGTGAAAGATGTGGTGGAGATAGATAATTATAAATGAAAAAATAAATTTCACCTTTCTCTTTAGTATCATTATACGGGCAGAAGCAGGAATTTATTCAGCTATTAAAAATAAAACAAGACAAAATAAAGCAAAAAATACCTAATTTCTAGGTGACCAGTTGCAATACAAGTAGTCAAACATATGTTAAAAAGTCATTGGCTGGGATACTAATAAAGAGTGCTTACTTGTCTGGTAGATCCTTTCTTTTCCCCCTTATCTTGTTCTTTCTGGTTATGACTGGGAATTAGTGGCCTTTTTTTACATTATGGTTGGCACCTCAGTATTTATGATGTGCTGGCATTGCTTCCTTATTCCTACTTTTGCAAAACAGGTTTTGTCAGGGTTTTGTATTGGTAACATGATTCAAAGCCATGAACACTTGAATGATGGGAAGTGGAAGTTGTAGGAGTAGAGTAAGTGTTTGCATTTACTGACTTGAACTTGAAATTAAAGTACGTATTAATGAGTAGAACACTGAAGCATGCAGACGTAATCAAATTTAGACTGACATAATTTTTAAAGATTTAGGATTATTTATTTGGGTAAGTTTTTTGTTTTTTTTTTTTTAAATAAACATGCAGATTGGTGGCTCAAACCCGTAATCCCAGCAATTTGGGAGGCTGAGGCGAGAGAATTACCTGAGCCTAGGGGTTCGATAACAGCCTGGGCAACTTGGTGAGACCTTGTGTCTACAATAAATTTTTAAAAAATAGCCGTGTTTGATGCACGTGCCTGTAGCTCCAGCTACCCAGAAGGCTGAGGCAGAAGGATCGTCTGAGCCCATCAAGTTGAGGCTGCGGTGGCTGTGAGTGTGCCACTGCACTCCAGCCTGGGCGACAGAGTGAGACTCTAAGCCCCCCCAAAATTAAAAAACAAAAAGTAAATAAACATATTAGTATTCTTCATTGCCTTCCATGAGTATTTTTTCTCTAAAAGATGGACATGGTAATAATATCTTATATGTGTTGTGTTTTGTATGTTTTTGTTTATATCTCTTTATGTCTAAAATATTTACAATATTTTAAAGATATAAAGCTTAATAAGCCATTCACAATCTAGATAGTTTTCATCAGTTATATCTTTATTTAAAGATATTTTGCAATCTTTTTTTAATAGTTAAGTTTATCAGTAATAGTAATGCATTAAATTTAAATAAAACTTTATATTTTCATGTATAAATTAGACCCCAGAAATCACACGTATACCAGACTCCCAGCTCTAAAGAAGCCAGGAACGGCAGTACCTTATTTTGATGAAAGCATTAAAAAACAAGTGATCTTTTAAAACTGGAACAAGTTGGACATGATTCTTTCTATTATTTTAATTTCTTTTTAATTTTTAATTTAATTTATCTTAAAGATGTGGGGTACAATTCAGGATTAGGTATACAAGTGGTCATCATACACTTAAAGTTTGGGTCTACATTTGGTTCCCCCTTTGCCTGGTTTCAGATCAGATATCTTTATTAATGTTATGCGCCCCCTTGATAGTTTCCAGCTACTGCCAATTACTTTTTTATAGTATTATGCTAAATGTTCAGAGTCTGCTTATCAGTGAGAATATATGGTACTCAGTTCTTTGTTTCTGTGATAGATCACTGAGTATTATAGACCTTAAATCCATAATTTTGGTCTGCAAGGTTCATAATTTTGTTCTTTATGACTGCGTAATATTCCATCATGTATATGTACCACATGTTTTTAATACAGTTCAGCTTTCATGGGTAGCATGATTGGTTCCATGTTTTTGCTATTGTAAGTGGTGCTGCAATAAGCACGCATTTGCAGGTATCTTTTTTAGAAAGATTTAAGTTCCTCTGGGTAAATTCCTAGAAGAGGGATTGGTATATCATATGAAAGGCCAATTTCTAGTTCTTTTAGGAATCACAACACTGTTTTCCATAGAGGTTGAACTACTTTGTATTCCCACTAACAGTGTAGAAGCATTTCATTTTCTCTGCATCCTTGACAGTATCTGTTGTTTTTTGTTCTGTTAATGAAAACCATTCTTACTAGAGTTAGGTGGTATCTCAATGTGGTTATGATTTGTATTGCTCTGATGATCAGTGAACTGAGCATTTTTTCACATTGGCTGCTCATGTGTCTACTTTTGAGAAGTGTCCATTCATGTATTTTGCCCAGTTTTTAATGGGACTTTTTTTTTTCTTTCAGCACATTTGAATTCCTTGTAGGTCCTAGATGTTAGGCCTTTGTCAGATATGCAGTTGGCAATTTTTCCCCCCATTCTGTGGACTATCTCTCGATGTTTTCTTTGGCTTTGCAGAAGCTTTTTGGTTTGATGAGGCCCCACTTGTCTATCTTATCTCTTATGGCATTGGTTTTTAGGATTTTGATCAGGAATTGATTGCTTATTTCAATTTCCATAAGGGTGTCTCCTGCATTTTCCAAGATTCTTAAAGTCTGGGGTTTGACATGTAGGTCTTTGATCCATTTGGAGTTGATTTTTGTGTATAGTGATATGTAGGAGTCTTCTGCATGTGGTCAGTCAGTTTTCCCAGCACCATTTACTGATTAGGTTCTCCTCTCCCCAGTGGTTGTTGGTGGAGGCTTTATTGAAGATGAGCTGGTTGAGAAATTGAGGTTTTGCTTCCAGATTCTCTATCCCATTCCATGGGTCTATATGAGTGTTTTTGTACCAATACTAAGCAGTTTTGATTATTGTAGTCATATAATAATGTCTGGAAGGTAATATCTCCTGCTTTGTTGCTTTTGCTAAGGATTTTTTTTTTTTTTGGCTATTTGTGTTTATTTATGTTTCCATATGAAATTCTGTATGTTTCCAGGTTGGCAAGAATAATGTTGGTAATTTAATGGATATAGCATTGAATCTGTAGATTGCATTTGGGAAGATGGACACCTTAACAATGTTGATTTTTCCAATCCCAAATCATGGGATATTTTTCCATTTGTTTTTGTCATCCTTGTCTTCTTTGAGCAGCATTTTGTAGTTTTCGTTATAAAGATCTTTCACTTCTCTGGTTAGGAATATGCCAAGCTATTTCATTTCTTTTGTGGCTATTGTAAATGGGATTATGTTTTTTATTTGGTTCTCTGCCCATTTGTTGTTGGTGTGTAAGAATGTGACTGTCTTTTGCACATCGGTTTAGTACGAGACATTACCAATGTCCTTTATCAGTGCAAGGAGGTTTTGACAGATTCTCTTGGATTTCAAGGTATATAATCATATTTGTCAGCAAAGAGGGATAATTTGACATTCTCTTTTCCTACTTGGATACACCTGATTTCCTTCTCATATCTGAATGTTATAGCATGGACTACCAGCACTATGTTGAGCAGGAAGAGTGAGCATTGGTAGCCTTGTCATATTACAGTTTTCAGGAGAATACTTCAAATTTCTATCCATTTAGAAATATGTGGCTGTGGGTTTATCATCGATGGCTCTTATTATTTTGAGGTTTGTTCCCTTTTTTCCTAGGTATTTGAAGGTTTCTATCAAGAAAGGATGCTGGATTTTAGAAAAAGTTATTTATGCATCTAATGATGTATGGTTCTTGGTTTTACATCTGTTGATATATTTACTTACATTTTTGATCTTTCAAATGTTGAGAAACCCTGCATCCTGGGGATGAGACCTACTTGCTGATGGTGGATGATTTTTGAGAAGTGTTGTTAGATCTGATTTGTTAGAATCTTGTTAAGATTTTTTGCATGTATGTTCATCAGGAATATTGGTTTGTAGTTCTTTTTCTTTGTTGAATCTATACCCAGTTTGGGTATCAATGTTATGTTAGCTTCATAAGATGATTTGGAGAGAGTTTCTTCTTTCTTGATTGCTTGGTCTACTTTCAATAACATTGGTATCAAGTCCTCCTTGTATGTTTTGTAGAATTCTGCTGAAAAGTCATATGGTCCAGGGCTTTTTTTTTTTTTTTTTTTGTAGGTAGTTTTCTTATGACTGAGTCAATTTTCTCTGTTGTTATGTCTATTTTGTATCTCAATTTCTTCTTTTTCAACCTTGGTTGAAAAGGATGTATAATGTTAGCATGTCCTTCATATATTTATGTTTCCAAGTTTATTTCCATACAGGTGTACAAACTAATTTCTGATAATCTTTATATGGTCAAGGATGTGGTTGATCTTGGAGGGAAGTTTCTTTAGGGTCAGTTATGACTTGGTCTTTTGCATTTCTGATTGTGTTTAATTGGGCTTTTTCTCACCTTTTCTTGGTCATTCTGGCTAGAGGTCTGTCAATCTTTTTTTTTTTTTTTTTTTTTTTTTTTTGAGTTGGAGTCTCACTCTGTCACCCAGACTGGAGTGCAGTGGCCGCTTCCAGCCACCGCAACCTCGACCTGCTGGGCTCCGGTGATCCTTCCACCTCAGCCTTCCAAGTAGCAGGAATTACAGGCATGTGCTACCATGCCCGGCTGATTTTTTGATTTATTGTAGAGATGAGGTCTCGCTGCCCAGGTGGGTCTCAAACCCGCGGGCTCAGGCAATTCACTCACCTCAGCCTCCCAAAGGCGCGGGATTACAGGCTGAGCCACCGAGCCCGACTTGAGGTCTGTCAATCTTGTTTATACTTTCAAAGAACTAGCTTTTTGTTTCATTGATTTTTTTTCTATAGTATTTTTGTCTTCTATTTCTCCTATTTGATCTTTTACTTTGGTGAACTGTATTCTTTTGCTGAAGGTAGGGTTTTGCCTTCCCAGTTCCCTTAGGTAATTTGTTAGGTTGTCAACTTGTTCTCTTTCTATTTTCTTGATGTGTGTTCATAGAGATATAAATTCTCTTAGTTCTAATTTTGTGGCATCCAAGAGGTTTCAGTAAGAGGTTTTTTCATTTTCATATGTTTCTAGGAATCTTTTGATTTCTGTGTTGACCAAAAGTTGTTCAGCTTCATGCTATTTAGTATCCATGTCTTTGTGAGTTTTAGATAAATTTTGCTAGTGTTAATATTTATTTTTTTTACACTGTGTTCTGAAAAGGTGCATGGTAGTCTTTCAGTCTTGTAAAATTTGTTTATGCTAGATTTATGGCCAAGGATGTGGTTGATCTTGGAGTATGCTCCATGTGGTGCTGAGTAGAATATATATTCTGTGATTGTTGGGTGAAATGTTCTGCAGGTGTCTACTAAGTCAATTTGGTCAAGCCTTAAGTTGAGGTTCTGGATATCTTTTTTGATTTTTAATCTCACTGATCTATCTAAGGTTGTTAGTGGTTTATTTGAGCCCCCAGCTATGATAGTATGGTGGTCAATATATTTTTTTAGCTTTATTTAGTAGCTGCTTTACCAAAGCTGGTGCTCCTGTGTTGGGTGCATTTATGTTTAGGATGGATATTTCTTGTTGATGAATTGAAACTTTTATCACTATGTAATGTCCCTTTTTATCTTTTAAATTTTTGATAGCTTAGAAGTTGCTTTGCCTGATAGTAGGATTGCAACTCCTGCCTTCTTTTGTGATCTGTTTGCATGGAAATTCATTTTCCATCCTCTAACTTTGAGTCTGTGGGCATTCTTTGCTGTTAGATGAGTTTTCTGGAGGCAGCTAAATACTGGGTCATTTGTTTTTACCCAGTTTGCTATTCTATGTCTTTACAGTGGTGCATTTAGTCCATTCACATTCAGGTTGATTATTGAAATGTGAGTTTGTCCCTGACACAATCCTCTTATACGGCTGTTGTGTTTTTGTTTAACTTTTATGTTCATATATGTGTGTGCTTTCTTTTTTGCAGGTATGGTGTGCATTCTGCTGCTTCTGTGTTTGTAATCTTGTGAAGTGTACAGTCTTTCTTCTTTCTGTACACAGCACCTTTGTAAGCATCTCCTGTAGTGCTGGTCTTGTGGATTGGGTGTCTGAGAAGAAATTTAATTCTCCATCACTGATGAAGCTTAGCTTTGCTGGGTAGGGAATTCTTGGTTGAAATTGTTTATCTTTGAGAACAAAAAAGATTAAGGTCCAATTCTTTCTGGCCTGCAGTGTTTCTACAGATAAGTTTGCAGCAATTCTGATTGGTCTCCCCCAGTAGGTAGTCTGACCTTTTTCCTCTTCTGCCTTTAGGATTTTTTTTTTCTTTTAAACCTACTTTGTATAGCCAAATTACCTGTGTCTAGGAGTTAGTCTTCTCATAAGATGTCTTGCAGGGGTTCTCTGGATCTCTTTTGCTTTGATCTCTCTGGTCAAATGAGGCAAATTTCTTTGAATTACCTCATAGAACATTTGTTCCAAGGTGTTTTTTGTTTCTTTCTATTTCAGGTATTTCAATCAATTGTAGATTCTGTTCATGACAGGGAAATGGGGTCTCCTGTCCCTGCTAAGCCTTCCTGATCCCTTTCATTGTCACTTGTGGCTAGGGGTGGGGAGGATCAGTTAGTCGCCTCCCAATCCGCCTCCTTCTTAGGTAGTTCTGCTGTCTGTATCTAGTACTCAGTAGCTGACTCAGGGTAGAGGGTGGATCATCTGGGGTACTGCATCTGTTGTTACTTATCAGGGATTGTGTACTGGGGGCAATGTTCTCTGAGGTTGCAAAGAGCAGCTCCAACACAACACAGAGATAGCATCTGGTCTCAAAATGCAGTTCTATTGTCCCACAGAGGTTGTCCTGGAGCACTTCTCCACTCAGGCATTAGAGAGTCCGCTCAGTTGCTCTGCAGGTTCCCATTCCTTTCCCCAATGGAGTTGATAGCTCCCTCTCCATCAGTTACCACAGTCTCTGGATCTCTGGTGGTAAGGCTCTGGAGCCTGATCCAGGCTCAGGGTGGTTTCTTCCCACTGCTTCCTTGGAACTCTGCCTCAGCCACCCTCACTGTATGGCCCTTCATGGCCCTTGCTTCCAGCATTCAGTTCAGCACTGTGGTGTTGTGGTCAGCAGTCGCTCCAGTCATTCTTCCTAGGAAAAGCTATGATGCTTTTAGAATATGTCACTCAGCTTCTGCACTCTGGGAAGCACTAGGGTCCAAGCAGAGCAGCTGCAGCACCAGCAGCTTCAGGTGGCCCCTGGCCACTTGCTCTCAAGTTCCCACTCGATCAGCCTCTCACAATCTCACTTACACACAGAGACATATGCAAAATTGTTCATACATTCACGAACACATACAGGGACTCATGCAGTCTGACTGGTTATGCCACCATATTCCCAGAAATCGCATGTTAATTTCTTAAAGAAAAAAAATTAGATTTTGATAATTATAATATTTTTTATGTTTGAAAGTTTATGTTTATGGAACAAACCTTGTTTATATGAAGTACACACAGAAAAACAGAAATGAGAATTCAATAAGAAATATGTATTCAAGCCGGGCTTGGTGGCTCAGCCTGTAATCCTGCGCCTTTGGGAGGCTGAGGTGAGTGGATTGCCTGAGCCAGCGGGTTCGAGACCCACCTGGGCAGTGAGACCTCATCTCTACAATAAATAAAAAAATCAGCCAGGTATGGTAGTGCGTGCCTGTAATTCCGGCTACTTGGAAGGCTGAGGCGGAAGGATTGCCGGAGTCCAGCAGGTGAGGCTGCGGTGGCCGGAAGCGACCACTGCACTCCAATCTGGGCAACCGAGTGAGACTCCAACTCAAAATAAAATAAAATAAAATAAAATTGAAAAAAAGAAATATGTATTCGATAAGAGACTATTATTCTAAGTATACCCCTTTTCAAACTTTCTATTTTGATTTGTCTTTGAGATTATCTTATCTAAATGTTTGAAAAATAAATTATTATGTTTTAATATATTACATTCTCACTTTTTTTTTTTTGAGTTGGAGTCTCACTGTCACCCAGACTGAAGTGCAGTGGCCACTCCTGGCCACTGCAGCCTCGACCTGCTGGGCTCTGGTGATCCTTCCGCTTAGCCTTCCAAGTAACTGGAACTACAGGTGCACGCTACCACGCCTGGCTAATTTTTTTGATTTATTGTAGAGATGAGGTCTCGCCTGCCCAAGCGGGTCTTGAACCCGCGGACTCAGGCAATCCACTCACCTCAGCCTCCCAAAGTCACGGGATTACAGGCTGAGCCACCCAGCCCGGCGCTTCTCACTTTTAAATAAATGTATATAAAAATATTCAGTTCAGATACAATATCCAAATACATCTGTGCTTGATAACATGACTTGCTAGTTCAATCAATTATTACTCACAAATCCCATGGAAAACTATCTTTTCTTTTATTTTTTTAAGGTAGAATTTTTTTATATCTTTAGGCAGAAATTGAACTATTGAGACGTATATTTTCCAAATAGTAGTTGAATTCATTATCATATATAAGAGTTTTAATATCATAAATACAAATATCTCAGTTTTTGATAAGGTATTTTAAGAGATTGATCATAACTCAGTTCTCTCCTTCCAGTTGATAACTATTGTTAGGATAAGATTTAATTGATAGTGACGTATTTTGGAGAGTTGATCTTTATTATTTATGGATACTGTATTTGTAAATCTACTTGCTTACCACAATTTAATTCTAATGCTAATATTTTTAATACTTGGGGCACTTTGCAATCATTCAGAGACATTTACAGAGGCACCCACAATTTGAGTTACTTAACATTCCTGTTTATAGTTAAGGTAGAACAATGTGTTCAGCTCTCATGCTGTAAACAAATTTGTTTGTTTGTTTGTTTGTTTTGGTCTTGTCCTCTATTTTTAAAATTGTTCTATTTTTTTCTAATTCAATTTTTTTTTTAAAAAATTAGATTCAGAGGTACAAGTGCATGTTTGTTATATGAGCATATTGCTGGCTATTGGGTTTCTCGTGTCTCCATTCACCAAATAGTGATAATTGTATTCAGTGGGTAGTTTTTGAATTCTCACTCCTCTCCCTGCCTCTCCTTTTTGGTGTCCCCAGTGTCTATTATTTTCACTTTTATGTTCATGCATACGCATTGCTTAGCTTCCACTTTTAAGTGAGAATATGTGGTGCTTGGTTAGGTTTTTTTTTTTTCTGAGTTAGTTTCCTTAGGATAGTGGCCTCCAGCTCCATGAAAGACTTTCAAACTTCCAGTCACATGATTGGCAAATCTTGGTTTTTACACATTAAAAAATAAAAATAAAAAACCCCAAAAGTTACTATCTCTATTTTATGGGCACCCATAACTAATAAAAGTTTCATCAATCATTGTATTGGTCCTGCTGGCTGAAGACAACAGAAATACATACTTCTCCATTCAGCCAACATATTATTCAGTGTCTGATGAGTTAACATTCAAACCCTAGGTGTTTAAATAGCTCCCATAAAACATATTTTCAAACATCATCATTGTTTTAGTAATTGTAATAATACAAATTTTGTTTTTAAGGAAGTAAGCATACTTTATAGAAATAAATACAGAGGCATTAAAAGAATAAAATTATAAAATGAGTAGTAACTTGCTTTCAAGTTTTTCACATGAATAATGAAGAATAAATAAAACTATAACAAAATTTTTATAATTGTTTAGGTGATAGCTTTATTGGGTTTCAATGAATGACTAAATCTTTAATATTAGAAAAATATTTTATTTTGATTTGAAAAGATTGCATTGGAAGGAATGATATATTTTAAATATATTGTTATTAAACACAGAATAAATTTTCTGAAATTGAAAAAAAATATTAGAATAACAGCATAATTCTAGTAAAAACGTGGTCTGACTGGTAAAATGGGCCAGGCCAGAGATAGGAAGACAAAGTTGATTGCTCCCTTTACACTATATTATTGTTAAAGGAGTCAAAATCTATCATAGCAGTTTTTGACACATCTATCACATTAGCAATTCATGTAAAACTTTAAACAAGTATTTTTTCCCCAAGATATCCATGTGTATATATATATATAATCTGTTGTTCAACTTCTTAGTTGTCTCTTCCACAAAAACACATTTAATTACATAATTGTGCTTTCTTTGTGCAGGTAAGTTGTTTGCCTTTAAATCTAGTCCTACAGGACTAGTTTTTGTTGTTTTTGTTTTTTGTTATTGTTGTTTTGTTTTTTTGTTCGTTTGTTTTTGCTACAGCCCACTCTAGCCATGTAAGGATCACTTGGATTCTAATGCTTTCATCAAAACAATTTACTGTTTGTTCTGGCTTCTTTAGATCTGAAAGTCTTGTATATGTGACTTCTGTGACCTCATCCAAGTTTTGTGTACAAAGTGTGCTAAGTTCTATTTATATTTAATGCATTACTATTACTGATAGGGTTAGTTATTTAAAAATAAAATAAATAAGCTGAGCTCAGTGGCTCAAGTCTGTATGTAACCCCAGCACTTTGGTGACTGAGGTGAGAGGATTACCTGAGCTCGCAGATTCAAGATCAGCCTGGGCAACATGGTGAGACCTCGTTTCTACAATAAATCAAAAAATTAGCCGGGCTTGGTAGCGCATGCCTGCAGTTTCGGCTACTTGGAAGGCTGAGGCAGAAGGAACACAGGAGCACAGCAGGTTGACACTGGGGTGGCTGTGAGTGTGCCATTGTATTCTAACCTGGGCAACGGAGTGAGACTCCAACTCAAAAAATAAATAAATAAATAAAATAAAATAAATATAAAATTATTGTAAATAAAGACCTAGCCAACAAATATAAAACTATCTAAATTATCTATGGCTTTTTAAAACTTATACTTTTAAAATATGTGAACTGTTTTCAAAATAAAGAGGTATATACAAGGACATACAAAAAATGCCCCCACAGCATAGGAAATCAAATATTATGTTACCAACATATTGCAATTCCACTCAACACTTTTGTTTCCTATCTTCTTTACCACATTTGATTTCTGTAACTTTTTCTTCATAGTTTTACTACACATTTGTGTACACATACATACACACAAATGTATATAAGTACTTTTCATGCTTTAATATTCAAATTTAATTATAATCTATATATTCTCCAGCAGCTTTCTTCTTAAAATATTTCATTAAACTATTTCCTACAGATATGAGTAAGTATAACAACAATTAACCCCTCTTTTCAAAACTGGTCAACTACCTCTCATACTGAGCACCTGTCCTAAAGACAACAAAAACCAATGCTCCACTGTGTTTACTTAAGGATATCAACAAATGACTGGTGGAAAGTTGATGATGGTGCATCTTTTCCACCTTGGAAATAACAACATTTCATCCTAATTATGTTTGGCATGTGTTCCAGTTGTATATTAATCTTTTCTGTACACAGTGCTTTCAACCAGTATTATTGTCAAAGGCTCACAGAAATCTCATTTCCTGGGGTGAGATTTGCATAATGTGTCAGTCTTAGCGATCCACTTTATGGCAGTGGCTACTTTACCAAGGTCTCAACTGGTTCTAGTACATGCTATCCTCTTCAGTAGTTTCCTTGCTTTTAAATACCTCTTGAAAATGAAGCAGAAGTACAACCTTAGAGAATACCTCCTGTAACACTGGAGAACTATTTGCCATGATCCTGTATATCTTTTAAATCAGTGGACATTGTACAGTTCTGCAATTCTAACAGATTGAATAGGTCTGTTAGATGTACTCAGTGGGCATGGGAAAAAAAATTGAAGAAAACTCAGTCCTGCTTATAGATGGTAACTCCTAGTGACCTACTCAGGAAAGTTAAGTTTCCACAATCTTAGGTCATGGAAATCTAAAAGTTTTGCTTTTCTGGAGATTGAAGTGTAATGAGAAGAACCTGGAAAAAAGAAAGAAGGAAAGAAAGAAAGAAGGAAAGAAAGAAAGAAAAGAAAGAAAGAAAGAAAGAAAGAAAGAAAGAAAGAAAGAGAAAGAAAATCAGGGAGACCAATCACATTCTAGGGGAAGAATAGCAAGTGCAATGTCCTAATGTGTCTAGAGCAGTATAATCAGGTCAGAGACTATCAATGGTTCATAGAGCAGTATAATCGAGACAGAGAATATTGATTAATCGTATTCTTCTCACAGGTGCATGCCCAAAATGCAAAAGATAAAATCTTGGTATTCTTTCTGTATGCCATACAATTAATATTTTCTTTTCTTGTCGTCTTCTAAGCCCCTGTGATTATGTTCTCTGAATCAAACTTTTTGTACTTACAATTTTTACCAAGTTTAAAGTCTGTAAGAGTTCCCGTAGTCATTTTTTTTTCAATTAATCTTGTAGCTGCTTGCCACATCTAAACTCTAATCTTTAAATTCTACAAAATTATATACTCTTAAGCATCCACTTTTAAGAATTATTTTTTAGCTTCCATGATAAAATGATTTGCTTGTTCTTCTAAGCAGTAAAAGTAAAACTGGTAGGAAAAAAATAGCACTGGTCAGATTCATCATTCTACAACTGATTTACCTCATTGTAGAGATTTCTGGTTCTATCATGCATACTAACTGATGACTGGGTGATTTATCTTAACCACATATTGATCTAAGAATGCACATTCTCTTGCCTAATAGGATCCATACTTTTGTACCCAAAGTAACTATTCTTCTCACTAAATTATTTCTCCTCTTGTAATTGGTGTTTAACATTTATGAATAAATGCATTATTATTATCTATAGTATTATTTCTTTTATTTCAATTTGAAGTCTGTTGATGTAACATTTAAAAATCACTACTTTCTTCTGATTGTTCTTTTATATAAAAATTGTACCTTATTTAATTTATTAAATCCAGTCATCTTTTCCTTTGTAATCTAGTATAGTGTGATTTTACTATACTTAAGCAGTGTCATTTTTTGGTATTTCTCAGGGATCTAAAGCAAGCTTCACTTAGATAAATTTTCACCTATGGTATTTCCAGGATTTTATTAATTCTTTTTACAGTTTCTGTTTTTGATTGACCACCAAATGTCTTCCTCTTTCACAAAACAGTTTTCACTTATCAAAGAACACCCATTTTCCTTTTCTGAAGTATATAACATTTAAAATCATAATTTAATAATTGATTTTAATTTTAACATGTTTTAATTTTTGTCATTATCAAATTGTTTTTAAGTCAATATATGTGTATATACGTTTGTGTGCATTTGTGTATATATGCATTTTTCTTTTTTTTGTGTCCTTCACAAATCCCAGAAATGCTGAGTATATACTACACACTGAGACAAAGTGAATGTTTCTGATTATTTGATACATCACTCTACATGTTAATTCCTTTCTTGGAAATCAGAGATAAAAATAATTGACTGTATTTATTTTCCAGGCTCACTTTAGACAATGGTTGTGATCAGAGTATTTATAGTATTGGTATGGAGTCACAAAACCTGGTTTAGAACACTTTTTTGTGGTTTATTAATGGTATAACCAAAATCAAGTTATCTACTCTCAGTCTCTGTTGCTTCATCCTTATGATACCTCATAGACCTGTAGAGAAGAAGAATAATGATGATGATTATCATCATCACCATCAACAATACCAGAAATAACAATTTTATAAATAAGGTATTAACTGTATACCAGAAAATGACCTAAGAACACTCAAAGACAAGGGGTATATAAATATATTGTAGTAAAGGTAGTATTCAGTGGCAATCTAAAATATAAGATAATTAAATAAGAAATTCGTGACTATGCTTTTAGCTCACAATTGGTATTCCATAAGAATTATTAGCAAATGAGTAGATTATAAAAGATGTAAAGATGCAGAATTTGTTCTTTATCAAGAGCCAGGGTAGTGGATCAAAATTAAAATATTGGACAGTGAAACTGAGGACTATAGTTGCATACACCTGGTAGTCTAATACAAAATGCTGTAGAACAATATAAAAGAGGCATTATAATTTAAAGGCCAACTATTTTGAAAGGGAAAAATATGAAAAAATTTACCTTCTCACTTCTATCCAGGCATCTTCTTGATATTAAGTATAATTTTATAACTGTGTTGTGTTGTAGATAAACACTAGATAGAGGGGTATTTTTGTCAATAAGAACTTATTAAGTCAAATTTTTAGGCTTTAAGATAATCTCTTTTCCACTGGGAAGCTGGCAGCATGACCAGTCAGACTGTGCAAGTCTCTGTGTGTGTGAATGTATGGACAATTCTATGCGTGTTTCTATGTGTAAATGAGAGTGTAAGAGGCTGACTGAGTGAGGACTCAAGAGCAAGTGGCCAGGACCCTCCTGGTAAAGCTGCTGGTGCTGCAGTTGCTCTGCTTGGACCTAAGCACTTCCTGGAGAGCGGAAGCTGAGTACTATTTTCTAAGACCAGCAGAGCTTTTCCTGGGAAGAATGACTGCAATGAGTGCTGACCCCAACACTACAGTGCCAGGCTGAATGCTGGCAGCGAGGGTCACAGAGGGAGTGCAGGGAGGCAGCCCGAGGCAGAGTTCTCAGGATACATCAGGGAAAAGCAACCCAAGTCTGAACTGGGGTTCAGAGCCTTGTCACCAGGTCCTGAGATCTGAAGATTGTGGTAACTACCGGAGAGGGAACCACAGACCCCATTAATGATAGGAACAGCAGCTGGTGGAGAAAACTGGCAGACTCTCTAACACCTGGGTAGAGAATCACTCAAGGGCAACCTCTGCAGAACAGCAGAACTGCATCTTGAGACCAGGTGCTATTTTGTGTTGGGTTGGGCTACTCTTTGCAACCTCAGAGAGCATTGCCCTCGGTGCACAAACCTTGGTGGGTAACGGCAGATGTGGAACTCCAGATGATCCACCCTTCGCCCTGAGTCAACTGCTGGGTGACAGATACAAGCAGCAGAACTGCCTGAGAAGGAGGTGAGTGAGTGCATAACTGACTCTCCCTGAAAAAACATTTGTGACCCAGTAATTTGCTGTCTCCAGGAAACTCATCTTATCACAAGGGCCATTCCCCAGATTCAAAGTAGGAGGATGGAAAACAAATTTTCAGGTGAACGGATCACAAAAGAAGGCAAGTGTTGAGATCTTAACATCAGACAAAATAACCTTTAAGATAGCAAAAACTGACTGGATGCGGTGATTCAGCCTGTAATCCCAGCACTTTGGGAGGCCAAAGCAGGAGGATTGCCTGAGCTCAGGGGTTCGAGACCAGCCTGGGTAACTTGGTAAGACTGTGTCTCTACAATAAAAATCACAAAAACTAGCCGGACATGGTGGTGTGTGTCTGTAGTTCCAGCTACTTGGAAGGCTGAGGTGGAAAGGATCACCTAAGCCCAGCAGGTTGAGGTCATGGTGGCTTTGAGCATGTCACTGTACTCCAGCCTGGGCAACAATGAGTGAGACTCCACAGCTCAAAAAAAAAAAAAGATATCAAAAATTTAAAAAGATACCAAAGGACAAGCTTACTACATAATGATTAAAGGTTCAACAAGAAATATCCGTCCTAAACATATATGAACGAAATACGGGAGCACCAGCTTTAATAAATCAGCTACTAACTAAACTGAAAAAATATATTGACTCTAACACTATCATAGCTGGGGACTTAAAACCCCACTAACAACTCTTAATAGATCATAGAGACAAACAATCAACAGAGATTTGGAACTTCAGCTTTACACTTGACCAAATGTACTTAGTAGGTAACTACAAAACATTCTACCCAACAACCACACAATATACATTCTACTCATCACCACATGGAGCACACTCCGAGGTCGACAAGATTCTCTGCCATAAGTCAAGCATAAACAGATTTTACAAGATTGAAATACTGCCATACACCTTCTCAGACCACAGAGGAATATAAACATATATCAACACTAACAAAATTTTCCCCAAAACCACAAAGACACGGACACTAATAATCATGATGCTGAATACTGGATCAACATAGAAATAAAAACAGAAATTAAAAGTTTCCTGGGAACAAATGTAAACAAAGAAACATCTTACCAAAACCTCTGAGATGCCATGATATTAGAACTAAGAGGGGAATTTATATCTCTATTAACACACATCAAGAAAATAGAAAAAGATCAAGTTGACAATCTAAGAAATCATGTAAGAGAGAAAGAAAGGCAAAACCACCAAAACCCTAACTTCAGCAGAAGAATCCAGATCACTACAGTAAAATTCCAAATACGGAATATAGAAGACAAAAATACCATAGAGAAAATAATGAAATGAAAAGTTGGTTCTTTGAAAGAATAAACATGATTGATGAACCCCCCCAGTCAAATGACCAAAAAAAAGAGACAAAAGCCTAAATAAACACAATCATAAGTGCAAAAGATTAAGTCACAACTGACGCCAAATAAATGCAAAAATTTATCCACGCTTACTACACACATGTGTATGGAAACAAACTTGATAATCTAAATGAAATGGAGGAATTTCTAACATCTCACAACATTCCAAGTTTGAAACAAAAAGAAATTGAGATTCTAAATAGACAACCCAGTAAATTGACTCTGCCATAAGAGAACTACCTATGAAAAAAATCCCTGATCCAGATGAATTTCCAGTGGAATTCTTCAAAACATACATGGAGGAGCTGATACCAATCCTATTGAAAGTATTCTAGGCCCTTTTTTCTCCTCTTTTGCTGCTTGTGCTTTTCTGCTGGATATGACCTTCCTAGAGCTGGACACAAATTTGCCCACTAGTTGGATGTCCACAGGGCTGGAAAAATAGCTCTGCATGGTTGCTGCTGCAATCCTGGCCAAACCCATGGACCACATGAATGTGAGGATGGCTGGGCCTGACTATGGCTCTGAACAGCTCCCCAGATCCCTGGAGGCAGCTGTTTTTCTCCTTCATTGTGCAGCTGTTTGTCTCCTCCATTGGCATAGTGGGTACAGTCAAGGAGAGCCACAGCCACAACACCTACTTCTTTGAGTTCCTCACCAAGGAGCTGGTCTTGGGTCAATATTGGAAAATTATCTGCTTTTGTCAACTGGGGTCCTACCAGACTGGCAAGAAAGTGGAGCCCTGGCATATTAACAAGAAAGGGTCAGTCATGACTTTTTTATGATTGGCATCTAGGGCATCTGTGGGTTGGTTGACTTTTCCAGAGAGGCCTCCTGGCAGAGTGAGGGCCTGGTGGATACCAGCTTCGGGTACCACTTCATGAAGATGTGCCTGTGACCTCATAGTCCTCTTAACCCTCCTCATGCCAAATAAATGAAGAAAGCTTCATCATTCAAACATGACTTCTTTACCTTCCAATACCCCTCCTGGGCTACATGTGCAATGGAACCAGTGGATAGGGAAGACATCACAGTGAACCTAGAGTCAGCATGTTTTCCATCTTCTGGGCTGCTGTCTGATATGTTTAGACTGCTCAGATCTGAGAGTAGAAGGATCAGCCTAAAGCCTTTGCACTCCAGACCCCCGAGCAGGCCTATGGGGAAGTGCAGGCAGTTTGTCAAGCCTGGTCCTTCCTGTAGACTCTGCTGATCTCCTCATGCTCCTTCCTCAGCCTTGGGCGGACTGGGTCATTCCCTGTCCTTAATCTGCTTTACCAGACCAGGAAACAGGGAAGTCCAGGCTTCAGGAATCTTCCCTGGGTATTTCAGGAAGAGAACATCTTTTCCCTTTATTCTTGCTGAGAATTTTCTGGAGCAGTGCCCCTGTCCTAGAATGTCAAACATAGAAATGCAATGTGTACTACTAGAAAACAAATAAATGTGGCCTTCCCATCGCATCTAAATACCTTTGAATTTCACAGTGTGTATGGGGGGAATGGTGGCTGGGGGCCCACGGGAAGAATCCCTATTGGTAGTTTTCTGGTTGTTTGATGTGGAATTCTCATCTTGTGACACTGATGGAGCACCATTTTCCCGCACAGTTGAAAGTTTAATAATTCTTGTCTTTAGTGCACCAGTGAATACCAGATTCAGATGTTCAGTCTGGGTATCTACATCGTCAATAAAGTTAGTTTCTAATGGAATAGAAAGATAAATTATTCCAGGCAATTGAGAAAGATAGAACTCTCCCCAAGTCATTTTATGAGTCTAACATCACACTGATACCCAAACCTGATAAAAATCCAGTTAAAAAAGAGAACTACACGCCAATATCCTTTATAAACATAGATGCAAATTCTCAACAAGATTCTGGCAAATCAGATTCAACAACACATCTTAAAAATCATCCACCATGACCAAGTAGGCCTTGGGATGCAGGGCTGGTTCATCATCTTCAAGACCATAAATGTAAGTAAATATATCAACAGGTATAAAAACAAGAACCACTTGATTATAATGTTAGTTGTGGAAAAAACTTTTGATAAAATCCATCATCTCTTCTTGATAAAAAACTTCAGCCGGGCTCGGTGGCTCAGCCTGTAATCCCGCGCCTTTGGGAGGTTGAGGTGAGCGGATTGCCTGAGCCTGCGGGTTCGAGACCCGCCTGGGCAGCAAGACCTCATCTCTACAATAAATCAAAAAAAAAAAAAAAAAAAAACAGCCGGGCATGGTAGTGCATGCCTGTAATTCCGGCTACTCGGAAGGCTGAGGCGGAAGGATCGCCGGAGTCCAGCAGGTCGAGGCTGCGGTGGCCGGAAGCGGCCACTGCACTCCAGTCTGGGTGACAGAGTGAGACTCCAACTCAAAAACAAAAAAACAAAAAAACAAAAAAACTTCAAACACCTATGCATAGAAGGAACATACTTCAAAACAGTAAGAGCCATCTAGGATAAACCCACAGTCAACATGTTACTAAATGGACAGAAATTGCAACTATTTCTCTTGAAAACTGGAAAAATACAAGACTGCCCACTCTCACTCCTCTTGTTCAACATAGTGTTGGAACTCCTAGCTACAGCAATCAGACAAGAGAAGGAAATCAGGGGTGTCCAAATAGGAAAAGAAAAAGTCAAGTTACCCCTCTTTGCTGACTATATGATCCTATACCTCCAAAATCTAAGAAAATCTTTCAAAAACTTCCTTGCACTGAAAAACGACTTTGGCGAAGTTTCAGGGTACAAAAGCAACGTGCAAAAGACAGTTGCATTCTTATACACCACCAACAAGCAGACAGAGAACCAAATTAAAAGCATAATCCCATTCAACACACACACACACACACACACACACACACACACACACACACACACACACACACACACAGAGAAATACCTCGACATCTTCCTAACGAGAGGAGTGAAAGATCTTTACAATGAAAACTACAAAGCACTGCTCAAAAAAGCCAAAGAAGACACAAACAAATGGATAATACTCCATGGTTTTGGACTAGAAGAATCAACATTGTTAAGATGATCATTCTACCAAAGGCAATCTACAGATTCAACGCTTTTTACCAATTTTATTACCAACATCATTCTTCTCTGACCTGGAAGCAACAATACAGAAATTCATATGGAAACATAAGTGACCACAAATAACTAAAAAAAAAAAAAAAAAAAAATTGTGAGCAAAAGAAACAAAGCAAGAGGTATCAACTTCCATACTTTACAATTTATTATAAGGCTACAATAATCAAAACAACCTGGTATTGCATTCTCTGATGACTAACAATGTTAATTACTTTTTGTGTGCTTTCTGACAATTTCCACACAGAAATCTGTGTGTGTGAAGTGCAAATATTTTGCCCATATTTAAAATCAGATTATTTGTCTTATGATTGAGTTGTTATAGTACAGGAAGGAATAATCAGCAAAAATAGGTGATGGAAGTGTTCTTGACTCTCAGTTGAATGCTTTGAAATATTCAGTTTATCCTCTATAACTTAATATTAGCGAAGTTGATATTACAAAAGTTAGGTAAAATTTACAAAAGTTAGGTAAAATTTTAATTATAAAAATGTGCAGTACTTAGGGAAATTGATACAGAAAAAAATTATCTTTACAATAATCATGGGTATCTCATTTTAAGCTGAGCAAGGTTTATTTTAATAAATATTGAATAAGAAAAACAAGCAAAACATCTGTATTGTTAAATAGCTTTTTGATTCTGACTTAATATCTAATGCAATTGGGTATTATATCAAATTATATAAATACCTTAATGTGCTCTTTTTGTTCTTTCCTTCAGTTTTATGTATAGCATGTATAGGCAATATCTATGAATATTTTAACTCCCATATTCAATTTAAAACATTTCTGAGAACTAATATTCTAATTTATTCTTTGTGAACCGATCTGTTTACAGGAATCTACATTTGCAAAGAGGATAGAGCAATGTTTTCCAGTTCAAGATATTTTAATACTGTGATTTATTAACATATTTTTTGATAGCAGACAGTTCTCATAAATTCTTTGTCTATTTCTTATTATCTTTATGGCATTAGATCATTTACACTCTGAGTTTCAGGTGTTTTATCTGTTAAATGAGATTAAATATTTCTATTTAATAAAACATTTGTGCAGATTGGCGTGAATTATATGCTTTATATAAAGCTTATTACATATCTCTGTATCACGAAATGCTCCATGAACTAGAATTTGTATTAACATAACACATTGACATTTTGTTTGGATTAACTTAAGAACATGACAAAAATATAGAAAATAAATATTCAGTCAGCACCTCAAGAATCTACCACCACAGGCAAACATTGCCAAGTGAACCAAAACAGCAAGAAAAATTTTGCTCCGAAAAGAAATTTAACTTGCAACCAAACTTTCAAAGCTTTTGCAGCTTTCTTAAAACTGAAGTAAACACATGACTGACTGAAATGGATATGGTAAGACATAAACCTCTCGAGAAGTTTTCTTTCTAATGAATAAGTAATGTTAAAGAGCAGAAAGACTTGGTGAGACTTTTATGAAATAATGATGAATATTTAAAAAGTGGGAGGCATATATGAAATTGTATTCTAAACATTTACATGTATAAACCTTCTGTAGTTCATAACAGGGAACATGGCAGAACTGTGTGACTCAAGAAACATTCAAAAACCAATTTAAAACTGGGATATTTATCTGTGGTAAATCTCAATACCACTTAAAATTAGCGTAACACTAATTCAAATTCTATTGTTTTACAGATTAAAAAAAACAAAAAAATCATAAACTTGATTTATAGGTAATGTAAGTAGTCAACTATGACCTTCGGTTTTCTATGCTTTGGTAATAAATGTACGTTGAATTTAGAATTTTCTACAACAGAGAGAAAGATTGAAGAAGTGATAGTTTCCTTAGGTTTTAAACTATGATGACTTGCCATAGAAAGAGTTATTTAGTTCTTTGCAGTATTAATGTATTTAGCTCATGTCTCTTATCTACTGTTTTATTGCTATTCAGATCTGTTTTCACAGAGACAAAATAAAACGATTCTCTTTTTTTGGTGACCAACAGATTAGAAAATTAGACATTTAATTTTGGTTACTTCTGTGGGCTTTTGTTTTGCGAATACTGGCTAAGCACATAACTACTAGGATGGATACACTTTTTTTTCATTGTCTAGGGTAGCTACAATATGACATGAAAAATTGAGTTTTGTATCTCTCTACAGCATATTCACTTGATTTTCCAGTTTCAATTTTTATGTTTATGCCCCCCAAATTAATGTGTTATATATTCATAGCACCTATACATCAGTTTTATATATATACATATACATAAAATCTAGTACTATCACTCATATTGTATATGAAACTCATTATTAAGTATGACTTTTTTCCCCAAATTTCATTTTTTTCTGCCTAAATTAGCTTCATTTTGTAAGTACTGCCATTGCTTAAAGAGTATTCCTTCCATATATTTGTCTGGTTGTCTATTTTTTATAAAGAAGTAAGTGCTCAGAAATAATTAATTTTTTGTAACAGTGTGTTAAAATAATTATATCCTGATATTGATGACAATTTTGTGGAAAAGTTAAAAAGCAATATAGATTTCTGTACCGAGTAGCTAATCAGATATTTTCTTTTATGATTTTTGACTAAACTCTGAGGAGTTTTATTATATGGAATTTCAAGATTATGGAATATTTAGAGATAGCACTTAGAAGGAAAAACTTTAAAAAATGATATTATTTACACATAATACTTGTTGAATGATTAGAAGTTGCCCTGAACTATCTAAGTACTTTATGTGTTTGTCTTATTTAAGTTCTATTGTAACCTATCACAAAGCTTAACAATGTAAATATAAAGAAATATATATTAACATAGATAAAAAATAGAGAGAGTGAGAGAGAGGGAGGGAGGGAGGAAGAGAAGGAGGGAGAGAGAAGTGTCAAGAGAATTATTTAAGTTGACTGTTGTCACATAGTTACTAAATGGCAGAACAAGAACTGAACAAGAATTCAAACTCATGCATTTTAACCCTGGAGCTTGAGCTCTGATTATTGATCTTACCTGCTGCCCAAGAGAAAAACAAATGAAAAGGAATAATATATTATTGATAGTACTGATAGAACTTGGAAATATTTTGCCCTTAATGTGGCATAGAATCTATCTTTGATGTGATAAAGCTAACTAAAATAACCTTCGTTTCATGATGGAAAATTAAACTGCATGCCAGAAAGATACTTCTTTGAGAGAAAAATATGCTTATTTTCCTCTGGAATGTGAAAAATCATTTGATGATTTGTATGTAACCATTTTTAAGGAGTACAGAAATGCTTATCAGTTTGTAAGAATGAACATGCACTGTTAGAATTATTTCTGAAGTGTCATAACTGAAGTAAAAAATGAGAAGTTCTTGCCAGTGTTACATACAACCTTAAAATGTACATTTATCTATATCATTTTAGCCACATTTGCAATGCTATTTTCCCGCATCTAGAAATCCAAATATGGAGGAATCATATGCACTTATTAATAAAGTGATTTTAAAGTTGAGTCTTTTGGTGCCACCTTCTGGCATAAATTATTGCATAAAATATTTTAAATTCTAACAAAGGTTCTTATAGTTAGATAATTTAAATTAAATTGTTTTATGTCAAAGCATACAAATTTCTACTTTAAGGTAATTTATTTGCACTGAAGTCATTATGGAGGAGGCTGGCTTGAACCATAAAAAGACAGTGCTCAAACCCCAGGGTAATTTTCAGTATGTAATAACTGTACACAGAAAAAAAAAAGACTAACGGATAAAAAGTAGTGACATTTAAAAAATCTCTATGATTTGTCTATTAATTTTATTAACAGTATTTACAGTGAAATTAAAATCTGTAGTTAAATACAGGGCTTGTTATTATTGACACCTAATTATTAACACCTTCTTTAGCTGTTTTTCAAACTAATTGCATTGGATCTATGACTTTAGTTTTTTCAAACTATCTCATGCCAGTCTACTCAGGTTATTTCTGTTTCATTAGTATGTTATTTATTGTGAAGTTTAATATTGTGCTATATTTATTTACCACACTTTGCACTGATAAAAATAATTTCTAAAGGAAAAGATAATGTAAGAAAATGTTATCTAGTCATGGTGAAGCATTTTTCTAAAAAAAACCATTAATGTCTATTGTGATTACAGCTAAAATTTAAAAATACCAAAAGTATGATCCAATAAATGTACTCTGATCTTATCATCATATAAATTTTACGAGTGTAATCATGTGCTAGAAAAACAAATGGAAACTTTCAAGCACAAGACATTTTTATTAGCATATTATTATCAATATTATCAATAGTGTTAGTACATCATTTCAAATACAATAGTTTTATAAGTTTGAAATTACTTAAGAAAGTCTTTTAGGTTTTCTTTCTAACGTTTGGAGCACTACCCACTCCTAGTTCACTACATAGGTTTTGTTTTTTTTTTTTTAATATGCTAGTTATTTTATTCTATAGAATATATTCATTTTCTACATATTTCATTTTTGTCAAAAAATTACAAAATTTTTGGTAAAGGATAGCAAACAGAGGCTAGATCTTTCATGAATTTTCTCCTGGAAGACAAACACTGAGTTTTGAATACCAAATGGTGTTTATTGAAATATTTACTAAATGACGATCAAATCCTGTCTAACTCCTCTGAGAGAATATTTCAGAATTGTTGACAATCTCTCTTTCATCCCTTCTTCTTTCCTCCATATTCTAATCTTTATTTTTTTCTTTCCTCTTTTTTTCTTCCTTTTTTTTTTTTTGGTTTAAAACTTTGACTTTTTGAGCATGTATAAATTACATTTCTTATCATTTTTGGGGGGGAACCATTGACCAAGGAATTTAGTCTAATAATCTCAGGATAAAATTTAACCTTCTTTCTCTTTCCCCATCCTCCCCCCAGCCCGTGTGTGTGTGTGTGTGGTTTCTGTATATGTATATGAACTCTTAACTATACAGAAACATTCACAACATATACACTTGACCTGATGGTATTTCTAGACTGATTAATTTCAGTACATTCTTCTTTATTATTTTGTCAAGATTGTGCTTTTTAAGATTTATATAATTAGATGTAATTATTAGATTATAAAAAACAAAGAAATGCTTAAGGTTACTGAATATCTATTGTATGAATGTGCAGTACAGTATAACACGTAGTTCAGAGGTAGGGTTTTGGAGTCAGAGAATCAGAGTTTTATTACTGAAATATCTATCTACTAATATTTTTAGCTCTGTGAAAATTGCCAAGTTGTTCAGCTGTTTCTGTCAGTTTCATCATCTATATATTTAAAATTATATGTATAATATTATAGTATCTTAAAAAACAATGCAAACGCATTTAAAATATTTACAACACAAAAGGCATCTGATTCCAAACCAGGGCAAGTAAGAACTAGTGGGAGGCCCAAACATACATTGCTTAGCACCTAACCCTGACTTGTACCTCACATCTCTATAGTAAAATAAAGTTAAAAAAAAATCAACATAAGGCTTCACTCATAGTATATACTAAATAAATTAATATTATAATTATTAACATCTTACTAGAGCAGGGAATTTTGACAATTTGTACATATATTAGCTTAGATCATTTTTAAAATTAACCTAAGGTATTGGTTTTATTATCTTCAAAGTTATTATAAGAATGACTCTTCACTTATATATTTTATAATGTAATATTATGCAATCTTTTTTTCTTAATTTTGTTGTTATTGTTGAAACTTAGTCAATATGAAAAAGGATTTACCCTCTCAAAAATCTGGGTAAAGTTATATAGTTTGTTTAAAAAGCAAAGACAAATTTTTAGTACCAAGGTTGAATATGAAAATTGGTAATAGTAGGCTGAACTTTGAATTGCATCTATCTGAGTGGCAAATTCTCTTTCAATATGCTGCCAGATATTTCTAGATAAAATATACTATCTACCAATTTGCTATTTATAATAATTTCATACAAAAGTCCCACAGAATTAGCTGGTTATTGTTTTCTTATTTTTATTATTGGTTCACTTGTCTTATACTCAGTATCCTCATCTTTCTTAAAAATGACAACCACATGCTATTCAAACCAATAATTGTGCCCACATAAAGATCATGTTTTGGGAGCGTTACCAGATGTTATTTGAAAGTTACTGAAGTGTTAATGTCATTAATACAGATTAAACAGAACTGAAAAATAGACTACATTCTACTCCACTTTAAAACAAGCAAAACAAAGTAAGAGCTAATCCAAAATTCTGGAAATCATTTAAAAATGTATCTTTTCCTAATCTTAATATACCCTGAGAATAAATGTTGATGTACCACATTAGTATAGTTTTATTTTTCAATAACAAGACATTTAAATATTGAAACACTTTGTCATATTATGAGGACTTCATCCTGATTTGACTTCTCTCAATAGCTTAATTGTATAATTATAGAAAATACTGATTAGTTGTTTTGAATAATTTAGGTAACAATATGCTACAACTAGAAATGGGTGAATTGATATAACAAAGGCATTTCATGGAAAGAAGTTTTCTAGAATTAACTTCTTAACTTTGGGGGGGGTCTTTATTTCTTCAAGCATGTAATAAGGAATTGGAGTCAATAACCTTTTCAATTTTATCAGCTTTGAAATTCTCTCAGCATATGCGTCTGCCAGCTAGAAGAGTAAAAATGCAGTGGGACACTTTATTATATTAATTTTTTTCGGGTGGCTGAAGGAGAATCTCAGGGTAAATAAATAAGTACAATTTATCTGTGCATTGTGTGGGCATCATTTGTCTCAAGGTTACACTAATGGATTTTATTTTTCAGAGTCTCAAAGTGAAGTAAATGGCACCCTGACTCCTTATTCGAGCTTTTATGTAGCAGTCTTGGACCATTGACAGGAGTTAATCAGGAATATAGAAGAAAAGGAGATGTATGTTGAACCTTTAAGTTTAATAAGAAGTTTCCCAAGATGAAGAGAGACGAGATTTGACAAGAGGAATAGGTTTTGTGATCAGCAGAGATCTATTTAGTTGCAGGACCTCTGGTAGGTTGGTGAAGAGTGTGTGTGTGTGTGTGTGTGTGTGTGTGTGTGTGTGTGTGTGTGTGTGTGTGTACATGCATGCTTGCATGTTGGAAGAGGAGGAGGAGGAAGAGATTGAAATGTTCACTAATAGAAATCTATAGAAGATAAAAATGTCCTTTTCATTGGTAGAAAAGAATAAAGTTGTTCACTTTTAAATGCTTATCTAGTCCATGATCAGGGAGAGTACCAGGAATAGCAACCATAACAGTTAGCTATGGAAAAAAACAAAAACAAAAACAAAAAAACAGAGGCCATTTCTTAAGTTGTTAAGTTGTATACTGAGTAAGGTCTTTAGTGTCATTATGGTTCTACTGCAGGTAGATTTTTCCCAAGTATCTATTTTCTGAATTTCATCAGAATAGTTATTGTAAGCACAGAATTTGATTTAAAAAATTTTTTTTGAGTTGGAGTCTCACTCTGTCGCCCAGACTGGAGTGCAGTGGCTGCTCCCGGCCACCGCAGCCTCGACCTGCTGGGCTCCGGCGATCCTTCCATCTCAGCCTTCCAAGTAGCCGGAATTACAGGCATGCACTACCATGCCCAGCTGATTTTTTGATTTATTGTAGAGATGAGGTCTCGCTGCCCACACGGGTCTCGAACCCGCGGGCTCAGGCAATTCACTCACCTCAGCCTCCCAAAGGCGCGGGATTACAGGCTGAGTCACCAATCCCACACTTGTCCATAGAAAAAGAATATTACAAATTATTTATTTAAACAGTTCTTCACATTAGGCAGTGTTTTGTAGAACAGTAACATTTTCTTTTATTTCTCTATAAGTAAGGTGCTTTATCATTCCTTTGACTTATTTCAAGATTTTTTTTCTTTATCTGATATTCTGCAGTTTAATTATTATATGCCTAGGTGTAGTTTTTGGCATTCTTTGAGCTTTCTGGATTTATGGTTTGAAGACTGTAATTGATTGAAGAAAATTCTCAGTTATTATTAATCAAATATTTTTCTCTTTCCCTTTAAGCTTCATGTATTATAATTATGCATATGTTACACATTCAAAATTGATGTACAGAATTGAATATTATATTCTTTCTTATCATTTTTTTGGCATTCAGTTTAGGAAGTTCATTGACATATCTTTTTCAGCTATATCTTGTCAAATAATGAGTCCATCAAAGGCATTTTATTACTGCAAACATGTTTTTGATTTCTAGCATTTGCCTTTGATATTTTCTTAGAGTTTCCACCTTGCTGTTGATATTTTCTTTTTTATTATTATAAAGATGTGGCGTACAATTCAGGATTAGGTATACAAACATTGATTATGCAGGTACCCTTGTTGATGAGACATGCTCCTCCCTCCCCTGGCAGTTTCCACAACTGCCAATCCCACCCCCCCTCCTCTGATAGTTTCCCACTGCTGCAAATCACTTATTTATAGGATTATAATTGTTTAAGTTCTGCTTATGAGTGAGAACATATGGTACGCTGTTCTTTGTTTCTGTGATAGATCACTGAATATGATCGACTCTAAATCCATCCAAGTTGCTGCGAAGTCCATATATTTGTCCTTCTTTATGGCTGCATAATATTCCATTGGGTATATGTACCATTTTCCAGTTCAGTTTTTGACATATGAGTCAGAACTATTTTACATATCTTGTCTGTTATTACAACATTTATTTCATACATGAGATTCATTTTGTTGATTTATTTTCCTTTTCAAAAGGGTTTTTGCTTTATTTTTGTCTTTTGGTATGTCTTAAAATGATTCTCTGAATGCCAGATACGTTATAAAATAATGAGTCACAGAAATAGAGCTAAACAGACCTTTAGTATGAGGATTCATGTTAATTTGAATAAGATTTTATCTGTGTTTAATGTTTGTTTTAGTTAGAAGTATGAGTACTCAAAGTTCCTCAGTATACTTTTTTTAATCTTTTTTTTTTTTTTAATTGGAGTCTCACTCTGTCACCCAGACTGGAGTGCTGTGGCCGCTCCCGGCTACTGCAGCCTAGACCTGCTGGGCTCTGGCAATCCTTCTGCCTCAGTCTTCCAAGTAGCTGGAACTACAGGCGCACTACCACACCCAGCTAATTTTTGATTTATTGTAGAGATTAGGTCTCGCCAAGTTGCCCAGGCAGGTCTCGAAACCGCGGGCTTAGGCAATCCACTCACCTTGGCCTTCCAAAGCATGGGATTACAGGCTGAGCCACCGAGCCCGGCACCATTTTTGAATCTTTACTCTTGACTTTTGACTTCACTATGGACACTTCTGAAAGACAGAATGTGTCTTTCAGCTATTTCAGTACTCTATGAACTTATGATTAAATTTAGGTCTTTTGATGGACCTGTTTTCCTGGGTTGTAACATACACAAGTACTTCTTAGCTTACTTTTTGTATAGAGACAGAAAACTTAGAAGGTGTTACAGTATTCTCCAAATAGAATAACTATCCAGAACAATTTCAGAAAATGTTACACACTTAAGTAAATATGTGCCCAGAGTTGTGAAAAAGTGATCTTGAGGTTTTATATCCATTTTAAACTTGACATATCTGAATCTGTATTAATACCTATGTCCATAAGTGTACCTACATATCTATATTTATCTATATATATATATAGATATAGATAGATAGATAGATAGATATAAATACCTATGGATAATGAATGCCATTGTTCTCCATTTTTAAACTTATATAAAATGGTAAGAAGACTGATTTTGGGTTATTTATTTATTTATTTTTATTTATTGAGTTGGAGTCTCACTCTGTCACCCAGACTGGAGTGCAGTGGCCCCTCCTGGCCACCTCAGCCTTGACCTGCTGGGCTCCAGATCCTTCCACCTTGGTCTTCCAAGTACCTGGAACTACAGGCGTGCGCAACCATTCCCAGCTAATTTTTGATTTATTGTAGAGATGAGGGCTTGCCAAGTTGCCCAGGCAGGTCTCAAACCTGCAGGCTCAGGCAATCCACTCATCTCAGCTTCCCAAAGCACAGGATTACAGGCTGAGCCACCAAGCCCAGCTGGGTTATTTATGTTATGGCTTATCAGCATTGTCTATATCATGGTAGTTTATGATTAGGCTAGATATATTATCATTTTAAAAGTTAAACTTTTACCAGGACAGCCCCATCCTGATTGGTTTCCACATGAAGGACTCAGATGGGGGAGCCTTGGGTGTGCAGTTGTTTACATTTCTTTATAGAGATAATGTGTTTCCAGTGCCTTAGTTAGGGTCCCTTTCTTGTTCTTGTTCCAGGAATTCTGCAGTGTGTTCCTTAACTCAAGCCTCCTTTTGCTACTCTCCAGGGAGGAAGTGGCCCCTGGATACCAGTCACTGAGCTGATGGTGTCCCCACGTGTGAAGACAGCTGGATGTTGAGGCTGTGGCCACTTTGGCACTGCAGTCTGTGCCACACCAAGCTTCAGATTAGACATGGCCCAAAGCCATCTTGTACCTGTGCCCCATTTTATTTCAGAAGAGAGTCTTGGTTAGGGTAAATCTTTCTTTTAAAAGATAATTCTGTGCAGAACACCAAGTTTTAAAACAACTTGCAGCATGGCCTTGGTTTTTGGTGTCCACTGGTATGTTTGTGAGTTGAATTGTCTGTAACATACATCCCAGAATAAAGCTGAGAGGATCAAGTCGTCAAAAAAAAAAAGTTAAACTTTATTTTTTCTTAATTTTTTCCTTGAATAGTTTTGATCTTTTGACTTTCCATATATGTGATCATCTAAATTTACCAAATGTTGCTAATTTTTAACCAAGAGTGAACAGAATCAATAAAGCAATTTTGAGGCTGAGTGCAGTGGCTTACGCTTTTTACCCCATCACCTTGGAAGGGCGATATGCGAAGATTGCTTGAGCCCTGGAATTCAAGACAAGCTTGGGCAAAATAGTGAGACCTCTACAAAAAAAAAAAAAAAATTAAAAATTAAGCCAAATGTGCTGGCATACACCTGTAATTCCAGCTACTCCATAGGCTAAGGAGGAAGGATTGCCTGAATCCAGGGGTTTAAGGCTGCAATGAGCTATGATCATACCAGCATGGATGACAGAATAAAACCCTGACTCAAAATAAATAAAGCAATTTAGATATAATTGACATCTTTTCCAAATTGACCTTCAATCCATGAAAATGGTATACATTCCATTTATATGATTTTTTTTCATTTTGTAGTTTTTTCTGTAAAAGACATGGAAATATTATATTTTGAGACTATTTTAAGTAATATATATCTAAAGTAGAGATTTGTGTATTTTTTATTCAGCAAAATTATTCAAATTACATAGTAATAATTGTTATTTGTAGGTTCTATTTTTTTCTATGTATACAAACATACCATTTGTGAACAATATCACTTTTTTAAAACACCTTTACAAACTTAATATCATTTCTCTGTTTTCTCATCTCATTACCATGGCTAAGACCAATAAAGTGGTAAGTAGAAGTCTTGAGAGCAGACATTCTCACTTTGTTGTCAATCTCAAGGACAAACATTTCAATATTTAACCACACTCCATGATGTTTGTAGTTTGTTATTTCATTTGATTTTTAAATTTTAGATATCTTTGATCAATTAACTTTTCAGATCTTTATGCATATAGCATGGCTCTCCCTCTCATAGTATCCTAATTTTTTTATCTATCCCCTACATGTCTTTAAGATTGATCTGTTTTAATATTCCCTAAAAAAGCTAAAGTCTAAGACATACACCTATTACATGTTGCTTAACAAACATTTACTTTCATCCTTGCTCTGTTGAATTTGTTATCGATTTCTTGATGACTATAATATGACATTAATAAGGAACTCCTTGTAAAGTGATCAATCCCCAAGCAGCAGAGTGGTGACATCTTCTAGGTAGGATTTTCACAACTACATTGACTTGGCTGGTAAGGAGAGAGCAAAAATGAATTGGGCATAGATAGTATATTTCTCATGACACATAAGGCACAATAAATTTTAGGTTTACATTAGTTCTACTTGCCCCACCAAGTGCCATGGGAGTGATGTTGTAACAGCTTCAGGTCAGGTGGATATTTGTACACAAGGTGTCTGTCATAACTGAAGAATACTGAGTCCATGAAAACCCTAATATTTTAAGAATACAGTTAACAAATGTGTTCATTCTCCCCCCAGTTAGAGACATTACATATATTATTATTTCCAATACAATGTTTTGTATCCTTCAGTTTTTCTTCATAGTATTTTTCAAGCAATTATGATAATAGTGTAGTGTTACTCAACCCACTAGGATATAATTCCTCTGAAACAAGGACCTTCACCTTTGTCTTGTTCACCTCTGTGACTGTGCAGTGTTTGATGTCTAGTAAGTGCTCAATTAATATTTATTTTAAAAACATGAATGATTATCATGTATATATCATATTGTACTTAACCAGGATAGTGTAAAATTATAGTTCTAAGGAGATTATGCCTAAAATATAAAGTGAATAATTGTCAACGCTTTTATTTAATTAATTAATATTGAAACCATTACAATGTTATATGCCGGAGTCCAGCTCCAACAGGTTAGGGTTTCCTGAAAGAGGGACAGCATCGGCACAGCGGAGAAAACTTGGACACTGACTCTGCTGCAAGCAGGACAAATGCCGATTTATTGTCTTTTCCAACTCCTTTTATACCCTACATGTTTTTTGTTTCCAAGGCAATCAGTTACAATTTAATGGATCGGACAGGCAATATATCTTTGTTCATTCAGTTTTGATCTTAAAACATTATCATCCTACACTATAAATTTTATAAACTTCTAACATTTTTTAGTGATTACCAATTCTTAATGTCCATACGAAACTTATTTATTCCTATAACTATTACATTATAAATCACTAAGTTATAAGCATTATAATTATCACATAGATTAACAAGTCACACCTGTGACCTTTACATAGCAATTTGCAACTAGCTGGGGTAAAGCAACATTTTCAAGGTTTCTTAGCTGCAAGTTGGCCTGACTAGTTTTCCCTAATTTCACACCTGGTGTTTACAATCTGTGTTAATTTTTCCTGCCAGGGAGAATGAGCTTTAATGCTTGTAAAACAACAGACCTTTTGGGCTCAAGTCATTTAGTCACAATCCCTAACCAGAATTACAAACCTCCTTAACAAAGGGAAGGTAATTTTTCATGAATTCCCCTCTTGACTTTTTGCAAGGGGTAGTGGAGGTGTGAGTGGAATTTTGCTTTCCATCCTCAGACTGTACAGAACTTTTTGACTGCACTAATAACAAAAGTAGAAGAAACAAGGGTCTCAGCTGTCCAGGTTCGCTTTGCAACCCAAGTTCTTCAGCCCCCTAGACTTCATCAGCAGGAAGGCCTCCATGGCTGGCTCCCAACAGTTATGACTGGATCAAAGAGCACCTGACAACTAGAATATTTATGGGCAATTTAACAAATAGTTTTCAAGATAAGACTATTAGGTTAGATGTAAACCTGTCAATGTCCAATGGAGTTATAAAGCTTTGGGCAGATTTTGTTGGGCAGAAATCTTTTGTATCAGCTAAGGGCAAAAATTATAAGATTTGTTCACAAATTAATTTGCAAGTAACTTCTTAAAACCTTCAATCTACAATGAATAAGGAGATGAACTTACTACTTTTTCCTAAACAATATCTGAGCAACCTTTGCCCCACATGTTATTGAAAACATGTTCTTGAAGGGCATGGTGGCTCTCCCCTATAATCCCAGCACTTTGGGAGGTCTAAGTGAAAGGATTGCCTGAGCCCACAGGTTCAAGGCCAGCCTGGGTAACTTGGTGAGACATCACCTCTACAATAATTCAAAAAATTAGCCAGGTCTGGTGGCACAAACCTGTGGTTCCAGCTACTTTGAAGGCTGAGGTGGAAGTTTCACCTTGGCTCAGCAGATGGAGGCTGTGAGAGTACCACTGTACTCCAGCCTGTGTGACAAAGTCAGACTGCAACTAAAAGAAAAAAAAGAATAAAGAAAGAAAAGAAAACATGTTCTGCACATACTTTTGTTTCATTTTTCAATTTTTTGCTCATAAGAGTATGTACTTAGATTAATATTTTTTCCTTCCAAACATATTAATGTTTATCTTGTATTTGTCTCAGAAGCTGTATAAGCCTGGGTCTGAGACTGTTTGAACTAGGCAAAGTGATTAACCTATGTAGTTTTCATATGTAAATAGGGGCTAAGAGCAATGTGTTCTGTATTCCAGACATCAATGAAGCTTGAATGCATATAAAACATTTAATAAATGGTAGCTACTTTGTATTCTTTATACTTACCTATATTTTCAAAATAGGATATAATAATTAATTAGAATATAAATTTCCATAAACAGTAGTGTATGATAAAGCAATTAACACTAAAAAATGGATGATATATTGTATTTTTGTAATATGTTATTTATGAGTTCAAACAGTTTATACTTCTGGTTCCAAACTACCTGTACTACCAGAACTACTACCACTATCACCACCAGCACCACACAAATACATGGAGACATATACATATACATCTAAAACCCAGTCTTCACTTTGAAAGTATGAGACAGGGCCCGAAGATTAGGTTTCTTGCCATGGCTCGGGTGTCTGACTTGAGGGTCCTGAGAGAGAGCAGCAAGCGATTAAGAAAGACACAGACAGCCGGGCTCGGTGGCTCAGCCTGTAATCCTGCACCTTTGGGAGGCTGAGGTGAGTGGATTGCCTGAGCCCACGGGTTCGAGACCCGCCTGGGCAGAGACCTCATCTCTACAATAAATCAAAAAATCAGCCGGGCGTGGTAGTACATGCCTGTAATTCCGGCTACTTGGAAGGCTGAGGCAGAAGGATCGCCGGAGCCCAGTAGGTCAAGGCTGTGGTGGCCGGGAGCGGCCACTGCATTCCAGTCTGGGCAACAGAGTGAGACTCCAACTCAAAAAAAAAAAAAAAGAAAGACACAGACACAAAGACATAAAGAAAATCTGAGACCAAGTTAGACACTTTCCTCTGATGGAGGAGAAGTGACCCTGAACTAGCTCAGCATGTTTACTTTATAATCAAGCACAGAGGAAGTTGGGAGGGATTCAAGGTCTATGAGGGAGCTATAATGGAATTTTGTTGCTACCTAAATGACCAGCTGTTCCATGGTTATCTTGTTGTTGCCAAGGCTTTATCTGTACTATTTGCACCCGAATGGGTGAGCTCTGAGATGCTGTTCCCTATAGTAGGCTGCATCCTTTGCTCTTTGGCTAGGGTGCGGAGCCAACCAAGTGGGACCTTGCCTTTGCTAGAGGCCTGCAGTCTGGACAGTGCTCATCCGCTCCCCACAGTTTCTCAAAGTACTTTAATCCAACTCCTACATATATTTAAATGTCCCTCTTTATCGGATGTTAGTGGTATTGTGTCTATGGCTTATTACTCCAGGGTTATCTAAGAGATTTTGAGACCCAACAAATAGGTAAGAGTACAGAGATATATGTTTTTATCTTACCTTATAGAAAATAGACTTATATTTAATTTTATGATTAAAATGAAAAAAGCTTCATTTTTTAACTTTTATTCCCTAATTAACCCTACTATATATTTCTTTTTTTTTTTTTAGTTGGAGTCTCACTCTGTCGCCAGACTGGAGTGCAGTGGCCGCTCCAGCCACCGCAGCCTCGCCTGCTGGGCTCCGGCGATCCTTCCGTCTCAGCCTTCCGAGTAGCCAGAATTACAGGCGCTACCACCGCTGATTTTTTGATTTATTGTAGAGATGAGGTCTTGCTGCCCAGGCGGGTCTCGACCCGCGGGCTCAGTCGATCCACTCATCTCAGCCTCCCAAAGGCGCGGGATTACAGGCTGAGCCACCTAGCCCGGTTTATATATTTTCTAATAGAACAGTGAAACATTTATAAATATAAAATGTGTTATATTCTAATCCCTTTTATTTATATTCTATCAAATTATAAAACCATGAGGAATTATATATTCAATTATCTCCTTGAAGGCACATGAAATTGAATGTGTCAATTTGGGGTAGAAAAACTGAACTGAATGAAATATGCAGTGATTTATTGGACTGTGAACTTTCTGGAAAATGTATATATGAATTTCTTCAGATTGTTGGTGATACTTCCCTAGAGAATATTTTGCATTTTTATTTCTACGCATACATTGAGAATATAACAATATATACTATACCCTAAGGAAAACTTTAAAAAAACTATACCCTAAGGTAATCCAGTCTGATTAATAAACTAATGTATATTAAAAAGAGAAATCAGTGAAACACACATAAAAATTCCAATTCTTAATGAATAAAACAATTAAATCCAAAATTGTTGCATTAATTTTTTATTGTATAACAAATATAGACAATATTAAATAGCATGATTTAGCAATGACATCTTTCTCTATTACACATTCTCCACTTGTTTCTTATTAAGAAATATACCCGGAAGAACTCAAATCATTCTACAAAAAAGATACCTGCACACATATGTTTATTGCAGCTCTATTCACAATAGCAAAATCATGGAACCAACCATGTTGCCCATCGAAGCTGAACTGGATTTAAAAAAATGTGGTAAATGTACACAATGGAATATTATGCATCCATAAAGAAGGACAAAATATGGACTTTGCAGCAACTTGGATGGATTTAGAGTCGATTATGTTCAGTGATCTATCACAGAAACAAATACAGAGTACCATATGTTCTCACTCATAAGCAGAACTTGAACAATTATAATGCTATAAATAAGTGATTTGTAGCAGTGGGAAACTGTCAGAGGAGGGGGAGTGGGGTTGGCAGTTGAGGGAAACTACTAGGGGAGGGAGGACAATACCTCATCAACAAGGGAACCTGCATGATCAATGTTTGTATACCTAACCCTGAGTTGTACCCCACATCTTTCTAATAATAATAAAAGGAACATTTCCCTTTCCATTGCTTTTTCAGTATGAAATGGCTAAAAAAATTCTATTTCCCAGGATCTTTGCAGGAGTATGTGACCATGTGACAATGAGTGGTGAAAAACTGTATCCTAAGCACAGAAAATATTCAGAGAGAGAAGAGTACAACTTTTTTTTTCATACTCTTGGTAGTTGCAATGAGTATATGAAAGTTGGTGTTATCTCAAAAACTTCAACCATTAGATTAGATGCTAAAGAAGAAAGGACAGTAAAATGAAAGTGGCCCAAGTCCCTTATAAATTTGTGAAGTTGCTCTCCAAATTTCAAATTACCTATGTCTGTGTTTGTTTTATACAAGTTAGAAATAATTTTAATCATATGTAAGTCATTATTATTTTGTTGCTCCCTGGCAACCCATTTCTAATAAATCATCACTAATAAATTTCATTTTTACAAGAGAAAAAATGTGATAATAAAAAATGTAAAGTAGCTATTACTTTTCCTCAAAATTTCATATAAGCCTGGCATATTGTAGCTCCTTATCCATGGATGGTAAGTTCCAAAACCCTCAGTGGTATCTGGGTAATTGAGCAGTATCAAATCTCATATATACTATGTTTTCTCCTTCGCATACATACCTATAATGTTTTATTTATAAATTAGTCACAGTAAAAGATTAAAATAATTAATATAACTTAAAAATTATACCAATATAATATGATAAAAGATATGTGAATGTTCTCTCTCTCTCTCTCCCTCTCTCTTTCTCTCTCAATATCATATTGTACTAAACTCACTCTTTTCAGACCATACTTGATCTCTGATAACAAAAATCAGTGAAAGCAGAACCATGAATAAGAGGGACTACTTTATACTACTGTAGCTTTGAAATTATATGGGGGTGGTTTTCCGTTTTATTGATTTTTTTAAAAGAAAAAATATTGAAGTAAATTTTCTTCTGTATACACTATATGATTTGTACAGCACATTTTGCTACTCCCAAGCTTAAACCTACTGGACAATGTAAACTAATATATAATAGATTTGTGGCAAAATCTATTCTGGTATATTTTATATTCTTCAAGAATTTAATTCTTCCCCCTTTAAGTAAAATACTGGGCTTTCTGCATGGAAATTTAAAAGAAAAAAAAGCACTGAAGTATTTAAAGAAAAATGTATAGCTCTCTTTTATTCAACCTCCTACCTCTTGCAGTCTTTACTATTGTATAAGAACAACAGGACCAACTGAGCACAGTGGCTCAGCCTGTAATCCCAGCACTTCGTGAGGCTGAGGCAAGAGGATTGCCTGAGCCCAGGGTTTCGAGACCAGCCTGGGCAACTTGGTGAGACCTCGTCTCTACAACAAATCAAAAAATAAACTGGGCATGCACCTACAGTTCCAGCTACTTGGAGACCGAAGCAGCACCTAAGCTCGAGGCTGCAGTGATGAGTGGGCTACTGCACTCTAGCCTGGATGATACAGTGAGATTCCAACTCAAAACCAAAAAAGAACAACAGGACCTTTCTTTACCATGGGCAGGTGTCGCCCTGTACCTTGTGCAGTGTGTTGTGCTTCGTAGTTTAGGCTGAATGTTTTTCCCTGGTTTTGTCTGCTGCGAATGTATTGAGTAGCATTCATTACTCAACATATCTAACTCGTTTACTTAATTCCTTTTATTTTCAAACCACCATTTTAAATTCAACTAGTCTCAGATGAGCAAAGATGAATCATTTCTTCCTCAGTCTTCAAAAATGACTATTGGTTAATTTTTTTTTATTCCATCCAAGCATTTTGTGTCTCTGTTAATAATTGTCACTTCAAAGAAAGTCCCACATTTCTTATAGAGGGAGAGATTTCATTGCTGGCGTCTACGAATGAGGAGAGCATGAGGAAAAAACGATGCATATGCAAACGTTATTGATTGACCTTGGGCCTCACCTTCCTCATAAACCAATCTTAAATGGTCTTTTTCATAGTTTTACATGAATTTACTAAATTTGGAATTAATGATACATCTATTTGATAAACTACATGTGACTGTAAAGCAGTGACTGAAATTATTTTGGTATTACAAAACATTTAATTAAAAATGAATACATTTGTGTACTACAATATTACTTTTATTGACCTAGAGTTCATGATGATAAGAATGTCAAATTAAAAAAAATAGATCTCTCAAAATAATTTGAATTTTTATTATTAAAAGTATACTCAATTTTAGTAAAAATGTTGTTATTAAGAATATTTTTTGGTGAAGTAGAATTGTATGTACATATTATATATTTGAATTTTGTTTTATTTTTGGCATTTCATATATTATTCCATATGAGATGTTTGATTGTGTATATTAACAAGAATGTCTTATACAAATTAAACCTGTTTGTGGATGTGAAGTATGGCAATTTTAATATTAAATAAAGTAAAATCTACTTTGGTGTAAAGAGTGCATTATGTAGTAAACATTATTTTTTTCAAAGCAAGCTTTGAAAGTGTGCTTTGTACTGTACAATCATATTAAAATAAATTACAAGGGTGTTTTGAAATATCATTTAGGTGTTATTGAAAATAGCAAGGAGAAACAATGTTCTCAACACTTCATTTAATTGGATGCTTGTTTTATGACTTCTTAAATGTGTTAACAGAATGCATAATCATTGAGCGAGCTGGCTTTGTTCTTGTATTTACAGTTCACATTATTTACATTTGAATGTAAACAAACAACTAAAAAATGTCTATTGTTCAAATGAAATACAGGGAACTTTTTTTTTTACTGCTACTGTGAAAGCTTAGGAAACTTCAATTTTAACAAAGATAATTTTTTAATTAGTTTACTGAAAGGTATATGTTTTCAGTGGCTCCTAAATATAGCAAATAAATAGTTTGTGGTTAGGTTTTATGTGACATAAAACAGAACACAATAAAGACTCTATAACACCAATTCAAGTTACTGTATAACAACATTCTTTTTATAGCTGATAAATGTTGAAATCTATCTAAGAAGATTGCATTAAAAAATCTGAAAAACAGCTTGTTCATAGATCAACTCTACCTATGAAGAAATCATATGGCATACAACATGACGGTATTTTAACAAAGACAAATTGAAATCGTTTTTATAGTAGAGAAACTTAAATTTCTGTCTTTAGGCAATTTTTCTAAATAATCTTTTCAAAATAATTTAAAATTGAAACATTGTCTTTTATTTTAACCTCAGAAATGTCCATTTCTTCAAAAAAGTATCTTATGGGACGCCTCTATACTCACTCTCCTCAGAAGAGTAATTCATTAGTGGCTTCAAAGAACATCTCAGTCTTACAACTTCCAAAATGCTTGTCCTCAGCCTGCACTTTACACAGAACTTTGAACTATAAATCTAACTTTTTATTTATCACTTTCATTTGGATACCCAGCAAGCAACTCAAGGCTCAAAATATTCAAAACTGAGCTCCAAGTCTTTTTTCTTCAAACTTGCTCTACTGAGAGCCTTTTCCATATCTGTTATTGCCAAGATCTTCCTTCAGTTGCTTAAGTCAAAAATATCAGAACTATCATTGACCATTATTTTTTACTTAGACAACTTGATCCATCAGGAAATTATTTGACTTTTACCACTTTCCACTACTACTTTTCACCACCTCCACTGTTACTACTTTGGTTCAAACAATTGTTCTTTCTAGAGCCTATTTTTGTATGTTTACTTCTCCGCTTGCCTCCTGTAGTCTATTCAATAAAGTCAGAGCTTCTCTGTGATGCTGTAAATCATATAAAGTCTTCTGCTCAAAATTCTTCAAATTACAAATTGTACCATATTACTTATCTCCAATATTAAGTAGCTGACTTTTATGACTTCACTTCATTCCATATTTCTCTTTTATTATTTTGCCCTATGTACCTCCTTGCTCTGTTTCTCATTAATACCAAAAATATCTCCATCTTAGGACTTTTGAATTTTCTTTTCCCTCTTATCTTAGTCATTTCAGGCTGCTATAACAGAATACCAAAGATTGAATGGCTTAAACAACAATTATTTCTAATAGTTCTGGAGATTGGGAAATCAAAGATCAAGGTTGAAGCAGATCCAGTGTCTGGTTAGGGCTCTTCCTGGTTTTCCAAAGACTATCTTCTCATAAGACTAAAAGAATGATCTCTAGTCTCTTCATATCAAAGCACTAATTTCATCATGGGGGCTCTACCCTCATACCTCATCTATACCTAATTACCTCACAAACATCTCACCTTTTTATACCACCCCAATAGGATCTAGGGTTTCAATATATGAATTTGGGGGGAACACACATAAGAGGGGAGAACCCCAGAAAACAAATTTGTTTTAGAAAGTTGTGTATTTATTCTTACATGTTTAAACTTTAGTCACTTTCATTTGATGCAATGCACCTACTGAGATGCTTTTGCCACTGCTCAAAACAGTTTTTGAACTCATCTTTTTTTTCTTTTAGTGTTTCTGCAGTTTTTAGTTCACTTCCTTCCAATTGGTAAAGCATTTCCTTTTGAGGACTTTTTCCATCTAGGGAGAACAAAAAGAAAAAAAAAATTGCTCACAGCAATGTTGGGTGAATAGGAAAATTGGAGCATAATAGTCATATGAGTTTTGATAAAAAACTGAACACTGTGTGGCATGGGCAGGTGCTCTTATAAATCTTTCATCATGAAATGGAAAATACATTGGAAAAAATATCCAAAAAAGCAATTTACTGAAACCAAACACAGTCTCTCACAACAATGCTAGATGGTACACTGATGTTGATGGTTTCCTAGAACACTTACCTAGCAGCGGAAATCTGTACTACAAGGGACAAAGTCTCTAAAAAAAAAAAAAATAGCTATTTTTTTTTTTTTTTTTGAGTTGGAGTCTCACTCTGTCGCCCAAACTGGAGTGCAGTGGCCGCTCCCGGCCACCGCAGCCTCACCTGCTGGGCTCCGGCGATCCTTCCGCCTCAGCCTTCCGAGTAGCCGGAATTACAGGCATGCGCCACCACGCCCAGCTGATTTTTTGATTTATTGTAGAGATGAGGTCTCGCTGCCCAGGCGGGTCTCGAACCCGCGGGCTCAGGCAATTCACTCACCTCAGCCTCCCAAAGGCGCGGGATTACAGGCTGAGCCACCGAGCCCGGCTTAAAATAGCTATTTTTTAAAAGTTTTTCCCGTGTGTGTATTTGTGTGTGTGTGTGTTTACTTATGTATATATTTTCCAAGGAAGGAAAAAAGCCTAAAGTTTTAAGCCTTAAATACATCCTACTGTTGTAAAAAAGGAAGAGGGAGGTCTTGAAAATATTTATATTAACAGTGTGAATGAACAGTTGGTAAATAATTCCCCAGGTGTCTTTAATCTTGTTAGGAGTCATCAAGGATCCAACAGCATATTAGTAAAAAACTCGTCCTTCTTCCAACAGAGATAAGAGGTATCTTTAGTCTAAGTACAATTATTTTTTTAAGCCTTCCATCTTCTTCAGAAATAAAGGGGAGGCTTGACCTCTTAGAGTAAACCTTGGATCTTTAGACATCTCCACCCACCAAAAATTTACAAGACTCATAACTATGTCTGCATAATTTTATTTCCCCCTTGACATATATCAAGGTTAATCCACACCCTGGGTATAAGACATATTTTCTCTAGGTTTTGTTCATACCATCAAAAGAAGAGGGACTCTAATTGTGAAACTAAGTCACAGCTTTCCCAAACTTTTTGACTCCACTAATACCTCAACTTTTACACCCACTATCTATCTGGAATGTACAACGATTATTTTCAGTTTACCTTTTGTATGTTTTTATTTTTTATCACACACACACACACACACACACACACACACACACACACACACACACAAACACTGAACTCCCAGCTCATCTCCTTTACTACATTCTACACCCTATGAAGCTCTGCTCAGCCAGTAAATATCTCTTTCTACTTTTTCAACCTATTGTGGATGGATAATGGGACATTTTCAGGTTTTGTTTATTGCTAATAATGCCAGAAACATTTTTGTACGCCTTTTTTGTGTACATGTGTACACATGTCTATAGGATACGTAAAACATTGACACGTAAGATACAGATATTCAGTTAAATCTAAACTTCAGATAAACAACACTTTTTCTTTAGTATAAGTATGCCCAAGTATCCTCTCCTTCCAAATCTCACTCTGCCTTCTTGAATTCATAGTTCATCAGCCTGACAAAGTGTTATAACTTCAACTTCTTTGTTTAATTGTCTCTTCACATTCTCATTCTAGTAGAAACCTGCTTCTGAAGATAGTGGATTACAAGCAGCCCTCTAAGATAGTTACCATTTTCTTCTTGCAGAGTAGTCATTCCTCTGGGACTGGGGGCTGGAATGCATCTTCCTTGTTCCTTATTGCTAATTTTAAACCACTCTGTCTTTTTCATTCTTAAATCCCTCTTTAAACTACATGTTATCAGAATACATGATCGAGTACTGCTCATTTTCACTCTCATCAACCAACATTTTAGTGTACTCTCCAGAATTGCTATGTGAGTTTAACTCCTGATTACCATTTTCTCCACCAGTGACTCCATTTTAATGTTTGGAGATTTCATTTGGTATATAGATGTTTCCTTCAACACTCTGGCTCCTCAAGTCCTTTAACTCTTCCCGAAATCTCAGCAATCCATTCCTATGATTGTCCTCTAGATCTGGTTATTAATTATAATTGAAACGCTGTTTATTTTCATCATGTCTCCTGAATCATTACACCTTAGGTTATTTTTCTAGTTTCTTCTGATCTCTTCTCTTCTATACATGAATGTTTGGATGCTCACTTTTGTAGCTTTTCTACTTGTCATCTATTAAAAGCAACAACAACAACAACAAACAAAACAAAACAAAAATACTTTCTCTCAATTACTGAAACAAAACTTTATTTTTAATGAGGTTTTCCTTCACACTTTACATCTATTTCAGCAAGAAATCCTCATAGTTCTACAATCAAAGTAGGTTAGAATCTGACCATTTTTCATGATCTGAGTTGATATAGTCCTGCTCAAGGAGTCACTGTCTCTCACTTGTATTAAAAGTAGCATACCAATAGATTTTCCGAACTTTATTGTTTTCTCATCAAAATCTAACCTTTAAACTCCATCTAAAGAAGATCATTTTTATTTTATTTTATTTTTATTTTAAAGATGCAGGGTACAATTCAGGATTAAGTACTAAGTGGTCACCATACAGGTAAAGTTTGGGAACACTTACTGATGTTATATGCCCCAACTATCCCCTGGAAGTGTCCCACTACTGCCAATCTATTTCTCATAGTATGATAAGTGTTCAGGGTTCGCTTATAAGTGCATACATGCAGTACTCAGACCTTTGTTTCTGTGATAGATCACTGAGTATTGTAAGCTCTAATTCCATCCAGGTTGCTGTGAAGTTCATAATTTTGTTTTTCTTTATGGATGCATAATATGCCATAGTGTATATTGACCATATTTTCTTTATCTAGTTCATTTTGATGGGCAGCATGGTTGGTTCCATGTTTTCGCTATTGTGAATAATGCTGCAATAAACATGCATGTGCAGGTATGTCTTTCACAGAGTGATATAAGTCTCACTGGATATATTCCCAGAAGGGTTATTGCTGTGACAAATACAAGGTCAATTTTTGAATCTTTTAGAAAGTGCCACACTGTTTTCTACAGAGGTTGTACTAGTTTACACTCCCACCAACAGTTTAGAAGTGTTACCTTTTCCCCACATCCTCTCCAGCTTCTGTTGCTTTTTGAGTTATTGATGATGGCCCTCATGACTGGAATTAGGTAGTATTTCAGTGTGGTTTTAATTTGCATTTCTTTGATGATTAGTAATGCTGAGCATTTTTTCATGTATCCGGTGGCTGCTCACATGTCTTCTTGAGAAGTGTCTATTCATATCTCTTGCCCACTTTTTAATAGGGCTATTTTTTTTTTTTTTTTTTTTTTGGTTTTTTTTGTTTGTTTGTTTTTTTCCAGCATGTTTGAGTTCCTTGTGGATCTCGATGTTAGGCCTTTGTCGGATTTCCAGTTGAAATATATTTTCTCATTCTGTGGGCTCTCTTCTCACTTCCTTCATGATTTCTTTGCTTTGCTGAAGCTTTCAGTTTGATGAGATCCCATTTGTCTATCTTATATTTCATGGCATTTGATTTTGGGGAGTTGATAAGGAACTGGTTGCCTATTCCAATTTCTGTAAGGATGTTTTCTTAAGTTTTCTTCTAGGATTTTTACAGTTTGAGATTTTACATTTAGATCTTGATCCATTTAGAGTTTATTTTTGTGTATGGTGATAGGTAGGGGTTCAGCTTCATTATTCTGTATGTAGTCAGCCACTTTTTCCAGCACCATTTACTGAATAGTTTCTCCTCTTGCCAGTAGTTGTTGATGGAGGCTTTGTTGAAGATGAGTTGGTTGAGAAATTGAGGTTTTTGCTTACAGAATATCTATTCTGTTCCGTTGGTCTATATGCCTGTTTGTCTACCAATACCAAGCTGTTTTGATCATTGTAACTTTAGAGTGTGAAGTCTGAAAATGTGATACCTCCTGCTTTGTTTCTTTTGCTAAGGATTGTTTTGACTATGTGTGGTCTTTTATGCTTCCATATGAATGTCTGTATTGCCATTTCCAGGTCTGAGAAGAATGATGTTAGTAATTTAGTGGGTATTGTGTTAAATCTGTAGATTCCTTTGATAGTATAGCCATTGTAACAATGTTAATTCTTCCAATTACAATATTTTTCCATTTGTTAGTGTTTTCTTTGACTTCTTTCAGCGGTGTTTTGTAGTTTTCATTATAAAAGTCTTTCAGTTTTCTGGTTAGGAAGATGCCAAGGTATTTTTTTGTGTGTGTGGCTATTGTGAATGAAGTTGTGATTTTTATTTGGATCTCTGTCAGTTTATTGTTGGGCATAACATGTTTATGTTATACCCTGAGACATTGCCAAAGTCCTTTTTCAGGTTTTTGACAGTCTCATGGCTTTTCAAGGTATAGGATCATGTCATCTGCAAGGAGGGATAGCTTTCCTTCCTCTTTTCCTATTTTCTTCTCTTGTTTTATTGTTCTAAGTAGGAGTTCCAACACTATGTTGAACAGGAGAGATAAGAGTAGGCAGACTTATTCCAGTTTCAGGAAAATGATTCCAATTTGTTTGCTTAGACATATGTTGGCAGTGGTTTTATTTTAGATGGTTGAGAAGTAACTTTAAACATATTTAAGCTATGATGTTTTTTTCTGCTTGAAACTTTTAAGTGGTTTTTATTTCATTCAAACTTAAAATCACCATTTAAAAATATTCAACAATTCTTTAGCTTTTTTGGCTTCTTATTACCTTTCTAACTTCATTTTCACTCTTCCCTCATTTGCTTTTCTCTGTCCACACTGACCTTTTTGTCAACCATGAATGCACCATGTTTGTCTCCCTTAAGCCTTTACAATGGATTTTCCCTTTGCTTGGTTTACTTTTTCCCAAGTTAAATGCAGACCTGTTTCTCTGTATTCCCTTTTTTTTTAAGCAGGTGCAAGTAATAATTTTATTAAAGAAAAGGGTACATGCCATGTAGCAGGAAAAGCAAATTGGGGGCAGGGCTTGGTGGCTCAGCCTGTGATCCCAACACTTTGGGAGGCCGAAGTGAGTGGATTACCTGAGCCTGCAGGTTTGAGACCAGCCTGGGCAACTTGGAGAGACCTCTTTCTATAATAAAATAAAAAAATAGCCAGGCATGGTAGCATGCATCTGTAGTTCCAGCTACTTAGAAGGCTGAGGTGAAAAGATGGCCAGAGTCCAGCAGGTCAAAACAGGGGTAGCTGTGAGCGTGGGTGCCATTGCACTCCAACCTGGGCAAAGGAGTGATACTCCAACTCAAAAAGAAAAAGAAAAGAAAAGTGGGTTGTTCAAGGGAGGACAACCCTTGACTAACTGCAAGTGTTTATTGTCTCCTGTCAATCTATCTTTTTATGTAATTTGATGGATGGGTCTTGCATTATATCATCTTTTGGAATTGCACACGCAGGCCCCCATGAGTACTTAAGAGAAACCCTTGAGAGGCAGTTAAAACCACAATGCTAATTTATGCTAATTATGTGGTAACAACTAAAAGTTATGAGAGTACAATCTTTTATTTTCTCATTTTATTTATTTTTATTTTAAAGATGTAGGGTACAAGTCAAGATTGTGTACATAAGTAATCTAGGTACAGGTGAAATTTGGGGCCTCCCATTGGACCTCACTTTGCCTGGATTTGGATCAGGCACCCTTTTGATGTTATGTCCCCCCTCTCCTTTCCTGGCAGAGTCTTCATATTCTTTAAATCTTTCTCAATGGTCATATTCTCAGTGACCGATTATATCAATTGCACAATTCTCTCTTATGACTATAAATTCTTCACACCTGGCTCTATGTATGCTAAGATTACATATATTACCATTAAATATAGAGTGTTTTTGTTTATTTACTATTTCTCCCTTTAGAATATAAGCTTAAGAAAGGTAAGGTTGGGTATCTGTCACATAGTGGGTATTCAATACATGTATTCTGAATTAGTGAAAAATGTATTCAATTTAGTAAACCAATTATTTTTGAAAGTGGATCAGTTATGCAGGTATTTGCTTTTCATTAATCAACCTTAATTTTTTCTATAGCTATTAAGTATCATTTCCATATGGTAACTAAACTGTCAGGATTCATTCTCCTTCACTGACTTGTAGAGACAGCTGGTAAGAGTATTACTTATAAATCCAGGTTCTAAAACACTAAAACAAACTTAGTGCACAAAATAATGTCTATTATTATCTTGTTCTTGACAGCACTTCTCTTTATCTTCCTCAACTCATCTTCATCTTGCTAATTTATCTTCAAATTTAATTTTTTAAATAAATAAACATAACTCTGAATCTCTTAACCAAAAGGTCATTTTTATTATAAACTATTATACATTATTGCACTTTAATAATACTTTGTGTAGTTGTAATTAGATAACTGCTTCATTTTATATTTATCTTTTCCTGTTAAATAAAAGTTGCATAAATACAGGAATTGGCTATATTGCATTTCATTAATGTTCCCTTATAATTTGTCCTGTTATCTCCAATAATTATTGAAACAGTTCAAAAATAATATTCATTAATTATTTGCTGAATGATTAATTTATTTTTAAGAGACAAAATCTCACTCTGCCACCCAGGCTAGAGTACAGTTCTGGGATCATAGCTCACTGCAGCCTCTAACTCTTTAGTTCATACTATCCTTTTCCCTTAGTTTCCCTAATATCTGGGACTATTAAAGCATACCACAGCACCCAACTCGTTATGTTTTTTTATTTTTTGTAGTAATGTGCTGTCACTTTATTGCCTGAACTAGTCTTGAACTTCTGACCTCTAGCAATCTTTCTGCTTCAGTGCCTGAATTATAAGCGTGAGCCACTGTGTCCAGCTGGAATTACTTTTATAGAGGAGATCAATGACTTATTGATAAACACAGCTTTATTTTCTGGCATACAATCAATTTTCACTTTTGCTAATAATTATAATGAAACATTCTCAGTAATGTTGATTATCAACAATAATACAAAATATTAAAACACTTTGAATTTGACAAGATTTACAATACATTATATATCTATGTATATTTGTTGAGCATGCAATATTGCATATTTTTAAATGATCAATGAATGGCACATTCTATCTTCTGAAGTGATTGGTTTTATTTAATGTGAATATATAAATTGTCTATATCAGTTTCACTTGCAAAGTATCGATAGGATCTGTCTAGATACTGAAGCTGAGTGGCATAGGAAATCCATATAACTTGCAGTCATATCTATTCAATCAGTCTCAAAACTTATAATGTTTTTGCCTTACATTATTGCTTACTCTGATGTCATCATAAAGTTCATAGTTTTTGATATATGGCATATTAATTTAGTATACATTAGTTAATTGATAATTCTGTCATTCAAAATAAATTATTTTCTCAGATTACACAATAGAAAAAATACCTTGAAAACTCCAAAAGCAGTTTCAGCATACTTTCTAATTTAAAAATTTTATATTTTATGAATTTGTTGAGCTTCTTAATAAGGTACTAAAAATATATGACTTCATAGCCTAGTTAGGAACAAGTGAAAAAAAATGTCAAAATCACAGTATTACTTCAATTGATATATTTAATCATCTACTGTGGAATATGACACTCATCTATGCATGAACATTTTTATTTATTTATTTATGTTTTTGAGTTGGAGTCTACTGTGTCACCCCGGCTGTAGTGCAGTGGCCGCTCCCAGCCACCGCAGCCTCGATCTGCTGGGTTCCGGCGATCCTCCACCTCAGTCTTCCAAGTAGCTGAAATTACAGGAGGGTGCAACCACGCCCGGCTCATTTTGATTTATTGTAGAGATGAGGTCTCGCCAAGTTACCCAGGTGGGTCTTGAACCTGCGGGCTCAGGCAATCCACTCACCATTTATTTTTATCAATCAAGAATATTAAATAGAAATGACTTTTCATCAATCTTACCAACTACAGTCATGTCTTTCTACTTTGGAAGTGACTATGAAATATGTCTTGACTATCATATCTCCTTTGTAAATACCACTGAAAATGCTAGCTCAACTTAGATTGTGAATGGCCAAATAGCTCTATTTGATCTTGACTGAGTTTTAAAAGATTTACTAAGGAAAATTGGAAAAATTTATTGTGTCTAAATGCTACACTTAAGAACATTTTTAAATTTATGGTGAACAAAACAGTTCTATAAATATTTTCCAAAGCTTCATCAGAGACGTGTTTCAAAGGCAAATTGTAAATATTAATTGTAGATTAAATATGATCCCAAAGTAAATAAAAATAAAAGAGAAAACTTAAAAATATAGCATAGCAATGTATTAGCTATGAGTAAAAATATAAAATTTCAATAAAAATTTGTCATATTTTTGGAATATTAATTCACCAAAAGTTTAAGATATTTTCTTATGACATTATTTTTCACATTTTTATGTATATTTTCATTTAAAATGTTGCAACCATAAAATATCATGAGAGAAGTAATACATTATGTAATCTGGCATAAGAAAACTATATTTAGGGGTGAGGAGCACAATGGCAATGGAACCAGTCAGAGTGTGTGAATCTCTGCATGGGTAAGTGTCCATGAGGACGAATCTGTGTGTGTGTGTGTGTGTGTGTGTGTGTGTGTGTGTGTAAGTAGGTGACCAAATGTCCGATTGAGGAGAGACATGGAGTCATGTACTAAGGGTTCCCCTGCAGAAGCAGTTGCAATTTACCACTGCTCTGAATTCAGTCCCCCACCTGCATCCCCACCACATGTATGAACATTCACCATTCTTGAAGCATGTCTCTGGAAAAGACAAATATGCTAAAGAGAGTCACATATTTATATACCACCAACAAAAAGACAGAGAACCAAATAAAAAGCACAATCCTATTCATAATAGACACAGAAAAAGGGAAACACTTTAGCACTTCTTAACCAGATAAGTGAAAGACATTTGCAACAAAAACTATAAATCATTGCTCAAATAAATCAAAGAAGACAAAAACAAATGGAAAAATATCCCATGTTCATGAATTGGAAGAATCAACATTGTTAAGCTGTCCATCCTACCAAGGACAATCTAGAGATTCAACACAATACCCCAAAATTACAAGCATCATTCTTTTCAGATGTGGAAACAACTACACAGAAATTCATACAGAAACAAAAACAACTACAAATATCCAAAGCAATCCTCAGAAAAAGAAGCAAAGTGGGAGTTATCACACTTCCAACTTTAAACATTGTTTTAAGGCTATAGTAATCAAAACAGCCTGGTAATGGTACAAGAACAGGCATATTGACCAATAGATAGAGATTCCAGAAGCAGCACCTCAATTTTTCAACAAGTCTCTATCAAAAATCAATGGGGAGAGGAGAACTTATTTAGTAAATGGTGCTAGAAAAACTGGCTGACCACATGCAGAAGATTGAAACAGCACCCTTACAAATCTTCATACACAAAAATCAACTCTAAATGAGTCAAAGACCTAAACTATAAGAGTCTTCAAAAATACAGAAGGCACCCTTGCAAAAATTACAGCTGGCAACCATTTCCTGATCAAAACCCCAAATGACCATGCCATAAATGGTAAGACAGACAAGTAGGATCTCATCACACTGAAAAACTTCTGCAAAGCAAAAGAAACCATCAAATGAGCAGGGAGACAACACACAGAATGGGAAAAAATATTTTCCAATTGTATATCTGACAAAGGCCTAACATCCAGCATCTACAAGAAACTAAAATGTGCCAACAAAAAAAAAAGTCCTATTAAAAAATGGGTAAAAGATATGAATAGACAATTCTCAAAAGAAGACATATTAGACACATGAAAAAATGCTCAGCCGCACTGCTCATGAAAGAAATGCAAATTAAAGCTATACTGAGACACTACCTAACACCAGTCAGGATGGCCATCATTAATAAAGCAAAAACCAACAGATGCTGGAGAGGATATGGGAAAAAGGGAATACTTCTGCACTGTTGGTGGGAGTGTAAACTAAAACAACCTCTGTGGAAAACAGTGTGGCTATTCCTAAAAGATCAAGTTGTCATTATAGAGATAAAGTTTGGCCCTCCCTTTGGTCCTCACTTCTCTGGTTTGAGATCAACTACCTTTACTGATGAAGTGTGTCCCCCTATCCCCTGGCAGTTTTCCACTACTGCCAATCCCTTTCGATCATATTATGATAATTGTCCAGGGTCCGCTTATGAGTGAGAAAATGTGGCTCTCAGTTCTTTATTTCTGTGATAGATTACTGAGCATTATAGACTGTAAATTCATCCAAGTTGCTGTGAAGTTCATATTTTGTCCCTCTTTATGGATGTGTAATATTCCATCATGTGTATGTACCGTATTTTCTTTATCCAGTCCACTTTTGATGGGAAGCATGGTTGGTTCCATGCTTTTGCTACTGTGAATAATGCTATGGTAAACGTGTGTGCAGGTACTTTTTTTAGAATGATTTGGATTCCGTTGGGTATATTTTCAAAAGAGGGATTGCTGCATCATATGGAAAATAGATTTTTAGATCTTTTAGTACTGCCACCCTGTTTTCCACAGAGGTTGTACTAGTTTACATTCCCACCAACACTGTAGAAGTATTTCCTTTCCCTGCATTCTCTCCAGCATCTGTTATTTTATAGTTATTGATAATGACCATCCTGACTGGAGTTAGGTAGTATCTCAGTGTGGTTTTAATTTGCATTTCTTTGATGATTAGTGAGGCTGAGCATTTTCTCATATATCTGTTGACTGCCCATATGTCCTCTTTTGAGAAATGTCTGTTCATATCTCTTGCCTACTTTTTAATAGGGCTGTTTTTTGTTTTTTGTTTGTTTGTTTGTTTTCCCTTTTGGCACATTTGAGTTCCTTGTAGATCCTGGAAGTTAGACCTTTGTGAGATATATAGTTGGAAAATATTTTTTTCCCATTCTGTGGCCTGTCTCTGTGCTCTCTTGATGGTTTCTTTTGCTTTGCAGAAGGTTTTCAGTTTGATGAAGTCCTACTTGTCTATCTTATCTCTTATAATATGGTCTTTTGGTGTTTTGATCAAGAATTGGTTGCCTATTCCAAATTCTGTAAGAATATCTCCTGTGTTTTCCAAGGTTCTTATAGTTTGAGGTTTCATGTTTAGTTCTTTGATCCATTTAGTGTTAATTTTTTGTGTATGGTGATTGGTAAGGGTCCTGTTTCAATCTTCTACATGTGTTCAGCCAGTTTTCCCAGCACCATTTACTGAATAGGTTTTCCTTTCCTCAGTGGTTGTTGATGGAGGCTTTGTGGAAGATGAATTGACTGAGTAATTGGGGTTTTGCTTCCAGAATTTCTGTCCTGTTTCAAATTTCTATATGTCTGTTCTTGTACAAATACCTGACTGTTTTGATTGTTGTGGTCTTAAGATAAAGTTTAAAGTCTGGAAGTATGGTACCTCCAAGTTTGTTTCTTTTACTGAGGATTGTTTTGATTATTCATGGCTGCTTATATTTCCATATGAATTTCTGTATTGTCATTTCAAAGTCCGAAGTTTTTCAAATGTTTACCAAACTACTTGAAGTCTTTAGCCCATTTGAACTTTCATTAAAGTTTGATTTGCTTTTTTGTTTTTTGTTGTTGAAATGTGGAGAAGCTTAAAGGTTTGAGATCTAAATTTTACCAGGAAGAATTAAGATTTAGATAGCATTTGAAGGGAATGATTCACAAAAAGAGGTAGAAGAAAGATGTATATTGTCAGATTTATGTGTTGCAAATACATTCCCTAAATCTTTGCTTTGCATATTTATTTTCTTGAGTGGTTTTTAATGACAAGACTGTTTTAAACTTAATGAAGTCCAATTTAGCACATTTTTCTTTATGGCTAGTACTTTCTATAACTTTTGAGAAATATTAGTAAAATATTATGCTATATTTTCTTATACATTTTACAATTTTATGTTTTGTTGTTTTGATCTATTCTTGAATAATTTTTGAATAAGGTATAAAGGGGGTGTTCATGTATTTTTTTCTACATTGATATTTAGTTTTTCCAGTACTATTTGTCATCAAGATATTTTTTTCCCCCTTATTGACTTGCACTGGCACCCTTTTTACAAATCACGTATTATACATACACTTATCCTTTCACTAATTTCACTTTTTTTGATTGCTAACTTATAGACAGTTTTAAGTCGAGACTCAAACTTCAAACTTTTTTTTCTTTTAAAAATTTATGTTGATGACTAGTGAGGTTGAACTTTTTTCTTTCTTTTAGACTGGAAATATAGTTTATTTAGAAAGCAAATTGGAGAGAGAAAGAGAGGAAATTCACTTTCTCAAGGTAGTGGAAGAGACCAAAGCTAGGAAAACATGGCCCAGCCATAATTCAAGAAGACTGGGCCAGGGCCTAACAAAAGAATGGCCTGAGCATTTTTTCATGTATCTGTTGGCTTCTTGTACGTTTTTTTTAAGAAGTGTCTATTCATATCTTTTGTCTACTTTGTAATGGGATTGTTTGTTTTTGTTTCCCTTCAACATGTTTGAGTTCCTTATAGATCCTAGATGTTAGGCCTTTGTCAGACATATGGTTGGCAAATATTTTTTCCAGTCTATGGGTTGTCTCCTAACTCTCCTAATGGTTTCCTTGGCTTTGCAGAAGCTTGTCAGTTTGATGAGGTCCCACTTGTCTATCTTATCTCTTATAACATGGGCACTTAGGGTTTTGATCAGGAGTTGATTGCCAATTCCAATTTCCATAAGGTTATCTCCTGCATTTTCTGAGGTTCTTATAGTTTGAGGTTTTGCGTTTAGGTCTTTGATTCATTTAGAGTTTGCTTTTGTGTATGGGGATAAGTAGAGGTCTTTTTTAAATCTTCTGCATGGACTTCTGGCAAGATGGTGATGGACAGCTTGGTCTGTGAGAATCTCCAAAGAAGAGAACACAAAGAGACTCTGGTTCTCTCCACGGAGGCTGCAGATCCCATCATCAGCAGCCTGCTCTTCACACAGAGCTTGGCTGTAGACTTCGCTGAGGCATTACTGTGGTCTGGGCAACTACTGTGGCCGCTGCCGCCACTGTTGCAATCATGGCAGTGGCAGCCATTCCACATCGCACCGCCAGTGCCTGAGGTGAGCCACAGCTGCTGCTGCTGCCGAGGCAGCCATTACACATAGCACAGCCTGTGCCTGAAGTGATCCATGACTTCAGACCTTGAAGCCCCTGTGAGCAAGATCTGCTGTGGTCTACTACCACCCTGATGTCCTGCCAGACCGTGGGTCTCCTCCTGTGTGCCTTGAGGCACCCTTAGGGGTGGGCGAGCAGCTGAGATAAAAACGATCTGGAGCAATGGGATACCACCACATGCTGGCGATTCAAGGTAACACACCAAAAGGGGAAAAATGGAAGCCTGACAGACACAGGCCAGATCTGAGTGTGAATGGGGCAGTGGTAAACTGAGTGATGATCTGAACTGCCCTTCACAGCAGGCCGGGGCAACTGACTCTAATTGTGAACAAACTTACCAGCCTGAAAAGACAGCTAGAAATCAAAGCTGAAAGGACATTCGACTTAAATGAAAAGTCTCAGAGTGTGCTTGTTGGTTCTGTTAGTCTACTGACTTGATTCTATTCCTTCTGTTTTGTCCCTCCACTTTTTTTCTCCTTCTTTTCCCTTCTTCTCTTTTCTTCTGTCTGTAAACCATATCTTTGTATGGGGGAATAGCACACCAGTAAGGAGGTTGGTAAGCTTCTATGTTAGCAACATTGTATCTTTTATCTTTTTTTGTATGGGAGTTGGTTAGTTTGTAGCCGTGGTCTATTGTTTTTGTATGCTTCAATTTTTGTCTCTCTCTCCATTTGTTGGTAAACTCGTCTGTTTTCCCCCTTACTCCTCTCTCTCTCAACCCCCCTCTTCACCTCACTGTCAACTCCATTCTCTTCTCTCTGTTAACCTCATTTTATTTCAGGGAGTAAACCTACAACCCCACTGCATGGACAGATTCCAAAGCAGTGGGAAGTGGGTTTCAGATTATCCAAACACCTGTCAGCAAATTTCAGTACCTGCAGATAGATTTTGAATCACTGCTCTCCACTTAAGTAAATCTCAAAACTGCAAAAAAGGACCACCCCAACCTACAGTGCAACTCCAGAATTGAACAAAGTAAGAGGACATACATAAAGAAGAAAAGGAGATTGAACAAACAGAAATAAAAACAACCCCCCCACCCCGAATAACAGAAAAAGAAGATGATGGGGAGAGAAGGAAAAAGAGAGAGGGGAAAAACACACAAATAAAGAAAAACCCAAAAGAAGAAAAGAAAAGAGGGGGGAAGACATGAGAAAACAGACTTCGGAAAAAACAATAAGACCCCCTGATGGACTGAAAAAACCCCAGAACAAGACATTAAAAGGAATAAAAAAAAATTGAGAAGAGAAAGGGGAAAAAGGAAGGAGCTGAGTAAAAATAACCAAAAGAATAGTGAGGAAATAAATAACAAATAATAAGCAGGAAAGAAATTAGCCAAGCAGAAGAAAAAAACTCAGACTCGAAGACCAAAAAAGAATAATAAACTGTCAAAAAATAGAAAAGAAATCAAAAAGACAGAACAAAACCTTCAAGAATAAATGATTCCCTTTCAAGAGACCAAATAAGAGTATTGGTTTGAGGCAGAAGAGAAACAGGGGCCCACAGAGAAAAACACATGAAATCATTCAAGAAAAACCCTCATCTCATCAGTGATGAAAAAATTCAAACACAAGAGATTTAGAAACCCCTGCAAGACAACAAAGAGAAAACAACTCCCAAAAACATAATAATTTGCCTAAACAAAGTAGGTATAAAAGAGAAAACCCTAAAGACAGCAAGAGAAAAAGATCAGACTACCTACCAGGGAAGACCAATTAGAATAGCAGCAGATTTATCTACAGAAACTCTCCAGACTAGAAGAGCTTGGAGCCCTATCTTCAAAGTTCTAAAATATAACAAATTTCAACTGAGAATAACCTACCCAGCCAAGCTAAGCTTCATCAGTGAGGGAGAATTGAAATCTTTTCCAGATATCCAATCCCTAAGAAACTACACTGCCACCAGACCAACTCTACAAGAAACACTTAAGGAAGTATTGAACACAGAAGAAAAGGATAAAGGAACAACAACGCTCTTCACAAGAGCACAGGCCAAAGATTAAAAACACACATGAACCAATTCTAGAACCAAAGAAAGACAACATACAAACAGAAAGAACAATAACTCTGTAAGAACATTATGATAAGGATAAACTCTCACATTTCAATATTTACCTTGAATGTGAATGGACTAAATGCACCACTGAAAAGACATAGAATGGCAAAATGGATAAAATATCACCAGACAACAATTTATTGCCTTCAAGAGACTCACCTCACTAGAAAGGACACTCACAGACTCAAAGTAAGAGGATGGGAAACAAATTTTCAGGCAAACTGAACACAAAAGAAAGGGCGAGTGGTGATCTTAATCTCAGACAAAATACCCTTTAGGCTATCAAAAATCAAAACAGATACAGAAGGCCACTACATAATGATAAAAGGTTTAATCCATCAACAAGAAATATCCAGCCTAAACATACGTGCACCCAACATAGGAGCACCAACTTTCATAAAGCAGCTTGTAGATAAACTAAAAAAAGATATCGACTCCAACACCATCATAGCTGGGGACTTTAATACTCCACTCACAACCCTAGACAAATCATCAAGACAAAAAAATCAGCAATGAGATCCAAAACCTCAATGTGACTCTTGACCAAATGGACTTAATTGATACCTACAGAACACTCCATCCAAAGACCACAGAATATACACTCTACTCATCACCACATGGAACGTACTCTAAGATCGACCACATACTTGGCCATAAATCAAGTATAAGGAAATTTAAAAGTACCGAAATTTTACCATGTACCTTCTGGGACCACAGTGGAATAAAAATAAACGTTAACACCAACAAGGTGCACCCAAAACCCACAAAGACATGGACACTAAACAGCATGATGCTAAACAACTGCTGGGTCAACAATGAAATCAAAACAGAGATAAAAAGTTACCTGGAAACAAACAAAAATGAAGAAACATCTTACCAAAATCTCTGGGATGCCATGAAAGCTGTAGTAAGAGGGGAATTTATATCCCTACAATGCACATGAAGAAAATGGAAGGATTACAAAGTAATAGCCTAATAAGCCACCTAAGGAAGTTGGAAAAGCAAGACCATTAAAACCCTAATTTCAGCAGAAGAATCCAGATCACCAAAATACAAGCCCAAATTCAGGACATAGAAGGCAAAAAGATAATCCAAAAATATTATTGACACAAAAAGCTGGTTCTTTAAAAGGATAAACAAGATCGATGGTCCCCTAGCTAGACTGACCAAGAAAAAGAGAGAAAAAGCCCAAATAAATACAATCAGAAACACAGAAGATGAAGTCAAATCTGACCCTGAAGAATTACAAAAGATCATTATAGACTACTATGTACACTTGTATGGAAACAAACTTGAAAACCTTAAGGAAATGAAGGACTTTCTGACATCACACAACCTGCCTACATTTATGGTTTTAGGATCTACATTTATGAATCCTAGCAAACCGGATTCAACGACACATCTCAAAAATCATCCATCATGACCAAGTAGGCTTCATCCCTGGGATGCAAGCCTGGTTCAACATTCGTAAAACCATAAATGTATGGTTGAAACAAGAAGAAATTGAGACCCTAAATAGACCAATAACAATTAAGGAAATTGATTACGTGATAAGAAAACTACCTGCCAAAAAATTTTAAAAAAGCCCAGGTCCAGATGGCTTTCCAGCAGAATTCTACAAGACTTTTAAGGAGGAGCTGATACCAATCCTACTGAAGGTATTCCAGGCGATTGAGAAAGATGGAATTCTCCCCAAATCATTTTACAAAGCTAACATCACATTGATACCAAAGCCAGGAAAAGACCCAACAAAGAAAGAGAGCTACAGGCCAATATCTTTAATGAACATAGATGCTAACATTCTCAACAAGATCCTAGTAAACCGGATTCAACAACACATCTCAAAAATCATCCATCATGACCAAGTAGGCTTCATCCTTGGGATGCAAGGCTGGTTCAACATTTGTAAAACCATAAATGCAATTAAATATATCAACAGATGTCAAAACAAAAACCACATGATTATATCATTAGATGCAGAAAAAGCTTTTGATAAAATCCAGCATCCCTTCTTGATAAAAACCCTCGAACATCTAGGCATATGGGGAACATACCTCAAAATAATAAAAGCCATCTATGAGAAACCCACAGCCAGTATACTCCTAAACGGACAAAAATTGGAACCATTTCCCCTGAAAACTGGAACAAGACAAGGATGCCCACTCTCATACCTCCTGATCAATATAGTATTGGAGGTCCTGGTTAGAGCAATCAGATAAGAGAAGGTAATCAGAGGTAACCAAATAGGAAAAGAGGAAGTCAAGTTATCTCTCTTTGTAGATGACATGATTGTGTACCTTGAAAACCCAAGAGAATCTGTCAAAAACCTCCTTCCACTGATAAAGGCCTTTGGCAAAGTCTCAGGATATAAAATAAATGTACAAAAGACAATTGCATTTCTTTACACTAATAATAAACAAACAGACACCCAAATAAAAAGCACAATTGCATTCACAATAGCCACAAAAAAAATGAAATACCTTGGCATCTTCCTAACCAGAGACGTGAAAGACCTTGACAATGAAAACTACAAAACACTGCTCAAAGAAATCAAAGATGACACAAACAAGTGGAAAAATATCCCATGCTCATGGATTGGAAGAATCAACATTGTGGAGATGTCCATCCTACCTAAGGCAATCTACAGATTTAATGCAATACCCACCAAACTGTCAGCAACATTCTTCTCAGACCTAGAAAAAACAGTATAGGAATTCATATGGAAGCACAAACGACCAAGAATAGCCAGAACAATCATCAGCAAAAAAAAAACAAAGCAGGCGGTATCACATTACCAGACTTCAAACTTTACTATAAAGCTACAATAATAAAAAACAGCTTGGTATTGGTACAAAAACATATAGACCAATGGAATAGAATTGAGATTCCAGAAGCGAAACCTCAATTTCTCAACCAACTCATCTTCGACAAAGCCTCCACCACCTACCACTGGGAGAGGAGCACCTATTCAGTAAATGGTTCTGGGAAAATTGGTTGACCACATGCAGAAGACTCAAACAAGACCCCTATCTGTCCCCATACACAAAAATTAACTCTAAATGGATCAGAGACCTAAATGTAAAACCTCAAACCATAAGAACCTTAGAAAATGCAGGACACACCCTTATGGAAATTGGAACTGGTATCCAATTCCAGAACAAAACCCGAAACCCACAGGCCATAAGAGATAAGATAGACAAGTGGGACCTCATTAAACTGACAAGCTTCTACAAAGCCAAAGAAACCATCAAGAGAGCAGGAGACAGCCCACAGACTGGGAAAAAGTATTTGTCAACTCCTGGTCCGACAAAGGCTTAACATCTTAGATCTACAAGGAACTCAAACGTGCTGAAAAGAAAAAAGCAAACAACCCCATTATAAAGTGGGCAATTTCAGATCTTTTAGGAATCACTACACTGTTTTCTACAGAGGTGATACTAGTTTACCCTCCTACCAACATTGTAGAGATGTTCCCTTTCACCACATCCTCTCCAGAATCTGTTGTTTTTTGAGTTATTGATGATGGCCATCCTGACTGGAGTTAGTGGTATTTCAGTGTGGTTTTAATTTGAATTTCTTTGATAACTACTTTATTATAAAGCTACAATAATTAAAACAGCTTGGTATTGGTACAAGAACAGGTGTATAGACCAATGGAACAGGATAGAGTTTCCAGAAACAAAACCTCAATTTCTCAACCAACTCATCTTCAACAAAGCGTCCACCACCAACCACTGGAAAGAAGAGGAACCTAGTCAGTAAATAATGCTGGGGAAACTGGCTGACCACATGCAGAAGATTTTTTTTTATACTGGGAATATACCCGGAGGAACTCAAATTGCTCAATGAAAAAGGTATCTGTCCATAAATGTTTATTGCAGCATTATTCACAATAGCAAAATCATGGAACCAGTCATGCTGCCCATCAAAAGAGGATTGGATTTAAAAAATATAGTACATATACACAATGGAATATTATGCAGTCATAAAGACGGACAAAATTATGACTTTCACAGTAACTTGCATGGATTTAGAGGCTATAATACTGAGTGATCAATCACAGAAACAAAGAACTGAGTATCACATGTTCTTACTCATAAGTAGAACTTGCACGACTATCTTCATACTACAAGAAAGGGATTGGTAGTAGTAGGAAACTGCCAGGGGAGTGTGGGAGCAGTAGTAGGAATATACCAGGGAAGGGGAGGCACACCTCATCAACAAGGGTACCTGCATAAGGAGCATTTGTTTACCTAATCCTGAATTGTGCTCCACATACTTAAAATTTTTTTTTTTTTTTTTTTTGAGTTGGAGTCTCACTCGGTCGCCCAAACTGGAGTGCGGTGGCCGCTTCCGGCCACCGCGCCTCGACCTGCTGGGCTCCGGCGATCCTTCCGCCTCAGCCTTCCAAGTAGCCAGAATTACAGGCATGTGCTACCACGCCCGGCTGATTTTTTGATTTATTGTAGAGATGAGGTCTACGCTGCCCAGGCGGGTCTCGAACCCACGGGCTCAGGCAATCCACTCACCTCAGCCTCCCAAAGGCGCGGGATTACAGGCTGAGCCACTGAGCCCGGCTTAAAATTTTTAAAAAATTTTAAAAATTTATTTTGATTAGTCTACATTTTTGTATTTCAATTCATATATTTTAGAATCAGTTGCCAATTTTGTTTGGAATTTGGTTTGAGCTTGCTTTGAATACATAGATCAATTAGGTAGAATTGTTGCTTTAGCTATATAGATTATTTTTAAGACACTGATTTGGATATCTCGCCACTTATTTAAATCTTCTTTAATTACTCTCAGAAGTAATTTTTATTTTTCATTACACATTTAAAAAAAATTTTGCTAAATATATTGTGACTGTGGATGCTATTGCTGATGTATTTTAAAAAATACATTTCAACTGTTTGTTGATAATGCATAGATTTTTATATTTTGGTTTTGTATTCTGTGATATCACTGTTTTCTTATTCATCTTAAAGGTTTCTTAGACAGTTCCCTTGCAATTTTATGTGCATATACAATTATCAGTGGTCATAGTCTACATATCTTTGAATAAAAGCAACTTTAGCTCTTACCATTGTTATGAATTTTTAAAATGAAATATTGCATTTGCAAGAGACAGATAAAGTAGTGTTTAGAGAAAAATATTGACTTAAATGTACATATTATTTAAGTAATAGAGGCAGAAAAATAAATTATTAATAGATTATGGGCTGTAAATAAGGTAAACTTGAAGAGGGCTTAAACAACAGATATCAAATCCATCATAAAACAGTTGTAGCCTTGACTGTGTGGAATTGGCACCTTAACAGATAAACTGAACAATGAAGCTGAAAAATATATTTAAAAACAGTTCCACGTATGCTCAGTTGCTTGATAATTGGCATAGGTAATGCTGCAGTATATTGGAACAGTAATTTTTTTATAATAACTTGTGCTGGGACAATTAGATATTTATGTGTAGGAAAGTAAATATGGATCCATACTTCATACCAGATGCATATCAGCTCCACATTTATTCATAGTCTTTCTGAGGAAAATAAAAAAACTGTTAGAACACAATATAGAACAATAATTCTAAGATCACAAACATTATCATAAGTTTCATGAGCAAAATGGTAATAAACCATACTACAAGAATATGACACAATTTACTGTGTGAAAACTATTTAAAAGGATATGTATTCAACACTACCACTTAAGAGAGTGTAGAAACAGGTTATTGAGTGGAAAAAGGTTTTTAACGTGTATATCCAACAAAGTATGCATATAGAGAATACATAACTAACTTCCAAATCAGTGAACTAAAAGGAAGACAATAAATAGAAAAATAAGCAAGAGATTTCAGCAGATACTTTACAAAAATAGATATCAAAATAGATAAGAATATGAAATCTTTTAATTATGGTTAGATACACATTAAAACCACTATGGAAAATATTATAGACAACTACTATAATGGATAAAATAGAAAAGTAGAAAATATTTAGTGTTAATGAGAAAATAGAACAACAAGATATCTTGTAGAAGAGCAAGTTGTACAAACTTTGAAAAACCATTTGGCAGTACCTGCTCAATTTGACACTAATTGATAAAACATAATTCCAATGTATTTGCTAAATAAATTGCGTATTCTCAAAGCCATCTACAAGAGGGCTAGGAGTAGCAGTATTATGGTGGGCAGAATAATGTTCCCCAACCTACAACTTCACACCCATGCCTATCATTAAAAGTTCTAATTTTCTTATGTTACAGGGAAAAGGAGAATTTTAAGATATAATTGAGGTTAAGGAATTTAAAAAAGGAGATTATCTTGGATTATCTAGGTGGGTTTAATCTAATACCATAAACCCTTAAAAGCAAATAACTCACTAGCTGAAGGAGAAAAAGACATGGCACAAGCAGAAGTCAGAGCAATTAAAAGCATAACAAGAACTTGATGTGCTATTGCTGGTTTGAAACTGGTGATGGCAACATGAAAAATAATGTAGGTAGTCTTAAGGAGCTGAGCGAAGTTTCAGGTTGATAGCCTGCAAGGAAACAGGAATTCAGTCATAGCTTGGAGACAGATTATTTTTCAAAACCACCATATATTGCCCAGCTGACTGACATTTTGAATTTAGTCTTAGGAGCTCTGGAACAAAGGAACAAATGAGCCTGCTTTAACTTCTGACGTGTAGAAATCTGAAGTAACAAATTTACATGTTTTAATCCACTAAATTTGTTGATTTGTTATGAAAGTAATAGAAAAATAATACAGCTCTTCATTATAGCCCCAGACTAGAAACAACTAGTTTTCATCTAAAATAGAATTAATCTAAACATGTCAGCATGAACATATGATATAGTAAAATGCAACAATGATAACAAACTGAATACAACTTTGTGCAACATAACAAATATGTTTTATACCAGAAGCCAGAGGAATAGGAGGACACACTATATGGTTTTATTTAAGTACTTCTCAATGCGAAGATACTGTGAGACTTTGGGCAGAATTCCTAACTGGAAATATATATGAGGGAGTTCCTTGGGTAATGTTTCCTTTGTGTATTGCTAGATCCCAATTGGTGCTTGCTTTGAGAAAATGTATCAAACTGCATCCTGATAACTGTCCCCACAAAACACTGGTTGCATGTATACCTCTAAATATTAAGAGTTCTTGTCAAAAGAAAATAAATAAATAATTGTAATACTGACACAATAATAAAAGCAAATGGTTCAATGATTAGAACAGAAATTTCAGAAACATTTATATCAATGTGATCAAGTGATCTATGGCAAAGGAGACTGTCTTACAGCAGGAAAATGATGTTTTCAATAACTGGTACTGGTTTAATTGACTATCCATATGAAAATATAAATGTCGAGCTTCATCTCACACTATATGCAAAAATTAATTCTATATGGATTATAGAAAGGAAAGAAGAGCCCACTAAGCTTTTATATGAGAACCCATGAGGGGTAAGCAAAAATTTATTAAATAGGACACAAAAGAACTAATCATGATATTAAAAATATTATAATTTGGAGTTTATTAAAATTAAGAATTTCTTATAATCAGAAATAAAAAATCTTAAGATAGTGAAAATGAAATATTCATAGTGGGAAAAGATGTTTGCAATATATATCAGGGAAAAAAATTTATACAGTAATTCCTTTTATCAGTGAGACATACATTCCAAGATTCCCAGTAGATTCCTGAAACTGTAGATAGTACTGAACTCTACATATGCTATTTTTTCTTAACATACACACCAATGATGACATTTAGCTTATAAATTAGACATAGTAAGAGAATAATATTAATAACTAACAATAAAGTAGGACAATTAGAATAATATACTCAAATGAAAATAAAATAAAGGTTACTTGAATACAAGTACTGTGATACTGTGAAAATTAATCTAATAATCAAGAAGACTAAGTGACTGATGGACAGGTAGCATATTCAGTGATACAATGAACAAAAGAATGACTCATGCCCCAAGTGGGACAGAGAGGAGCAATGTAAGATTTCATCACGCTACTCAGAATGAGAGCACAATTTATAATTTATGAATTAATTATTTTGGGAATTTTATATCTAATATTTATGGACTCTGATTGACTCCAGGTAGGTGAAACTGTGTAAAGTTAATCAGTCAATTATATGACTACCCCTGAAAAATGAATACAAATAATTCAAGTACTTTAATAGAAAAATGTGCAAAATATTTTGCAAGCACAGAAGAGATTCAAATGATCAAAACATCAGAAAAATTGCTCAATTTATTTAGCTTTCATGGCAATGCAAATTAAAATCATTATGACAGATTCATTGCACATCAACTAAATCAGTAAAAGAACTTAAATCACATGGGTGTTGTTGAGGCTGAGAAGAAATGTGAACTCACATACATGCTAGTTGGATTATAAATGAATAAAAACTACTTTGTAAAATTTAAGCAATATATTCTAAAACAGATCATATACATAAGCTATGATCAACCCATGATTTATATTTATAATAAATTTTCACTTTCCTTGGATTTACATGTTTGTTTGCCAGTTTTTGGTGTTGAATTTGTATACTTTTTTTTTTCTTATTTAATAAGAATTCACATAAGACTATGTATTTGTCCGAGAAAATAAGTCTGGGTGGTATTTCAAATTATCTACTGATCACTGTTGAATGTAATTTGTGAAATCATGACAATGGTGAAATAGAGAAGAATTTTAGGGCACTGAAACTAATCTGTATAATATACTATAACAGTGAATATATGCTATTATACATTTGTCCAAACCCATAGAATGTACAACATGGAGTGAATTATAAAATAAACTATGAACTTTGGGTGGTGATGTGTCAATATTGATTTGTCTATTATAATGAATTTAGCACTCTGGTAGGGGGATGCTGATAATAGTGTAGACTATATTTTTACTGGGCAAGAGGTAAATGGGATATGTATGTAGCTTTTTCTCAATTTGACTGTGAACCTAACACTGCTCTAAAATAATAGTCAATATAAAAATCACATACACACACCTTTCTTTTATTTTTTAACATATTCTAAACATTTCTTTTATTATATTTGCTTCCATACTGATGTACAATTCAGACTATTAAATGTTCACTTGAGAAGTTTTTTTCAAATTATTCATGTTGATTCATACAGCTATAATTTAAGATACTCTAATATCAGAGTTTTGTCATTTTTTAATGCTTTTTAATTGCCCATAATAATTTACAGATCTTATTAGTATTAATCTTTTTTTTTTTTTTTTGAGTTGGAGTCTCACTCTGTCACCCAGACTGGAGTGCAGTGGCTGCTCCTGGCCACCGCAGCCTCCACCTGCTGGGCTCCGGTGATTCTTCCACCTCAGCCTTCCAAGCAGCTGGAACTACAGGCACGCGCTACCACGTCCGGCTCATTTTGATTTATTGTAGAGATGAGGTCTCGTCAAGTTGTCCAGGTGGGTATCGAACCCGTGGGCCCAGGCAATCCACTCACCTCAGCTCCCAAAGGCGCGGGATTACAGGCAAAGCCACCGAGCCCGGCTAGCATTAATCTTTTCAAGTGATTTTGTTTTTTGGGGGGAATGATCCTTTTTATGTTGAAACGTTAGCCATTTCAGGGAAGTGAATATCTTCAAGGGACGACATTTTTAGTATCTCTTAGAGTATCAGAATATTCAAGACTGTTTCTAAAATTTATTTAGACAATTTACTTTGACATTATAAAAGCCAAAAAATAATTTCTAGGATAATGATAATTGCATCCTAAATAGCATTTATGCGTATAACTTTTGAAGTAGTTTTTAAGATTCTCTATATCTCACATTATCATTGATTCAATTTTAAGGAAAATAAATTTATTTATAATAAATTTTATGTAAACATAAAATATCTGAAAGTAGAGAAAATAGCTACTCTGCTTCTATGCAGTTCTAAACAATTGTTCTAAGTTGATAATATGATTCTCATCCATTTTAAATAAAATATGAACTAATTTTGTAATATATGTCATGTCTAATGTTATATTCATTTTTCTAAAATATTGTGCTTAATCTTTTCATAATTTATAAAATATTTTTCATTTCTGCACTTTTTATGTGATATATCTATTCTTTTTCTCTTATACAAATATATTTTAAATTTTTCTCGCCGGGCTTGGTGGCTCAGCCTGTAATCCCGCGCCTTTGGGAGGCTGAGGTGAATGGATTGCCTGAGCCCCACGGGTTCGAGACCCGCCTGGGCAGTGAGATCTCATCTCTACAATAAATCAAAAAATCAGCTGGGTGTGGTAGCGCATGCCTGTAATTCCGGCTACTCGGAAGGCTGAGGCGGAAGGATTGCCGGAGCCCAGCAAGTGGAGGCTGCGGTGGCCGGGAGCGGCCACTGCACTCCAGTCTGGGCGACAAAGTGAGACTCCAACTCAAAAAAAAAAAAAAAAAAAATTCTCTATAGTTTTTAATTCTCTTGTAATGATATCAGAGTGAAGAAGAAATAAACAGTACAAATAATAGAGCCCATAAATTTCATAATATTGAGAATCAGAAGAGTTGGCTATTTGCTAATTATCAGAGCCAATCATCCCTGTTTCTCAGTGGAGACTTGTTTCAGCTAAATACACACACACTCATACACATTTTATGAGGATACCTGTGAAAAGTGTTACTGTGAAATGGCTTAAAATTCTGTGTCTGTTTTATATGGTAATTTCCAGAATACACAGCTATATGTTGAGGGAAACAAAGAAATATTTAAACATCTAAACTCTCCTGTTTGTATATAAATTATCTCTAATTTGTCTCTTTATTTTCCTCAAACCACCTGCCTGACCTAGAATGAGCATTACTGAATTTTTTTTTTCACTTAGCCTTCCTGTTACAGAGCTAGAAATGTTTTTTGACAGAACCTCTGATGCTAAAAAAGGGCAAATAAATCAATTTTTTGATGTGGAGCTGGAACCATGACAATTGTATTGCACTGAATCAATGAATATGGCTTAGGTAATACCAACTTTAAATAATATATTGAGTTGAGCTCTGTGACCTATGGGAAGATAATGCCATATTTGCCTTTGCAAAATTGTATACTGTTGTATGTAAAATGTATGTATATCTTTTATATCAACCATGTTGTTTTTTATGAATATTATATAAGCACTGAAAATATAGTATGTTTCAGAGTCTTAAAGGTAGTTTGAACTTGTCAATTTCCCTGCATATTTCTTTCAATAATTAATGATATATTTTGAAAAAATATTTTCAATAGGTCTTTAAAATTTTTATGAATACAAAATGTCTCTATATCTAACATATTCTCCTTGAAATTTTAACTAGATAATTATTTTTGCATTTGCTATTTTATTCTCCAACTTTTTGGAACAAAATGTACTTCATTTCTAATTATTTCTTGTCTTAATTACAATTTATGTCATCTCAAAAGCCTAGAATATTATTGAATATTTATTTGACTTTATTTTTTCACATAAGTCAAACTTCTTGAGTAGATTTGAAAATCAGATTGCAAAATTTCTGTTTATAGTGGGATGCAGCACAAAAGTTTCATTTTTACATTTTCTTCTCCAACTTCCCTCCAGTAGACTTCTCAGAGGTTTTCTTCTAACATGGCTATATTCTCTCAGTCTATTTCTATACTTAGGAATTTATATATTAAAATACACTTATGGCAATGTTCACATATACACATTGCTTGTTATTTTATTTGCTTTTTTACACAAAAATTATTCTGCTTGTATTGTTCTGAAACATATTCTTTCCCACATAAATCTGCTTCAGCAATGTCTCTACACAAGTAAATACCAGAGTTATTTATCCCTGTCATAGGCAGGACAGTATTTTGTAGTTATAATGCCACATGACTTATTAACTAATGATGAAGGATATTTTATTAGTCAGAGTTTTCCAGAAAAAGTCGATTGCATAAGTCAAGTTCTGTCGAAAGACCTGAGAAACAAGGGAGCTAATAATACAATTCCCAGTCTGAGAGCAGAAGAAAATGAGGTGAGTTGTTCCGGCTTAAAAAGTAAAACAGGAAAATCTTTTCTCTCTCTCTCTCTCTCTCTCTCTCTCTCTCTCTCTCTTTACATTCACATCCTCAGTGGACTGAATAATGACCACTCACATTGGGGAAGGCAATCTACTTTACTGAGTCCTCAGTCCTCATGTTAATATCATCCAAAACACCCTCAGAAACAACTCAGAAGTGATGTTCAATCTGAGCATCTTGTGGCCAACTCAAGTTGACAGGTAAAATTTAATCATCATAGACATATAATGTCAATCTCTTCTTTGATGTTGCAAATAGAGTGATAATAAAACACTTGCTATGTGTATTTTTGAACACACTTGTGCCTTTCTTTATAATGATACCTGAAGCGTTATAATATAAATTCAAATAGCAAGACTATTTCAAATTCTGTTAAATACTTTCAAATTGTTTTAAGAAAATACATTTACAAATTTATATAATGATTAAAATACATAAATATGCCTATTTTCCATATCCTTACAAACCCTGGAAATTGTTGAACTTTAAAAAATTTCTCAGGATAATGATTAGAGAGCACAATTAAAATTGATGACTAATTTTGTATTTCTACAATTACTGATGAGAATAAGAATATTCTTGGTATGTTCACTAATCATTCAAAATTCTACTGTGTCACTGCTTTTTATATATGTGGAAAAAATTTATATTGAATTATTAGACTTTTTATATCAAGGTCCTGGAGTTCTTATTTGAATATTGATCTTTTGTTATACATAATGCATATAATATCATGGGGTCAGTTACTTGCCTGTACATTTGTTTATAATAGTTCTGTTGTTCAAAAGTTTTTAATTAATATAAATTATATACATCTTTGTACTTTTGATGTTTTTGTCTTATTTTAAAATACTTGTTTAAAAACATGAACACATTTCTTACAGTGATAATTTAGATAATGTTAATGATATTTATTTTTGTAAATGCTAAGAATGACACTTAATTTTTTAAAAATATTGTCTCAGCCCTATTTATTGAATTATATCTTCACTCACCACTTATCTGAAAAATCAGTCATTCTTTTGTAACAAAATCCTTTAAGCTCCTGAATAAATTTATAGATTTGCTGCTTGAACCAACTGATACATTTATCTAATCGTGCACAAATACATACTGATGACTCTTCTTAAATCCTTTTCCAAATTGACTTGCTTTGTCTGGGCATTTATTCTTCAATATTCATTTTAGAATGTGCTTTTTAAATTACTTGAGTCATACTGCTGACATAGTAATAAGGATTTTCATTGTGAATGTGTACATTAACTACAGAAGAATCAAAGTGCTTATAGCATTGAGATTTTCTAGCCATGAAAAATTTTTTCTTCATTTTTGTTTTTGTTTTTTTTTTTTAAGTTTCATGGCTTTCTACAAAAACATATTAATTATTTCTTTTTGGGAACATTCTGAGGACAATTCATTGCTCACATTGCCATTGTAAGATGATTGTATTCCACCACATGTTAGTATTGTTATTGCTTATATAGAACGCATTATTGATTTTTGTAGATTGAGATTTTGCCAACTTTAAGTTTACAAAATCCACATAATAATGAATAACCACAAACTATTAGCAGCACACAGTGATCCATATAAACATTTATCATGTGGCTACAGTGTGGCTGAAGGTCTGCTGACCTAGATTGATTTCAGCAAGGCCGATCTACTGGTCTTGTCTAGGTTCATTCACATGTCTATAGTCAGCTGATCTATAATTGGCTTGTTTAGGGACACATCTCAGGGGAATCTCATTCTCAGTCTGCCACAGACATGACTCGGGCATGTTTCTTCTTATGGATATGACAGAAATGAGAGCAGGAGAATATGCCGATATTACAGATATTTTTCAAGCCCTTGCTTGAATCAAATCTGATAATATTTCATTATGTAAAGTAAGCCACATGACTAAAACCAAAGTGAAGTGGAATAATATACTCCACCTTACAAATTGGAAGAATTGCAAAGCCTCATGGCAAAGGATGTTGACTGGGAAACAGTAAACTTTTATGGGTTTTAATGCAATGTATGAGACATCTATAAATTTTTGCTTGATTATTATTTCTAATAATTTTTCAGTTTTGGGTTATAGATGTTTTCACAGATAAACTCTGTACATGATGAGAATTTAAAATAATGGTTCTAACATTTATATTTCCTTTTTTGTTTAATGATATATTTAAATGCTGGACTCCTGATACAATGCAAAAGATGGTAATAAGAGTGGGTTTACTGGTTTTAATTTTAATTTATCTGCTTTTAAGAATTCATCATTCATTCATAGATTCAAACCATTTATTAAACACCTATGACATGTGGATACATATATGATATGCTGAAGATATATCAATATTAAAAAAGGAAATAAAAGTACTTACTTCCAAGGAGTTTATAGTCTTATAGAGTTATATGTACTATACAAAAATATATATCTTCTATTGCAATTGATGGCAAGTGCAGCAAGATAAATCAGGATTATGGAAGTAGGGAATGCTGGGACTTAGCAGGAAATTCTGTTTTTTTACAGGAAAGTCAGAAAAGTTCTCTCTGATAAGGTGACATCTGAATTTAACAGACACCTGAATAATATAGGAGTGAATTAAAGAGGATATCTGGATAGAAGAGTATTCAAGGCAGTATCAAAATTAAATAACATGAGATATTTTTGAAAACCAGAAAAAGGTCAATGAGGCAAAAGTGGAGTGTAACTCAATAACTGTGCTAGAAGATAACTCAGAGAGGGAGCTAGAGGTGAAACAAAAGCAAGCTTTCTGTACTGAGGAGGCACTTTGGCATTTAACCTCTCTGTTGTATGATGCCACTAGTGAATTTTGAGCAGAACAGGAATGTGAGCTAAAGTATTTCATAAAGATCATTTTACTTGCACTATGAAAAATCAAATACATGTAGACAAAGATGAAGGGAAAATAACTTATACTAGCATAGTAATGATTTGTTAGCAAGAGCACTCAAAGTTGAGGCAAATTTTGAATGTAGAGCCAATATATTATGTTGATAGATTGACTATGATATAAAAAGAGAACAGCCTAAATATTTGGATGGAAAAACTGAAATAAATGACTTGACATTGAGATAGAAAAGAATAATAGAATAATAGCCTTGAGAAATAAGATTAGAAAAACAATTTGAGACACATCAAGTTTCAAAAAATTATTAGAGAGCATGCCAAAGATAGTGACAGGACACGTCAGACTGTGAGAGTCTCTGCAAAAGTGAGTGTCCATAAAGACTCTATGCATGGGTAGATGTGTGCTGATGGGTGAGTGAAAGGCCATCTGAGGGGAGACTCAGGTTCATGCACCCAGGACTCTCCTCTGGAGGTGACTGCAACTCCCCACGGCACTGGGATTGGAGCCGCCAGCATGCAGGATCTTCTGCTGTTCACAGAGACTCTTCTGAGAAGAGCCTACTGAATCCAGCTGATTCCCACTGACTGGTGCCTGGCCCACACCGTCACCTGTTACAGCAAATCAGCTGGAGCCCCAAATCCGATCAGTGGAGAGAGAAGATCAGGGAGAGCCAGAGATGAGCCTCATTCCCAGCAAGAAAACTCTGACCACAGCCATTTTCTGTGTCCCAGGACCAGGCAGAGATCTGCATTGTCCCGTCCAACTCCGCTCAGCCTCCAACCTGGGACCTAAGGTAATCTCATCAAACTGGGAGAGACAGAAGCCCCTCCCCCATGCTGGATCGGACACAGGTCAGATCTGAGTGGCAGGCTTGACTGGCAGCAATCTGGGCAAGCCAAGATCTGATCCACTCTCCTTCCACAGTAGGCCTGGGGCATCTGACCCAAGCTGAGAGCAACCCTATCAGCCTGGGTGAGAGCAGAGGAGAGGGGCTAGAGATCAGAGCTGAAAAGAGGTTGGACTTACAGGAACACACTCAGAGCAAGTTTGGTTGCTTTTTTTTTTCCTGTTTGTTTGGTTTTTTGTTTTCGTTTTTTTTTTTCTCTTTCTGTTTTCATACTTGTTTTGTTTCTATTATTTTATTGATTTTTTTCTTTAGATTTCCTGTTTGTGTATGGAAGAGTACATCAATAGGGAGGTTTTTGTTAGTTTATGTGTTTGTATGATTGTCTGTATATTTTAGGTTTTTTTTTTTTTTACTTTTTTCTGTCTTTGTGTCTCTTTTCATTTGTTAGTTGGTATGTCTGTCAGTTTTCCCTCTAACTCTTCTGTCTCTCCACCTTCCTGCTGCCCCCCCCACTTCATTTTTCCATTCTTTTCCTTTTTCTTACCTCATTTTGCTTTCAGGGAGCAAACCTATACCCCAATTGCATGGACACATTGTAAGGTAGTGGGAAGTGGACTCCAGGGTGCCCACACACCTGTTAGTGGTACTAGGAGCCACAGATAGATTCTGAATTACCGTTCCCCCCTCAATTAAATCTCAAAACTGCAAAAAGAAAGCTTCCAAACCACAGTCCAGCTTCAGAATTGAGCAAAGCCAGGGGACTGACATAAGGAAAAATAGGAGACTGAGCAAACAGAAGAAAAAGCAAACCCCCATCCCTGAACAACAGAATTAAAGAAGAGGGGAAAAAAGTTGGGGGGGGGAGGAAGATCCACACAAATGAAGAAAAACCAAAAGAAGTGTATGGGCCTCACACAGACTCCTGGGAGGTCAGACACTGAGAAAACAGACTTTGGAATGGAAACAATGAAGAGGCCCTGAATGACTGGTTTAAAACTACAAACCAAGATATCAAGACATTAATAGAGAGAATAAATAGAATTGAGGAGAGACAAGAGGAAAGAATGAAGGAGTTGATAATTGAGATAACAGCAGTAAAGAATACTGTGAATAAATAATTAAACTGATAAGCATGGAAAGCAGATTTAGACAAGCAGAAGAAAAATTCTTGGAGCTTGAGGACCAAAATATAGAACTAACCCAAACTGTCAAAAATACAGAAGAAAAGCTTAAAAAGACAGACCAAAACATTTAAGAGATGGGTAATAATTTCAAGAGGATGAACCTAAGAGTAATTGGACTTCCTGAGGCAGAAGGAAAGACAGAGACCACCCTGGAACAAACATTCCATGAAATTATTAAAGGAAATTTTCCTGATATCATCAGTGATGCAACCATTCAAACACAAGAGATTCAGAGAACCCCTGCAAGACAACAAATGAGAATACCAGCTCCTAGGCACATAGTAATTCACCTAAGCAAAGTAATTATGAAAGAAAAAACCCTAAAGACAACAAGAGAAAAAGGTCAGATTATCTACCAAGGAAGACCAATTAGAATAGCAGCAGATTTATCTACAGAAACACTTCAGGCTATGAGAGCTTGGAGCCCAATCTTCAAAGCTCTCAAAGATAAAAAATTTCACCCAAGAATAACATACACAGCTAAGCTAAGCTTCATCAGTGATGAAGAATTAAAATCTTTCCCAGACATTTCTTCCCTAAGAACTTACACTGCCTCCAGACCAGCTTTATGTGAAACACTTAAGAAAGTATTAAACGCAGAAGAAAGGAAAAAAAGAATGTTCTTCACAAGAGTGCAGGAAAAAGATTGAAAACACACATGAATCAGCCCAAAAATAAAAAGAAAGGCAACAAACAAACAGGAACAACAACTCCATAAGAACCTCATGACGGATAAACTCTCACATTTCAATAATTAACCTGAATGTGAATGGACTAAATGCACCACTGAAAAGACAAAGAATGACAAAATGGATCAAATATCATCAGGTCACATTATATTGTCTCCAGGAGACTCACCTCACCAGAAAGGGCACCCAGAGGCTCAAAGTAAGAGGGTGGGAAACAATTTCAGGTGAACGGAACACAAAAGAAAGCAGGAGCTGTGATCTTAATATCAGAAAAAATACCCTTTAAACGATCAAAAATTAAAAAGGACTCATAAGGTCACTACATAATGATAAAAGGTTCAATTCATCAACAAGAGATATCCATCCTAAACATAAATTGCAACCAACAAGGAGCACCAACTTTCATAAAGAAGTTTCTAGGCAAAATTAAAGAAGATGTTGACTCTAACACTCTCATAGCTGGAGACTTTAATACCCAATCACAACCCTAGACAGATCATCAAGACAAAAAAATCATCAAGGAGATCTGGAACCTCAATGTGACTCCTGACCAAATGGAGTTAATTGATACCTACAGAACACTACCCAATGACCACAGAATATACATTCTACTCATCACCACTTGGAATGCATTCTAAGATCAACCACATCCTTGGCCATAAATCAAGCATAAACAAATTTCAAAAGTTTGAAATTCTGCCATGCACCTTCTCAGACCATAGTGGAATAAAAATAAATATCAACACCTGTAAAGTTCCCCCAAAGCCCACAAAGACATGGACATGAAACAGCATGATGCTAAGCAACTCCTGGGTCAACATGGAAATGAAAACAGAGATTAAAAGATACCTGGAAACAAATAAAAATGAAGAAACATCTTACCAAAACCTCAGGGATGTGATGAAAACAGTAGTAACAGGGGATTTCATATCGCTACAAACACATGAAAAAAATGGAAAGATCATAAGTTAACAGCCTAACAAGTCACCTGAGAAAGCTGGAAAAGCAAGACCACCAAAACCCTAACTTCAGCAGAAGAATCCAGATCACCAATATAAAGGCCAAAATCTGGGACAAAGGAGACAAAAAGATAATACAAAAAAAAAATCAGTGAAACAAAAAGGTGGTTCTTTGAAAGGATAAACAAGATTGATGTTACCCTAGCTAGACTGACCAAGAAAAAGCCCAAATAAAAACCATCAGAAACACAAAAGATGAAGTTACAACTGACCATGAAGACATACAAAAGATTATCAGAGAGTACTATGTATATTTGTATGGAATAAACTTGAAAACCTAAAGGAAATGGAGGACTTTCTGACATCACACAACATCCCCAGGTTGAAACAAGAAGAAATCGAGAACCTAAATAGACCAATAACAATCCAGGAGATTGACTATGTCCTAAGATAACTACCTACAAAAAAAAAAAAAAAAAAAAAAAAAAACCCTAGACCAGATGGATTTCCAGCAGAATTCTACAAAACATATACGGAGGAACTGATACCAATCATATTGAAAGTATTTCAGGCAATTGAGAAAGATGGAACTCTCCCCAAATTATTTTATGAAGCTAACATTGCATTGATACCCAAGCCAGGTAAAGATCCAACAAATGAAGAGAACTACAGGCCAATATTCTTGATGAACATAGATACTAAGATTCTCAAAAAGATCCCAGCAAACCGAATTCAACAACACATCTCAAAAATCATCCACCATGACCAAGTAGGCTTCATCCCCAGGATGCAGGGCTGGTTCAACATTCGTAAGACAATAAATGCAATTAAATACATCAACAGACATAAAAACAAAAAACGCATGCTTATATCATTAGATGCAGAAAAAGATTTTGATAAAATTTAGCACTTCTTCATGATAAAAACCCTCCAACATCTAGGCTTAGATGGAACATACCTCAAAATATTAAGAGTCATCTACGAGAAACCCACAGCTAGCATACTGCTAAACAGATAGAAATTCCAAACCATTTCCCCTGAAAACTGGAAAAAGACAAGGATGCCCACTCTCACTCATCCTGATCAGCATAGTTTTGGAAGTCCTAGCTAAAGCAATCAGACAAGAGAAGGAGATCAGGGGTATCCAACTAGGAAAAGAAGAAGTCAACTTATTCCTCTTTGCAGACAATATGATTCTAACCTTGAAAATCCAAGAGAGTCTGTCAAAAACCTCCTTGCACTGATAAAGGACTTTGGCAAAGAATCAGGGTATAAAATAAATGTGCAAAAGACAATCATATTTCTATACACCAATAATAAACAAACAAAAACTCAAATATAATGCACAATCCTATTCACAATAGCCACAAAAAAATGAAATAACTTGGCATCTTCCTAACCAGAAATGTGAAAGATCTTTACAATGAAAACTATAAAACACTGCTCAGAGAACTCAAAGATGACACAAACAAGTGCAAAAAAATTCCATGCTCATGAACTGGAAGAATCAAAACTGCTAAGAGGTCCATTCTACAAAAGGGAATCTACAGATTTGACACAATACCCATCAAATTACCAGCAGCATGCTTCTCAGACCTAGAAACAACAATACAGGAATTCATATGGAAACATAAATGACCGTGAATCGCCAAAACAATCCTCAGCAAAATAAAAAGCAGGAGGTATCATACTCCCAGACTCATTACTTTATTATAAAATTCAGTTATTAAAACAGCCTGGTATTGTTACAAGAACAGACATAGACCAGTGGAACAGAATTGAGATTCCAGAAGCAAAACCTCAATTTCTCAAGCAACTCACCTTCAACAAAGCCTCCACTAGCAACCACTGGGGAAAGGAGAACCTATTCAGTAAATGGTGCGGGGAAAGCTGGCAGACCACATGCAGAAGACTAAAACAAGACCCCTACCTATTCCCATACACAAAAATCAACTCTAAATGAATCAGAGACCTAAATGTAAAACCTCAAACTATAAAAACCTTAAACAATGCAAGAGACATCCTTATGGAAATTGGAACTGGCAATCAATTCCTGATCAAAACCCCAAGTGCCCATCCCATAAGAGATAAGTTAGACAAGTGGGACCTCATCAAACTGATAAGTTTCTGCAAAGCCAAAGAAATCATCAAGAGTGCAGTGAGATAGTTCACAGACTGGAAAAAAATATTTGTCAACTGTAAGTCTGATAAAGGTCTAACCTCTAGAATCTACACAGAACTCAAATGTGCTGAAAAGAAAAAAACAAACAGCTCCATTACAAAGTGGGCAAAAGATATGAATAGATAGTGCTCAAAAGAAGATGTAGAAGTCAACAGATACATGAAAAAGTGCTCATCTTCACTGGTCATGAAAGAAATGCAAATTAGAACTACACTGAGATACCACCTAACTCTAGTCAGGATAGTCATCATCAAATAACTCAAAAAATAAGATGCTGGAGAAGATGTGGCGAAAAGGGAACACTTTTATACTGTTGGTGGGAGTGTAAACTAGTACAGCCTCTGTGGATAAGAGTGTGGCAATTCCTAAAAATTCTAAAAATTGACCTTCCATATGATCCCACAATCCCCCTACTGGGAATATACCCAGAAGAACTCAAATTACTCTATAAAATATACCTGCACACTTATGTTTATCACAGCATTGTTCACAATAGCAAGAACATGGAACCAACATTGCTGTCCATCAAAAGAGGACTAGATTTTAAAAATGTGGTACATATACACAGTGCAATATTATACAGTCATAAAGAAGAAAATCATGAACTTCACAGCAACCTGGATGGACTTAGAGTCTATAATACCAAGTGATCTTTCACAGAAGCAAAGAACTGAATATCACATGTTCTCACTCATTAGTGTACCTTGAACAACTATCATAATACTGTAAGAAAAGGATTGACAGTAGTGGGAAACTACAGGGGGTGGAGGGGTGGGAGGTGGGATTGGCAGTAGTGGGAATCTGCCTGGGGAAGTGGGGCACACCTCATCAGCAAGGGTTCCTACATAATGAATATTTGTATATCTAACCCTGAATTGTACCCTACATCTTTAAAATAAAAAATTTAAAAGTTGATAAAAATGGAGATGTTGGTTAAGTAGTTGTAAATACAGGCTTGGAATTTAAGGTAACGTTCAAGACTGGAGATAAAAATTTGAGAATTTCCATTCCATAGATGTTATTTAAAAACAAAATTCAGAAAATTCAGAAGGAAATCCTCAAAGCATCAAAAGGATAAATGTAGAGTGAAGAGAACTGGAGAAAGGACTAAGCTTTGAGGAACATTACTGCTTAAGTATGGATATGCAAATGAGGACAGAGGTTACCTGGAAGGCTTAGCTAGTGAAGGAAAAGGGAACCTTAAACATAGGAATCTTGGGAATAAACTTTTTGAAAATGGTTTGAGAAATTATCAGTGATATCAAATGATGCTAAAGTATGATATTTGTTTTCTTTTTATGATAAAACATCACTTTTTAAAAATTAAGGACTTTATGCCTGTTCCTAGCTTACTAGTAGTTGTTTCCCTTTTTTTTTCATTGCAATAGGAATGTTTCTTTTTTTAACTTTTAATTTTTTATTTTAAAATTGTAGGGTACAATTCAGGGTTAGGTATACAAATATTCATTATGCAGGTACTCGTGTTGATGAGGTTTGCTCCCCCTCCCCAGGCAGATTCCCAGTACTGCAGATCCTACCTCCCCACTCCCCCCCCACAGTTTCCTCTACTGTCAATCCTTTTCTTACAGTATTATGATAATTGTTCGGGGTTCACTTATGAGTAAGAACATGTGATACTCAGTTCTTTGTTTCTGTGAAAGATCGCTCAGTATTATAGACTCTAAGTCCATCCAGGTTGCTGTGAAGTTCATGATTTTCTTCTTTATGACTGTATAATATTCCATTGTGTAGGAATGTTAATTTTTTTTTTTTTTTTGAGTTGGAGTCTCACTCTGTCGCCCAGACTGGAGTGCAGTGGCCGCTCCCGGCCACCGCAGCCTCGACCTGCTAGGCTCCGGCGATCCTTCTGCCTCAGCCTTCCAAGTAGCCGGAATTACAGGCAGGCGCTACCATAGCCCAGCTGATTTTTTTTTTTTTATTTATTGTAGAGATGAGGTCTCGCTGCCCAGGTGGGTCTCGAACCCGCGGGCTCAGGCAATCCACTCACCTCAGCCTCCCAAAGGCGCGGGATAACAGGCTGAGCCACCGAGCCCGCAAGGAATGTTACTTTTTAAATCATTTTTTTTTTTGCTTCTAATTTACAATGAGTATATTGGGGGAAGTATATTTATATTATAGTCGTATTGCTGTATTGGAAAAAGCCATATTAAATTTGTCATTGAGACACTGATACAGGTACCCTGAAGTTATAATAGGGTGTAGTAGTGATAAACCTCTACATTATTTCCTTCTTTATATAGGGTGAATATATCTTTGATCAAAAATGGTACAATTGAGTTATATTAACCATGCAATTTTTGAAAATGTATCTAGAGCGAAAAAGAATGTACATTGATGCTGGGCAAAAGAGATGTTTAATCTAGTTCTTATTATTTTCCTTTCTGTCTATTCCCCTACTTATTTTATCAATGATGTTTAATTTTTCTTGAAAAGTAATTTCTCCTTAACTGGAGACTGACTGGAGGCTGACTTCAATGTATAAGAATTGTTAGCTACATGCTTAATAATTTAATGTTCATAACATCACAACCCTTTAATACAATAATATGTTTTATACAAAAGAAAGAAAAAAAAAAGCCAAAACATTAAGGCCTTATTCTGAGATAAAGATTACTGAGAGAAAATAATAGGTTTTTATTCTTTGGAACTCAATCTCTGAATATATTTTCAGGGTTCACAACATGAGGTGAGATAAACTGGGAATGAAAACAATAAAAAAGGAAACAGAGCAAGAAATGATTATAGGAGACCAGTTTCTGACAGAACCTGTTCAACACCTAGGTGAAGATGGTTTTTTTGTTTTTCTACAAAAACTTGACTACAACACATTTTTCTCTTGCATATTTCTTGAGATAATTCTGTCTTGAGTTCTGTAAAGATTCACTATGTTGCAAGGTATAGAAAACTTTAAAAAATTACTTTTATTGGCTCACATAATTGAAAATATTAGGAAAGATTTTTCTTTTATCAGAACTCCCTGCATAGAAGGGATGGGAGTGGGCATCCTTGTCTTATTTCAGTTCTTAGGGGGAATGCTTCCAGTTTCTGCCCATTAAGCAAGATGTTGGCTGCAGGTTTGTCATAGATGGTTCTTATTGTTTTCAGGAATGTTCCTTCAATACCTAGAAGTTCAAATATTTTTATTAAGAAGTGATGCTGGATATTATTGAATGCGTTTTCTACATCTAATGAGATAATCATGTGATTCTTGGTTTTACAACTGTTTTATGAGATGAATTATGTTTATAAATTTACATATTTTGAACCAACCCTGCATCCTGGAATGAAGCACACCTGGTTGTGATAGATGATCCTTGAAATGTGTTGTTAGATACAATGTGCTAGAATCTTGTTAAGAATTTTTACATCTATATTATCAGAGACATTGGCCTACAGTTCTCTTTCCTTGTCAGGCCCTTTCCAGGATAATATTGGCTTTGTAGGATGAACTAGGGAAATTTTCTTCCTTCTTGATTGCCTGGAATTCCTTCAATAGGATTGATATTACCTCTTCCTTATGTGTCTTGTAGAACTCTGCTGAGAAACCATCTGTCTCAGGGCTTCTTACGGTGCAGAGATTTTATATAACTAAGTCAATTTCTTAGATTGTTATTGGTTTGTTTAGGGTTTAAATTTTATCCTGTTTAAATCTTGGGAGTTTCTGTGATGTCAAGATTTCCTCCATTTCCTTTAGATTTACTAGCTTTTTCCACTCAGATTTTCACAGCAATCCCTGATAATCTTTGAATTTCTTCATAATCAGTAGTGATATCACCATTTTGTTTCTAATTGTGTTTATCCTGACTCTCTCTCTCTCTCTCTCTCTTTTCTCTCTCTCTCTCTCTGTCTCTCTCTCTCTTTTGGCTAATTTGGCCAGGGGTTTGTCATGCTTATTTATACTTCCAAAAAACCAGCTTTTTGTCTCATTTGATCCTTTCTATGATTTTTTTTATTCCATTTCATTCATCTGTGACTTCATTTTAGTAATTTGAATTGTTCTACTAAATCTAGGATTGAATTTTTCTTGTCTTTCTAGTTACAATATGTGTGACATTAGCCTATTTCCTTGAGAGTCCTCTATTTTCTTGATATATGTGTATAATATTATGAATGTTCTTCTCAGTATAACTTTCATGATATCCTAGATATTTTGATATATTTTGTCTTTGTTTTTTAACTGTTTCCAGGAATATTTTTAATTTTGCCTTGATTTCTGTGCTAACCACCAAGCCATTCAGAAGAATATTGTTTAATTTCCACATATTTGTGTGTTATGGAGAGGATTCTTGTTGGTGATGATATTTATTTTTATTCCACTGTGGTCTGAGAAGATGCTTGCTATTATTATAACCTGTTGAAATTTGTTCATGTTTGATTTATGCCTAAGAATATGATTAATCTTAGAGTATATTACATATGCTGATGATTAGAATGTATACTCTGTGGTTATTGAATGAGGTGTTCTGTAGATGTTTATTAGCTCCAATTGGTCAAGTGTTGATTTGCTCTAGATTTTTTTGTTACTTTTTGCTTTATCTGTCTACAGCTGTTAGTGGGATATTATAGTCTCTGGCTGTAATTGTGTGGGTATCTATGTCCTTGTCCTCTCTTAATTTAAGTAGCAATTGTTTTGTACAAGCTCTACCAATTCATGACCAAGTCCTATATTGAATGCATATATCTTTAAGATGGATACTTGTTGCTGGTAGATTGAACATTTTTTAAGTTAAGTAGTGTTCTTCAGTGTCCTTTTTAACATTTATTGGTTTGAAGTCTGTTTATCTGATATAAGAATAGTGAAATCCACTGTTTTGTTTTCCATTTGCCTAGAAGATCTTTCTCCATCATCTCACTTTGAGTGTGTGTGTGTGTGTTTGTATGTGTGTGTGTGTGTGTGTGTGTGTGTGTGTGTGTGTGTGTGTGTGTGTGTTTCAGTGATATGGGTTTCTTGGAGGCAGCAGAATGTTGGATTGTGTTTCTTTATCCCATTTGCTACTCTATTCCTTTTAGTTCACATTTAGTTCATTAACATTCAAGTTAATTATTAACATGTGAAGATTTATCTTTGTAATATATTACTAAATGTTGCTTTGTTTTTTTTCCCCCTTTCATTTTGTGGTTAATCTGTATGTTCTTTTAAGTTTTAGCCAGAGCAATTAGGCAGAGGAAATAAATCAGGGGTATCCACATAGCAAAAGAGGAAGATAAGTTATCATTCTTTACAGATGTTATACCCATAAAACCCTACATATAAGAACAACAAGCAGGTTGAGAAACAAATAATAAGCACAATCTCATTCACAATAGACATTCACACAAATAAAATACCTTGGTATCCACCTAACCAAATGAGTGAAAGACCTTTACGATGATAACTAAAAAAACACTGCTCAAGAGGACTCAGATGATAAAAAAAAAAAACAACTTGAAAAATATCTCATGCTTATGGAAGAAGCAGTATCTTCAAAATGTCCATTCTACATAAGGCGATCTAGAGGTTTAATGCAATCCCTATCAAATTGTCAACATCTTCTTTTATAGAACTAGAAAACACAAAGCAGAAACTCATATGAGAGCATAAAAGTACCGGAATAGCTAAAGCATTCCTCAACAAAAGAAAAAAAGGCTAGAGGCATCATACTTTCAGACTTTAAACTTTATTACGAGGCTACATTAACCAAGAGCATGGTACTGACACAGGAATAGATACATAGACCAGTGGAACAGGACAGAAAATCTGAAAATAAAACCATGTACTTCAATCAAGTCATCTTTGACTAAGTCAACAAAAGAAACACTGGGAAAGAAAATCATATTTAGCAAATGGTACTGGGAAACTAGCTAAACACAAACATAGGAATGAAACTGAAACATTACCTACCACCATATACAAATACTAACTCAAAATGAATCAAGCACTTAAGTGTAAAAACTCATGCTAGAAGAAAACGTAGGGAATGCCCTCCTGGACATTAGAGTAGGCAATGAATTCATGACTACATCCTCAAAATCAAATGCAACAAAAGCTAAGACTGACATGTGGGATGTTATCAGACTTAATGGATTTTATTATAAAATTATTTCTCTGTGACTTCCACTATGTGGCTTAATTTTTACATCCTCCCATCCTTTGAAATAAGATATCTGTAAGAATGGTGAGCCGGGCTCGGTGGCTCAGCCTGTAATCCCGCGTCTTTGCGAGGCTGAGGTGAATGGATTGCCTGAGCCAGCGGGTTTGAGACCCGCCTGGGCAGCAAGACCTCATCTCTACAGTAAATCAAAAAATCAGCTGGACTTGGTAGCACGCGCCTGTAATTCCGGCTACTCGGAAGGCTGAGGCGGAAAGATCGCTGGAGCCCAGCAGGCGAGGCTGCGGTGGCTGGGAGCGGCCACTGCACTCCAGTCTGGGCGATAGAGTGAGACTCCAACTCAAAAAAAGAATAGTGGAAAGAAACTTTCATACTTTTTTGTATTTTCCTTCATTAGATGATTTATAGTTCGATCACTTTAGGTAAGGAAATTCAGAACTCTGGCTTTCTAGAACCCTGTCTGAGTCACAAAGACTAAAAGCAATAGAGATAATTCAGGGTATTGTGACAAAAAGGGAGAGGGTAAAGTAACAGCCAGCAAAACAAGAATAATCCACTAACAATGCTCATCCATATATTCTTTCATTTGTGATAACTACCTTCTATTCATTGTGATAACTACCTTCTATTACAAACTTTCAAATGTAATTATTATATTTTTACATACTCAACTTTCTCCTTCTTTAGAAAGATGAGTTTTCCTTATAGATAAACTTGGTTGATTATTAACAATGCATATGTTAATGTATCCATCTGATTTTCCTCTTATCTGCCTAATTGTAAAAGTTTTCCATTGTTGAGGATAGTGGATTTTGTTGTTTATTTGGTTTGTTCTGGTCTGGTACCTAAAATGTTTATTGAATTTGGATATAAGAGACTCATCACTAACTTCACATCCTAGGATATGGTTATGGTTTCTATTTTTCTAACCTACCTTAGTGACTACAATGCTGGAGTCAGACATGCTGCTGTGTGGTTTATCAAGGGTGTCTGCTGCCTTTCCTTCCTGGTAGACAGTAGCTACTTCCAGAATTTCTTGATATTGTTCACCCATTTTCCATATTAATAGCCATTTTGATGAGGGAAATAAATGTTTGACTTTTGCTTTTCACTATCAAATCTCACAGAACGATAGCCTTCAAGAGAGTTTAAAAAGTAGTGTCTCAACTTATCCAACTGGCCATTGAATTAGAGCTAAATACCAATTCTTCAATTCTTTAAGTTTGTTCTCAAAGCTCTACCAAACCACTCATATTTCCCCAATTGTTTGCTCCTGATACATTTTCTTGTATTTTCTCCAGTTTTTTCCCCATTTATGCATTAAAGCTCTAATCTGCAGACACCTCTCTTATTTTTCCCTGCTGCAATTCTTTGCATGTTATAATTCCTATTAATGGTATTTAAGTTGAGGCATGAGGTATATGTAATATTGTCTACCTTTGGTATCCTATTTATAATTTTTCCGTTTCCTTTACTCTTTAGCCAGAAAAATGTGCTATTCACATATAATGATTTTATTCTATCTTATTGAATGTTTTCTTTCTTTGTTGCCTTTTTATCTAACTTTTTAAAATATTAAATTAGTAATTTGTTGAGACTTAGTATAAATATATTTTTAGATTCAGTATAAAGAGCAATTCACTATGATGCATTTTCTGTAATACTAGTAAGCACTTTTACTGATTATGATGCCTAAGAGAAGTTCCTTTTAACATTTTATCATTAGATATGAATGCAGATATGTTCTTATAAAAATGTATTTTATTGCCGGGCTCGGTGGCTCAGCCTGTTATCCCATGTCTTTGGGAGGCGGAGGTGAGTAGATTGCCTGAGCCCGAGGGTTCGAGACCCGCCTGGGCAGTGAGACCTCATCTCTACAATAAATCAAAAAATCAGCCGGGCATGGTAGCACATGCCTGTAATTCCAGCTACTTGGAAGGCTGAGGCGGAAGGATCACCAGAGCCCAGCAGTTCGAGGCTGCGGTGGCCGGGAGCGGCCACTGCACTCCAGTCTGGGCGACTGAATGAGACTCTAACTCAAAAAAAAAAAAAAAGTATTTTATTTAACATGAATAACTATTAAGAGTGGAAGATATTTATATGGTAAAATGTAAATAAAGTTCTCAGTATATCATCATACATGCAATATGTTCTCAATATACTTTATCATAACCCACAATTTAGGAATTATAAAACTGAGACTCATTGCTACGCATAAGTATCTAATGTATTTTAAATATAAACCCAAATAGTCTCTCTAGAAGAATTATGTTTGGTAAGACATTAAGACAAAAATAAACATAATAGAAAATAAGTAATGGAGGATAATCAAATGTAGCTTTTAAAAATGGAACCAGATATACATCTTGCCTCTTTAGCAGTTTAATGGGAGTGATTAATACTTTATATTAAATACCAGTTTTAAATATACATAAGCTCGCATGTGATATGATTTAAGCACAACTTTGTTAGACTAGATTAAAATAATTGAGTAATGGAAAATCATTGGGCATTTGAAAGGATATGCAATGTTTCTCTATATACAGAAAATTGAGTAACTAGGAAAATAATATTAATAGACAATAACAGTAATTATGATACTAAATAACATGTGTTAAGAGTTAATCACAGTAAAGATCACCATAATAAAGACATATATGATACTAGAAACAAATATAATAATAGAAATTGAACCATATTCTTGCAGTGTATATTACATTTCAGTATTGAAAACAAGCACAATCTCATGATTGTTCAGATGAAAGAATATGGGCACAAAAGAAATCAAAACTACAGCAAAAATCCTTGAGGTAATTCATGTTATTCCTTGATTATTTTACATAAAATAGAAAGAAAGGATGATCATTAAGAAGTCTGTATAGAATTTTGAACCATTCATGCTTTTACAGATGATGCAAAAATTTTAATCATGTAACAACTTTGAAAGTATATTGCTTATGTTTCTATTACTATAGTATTATTTAAAATTTTTAATAATTCAGCTTACATGTGAATTCCAAATTAAACTTTTAAGAATGAAAGTAGTATCATAAAAGTACTGGCAGAAATCAATTAAACTTACTTATATAAAGAATGCACAAGAAACAACTAGCATACTTTTGGTCCCAAGACTAAATAAAACATTTTGAGATATGATTTTAAAATTTTAATTGAAAAATTTTACTCCAGAGTTTTATCATTTCTTTTATCTGGTGTTCTTTGGTTGATTCAATCATGAAGAACGGTTTTATTGTCTTCACCTTATTCTATATATTCATATACACTGATTTTTAAAAAGTACAGAGCTTCTCTGTTCTTTGTACTGAGAGGAAAACATTTTATCATTTAAGTTGAATGGTAGGCCTCCATAATCAATTATATTGGTGCTCCAAGGGAAATATACCCTATTTCTCTATCTTGTCCACTCAGCCTTATGTGGAAGCTTAATTCATGAACAGGAAATGAGTGAATCTGCCACCATAAACAAAACTTTTTCATTCTGTCATCCATGTGTTAGATGAAAGTGAAAGACATTTTTTCCCTGTAGTACAAAAAGCAAGACTAGGTAAGAATAAGTATGCCTGTTTCTAATATAGTAGCATAAAACAAAAGGAAGATTAGATACAGGTTTGGGCTTATAAAGCAAAACAACTTAAATTTCTTAAGTGTATTCTAATAAATGAATATCTTGTTCTCTGAACAACTAGATAAGCAACTCTTCCTGAGAGGGAAAAAGTCAGATGAATCAAAACTTGCTCTAAAATTCACTAAAACAGATAGGAGGACTTGACTTTTCCACATTCATATAGACAAAATAACAATAACAACAACAACAGCAACAACAAAAACATAGGATTTGGACTTTAGACCTATTTCAGTCCCAAATATTTTATTCTTTTTCTCATGAAATTTAAAAATCAGGAGATGAAGTGACTGTCCTGGAGGAAAACGATAAGTAGTATGTCAGCTAGTTCTTGGTCTTGGTTATGTTACACTAGTGTTCAGTACCTGCCACAATCCCTATACATCTTATGGCTTTGCTACTCAAAGTGTAGCCTGAAGACCACTATCGTTGGCATCATCCAGGAGCTTGTTATAAATGCAGAAAACCCACATCCCTCACAGGCATACTAAATCTGAATCAGTATTGTTTAAAAGATCCACAAATAATTAGTAAATGCTAAAGCTTGAAGGGTGGTATTCTATATAAGACCCAGAGATTAACAATTAAGGTGTTGATTGTATGAACACTAAAGTGTATCAAATCAAGACATAAATTAATTACATAGCTTGAGTGCACTCATGAGAATGAATTAGCTATCTATTCTATTTTCCATCTCAGATTATGCTTAACCATAGTTTTCTATACAGCTCACCAGGAAATGCTGCACAATAATCCTATTTAAATCAACGAGAATATTTCCAGATTTGATTCTATTATTAAATTTCATGGGAAGAATTATGATGCTAAATAGAATACGCATTGTCTCTTATAAAAGTTAAATAAAATTAAAGTTCAAAATTCTTCCCTTTCCAATTTCTTAATTTGTTTTAATCTTAGATTGCAAGAGGAATCTTAGTTGGATGGTTTGATATATTCTCTCAAGCAGTATCTGAAGTTCATGATGAATTGAAATGAGGGCATCTCCTTTAAAATTATGCAAACCTTTTATTTCAAAATTTTAGAGATTAAAAAATATGTGTACAGAATAAGTTCAGAACCAAAGATGACATCCATTAAAAACAATTTTTGAAAGCAGTAGTGAACTTTATATATTGATTTTGAAAGCCATGGGATTTAGCACAGACTCTGTGTTATTTAGAGAAAGGATAATAGAGAGAAAAGATATGAAAAAGAAGGAAAGAACTTTTCTGTCTGCTTTAATGGAATGCTAGTCAGTCATCTCATGAGCTTTTCTCAGAGCCTACACTCTGTGGATGCTGGATTTTGTTTAGCTCTGGCACCAGGGGAATAGTCATAGTACCAGATAGTATTATATTATTGAAATATTAAGTTGCAAAATGAACCTGAAATATGCATGACATATGCATAACATGTATATCTGTGTGAATTTTATATATACATATCAAATATTATATATATGAAAATATTTGGGGATTTAGACTCAATAGTAAAAATTAAGAATCACCAGATTTGTTCTAAATCCTATTTCTCTTATCTTTATCTGAGCTGCATCCCGAGCCAGTTGAAAATTATGGCAGGATTAAATTTATGGATTCATATGGTCAGACCAAAGGTTTTTAGATTATTCTGTTTATCCCTTTTCTACCCACTTCCACTCATGCTTGCAAATAGATTCTGGATTCTTTATTTTCAATTCTTTGTGTTGTATTTAAAAGACTAAGACAGCAAGTTGATTACAGTGTAGGTAAGTTTTGTAAATAAAAAAATATGAGAACTTTTGTATACAGCATATATGGCATTTATAATCATATTTACATGACAGAAATAAAAACAAAATTAAGAGTTACTATTGGTACTAGAAAACCAAAGGCAAAAATGATCACTACAAAGATTTTTGCCTGAAAAATCTGTCAGCTGGGCTTGGTGGCTCTACCTGTAATCCCAGCGCTTTAGGAGGCCAAGGTGAGTGGATTGCCTGAAGCCCACGGGTTCGAGACCCACCTGGGCAACTTGGCAAGACATCATCTCTACAATAAATAAAAAACTAGTCAGGTGTGGTAGCGTGCGCCTGTAGTTCCAGCTACTTGGAAGGCTGAGGCGGAAGGATCTCTGGAGCCCAGCAGGTCGAGGCTGCAATGGCCGGGAGCGGTCACTGCACTCCAGTCTGAGTGACAGAGTAAGACTCCAACTCGAAAAAAAAATTCTGTCACAAGGTGACATGCTCCATTGGAGAGTTAGAAAGAATCCTCTAAAAATTTAAGTCAAATAGGAGCAGACAAAAATGAAAAGAAACAATGAAAGAATAAGAAATACATGCGTGCACACACACATACACAACAAAGACTGAGCAGGAGAAAAAAATGCAGCAAAAATTTTTTTTAACGAAAAGTTTCAAGACAATGTCTGGAGATACATAAAAGTTAAAAAAAAATAAAAGTATTTGCAAATGTTGCTAAAGATAGGTCTAGAAAACACAGAATATTATAATTGCTACTAGATCAAAGAGGACACTGTGATCCAAGATTAATTTTTTTTTAATTTTAAAAATGTGGGGTATAATTCAGGATTAGCTATACAGATATTCATTATGCAGTTACCCTTACTGATTAGGTCTCCTCCTTCCTAGCAGATTACCATTACTGCAACCCTGCCTTCCCCACCCCGGCAGTTTCCTACTACTGCCGATCCTTCTCTTATATTACTGATTGTTCAAGGTCTACTTATGAATGAGAACATTTGATACTCAGTTCTTTGTTTCTGTGATAGATCACTTAGTATTGTAGACTCTAAGTCTATCCAAGTTGCTGTGAAGTTCACAATTTTGTACTTGTTTATGACTGCAGGATATTTCATTATGTATATGTATCGCTTTTTTAAAAAAATCAAGTCCTCTTTTGATGGGCAACACAGTTGATTCCATGTTTTTGCTATTGTGAACAAAGCTGCAATCAACATACGTGTGCAGGTATCTTTTTCATAGAGTGATTTGAGATCCTCTGACTATATTCCCAGTAGAGGGATAGTGGAGCTGTATGAAAGGTCAATTTTTAGATCTTTTATGAAGCACCAAGCTGTTTTCCACAGAAATTGTATTAGTTTACACTCCCCCCAATGGTGTAGAAGTGTTGCCTTTTCCTAGCACCCTCTCCAGCATCTGTTGTTTTTTGAGTTGTTGATGATGGCCATCCTGACTGGAATTAGATGAGATCTCAGTTTAGTTTTAATTTGCATTTCTTTGATGACTAGTGAAGTTGACCATTTTTTCAAGTATCTGTTTGTTGCTTGTATATATTCTTTTGAGAAGGGCTTATATCTTTTGCAATTTAGTAATGAGACTCTGTTTTTTTTTGTTTTCAGTGTGCTTGAGTTCATTGTAGATCCTAGATGTTAGGCTTTTGTTGGACATACAGTTGGCAAATATGTTTTCCCAGTCTGTGGGCTGTCTTACTGCTCTCTCAATGGTTTATTTGGCTTTGCAAAACCTTGTCAGTTTGATGAGGTCCCACTTGTCTATATTATCGCTTATGGCATGGGCACTTGGGATTTTGATCAGAAATTGGTTGTGAGTTCCAATTTCCATAAGGGTGTCCCCTGCATTTTCTAAGGTTCTTATAGTTTGAGGTTTTCTGTTTAGGTCTTTTATCCCTTTAGAGTTGATTTTTGTGTATGGTGCTAGGTAGGGGTCTTGTTTTCATCTCCTGCATGTGATCAGCCAGTTTTCCCAGCACCATTTACTGAATAGGTTCTTCTCTCCCCAGTGGTTTGTGGTGGAGGTTTTGTTGAAGATGAATTGGTTGAGAAAATGGGGTTTTGATTCTGGATTCTCTATCCTGTTCCATTGGTCTATAAGCCTCTTCTTGTACCAATACCAGGCTGTTTTGATTATTGTAGCTTTATAATAGAGTTTACAGTCTGAGAGTGAGATACCTCCTGCTCTGCTTTCTTTTGCTGAGGATTGTTTTGGTGATTCGTGGTCATTTATGTTTCCATATGAATTCCTATATTGTCACTTCCAGGCCTGAGAATAATGCTGCTGGTAATTTAATGGGTATTGTGTTAAATCTGTAGATTGCCTTGGGTAAGATGGGCATCATAACAATGTTGATTCTTCCAATCCATGAGCCTGAAATATTTTTCCATTTGTTTGTGACATCTTTGATTTATTTGAGCAGTGTTTTATAGTTTTTGTTGTAAGGACTTTCATGTTTCTGGTCAGGAAGATGCCATAATATTTCATTTTTTGTGGCTATTGTGAGTGGGATTGTGCTTTTTGTTTGGATTTCTGTTTGCTTATTGTTGATGTATAGAAATGCGACTGTCTTTTGCTCATTTATATTATACCCTGAGACTTTGTCAAAGTCCTTTGTCAGTGCAAGGAATTTGTTAACAGATTCTCTTGGGTTTTCAAGGTATAAAATCATGTCATCTGCAAAGATGGATAAGTTGACTTCCTCTTTTCCTAGTTGGATATGCCTGATCTCCTTCTCTTGTCTGATTGTCCTAGTTAGGACTTCCAAAACTATGTTGAACAGGAGGGGTGAGAGTAGGTATTCTTGTCTTATTCTGGTTTTCAGGGGAAATGGTTCCAATTTCCTTCTGTTTAGCAGTATGTTGACTGTGGGTTTCTCATAGATGGCTCTTGCTATTTTGAGGTATGTTCTATCTATGCCTAGATGCTCAAGGGTTTTTATCAAGAAGGCATGCTGGAATTCAAAAAAAATCTTTTTCTTCGTCTACTGATGTAATCATGTGGTTTTTGTTTCTACAACTGTTGTATTTAATTATGTTTATAGTCTTGTGAAGGTTGAGCCAGCCCTGCATCCCAGGGATGAAACCTACTTGAACATGGTGGATGATTTTTGAGATGTGTTGTTGATCTGGTTTGCTAGGATATTGTTGAGAATTTTAGCATCTGTCTTCATCAAGGATATTAGCCTGTAATTCTCTCTCTCTCTCTCCCTTTTTTTTTTGTATCTTTACCTGCTTTGAGTATCAGTGTGATATTACCTTCATAAAATAATTCGTGGAAATTTCTATCTTTCTCAATTGTCTGGAATATTTTTTGTAGGATTGGCATCAGTTCCTCCTTTTATGTTTTGTAGAATTCTGCTGGAAAACCATCTGGTCCGGTGCTTTTTTTTTTTTTTTTTTTTTTTTTGGAGGTAGTTTTCTTATGACATATTCAATTTCCTGAACTGTTATTGGTCTATTTAGATCTTGACTTCTTGTTTTGTTTTTTTCAACCTGGGGAGGTTGTGTGATATCAGAAAGTTTTCCATTACTTTAGGTTTTCAAGTTTGTTTCCATTCAAGTATACATAATAGTCTCTGGTAATCTTTTGTATTTCTTCAGGATCAGTTGTGACTTGATCTTTTGCATTTCTGATTGTGTTTGTTTGGACTATTTCTCTCTTTTTCTTGGTCAGTCTAGATGGGGTCCATCAATCCTTTTTATCCTTTCAAAGAACCACCTTTTTTCTTCATTGATATTTTTGTATTATCTTTTTGTCTTCTATGTCCTGAATTTGGGCTTTTGGAATTTTAGTGGTCTGGATTTTTCTGCTGAAGTTAGGTTTTTGGTGGTCTTGCTTTTCCAGCTTCCTTAGGTGATTTGTCAGACTGTTAACTTGTGACCTTTCCATTTTCTTAATTTATGTTCATAGAGATATGAATTTCCCTCTTAGTTCAGTTTTCATGGAATCCCAGAGGCTTTGGTAAGCTGTTTAATTATTTTCATTTGCTTCTAGGTATCTTTTTTATTTCTGTTTTGATTTTCATGTTGCCCCCAGAGTTGTTTAGTATCATGTTGTTTAGTGGTCATGTCTTTGTGGGTTTTGGGGAAACTTTGTTGTTGTTATTATTTATTTTTATTCCACTGTGATCTGAGAAGGTGCATGGAAGTATTTCAATATTATGGAATTTGTTTATGCTTGATTTATTGCTGATGATGTGTTACCCAACATAATTAAACATAGTTAAGAGCTTAATGATCATATTATAATTGCTTACTCAGAGTAAAGCTATTAATAAAATCAATTAAGAGATGTGCTTTAAAACTGATAGAAAGTTGATTATAAAAGTAATCGAGGAACCTCTCCTATATAATGATATTGTAGGTGACTTGTTTTGTTTTCTTTTTTTTTTTTTTTGAGTTGGAGTCTCACTCTGTCATCCAGATTGGAGTGCAGTGGCCGCTCCTGGCCACTGCAGCCTCGATCTGCTGGGCTCCAGCAATACTTCCACCTCAGGCCTCCAAGTAGCTGGAACTACAGGCGTGTGCTACCACGCCCGGCTAATTTTTTTGATTTATTGTAAAGATGAGGTCTCGTCAAGTAGCCCAGGCGGGTCACAAATGTAGGTGATCATATATGATACAAAATTACTTGATGAAAATATCCTGAAAGTTCAAAGAGTGAGACATTTTTCAAAGTTGAGAAGAATATATGGTCAGGGAATCTTCAGAAATCTTCAGCATTTATTTTGAGTCTATGTTTCCAGGTTGTAAATCTATCACTGTCAGCTGTTTGAGAACCAAAAAGTCTATGAACTACTTCAGTTGCAGAAACCTATTCACAAGTTTACTGAGATATTTTATGAGCGTATGTGTCAAGGGATACATTAGCTGTAAAGGAAGATACAGAGGATTGAACTACATGAATGTGACTACAAAAAATTATCCCAGATCTTGAGTAGACATGGGGACAGTATTTTCCAGTTGAGTAACCACAAATAAGAAAGTGAGAGTTAGCAGGATATGTTTAAACAATTAATGTATTTGCTGGCTGGGATCCATTGACATTGATATCTTAGAGATGGCAATTTGCAAGTAAAAAACATAAAGAAGCATACTAAGAAAAAAAATAAAGGTCAGGCCTAAGATAAATAGAAATATAAAGCAATATTGACACTAAAATGTAGAAAACATTGATTACTCTGTTGGGTGAAAAAAACAAATTAATTTTGAAAACTAGAAAAAACTTTTCACAATCTAACTGGATCTGCTTAAAAGGAATAAAGGAAGAATGGTGATGATGCATTTAAAAGCACGCATAAAAGTTATTTGAAGTCTGAAAAATTCAAATTCTGATGATGGAGAAATGAAGGCCATGATGTGGCATAGAATTTATTGTTCTTTGGTGTTAATATACACACAGTCTTTGGAAATATTTACAACAGCAGTTTAAATTTCAGTTTTCTGCTAAAGTTGATTTTTTCTGCTTGATGATTGTGGGTATTCCTAAACAGCTGGTACATCCACTATGTCACTGGTATTAAGACATCTTAGAATTCTACTGGATACACACACACACACACACACACACACACACACACACACACACACACACACATATACACACAAACAAAGCAAAAAACTAACTCAGAAACTTGTCATTTGCACTTTTAAGTCTCTGAATTGACTGTGGTGGCTCTGCTTCAAGGTGCAGAAAGTAGATCTTTTAATAGAGTTCAAATGATCTCAAATAGATAAAGATAAATCTAGATTTGGCAGTTTGCTACTTTTTCTCACTTTCAATTGACCAAAGTGAGTAACATGACTGAACTCAACATTAATGGGGTAATGCAATCTATTCCATCATATAATTGGATGAGGGGATAGAAAAGAGTAAATGTGTGTAGCATACAACAAAATAATGCCCTTTCAAATATGTTTATTTGTCAATATGTATAAGACAAAGAAAAATGAAGGCTGAGAGTGCTGTTAGATTTGCTAATCTGCTGATTTTAAAACAAGAATTGGTACTACTTGAAATGGGCTTAATGTAATCCAAAGTTCCTTTCAAAAGTATGAAGAGAGGTAGACCAGAGAATCAGAAGGAAATATAAAATGAGAAAAGTCAGATAGAGATGCAATATTGTTGGTTTTGAAGGTTGAGGAAAGTAACATCTAAGAAATGAGGGCAGTATTTAGAAACTAGAAAAGATAAGGTAATAGATTCTCCCTGTCATCCCCCAAAATGGAATTCAGCCTAAACAAACAACTTTCATTTTAGTCCAGTAAAACTGATATCAGTTTTATAAACTGAAGAAGTGTAAGTTAATAAAATTATGTCATCACAAATAACAATTTTGTGGCAATTTTATATTGCAAAAATAGAAAATTAATACAGATGGGAACTTCATCAAGCAAATAATTGAATACTTTTAAAATTATCTTAACAATTTTAATTGAAGTTGCTTATTCATGTTTGCCAATGAGACTTTGAAAAACGTATATAATTTTCTATTTTCTCTGGATTTAGTTTTTTCTCCTTTTTCTGATTCTTCAGGTAAATATTAGGTTATTCATTTGAGACTTTTCTTTTTGTGATATGAAATCCCCTCTGATGACTGAGTTAGATTTATCTCACAAATTTTGATATAAAGTGTTAACTTTTTAGTTAAAAATTATTTTCCATTATTTCAGGACTTTTCTTTGATGAATGGGCTATGTAGATTCATAATGATTAATTTTTAAAATATGTCATGTTTTCAGAATTTTTAATTTGGTTGAATTCTAAATTAGTGGCATTTTTGTCATCAGTGAACATATTTTCTTTGATTTTAATTATTTTTGAGATTTATTTTATGGTCTAGAATATGGTTTATCTTGAAGGATCTCATGTATGCTTGAAAATAACGAAAACTCTGTGGAGCACTCTATATTTGTCAGTTAGGTGGAGTTGGTTAGCAATGTTCCCCATTCCCAGGTTTTTGTGCTGATTTTCTCTTAATTATTGAACAAAAGTGACAAATTTAAGGAAAAAATGCACAATACAAAAATAATAATTGCTGATATATACTTAACTCCCAATATTTAAGAAAATAATGTATATACATATGTATGCATATGTACATGTATATCTGTATGTATGTATATATGGGGAGAACCACCCCCCAAAAAACAAGAATGACCTTTTGGAAGGCAAGCTCTTTGTAGTACAAGTTCCTAGCTAGGTAAATGTTCTAGGAACAAGTTGGCATCAGTGTACCATCTGTTGCTGTCATGAGAGGCTGACTTCAGTTTCAGTATTTTTTTTTTTTTTTTGAGTTGGAGTCTCACTCTGTCACCCAGACTGGAGTGCAGTGGCTGCTCCCAGCCACCGCAGCCTCTACCTGCGGGGCTCTGGCGATCCTTCCACCTCAGTCTTCCAAGTAGCCGGAATAACAGGAATGCGCTACCACGCCCCGCTGATTTTTTGATTTATTGTAGAGATGAGGTCTCGCCTGCCCAGGCGGGTCTCGAACCCTCGGGCTCAGGCAATCCACTCACCTCAGCCTCCCAAAGGCGCGGGATTACAGGCTGAGCCAAGCCCGGCTAATTTCTTTTTTTTTTTTTAACAAGTATTTCAACATGTGATTGTTTCACCAGCAGGGGATTTACAAGTGTACCTACCTACACTATGCTAAACGTACAGCATAGCGCTAAATGTCCAGCATAGAACTGAAGCCCTACCCACCCCTACTGCCTCCTTCTCCTTCCCCTGGCCAGACACTGGGGGGATTGTGAATGAGGATGCAGCTCCCCCGTAGACAACCGAAAGGCTTACATGTGAATGGCTAAAAGGAACAATAAAGGAACTTGCCACAAGAGGGCAGGTTATTGTTGTAGTTGTTTGTTGGTTTCTTTTTTCCTTTGTACACATTTGTGTACAAATGTGTATGTGAGGGCTCCATCCGGATTCTCCCCACTTTTTGTTTTGTTTTGTTTTTCAGCTTTTTTGTCTTTCTTCTTTCATTTTTGTTTATGTGTATATGTGAATGATTGAGTGTTCATCTTTCAGTTTCATTTTTTGGTTTTGCTTTTCTCTTTCTTTAGTTTACTGTGTGTGTGAATGTGTGTGTGAAGGCTTGATTTGAATTCCTTTTTTTCCCCCTCTTTTCAGTTTTTTTCCTGTTGTGTGAGAGTATGTGTGTGTGTGTGTGTGTGTACAGTTTTCCTGATTTCTTCTGTCTTTTTTGCTTTTTTTTTTTCCAGGTTGTTTTGGTTTTAGTGTGCTTTTTGATTTGGTTGCTGCTTTTGTTTTTCTGTGTTGTATTTTTATTTTTTATTTGTGTCCATCTTATTTCATTTTTCTTTTCTCTGTTCCCCTCATTCCTGCTATTGGATCCTGGACTCAGGGGGTATACATGTATCCATTGCAGCATCATATAGAGTGGTGGTGGGGAGTGGGACTCAGGGAACCCATACCACAATCATTGTGATTTGCAAGTAGTTTCTGAATCCTAACTCCCCATCTTGCACCTTATTTGACTCTCAAAACTATAAGAGACAGCAAAGATTCCCACTCACAGAATTATTTCAAAATAGAATAAATTCAGAACCTTCATCTGAGAAGAATAGAGGTCTGAGCAAACATCAGAAGTGAAAGTCTTTCCCACTTCCACTGAATAATGGAACTAAAAAGAAAAGAAAGGGATCTGCCACAAATGAGGAAAAAACAAAGAAGAACAAAGGCAATTCCAAGTGTTACAAAGATAAAACACCAAAAAAAAAAAAAAAATCAGACCTCAGAGCCCAAACAATGGAAGTTATAATCAACTGGCCCCAGAATACAACAGAGATTAGGGAATGGATGGAAAGAGTGAATAAGACTCAAAAAAGACAAGATGCAACACTGAAAGATCTTGTAACAGAGATTTTGGTTCTAAAAAAAATTCCATCCAGGAAATAAATAACAAGATGACAAGCGTGGAATACAGAATTATTCCAGCAGAAGAGGGAATCTCAGAATTTGGAGACCAAAACATGGAATTAACCTGATCTGTAAAAAAACATAGAAAACTCAGAAAGAAAGAACAAAGCCTCTAAGAGAAGTGCAAGTATATCAAGAGGTCAAATCCATGTCTGATTAGTGTCCTAGAAAAAGAAAGAGAAGGGAGAACACCTTGGAGCAAGTATTCTAGAAGATTATCAAAGAAAAGTTTTTCCATCTCACCAGAGACATGACCATCCCAACACAGGAGGTACAGAGAATCCTATAAGACATCAAATGAGAAGACCAATCCCTAGACACGCAGTAATTCACATACACAAAGCAGGTACAAAACAAAAATTCCTAAAGGCAGCAGGAGAGAAAGATAAGACTATCTATTGGAAAACCAATCAGAATAGCCCCAGACCTATCAGCAGAAACACTAAAAGCTAAAAGGGACTGGAGTTGAATATTCAAAGTCATCAGTGATAAACAATTTCAACCAAGATTTTCCTACCCTGTCAAGTTCAGCTTCATCAGTGATAGAAAAATAAAATCCTTCCCAGACATCCAATCCTTACTAGATTATGCAGCTTCAAGACCAGCTATACAAGAGATGCTTAATAAGGTGTTAAGCACAGAAGAAAGAAAAAAAACGAATGACCATACAGTTTCCAAGAGAACAGCAGAACACAGAATCAACAGAGACTACATCGTGACTGCAAACTTGAAAATACACACATATTTAAACCCCCAAATTAAAAGAAAACAAACAAGCAAACAAAAACCTTTATAAGAAGTTCATCATGGGAATAAATCATCACATTTCAATAATCTTGAACTTGAACAGATAAAATGCACCACTGAAAGGACACAGAATGGAAAATTGGATTTAAAAAATGACCCAATTATTTACTGCATCCAGGAAACTCATCTAACAACAAAGAACGCCGACGGACTCAAAGTTAGAGAATGGAAAATGAGTTTCCAGGCAAATGGAGCACAAAAGAAGGCAGGAGTCATAGTCTTATTATCAGACAAAACCATCTTTAAGCCATCAAAAATTAAGAAAAGATATGGAAGAACACTACATAATGATAAAAGATTATATCTACCCACAAGAAATATCCATCTTAAACATATATGCACCCAACACAGGAGCACCAGCATTTATAAAGCATCACTAAGTACACTAAAAAAAGATATTGACTCTAACATTATTATAACTGGGGACCTAAATATCCAAATAACAACACTAGATAGATCATTGAAGAAAAAAATTAACAAAGAGATCTGGAACATCAACTTGACACTTGACCAAATGAACTAAATAGATACCTACAGAACATTCTACCCAACAACCACAGAATATACATTTTACTCATCACCACATGGAACATACTCCAAGATCGACCACATTCTTGGCCATAAATCAGGCATCAACAAATTTTGTAAGATCAAAATATTGCCCTGCACCTTCTCAGACCACAATGGAGTAAAAAATAAGCATCAACACCAAAAATTTCCCCCCAAATTCACTAAACAGCATGATGCTTAACGATTACTGGGTCAACACAGAAATCAAGACAGCAATTAAAAGACTCCTGGAAGCAAATGAAAATGAAAAAACATCTTACCAAAACCTCTGGGATGCTATGAAAATGGTTCTAGGAGAGGAATTTTTTCTCTACCAACACATATCAAGAAAATGGAAAGATCACAAGTTAACAGCCTAACAAATCACCTAACGGAGCTGAAAAGACAAGACCACTAAAACCCTAACTTTAATAGAAGAATCTAGACCACCAAAGTAAATAGCCCAAATAGGGAACATAGAAGACAAAATTACTACAGAAAACAAAACAAAACAAAACAAAAAACAATGAAACAAAAATAACTAGTCATTGACCTTCCCTATTACCCAGCAATCCTCCCACTGGATTCCTGAAGGAATCAGTCTTCAAAAAAAGATACCTCCTCACACATGATTATTACAGCACTATTCACCGTAGCAAAAACATGGAACCAACTGTGCTGCCTATCAAAACTGAACTGGATAAAAAAAAAAAAGTGGTACATATACACTGTGGAATATTATACAGCCATAAAGAAGGACAAACATGGATTTTGCAGCACCTTGGATGGATTTAGAATCAATAACACTCAGTGATCTATCACAGTAACAGAACAAAGTAGCACATGTTCTTACCCATAAGTGGACCCTGAACATTTATCATAATACTAGAAGAAAGAGATTGTCAGTAGCAGGATACTGCTGGGATGGGAGTGGGGGGATACAACATTATTAAGGGCACCTGATCTCAAACCAGGTGAAATGGGGATCAAAGGTAAGCCCAAACTTTACCTGGATGATGTCCACTTATATACGTAATCCTGAATTGTACACCACATCTTTAAAATAAAATTTAAAATAGTAATAATTATGGTAATAATAATAAAAGAAAGGAGTCTGTGAAGTTTTGTTCACTTCAGGATCTTATGTGTACAATGAATAGACTACACATAAGGAGCAGTTATAGATACTGAAATACAGAAAACAAAGAAATAGAAAATATACATTTTTTTTTTTTGAGTTGGAGTTTCACTCTGTCACCCAGACTGGAGTATAGTGGCCGCTCCCGGCCACCGCAGCCTCCACCTGCTGGGCTCCGGCGATCCTTCCGCCTCAGACTTCTGAGTAGCCGGAATTACAGGTGCGTGCTACCACGTCCGACTGATTTTTTGATTTATTGTAGAGATGAGGTCTCGCCAAGTTGCCCAGGCGGGTCTCGAACCCACGGACTCAGGCAATCCACTCACCTCAGCCTCCCAAAGGTGCGGGATTACAGGCTGAGCCACCGAGCCTGGCTGAAAATATACATTTTTATATGTGTGTTTTTGAATATCTATGTGTATGCTATGGCCTGAATGCCTCATATTTATATGTTGATACTTTATCACCAATATGATAGTATTAAAAAATGGGGGCTTTCAAAAGTGCTTAAGTCATGAGGTTAAATCCCTCATGAATGTGATTAGTGCTCTTATAAAAGAGGTTGTAGATACCCGAATTTTTTCCTTCTACCACATGTAGACATAGCAACAAAGCACCATTTTTGAAGCAAATAGTGAACCCTCGCCATACACTGGATCTGCTGGCCCCTTAATCTTGAACTTCCTAGACTTCAGAATTGTAAGAAATAAATTTATATTCTTTGTAAATTACTCAGTTTAAGGTGTTTTGTTAAAACATCAGGAGCAGACAAAGATAGTATATTTACTAAAGAAAAAAACTAAAAACTAAACAAAAAATAAACACAAACATAAAACAAAAACTCAAATTAAAAATAATAAAATGTGTCAGATTTTAATCATTGAATCAAACTTGTAGTTTAAAAAGATGATTTTTAGAGAAAACATAATTGACCAATGTAGAAGTAAAAGATAACATAAACTGAAAGAATACTTAATATTTTTGGTAAAAAAAAAAAAAAAAAAAAGGAATGAAAATCAAACCAAAGCAAATCCAAAATGTTTGGGTTCATGTTTAACCAGATTTTTCTAAAATAAGTATTAACAAAGTCATATAATCTTTCTAAAGCAGAGGGAATAAAAGAGAGTTTCCTAACTGATTTACTTGAAGATATGTTTTTATATATATATATATATATATATATATATATATATATATATTAAACATTCTATTTATAAAAACTGATGCAAAATTCTAAATATAATAACAGAAACAAAGCTGTATCAGTACATTGAAATTATGCTTACTTAGTTAAAAGAATGTCACCTTAATTGAAAATATAGGAATTTTAAAATTAATCTTAGTGTGCTCTAATATTGAAGGAAAAAGTATATTTTTATATTGCTATAGAATAAATGTCTTGGTAAAATTTAATTCACATACAATAATGTAGGAATATGGGAGTAAATAATTTTGCTGTTATTAAGATATTCCATTAAAGTAAGCAAAATTGATATTCCATTTAATGAATACTTCATTAAAGTAAGCAAAATCAAGAATGTTCATGATAATAACAATTTTATATTTTGGTGGAAATTCTTGCTAATTAGAAAAAAATAACATAATTTATACCTATTAAAAAGTGACAGAAAGTTGTATTCGTTTGCAAAAGTATAAACAAATCAATTGATTTGAGTGTGTAATGACATCAAATAATTAATAGGAAAACAATTATTTGATCAATAATACATTTCAATAAGGGGAGCAGAAGTTAGATATCAAAATAGTAGCTTTCTTTTCATCAATATCAATAATTATCAATACACAATAGAATAAAGTCTCTTATTCACAAAACAGTTATTCCTAAAATGGGCAATAGATATGTAAACTAAACATATTTTAAAAGGCGAATAAAATCTTAAATAAACAGCAATTTTCTATGTAAGAAAAAAAGTTGCCAGATTAATGGTCATATATCATTGTACTTAGGCAGTTGCACTAACAAAAATATGACATGTAGAAAATAATCTGAATTGAGGGCCACTACTTGCTTTAGTTTAAGGTAGTATAACATCATTCTCCATGATCCATTCAGATTTTTTAACAGACCAATTGATAAATTAATTGGAGATATGATGGGCCCAGCACCCTGTATATGTAGCTCTTTAGGAATGTAATTGATCTTTCTCATTCATACCCAAATATGATATTGTTTACCATTTACTATTTAATCTGAAGGATGTAATGTAGTTCTAGAGACTGGCATTGGGGTTTCTGACAGTTGCCAGTTCAATCCATTCTAATTTCATATTCAAGGTCTAAGAAAAGAATCGCTGAGTGTTTCTTGATTTTGCTGCCCTCATTTGGAGCTGAACTTAAGATAGAAAGTTGTTTATTCCTTGGTTCACTTGTGGTCTTACTGTAAGTGTGGGTATTATGATATATCAGTTCTTTGAATAGCAATATTGTCTTAGATTCTGAAAGATTTGAGCATTACCCTTTTCCTGATATGAGTTATGTAAATAAGTGAAAGAAATTTTGGTGGGGTGAAATGACAGGTTTATCCTTACCCTGTATATATATAAAGAGAGACCAGGCTGCAAGAATAAATATATATTATATATTTTTTGTTCTATATATTATATATAAATATATATATTATATATATTTATATATTTATTCTTGCAGCCTGGTCTCTCTTTTACTCATTTGGTCCTATGCAGTCAATATGTTCTGTGTATATTTGCTGGTTTAGATCTAGAATCTGCATAAAGCCAGTCTTATCCTTCTCATTATCTGTCTTCAATTACTTTTTGGTTGTGTAGATTGACCAGTTTTCTTGTTGAATATCTATCCTGCTCCTAAGAGTGTCATATTGTGACATCATAGTCATAGCTTTCTGAGTTCCATTATTTCTTGCTCCATTCTTACATTTCTGTTCATTTCAATAAATTAGACAAACTGGATTCTGATGACTAAGAATTAACACCTTGATCTGATCCAATTGAGTTTAAAAAAAAATCTGGATTGTCCTCAAAGTGACTATTCCCATAGCAGTATCTTCCACTGTCATCTTTGACCTGCAAAGTGTAGGCACAGCAGAAGGAGCTTTAACACTTTTCACATTGCCTTGCTAAACAGAGTGTTTGTCAGACCTAGTGGCACATTATCATTTGTTGGACCTCTATCCATCTTTTCTATATCGTGTCACACTCACTCTTTGAGCCTTTGTTCCCTTTCTCCACAATGTGCCACAACTATTCTGGTTATTTTACCTCTCTTAGTATGAACTTTTGTTTTTTCTCAAAGTTTCTAAGAGCCAGGCAAGGGGTGTGTTATTGATGTTTGTTTTCCAGTCATCATCAAGATGTTAAAACTCTTGGAATGTTCATAACTAATTTTCATACCAATAAACTCTCCTTCCTCTGACCTTGTTTTTTGTTCTTTTGACTTTAAGTCTTCAGAATTCAGTCTTACACATAGTCTTTCTGCTGGTAGTTTCTATGCTTTTTTGGAATATAAAGCCTTTTTTCCATGAGCAGCTCCTGATTTTGTTTTTTCTTCAGTGAAAACGTATCTCTAAGTATTGATTTACTGACTTGACAGGAGGAAAATTTAGGGCAATTTCTGTAAAAGATACGAGTTGTTCTCAAGGTACTGGCCTCTGCATCAATCACAGACATCAAGGAAGAGTATGGGGAGCCGGGTGTGGTCCTCACTCCTGTAATCCCAGCACTTTGGGAGGTGGAGGCAAGAGGACTGCCTGAGCTCAGGGGTTCAAGACCAGCCTGAGCACCATGGTGAGACCTGGTCTCTACAATAAATCAAAACATCAGCCAGGCATGGTGGTGCATGCCTGTGGTTCTAGCTACTTGGAAGGCTGAGGAGAAAGGATCACCTGAGCCCAGCTGGTCGAGGCTTGCAGTGGCTGTGAGTGTGCACTCTGGCCTGAGCAAGAGAGTGGGACCCTGACTTAAAAAAAAAAATCGAGTATGTGGAACACTAGGTTAACAATGTGAAGGGAACTGTTTCTTCAGAACAAGAATGCTCAGGGAAATCCGTGTTGTTTTCAAGCAGATGTCATCAACACACATTTTAGGATCCGATGATTCTGTCACAGAGGAGCTGCTATGGCTGAAAATTCAACATTTTCTGGAGTTCTGCTACTTTTTAAATTAAGTTCTATGTGCAGCCTTCAATGTTTTGTCTTCAAGGATACGAGGTTCTCTGGCTTTTTCTTTTTAGCTTTCAGTTGGAGATTAATTACTCTCAAATTTTCTTTCTTCAACCACATCATCTGCCTTCAACAACAGCAGCCATCTGCTACTATTGTTCTTGTTCTTGCAATTTATCCCGTATTTCTCAAATTCCTTTATATATTGCACTCATCAGTTCATTCCCTTTCAAGATTATCTCACCTCATGTCACCACTAATGAAACTTTAACGATTATGCAGCTATCACATGCCAGGAACTTTATGAGTTCTAAGTATTCATCAGCAATTGGGTCTTAATAGACTGTTGTATAATACAGCTACAGAATCCCATTTCCTGTACATCCCGAAATCCCATAAAATCTACTTTTTCATACCACGTTTTGCAAATATCTCAGGTCCTTTCTATGAAAATTATAGTTTGTTCAGGAGGTTTTATTTTGATGTTCTCTTGGACTTAATATTTGTATTTGAAAGCACACTATTGGAAGAGAAAAGTTGAGTTGTACTGCAGTCACAACAGAAGATTCAACTGATCCAAGGAGAGATCTGGGGCCTGAATGGCCTTGTAGAGTTATATCAGATTGGGAACATGAGGCAAGACTATTCATTCCAATGTTGAACACTTATTGATCACTGTGATTGACCAGTAATTGTACATTGCCTGGGATGAGGGCAAGAAACTGAAGGACTTTCTTCAACCACGGGCAATCTCCAAAGGGCAGATTAGCTTTATTTCTGCTTTTGTTGTCTACATTTTAAGGGTTATTTTCTTTAATTTTTTTAATCATATATGCTTTAAATATCATTTGCTCTTACATATTTTTATTCTTATAGATTATATTCCCAAAACATACTCTTTTCCTTAGAAAACACACAGAAATTATATGCTAAATTTTCTGTAATTTTAATCTATTTTAATGTGATGCAAGTGTTTCTTTATTTTTTAAACTTTAAAGTGTATGAAGTTCACAAATGCATAGGAAGGTAGGTGCTTCTTTACTACTTATTAAGCTATTCTGGATTTCCTTATTGTAGTCCTGTTCTGATGGAATTATTTTTAAGTGATTTTTGTTGTTCACTGACTTTTAAAAATGTCTTCTTTTGTCTCCCAGTATATAAGAGCAACAGGTAACTCAGTCAACACTGACTATTTTACTTCCAAGTGGCCCTAAATGTTCTTTGTAAAATGCTTCAAATAATGCAGTTTATTATATAAAACATTCATATCTTCTTCTTTCCAACAATTTGTTTTATCTTCCCCCCCCATGGGTATTAGTTTCATGCCTGAGGACTTTAAATACAAAGCCAGATGAGAAATGAGTCTACTTCAGTTAAATTTTGGCTTCATAGTTTAGATGTATTCAATTGGACCACTTCTCTAACTTTATTAAAAAGGTAATATTTCAAATACTAGTCTAATAACTTTCTATCTAATTTTTAACTGAGATATATACAATTTTATTCAGTAATATTATAGAAGCCAATTAATATAAAAACTATATTTAACATGTATAAACTTAATCACTGCTGTAAATGTCAATAGTGTAAAATTAGTTATTTGAGTAAATAAAAAATTATATTCCAGCCACTTACTCCATAACCTTATCACATTTATTTATGGATTGGTTACTATATCGAAATTATGGAGGATTTTGGTTTCTGACTCTCATATTTTTATCACCATCACTGATACTGTGACTATTTTATGAGATTTTAATAAACTTGAATAAGCCATTAAGAATTCTGTTACTCAGTTTATGACTTAATCCCCAATGAATTTTTCTTCCTCTCCATTAATATATGTATTTATGTGGTCATGCTCTGTTAATAGGATCAGAGGGAATTTTTCCATGTGCCAAAGCAATAATACAGGAATATCATTTCTTAACTATAATCTAATTTTTTTCTGCAGTACAATTTTTAACTTCATTATGGCTTTCAATGTATTGATGCGGATACTCTTATCACCCTATTTAATTTATTCGTTTCCATTATTTATCATCATTATCATTTTACAGGTACCATCAATTAATCTCCAGCCTTCCTGCTCTCTCTTTTTTGCCCTGCCTGGAGACATCTTATTCTCCAATAAACCTAAGGTTTACTTTTTAGCACCCATACTGTTACTCTAAGCATAATTGGAGATCAAATATCCAAGCTAACTGAGGTAACTATGGCTTAAAGTTTACCAACCTCAATGCCCCCAGTATACTTAATACATTTTAACATCAATTAGTTCATAATTATATCTTGCCTATCAAACCTTTCACTTCTCCATGTGTCTAAGTTCCTATTCCTCAGTTGGTAACCTACTTTCATTTAAAAATAGAAAATAAACCAGAACTCTATTTTTATTTCCAAGAAATGTTCAAGTATACAGGACTTTGAAACTATCTTCTCTCCTCTTATAACAATAGAGTTCTTTCTATCAAAATCTAATTTTGCCTTAATTGTTCTATATTTTATCTCTGACTACTTTCTTAGGAAATAGCTATAATTTAGTATCCTGTTTTTATTTTACTACATATAGCTCTCTCCATCAACTCATTCTTATTATAATACAGATATAATTTATGTATTATCATTAAAAAGAAAAACGATCAAGAAAAGCAAATTAACTACATGTCTTGACACTACTACTTTCAAAAGCTACTGATCTTTGCTCACCTACACTGTAAAGAATGATGAGTATCATTTTCCAATTCCTTCTTCCTCATTTCCTGTTCAGCTTGCAGCAGTGTACCGTCTCCTCCCACTAATCTACTAAAATCATGCTATAAATTCACTTTATTAGTCAGAGTTCTCCAGAGAAGCAGAACCAGCACAATATATATATTTAAACAAATATGAATTTCTTTATTTTTCAATCTATAATCATCTATCTATCTATCTATCATCTATCATTTATCTATCACCTCTCTATCCATCTAGAAAGATATTATAAGGTATTGGCTCACATGATTATTGAGGCTAAGAAATTTTATAATCTGTCAGCTATAAGCTAGAGACCCAGGACAACCAGGGTGCAGTTAAAAGGCCTGAATCCAGGACCACCAAGGGCAGAGGAGAACTGATATCTCAGCTCAAGTTTCAGGCAGAGTTAATTAAATTTTTCTCCATCATTTTGGTCTATTCAGGCCCTCAGTGAATTGAATGATGCTGACACACATCTGTTTTACTCAGTCCACCAATTTAGATGCAATGCTAATCTCTTCTGAAACCTCACAGACAAGTCAGAAACAATGTTTAATAAATATATTTGCATCTTGTGGCTCAATATACCAAATGTGGGTATATAGTCAAATACAGTGATTTCTAAAATTTCTAATATTGCAATGTCTCATATTAGCAACCAACTTACTTGGTAACTGCTTTCTGCTATAAATATTCTCTCATCTTCTATGGCAACACAATTTCTACATTTGCTCTCTACTTTCATAGCCACTTCTCAGATTTTTTTTGCAGCCTTGCTCTTTTCGAAATACATAATATGTTGATAAAGTATCCTACCTATATATTTTATTTCAGTTAAAAAAAATTTAAAGCCAGCACATTATAAACTAAAACAATATTTAAAATAGAGCAAAACAAAACAGAATAATAAAACAATGACAACAATAATAGATATGCTAATCAAAACCTTATTAGTTGCCAGGCAGACTGTTAAGTTACTTTATATGGATTCTCTTATAACTACACAACAACTTTATTAAGTGAATGCTTTCTCCACCTATTTTGGCGATGATGGAGCTAAAAACACATTGTGAATAGTTTAAAGTGATGCAGTTCTTCTTTTTCTTCCTTTCATTCTTCTTTTCCTTTAATCTCAACTCCTCCTATAATTTTAAATGACATCTCTAAGTCTGAACCCTAAAATTTATATCTCCTGTTCAAATATTTCTATGAAGTTCATCACATACATTCAGATACCTCTTTTGTATGCTACTCAGATGACTCTTAGGCATCTCTTAGGTAAGCTTTAGAAATCTAAGCTCTTGTTTACTTTCACAGTCTCACCTTTTTCCTTAAGTATTCCACCTCTAAGTAGATGTTCCAAATAGATGGTACAGTTACAAAAGTCCAAAATACCGGTGTTCATCCATTATTCTTACCTATCACAATAACATTACCCAATTTTTCAAAAAGTGGTGATGGCCGACAGCATATGTTGAAGATTCAGCTACTTGTTTCTATCTAAAATGTCAATATCTGGGTCAAAACCACAGATATCACTCATCTGAATTACTGCAAAAGTCTCCTAATTCTACACTGGCCTTATTACCTACCTACCCTTCCATGTCCATGAAGCATCCAGATGTCCTTAATAAAAGGAATAAGACTGTGTTACCTCCCTGATAAGCAATTTTCAATACACTTAAGATAAATTTAGAAGTCAACATCTGGTTTACAAGAAAGTGCATTAGCTTTCTTCTACTTATGTCTCCAAACCTTTTTGGGCCATTAGTTTTCCTTTTTTCTTATTAGAACATGCTTCTATCTTTATAGAGCTATATGAAGCCAAGAAGAGACATAAAAGGTAAATGTAGTCATACTTTTTAAAATAGAGTCAAGGGGGTACAGACAGATTTTTACAAGCATATATTGCATAATTGTGGAATCTAGGCTTTTAGGGCACTCATTTTCTGAATGGTGAACTTCGCACCCCATAACTAATTTTTCAACTCACCCGTCTTTCACTCTTCCACCTTTTGAAGTCTCTGATGTCTATTATTCCACTCTATATTTTCTTACTTTTTCTTTCTCTACAGTGCCATTTTCCCTCTCTAAATTTTTAAATAAATACACATGTTTTTAAAATATAATTAACTTAAATAAATATGTACACACATTTATTTAGTCTCAGGGATTTTGCACATACTTTCCCTTTTACCTGAAATTTTAATTATACTTTATAATGTACCTGCTTTCTCTTAATAAGGTTTATAATTTGGCTTAATTCTGAATTCTCTAGAATCATTCTTCTTCCACCCACATTCCTTTCCTCAATCAAAATGTAATTTAGTACTTAATCATGTTTATATATTTTATAGACACATTTATGCCATAATCATGCTAGATTTAGTCTCAAGATAGCAAGTTTCTTGTAGAATTTCTTTATCTTCCATAGAAGGAGAAAATGGGCCATAAAGAATTTGACTAATTTATAATTTAAAAAAAGAAATAACCAGATAACTATTATATTGCATATAAATTGTTGCATAAAATTTTCTTGTTATCGTAAAATACAAAATCTTTTTGTTAGCTTGCCTTTTAAAAATAATTTTTCAGACAAAAAGCTTATTGCTTACAAAGTGACAGACAATATGTAATATATATGCTGCCAATTTACTAGAATTAATATTTTATGCCAATATTCATATTAGTATATATATACTAATATTTTTATTGGCAAGAGGGACCAAATATCCAGCAACTTCATCATTGTAAAAGCTTTTTTCTTAAATTTGAAAACAATTAACTTTGCCAGTATTTCTCAAAAAACTTAACATAAAACCAAAGATAATAAATTCCCACTCTCTATCATGTTTCTAAATAACACTTTCTCAAACAAATCCTGGGAGTAGTATAGATAGAAAAATAACTTTTATTGAACATTAAAAACATATTTTGTAATATGAAGCTATAATACATCATATGAACCACAGCAATTACAATGTAATAAAGGACTCAAATCAAATTTCTTAGTTTTTAAATGAGACATTTTAATTTTTTGATTTAAATACTCTGAGATGATATAATTTAAATATAATTCTTAATCAAAATAAACATTATAAGAGTCTATTTTTACAAATATATTTATCCACATATGCCATTAACTATTTACTCTGGTAACTAGGAAAAAACGTGTTTTCGTCATTAAATGCACAATAAAATAGAACTTGAAACATAAGCTGAACATATTTTTGGACCAAATTTTATTAGTCTTACTCTTGGTTAATTCTTTGTTGTGTCCCATCTAAATCTCAGATTGCATGAATCAGAGAGCTGGAAAATCATAGTCTGTTTTGGTATTAGCATAAACAGATAACGACCTTACCCTGTGTAGTTATATCTTGCTGAAAGAGATGAAAATCAAAATTCCCAGAGCCATTTATCCTTTTGGACAATAGTTACACAATCAAATAAATAAACTGCATGAAAAAACAAACTTCATGACAAAAAAAAAGAACTAGTTTTTACTATTTGTATTGTGAGAAGGAAAAATTGCCAAAAGCCCAATCAGTGCTGTAACATATCCTACCCAAATTTGGTATTTAAATTCTTTGGAATGCACAGCCAATATTCATAGCATCGGGTCAGCCAAAAAATACTTTAAGTGTAGAGGTAAGATTATAGATGTTGACATGGCTTAAATGGTATCTATTTAAGCATCTGTTTGGTTTTGTAATTGTTGTCTCTAATATACAAAATCATTTTCTTTCATTTTTATCTAAATGTTTGATACAAATGAAATTATTTTGTTATAGTAAACTGCATTGTGGTAGCTATAGGGACTAATAAAATACCTAAACTTTATAAAATGTTTACTGGATAATAAAAAGTGATAGTATTTAAAAATACCTTATCAGATTCACTTGGGAAAACAATAGTGGCAAGGAAAGCTAGACAAATAAGAATAAGTTTACTTTAAAATATGAAGATAAGCAAAAAACCCTTAAACAAACACAAAAACATTTATTTGGTAATCCATTAAACCAACTTTTTAAAGAATTGATTTTGAGTTGACATGGATTCATATGACATAGATTATAAACCAATCTTAGGCCCTTCTTGGGTGGAAATCTTGAGTGGAAAAAAAGTTTTTCTTTTCTTTTGTTCTTCGACATTTAATTTTATTTCTGAATAGATAATACAATAATGTTACTCAAAAATGTTAAGATGTCTCACTCCCATTCCTTTCTCTTTTTACTTCTTTCTTGTTTTTAATTGTAAATATGCGGGGTACAAGTCAGGATTAGGTATACAAGTGACCATCACATAGGTTAAGTTTGGGCCTACCTTTGGTCTTCACTTTGCCCAGTTTGAGATCAGATAACTTTATTGTTGTTATGTGCACCTACCCTACCCCCTTGGCAGTTTCCAGCTACTGCCGATCCCTTTCTTATAGTATTATAGTCAATGGTCAGTGTCCACTTATGAGTGAGAACGCATATCTCATATGTGGTACTCAGTTCTTTGTTTCTGTGATAGATCACTGAGTATTATAAAGTCTAAATCCATGCAAGTTGCTGTGAAGTCCATATGTTTGTTCTACTTTATGACTATGTAATATTCCATCTGGCATATATATCACATTTTTTTAGCCAGTACAGTTTCGATGGGCAGCATGATTGGTTCCATGTTTTTGCGACTGTAAATAGTGCTGTAAAAAACATGCACGTACAGGTATCTTTTTTTGTAGAGTGATTTAAGTTCCTCTGGGTATGTTCCCAGAAGGGGTATTGCTGTGTCATATGGAAGGTCAATTTCTAGTTCTTTTAGATATTGCCACATTGTTTTCCATAGAGGTTGAACTAGTTTGTATTCCCACCAACAGTGTAGAAACATTCCCTTTTCTCTGCATCCTCACTAGTATCTGTTGTTTCTTGTTTTATTAATGATGGCCATTCTTACTGAGTTAGGTGGTATCTCGATGTGGTTTTGATTTGCACTTCTCTGATGATTAGTAAGACCGAGCATTTTTTCATGTGTCTGTAGACTGCTCATATGTCCTCTTTTATTTTCTCAAAGTTTGTGGACATCTTGGAATCAGGGAGATTTTGAAAGAAGGAGGGGAACTACTGATACTTGAAATAGAGATGAGAATAGAAGACTAAGTGAAACAAGTTTTGTTTTGTATGTCTCTATTTGGTGCCAGTTTGTTGAGAAAACTCTAATTTTATGCTCTTCAAACATGCCCGGTAGATTTAAGAAAAGTTTTTCTTCTTGGGAACTTCTTTAGAGTGTTTGTCTAAGTGACTCCTGGAGAACTCAGAGTCCATAATGATAGAATTCATTCAAATGGGAAAATATAAATAAATACATGCATACATAAAGGACAGGTGATGGTCATGTCTGTAATCCTAGCACTTTGAGAGGTCAAGGTGGGAGGATCACTGGAGGCCAAGAGTGGGCAACATATCGAGATCCCATTTCTACATTTAAAAAAAAATTAGGTGGGTTTAGGGTCCCAGATACTCAGGAGGTTGAGGTGAGAGGATGACTTGAACCCAGGGGTTTGAGGTTGCAGTAAGCTATGCATGCCACTACATTCAAGCTTGTGTTTGTGAATGAGATCCCATCTCTAATTTTCTTTTTAAAAAAGATATAAATGAATAAACAATTAAAAGCCATCTTTGTCTGCCATGCACAGTAACTGCTAGTTTGCAGCATACCTGTGGACTTTAAGTATTATTGAAGTCTATTTTCTAATACAATCTAGATTCATTTCATTGAAAGTTTGAAAATTGCTTGAAATCAAGAGTATTCCCTTAACTTTACTCCCTTTCTCTAATACCTCCCAAAGAATAGAAAGGAAATAAAAGCTTTTCAAAGTACTCATTTGAAAAAGAAATGAAGATAAACTAGCATAAGTTTATATCAGAGAAGAAAAGTGAAAGAATAACTCAAATGGACAGCTCCCTGTTGTCCTGTTTTAAAAGTTATATTCATTTTGACATAATATCTCCTTTCATGTCACACTGATTAAATTGACTTTATGCAATCCAAATATCATTTGAAATTTTCTTTTTTATAAGTATTTGCAAAAAAAAAGTTTTTCTTTGGGACTAATTAATCACATAACAGTTATGTCAATTTATATTATTTTATTAAAAGTAATTGTTTGTAGTTGTAATCTAAAATTTATTTAGTAATATTTGGAAAACATGTATTTATTTTAAACAGATTAATAGTTGTCTTCTTTGGGAAACTTTTCCAGTTCCTCCTAAAAGAAAGCTTATGCAAGCCCTGCCAGCTAAATGGCATATACTTCAAGCTAAAACACTTTTTTTTCAAAAAATTTTCAGAAACCAAGTTCTGGGTTACTGAGAAAACATGGCACAGCAATAGTTGTATTTTTAATATAGAATTGTTACTCTTTGTATTATAAATAACTCAAAATAAGTACAATGTACTCTCATCCATGCACTTTGTAAAGTTATGTATTGTGTGAATGTGAAAAGAATTAAAGATGCAAATAAAGTCACGATTTCTTATTTAATTCTAATCTAGCCCTCACCTCTGTTCTGTCTCTTTGAACAGAATTCATAACCTTTTGAGCTACATTTTACTAAGTTCCACAATGTACATTGTACACACACTTTTGTGTGCCTGCACATGTGTGTGTTTAACCTTTATGAAATCTCTATGCTCTAATTTTATGTTTCTTAACAAAGCCTGTGTGTGATACAATAATAAAACACAAAACTAAAAGACGATAAATTCATTAAGTCACAGAAAAAGCAGCATTTATATCTTAGGGTTTTCCAAGATTAAATATGTTGAAACTAATTCAAATGAGATTTATACTGAGGAAACATTGCCTAAGCTTTAATATCTCATTGACAATTTTAATGCGTGTTATTATGGCATCCCAAGAATTTTTAACATGACTTGCTAAGTACAATTTTTAATTATAACAACCATTGACTTTAGTTTTTAAAATATTTCTATCAACTATGCTTTTTTTGTATGCTAATTGTATACTGATTTGTATTTGTTTTTATTTAATGGACTCTTTTTGAAAGGTTTAATCTTTTTTATGTCATTAAGTTTTAAATGTCTCATTACCAGCAGTATAATGTTGATGCTTGTTTTTCCCCTGAAGCTATATATTTATATACTTTTTAAAAAGTAAGCATATTTTTTGTGTCATCTTATGGTTACTATATTTAGTTTTTGTCATTTAAGATTTATTTTTTGATTCTTTCTTTTATATGTTATATTGTTTTGCTGAACTATATAAACATTTAGCTTTACAAGGAGATTTCTAGATTCATAGTTTTAAAAAAAAATTTACTACCTACTTACCTTAATATTCTCATTCACAAAGAGGACCATTGACAATGTGCTTGAATATCGCATCCATGTCAACAGTCTATAAAAGTTTTTAACATTTCTTTTCTCAATTTCTGAATTTATCTAATTCAAGACTGGTAATTAGTAGTATGGCAACCAGTGCTGGTTACTGACTGTACTTTTAGCAACAATGCTTTAGTCATCTCCTTGGAACCTCCAAAACATAGGCCACAACCAATTAAAAACCAAGAAAATGAGGTTATGGGCTCATCGTTAAGAATTCTCTGTACTTTTAATGTTTTGCATTACTTAGAAGAAGCTGACTTGAGAAAATTGTAAAATGCTGTATTGAAGAATCAGTTAAGATGCCAATAGGTTAAAAAAAAAAAAATCCTGTGGCCACAAGATGCTCTTTTATAGTATATACTATATGCCTGTACTAAGGTTATCATATAACTTATTGTGCAAACCAACATACTTTTCAGCAGGAAAGGGGGAACTATTCAAGATAATGATAAGACAAAAGCTGTGAACTGGTAGTCTCTAGGGATAACTGGAGAGTATAGTCACTCTGGCCTTACATCTATGATCATTTGGTGTGATTTCCTTCACAGAATAAAAGCAAAGGCCTGGGATGTGTAAAGGTGGGTAAGAATAGTCTCTCTCACAATTGTACCTAATAATCCACTTATAAAATCATTACTTTTTAAAAATTATATTGGAATCATTTTATTTTGCTATCCTAGTCCCCAAGAATAAATGCTTTAATTAGAGAACTCAGCCATGGTTCTACTACATAGAAAGAAGGTAAGAAAGTTCACCTCTCATTCAAGGCTTCTATGATACTGCATCAACAGGTAAAGAGGGGTTAAGATACTGTCCAAGGTGATTGCTCATGATTAATAAAGGAAAATTGAGTTGCTACTCCATTACAGCATCAAGAATAGCAATATCATTACATCGTGAAGTGAGAAAATTTTCTGAAATGACTCTTATTTCCCACTGCTCAATAACAGTGGTCAATCCTTAAGGATGGGGGCACAATGAACTTGTGCTCCTAAGAATGGTGATTTGTGCCAAGTTAACTCTACATAAAAATACTTAACCAACTAATATATCTGTAGAAGATAAGAGGAAAAAAGAATAAACTATACAGGGCATTTTTTTTTAACCTAGACCTAATGACCAGCTACAGAAAAGTAATCATGTTTTATGTAAATTCATCAATTCCTTTGCTCTCTTGCCTTATCTGAGTATTTCTTCCAAATCAAACATCTGAGTCAAAGTAAAGGGGGAAAAGCTAAGAATATTGTGAAACTATTCTTTAATTGTCCCTCAAGTTTCTTATTTCTATCTACCCTATTTTCCTACAAACACTGAACGACTGACTTAAAAGGGTTAACAATTAACATCTCAAAAGCCCCTTTATCTCCTTTCCAGGAAGATTTACCTGGGGGGAGGCACTGGAAATGATTGAAAGACAATTGGAGAGAGAAATCACTAGCACCTTATTCCCTCCCAGTCTAGGAATGGTAATGGCTAACTGCTATTGCCAGTCCTGTGGCAATTTACATCCCTTGTTAGTGTTGCTTAACCTTGTATTCATTTATGTAGATAGCATTTCATTAAATTCTTTTCATGTATGCATTTTTTATATTGTTATCTGTCTCGTGAGAATTCTTACCAAAGTTATAATGAATATTTCACTGTTAGGATTGCTGAAGACAATTTAAAAAAAATATTTGTACTAATTAGAATTTTTGCTGTACATAGTAAATCTGCTGCTGGTATGGTGGAATTAAAAAATGGTGGAATTAAATAAAACAATAAAATCTAGAAATATTTACATAATATACATGAAAAATGATGTTTTCACTTTAGACACTGTTAAATTAAAACTGCATACATACATACACACATGCATGCATGTGCATATTCCTAGTATTCTTTTGATTCATGAAAAATAAATATAAACTGTTGAGTATAAAGACTTGTGGATACAGTTCATCAAGGAGCAATGGGAGAAAAAGAACATAAGTAAATTACTCTGCACATGGAACAGTGTTTTTGAAGTAGAAATAAACAAAGAAGACAGAAAAGAAAATGCAAATCCAAGAGAAAAGAGACTAGGAAATGATATAGAAAGTTAGTGATTATGAAACGTTTTGGGATAGAGGTTGACAGCCAATTTTTCATTAATATCAGGGATATACATTCATTTTACATCATTTGCCCTGTTGTATAATAAAACCAATGCATCTCCTCAAATATTTAGTAAAATCTGGTATACCCACTCAAATAATGATATTAGGAGTGAAAATAGTGCAAAGTAATGACATAAATGATAACCTACTCAAAATTCACTCATCTGCTTAAGCTACAATGGCAAGGCCGCCTCCGAGAAGGATAACCCAAGTTTTTTGATATTTACAGCCATGATAAAAGCAGCAGAGTGAAAGCAATGAGAATGGAAATGACACAGTGAGCTTCATCCTAGAACTGCCCTAGGAAATGTTTAAGACAAATTCCTTTTGTCGTAATATACTAGGGAAAGGGGGAGATTGATGCCCAGGTAATTTTTTAAATATTATATTCATTATAGACTATAATATAAAGCTTTATAAATAAGAAATCATACATGCTAATCCATAAAAGCAAATCAACATCATAAATTTATAATACGTATGTTTAAGATATTTTGAATTAACTAGACTCAGTAAAATAACTAATTTTATTTCACCCATTGTCTTTTCAAACATTTTCCCTGAGTAAAATCCCCCAAACAAGTGGTTTTGCTCTCATTTTCTGGCTCCCCATCTTCTTTTCTTATTTGCTGTTGTAGCCCCTTTGGTATGGCAGAGGAAGTTCCAAGAGGGCAATGAAGGCACAGGGAAGATTTTCAGGTGATTGGTTTGATGAAATCAGGTGATGTAGCAATATATATGTAGTAGATTCAATTTTTTTCCCCCTACTGGTGCTTAAGTGAGTTTTCTAGATAATTCCTTTGCTGTGCATTTCTCTTTTCTTCTTACTGTCCATTTTTCCTAAAACCTGGGATGGTAGCACTATTTGCATATACTGACCCCTTTGGGGATATCTATTGAATTGAGATGGCTCATTCTGACTCTCATTTTGCAAAGTCCACAGAAGAGTTACAAGCATCCTTACCTCCTCCGTTTCTGAAGTGTCAGTTACCTGTGCACTGCTCCCCATAATAGCACCTCTAATCATCGCCACTTACCTTCAACTTGCACAGATGGAATTATTATTCCTTGGACTCCAGTAACATCATGGCAAGCTCTGTCAATGATTATTTTGAAGCCTCTCAATTGGCCTGTTATAGAAGAAGCACTTCCTCATTCCCCATGAGTTGGAATTGAGAAGGGAGAGAAAATAGAGGGCACAATATCAGCTGTCCTTATAATGTAAACTTTTCTTTATCGTGCCCCAAAATTCACACTATTTATGACTATATGTATATATGTGAATATATACATATAAACATATGTATATACATTTATGCATCCCTAAAACCTAATGCCTTGTTTAATTTCCTTAGTGATTGATTTGCTTCTTCTTATAAAGCATAGAGGTAGTGATATGCTGGTTCTGAGAGCATCTGTAAATATGTTTAGCTTATCCTATGGAATTGATTCCTTCTCTGGCTTTACGATGTAAGACTGTTTGAAACCAATTATTTATTATTTATTTTTAGCTTAGGAGTCACAGACAATTCAACCAAAGGCTCTTTTTAGCTTCTTGTATATATTGAAAATATCACAAATCTAAACATAATTTTGTGCTGCATATAATGTTTTTAATAGTTTAGTGATATTAATTTATTTTTTAAATTTCTTTTTTAAAATTTACTTTTCACAACTTTCTTCCCAATTCTTTTTTTTTTTTTAATTGGAGTCTCACTCTGTCGCCCAGACTGGAGTGCAGTGGCCGCTCCCGGCCACCGCAGCCTCGACCTGCTGGGCTCCGGCGATCCTTCCGCCTCAGCCTTCCAAGTAGCCGGAATTACAGGCATGCGCTACCACGCCCGGCAGATTTTTTGATTTATTGTAGAGATGAGGTCTCGCTGCCCGGGCGACTCTCGAACCCGCGGGCTCAGGCAATCCACTCACCTCAGCCTCCCAACGGCGCGGGATTGCAGGCTGAGCCACGAAGCCCGGCTCTTCCCAATTCTTTTAATATTCTCTCTTAAATTATTTTAAGACTAACGCATTTGGAACTTTTAGTGCTTATTTTCCCAGGTCAGGTATGCAGCCAAAAACATTTATATAAATTTTCAAAGTACAACATTTAAAAAGTCTTCATTTTCATAAAGTTAGGCAAATTTAATAAAGTTTAGTCACAGACAAAATATTTGATAGATAATCAGTAATTAGCCATGTGCAGTGGCTCATGCCTGTGATCCCAACTCTTTGGGATGCTGAGGTGGGAGGATTTCTTGAGCTCTGGAAATTGAGACTAGCCTGATCAATATAGTAAGACCTCATATCTACAAAATAATAATAATAAAAAAAACCTAGCCCAGCAAGGTGGTGTATGCCTGCAGTCCCAGATACTCAGGAGGCTGACAGAAGAATCGCCTGAGCCCAGAAATTTGACGTTGAAATGACTCCTGATAGTGCCACTGCACTCCAGCCAGGTTAACAGAGTGAGACTCTGACTCAAACAAGTTATTCATTAATTACAACAAGGGATCTGTGAAGTGTATAAACTTCCTCTCAATGTTAGAAAATGTTGACCCTGGATAAAGACTTAAGAAGGGGTAAATGGCAGAACAATCTTTTCCAGAAAAGGGTCTGTATCCTGTGGTTTGAAAGACAGAGATGTCCTGTTCCCTGCTTTCTAGAGGCATTCAGTAAAATGAACAAACAAATAAACAAAAAAGAGTGGTGTTTATTAATCCTTTCACCTTGGGCTACAAAGAACCTCTCAGAGAATTTTTATCAAAATTTGAAGAATGATTCTCAACTACAGAGATAAGTGGAAAGAGCTGCTAAACTTGTGTCTTTACAGATGGTAGTGAAGAACATGCTCACGTTTACAAATTGGAAACAAATAAACAGATGTAAAGATGCATCCCAATAAGCTGGTTGATATGTATATAGACAAACAATACCAGCGCTATATATTTCCTGCTACTGGCATAGTGTCCTTCCAGCATTTTCATTTAACTTTGGAACTCTTTATTTTCTATCGAAAATGGAAATAAGTACCACATGAACTAAGATTAATATTTTACTACTTTGATGGAAAACTGATTCAAAATAAAAATTAATCTGAGCTACAAAAAAGCAAAGATAAACTGTAGTGTATACCAGAATGAAGACTGAAAATTGGTGTGTGTATGTGAGAGAGCATATGTTAAATAAATATAACTATTTGAAAAATAATATGTGTATATCACAAATGTCATTTGGTTATATAATCAGAATGAGTGGCAAATAAATTGAAAATTCCTATCAAATAATGAAATAGTAAAGTTAACATTTCATAAATAATTTAAATCTAATTTATAATATACAAACCATCTATCTTTGTTCCTTCACAGAGCAGAGCATTTTCTAAAACCTGAAGAGGGTAGGATGATGTTTTCCATTATCACTTGAGTTAAAGTTCACCACATGCAATGCCTTAGGTGTAATAAATTACTCAATTCTGCAAACATTATTTATGTCATCAGGTGCCTTATTTTCATAAAAATCCATTTTCCATAATCTCTGGGATAATTGAATTACAAGAACAATATTGTGAAAGCACATACAAAAAAAGCTAAGCTCAGAAATATTTAAGTCTAATTATTTCCAAATCCATCCCTTATGGGAGAAAATGAATAAGAGGAGTGTTAAATAAAGGCATCTTAAACAATTATTTTTAAAACACTATGGGTAATTTGCCTTTGCATGTAATTGGTGCACTGTGCATATTGACTCCTAAGACCAACAAATCATCTCCCAGTCCCTTCTAATTGCAAAACTGTCAGGCTCCTTACCTTGGCAAGCAGTGCCCTGTTATGATGGCTGTTCAAGAAATCAGTGCTGATGAGAAGACTTGTGCCAGAAATGGTAAGCAATTAATTTCTAGATTGATCTCTGGAATTCATCCAAACTTTTCAAAACTGAAAATAGCTTTGCCATACTGTCACTCATGAATATATTTCTAATTAGGCTGTCTAATAACTTCACTGTGAAGTTGCAAGATTAACTAAATCTAATATTAAATTATTTGGTTCCTATTTTAACCGATAATGTGTGATGAATATTTCCATGAGTGATAAATATTTATTATAAACTAACAAATGAGCAATGCTAGTGCTTATTAAAACACATTTTGAACAAGAAAATAATCCTAATTTCAGCACAGAATTAAAATAAACAGAGACATGGACAAACATCTTGAGATGATTCTTCCTTGATCCTTAATTGATCTCATACCCCACGTCCATTTGTCAGAGAATCCGAATAATTCTATTTTCCATATCTATATGAAATTAAATATATATCTATTTGCATTTGTATATAATACTGCACCTAAATACCTCTCGTCATTTACCATTACACTTCCAACTCACGTCACCAATATCTCACTTCTGTACTACCTTTAAACTTACTTTTCTAATATCTAATTTCCACATTTTAACTAGAGACATTGCGTTAGTCTATTTCCAGGTCTGCCATAACAAAACTCCACCGACCGAATGGTTTTAACAAACAGAAAATTCTTATCTCACAATTCTTGAGGTAAACCCAAGATCAAAGTGACAGCAGGTTTGGTTTCTTTTGAGGACTCTCTCCTGGATATGCAGATAACTACTTTCTCTCTTTGCCTCATGTTGTCTGTCTTCTGCTCACACGCATCTCTCTGTGTGTCTAAATTTTCTCTTTTTATATAAACACCAGTCATATTGAATTGGGGCCAACATATATAACCTCATTTTAAAACAATACCCAATTAGAGGGTTTATTTTTTAATACAGTCACCTTCTGAATTACTAGGGTTTAGGTTTTCAACATATGGATTTGGGGGTAACAAATCAAGCCCATAAAAGTCATGTTTCTCAAGCAAAAGTAATATTTTGTCACACACGTGCTCAGAACTCTCAGCATGATGGCTTTCCAAACATCTAAAATTTAAATTAGCACCTTGCTTTCTCTTCAATATCTTTCCTATAGAGAACTGACTTCTTTCTTTTCCTCAATATAGAAACAAGCTAGTACACCAGAGCTCTTGCACTGATGGTCGTTCAGTCTGAAACACTGTTCTCCCAGACTGCACGATGACTTTCTCCACTTAGTATTCAAGAATAGCAAAGACTTTGCTTTTGATACTTATAGGGAGGGAGGTTCCTGACCTATCCCAATTACCACCACCCTAATTCTCTACCCTTTTACTTGCTTTCTTTTGCTTTTTTAAAATTATTGTACAATAAATATTTATTATGTGTTAGTCTGTAACTGGAGTCAATATTTAATACTTATGAGACCAAGAATATAGTACATTACCTAGAATATAGTATACATGTCATTTGTTGAAATAATACATGAATCGATGCATGAGAACATGTTATTGATATATCTGAAATATAAATAAAATTTATATTTGGCAAAAGCCTTATATCCAAGGAAATTTAACTTTATTGCCTTTAAAATTACCAAATGTCTGTGTCCTGGTTTGAATGCTTCCAGATAGAACACGATAACTTCTCACAGTTTCTGTCTAAATGTTCCTCCCTATCTTTCCTGAGGCACTTCTTAGTTTTAGGGTTCTTTTTACATAATCTTTCACTTTTAAAACTTACTTTTTATAGTTTTCTTAATATGCAGAACTTTTTTGGCTAGTTGTCAAATTACATAAATTTCAATAAAATTAGATAAATTTCAATAAAAATAAGACTAATAATTTTGCTCCTACTTCAAGCTCACGTTTTAAGCATGACACTCTAAAATAAGAAAGGATAAAATTTCAAACATCAGAAACATGATGACTTGTCAGAAGTTGGGTTCTTTGCCTCCAAGACTAGTCGAGACAAGCCTAGGAATCTCAATCACAAGCCCATCCGTTTAAACAAGTGAGACTCACTTCTTATGTTTTGATTACTAGTGATTTAGTTCTTCAATTTTTTTATCCTAAAGAAGCATTGTTTCTCCTTGTATACTAATATTTTGTATAAAAAGGATCAGTGTATAAGCTAATCTGGCTAGTATTTTCATCAACCTACTATACCTGCTATTCTATGTATACTTTATATTTTACCTCACCTTTCCTCCATAGTGGTTCTATTTTCTAGGACTGAAAACCCTGCCATGGGTTTCCCAAGTACAACATGTGAAGAGAGACTGAATATTTAGTATAAGGCATATGATCTCTTAAATCATGCTATTCACACTTATTAATCCCTGCAGATAATATATCAAATGAACATAATATAGTGCTGGCTTATGATCTTATATCCGGTGTAATTATTAATAGTGGGACTATTTAACTCTCAAAAATATCCTGGTCTGGATGATAAACTATATAGTCACCATATGTGAGGAAACTGTTAACACAGGGTAGGTTGCTCAATTTTGCATATCTCCAGAGAGTCCTGGTGCCATAATTGACCTTATACCAACCCTTGGGAATGTGGTCTTTGGATTGTTCTTTATGTCATTGGTTGATGAAGTTGTTCTGTACACCTTTACTGGGTTCTGAATTTTAGCTTTCAAGGAGGTGTGTACCTATACAATCAGTCATCCATTAAATCCTCAGACTTTGAAACTTTAGTGGGATTTACAGGGAAGATATATCTTTTATGGGCTCCTATAATATAGCCTGCTACTATGCCCTGTGAGACTTACTGGCAAATTAATAAACTTGAGGATGACTGTGGAACTCCTGAAATAGTCTAGTGTGGACCCATTTTACTTTTTTACAGATAATGAAAGTAACAGAGATAAAATCTTGGGTATTTTGCAAAATTATCCAAAGGTCAGGTGACATGGCCTGATAATTTGCTGTCGTATTTCTCTTTCAATTAGTTAACAGAATTTTGAAATTGATTTATTCTACAATTTATGAAATAATTTTAAATTTACATGTCACCTTATAGCTACATCTGATGTAATTTGTTCCAAGATTATTCAGCTCCATAGACCAGAGCTCTTCTGAGATTTTAGGTCTTATATTTAAATGCCTACTCGATATCCGCATGGTGATATCCCAAGGATACATCAAATCAAACAATTGATATCAATTCTATATTAACCTGAGTTGTATTTTATCTCATGTTTCTCCAGAGATTCTATTAAATAGCAGAAGGAACTTTTTAATATCATAAATTTACTATAATTCAAATACTGCACAGTAGTGACAATAGTGAAACAATTTCAATTTATCAGGAAGACATTAATAATGGTAAGGTAAATTGAAAAAGCAGAGGCTAGAATATAAGTAGAAAACATACAGCTTTGACATTTGTTGATATTCGCAGCAAAAACGTAACTATGTTGCAGATGAAGAAGCAAGTGCAGAATAACTGGAGATGCAAAATATGGCATTTTGCTAGTCTGTATTGCCATTTTATTTGCTTGCCCTTCCTCATCCTCACATGCACATAACTTTCTGAATATTTTGGCACATACTTACATGGAGGCAAACAAAATATTCAAGATTATTTTTTCCACTGACTTATCAAAAATTGAAAATTTAGCAAGAACTGAATGTACACGTATAATACCTAGTCAGTATTTTTTAGCTTCATCCTTAAACCTGAGTTAAAGATCCCTATATATTTTTAGGAAGCCTGTGCCTTGCCAACTGTTGTACTAACTGTACAAAATGGGCAAAGAAACCTACTTGAATTTAATTCTACATTTGTTCTCTTTACTTTGGATCACAAAATAAGAAATGTAGCATGACCTTCATCTGTCCCCCAGCAGGAAGTCTAGCAGCTATCCACATATATCTTTATTCCCCATCATCTTCACACACACTGGACTTGTAAGCCTGCTGCAGACCAGAGTCAAGGTAAATGAATTTCAACTACACCCAAAGTCTTCATGCAGCTCATGCTTCCAGTCCCATGGTTCAGGAGTTTGTGAAAAAACAAAACATATACATATTTTCTAATTTCCTGTAGTTTCCAATAGGTAATGCTGGAAGGAAGGTAGCCCAGGTCCAAGGTCATTTTCCCTTACTAGACTAGGCCAGTCCAATTATCAAAACTCCTTACTCAAAACTATGTCATTAAAGAGTAATAAACACTATACCACAAACCTACACAGATTAAAATATATACACGCACACACACACACACACACACACACACACACACACACACACACACACACACATACACCACACACACACCCACACACACACACACACACACAGAGAAAACAAGTTCCAGGGAATCAGAGTTCAGTCAAAAGATACCTTTGACAATATAATGTTTTAGAAATATTTGAGAAGATATTTTATTTATAATACATAATTAAGATAAAATATATAAAATAAAAATAATAAGAAAAGCTTTTGAAATTTACACATATTATGGGCATGTGTTTTTTCAATAGAGGATTTTTTTAAGACAAAATGGGCAATCTTTAGCAAGAAAGAGTCACCATGAAATAATAGAAAGCATAAGAAATATTGAGAATTAATCTATAAAATTAAAAAATAGAAGATAATGAAATATTATTCAATGATAAAATAGAAACAAGCTATCAAGTCATGAAGAAACATTGATGAAACTTAAAATGCATATTATTGAGTAAAAGAAGCCAATCTGAAAAGGCTACATACTGTATGATCCCAGCTATGTGACATTCAGATAAAGACAAAGATATGGAGATAGTTAACCAATAGTTGCCAGGGGTTGAGAAATAAAGGGATGAATAGATAAAACAGAGGATTTTTAGGGCAGTGCAATATTGTACAATGTAATATATGTAAAATATTACAATTTTACATGGATACATGTCATTATACATTTGTCCAAACCCACAGAATATAGAGTGCCAAGAGTTAACCTTAATGTATGCTATAAGTGTTGGGTAATAATGATGTGCCAATGAAGTTTCCTTCATGAAATGTAACAAATGTACCATTTTGGTGAAGAATATTAATAGGAGAGGCTTGCATGTGTGTCAGTAGGAAGTACATGGGAAATCTCGGCACCATCTTAATTTTTCTGTGAACATAGCGTTGCTTTAAAAAAAAAAAAAGCCTGTTTAAAAAAAAAAGATTGCTCACAGAAATGACTCAACAATTATGTAGACATTTACCTTAAATAACTACACTATATCCAGATTATTATTGAATCTTTTTTGCCTTTGCTACTGGTGGCATATGAAGATAAATTATCAGCACCTTTGAAGAGGAGTATACAAATCTTACCAGGTGAAAGATGGTAAGCTGGTTCTTTCCTGTTGTGTTATATTCAAAATGACCATTCACGAGATCACTAAGATCCTGTACAGAGTTCTCAGCCACAGCAATCAAATCCAAGGATTATGAACATGTGCAAGAAAGAGCCAAACACATTCACTAAAGTCCAGTCATCTATAGATAAACAGAGTCAAAGACATTCTATGAAAAGTTTTTTCAGTTTTTCCCTATCCCTAACAAATACTTATTGTAATTGAGCTAAAGAATCAAGAGACTGTCTTTACAGATAAGAGAAAAACAACACAACAGTAAGGGAGTAAATTTAAAGTTGTGAGAGGAATCATGGGAAGGAAAAAGTAGGTCTTTGTGGTGATGGATAATTAAGTGACCTAAATCCACATCTGGCATAGTAAGACTTCTGTTATGGATAAAATTGCAAAATATATGACTTTTTTCTATATAAAAGTGATTACCAGATAAATTAAAACAAAGTCAGTAAGAAGATACTGGCCTGAAAATCCTGATCATATGTACAGAGTAGTGGGATAAAAGAAACTGTTTTCATTGTAATAACTTCATCATAAATCAGTTTTAAATCTTAAACATATATACATCATAGACAAATTATCTAATAGCATATTGTTTAATTAATGTATATCTATAAAATAAAAATTTACAATAACATTGAAAAACTAATACCTCTAAGAACATGTGGGCAAAAATGAAAGGAATTTCTTCTAATTCTTAAGTAAATTGAAGGACTGAAAAGACTAATTATAATTAACCATCATTTACCTCAAGGAAATAAAATATTGTTTTTAGCTAAAAAAAACTTTAACTTAAAAAATCAATTAGCATTATTTAAAAGATAACTAATCTTTCACTATAGGGCAAAAAATTGATATTTATATTCTGGTTTATATATGTTTGTGTACATATAGAGACCATACATTATGTATTAGTGCTATTTAATTTATATAATTTAAATTTTTATTTGTATACTTTCATTCACATATATTTTTAATTCTATTTGTTGAACTTTTAAAATTATCTTAGTCCTTAGTTATCAACTTAATTCTTTGAGAATGGATCAAATATGTAGCTTATTATCATTGTACCTTAGTCTTTTCTTATACTTTTAGTAAATTTTGCTTCACAGAATTTACTTCATACTATTTACTTTGCAATAATTGAGAAAATTATCCTGGAAATAAGTGAAAGATGGAAGCATATTCTTTAGGTGTCAAAAGTAGACATCAGATTACAGCCCTACAGAACTACAGGACTATTTCAATCTCTATTAGAATATGACTATTCTTAACTTTGCTGTTTTTTCTTACATTGTATAGCAGGCATGAGAAGTTTCTGGGTTAATTTGTAGGTTAACTTGTAGATTGTAAGGAAAAACAAAACAAAACTAATACACTTATTGTACCATCAGACAAATAATTTTGTATTTAACTTTATCTCTTTTGACAATTTTTTTACTCTTTAAATCAACTTTATCCTTCTATTGGTTCCTTGTTAATGGCCTTAATCAATTTTGTTTTTGTCCCCATGTTCATTCATTATTTGTATTACAGTTGTGTTTTTATCTTTTAAAAAGTGTTCTTTAACATAATGACTCAAATTATTGTAAGATCTACAGGTATCTAATTAATCTTTACCATTACTTATATTTATTCTTAGCTTAACTGTTATTTTGGTTAAAATCTCTATTTTTTATTTACAGAATTTAATAACATTTCATTTATCATCATAATAAATATTGATGGTCTTAAACTGCCACGGTGCTTCATGATTTATTTTTTTCCTTTCTTTGTATTCTTGCTTTTTTCCTTGTTTATTTGCTTTCAAATTTTCTTCTTATAAAAATATTTTGAAATTCTACTATGATTACTTTCAACATATTCAAAAGTATTACTTCATACATTTTCTTATAACAAGGACTAATGTGTATTTCCAAGAACCCTTCACTTCTATAAAAGGAAAGAGCTTCTGCTTAGAGCAAAACTGCTTTACAACAAAGAATCTTTTTTTTTCACATTTAAAAGTGAGTTTTGTTTGTTGTCTAAGTTGTTATTGAACAAAATTTCTCAGAGACAAACTTTAGAAATTATTCCATTGATTTCTTACATTTTGCAATAATTTGGGTCATGCCAAACTGTGTGTATGCTTATATGTTTGCTCTTATTTTTATTTTATAAAAATAAAATAGTGTTTTATGAATGCTATTTTCTGCTCATGAAATACAGTATTATAAAACACTGAGAAGTTATGAAACAATAATCCAGAGTAAATTCTTTAATAATTTGATTCATTTTTCTTATAATAAAAAATAAACCATACTCACAATCATAGGCAAATTATCATAGACAAAGTACCATGTCATTCTATATATATTTTATATTGCTAACTCACAGATTTTTTAAAAAAGAATTATGACATACATGTTAATAAAAATTAGCTGGGCGCAGTGACTCAAGCCTGTAATCCCAGCGTTTTGGAAGATTGAGGCAATAGGATTGCCTGAGCTCAGGGGTTCGAGACCAGCCTGGGCAACTGGGGGCGGGGCCTCATCTCTACAATAAGTCAAATATTAGCCGGGGTGGCGGTGTGCACCTGTAGTTCCAGCTACTTGGAAGGCTGAGACAGTAGTATCGCCTGAGTCCAGCAGGTCAAGGTTGTGGTGGCCATGAGCAGTAGGTCGCTGCACTCCAACTTGGGCAACAGACTGAGACTCTAGTTCAAAAAAATAAAAATAAAAATAAACACAATTAAATGCTTATTCACTTTATGCTGTGGAAATCTAACAACTAGCCAGGCTCAGTGGCTCAGCCTGTAATCCCGCGCCTTTGGGAGGCTGAGATGAGTGGATTGCCTGAGCCCGCGGGTTCGAGACCCGCCTGGGCTGCGAGACCTCATCTCTACAATAAATCAAAAAATCAGCCAGGTGTGGTAGCGCATGCCTGTAATTCCTGCTACTTGGAAGGCTGAGGCAGAAGGATCGCTGGATCCCAGCAGGTCGAGGTTGCGGTGGCCGGGAGCGGCCACTGCACTCCAGTCTGGGCGACAGAGTGAGACTCCAACTCAAAAAAAAAAAGAAAAAAGAAAGAACTCTCACAGCTGATTTAACCATTTTTATTTTTTGTATGCATCATACATTAGATTCATGCCACTCTGTTTTAACCTTTATATCTGATTTTGATTGTTGTAACAGTTTAAATATTTAAGAGTGAAATTGTTCAACCTGTAAATTATATCTTTGTCAGAGCTCTTCTTGTCTTTACCCTTACTGTATTTGCTTTGCTTAAGAGTATCACAATAAACAAAATAGAAAAATAATTCTATTCAAATTGCTTTCTATGGTTAAAAGTCTTTAAATGAATACTACACATATATAAATTATTCATGTAAAAATATATATATATTTGGGAATGAATGAAACAGGAATCAACCACATTAGTAATAGCATTATTGATGATATTTCATTTCTTAAATATTTTGTGTTTCTGAAGCAGGAGAAAGAATGGAAGGGCAGAACTTACAGAGGAAGCTGTTTTCACTTTCAGATAATGAGACAAAATGAGCTACTGTTTGCTGATTGGGACATAAATCTTTTCAAAATTATATTTCATATTATTGGGCATCAGTGACTAGGGAAGACCACCAGCAAGGATTTAAACTTAGTGCTCTTCAAGTATCCTGAATCTGACATTTGAAGTTGAAATTGTTTCCACTGAATCTTGCTAAGCTCTGTAATTCTTACCATGAACACACAAAATCAGGTCACCCAGATATGCTCTAAAAGTTATCTGACATTAAAAGTGAAGGAAATCAGCCGGGCTTGGTGGCTCAGCCTGTAATCCCGCGCATTTGGGAGGCTGTGGTGAGTGGATTGCCTGAGCCCGCGGGTTCGAGACCCGTCTGGGCAGCGAGACCTCATCTCTACAATAAATTAAAAAATCAGACGGGCATGGTTGCACATGCCTGTAATTCTGGCTACTTGGAAGGCTGAGGCGGAAGGATCGCCAGAGTCCAGCAGGTCGAGACTGCGGTGGCCGGGAACGGCTGCTGCATTCCTAGTCTGGGCGACAGAGTGAGACTCCAACTCAAAAAAAAAAAAAAAAAAAGTGAAGGAAATCTATTGCTGCCTATCTAAAGTACATTTTAACCAAACAAATAAAGTACATGAAGAAAGTACATAGGATTAAAAAAATTTTATTTGTGTTATGATGAATTTTGAAAATCTCAAGTCACCTCCAGGAGAATTTTCACCAAAAAATGGCATTTTTCAAACACTGGAATCCAGGACAATAGGTAGCAACACAGCACACTGTCATCACATGCCATTTCCAGAATGATCAGTGACAACTTTGGCAACAGAGACCCAGGAACACTCCAGATATTTTGAGGTAGATAAAACATTCATTCTATATGCTACCTCTTTATCTTAAATTTTAACAATTAAGAAGACAGAATTTTTTGGTTCTGAAGAAGATAGTCAAGAAGAAGAGTTTGTAGACTGACTCTGACTTATTTTAGCTGTGTGAAGTTAGGCATATAGTTTAACATTCCTGAGTTTCAGTTTTTTTCTTAATAACTAAAATGAGAATAAAAAATGTAAGCTTCATGTGATTTTAAAAAATGTAAAAACTTAAAAGATAAAAGTTTTTTTTACTCCAGTTATTATGTGTGCATTTTAGAGTATAAAAAATGACAATCATTCAGATAATAACTATTAGTCTCCAAAGCAATATAGTCTACATATTAATTTTATATTTATTTGAAATTGAGTGTTTATATACAAAATCTGGATTAAATATTTTTGAAAATTAATTTTGTCTATATTATACAAAGAAAAAAATAGTTTAAAAGCTAAATGACTTACCTAAGTCTAGTGAGTAAGTGGTAGAATTAAGAATTTAGTGTAGGCATTTTTTATTCTTATTTCAGTGCTTTTGCTATGCGAAAATGTTATTTCATTTATTACTAAGCAATTGATACAAGCAAATTTTGGAGTTTTACGGAGAAATATAGATATAGCACATTCATAACATTAAGATACATTATAATTTATTGATATTAACATTAAGGGAACATCACTAGACTAAGGGCTTTACACATATCATCTTATGTAATTTTATGATCTGTCTCTGACTGCCATACTGAAAATTTTATTCCTAGAAATATATTCAGGAGAAGATGGTGGTATAGCCAATCAAACTATACAAGTCTCAGTGTGAGTGAGTGAATGTATGGAAAAGTTGGTGTATGTGTCAGTGAGTAAGTGGGTGTGTGAGTGGCTGACTGAGGGAGGACTCTAGAGCAAGTGACCAGGGTTCTCCTTGTGAGTGGCTGGTGTCGCAGCTGCTCTGCTTGGTCCCTAGCACTTCCTGGGTCACAGAACCCGAGTGCCATTTTTTCAACAAAACCTTTCCCAGGAAGAAGCTGCTGGAGAGACTGCCGGTTCCAGGATCTGCCTCCACACTGCAGCACCTGGTCGAATGGACACTGGCAGTAAGAGCTGTGGAGGAAGAACAGCGAGGGAGCCCAGAGCAGAGCTCCACTGGAAAGAATGAAAGAGGCACCCTGTCACCATCTTGAAAACTGGAGAGGAAAGTGTTCTGACTCACTCACCACAGAGCGACAGACCTGATCCAGGGTCTACTCAGTGGTTGATTGTGACCAAGAGGGAATATCCTGAATGCACAAACTCTGGAGGGACAGGACAAGTACTGAGACTCAGGTACCCTGCCCCTACCCTGATTCAGCTGCGGGCCAAAGAATGTGGCCAGAAAAGGACAAGAAAGTCCTCCAAAGAGATCAGTGGTGAGTCCAGGACTGACCCAACCCCCTTCTCCCCAGCAATTCTCTGAAGATCAGACCCACATGGCTGGGGCACAATGAGAGTGAGGAGCCCAGGCAAAGCCTGCATGTCAACCACAATAGGCAGACTCCACTCCAGCATACCCACCCCTCAGTAACTGGGGAAGAGACAATCCTGCACCTCTCCAATAGAGGGGATACCCCATACCATACTAGAGTGGAAGGCGAGGACTAAAGTCCCACTCATTCCCACTGCCCCCTCCTCCTTCCCTGGGCTGGACACGAGGAGGCTAAGAATGACACCGAAGTTCTGCAGGAGATGGCAAAGGGGCAGCTGAGAGAACAATTACAGAACCTGCCACAAGAGGGCAGGTTTTTGTTTGTTTTTTAATTTTTTTAAAATTTTTCCTTTGTGCATAAATGTGTATGTGAGGGATCAACCTGCATACCCCTCCACTCCTTTTCTTTCTTTCTTCTTTCATTTGTCGTTTTCTGTGTGTGTGTGTGTGTGTGTGTGTGTGTGTGTGTGTGTGTGTGTGAAGGATTGGATGTCCATCTTTCAGTATTTTCTTTGTTTTTGCTTTTTTGTTCTTATTTTTTTTTTAGTTCAAAGTGTGTGTGAATACATGTGTGAGGGTTTGAGTTGAATTCCTTTTTTTTTTCATTTTCTGTTTCTTTTTCTTCTCCTTTCATTTTGGGTTGGGCATGTGTGTCTGTCTGTGTGTTTGGTTTTCCTGGTTTTTGATGTGATTGTCGTTTTTTGTTTTTCAGTTTGTTTGGGTGTGTGCATGTGTGTGTGTGCCTGTGTGTGTGTGTATGTGTATATGTGTGAGAGATTGTTTTTTGTTTTGGTTTCTGCTCTTGTTTTTCGGTGTTTACTTATTTTGTCCATCTTATTTCATTCTACTTTTCTCTGTTCTTCTTATTGTTGTTTCTATATCTTGGACTCAGGGAGTACACACATGAACCCATTGCATCATCACATAGAGTGGTGGTGGGAAGTGGGTCTCAGGGAACCCATGGCACAATCAGTGAACATTGTGATTTGCAAGTAGTTTATTAATACAGCTCCCCATCTTCTACCTTATTTGACTCTCAAAACTATAAGAGACAGCAAAGCTTCCCACTCAAAGCCCTGTTTCAAAATAGAACAAATTCAGAGCACTGATCAGGCAAGAATAGAGGACTGAACAAACATCAGAAGTGAAAGTCTCTCCAACTGCTACTGAATAGTGGAACTAAAGAGAAAAGAAAGACATCTGTCACAAATGAGGAATTAATCAATGTAGGAACACAGGCAATTCCCAGTGTTAAAAAGAGAAAACACCTGAAAAATCAGACCTCAAAACCCAAACAATGTAAGTCACCAACGACTAAACTCAGAATACAACAGGGATTAGGGAATGAATGGAAAGAGTGAACAAGAATCAAGAATGACAAGATGCAACACTGAAAGAAGATGAAAGAACACTGAAAGAAGAGATTTGGGGCATAAAAATTTCATCCAGTTAATAAATAACAAGATAACAACCATGGAAAGCAGAATTAATCCAGCAGAAGGAAGAATGTCAGAACTTGAAGGCCAAAACAGGGAATTAACTCAATCCGTGAAAAACATAGAAAGAAAACTAGAAAGAAAGAACAAAGCCTCCAAGGGATGTGTGATTATATCAAGAGGCTAAACCTATGCTTGATTGGTATCCCAGAAGAAGAAAAGAAGATGAATAACAACTTGGAGTAAGTATTCTAGGAGATTATCCAAGAAAAAGTTTCCCAACACACCAGAAGTGCAACTATCCAAACACAAGAGATACAGAGAATCTTCACAAGACATCAAATGAGAGGACCAACCCTTAGACACGTAGCAATTCACCTACACAAAGTAGCCACAAAGGAAAAAAAAAAAAAAAGAAAAAGAAAACTTAGGCAACAGAGAAAAATCATACTGCCTATGGAAGAAAACCATTAAGAATAGCAGCAGATGATTAAGAATATTGGCAGAAACTGCAAGCTAGATAGGATTGAAGTCCAATTTTCAAAGTCTTCAAAGATAGACAATTTCAATCACGGATTTTCTACGTAGCCAAGTTAAGCTTTATCAGTGATGGAAAATTAAAATCCCTCCCAGACATTCAATTCCTTAGAGATTATGTAGCTTTCAGACCAGCTCAACAGGAGATGCTTAAAAAGCTATTAAGCAAAGAAGAAAGAATAAAGAATGACCATCTACTTCTCAAGAGAACAGCAGAACACAGCATTCACAGAGAATACACAGTGACTGCAAACTTGAAAATACAAACATATATCAACTGAAAATCTAAAACAAAATAAAGAAACAAAAACCTTTATAAGAACCTCATGAGAGGGATAAACAATCAGATTTCAATATTCTGCCTGAATATGAATGGACTAAATACACCACTGAAAAGACACAGAATGGCAAGCTGGATAAAATCAATGACTCAATAATTTGCTGTATCCAGGAAATTTATCTCATCAGGGTCACACAAACTCAAAGTTAGACAATGGAAAATGAGTTTGCAGGGAACTGCAACACAAAAGATGGCAGGAGTCACAATTATATCAGACAAAACAAACTTTAAACTATCAAAAATTTAAAAAGATACACAAGGACACTACATAATGGTAAAAGTTTCAGTCATTCAACAAGACATAGCCATCCTAAACATATATGCACCAAACATAGGAGCACCAGCTTTTGTAAAGCAACTACTATGTAAACTAAAAAAAAAGATATTGACTCTAACACTATTATAGCTGGGGACTTAAATACCCACTAACAACCTTATATAGATCATCAAGGCAAAAAATCAACAAAGAGATCTGGAACCATAACTTGATTACCTGACCAAATGGACTTAGTAAATATCTACAGAACACTACACCCGGAATGTATTCCAAGATTGATCACATCTTGAGCCACAAATCAAATATAAATAAATTTCATAAAATTGAAATATTGCCATACACCTTCTCAGATCATAGTGGAATAAAAATGTATATCAACACCAAAAAAATTTCCCCCAAACCCACAAAAACATAGACATTAAACAGCATGATGCAGAACGACTACTGTGTCAACACAGAAATTAAAAGAGAAATTAAAATATTTCTGGAAACAAATGAAAATGAAGAAACATCCTACCATAACCTCTGAAGTGTCATGGAAATAGTTCTAAGAGAGGAATTTATGTCTCTACAAACACATCAAGAAAATGAAAACATCACAATTTAAAGCCTAAGAAATCATCCAAGAGAGTTGGAAATATAAGATTATCAACCATAACTTTAGCATAAGAAGATTGATCATCAAAATAAAAGCACAAATATGGGATATAGAATATAAAAATATCATAGAAAAAATTCAACAAAATAAAAAGCTTATTCTTTAAAAGAATAACAAAATTGATGGACCCCTAGTCAGAATGACAAAGAAAAAAAGAGAAAAAGTCCAAATAAACACAATTATAAATGCAAAAGATCAAATCACAACTGACCCCAAAGAAATACAAAAGAATATCAAAGGTTACTATGCACACCTTAATGGAAATTAACTTGATACCCTAAGTGAAATGGAGGATTTTCTGACATCACACAACCTCCCAAGTTTGAAACAAGAAGACATTGAGACACTAAGTCGACCAATAACAACCCAGGAAATTGACTCCATCAGATGAAAATATCCACAAGTAATATCCCTGGAGCAGATGATTTTCCAGTGGAATTCTCCAAAACATACAAGGAGGAGCTGATACCCATCCTATTGAAAGTATTACAGGCAATTGAGAAAGATGGAATTCTCCCCAAATAATTTACAAAGCTAGCATCACACAGATATGCAAACCAGATAAAGATCCAACAAAAAAAGAGAACTATAGGTCAATATCCCTAATGAACATAAAAGCAAAAATTCTTAACAAAATCCTAACAAATCCGATCCAGCAACACATCTCAAAAATCATCTACTATGACCAAGTAGAATTTATCCCCAGATTATAAGGCTGGTTTTCCACAAGACCATAAATGTAATTAAATACATCAACAGATATAAAACCTCATGATTATATCACTAGATGCAGAAAAAGCTTTTGATAAAATCCAGCATCCCTTCTTGATAAAAACCCTTAAACACCTAGGCATAGAAGGAACATACCTCAAAATAGTAAGTGCCATCTATGATAAACCCACAGCTAGCATATTGCTAAACAGAAACAGACAGAAACAGGAAGCAGTTCTTCTGAAAACCAAACAGGACAAGGTTGCCCACTCTCAATCCTCTTGTTCAACATTGTGTTGGAAGTCCTAGCTAGAGCAATTAGACAAGACAAGGAAATCAGAGGTAACCAAATAGGAAAAGAGGAAGGTAAGTTATCTCTCTTTGCTGATGATATGATCCTATACCTTGAAACCCCAAGATAATCTGTCAAAAACCTGCTTTCACTGATACTTTGACAAAGTCTTGGAGTACAAAATAAATGTGCAAAAGACAGTTGTATTCTTACACACCACCAACAAGCAAGCAGAGAACCAAATAAAAAGCATAATCCCATTCACAATAGCCACAAAAAAAGAGAAATACCTTGTTATCTTCCTAATCAGAGAAGTGAAAGACCTTTACAATGAAAACTATAAAACACTACTCAAAGAAATACAAGAAGACACAAACAAATGGAAAATTATTCTATGTTCATGGATAGGAAAAATCAACATTATTAAGATGTCCATCCTACCAAAAGCAATCTACAGATTCAGCACAATACCCATTAAATTACCAATATCATTCTTCTCAGACCTGGAAATGACAATACAGAAATTCATATGAAAACATAAACAAGTAAGAATAGCCAAAATAATTCTCAGCAAAAGAAATAAACTGGGTACATACTTCCAGATTTTATACTTTACTATAAGACTACAATAATTAAAACCATCTGGTACTGGTAAAAGAATAGGCATATGAACCAATGGAACAGAGTGGTGATTCCAGAAGCAAAATCTCAAATTTCTTAAACTCATCTTTGACAACAATTAATGGGGAAAGGAAAACCTATTCAGTAAATTGTGCTGGGAAAACTAGAGAACCACATGCATAAGATTGAAACAGGATCCCTACCTATCACCATACACAAAAATCAACTCTAAATGGATTAAAGACCTAAATGTAAAGCCTCAAAATATAAGAACCTTAGAAAATTCAGGAGACATCCTTATGGATATTGGAACTGGCAACCAATTCCTGATCAAAACCCCAAGTGCCCCTTCCATAAGAGATATGATAGACAAGTGGGACCTCATCAAACTGAAGAGCTTCTGCAAAGTCAAAGAAATCATAAAGAGAGCAGGGAGACAGCCCACACAATGGGAAAAAATTTATATTTGCTAACTCTATGCCTGACAAATGCTTACATCCAGAATCTGAAAGGACCTCAAACAGCCCCCTTAAAAAATGGGCAAAGGCCTGGCTGGTAGCTTAGCCTATAATTTCAGCACTTTGGGATACTGAGATGAATGAATTGCCTGAGCCCGCAGGTTTGAGACCAGCCCGGCAACTTGGCGAGACCTTGTCTCTATAATAGATCAAAAATTATCCTGGCATAGTAGTACATGCTGGTAGTTCCAACTACTTGGAAGGCTGAGGGAGAAGGATTGCCTGTGCCCACCAAGTCTACACTGAGGTGGTAATGAGGGTGCCACTGTACTCCAGCCTGGGCAATGGAGTGAGACTGACTCAAAAAAAAAAAAAAAAAAAAAAGACCAAAAGACATAAATAGACACTTCTCAAAAGAAGATATACAGGCAGCCAACAGACACATGAAAAAGTGCTCGGCCTCACTAATCATCAGAGAAATACAAATCAAAATCATTTAGATACTACCTAACCACAGTAAGAATGACTATCATTAATAAAACAAACAACAGATGCTGGAAAGGATGCAGAGAAAAATGAGCACTTCTACACTACCAGTGGGAATGTAAATGAGTGAAACCTCTTTTGGAAAACAGAGTGGTGATTTCTAAAAGAACTGGAAATTGATCTTTCATTTGACCCAGAAATCCCCCTACTGAGAATATACCAAGAGGAACTCAAATCATTCTACAAAAAAGATACCTGCATATGCATGTTTATTGTAGCACTGTTCACAATAGCAAAAACATGGAATCAACCATGCTGCCCATCAAAAGTGGACTGGATTAAAAAAAGAAATATATATATCTATATATATATCTATATATATATATCTATATATATAGATATAGATAATCTATATCTATATATATAGATATATATATATAGATATATATATAGATATATATATAGTACATTTACACAATGGAAAATTATGCAGCCAAACAAAAAAGGACAAACATATGGACTTCACAGCAACTTTCATAGATTTAGAGTCTATCATACTCAGTGATCTATCACAGAAACAAAGAACTGAGTACCATGTTCTTACCCATAAGCAGACCCTGAACATTTATCATAATACTATAAGAAAGGGATTGGCAGTAGCAGGATACTGCCAAGGTGGTATGGAGAAATGCAACATCAATAAGGGTACCTGATCCAAAATCAGATGAAGTGGGGACCAAAGGGAGGCCCAAACTTTACCTGCATGATGATCACTTGTATGCCTAATCCTGAATTCTACCCCAAATCTTTAAAATTAAAAATAAAGAGGATAAAAAGGAAATATATTCAAATGAGTAGGCATTATTATTAATCAGTTGTTTTCTGGTTTCTGGTCTATAAAATTAAAAACCACATTTTTCCCCCCAGCCTCTTCCTTAAAATCTCAAACTCTTCATATTTTCAAATTAGCATTATTGTGGAAATAATACATTTCTAACTTTTGCAAATTTGCTGTGTCAGTGAATATATTTATTTTCTAGGCAAATGTTTGGCATTTTTTCTCCCAATGTATTTCAGAATAGTGATGTAGTTCATTGACAGAACCTGAACTTATAGAACATAGCTATTTAAAAATAAAAGTAAAATAGTATTATGCTCCCCACAGGCATGTTAGAACTTCTTTGGGATTCATTTTGTCTTTTTTTTTTTTTTTGAGTTAGTGTCTCATCACTCTGTTACTCAGGCTGGAGTGCAGTGTCACTTTCACAGTTAACACAGCTTCCACCTGCTGGGCTCAGGCTTCCTTTTGCCTCAGCCTTCCAAATAGCTGGAACTAGAGGTGCCACCACACCTCACTATTTTAAAAAAATTATTGTAGAGATGAGATTTTACCATGTTATTCAGGCTGGTCTCCTATCCTTGGGCTCAGGCAATCCTCCTGTCTCCTCCTTCCAAAGTGCTGGGATTACAGGCATGAGTCACTGCATCCAGCACTCATTTTGTCATTTTTGTTTAAAAAATTATTCATTAAGTAAATACAAGCTCCCTTAGAATTGTATTCATATATTTAAGTTGTTATGTCTATTTTAAAATCGTAATAGTTATTAAATTACAATGATATTTGTCATTGTACGGTGTTCCATGTGAAATATTAAACATTTTGGCAATAATTTCCTTGTTAATTTGCAATGCTAAGGAGAATTGAATAATTACTTTTTAATATCACTCTTATTTTTATCTCAGATGTAGTACCTGAACAGAAATATACATTGCTACACATCCATTTCTATAAAATAGTGTTCTGAATGAGGCAGTATTGTATATGTACTTTTGCATAGGACTTTTGAAGTAATATATCAAGCAAGTATGTTTCTGACTATTTATGTTTGGGTAAGATAGACCCAGTTGAGGCAAGTGCTGGCAGTCTCAGCCAACTGTTTTTCAAAGAACTGCACATAGGTATTTAGAACCATAGCATTATCTTAATATTTCCAGATACTTTAATGAATTTTCACTCTAATTAAGTGTGCAACTTGCAGAGATTATTGGATGCCAGATTGCTGTGACTGGCAACAAGCTGTCTTTGTTCATAGTCAAATTTGTATCACCTAAACACCTTTTTTTCGAACTTTTGCTATAGAAGAAATTACATTTTATTTCAGTTAAATAACTATTAAATTGTTAAATACCTAAGTACACAGTTAAAATCTTCAGGAAAACCAATTTAAACAAAACAGAGAAATAAAAACTATCAACCACATAGGAAAACAGATGGAAGAAATGAAGAGTCATCAAAGTTCATTGTTAAAATTTAATGTTGGAATGTCAGAATACTTACGGGAGTTACACTGTGGTGTGACTGCATGTTACTTCCATTTCTGGTTGGTAATTAATTAGTACAAAATATATTTGCTGTTGTTTAACAAGGTTAAATTATGCCTTGTGTATTATGTGGTAACTTTTGTTAGAAGTCACTTACAAAGTATCTTTTTAAACCAACTGGAACAATCATACATTTTTAATGATATAAATACCCAAAATATATTCTGTAAGTTTTAAATTTTAAGTTCTTTTGTACTCTGAATCTTTAATTATTCTGGGCTGGTTTGTGTTAAAAATAGTTTATCAGTTATTGCTACATATAATATTCAATATTGCATTAAAGATAGTCAAGTAGGAACACATTTACATTCTTCACCGGGAATCGAAGGAGAAATTTTAAAGTGCTATGCAATAGATATCATGTTTCCATATTTCTGCTCAAATGTCAAGTCCATTTTTAGCTTGTCTTCTAATCAGAAAGTTATATGTGGAAAGCAGGATAAAACATTTCTCATAGCTTCAGTGTACTAAAAAAAAAAAAAATCAAAGAATATAGGTCATGAAGGCATAGTGTTTAGGTGTGAAAGCAGAGCAAGCGAGCAATCCAAAGACAGAGGCATTCCAGAGTTATAATATACAGTAATAGGCTGCAGGACTTGCAGAATGTGTAACAAGGAACAAAATGTTTTAGGAAGACAATTGGAAAGGACCATATCAAAAGTGAACTTTGATTCGCCTCATAAACAGATACTGAGATTTTTTTTTTTTTTTACAAATAGAAACAAAGATTCCAATTTAAAAATTTTACCATCATAGTTAAAAATAAAATAGTTACACTCAGATGAGAACCAGCAAAAAGCAATCAAGGTTGTAAAAAGTAGTCGGAAGAGATCTTTAAAGAAGAAAACTTGATTATATGAGAAACTTATTGTTTTATATAATTATATATAAGCTAACTATACAGCATCTTTTTTTGTGTGTGTAAGTAGTAGGGACTGAGACTGTCTTCATTCTATTAGTGTTGCTATAAAAGGAAAAAAAAAAGATTTATTTGGCTCATGATCCTGATGTCTGAAAAGTACAAGACTGGGCATCTGGAGCCGGCCTCAGGCTGCTTCCCTAAGCGCAGAAGGCAGGCAAAGGGTAAGGTGTGTGGAGATATCACAGGCCAGAGAGAGGAGGAAAGACTAGGGGTAGGAGGGATTGTCAGGCTCTTTTTAACAATCAGCTCTTGTGGGAAGTGTTAGAGTGAGAGCTACGTCTTCTTCCTCCCCCAACCTCCACTCAGCATTAATCTAGTTATGAGGAATCTGCATCTGCCCTCATGGAGGAAACACCTTCAATTCCGTCTCACTTACAACATTCATACCCAAGTTTTGTTTTTGCTTTTTTTTTTTTTTGAGTTGGAGTCTCACTCTGTCGCCCAGACTGGAGTGCAGTGGCCGCTGCCGGCCACTGCAGCCTCGACCCGCTGGGCTCCGGTGATCCTTCCGCCTCAATCTTCCGAGTAGCTGGAACACCAGGCGCGCGCTACCACGCCCGGCTGATTTTTTTATTTATTGTAGAGATGAGGTCTCGCTGCCCAGGCGGGTCTTGAACCCGCGGGCTCAGGCAATTCACTCACCTCAGCCTCCCAAAGGCGCGGGATTACAGGCTGAGCCACCGAGCCCAGCCATACCCAAGTTTCATCATGAGATTTTGAGGGTACAAACATCCACGCTATACTGGACAGAGATAGTCTAAAGTTTGTTGTTGTGATCTTTACTAGATTTTTTTTTTCCATTTCATAGTGTGATAAAATACTACATTTATATATATATTTTTTAATTTTAAAGATGTGGGGTATAATTCAGGGTTAGGTATACAAGTGTTCATTACACAGGTACTCTTGTTGATGAGGTGTGCTCCTCCCTCCCCTAGCAGATTCCCACTACTGCCAATCCCACATATGGGAAGTTGATGTCAGTTGGATTTCTATACACCAATAATAAACAAACAGAAACCCATATAAAAAGGACAATCTTATTCACAATAACCACACACACAAACAAAAATGAAATACCTTGGAACTAGAGTCTATAATACTGAGTGACCTCTCACAGAAACAAAGATCTGAGTATCATATGTTCTCACTCATATAGTGGACCTTGATCATCCAACGCACTACCATAAGAAAATGACTGACAGTGGTGGGAAACTATACGGGGGTGGGGGGAAGGGGAGTGGGACTATTGTAGTAAACATCTGTCTGGGGATGGGGAGACACATGTTATCAACAAGGGGGCCTGAATGAAGCATATTTGCATACCTAACCCTTAACTGTACCCCACAATATCATAATAAAAATATTGATTAAAAAAAAAGAAATGCAACTGTCTTTTGCATATTTATTTTATACCCTGAGAGTTTGTTAAAGTCCTTTATCAGTGCAAGGAAGTTTTTGACAGATTCTCTTGTGTTTTTGAGGTATAGCATCATGTCATCTCCAAATAGGGCTAACTTGACTTCCTCTTTTCCTATTTGGACACCCCTGATCTCCTTCTCTTGACTGCTCTAGCAAGGACTTCCAAAACTATGTTGAAAAGAATAGGTGAGAGGGGCAACCTTGTCTTATTCCAGTTTTCAGGAAAATGGTTCCAGTTTCTGCCTGTTTAGCAGTATGCTGGCTGTAGGTTTCTCATAGATGACTCTTACTATTTTGAGGTATGTTCCTCTATGCCTAGATGTTCAGGGGTTTTTAGCAAGAATAGGTACTGAATTTTATCAAAACTTTTCCCACGTCTAATGATATAACCATGTGGTTTTTGTTTTTACATCTGTTGATGTATTTAATTACATTTGTGGTCTTGCAAATGTTGAACAAGCCTGCATCCAGGGGATGAAGCCTACTCAGTTGTGGTGGATAATTTTTAAGTTGTGTTGTTGGATTCTGTTTGGTTGGATCTTGTTGAGAATTTTAGCGTCTATGTTCATCAAGAATATTGGCCTTTAGTTCTCTTTCTTAGTGAATCTTTACCTGTTTTGGGTATCAATGTGATGTTACCCTCATAAAATGATTTGGGGACAGTTCCATCTTTCTCAATTGCTTGGAATATTTTAATAGGATTGGTATCAATTTCTCCTTGTATATTTTGTAGAATTCTGCTGGTAAGTCATCTGCTCCAGGACTTTTTTTGTAGATAGTTTTCTTATGACATAGTCAATTTCCTGGATTGTTATTGGTCTATTTAGGAACTCTATTTCTTCTTGTTTCAACCTGGGGAGGTTGTGTGATGTAATAAAGTCCTCCATTTCACTTATATTTTTTTGTTTGTTTCCATACAAGTGTACATAGTAGTCTCTGATAATCTTTTTTTTTCTGCCCCCAGGTTCAGTAGTAACTTGATCTTTTGCATTTCTGATTGTGTTTATTTGGGCTTTTTCTCTCTTTTTCTTGGTGCATCTAGGTAGGCATCCATCAATCTTGTTTATCCTTTCAAAGAACCAGCTTTCCATTTTGTTGATTTTTTAATACTATCTTTTTGCCTTCTGTGCCCAAAATTTGGGCTTTTATTGTAGTGATCTGGAATCTTCTACTGAAATTATGGTTTTAGCAGTCTTGCTTTTCCAGCTTCCTTAGGCTATTTGTTAGGCTGTTAATTTGTATTCTTTCTATTTTTTCATGTGTGTTCATAGAGATATGATCCTCTCTTAGTATTGTTTTCATGGCATCCCAGAGGTTTTGGTAAGATGTTTCCTAACTTTCATTTGCTTCCAAGTATCTTTTAATCTCTGTTTTAATTTCCATTTTGCCCCAGGATTTGTTTAGCATCATGCTTTTTAGTGTCCATGTCTTTGTGGGTTTGGGGGGAAATTTTGTTAGTGTTGATATCTATTTTTATTTCACTGTGGTCTGAGTAGATGCATGACAGTATTTCAATCTTATGGAATTTGTTTATGCTTGATTTTTGGATGAGGATGTGGTTAATCTTTGACTCTAATGCTATCATAGCTGAGGACTTAAATACCCCACTTAAATACAACCCTAGACAGATAATCAAGACAAAAAATCAGTATGAGCCTTGACCAATTGGACTTAATTATACCTACAGAACAATCAAACTAACAACCATGAAATATACATTCTACACATCACCACATGGATACGTATTTAAGTCCTCAGCTATGATAGCATTAGAGTCAATTTTTAAAAAGTTTATCTAGAAGTTGTTTTATGAAAGTTTGTGGTCCTTTGTTGAGTGCATATATGTTTTGGATGGATATTTCTTGCTGATGGATTAAACCTTTTATCATTATGTAGTGACCTTTTGTATCTTTTTTAATTTTTGGTAGCTTAAATTTTGTCTGATATTAAGATAATGACTCCTGTTTTCTTTTGGGTTCTGTTCATCTGAAATTTTGTTTCCCATCCTCTTACTTTGAGTCTGTGAGTGTCCTTTCTGGTGAGGTGAGTCTCTTGAAGACAATATATTGTTGCCTCATGATATTTTATTCTTTTTGCTATTCTATGCCTTTTCAGTAGTGTATTTAGTCCATTCACCTTTATGCTAATTATTGAGATGTGAGAATTTATCTCTGTCATGATGTTCTTATGGTGTTTGTTGTTGTTGCTGTTTGTTTGTTTTTTATCTTTCTTTTGATTTTGGGATTGAGTCACGTGTGTTTTCAATTTTTTTTCCTGCACTCTTGTGAAGAACCGTGTCATTATTTTTTTCTTTTCTTCTGTGTTTAATACTTTCTTAAGTGTTTCTTGTAAAACTGGTCTGGAGGTAGTGTACACTCTTTACACTCTTAAGGATTGAATGTCTGGGAAAGGTCTAATTCTCCATCACTAATGAAGCTTAGCTTAGCTGGGTAGGTAACTCTTGGTTGAAATTGTTTATCTTTGAGAATTGTGAGGATTGGGTTCCAAACTCTCCTAGTCTAAAGTGTTTCTGTAGATAAGTCTGCTGCTATTTTAATAGGTCTTTCCTGGTAAGTAGTCTGATCTTTTTCTCATGCTGCCTTTAGAATTTTTTCTTTAATACCTACTTTATGTAGGCAAATTACTATATGTCTAGGAATTGGTCTTCTCATTTGTCATCTCACAGAGGTCCTCTGAATCTCTTGTGTTTGAATGTTCTTGTTACTGATGAGGGAAGTTTTCTTGGATAATTTCATGGAATGCTTGTTCCAGGGTGGTGTCTGTCTCTCCTTCTGCCTAAGGAATTCCAGTTAATCTCAGGTTCAGCCTCTTGAAATAATTGTTCATGTATCAAAGGTTTTGTTCTGTTTTTTTAGCTTCTTTTCTATGCTTTTTAACGGCTTGGTTTAGTTCCATATTTTGGTCCTCAAGCTCTGAAATTCTTTCTTCTGCTTGGTTAAGTCTGCTTTCCATGCTTATCAGTTTGCTATTTATTCAATTCACTATATTCTTTATTGCTGTTATCTCATTTACCAAAGTCTTCATTCTTTTCTCTTGTCTCTCCTCAATTCTGTTTATTCTCTCTATTAATGTCTTGATACCTAGGTTTGTGGTTTGAGACCAGTCTTTCTGGGGACTCTTCATTGTTTCTGTTTCAGAGTCTGTATTCTCAGTGTCTGACTTCCCAGGGGTCTGTGTGAGACCCATATTCTTCTTTTGGTTTTTCTTCATTTGTGTAGATTTTCCTCCCCCACTTTAAGCTCTTTTCAAATTCTGTTGTTCAGAGCTGGGGAGGGGGGTAACTTTTACTTCTGTTTGCTCAAGCTCCTATTCTTTCTAACGTGGATCCTTTTGCTTTGCTTAATTCTGGATTGTGATTGGACCTGTACTTTTTGCAGTTTTGAGACTAAATTGAGGGAGTAGTTGTGATTCAGAAACTATCTGCAGATTCCAGTATCCACGGACAGGTATGCGGGTCCCTTGAAACCCACTTCCCACTGTCTTACACTCTGTCCATGCAGTGGGGGTATAGGTTTGCCCCCTGAAAGCATAATGAGGCAAACAAAGGAAATGGAAAAAGGAAGGAGGGGGATGAGAGGAAGGTGACAAAAGAGACGAAGAAGAGGGAAAACAGACTGGTTCCAACTAAAAAATGATAGGAAACACATACAAAAACAAAGAAGGTAGAAAAAAACAAAGCACGGGCAATCATACAAATACACAAAGTGACAAAAGAGAAAAAAAATCCTATTGACATATTCTCCCTCAAAAATACCCATACACAAACAGGAATTATAAATACAAAACAAAACAATAAAATAACCTAAACAAAGCAAGTACAAAAACATAATCAAAAACAGAAAGAGAAAAGAGGAAAAAAAAAAAACGCGAAACTAAAGCAAACAACAATGGCAACAAAAACAAGCAGAAAAAAAACCAAAAAAACAACAGCAACAACAAAAACACCCAAAAAACAAAACTCACTCTAAGGCAGTTCCTCTAACTTCAACTTCCTTTCAGCTCTGGTCTTCAGCCCTTCCCTTATGCTCACAGTTCAGGCTGATAGGGTTGCTTTCCTCATGGGTCAGATGCCCCTTAGACTATTGTGGGAAGAGCATGGATCAGATCAGGACTCACCCTGCCCACTGCTGTCAAGTCTCCCACTTAGATCTAACATGTCTGTGCCTATCTAGCATGGGGGAGTAGCATTTGTCTCTGAGTTTGATGAGATTACCTCTAGGTCCCAGATTGGAGGCTGGGTGGAACTGGGTGGGGCAATGCAGGTCTCTGCCTGTTCCTGGGACAGCAAAAAGGGCTCTGATTGGTTTTTCCTCACTGGTGGCGGGGCTTCTCTCCAGCTTTCCCTGATCTCTCTCCAAAGATTGGATCGGGTACACCAGCCACTTTGCTGTCACAGATGATGGTGTGGACCAGGCACCAGGTGATGACAATCAGCTATATTCAGCAAACTTTTCTCAGGAGAGTCTTGAGAACAGCAGATGTCCTGCATGTGGGTGGCTCCAACCTCAGGATGGGTGGGGGGCAGGGGGAGTTTGCAGTCACCTCCAGAGGAAAACGCTGGGTTCATGAATCCAAGTTTCCCCTCAGATGGACTTTCACTCATCCACTGGCACACACCCACTCACAAAGACAGTCTTTATGGACATTTGCTTTTGCAGAGACTCTCACAGTCTGGCCTGTCCTGTTGACATCCTGCTGGAAATCCCCTAGATTAATATTTGAATCAAAGGACTCAATAAAGTGAATTGTCCTTCCCAATATAGGTGAGAATCATTCATTCCACTGAGGTCCTAAGATCAGAAATACACAAAGATGTCCATTCACCACTTTTCTTTAGTTGTGCTGGAGGTTGTAGCCAAGGTAATTAGATTAAAAAGGAGAGAAGGAGGGAGGAAGGGAGGTAGGGAGGGAGGGTGGGAGGGAAGGAAAGGTTGAGGAGGAAAGAGAGAAGACTCCTCAATGCTAAATTTTATCTATCTGTCTTTGGTGTTAAATCTCATTTAACTCTGCTGATGTACGGACTTTAGCATAATAATCCTTGACAGGTATATATGAGTAAAATTAACTGTGAATTTATCTTATAGGAGATCCATGTAGAAGAATTTTAGAAGAATTGGGAAGACAAGTTTATTTACTAGGAGGAATGCCATAATCAACCATCACCATCATCCTCCCTAAGAAAGGGAGAGAAAATGATCTTATAGAATCTAAGGACAGGAGGTAAGAAGATGGGACAGTTAGTGCTGGTAAATTGAGCAAAGATTCAGGTTGACATAAAGAAGAAACAATAAAAGAAGAATGAACTTCATGCAGAAGGAACTTCTACCTGCCCATCCATGGTCAAATCCTATATTCTGAATATGCTCAAAATTGTCTATCAGAAGGTTCACCTTCTTTTTAGTAATGAGTTCTTTATCCATGTTTTTGATAAGGCTGTAGCTAACAATCCCAGGCAATACTATATTTTAAAGGATTCATAGTACAAATGAGTGCTTCTTATTTTTCTTCTTTTCCTCCTTCTTCATATAACATTAAATCATGTAATCAGAATCCATGAAAGAATAAGTTAATATTCAGATTTCATTCTCACTGAATGTATATAAAAGAGAGAGAGAAAAAAAACACAAGCAATTAAACAGCTGCCCTTTAATCAGCATCTACTAAGTTTAGAACATTGTTCTGGATTATTTATATTTGTTATTTAATTTAATGCTTAATATTTCTCCAGGAACCTGTGGTATTTTTACTGAGTAGGAAAGCTCAGAGTGATCCAAGTTTACACAGCTGGAAAGCCATAGAGATTGAAATTGGTTTGAGGTTTCTCTAACTCCAAAGCTCCTTCTGTTAACCCCCTACCACACACACACTTCTAATTTGAAAACTATCTCTGCCTTACTGATGCTTAGAGTATTATTTTAAAACTAAAATACATATCTCTTACATAAAATACATCACAGAATATTATGTTGGATTTTGCAATAAAAATAATAATAATAACAAAAACCCAAATCTCTAAACCTATTTTTGCTAAATGACTGAATTTCTTCCATATTAGCAAACAGAAAGGACATTTTTCTTCTGTCTTAATATTTAGTAATTGTCCTCAAATTTTTGCCACTCCTGGAAGTTCCTTTTTTGTCTTTTCTCACAGCTCCTTGGACATGACCATCTGATTTTCCCTTACTTTCTGGGAGGTTCTTTTCTTTAGTTTTTGCTGCTTAACCTTATTAATATATAGTATTCTCAATGCTCTGTCCTTGTCCTGATACCTCTTCTACCTAGTAATCAATTCTTGGTCAACCACAACAATTTTCCTGATTCTGTCTAATGAGACAAAGGTCTTTAGCAAGCTGTAACACAACACAACTCTTTCATATTTACTCAAAATCATTTCATTTAACATATATTTATTTAACAAATTTGTGTCAAGCTAATACAGTGTGACAGGCACAGTGTTTGGCTCTGTGAACACAGTAGTTTACAAAACATATCAAGTGCCTGCTCTCAAGTAGTTTTAATGTCCCATCGATATGTCTGACTCTATACGCTGCAAATCTGACTGTCACTTCATTTGAAAAATTTTTTTTCTAATATTTTCTATCTGAGTGACTAACACTCCATTCATTCATATTCTTAAATTAGAATCTTGGAGTCAGCATATCTCTTCACACACAATCTGTCATGTCAATAAATGCTGCAAATTCTGTCATTCATTGTCTCACAATTTTTTTTTCCATTTCCACTCTTGTTGCCTGACTCTCATCACTTCTCATTGGATTCTTCAGGAAAAGCCTCAAACTATTTTTTCTACATCCTGTGTAATCTATTTTCCACACTACTTCTAGAATGACCTTTCTAAAAAGCAAATTTGATCAGGACACTCCACTACTCAAAAGCCCTGGCTGCCTTCCCAGAGCTCTCAGTAAAGTTCAAACAGTTTAACACACAAAATTTTGTTTTGCTTTCTCTCTTTACATTATTTTTTGTTTATATGCAATCTTGTATATAATCGCTATATTCAATCTACAAATTGAATAGTATAATTTCTCACTTCTATATGTTCATTCATTCAGACTTTCTCAGCTCAAAAACTTTATTTCAGAGAATTTTCTCTGGATTTATCTAGATGAATTAGATAAATATTAGACATGCTTCCTTTTGCATTCAGTGCATCCTAAAATCACTTTTACACTGAAGTTTAATTTATTTCCTTAATTGTGTTCCATCTGAATTGTATGTTAAATAGATGTGAACTTTACTTACTTTTCAAACCCTCTCGTATTTACTGGACCATGAAAGGCACTCAACACTTACTTAATAAAATAATGTAAATAATAATTATACACCTGACCTAATGGTCTGAAGTCAGTCAGAGGTTTTATGTAGGTGTAGAACATACTTGGCATTGAAGTACATTCCCTTTTTGAGTAGGTGTTGAAAAGAGATGTCTTTGGTTAAAGCAACATCACGTAGAAAGGGACAGACATGTAAAAAGTAGAGACTTACCTGTTTGAAAAATGGTATCAGTAGCTAGATGTCCTAAAATATACACTGGTATTGATAGGTGATATCTAGTGTAATGAAAATCTGTAGGACTTCCTTCCTTTCTTCCTCCCTTCCTTCTTCCCTTTCTTCTTCTTCTTTTTTTTTTTCAGATGCCATTTAAAAGGAAAATTCTTGAAGATACAATATCTTTTCATTCATTGATAGCAAAGATTGTCAGTACCCACGGAATCCTTTTTTTTTTTTTCCAGTGCCATGTTTTATTTTCATCAAACAAGGAACAAATATTGATTTGCTTTCTTACCTGATTCATACAAATATAAATCCGTGGGTCTTGCTATTTGTACTCCACATTTTGCTCTGTGGGTACACCTAATGAATCAAATCTTAAATTCAGACTCCATGGATTTCTGTTTTATTTAGTTTCCTCTTGTCTGCTATGTGAGTTATCCTTATCAGATGTTCTTGGGGTTTATCTGTGTTTTGGGACTGTTTGTCTCTGTGCACATGTCTCCTTCTGAAGATTACTTTCTCTCTTTCTCTTCTCCTCTATGTGCTACTTTATGGATCAAGTAGAAAGGCAGTGTAGCATGAAGACTCCTTGGGCTGGAATAATGGTTCTGATCCTTACACATTGTGTGACATGGTAAATTATTTAACATTTCTGTGTTTCAGCAATAAAATAGGAATAATAATAAGATTTTCATAGAGTAGTCAAGAGATTTAAAATATTTAACATATGTAAGGCACTTTAGGAAGATAATAAATAATACATTTTACATTTTATTATTCTCCCAGAATACTGCCTCTTGCTAATAGCATACACACACAATACACACACATATGTGTATATACATATGCACTTATTTTTATCATGCAGTTTACTTAAACATGAAATTTTGTATACACGGCTTGGTGCTGCTCCTGTATTTGTCTTTTCCTTAAATGAACTATAAGAGTTAAGATTTCTTTCTTAAATGGTCTTTACATTTGATCACTCATTAGTTGCTTGCTAATGAAATTGCATTTTTTTTGTTCATCATAATTGACAGGATGTCAAGTGGAGGTATTTTAAAACCAATGTAAATGATAAATTATGTATCTTGATAACTAATGAAACCCTAATCAGCAGTGTCAGAAGGTTTATTTGCATTCTATTGACATTCATTGGCACTCTCTGGTATCCTTTTATATATGTCTAATTATGTACATATAAATGGCATTAAAACTTGATTATTGGCCAGGGCACTTAAATTTTGATCATTTTGAATTTATATTTTATCTTTCTTGGAAAGTAAATAAGTTTTATCTTATTTTTTCTTCTTTTGTTTTTCCTTTGAGAACCTCTCTCTCTCTGTCTCCCAGGCTGGAGTGTAGTGGTGTGATCATAGCTCACTGTAGCCTCAAACTCTGGGGTTAAACGATCCTCCCAACTCAACCTCCCAAGTAGCTAAGACTACAGGTGAGTGCCACCATGACTAGCTAATTTTTAATTTCTTATTTTTTCTTTAATATCTGCTTGCAGATATCATATAACAGCTTAGAAATTTTTTAGTGCTATTTGAAGCAACTGTTTGTCAAGTGAGAGGAGCCACTGATAGTAGCAGTAAACTCAATTTATTATAAAAATTGTTATAACCCACAAATAACATTATGACCTGAGAAATACACACTTTTACCTAGCATAATAGTGGAAAAAGGTGCAGCAATATGTCATTTTAAATGAAGCAAATGGAAATTAAGAATATTTTGAAAAATGAACATTCAAGAGATAGAACATATATAGATATTCAGGGCAATGATAGAACAAATACTAAGGCAAGTAATAAGACAACATGCAAACTTGTGTGGTTACAATAATATGTGGTAGAATTGCTCAAATTGCTTTGAATTTGGGGTTTTTGAAATTTATCTGAAGCTATTTAAAAATACATATATAAATATCATATATTTAGACTTTTTGAAATTTTATGTAATAAAATGATACTGATTTAGTTATTTGGCTTTTATTGTGTTTATAATTTGCACATAATGCTTATATTTTTCAGGTAGTCATACACATCAAAAAGTATTCTACTGTCTTTGCCTTTAGTCCAATTTAATATCTTTGCTCTTTGATATTATGTAGATTATGTAGATTTTGTTTCATTGGTACCTTCATGGTTATATGGTTTATATATAATGGTTAAACCATATTAACTTATTTTTATTTATAACAGATGGTCATTTCATTTTATGGTTTCCACAAGTTGTATGATAGTCATACCAATATGGAATATTGAAAATCAATCCTTCAGGACTGATGTGTGTGTCTCTGTGTGTGTGTGTATGTGTGTGTGTGTGTGTGTGTGTGTGTATGTTTGTCTATCTGTGTCTGTATGTAGTATGTATTTTAAAATCATATGTATTATAAAGTACTAAATTCACATCAGTATTAACTGACATTGCATAATACTGTTTCTTCAAATGTCTAAAATGTATTTTTATTTCTTCTACTTATTTCAACACCAATATCACACATCTGTGATTTCCATAGCTCATATATACATAAAGCTACATTTCAAATTATCTTTTTCACATTCAACCATTTGTTTGCTTTGAATTGCTTTACAGTATAGTATTATTCTTACCAAAATTTATGTCTGTGATTTTTATTTCTTTTTACTTTCTCTTGTATATCTTCAAACATATATTTATTTAATTTTCAATTTCTTTGGCAGACTGCATTTTTATAAGATGACTACAACATTATCTTTCATCTACTATGTCTTTCTAGAATCTTATCACTCCCCATCTTGAAATGTCGTAAAATCTTTTTCCCCTTGAGTTGGGTGAAGCTTTTAATATAATTTGTGACCATAATAATGTGTCAGAAGTCATATGCTTACAACTTTTAGGTATAGATCATGAAAGATGATACAGCTTCTGCCTTTTCAGCTAAAATACTGGGTACTCATATTTTGAAGGCTTTGAATGACATGTAAACATTCTAACGGCCATAATGTCTAATGGAATACCAGATTTACACTTCATTGGAAAAAGGAAAGGCTGGAATAACTACTTGCTCATCTCACATCCAGACCAAACCAGAACTCCAGATGCAGTCACTGATTGCATCTACATAAACACCCAAGAACAGAGCCACACAAATGAACATTTTCTGAACTCCTGATTGAGAAACCGTGAGAGTTAATAAAGTAACTGTTTTGCAGTAAGTCACTAAACTTTTAGGTAATTTTAGGTGCAAAAACACCTAAGCTAAACATAATACAACAGCTGGAAATGGGAATCTGCTGTAAAAAAACATAAAATATGTGGCATTGACTTTGATACAAAATGTTCAGTAAGCTTAAAAAAAAAACGACTTGTGAGAGACATTAGCAAACACTAAGAGGTCAAAGTGTATGGGACATAATATGAAATGAGATTTTTTAAAAAATACAAAGATTTCTTGCATTATTCGTTATTGAAGTAAGAAGTCAATATCCTAATTATTTCTGATGGTAATTCAATGGATGGCCCCATTCACACATTGAGTAATTATATTTTTACAGTTACATAAACTTCACTAAATTTGGCACATTTTTATCACTCATAGAGAGATCCTATAGCCATTAGAATTTACTCCTCATTCCCCATCCTGGACCTGAAGTAACCACTAATCTTCTTTAAATATTTCTAGATTTTCCTACACTGAATATTTTATATAAATGGAATAATAGAATTTGTGGTGGTGATTTAAACCTGGCTTCTTTCACTTAGAACTTTTAATATTCACACATAACGACACTTGACACTTAAGTTCACGGACTCATCCTAGAAAAAGTGCTACATACCTCTGCTGAATACCACTATGGTCACCTTTGAAGCATTCCTCTTGGGAAGTTTGCACTGGCACCAGTGCCTAGTCCCACCATCAAAGCAATTTGGGAACTCCTGAAATGACCATCAGAGCTGTTGTCATATTACCCTTGATATCCTGAATGTCCTCAAAATGCCTTCCTTTCAATATTTCCTTTATTTTTGGGTATAGAAAAGTGTCATTGGGGGCCAGATTAGGGGAGAAGGGGAGGTGTTCCAAAACAGTTATTTATTCACTGTCTAAGCATTCCCTCACAGACAATGCTGAGAGGCTGGTGCATTGTCGTGATGCAAGAGCTCCTTTGGAACTATTTTTGCACACAACTTTCTCATGCCAAGATTTTCAGTTCAGATTTTCCTGTTTCTTTATTAATGTTTATCTGGTCTGATACGCTCCTCACAGTCAGTCAACAATTTTGACACAATTCGATGAATTATTTGCAATGTTTTCATCAATTCTGCTCGCTATTGGTCATCCCGACTGTTCTTTATCAGTGATGCTTTCTCTCCCCTCAAAAAATGTTTGATTCATTTATACACTGCGACTTTCCTCATAAACTATCAGGACTAACATGTTCCTGATTACACTTCCACTCTTGCCAAGTTTAACAAGAAATTTAACGTCTGTTTGTTGCTCTAATTCAAGCTCTGACAATCTTGCAACAGTGCACAAAAACATGCAACAACAATAAGGAACACCACTCAGCAAGACACCGCCACTTGTTGACAAGAACACAGTTGTGAAACTCTGATATACCAAGATTATGAAACCTTACTGAGTTGTTTGTACAGTACTGCCAATGTGCATACACTGTGGCTAGTTCACAAATTTAATTGTCAGACCTCGTATGGTAGCATATATCAGTACTTCATTCCATCTTAAAACCAAAAAATTTTTATTATAGGCATATACTGCATTTTTCATCCATTCTTTAATTGAGAGATATTTTGGATGTTTCTACTTTGGACCGATTGTAAGTAAAGCTGAGTTTGGTTTCATTTTCCCTATATTTTTGTTTCTGTTAATTGTCAAAGATAAATTGGTTAAAGTTCTGCGGCTTTATTCCTAGATTATGTGTCTTGTTCCATTAGTCTATGTGTCTATTTTTGTTCTAATACCATGCTGTCTTACTTGTTATAGTATTGTAGTAAAGTTTGAAGTATGGCAGTGTGCTGCCTTCAGCCTTTTTCTTTTTGCTGAGGAGTTCTTTGGCTATTCAGGGTACTTTTTGCTTTGTTATGCATTTTTATATTGACTTTTCTAGGTCTTTGAAAAATTATGTTGGTAGTTTTCCAGGGATTGTGTTGACTCTGTAGATTGCCTTGGGTAGATTGTACATCTTAACAATACTGAGTCTTCCAATCCACAAGCAGGGAATATTTTGTCAATTTGTTTGTGGCACTCTTAATTCCTTTGAGCAGAGTTTTGTAGTTCTTATTGTAAGATATTCTACATCTTTTGTTAGATGGATGCTGAGGTATTTTATTCTGTTTTTGTGTGGCAATTGTGAATGGGATTGTACTTCTTATTTGGTTCTCAGACTGTGTGCTGTTGGTGTATAGAAATGCAATTGTTTTTTGCACATTGATTTTGTGTCCCAAGATTTTGTTAAAGTCATTTATCAGTGCAAGAAGGTTTTTGACACATTTTCAGGGTTTTCTAAGTATAGAATTATGTTATTTGCAAAGAGGGATACTTTAACATACTCTTTTCCTATTTGGAAACTTATAATTTCTTTTTCTTGCATAATTGATCTGGCTAGGGCTATGTTAAATAGGACGGGTGAAAGTGGGCTTCTTGTCTTGTTTCAGTTCTTGGGAGGAATAATTTTAGCTTCTGACCATTAAGCATGATGTTGGCTGCAGATTTGTCATAGAGGGTTATTATTTTCAAGAGTGTTTCTTCTATGTTTAACTTTTCAAGGATTTTTATCAAAAAGGGATTTTGTATTTTATCGAATTCCTGCAAATTTTCATCTCATGAGATATCCTGTGATTCTTAGTTTTACATCTGTTTATGTGACGAATTACATTTATTGACTTATGTATGTTGAATCAGCCTCGTATACTAGGAAATAAATCCACTCGGTCCTGATGGATATTCCTTAAAATTTGCTGTTGAATATAATTTGCTAGCGCCTTGTTGAGAATTTTTTGCAGAGAAATTGACCTGTAGTTTTCTTTTCTTATTGAACCTTTGCCATTTTTGTATATCATGATGATATTGGCTTCATATAGTGAGCTATGGAGAATTTCTTCCTTCTCAATTGCCTGAAATACTTTCACTAGGATTCATATAAATGCTTCATTGTATGTTTTGTAGAATTCAGCTGAGAAACCATCTGACTCAGGGTGGATTTTTTTTTTTTTTTTGGTAGAGAGGTTTCTTATTACTGAATCAATTTCTTGGTTAGTTATTGATCTGTTTAGAGATTTAATTTTTTTGTTTTTTTTGTTTCAATCATGAAAGGCTACATGATGCCAGGAATGCCTCCATTTTCTTAAAATTTTCTAGTTTATTCACATACAGGTGTTCATAATAATCTTTGGTATTCTTTTGTATTTCTTCAGGGTCAGTTATAACATTGTATTTTTTTTTGTTTCGAAATATGTTTATTTGAATTTTATCTCTGTTTTTGTTAGTCTGGCCAGGGTTCTGTTGATCTTGTTTATTCCTTCAAAGAACCAGCCTTATAGTTCACTAATCCTTTTCATGATATTTTGGTCTCTATGCACTCAATGGTGAATTTATTTAAAAATTTTTATTTTTCTACTAATTCTAGGATGTACTACTCTTGTCTTTTCAGCTCCCTTAAGTGCAACATTAGACTTTTTACTTGAGATTCTTTTATTTTCTTGATATGTTTGTGCAATGCCATAAACTTCTCTCTCAGAAATGTTTTTATGATATCCCAGAGGTTTTGGTATGTTGTGCCTTTGATTTTATTTGTTTCTAAGAATCTTTTCTATTTCTGCCTTTATTTCTGTGTTAACCCAAAAGTCATTTAAAAGCATGATGTTTGATTTCATGTTTTGGTGTGTTTTGAGGAGTTCCTGTTGGTGATATTTATTTTTTTATTCCACTGTGATCTGAGAAGATGCTTGATTTGATTCTGACCTTTAGAAATTTTTTCAAACTTGATTTATGTCTGAGTGTATGGCCAATCATAGAGTATGTTCCATGTGCTGAAGAGAAGATTGCATAATCTGATATTGTTGGGTAGCGTGTTCTGTAAATGCCTATTGGATCCAATGGGTCCAATGTCAAGTTAAGTTTCCTAATTTCCTGCTAAGTTTTTTGTTTGATCTGTCTAAGGCTGTTAGTGGAGCATCAACGTATCCAATTATAATTTTTTGTCTGTTTATGTCCTCTCTTAGTTTAATTAGAAATTGTTTTATAAATCTGGGTGTTCTTATGTAAGGTGCATATATATTCAAGAAGGATAGTTCTTGCTGATAGATTGATCCTTTTATCATAATGCAGTGTCTTTCAGTGTTCTTTTTTAACTTTTATTGTTTTAGAGTTTGTTTTATCTGATATAAGAATAACTACTCCTTGTCTTTTTTGTTTTCTATTTTCCTAGAATAGCTTTCTCCAGCCCTTTACCTTAAACCTGTGGGTGTCCTTTGCAGTGAGATGGGTTTCCTGAAGGCAACAGAAGGATGGCTTATGCTTCTTTATCCAGTTTGCCAGTCTATGCCTTTGAGTAGCACTTTCAGCTTATGTATATTTAAGTTAATCATTGACATGTGGGGGTTTGTTCCCATTATACTGCTATTAAGAGGTTACTTTGATTTTTATGTTTTGTGGTTAATTTGTACGGTCTGTGTACTCTGAACTTGCCTGCGCCTTTGTGATTGGTAGACTTGTGCTTTTGATTCTGTGATTAGAACCTTCTTAAGCATCTCCTGGAAGTTCATATTCTCCTAAAGATTGTGGGAAGGATTTTAATTCCCCTTCATTAATGAAGCTTAGCTTAGTAGGGTAGAAAATTCTTAACTGGAATTGCTTTTCAAGAAGAATATTAAGGATAAGACCACTGGATTTTTTGACTTGTAGGTTTTCTGGTGAGAAATAGGCAGCAATTCTGATAGATCTTCCCTGATAGGTGGTCTGTTTCTTCTCTCTAGCTGCCTTTAGGACTTTTTTCTTTTATACTAACCTCTTGGGGAAGGATTGTTATGTATCTTGAGGATAGTCTTCTTGTATAGTACATCACAGAACCTCACTGAATCTCTTGCTTCTGCATGGCCACAACATGCTGAAATAGGGGAAATTCTATTGGGTGGTCTTTTGGAAGGCTTGCTCCAGGCTCTTCTCAGTTTAACCTTCTCTCTCAGGGACAACAATCAACTATAGATTTGTTTGTTTTTACACAATTCCAAGCCTCCCGTAGGCTTTGCTCTTTCTTCCTAAGTCACTTATTCTTGTTTTTGTTGGCCTGGGTTAGTTCAAAAGTTCAATTATCAAGCTTTGAGATACATTTCTCTAATTGGCCTATTCTGGTGGTCAGTCTTGTCATTGTTTTGTGAAATCCCAGGAAAGAATTACTCATTTCTAGTAGTTTAGATTGGACTTTTCTTATATTGGCCAACTCAACTTTCCCTTCCTGCTTTGTTATTACGGCCTGGATGATATGTGTATTCATTTTCCATGACTAAGTTTAACATCCATAGTCTGAATTTTATGCTGTCATCAGGGTCAGATCATTCTGAATGGCTTCCATTGTGTGAGATCTGGAAAACCCTTTTATGGGTGTCAGTTTATTAAGACTGTGGATGGCTAGTTTGGGGATTTTTTTCTTTGTTGTTGTTGTTGTTGCTTTGTTTTGTTTTCCCTGTTCTTTATCATCTAAGGGCAAACTCTTCTCTTTTTATTTTTTTAATTAGCTAAGATTTCTAGTGTTGCCTGTATTCCCTCCTCTGACCCACTTGTGCATGGTGGCAGAAGTGGCAGGAAGGGTGATTTTCTGGGAATTAAGTAAATCCTTATTGAATTACCAATTTTCACATATCTGGAAAAGACAATGCATAAATTGTTATGGAAACAAAGAAGAGCCTGAACAACTAAAGCACTCTTAGTAAAAAGAACAAACCTGGAAGTATCTCACTTCCAGACCTAAAAGTTTACTACAAGACTTCAGTAATCAAGACAACATGGCACTGGTACAAAATAATGTCTATTTTTGACCTCCAACAGGATAGAAAATTTGGAAATAAAACCATGGATGTTCAACTAACTCATGTTTAACAAAACTGACAACAACATTGGGAAAAGAAAACCACATTTAACAAATGGTGCTGGGAAAACTGGCTAACCACATGTAAAAGATCAAAATTGGAGCCCTACTCATCACCATATATTAAAAAAAAACTTAAAATAAATTGAGGACTTAAATGTGAAACTACAAACTATAAGAATCTTGTAATAACACTTAGAGAACACCCTTCTGGATAGTGTAGTAGGCAATGAATGTATGGTCAAGTCTTCAAAAACAAATGCAGAAAAAGCTAAGATTGACAGGTGGTACCTTAACAAGCTCAATTTTTTGCACAGTAAAGAAAACAATTAAGACAAAAAAGAGACAATCCACAGAATGGGAAAAAATTTACATTTCTGTGTCCAGCAAAGGTCTATCATTCAGTATCTATAAGGAACTTATATAAATTGATAGGGAAGAAAACAAATAATCCCATTAAAGAGTGGGCAAAGGATATGAATAGACACTTCTTGAAGGAAGATATCCAAGCAGCAAACATACATATGAAAAAATTGTTTAGCCTCACTGATCATCAGGTAAATGCAAATCAAAACTATAATGAGATACCACCTCACATTGATAATGATGGTTATTATTAAAAAGTCAACAACAGGTGTTGGCTGCAGAGAAAAGGGAATTCTTCAACACTGTGGAAATACAAGCCAGTTCAACTTTTGTAGAAAGTAGTGTGGCATTTTCTCAAAGAGCTAAAAATTGAGTTTCCGTATCATCCAGCAATTCCACTTCTGAAAATATACCCATGGGAACATAAATTGTTCTACTAAAAATCATCTACACACATATGTTTTTTACAGCACTATTAAAAATAGCAAAAACATGGAACCAATCCAGATGCCCATTGAGAGTGGACTGGATAAAGGAAATGTGGTATGTATACATGATAGAATACTATGCAGCCAAAAGGAACAATAATAAATGTGTCTTGCAGCAGTGTGGAAGCAGCTGGAAACCATCATTAAGTGAACTTTCACAGCAACAAAAACTTGAATACTGTATGCTGTCATTCACAAGCAGGTCATAAATATTGGGCATGCAAACACAAAGGTAGAACCAACTGATGCTGGACATTGCTAGCAAGGGGAGGTGACGGGGGTAAGGGGCACAAAGCCACCTATTTGATACCAAGTCCATCACCAGGAAAAGAGAGGTCTCACTAGGAGCCCAAATATCACCTATATGTAATTTACTTATGTATAAAATTCTCACATGCATCTCACAGCTCTAAAATAAATAAAAATTACAATTAAAATAAAAAGAGGTACTAATCCCATATTCATTCAGTAAAGTCTTTTTGTTTTAAATTTATTTTAACAGAAAAAAATAATATTTTAACAATGAGAACAGATGCATTAACTGGTATTGACTAGTGCTAACTAATTTGTTGTATATGTAATAAGAATAAGGAAAGTCATGGCAATCACAGAAGACTAAAAACTAACCCTTGGAAAACTAAATGCTTGACATTTGCTAAATTATTTTGACACAATTATTTCTTTAATTTCTACCTTATAACATGCATAAAAATCTGCTTGAGCACAGGCCATTTTATGTAATGTAAATTTAGCCATATGAATCTGTCCACAAAAATAGCTTTTACTGAAAACAATTTATGGAAATTGATAATTGACTTAATTTTTTATTTTTTTAATTTTTAAAATCTAAATGGTATGTATTTTTGTAGTATATAATATGAGAACAAGCAGAATTAAATGGAATTTAATAATGCTCTCATAATAATTATAAAATTGAAAATACAGCCATTTAGCAAACACTGCCCAAACAACTATACTGGAACTTATTCATTAATGGGAGAGATTTGTGTGTGTGTGTGTGTGTGTGTGTGTGTGTGTGTGTGTGTTGGTTTTACATATTTGTTAAGTATGGCCTTATGTTGATTATGTTGATTACTGATTGCTGATCTGTTTTTAATTAGAAAGAATATCTTTATTCCTTAATTGAAAGAAGTTTAATTTTACCTAATTGATTTCAAGCCTATTTGAGGACAATTATATTTCCTCTCTGCCTTTCTTATTTTAAGAGTTTCAAATAATTATCACACTGGAAAATGTTTTAATTTTAGATATATTTGGAATTAATAGTAAGATTTAAGTCATTCTTATATAATCATTTTTACATGAATTCAATTTGGAATTTTGTTTTCCATATTTCTTAGCACATAGTATTTAATTAGCTTGAAATAGGTCTTGAAAATAGGCATATATAAGACACACAATTATCCAACTTATCAGTACTCACAAAAAGTGCATCTTTCATATGAGCTGTGCATTAGGATAGTTTTAGCAGCATACGACAGAACCCCATTCCACCCCATAGTTATCCCACACTAACCTTGTACAATTAATCATACAGGAATTTATTTTTCTATTAAAAAAATCAAGAGGTTGGTAATGTAATTCTATAACAGAATAACAACTCCACAGACTCATCAAGGCAGAAGGTTCCTTCTAGCTTACTGCACTGTCATTCCTATGCTTTGTTCTTAGTCTTCTTGTTCTGTATGGCTGCTATAGCATTGGTCATAAGATACATGTGTGTATATCTGAAAGAAATAGGAAAAAGAAGTTGTACAAATAGTTTCCCTTTCAAAGGATATATTCTGAGAGTACCACTATTATCTTCAGTTGCCAGTATTGTTTGGAGCTTGACTACATGGTCCTTCTCTACCACAAGGGAAACTGAGAAAAGCAGTGTTAGACATAGTTGTTATTACTGACATTTGATTCTGCTAGAAACAGTGATACCATGACTGAAGTGGACAAATAATACATTCATACTATTAAGTGAATCTCTCTCCTTCTTCAAAGTGCTGCTTCAAGGAACAAGGCAGGAAAATCAGAATTATTTTCCTTCAGATAATTTTTGGGAAAAGCTGCCATACTGCAATATCACTTAGGTATGTTTCAGAGGAAGAAAAATATTCATTCTCACATTTTTCATTCTTTCTTGAAAGTTGCTTTCATATGAATTGAAGAATAAGTTTCCTACTATTTGGAAATGTTTAACACTTGCCATTATGCTTTTCTAGGAAAACGTTTAATAACTCATAAAATATTAACAACCGAACTTCAGTTGCCTGTTTAGCTTGATTTTATAATTAGAAGAGTTGTGATATTGTTTGAGAATATATAAACAATAAATTAAAAATAATTATTTTTTCATTAGATTACAAAAATATTATAACGAATAACCACTGAAAAGTGAATAATGAGTGTTTTTGGGTTTTTTTGCTTTGTTTTGTTTTTATTGTGGCTTAGGGAAGAAAATATGATGATAAATATATTTTTGGCTGTGCTGAGTTTCAGGTGTTGATAATACATTTATTTGGAAATGTCCTATAGACATAGAACAAATATTTGAAATAGAAAATTGAAGCTCAAAATAAATGAGATTTTTGAAAAACAGATAGGTGCTCTCAAAGATTCTAAATCTTTTGATCTCTATGAATTATATCTTGGGAAACTAAAAGTAGTTATACTTGGGCTAGAACTCTTTTGAGTGATAGGAAAGAAGTTATTAAACTGGAAATGCCATAAGCTAACGTGAAGTAAATGAAGTTGTGACTCCAAAAAGGTGAAAAAAGCATTTTACAAAACAGTCTCTCCCAGGAAAGATTATCAAGCATGTTGTTAAAATAATAGCTCTTGCATTAAAAAAATAGAATTTGGATCTTGAGTTTTAAAATTTTTTTAAAGTGATTATAAATAGGAACAATAATAACAAAAGTCACATTATATAACCAATTTTTTTAATAGCAAGAGATGTGATGAAGCAAATCAAGAGACATATACTGGCTCCATGACACAACTATGGGGAGAAATAGCAGCTGACTGAACTACCTTGGAAAAAGTATTTCTTACTAGTCACTAAAATCATGAAGGCTAAATAAATGTAACATGCCTTTTTGCATCCTTGCATGTGGTGCTTCTTAGGTAAAGACTTTCTGTTTTTGCTTGATAAATTCCTATACACCCTAGGAAAGAATATAAGCATAGACTCTTCTGTAAGGGATTATCTAAATCTCTTCCTAGCTGAATACTCTAACTATTCTTAAAGCATTATATATATGTTTTTTTTTCCAAGACTTACCTTATTTGCTTGAGACATTCATTCCTTTTGACCACACCCATGCTTATAGCCCTATACATATCAGAATCTAGAAGACAGTGATTTTGCTTTTTCATTTTTCTTAGTAGCTTGAAAAGCATTTTGTTGCCATGTTAATGAAGAAACATGTAGCAATGAAGAAATAGCAATATTTTAGATAATTTTCAAAAAACTTCAAAAGCATTGAATATGTCAAGATAAAATAAAACACAATTTAAAGCCACATATATTGGATCACAGAATGCACAAAGCACAAGGACAGGGTAGAAGATATGTTTCTTATTAAAGTGAAATACTTGTGAAAAGGTAGAAGCTATTTTAATTTATTTTAATTCAAATGTGAATTGAGTGTTTGGAGAATATTATATTTCCATCAGTCTTTGAAAACATGTCCATAAGAATGGTGTTCAGAATAATTCAAAAAAAGACTAGTTTTATTTACTGAGACCACATCTCATTTTTAAAAAATGCATTTGATGTTTGAAATTTGTATTACATTTATTTATTATAACCCTCAAACAGTGAAAAGATTTCCTTGAACCGCAGTCCCCCATCTTGTTGATTTCTACCATTCCCACATGTTTTCTTGAGCTTTCCTTATGTCTAAACAAAGGAATTATAGATTTTCACTTCTCCCCTTTCAACATAAAAATGCACTATATAGACAAAATTTATCCTTTAAATTTAATTTTAAAATATCTTAAAATTAATTTTGCGGCTGCATAATATTCCATTAAATAGATGAAATGGTTTTTTATTCAGCAGGCTATAGATGAACATTTTAGTTGTTTTCACTTATTTGGAATTACAAATAACACTTTAGTAAAAATATTGTAAATATACTATTTCATGTGGAGTTGCATAATCTTGTAGTATATTCTTACATGTAGAGTTACTGGGTCACAGTTTATGAAATGGCATTTATAATTTTAATGTACACTATCAAGTTGCCATCTTGATATCCTATACTGTAGGTCTATTTCTGGTGCAATGCACATATCTTTATATATTTTTTCTATTAGGTTATTGATCCTTTTATCATTCTCTATAAGCTTCTAACATGTCAGCAAGAATAATCCCTTTTTAGTGATAGGAGTTACTGATTTTTTATCTTTAACTATTTCTTTCTTGACTTTATAGTAGTATTTTTGTGTCTAGTCAAAACGTCAACTGAAATAATTTTTAGTTAGTTGATGTGGTTTTTATTAAATCTATTCATTTCTGCTTTGAGATTGTGTCATTGTTTTAAAATAAAACTTCTCTAATTATAAAATAAAATCCTTGATTTTTTTTCTGGCATTTTTGATTCATTGTTTTTAATTAGAACTTTGATATATTTGGAATGCATCTTGTACAGTTGTAGTTACGTATTCAGCATTTTCTCCCAGGTCATTACTCATTTATTCCAGCAACATTTGGTAGATTATTTCTTTAGTATCATTGTTTTTAAATATTACCACTGACAAGGGCAATAGATGCTCACTAGATAGTCCAAATGCTTCCCTATATGTTATTGCCTGCTATGCACTTTGGCCAGGACCATATTTTTCTTGTGTCTAAAGAATTATAAGCAGTTTTAGTGGGACTGTCTTTAGACTAGGAGATAGCTGAAAGCTACCACCTGTTTTTTCTCTTAATGTTGATGCAAATGTTACATGTTGCAGAATTTTTAGTTCCACAGTGGCAGAGCCTCCAAAAGCCTAGATAGCAGAGTAAGCATGCGTGTCAAAATCTCACCAATCCACGCTCACCGTGTAACACAAACAAGTGATAAATTACTGAAGTTTGGAGGTTAATAAGAGCAACATATTCTCTCCTAGTTGGAACACTAAGCCCTGTTTATCTTACACTAAAAGCACACTTAGAAATATTTTTTGTTGTTTATTCTCATTAGCATTCTTTTTTGTGTGTGTGTGTGGGAAAAGATATACCAAGATTGCCAGGGGATTTCTTCCTCCTTTTTTATAGCTAATGGAAAAATATTTGGCAGATATGCATAGCTCAAGATAGGAATATGACAGTAGCATAAAATTCCAGAGTCTCTTTTTTTTCTACAAGATAACTTTATCAATTAGAAAGCCAGATTTTGGAAATATTCTAGTATTTACCAATTTTCTTTTACACACGAAGAGGTTTTTGGAAAGAAAAATAATTGACCACAGTGATGAAACTAGAACACAAAGACTGACAGTATATTTTTTTCTAACAAAAATGTTGGATTTCAAGTTTAAGACCATCACCATTCATATAAATCTTGAGTATCTTCCATATCCATTTTATATCAAATTGCTCTAAATAGATCTACAATGAACATTAGGATTGTAATTTTCCACATTTTTAAACAAATTGGTTTAACCAATGTTGGCCAGTTTTTACATTTATGCTAAAAATGTATACTTTATAAAGTTAAAGGCTTAAAAAAGATATTAGCTGACATATATCTAAGCGATATTAGTTAGTTGGTCTTTTAATTTAAAAAACAAGAATAGAAAAGCAACATGAAACACTTGGGCATCTTTAAATGTATTGCCTACAGTAGTTTTCTACTGTATTTTGTTATAAAAACCATTGAAAATGAGATGTTAGATAGGTCAGTCTCTGAAGAAGAGAAACAAAACCTTAAAAACACATTGCATAATTTTTCTTAAAGTTCATATATCCTCTTAAATTCAAAAAAAATGTTATGTGCTTTATTTTTCCCTCCTGTAAATTAGATATAGTAGCAGGTAATCTTTGTAAAGATTTTCAGAGGTGTATGTTACAATAAATTTCATATAAAATCTTAAGGTTATATTTAAATTTTTTAATGTATAAATGTTCATTATTAAAAAACAGATTTAGAAGATTTAAAATGTGTAAAAATATCAAATCTCTTTTTTTGATTCTTTAATATTTGGTTGCTGTATTCTATGGAGGCTGAAGAACAAAATATTGGGGAACAATATTTAATACATAAATTCAGTCACTGCATTTTTCAAACTGCTAATTTTCTCCATCATCAAAACAGAAAAAGACTTACAATCTTTCTAAAGTCTTTAACCTTAATATTATGGAGGATGAAAGAAAGGAGAATAGAAAAATTAACTTGTAGTTTTTAGGAAGATTAAACAGTGAATTGGAAATGATAAAAAATATCACATTCCTTGTTCAAGAAATCATAATTGAGAAGTATAGTATAGGACTAAAGCATAAAACAGATCATACATTGTTTTTATATTTGTTTTTAAATTATATTAAATAAACCGGGCTCGGTGGCTCAGCCTGTAATCCCGCGCCTTTGGGAGGCTGAGGTGAGTGGATTGCCTGAGCCTGCGGGTTCGAGACCTGCCTGGGCAGCGAGACCTCATCTCTACAATAAAATTTAAAAAATCAGCCGGGCGTGGTAGCGCATGCCTGTAGTTCCAGCTACATGGAAGGCTGAGGCGGAAGGATCGTCGGAGCCCAGCAGGTCGAGGCTGCGGTGGCCGGGAGCGGCCACTGCACTCCAGTCTGGGCGACGGAGTGAGACTCCAACTCAAAAAAAAATAAAAATAAAAATAAAAATAAATAAATAAATAAATTATATTAAATAATGCTATGCTTTATTGTCCAATGAAAGTGCTTTATAATGAAAAAATATATTTTACATATTTTTCCAAAAGGATTAATTGTAATAGCAATTAGTATGAATAATAGGAAAATATGTCATACTTCACCTGATTCATGACTCTATCTTGCTTCTTTAGATGATTAATTCGCTCATCGCCAAATTTGCTCATCCCCAAAATTTTAAGTTGATTTGATTTACAGCATCTTCTGTATATATGTAACTGTACTTTTGCCAATTACCATAGGATATATTTTTGGGTCTACCTGTTCTCTTAATTTATGCTGGAAATTAGTTGACATGTATTTTTGTCTTCTATTCTTACTTACTATTTTTCCAGATATATTAAGTTCTGTCAATGCTTTACTAATGGAGGTTCACTCTACTTTTTTTTCTTTTGATTTTCATGAATTTGGCGACTTTTCTGTAAAATTTTCTACATCTGACTTTATTCTAACTTCATGCTAATTATATTTTATCTGGAAGAAAACTCAAAGTGTGAAAGGTTAATTCATAAATTTTAATGTTGCTTCATTGACCTTGCAAATGATTATATTTGATAATCTTTATAGGTTTCTTTGCTTACAATACTTCATGAATTTTGTATATTATATATAGTATATATACAATATCATAAATTGTATATTGTATCTATATATTATATATTGTATCTATATAATACTGTATAAAATATATGAATCATGTATAATGCATACATGAAATGTAACACAAAGAAGAATATATGCATCATATACATTTCAAAAACATACATATGACACACATGATAGAGTATCTAGCTCTTCATCTGGCATCAATTTTTATAAATAAAAAGCAGTCACATCAGTACCAGGTGCTACAATATATCCATTAGCACCTCTTCATTTTCACATTTCTATAAATTTCTTTTTAAACATAGTTGAACATAGTTAAGATATTTTTGTTATTTGTTTGGAAACTATGTACAAAAGATAACTAGAAATTCTTATATACTAGACTTCATCTTCCTCAGTTTATATATATTTATGAGTTATTTGTAAACTTAATTTTACAGCTACTAATTGTTCAATATTTGATTTTTTCCATGATCATACATGATATAAAATATATGCCACACACATTGCAACTACGTGTATACATAGATAAAGAAGATTTTATATTCACTAGATATATAAGGTATTATCACATCATTTTATATCAAAAGTAACAGCAACTGCCTTCCCAGACCAGCACAGCATTGGGGCTTGCCCAAGGTTGGTGGCCACAGTCGCCTGACTGAAGATGATGTTTTTTCAAGACTCAGGGTCACTTTATTCAGCAGGTGATGAATCTTTCTGGGAGACAGTTAATCTCACCAGAGCAGCAGATTTATTTCTGGCCCGGGGTGGTTCTAGAAACAACGTTTGACATCCAGGAACAAAGACTCGGAATGGGTCTTTCAGGAATCTGCTTGCGGTGCTTTACGTTACTATGACAGAACGGGTACCCAAGTTGCAAGGTAATTTTCTCTGTACACGTTACCTTTCTTGTCCCAAGCAGAAGGAGTGTTTCCCTACACTGCACTACCTGGAGTTGGGAATGGGGTGACACAGGCAAACCCATGGCCACTGCAGCTGGTGTCACACAGTGTGGCACTGGGTTGCACCCCAAGCCGACTGTCTCCGAGATCAGTGTAGCACTAGAGTTTGCCCAAGGATTGCAGTATCAGCAGTCTGACTGCCACTCAAATTTATATGGGGCCCCAGACCAATTAGCTAGTGATGAAACTGGACAGAATTTGGGTTTCTCTCCCTGGGACCAAGGACTACCCTTTTCCCAGGGGTAATGTAAATGCTCCCTCTGTGCACCCCGAAAATTCTACGTGGTGCTGTGTTTCGCTGTAGCAGGGCAGCACTGAGTTCCACCACAAAGTTCCACACTCCACTCTCCCCCCTCCACGACTTACTCTCCATGCTGCACTGCACTGAAGGAGGGGTAATATAGACAGTGCAGTACTGTCCTTCCTACCCTCTCCAATACCTCTTTCCTAGTTATTATGTCACAATCAGGCACTATACTCACCTGATATTTTGGTTCTTATGAAAGTTATTTCTTGCACGGTTCATTGTTCAATTTGATGTTTCTGTAGGGAGACAAATCTGTGTGGGCAGAACATTTTATTCACCTATCTTAATTATCCATGCTTTTAATTGAAGGATTACTGTCTTTAATGGTTAATGATCACAGAGAAACTAAGAAATATGATAATATTGACTGAATTGTACTCACAAAAGATCAAATTCTACCACTTATTTAAGAATCATACCACCGTGAGTTAGAATGTACTGCTAACCTCTTTTCTTATATCTGAGTGTGTGTTCTGATGAGATAGGGCCAACTTGTATACCCAGAATATACAAGTATACTGACTGGAAATCACAGTGTTCAGGAATATGAGGAAAGATGTATCAGGCAGAAATATTGTTTTCAATTAGCTTACAATGCATCATTTAATATTAATATAATATGCAAATAACTGATATGCTTAAGAAATATCAGTTAAGTGCACAAATAAATTTGAACACTTGGAAATAATTTTATATGTAAGAAAGATGTTTAGAAATTCCTTGTATATGTTTTGATTGATATACAAATATTTGTACTATATTCTATTCAGGCATATAGATATAAGGAAGTATATATTCATATATATATTATATATATATACAGAAAATATTATGTATTAAAACTTATAGTACACATACTTTAATAACATATAAATATGGAATATGCACAAAATACACCAAAGTAAACTATCAATTTTTTACACTTTAATTTTACTGTTTGCTACTCAACATACTCTAGTTCCTGTAAAGCCTTCAGGGTAAGATTTATATTAGTATGTAGCCCAGTGCATTTCAAATTTTAGAGTGCATTGGATTTCCTAGGGGTATATGACAGTATATTCAAAATCATTTTTAGAAATATTGGTTCAGTGGGTGTGCAGCAAGGAGCAAGATTCTGTAATTTTAACAAGTAACTTTTGAGAAATGCTGACTTAGTTTTCAGATTTCTTCCATTGCAAATGTACTTAGATGAAACTTGCCTGTCCTGACTTGAATTGAAGCAACAAATCAAACCTATTATTGTGCGAGAATAGACAAAAATAATAATAATGACAACATTTTAAAATTATTTACTTAATGTAAAGCACCATTAAGCATTATTCTTCTCTGTATTTTCATAGTAAGTTTCTGGACGGGGGGAAGAAAGTGTCTCCACTTTTAAACTCAGTTACTACTCATTTCTTACATGATAGCAAAAGAGGATTTCTGATACAGAGAATAGACTGAAATTTTTCATTTAACTTCACACTCATAGTAAACCTTTACATATTTAATTTTCCAGTGTCTTTTCTTCAGTCTTGGTCAAACACCTCAAAGGATATTCTTGCCCTTTATTTATTTATTTCAAAGTTTTCTGTTAAGTCTAAATAAATGACTTCAACAACTTCTTTTGATGTTGAGCATTCTCTTAATTTCATCCCATTATTCCTCATTATGCTTTCTTGTATTATGGTAAAGTATCCCTCCTCTCTCTCTAGTGTTTACACATGTCACATACAGATGCATTACTCCAAATTGAAATGAGTACCACTGGGGTAGCTGTAAACGTGAGAGCAGTGTAACAATGCAATAAATAGAGCCTAACTAAGCATATACAGGGATTTACAAACCACTGCAACAATGATTAAAAGTCACTCAGACAAGAGCATTAGAAAGTCTTTGCCTGACCTTTAGTTAATGGGTGATCATGTTTCATCACAAGCACTTTGTGTTAGTACTGAATATCTAGCAAATCATTATTATTTATCTCTCATGCTATTGTAAAGAATGCAATCAGAGCTATTTGCATTAATTCATATTTATGAAACTAGTCTAGCAACATATTGTACTACAAATAAAAGAAAAATGTTAGCCTCTTTATGCATAATTTTTAACCTATCCTATTTTATTAAAAAATTGTAGATAAGCTAATGTACCTGGAAAACATTTCCACATCCACTTAGTTTGTATTCTTTTTCTTTAAACAAGTCAAAATGTGTTACTTGGGCCTGATACAGGACTATACATAACTTTTGAATTTTGCATATTGATGTTTGCCCAAAATAAATCATAATAAAGTTATATACGTATATTTATCTTTTCATTTAAATATATGGTAGAAATTGTATGATAAATACGTGTAGTTAAACTTTTTTCCAATATTATGAAGAACGTTTCAAATAACTAGTCAGAATTGCTTGGACCCTTACATACAAATTGGAAACTCAATTTAGCCCGATCCCAAATTTGCTATTTAAAACCAAACCCAACAAAATTAACTAAAATTTAATTTCATATCCATAAAAAAAGAAAATATGAAAGAGATTTTTACAGAGATTCAGGAAAAAAATTGAAAATGTGTAGTATTCATGTTTATCTACATTTTATTTTTATCTTAGTAACATAATTCCAATTATATTCAGCTAAGCAATGACAAATTGTAATAATTTTCCAATCCTCCCTTGAAGTTAGGCTTGACCAAAGAGGTGGTGAATGGAGTGAGGTGGAATTTTAGAAAGGCTCTTTAAACAGAATGTAGATATTTTAAGAATAAAAACCTCAGAGATAATTACTTTTGTCCCTTTCTTTTATAATCCATTTTCTTTTTCTTTCTTTTTTAGTTTTAGTTTTTGTTTTTGTTTTTGAGTTGGAGTCTCACTCCATCACCCAGGCTGGGGTGTAGTGGCATGCTCATGGCCACCCCAGTGTCCACCTGCTGGGTTCCGGTGATCCTTTTTTTTTTTTCAATTGTGAAGACAAAGTCTTGCCAAGTTGCCAGGGCTGGTATCAAACCCAAGTGCTCAGGCAATCCACTCACCTTGGCCTCCCAAAATGCTGAGATTATAGGCTGAGCCACTGAGCATAGCCCTATAACCCATTTTCAAAGAATAATCTTCTCTCCTCATTTCTTCCTAAAGTCTCACACCTATGACCTTGTCTTCACATTATCCCTGTTCTTTATCTAATCTTTTATATCAACTGTACATACCTAGATGCTAGCAATCTCATTCATTCTCTCATTTCCAACCATCTTGCACTTGGCTACTAAATTCACCTGCTTTCATTAATTTTTTTCCTCCTGTCTAAATATCTTATTATGTTCTGGATCAAGATGGTTGATTAAAAGTAACTAGCAGGTACCTCTCTCACACGGAACAATAAGAAAAAATGAATAAGTATTAACACTTCAAGTGATTATCTAAGAAAGCACACTGAGACATATGAGAGAAGTCATGGAAATCACCAGGAACAGAGGAGAGCAAAGTCGAATTGTGACCCACATGGAGCCAGTCAAGAGAGGCTCCCTGAATACAAGGAAGTCGTAGTAAGTGAAAGATTCCCAGGGCTCCACACTCCTATCATGTAATTTACAATCCTAGCTACAGAAGATTCCCATTGACCCCCTCTGTGCCTCCAGACTAACACAGGGAGCTGCCTGGAAACTGTGCAGAGGTATTGCTCAAGTCTTTTAATTCCACAGGCTTTCGAAACTTCAGTCTGGTGCCAGCTGCCATTGCTGAAAGCCTCCACTGATTCTGCTGAGGGGGAACCTATGTCTCCCAGTGACAGTCTTGTAGAGTAATCACCTTGCCTCCTCCTGAGCATTTTGGCTGTTTTTTCTGAGAGCCTAGTCCCACAAAGTCAGCATTCTGTCCTGGGGCACCTGCTTCCATCACCACTGCCGTCACCACCATCACTGCTGAACCGGGGAGGTAGCACGTGACCAGGCACCTTTGCACACTTCAATGAAAAATACTCTGACTACTCCTGCGAGTGTGAGGCGCAAGTAGGCCAAGTCCCCCATGGTTGTATGCCTCCGCTTCTCCCACTTAAGCGGCTTGCTTTCCCCCAAGGACAGCCTTGCAGTGCAGCTGCCCTGCTCCCACCTGACCATTTCAGCTATGGTCTGGTGCCCTTCTGAGAGCACAGCAACCACAAACCTGTGATCTACCCTGGGGCTCTCACTACTTGAGTATTCTGCTATCACTTGAACATTCTTTCTGCCTCCACCTGAGAGCTTTCCAGTGAACTGGAGAACAACCCAACCCTCCCTATCACAGCCCGCGCCCGAACCCGAGGGTCTGAGGACACGTCTGCAGGCCTGGCCCAAATCCATCCTTCCAGGAATTGTATGTGTTGTATAGTAAGCCATCTAGGGGCCTGGGAGTTGGGGAATTTTCTAACTCAATCAACTGCCCCTGGCACCTATTCACTTCCCCAGGATTTCAGTAGGGGTGACCCAGGAAATATTAACATAATTAACACCCATCTATACACGACAAAAGATGATCCTCTCCTCCTCTCTACGTGAAGTAGCTGCATTGCTGCATACAAGAACAGGCAAGCCACAAAGCTGTCTGAATTTCAGGGCTGAGTAATGAGGCTCCACCTCAAAGCCATGCCTGTAGAAAACCACAAGTCTGTTATTTTCCATAGCTCTAAGACTCACTATGGGCTGGAGACAGAGGAAAGTGCGTGTTAAACTTAGAGCCAGGGACCTTGGGACAAAGATGAGAAAAGGAAACACATTGTATTCCTGCCTGTCTAGGTCATGGGACTAGCGAAGCCCCTTCCTCACTGTAGAGTTCTCCTCACATTTCACCAGGTGTTTCCCCAGCCACTCTAATCAGGACTGGTACCTGCACTCATAATTGAGGTATTGGTGGAAAAGCGTGGTGATTCAACATGCCCAGCTCTTTCCCCCAGCTTCAACTGAACAGACAACTCAGGACACTGGGCATTCTTACTTTAGCTGCAACTGACTTTCAACAGTAAGCACCATCTAATGACCTGGAGGTTGAATGATACAACCCAGCATAAAACATGCTGATAGAAATGTACAAGGTTAAAAGACCCTCCCCACATACATTACAGTAACACTCGCAACAGAGAAAAAATTCCATCCAAATAAAAGTAAATTTTAAAAAAGTATCAGCTTTTCCAAATGAGAAGAAACTAGTCTAAGAACTCTGGCACCATGAAAGCAATTGAGTGTTGTCCTTACCAAAGGATCATACAAGCTCTTTCATAACAAATTCAAATAAAATGAAAATTCTAGACTGACAGATAAAGATTTCAGAAGCTGGATTGTAAGGAAACTCAGTAAAATTTTAGAGAGTTGATAATCGACACAGAAATCAGAAAAACAATTTAGAATATGAAATAAAAGATAAATACCTTAAAAACAAACAGAACTTCAGGAAATGAAAATGTCATATAATAAATTTCAATATCTAGCTGAAAACTTTAACAACAGAACAGATCAAGCTGAAGAAAGAATTTCAGAACTTGGAGATCAGCCTTTCATATTAACTCAGACAAAAACGAGAAAAAAATAATTTAAAAAAATTAATGAAAGCCTTCTAAATTTATGGAATTATTTAAAGGGATGAAACATGAGTTACAGGAATTTCTGAGGGAGAAAATGAAAAAGTAAAAATTGAAGTGTATATATATATATATTTAAGCAAATATAAATAACAAAATTTGCCTGATTTTGCTGGAGATTTAGGTATCCAGATATAAGAAGCTTGGAGACCACCAGGAAGATACTTTACAAGCCAAACATAATTAAGGCATATGTAAAAAGGCATGAGATGGTCCAAGACTATTGTAGAAGAAAAAAATCTTAAAAGTAGTTGGAAATAAGTGTCAAATCACCAATAAAAGAAATCCCATCATACTAACAGCAGACTTCTTGGCAGAAAATTTAATAGTCAGAAGAGATTGAGAGCCTATGATTATCCTTCTTAAAGAAGAAAAATTTTACACACTGCCTTACTAAACTTCTTAAATGAAAGAGAAATAAAATTTTTCTCGGACAAGCAGAATTCATCACTACTAGAACAGATCTACTAGAAATACTCAAAGAAGTTCTAAACACAGAAAGAAAAGAATGATATTTACCATCACAAAATCACTTGCAAGCACAAAGTTCATAGATTCTATAAAACAATTACACAACTGAGAATACAAAATAACAGTGACCAAATCTCACATATCAATATTAACCTTGAGTAAATATGGCCTAAATGCTCCACATAAGAGATATAGACTAGTAAATTGGATTAAAACAGCCCACCCAAGAATCTGCTCTCTACAAGAAATCTAGCTAACAAGTAAAGAGACCCACAGTTTCAGAGTGATAATATTAAAAAATATATATCACACACATGAAAATAAAAATGAGCAGAAGTGACAAAACCTGACAAGAGGGCATTATATAATGATAAAGTACTCAATAAACAAACCATATAGTATTCTAAATATATATGCATCTAATACCAGAACACCAAAATTCATAAAACAAACACTTCTAGACCTAAGAAATAAGATAAACAGCAATACAATAATAATTGTAGACTTTAAAACACGACAGCACTAGACAGATCATCAACCCAGGAAATCAAGAAGAAAATTGTGGATGTGTACTGAACTCTACCAGACATACATAATAGATATTTACAGAACATTCTATATAACAACTGATTAATATGCATTTTTTTCTTATAAAACCTATATCAAGATAGACCATAAGCTTGGGCACAGAGCAAGTCTCTATAAATTTTAAAAAATCCAAATCATATCAACTGTCTTCTTGATATCAGATATCGATTATTGATCGACACTTAGGTTGGTTCCATGACTTTGCTATTTTAAATAGTGCTGAAATGAACATACAAGTACAGGTGTCTTTTGTATAAATTATTTTTTGCCCTTTGGGTGGATACCTAGTAATGGAATTGCTGAGTCAAATAGTAGCTCTAGTTTTAGTTCTTTGGGAAATATCCATCCTGAGTTTCGTAAAAGCTGAACTAGTTTACAATTTCTCTGACAGTGTTTGAGCATTCCCTTTTCTCCACATCCACACTAACATCTGTTGTTTTTTGTGAATTTAACAGTAGTCACTCTGACAGGTGTCAGATAATATCTCATTGTGGTTTCAATTTGCATTTCTCTGATAATTGGTAGTGCTGAGCTTATTTTTATGCTTGCTAGTCATTTGCATATCATCTTTTGAGAGATATCTGTTCATTTCATTTGTCCACTTTTTAATGGGGATATTTTCTTTTTTAAAAATTTGCTTGAGTTCTTTGTAGATTCTAGATATTAGTCCTTTGTCAGATGTATAGTGTATGAATATCTTCTTCCATTCTGTAGGTTGTCTACTTACTCTTTTGATTATTTTCTGTGCAGAAACTTTTTAGTTTAATTAATATCATTTTTCTATTTTTGTTTTTGTTGTATTTGATTTTGAAGTCATTGTCATAAATTTGTTATCACAGGCCAGTGTCCAGAAGAGTTTTTCCTAGAGTTTCTTCTAGGATTTTTATAGTTTCACATCTTATGTTTAAGTATCTGATATATCTTGAGGTTTTTTTTTTTTTTTTTAATATGGTGAGAGGTAGGGATCCAGTTTCATTCTTCATATTTTTTCTCTTGCTTAATTGCTCTGACTAGGACTTCTAGTACAATGTTAAATAGGAATATTGAGAGTAGATATCCTTGTTTTGTTTCTGAGGGGGAATATTTTCACCTTTTCCCCATTAAGTATGAAGTTGGCAACGAGTTTTCATATATGGCTCTTATTATTTTGAGATATTTGTTAGGGTTTTAATCATGAAGAGATGTTTGACTTTATGACTTTTCTGCATCTATTAAGATGATCATAATTTTTCTGTTTTTATTCTGTTTATTTGGTGAGTCACACTTACTGATTTTTGGACATTGAACTGTCTTTGCATTCCTGGAATAAAAGCCACTTGGTCATGATAGATTATCTTTTTGATGAGCTGTTGAAGTCATTTTGTCAGTATTTTGTTAAGTGTTTTCCATCTGTGTTCATCAAAGATATCGGCAGTAGTTTTCTTTTACTGTTGTGTCATTGCCTGATTTTGGTATTGATACTTATTTCATAGAATGATTTATGGAGGAATACTTCCTCTTTGGTTTTTAAAATGGCTTTAGTAAGAGTGGTACCTGCTATCCTTTGAATGTCGGGGTTAATATCGATATGTGAGGTTTTGTTCCTTCCATAATGTTGTTAACTAGCAACTTTGAGGTTTCCAATGTATACTTGTTTTATAGGATCTGTGAGTTTTGTATTCACGTAACCTTTTATGATGGCAAGTATTATTACTTTTCCTTTTGTGTTTAGGACTCCTTTCAGCATCTCTTACAGAGCTAATTTAGTGGTAATAAAAATCTTCGTGTTTGTCAAAGAAGGAATTTATTTCTCCTTTATTCATAAAGCTTAGTTTGAAAGAATCGAAAATTCTTCACTAACATTTTTTGTTGTTATTGTTGTTAAAGAAGTTGAAAATAGGTGCCCAAGTCAGGCTTGGTGGCTCAGCCTGTAATCCCACACCTTGGGAGTCTGAGGTGAGTGGATTGCCTGAGCCCACAGGTTTGAGACCCACCTGGGCAACTTGGCGAGACCTCATCTCTACAATAAATCAAAAATCAGCTGGGCGTGGTAGTGTGCGCCTGTAGTTCCAGCTACTCAGAAGACTGAGGCGGAAGGATTGCCAGAACCTTGCTGGTCCAGGCTGCGGTGGCCGGGAGCAGCCACTGTACTCCAGTCTGGGCGACAGAGTGAGACTCCAACTCAAAAAAAAAAGAAAAAGAAAAAGAAAATAAGTCCCCAATTTCTTCTGGTTAGTAGAGTTTCTGCTGAAAAGTCCACTCTTAGTCTAATGTTATTTACTTTACAGGTGATTTAGTGGTTTTTCTTGCTGTTCTTAAGATATTCTCTTTCTTGAGATACTATCTATACCTTATAACTCATATACACAATATTCAACATATTTGTCTTGATCTGATCATTGAGAAAGTTTATTTTATATATCTAAATATTTTTTAGCCACAGTTTTTATATCTTGTTTAAAGCAAAAAGTCACAACTTTCCTCTGCACCTAGATATTTTACTATTAGTTATCATAGCAGGATACTCTAATTAATCTGAGAGTTCTACTTGACATTTGTAAGCCTAAGCTAATAGTTTTCCTCACACATCCTAAAGCATCTCATGACGATTGAGGGAAAGACAACCCTCTCTGACAGACACACACAAAATTAATTAAAATGCATAATAACTGTCAAAAATTTAATCAAAAATATTCCATTTCATTTTTATTTTTTACCTAATCATACAATTTTTAAAAGACAAGCATGAACTAATACAGAATAATCAGAAATTCTTTCATAGGTTTTTCTAATTGACAATTGTAAGAAAAAGTCTTCATTCATTTCTTGGTTATAAATTATAAATATATCTCCAAACACAGCAGTTGTTAATTTAGCTTATAACATGAGATAGTGGACCAGAAAGAAAAGTAGCAGCAATACGTCAATCCTTAGTTCTAGAAGCTGAATTACCAGAAATGCTGTTGATTTTTGAAAAATTTATTTCAATTCTTTTAGTTATTATAGTGCATTAACAACATATTCCTTTATTATAATTAAGTTGAATTGAATTTTTATCAAATACAACTTAGAGGGTTTTGGCTAATTTAATATCAATGCTGTTTAAGTATTTTGAAGCTTAAATATTATGTCACATTGCACGTGAGTTACTTATTTTTTTCCAGTGATGAAACAACAGCAAGGCCATGAGAGTCATTTATCCAAGGTGTGGCTGAAAGAAGAGGTTGATTTTCGGTAGAGATTTATAATCCACAATAAGATCAATTCAACATTTGCCTGCTTTATTTAAAAATTATTTTGTGATGGCAATCTTAATCAAATCACTAGTTATGAACTATCCCAGGGGAAAAAGTATTGTTGGATCGTGTTCTAGAAAACTGCTGTAGTTATTGCTGATTATATATGAAATTATATATAATTAAACTTCTAATTAATACATTTGTATTTCTTATAATTTAGTAAAAGTTAGATTTCATTGGATGTTATTTGGAGAACTCTCAATAATAAAGTGAGCCCCAACACACTAGGCTTAGTTTTTTAAGTTTCCTTGAAGCATTAGTTCATAATGTTCAGATACATATCCCTGCATTTAAGCAGTGGATTGGATACAAGCAACAACAAATAGTGGCTGAAAATATAAAGAAAGATAGCACTAATTAGTTCAATAAAATCATTGTATGTGCATAGTTTTCTTAGTGCAATTTTTGTATACTTGTCCTTTTTACAAAAAAATATATTAATGTAGCCGGGCTCGGTGGCTCAGCCTGCAATACTGCACTTTGGGAGGCTGAGGTGAGTGGGTTGCCTGAGCCCGCGGGTTCAAGACCCACCTGGGCAACTTGGCAAGACCTCATCTCTACAATAAAGCAAAAAATTAGCCAGCCGTGGTAGCACGCACCTGTAGTTCCAGCTACTTGGAAGGCTGAGGCGGAAGGATTGCTGGAGCCCAGCAGATCGAGGCTACGGTGGCCGGGAGCGGCCACTGCAATCCAGTCTGGGTGACTGGGTGACAGAGTGAGACTCCAATTCAAAAAAAAAACAACAAAAAATCCCCCAAATATATATATATAGTAGCACTTTACCTTTTCCCATTTTTTTCTATTGTAAGGTATTTTTAGTTTTAAATTATGTATTTCTTAATTTCCTGATTTGTGTATTCATTTTATTTTTACTTGCAAGAATACTTGTAGGAGTTTAACCAAAGAAAATGTTTATTTGCTATTAGTTGTCTTATCTCATGATTATTATAAATAAGCCTGGTTAAAAATGATTTATTAACAAGTGTCAAACATGTCCTGCTCCACCTTCCCTAAATAACTCAAACAATGAAGTGCAGATGTTAGAAAGGGTTAAAGAAATATATATGTACGTATATACATGGTATATATTTATTTACAGTATATATACATATGTTTAAGTAAGTTAAAAATATTTGGTTCCTCACCAAAAGCAAATTTTATTATTTTTTCATTCATTTCTTACTGAGTCAGTACAAGTCTAATATTTCAATATTTTATAGCTGACTACTATTTCCAAAATGGCATGGACATTTGTTCTCATTTCTATCTCCTTTATTTCTATTTTCTATAAGTTGCTCCTACAAAAGCTTTTAAAAAAGGAAAAATGGCCACCAGCACCTGTCTTGTTTTGAGAGGCAAGATCTTATCGCTGACAGTTAATCAATAAAAACAAATGAAAAGTAATAACGTCAGACTTTAGGAGTAAGGTTTTTATTCCTAGCCTGAAGCAAGGGTTCACCAATATGCTAAAATCAATCAATCTTTCCTCAGACTGAACCTAAATCCTAATCGTTAAATCTTTAAAAGGACCATATGCAGAAGCACCCTGCTGCTTGCACTTGGAGTACAAAATAGAACAGACTGTCACTGCTGTTGTTCTCCCCCTCAGGCCCTCATAACCAAGACAGATCACTACTCAGGATAACAGCTGACCCTGAGAGTAGAGGGAGCAAGGCATCCATACAACTTTTCTTGCTAAACAGATTATAAGCAACCTCCTTGCACCCACTGTGATGAAAGTCATTCTGAGCTTTTTGAGAAGAAGACAGTAAGCTGACTAAATGCAAAGCTGGATGCTGATCAAGTACACTGCAATGGTCAAAGGGCTGGAAGGGGGCTTGCATATGTATCATAATCTATCACCAATAAGACAGAAAACAGATTGCATGCCTTTGCCAAAAATTGTTTACTTCATCAAATGAGAGAAAGTGAGAGTCATAAAAGCTTAAAAACAATGCTTGGAAGTTTTCTTGTATATGCAGCTTGCATAATAATTATTTTTTAAAATGTTAAGAAACCATTATTCTCTGCATGTACCTTAATTCTGCTTAATCCTGAGTAGGCCCTGAACCTTGCCCTTAAACAGACTCTTTCACAGAGTTTTCCTAATCATCTAATGTTAATTAGAATATAAATGAATTTTTTAAAAGTAAGAGGATGAAGTATAAAAATGAATATTTTGCAAAATTAATTAGGCATACGCTATCATAATAGCTCTATACTAATTTTATTCAGCTTATTCACTAATTCTTTCTTAGATGTAATAATGATAGAATAAATCTCACTTATGTTTGCATGATTAGGTTTCAATAACTAAATTACAAAAAAATTAGCTTAAATTATATATCATGGAAAAAGTGAAATTCATTATTTAGCATATAGAGATTTTTTTTTGGTAGTGTTATTGTTTTATACACAGTCTTGCTATGTTGTTGCCTAGGCTGCCCCCTAACTCCTGGGGTCAAGTGATCTTCCTGCTTTAGCTTTCTTAATAGCTGGGACTACTTTTCCATGACACAGCATCCAGCTGTTTAGGATATTCTTAATGACATTTCTGGCAAGAAATCCTTCTCTGTAGAATGAGCAAAGAAATAGTTTAATTTTCTAAAATTGTATTAATACTCTAGTTTGTTAATGGGTTTAATTATTTAACTTCCGTTTTATCGTATTCTGGTACTTTTCCCTCACCCTTTGAGAAAATTGTTAAAACTCTAATACCCATTTTGGAAGAAAAAAGAGAAAGCAAACTTATTTCAGAAAGAAGTGATTGCATAAGCAAATATAAACTTGCAAGGGTGATCCTACAACAAATCACATGATAATCCCACATGGAAAAAGAGATTCAGGGCTTACATTAATCTGGTTTCCAACATTTCCATGTGATCAACATTACTTCTACATCTCCAGTCTATGAGTCCCTTTCTTGAATTTAATAATCATAATTTTATGATGCCCTTCATGGTTCAGTCATAGATTAGATTCATATAATTAAAAAAGTATTGGATGTAAGTAGGCCTGGAGAGAGCATCTGATTTTATGCCTTTATGAGAGAACTGTGACCCAGAAAAAGTAAAAGCCTTTAGAAGAGTCATAGGCTTTATTTTTAATATTTATCTGCAGCCAAATAAGCTAAGTTTATTATCTAAATGCTGTTCAATTTTTCTCCGTCTTCCTTTCTCTTTCCTTTCTCTGTTTCCTTTCTTCCTTCCTCCCCTTCTTCCTTCTTTTCTCTCTTTTATCCTATCCTATCTCATCTCATCTATCTAGTTATCTATTTATCTAATTTATTCTCATATACCTAGTCTGTAAATAAAGTGCTCACATGTAACCCATAGACTTGACTACAATTTACTCAAGCTTTTATCATTCTTCTGAACTTCTGAACTTTGGTTCACCCCCAATCAAGCACTAGACTGTAGAACATCCTTTCTTGTTTTTTGTTTTTTTTTGAGTTGGAGTCTCACTCTGTCACCCAGAATGGAGTGCAGTGGTTGCTTCCGGCCACCACAGCCTCAACCTGCTGGGCTCCAGCAATGCTTCCGCCTCAGCCTTGCAAGTATCCGGAATTACAGGCATGTGCTACCACGGCGGGCCGCTGATTTTTTTGATTTATTGTAGAGATGAGGTCTTGTTGCCCAGGCGGGTCTCAAACCCGTGGGTTCAGGCAATCCACTCACCTCAGCCTCCCAAAGGCGTGGGATTACAGGCTGAGTGACCAAGCCCGGCTAGAACATCCTTTCTTAAAGACTCATTCCAAGAAGCTATTGACTGTAGGAAAAAATTCCTGGTAAACCATGCTATTAAGCCAACTGCTTACTTCCACCTGCTTGCTCCAGTTCCCCACAAAGTTCCTGCTAGCTCTGCTTACACTTCCCTGTAAAAGAAAAATCTGGCATGAGGGGGAAGATGGCAGCTAAGCCAATTGGACTATGTGAGTCCCAGTGTGAGCGAGTGAGTGTATGGAAGATTGTGTATGTGCTGGTGAGCAAGTGGGTGTGTGAGTGGCTGACTGAGTGAGGGCTAGGGAGTTAGTGGCTCTCCTGGTGCAGTGGCTGGTGCCATAGCTGCTGGGCTTAGACCCTAATGATTCCCAGGACACAGAAGCTGAGCACCATTTTCTTTCTTTTATTATTATTATTATTATATTATTATATCAACAAAAACCTCCCTGGTGGGAACTTGAGAGCAAGTGACCAGATCCCTGGTGCAATGACTGGTGCTGCAGCTTCTCTGTTTGGTCCCTGGCTCTTTTTAGGTCACAGAACCTGAGTGCCTTTTTCCTTTTTTTTAATGGACAGAAGTTTTCCTGGGAAAAGCAGTGGAGAGAGACTATCACCCCAGACTCTCCCTCACCATTGGCAGGAGAGACTGCCAGCTCCAGGCTTTGCCCCACCTCTTCAGTGCCTGGCAGGGCACTAGCAGCAGGGGCTGTGGAGGAAGTTCAGAGGCAAAGTCCCATGGAAGAGAACAAGAGAGGCACCCTGCCACCATCGTGAAGGCAGGGCAGGAAATTGCTCCAACTTGCTCACCACAAAGCAACAGAGCCGATCTCTGTGATTGGTGGATAAACTACTCAGGGATTGATCATGACCCACAGGAAATATCCTGAAAGCACAAACTTCAGAGGGAACTGATGAATGCTGGGATCCAGGCACCCCACTCCCTTCCCTGATCCAGCTATTACACAAAGGATGTGGCCAGAAAAAGAAAAGGAAGGACTCCAAAGACATCAGAGAACAAATCCAGAGCCTGGATCATGGAAGAATAGAGGACTGAGCAAACATCAGAAAGGAAAGCCTCTCCCACTGACACCAAATAACAGAAATAAAGAGAAAAACAAGAGATCTGTCATAAATGAAAAACCAAAGGAAGGCCACAGGCCATTTCAAGTGTACCAAAGGCAAAACTCCTGAAAAATCAGACCTTGCTGCTCAAACAATGGAAGTCATCAATGACTGACTTCAGAATACAACAGGGAATAGGGAATGAATGGAAAGAGTAAATAAGACTCAAGAAAGACAAGATGCAACACTGAAAGAACTTGTAACAGAGATTTTGGCAAAAAGAAAAATTTCATCCAGGAAATGAATAGCAAGATAACAATCATGGAAAGCAGAATTAATCTAGCTGAAGAAGAAATTTCAGAACATGAAAAACAGAACATGGAATTAACCTGGTCTATAAAACATAGAAAGAAGACTCAAAAAGAAAAAAACAAAACCTACAAGGGATTTGTGATTATAGCAAGAGGCCAAACCTACACATGATTGGTATCCAAGAAGAAGAAAGAGAAATGGAGAGCAACTTGAAGTAAGTATTCAAGGAGATAATACAAGAAAACTTTCCCCATCTCTCCAGAGATGTGACCAGCCAAGCACAAGAGATACAGAGAACCTCCACAAGACATCAAAAGAGAAGATCAACACCTAGACACATAGTAATTCACCTACACAAAGTAGGCACAAAAGAAAAAATCCTAAAGACAGAAAGAGAGAAAAGTAAGACTACCTACTAGGGAAAATCAATCAGAATAGCAGCAGACTTATCAGCAGAAACACTTCAAGCAAGAAGGAACTGGAGCCCTATATTCAAAGTTCTCAAAGATAAACAATATCAAGCAAGAATTTCCTACCCAGCCAAGTTCAGCTTCATAAGTGATGGAGAATTAAAATACTTCCCAGACATCCAATACCTAAGAGATTATGCAGCTTCCAGACCAGCTCTACAGGAGACACTTAAAAAGGTATTAAGCACAGAAGAAATAAAAAATAATAAAAAAAAGAATGACCACACACTTACTGAGAGAACAGCAGAACAGAATCAACAGAGAATACAGTCAAACAAGAAACTTGAAAACACACACATAAAACAACCCCAAAGCAAAAGAAAACAAGCAAACAAAGAAAAAACTTTTTAAGAACTCCATGAGAGGGATAAACAATCACATTTCAATATTCAGCCTGAATGTGAATGGACTAAATGCACCACTGAAAAGACACAGAGTGGCAAGCTGGATAATAAACCATGACCCAACTACTTGCTGCATCCGAGATACTCCTCCCACTACATGGGATGCACATAGACTCAAAGTTAAAGGATAGAAAATGAGTTTCCAGGCAAATGAATCACAAAAGAAGACAGGAGTTGCAATCCTGATATAAGAAGAAACAACCTTTAAGATATCAAAAATTTTAAAAGATGCCAAAGGACACTACATAATGATAAAGGGTTCAATCTATCAACAAGAAATCAGAGGGAACGTACTTTAAGATCGATCACATCCTTGGCCATAAATCACACATAAACAAATTCCATAAGGTTGAAATCTTGTCATGCACATTCTCAGACCACAGTGGAATAAAAATAAATATCAACACCAACAAAATTTCCCCAAAGCCCATAAAGACATGAACACGAAGCAGCATGATGATGAACAAGTACTGGGTCAGCACTGAAATCAAAGCAGAAATTAAAAGATTCCTAGAAACGAATGAAAATGAAAAAACATCTTACCAAAACCTCTGGAATGCCATGAAATCTGTTCTAAGAGGGGAATTTATAACTCTACGGGCACACAAGAAAATGAAAGAATATAAGTGAAGAGCCTAACAAATCACCTAAGGGATCTGGAAAGAGAAGACCCTCACAACCTCAACTTTAGCAGAAGAATCCAAATCAACAAAATAAGAGCCCAAATATGGGACATAGAAGAAAAAATATCATAGAAAACATCAACAAAACAAAAAGTTGGTCCTTTGAAAGAATTAAAAAGATTGAAGGTCCCCTAGCCAGAATGACCAAGAAAAGGAGAAAAATATTCCAAATAAACACAATCAGAAATACAAAAGATCAAATCAGAACTGATCCCGAAGAAATACAAAAGATTATCAGAGATTACTATGTAAACTTATGGAAAAAAACTTAATAATCTAAAGGAAATGGAGGACTTCCTGACATCACACAACCTCCCCAGGTTGAAACAAGACATTGAAACACTAAGTAGACCAATAACAACCCAGGAAATTGAATCTGCCATATGAAAACTACCTACAAAAAAAGCCCAGGACTGGATGGCTTTCCAGTAGAATTCTACAAAATGTACAAGGAGGAGCTGACACCAATACTATTGCCTATTCCAGGTAATTGAGAAGGATGGAATTCTACCCAAATCATTTTACAAAACTAACATCACACTAATAGGCAAACCAGGTAAAGATCCAACAAAAAAAGAGAACTGCAGGCTAAAATCCCTTATGAACATAGATGCAAAAGTCCTCAATGAGATTTTAGCAAATCAGATTCAAAAACATATCTCAAAAATCATCCACCATCATCAAATAGGCTTCATCCCCAGGATGCAGGGCTGGTTCAACATTTGCAATACCATAAATGAAATTAAATACATCAACAGATTTAAAAACGAGAACCACATGATTATATCACTAGATGCAGAAAAAGTTTTTGACAAAATCCAGCATAGTTTCTTGATTACAAACCCTCAAACATCTAGGTATAGAGGAATATATCTCAAAAGAATAAGTGCCATTTTTGATAAACCCACAGCAAACATATTGCTAAATGGACAGAAACTGGAAACATTTCCCCTGAAAACTAGAACTAGACAAGGCTGACCACTCTCACCCCTCTTGTTCAACATTGTGTTGGAAGATCTAGCTCATACAATTAGACAAGAGAAGGAAATCAGCATATCTAAATAGAAAAGAGGAAGTCAAGTTATCCCTGTTTGCTGATGATATGTTCCTACACCTTGAAAATTCAAGATAATCTGTCAAAAACTTACTTGCACTGATAAATGACTTTGGCAAAGTCTCAGGGTACAAAATAAATATGCAAAAGATAGTTTCATTCCTATAAACCAACAACTAGCAGGCAGAGACCCAAATTAAAAGCACAATTCCCTTCACAATAGCCACCAAAAAAATGTAAATACCTCAGTAGCTTCCTAACCAGAGAAATGAAAAACCTTTACAATGAGAACTACAAAACACTGCTCAAAGAAATCCAAGAAGACACAAACAAATGGAAAAATATTCTATGCTCATGGATAGGAAGAATCAACATTGTTAAGATGTCCATCCTACCAAAGGCAATCTACAGATTTAATGCAATACCCACTAAGTTACCAACATCATTCTTCTCAGAGCTCGAAATGACAATATAGAGATTCACATGGAAACATAAACAACCATGAATAGCCAAGTCAATCCTTAACAAGAGGAAGAAAGCAGGAAGTATCACACTTCCAGACTTCAAACTCTACTATAAGGCTACAGTAATCAAAACAGCTTGGTATTGGTACAAGAACAGGTATATAGACCAATGGAACAGGATAGAGATTCCGGAAGCAAAGCCTCAATTTCTCAACGAGCTCATCTTTGACAAAGCCTACAACAACCACCACTGGAAAGAGAAGAACCTATTCAGTAAACGGTGCTGGGAAAACTTGCTGATCACATGCAGAAGATTGAAACAGGGTCCCTACCTATCACTGTACACAAAAATTAACTCTAAATGTTTCAACTACCTAAACCTCAAACTATAAGAATCTTAGAAAACATGGGAGACACTCTTACAGAAATTGGAGCTAGCAACCAATTCCTACTCAGAGACCTAGATGCCGATACCTTAAGAAATAAAATAGACAAGTGGAACCTCATCAAACTAATGGGTTTCTGCAAAGAAAAAGAAACCATCAAGAGAGCAGGGAGACAGCCCACAGAATGGGAAAATATTTGCCAACTGTATATCCGAAAAGGCCTAATATCTAGGATCTACAAGGAACACAAGCGTGCTGAAAGGAAAAAAAACAAACAGCCCTATTAAAAAGTGGGCAAAAAACATGAATAGACGCTTCTCAAAAGAAGATACATGGGCAGCAAACAGACACATGAAAAATGTTCAGTCTGACTCATCTGTGAAATGCAAATCAAAACCCCATTGAAATACCACCTAACCTCAGTAAGAATGACCACCATTAGTAAAACAAAAAACAACAGATGCTGGCGAGGATGTGGAGAGAAGGAACGCTTCTATGTTGCTAAGGGTAATGCAAACTAGTACAACCTCATTGGAAGACAGCATGGCAAATTCTGAAAGAACTAGAAATTGACCTTCCACATGACCCAGAAATTCCCCTATTTGGAATAAACCCAGGGTAACTCAAATAATTTTACAAAAAAGATACCTGCATAAGTATATCTGCTGAAGCTCTATTCACAATAGCAAAAACATGGAACCAACCATGTTGCCCAACGAAGCTGGACTGGATTAAAAAAAATTGGTACATACACACAACTGAATATTATGCAGTCATAAAGAAGGAAAAACATATCGACTTTGCTGTAACTTGGATGGATTTAGAGTTGATCATACTCAGTGATATATCTCAGAACCAAAGAACAGAGTACCATATGTTTTCACCCATAAGTGGACCTTAAACAATTATTATAAAAATATCAGAAAGGGGTTGACAAACTGGGAATCCCTAGTGGTAAACTTTCAGGGGATGGGATTGGCAGTTTAGGGAAACTGCTAGAGGAGGGAGGGACATACCTCATCAATAAGGGTACCTGCATAATCAACGTTTTTATACCTAACCTTGAATTGTACCCCACATCTTTATAATAAAAGAATAAGAAAAATTTTTGCTTACTTTTGAGACAAAATTTCTAGATCTTATGGTCCAATTATTCTTCCAGTTGCAACAAGCTTTTTGAATAAAGTCTCTATTAAGTACTTTTTTTGTATATTTGACAGTAACAAATATCAAAAGTTGTATTTTCAAAAAAAACCCTTTTTTATATCATTTGTATGCAACATATTCGTTCGTCCATCTCCTTCCTTTTCTGAGAAAGCAGGACTTATTGAGAGGACAGAAAAGTTCCCACAGTGGGAGGGAACCTGAAGGGGTTGCCCCCTTTTCCATATTCTTATAGTATAACTTCCCCACTTTCAGTTTATTAAAAGTTATCTCTTCAAGCTCACAGAAGTCCATCCCAATAATCTTCTTCAACCCCTAATCTCCTTGTAATATTTTTTACCCCCCCCGCTTGTAATCTTACCTTGTGTCTATACCTTAACCAACCCTGTCTTATAATATATACCTTAGGTTTCATAAGGAGAGTATTTCTCTTGCTTCCTATGGCTATATCCAAATATATAAAACACCAAGTCCTTCAGTCTTCATTCATCTCTATGTCTCTTCTATTGAGGGTTTTCTAAGTGTTTGTAATTAATTTCATTTATTTTTTCTTAAATAAATCATATTTATTTTTCATGTAGAATTTTGTTTCCAAAAATGTTGTCTTCAAACTTATCTCAGTTATTCTATTAATAACTTGGTATATGTATATATAAACACATCATCTATATGCTGACTCTCATTCTAATGTTTTGACTATTTAAGTAAAAAATGATGATAGTTCCACAAAAATAAGTTAACATAGGCAAACTGCTGATGAGTGTAAATAATATACAGTAAAAGATTATTTAAAAATAGCTTTATAAATATCATAATTTTTAACAGGAAGTGATGAATTTGTTATAAATTATATATATGCAAACTCATCTCTTTTTTATAGTAATCAACATGGATTTGTAATAAGGATTATCATAATTAAGGGTTCAGTCTACAATAATAATTTTTTCCTATGTACACAGTTAGCTAAAATCCACATGATCTGCACGATCCGCTTTTTTAAATAAGTTGATCAGTATCAAAAAAAGGAAGGAAAACAATTTGAGCTAGGTTATTACATAAATTTAAACATGCTATGTAAAAACAGCTGCAAAACAGATGTCTAAAGCAGAGATGACATAGTTAAGATGTGTATTGTACAGAAAGCGTTCTTGAAAAAAATGAAAAGATTAGCTAATGAGATGAAGCAATAATAAAAAAACCTGAAGATAAAATGAGAGTTTAATGCTAATATCTGACATAGTATCACTTTAGTAAACACTTTCAAATACCAAAAATATGTCATTTAATTTTAGTAAAATATGGCAAAAATGAGATTGATTTATGGGCTTAAGCTAAGATATATTTTCACTTGAAATATTATGTATGAACTTCTGAAGCTATAAACTATAAAACTTGTAAAACCTGTACAAATTTATTTATTAAATCCTTTCAATTATCCCTATAATTCCACTTTTATTTATCCTCTTTCTTACCAGCTGTGCATCTCCGAATTTCAGCTTATATTTGAGATCTTCTCTTTCTTCCCTGTTCACTTCTTAGCTACTACTAACATTTTCATGGCCCTCTTCTTTTCCTTTTAATAGACTATATTCACAGGACCAGATCTCTACTACCCACTTTAACACTGATGCTTCCAAATCTACATCTTCAGTCTAGAACTCTATTATATTCCAACTTAAAATCTAAGTTTAGAATACTATTAATAAAAAAAGCTTAAGCTACTCAAAATATAACTGAACAACTTAACCATCATTTCTCCTTCATTTCTATTCTACAGCTGACCCGGGTTCCTAAGTCATATTGAGTCATCAATACTATACCCTCTTATACTCTACCCACATTCCATTAATCTTGAGATTTTATTTTCCTTCTCCAATGTCTTTAGTGTCTCTAGTTTCATTTCTTCTATTGTGCCTGTTTTAATTCATGATTATTTTCTCTCCTCTAGATTTTCCATAAAGTCAGTCTCTGTTATGATGCTATGACATGATTTTTTCTTAAATGACAATATCATCATTTCTTGCTTAAAAACTTTTATCTGCCTATCATGAGCCCTGGTGATAAGATTATGTATTTTAATTTTTATAATTTTTCACAATGAATAAAATGTAATAATTGCTCAATAATTCATTTCCTTCTCTCTCTCTCTCTTTCTCTCTCTCTCTTTTTTTTTTTTTTTTAGCATTTATGCAATCCTGTTGGTACTCTAGTTAAATCTAGGGGAAACTAGAATCCATATATAAAGATTCAGGTTGTAATAGGACAGGCATTGCCAGTAATGACAAGAATTTTCCAGTGGTCAGAACATTTGCTTTATGACCACCTTACTGCAAAAATTACAAGAGGGAAAAATATATTGGAAGATATGGGCTCTGTTAAAACATAAGGAAAGCAGTACAAATTTGGGTAGAACAAAGAGTAATCATTTTTGTATCTGAATAGTTATGTGGTTAATTTTGTAATCCCTCTATTGCCAGCAGTTCATTTTTTTTGTTGTTTCTTTAATAGATATTATTTTTCTTTTAATTGCTCAGGCACTATTCTAAGCATTGGAATTCATGAAGGAAACAATATACTAATATGCAAACAATATACTAACATGCACATTTCTATACTTTTGGAGTTTTTGTATTTCAGTGGAAGGAGAGAGACATTTTAGTAAAGAGTAAAGTATTTAATGGAGTCAACCCATGGAGATATGGGGTAAGGTGAGGTAGGGAAGAGCATTCTAAACACAAGAATCTCAAAAAGGCTTTGAGTAGCAGGGTGCTTGGTGAGCATGATTAGAGAGACTAGTGTGGCTGGAGACTTAGGGAAGTTTAAATAATTTGATTCATTTTTATTTGTTGTATTAAAACATCAGAAAACTGAACCTCAAGTTCATTGACCTGGAAATTTAGAGTTTCTTCTCTCAGGCCCTTTGTCTCTGGATATAATTAAAAATGTTCTAAATTGTCAAACATTATGATTTTAATTGAATAGAAGAGCACAACAAGAACTCCTAAATGTGAACCTGACATGTGAGGATTATAATGAAGAAATTCATCCTGGTGGGAGAGAGGACTGTGTTGTCAAAATGATCTAGTATACATACTTTTCAGATCTGTGTGAACCCAAGTCTTTTATAAAATTTAGTAATTTATTTCTTCCAATAACTACATTTCTACATTGTTTATTATTAAAACTTTCACTAGTAATTCAAGATGGAATACTTTCAGTAATGTTTCACTCTTCTCATATAACTGCTAAAACATCATGACTTACTGATTTGTAGCACATACATTTTAAGTGTAATTCTTAATTTTGGAAACAGTTAAGGGCACACATAAGCATCACAACACACATTAACTAATTTTGGTAGCCAAACTATAAATAGCACACTACTTTCTGCTTTCTAAATTGCATTCTCTTCTCAACCCACAGGTCAGTACTCCAAGGCATTCTAACATCCAAGGCATTTTATGTTTCACAAAATACTGACATTTTTGCATAATTTTCATAGATTTCTACTTTATGCTGTAAAATTCTCATTAGTCAAAATATGTCAAGCATTGCTTGTTCTAAGTGTCTAAAATTTGGGAAAATTGGCATACTTTTGTGAACAGTTTGAAGACATACTGGCCTATCCTATGCTTTTCCTTATAGATAGTATGAAGTACTGGATGGAAATTTTGATAAATTGGGTAAGTGAATAGTCATATTTCAAGAGCACTGCCTCAGAAGAGCAGATTCAGATAATAGTTGGGTGTTTAACATTAAGTGACCAGTATATTAGAGGCAAAATAGGGAGCACCATGAAGACCTAAATATCAGAAAAGGACAGAAAGAAGAATGTTTCATTTAAAAGTATTCTTATTTTTGTGGAAATTATTGGAAGGACCATTCCTTGAGTCTTTTGCTATTTATTAATATTTTTAATATCTGTAAAAAATACTACTTTAAAAAGTAAAATAATTTTATGTAGGAATTTTAAGAGAGGAATATTGGTTTGAAGTGCCATGTAGAGGGATTTGCTATTTCAAGTCTGTCACTTTGCATTTACCAATGTGGTTCTTGAGATGAGGACACAAATGACCGATATAAGGAAATTCAGTGAAACTCTCTGAAGGCAAGAATTAACTTCTACTTCTGGTGAAGCAGAAAAGAGTTTGCCGAGGAGACAAGTTTTTATATGACTATCTTATCAAGCTACCTAAAAGTAATATTGTAGGCAATGTCCCTACAATTTGTCTTTCTTTCCCTTGTTTACTGTGAGCTTTGTGACCTGCACTTTAAAATATTTGCCCTCTTTGGAGATTTATACTTAAAATAAAATTTTATTTTATTATGTGGTATGACATTAATTTAAAAAGCTTTGTGACTGGGAACAGTGTCTCAAGCTTGTAATCCCAGCACTTTGGGAAGCCGAGGTGAGATAGCCTCAACCCGGGGATTCAAGACCAGCCTGAGCAAGTTGGTGAAACTTCATCTCTACAATAAATTAAAAAAAGAACTTAGTTGAGCATGGTGGCGCACACTTGTAGTTCCAACTACTTGGAAGGCTAAGGCAGAAGGATTGTCTGAACCCAACTATTCGAGGCTGCAGTGGCCGTGGGTATGCCACTGCACTCCAGACTGCATGACAGAGTGAGATTCCAACTCAAAAAAAAAAAAAGTCTTTGTATTTCACACTTTTTCCTTTTAGCATTTGCTATTACAATATACTGTTAAAATGACAATGTTGAATCTACATAATATTGTTTTGTTCTTACATGATTTTATACATGATTGCAAATTAAAGTATGTGTTAAAATTGATTATAGTTCATAGTGACAGCTAGTTCAGTTAAAACATACTATTCCTGTATTACCTATAGTATTGACATTGCAAAATGTCACATTAGGCATCAGATCCTATTTATTAATGATTTTTTTCATTTAACAATTAGCTGTGACAACAACAACTTCAATGCCAATGCCAACAACAGATAATTGTGCATTACCTTATTGACATTGCCACAGGTTTGTATTTCCATGTATATACATTTGGCTTATGATTGCACATATTTGTGGAGGTCATTTTGTACAAATTTTATTTGGAAAGATTCTATCTTGGTATGAGTAGGCAGTTTAAAATTTCCACATCTCATAAATCATTCATACACTCACATCTTGTCCATTTCTGTTTTGTTTATTTAGCACTGTGAGGCAGTGATGAGCATTATTGGAAAGACAAAGGTTCTTTGTCATAAGGGAGACAAGTTCTGGAATGAAAGTTTGTAATAATAACTTTGGAGCTTCTTCAAAAGTGGAGATAAATTCAAATAACTTAATTGCCAGGAAACTAATTATTATATGTGCTAAATTCTATTTGTAACTGAACTTACCATCAGAAAAAGATAATGAACATAGTAGCATGTTATTAATCTTCACTTCTAATCAATCTTGTATTGGGAATCTTTTGTGCTATCAATAATCAAATTAAGTCACAATAATAGAAAGTGACTAAATAATATATACTAATTTTTTTTTTGAGTTGGAGTCTCACTCTGTCGCCCAGACTGGAGTGCAGTGGCTGCTCCCGGCCATGCTGCCTCGCCTGCTGGGCTCCGGCAATCCTTCCGCCTCAGCCTTCCGAGTAGCTGGAATTACAGGCATGCGCTACCACACCCGGCTGATTTTTTGATTTATTGTAGAGATGAGGTCTCGCTGCCCAGGCGGGTCTCGAACCCGCGGGCTCAGGCAATCCACTCACCTCAGCCTCCCAAAGGCGCGGGATTACAGGCTGAGCCACCGAGCCCGGCTATACTAATTTTTGAATACTAAATATGTTAAGATCTTTTTGAAAGACAATAGTCCCCGCATGTTGAATAATAAAGCATGCAATGATTATGATTTAGAGTAACAAAGATTAAAATAATTATCTAAGTTTAGCAATAAGGCATGATAAATAATGCTCTTAAAACATGCTAAGAAGCATTATTGCCATTTAAAATAAAAATTAGACAGGCACAGTGGCTCACGCCTGTAATCTCAGCAATTTGGGAATAGGAGTCGAGAGGATTACTTGAACTCAGGGGTTCAAGGCCAGCCTGAGTAGCATGGCGAGACCTCTTCTTTACAATAAATCAAAAATTCAGCTGGGCATGGTGACACATGCCTGTGTTTGTGGCTACTTGGAAGACTGAAGTGGAAGCATCACCTGAACCCAACAGGTCAAGGCTGTGATGGCAGTGAGCATGTCACTGCACTCTAGCCTGGGTGACAGAGTGAGACTCCAACTCAAAATAAATAAATAAAATAATATAAAAACAAATATTGTCTATAAAAATGTATATTGAAGCCGGGCTCGGTGGCTCAGCCTGTAATCCCGCGCCTTTGGGAGGCTGAGGTGAGTGGATTGCCTGAGCCCGCGTGTTCGAGACCCGCCTGGGCAGGGAGACCTCATCTCTACAATAAATCAAAAAATCAGCCGGGCGTGGTAGCGCGCGCCTGTAATTCCGGCTACTCGGAAGGCTGAGGCGGAAGGATCGCCGGAGCCCAGCAGGTCGAGGCTGCGGTGGTCGGAAGCGGCCACTGCACTCCAGTCTGGGCGACAGAGTGAGACTCCAACTCAAAAAAAAAAAAAAAAAAAAAATGTATATTGCATTTGTTCCTCTGTTACATAGTAGGTATTAGATAGAAGTGATGCATTATGCTCTGTCTACATTATTTGTTTTAATAAACATATTGAATACATTAACTACTTTGTGAGATCTTATAAAAATGGTAAAAATTTGGAATTGCTCACTCAAAACTTCTATGCAGTTTCTAACTTATGATAACTAACTTTTCATTATCTTCTTTTGCTTGAATATTGATGACAGATGAATTAAATTTTGCACAAAGAAATATACTGCATTACCTGTTCCCTATGCACTTATTTTCTAAAGTAATTTATAAATCAATTAAACTGAATTTTAAATAATATCAAATAACATGGCAAATGACAATTTGTATTCAAATTAGATATTCATTTCATTATTCTTAGAAACATAGCTCTTTTTAATTTTAAAGCATCACAAGTTAATTTTTTTCAGAACTTATTCCATTGAAATTACTTTAGACAATAATAAAAAATACGTTAAAACATATACACTTATGTATTAAAACATACATTCTTTTTACATCTTGAACTCAAACAGTGCAAGAATGTTATTTCTTCTTTCTGTTAAAATATTGGTATTGTTATACCTAAAGAAGAAGATAGTTCCAAATAAAGTTCTACTATAATATTAACATCCATCTATATTTTATTTATGTAGTTTTAAAAAAAGTTTTAACTCACAGTAACTTTAAGGATGATAATTTTGGCATCAATGTAGAGGCGAGTTAGTGTGTGTTGAGAACTGATGAAGAGAATTTAAGTACCTGACAATTACTTATCAAGACCTACAAGATGGTAGAAATTATGCTAGGTACCAAGCCTGGCAGACGTGCTCATACTCATGCAGTCACCCATGTCTACAAGAAAATATAGATTTAGAAATAATTGCAATAAAATATGAGAACAGTCCTGATTTTCAGAATATGCAGCAGGGATTCTAACATAGTGTCTGACTTGGAATAAACTCATTTATTAAGTGACATTTCAGGTGAGTCTTGAAAGATGAAAAAGAGTTGAAAGATAAAAGGGTGCAGGCAGGGAAGAAAGGCAGTACTACTGAAAATAAGAATTGCATTATGAAGTGTTTTGAGGTCGATAATAAATAGGAAGTTCAAGGAAAGTGAATAAAAGTTTAACACCTGTTGATTTTGTAGTTAAGGGCACAGACATGATATATGAGGCTGACTGATAACAAGACTGAAGAAGATAGTGGTTGTTATAAGCCGCAATAAGCAAGCCGAAATTTGTACTATGTGCAGTGAGAAACTAGAAAATATGTCTCACTATGTGCAGTGAGAAACTAGGCAATGGCAGAATAAGGTGTGTATGCTTGTGAGATCATTCTCTTTGAGAATGACTAAAGAGAAATATTAATGGCATTTTTCAACATAGTTGAGACCAGACTAGGTGGCGCAGCATGCAATCCCAGCACTTTGGGTGTCAAGTGGATTGCTTGAACCTGTGGGTTCAAGACCAGCCCAGGCAACATGGCCAGACCTCGTCTCTACAATAAATCAAAAAATTAGCCGGGTGTGGTAGAGTGCGCCTGTATTTGCAGCTACTTGGAAGGCTGAGGCGGAGGGATAGTGGAGCCCAGCAAGTCGATGCTGGGGTGGCGGTGAGTGTGCCACTGCACTCCAGCCTGGGCAACGGCATGAGACTCCGACTCAACAAAACAAAACAAACAACAAAAAAAATAGTTGAGACAGAAATTACGAAAACTTAATTTGAGGAGGTAGAAAAACAATAGACATAAAAAAGTATGAGTCAAGGTAAGTGACTCTTAGATTCATAGGCCTGCCATAAGAAAGTCATAGAAACTGATCTCTTAAAACAACAGAAATATATTGTTCTGGTAGTTAAAAGTCCAAAATCAAGGAGCCATGCTCTGACTGAAAAGTCTAGGGGACAATCATTTCAATGTCTTTCTTTAAGCTTTTGGAGTTTTCAGGCAATCCTTATTTTCCTTTGCTGCAGCTGTTGCTTAACCCCATTTTTTGCCTCCTTCACAAGGCATTTTTTTCCTGTCTCTGTCTCTTCTTGTTTTTTTTTTTTGTTTTTTTTGTTTTTTTTTTGAGTTGAAGTTCACTCTGTCGCCGAGACTGGAGTGCAGTGGCCGCTCCCGGCCACCGCAGCCTCGACCTGCTGGGCTCCGGCGATCCTTCCGCTTCAGCCTTCCAAGTAGCCGGAATTACAGGCATGCGCTACCACGCCCGGCTGATTTTTTGATTTATTGTAGAGATGAGGTCTCGCTGCCCAGGCGGGTCTCGAACCCGCGGGCTCAGGCAATCCACTCACCTCAGCCTCCCAAAGGCGCGGGATTACAGGCTGAGCCACCAAGGCCGGCTCTCTTCTTGTTTTATAAGGAGGCCAGTCATATCAGATTTTGTAAGTATTCCATAATAACATTAGCTTAATATCTGCAAATGGCCCTATTTTCAAGCTTCACATTTTGAAGTATTAGGGCTAGGACTCTATCTTTTTGGGTGGTACTGTAACAGTGACCAGTGTGATGCTGACAATGAGGAAAACTAACCAATTTAAAGTAATTCTGGCATTTAATCTTACAATCAGTGTTGATTGTTTTGCCTTTAGCCCGGATGAGGAATATCAGTGAAAGTACGTGGAGAAATGCAAAATTATATATAGCAATTTGAACATTTTGAATTTGAGGTTCCTGTAAAACACAGAACTGGATATTTCTAGTGGCATGTAAGAAATACCTTAAATAAGGAAATATATATTAATTTGGCACATATATTTTGGGGCGATCGCTGATAAAATGATAATGTCATAAAACTAGGCGAGCTCACCCAGGAAGGAAATGTCATGAAAGGAGTAAAGAGAACCAATGGCAAAACTTTGGTAAACACTAACAACTTTTAAGAAGCTAGTGTTAAGGATTCATAAATGAAAATTGAGAACAAAATTCATAAATAAAAATAAAACCAAGAGAGAATGCTAAGCTGATACACACAATCTTAGAGAGAGACTCTTAAAAGTTAGGGAATTAAAAATGCTGTCCAATGTTGTCAAGATGTCTAATACAAGAACAAAAGATACTCATAATTTTTTTCATTAGTTAAAGAAAGTAGAAGGTAGCATTGCACAATAGTTTAGAGCACAGACTGAAACCAGACTATTAGGCTGGTTCTTATTTCTTAACAGAACTGTGACATTGAGTAAGTCACTTAATCTTCTAAGTCTCAACTTCTCTTCTATCAAAGGGGAATGATAATATTAACTTATGATTTTATGATAATGAAATATAGTTGATGACTTTTATTATTATACAATGACAGTAAAATTTAAAGAAATGGAAATGTGTTATATAGCATAGATTTTCAAGAGTATGTTGGTGACTAGCTACTTATTAGTCACTCACCCTTAAAAATGAAATATTGATAAGAATAAGAAAGGTATAAAGAATGGGACTACTGAATCAATGGGTATTGATGAATGAACCTCCGGGATGATACCTACCAAGAGGTGTGTATGTAGACCTTGAATCAAGAATAAGGCCAACAAGGAAATCTGAATATTTCTATCCATTTCCTTTATATGTGACCAATTTTACCTCAGAGACTCCCAATAGTTGGCTACCAAAAGGAAGGAATTAACCAATCTACAGTGCAACTGTTCTTTTCTGAGTTAATCAGGACGTTTCGTGTACATACTGAGTCCCATCAGTACATCTCTTTCTACCTATACTCAGGGAGTAAAATCAGGAATGATGCATACCTCTATACTTCATGGACTTCTCTTTTCCTATTTCATTTTAACAGTTCTTTAGAATATAGAATGAAGGGAATCACTATCAATTTATGTGTTTATACATTTTTATACCCTGAAAGAAGAACAAGACCAGTGGATAGGAAGAATAGCATAATAAAGCCTAATGGCATATGCAGTTTTTAAATTGGAGTCTTTGATTTCAAAGAACCTGAAATGAACAGAGAATCATGTATAGCAAGGTTGTGCTTACACACTGCTTCACTACCCCCAGAGCTGGTACTACTTGCAAACTGATTTCAGTTATTTATTTCAATAGTTGTCATGTTCCCTTAATAAGAAATAGTGGTGGCTTTAGATTATGAGAAATCAGTAGGAGTTATAGCAGTTCTCCTCATTACCTCTTCAACATCTTGCCACAAAATAAAGTCTCCAACAGAATCCCACTGCCAATAAAATCAGTGAGCAGGAGGCATGATAACAGAAATATGACCATTCATATAAGAACAGAGAGGTCCTCACTCTATTTCTGCTTAGGCCCTCTGAGAAAAAACCCCTTTAAAAGTATCAGTGTGTAGAAAATTCAACAATGTTCTGATTGGAAGACGGCAATCATTTTAGTCTGGTGTTCTTAACTATAGCAGATGCAGTTTCCCTTCTTGAACAAAAGTAATAATTTGCAATGTTACTTTTACTATTACGATATAAAATACATTGGTAATAAAACTTTTCTAACATTTTACCTTTAAAAATAGAGGAAGATTTAGTCATGATGTAAGAGAGAGAGGCAAGAAAAAATGTATAGCCTACTTACATATAAATTCTCAAATAATGACTATACTAGAAGATACAATAAAATAGATTGCTTGCATCCATTTATAAGTGAGATAGTTTGGTTTAATAAATAATGTCATTTTGTATAAAAGTACAGAAAAATTTAAGAACAGGTGTATGGGTGGATAAAAATAGTTATATAGGAGAAAAGATGAAACAGACTTATTTGTATGTGATGAGAAAAAGGAGTATAAACTTAAATTAAGTCATATCAACTTGTAAAAAACAAAACAAAAACAAAAACAAAAACAAACAAACAAACACCTGAATAGTCAAGTTGGATAAAATGTAAAGTGAAGTATGCCATTCTTGCAGATGACTTAGGCCTTATTTATAAGAAAAGTGACAAAATTACTTTGAATATGATGCACAGTGGAAAAATGGTAAATTTGCACAGAAAATTCTATCTTCTGTTTCGAGATCACAAAATATCCTGAGACATATATTTAACCTCAAGTACTTAAAAAAAGACCTTGAAACCACATTATTTGATAAGTGATAAGGTACACAGGATTAACTGGGAAATGAAGCAGTGGGATGAGGGGATACAGATCACTTACATGGGAGAACTCTGGAGGAAATATTTTTAAGTACACATACATGAAATAACAATTAAAGAAATGCCTTTAATGATAAGATTTAATAATATCACTGCATTGCCTATGTCATTGCAAACTTAATATTTCTTTTTAAGTATCTTCCAAGGAGTCTCAAAATTCTTCTGAAGTTTGAGTATAAAACCTTTGGGGATTAGACTGATTAAAGTTTGCTTTCACCTCTAAGTCATCTTTTATTTCATTTATTTTCTTTTAATTTCTTTTTTTATTTTAAAGATGTGAGGTACAAGTCAGGATTGGGTACACAAGTGGTCTATGTAGGTGAAGTTTGTACCTCCCAATGAACACCTGGATTGGGATCATGCGACATTACTGATGTTGTATGCACTCCCTCCCCTGACAATGTTCCACTACTGCCAATTTCTTTCTTGTAATGTTGATAGGTGTTCAGGTCCACTTGTGAGTGGGAATATGTGGCACTCAGTTCTTTGTTTCTGTGATAGATCAATGAATATGATAGACTCTAAAGCCATCCAAGTTACTGCAGTCCATAATTTTGTCTTTCTTTATGACTACATAATATTTCATCATGAATATCACTTTTGTTTTTTGCTCAGTCCACTATCTTTTTTAAAAAAAATCTTATTGTAAAGGTGTGGGGTACAATTCAGGGTTAGGTATACAAACACTGATCATGCAGGTACCCCTGTTAATGAAGTATGCCCCTCCCTCCCATAGCAGTTTCCCTTAACTGCCAATGCCACTCTCCCCACCAACAATTTCCCATTACTGCCAATCGCTTTCTTATAGCATTATAATTGTTCAAGGACCTCTTATGAGTGAGAACATATGGAACGCTGTTATTTGTTTCTGTGATAAATTACTGAGTATGATCAACTCCAAATCTGTCCAGGTTGCTGCAAAGTCCATATATTTGTCATTCTTTATGGCTGCATAATATTCCATTGTGTATATTTACCATATTTTTTTATTCATTCCAGCTTCGGTAGGCAACATGGTTGGTTTCATGTTTTTGCTACTGTGATTAGAGCTGCAACAAACATATGTGTGCAGTTATCTTCTTTGTAGAATAATTTGAGTTCCTCCAGCTTATTCCCAATAGGGGAATTGCTGAGTCATATGAAAGGTCAATTTCTAGTTCTTTAAGAAAGTTCCAGACTGTTTTCAGAGAGATTGTACAAGTTTGCATTCCCACCAGCAGTGTAGAAGCATTCCTTTTTCTCCACTTCCTCGCCAACCAGCATCTGTTGTTGTTTGCTTTATTAATGATGGCCATTCTTACAGGGGTTAGGTGGTATCTCAATGTGATTTTGCTTTGCATTTCTCTGATGATGAGTGAGGCTGAACACTTTTTCATGTGTCTGTTGACTATCTGTATATCTTCTTTTGAGAAGTGTCTATTCATGTCTTTTGCCCACTTTTTAAAGGAGCTTTTTACCCCCCCTTCGGTGTGTTTGAGTTACTTGCAGATCCTAGATGTTAGGCTTTTGTCAGATATACAGTTGGCAAATATTTTTTTTCCATTCTGTGGCTTGTCTCCCTGCTCTCTTGATGGTTTCTTTTGCTTTGCAGAAGCTTGTTAATTTGTTGAGGTCCCACTTATCCATCTTATTTCTTAAGGTATTGGTCTTTAAGGTTCTGAGTAGGAATTGGTTACCAGTTCCAATTTCCATAAGGGTGTCTTCTGGATTTTCTAAGATTCTTATAGTGTGAGATTTTATGTCTAGATCTTCAATCCATTTAGAGTTAATTTTTGTGTATGGTGATAGGTAAGGGTCCCGGTTTCAATCTTCTACATGTGGTCGACCAGTTTTCCCAGCACCATTTACAGAATAGGTTTTCCTCTCCCCAGTAGTTGCTGTTGGAGACTTTGTCAAAGATGAATTGGTTGAGGTATTGAGGCTTTGCTTCCGGAATCTCTATCCTGTTCCATTGGTCTATGTGCCTGTTTTTATACCAATACCAACCTGTTTTGATTACTGTAGCCTTATAGTAGAGTTTGAGGTCTGGAAGTGTGATACCTCCTGCTTTGTTTCTGCTGCTAAGGATTGTTTTGGCTATCCATGGCCGTTTATGTTTCCATATGAATTTCTGTATTGTCATTTCCAGCTCTGAGAAGAATGATTTTGGTAACTTAATGGATATTGCGTTGAATCTGTAGATTGCCTTTGGTAGGATGGGCATCTTAACAATGTTGATTCTTCCTATCAATGAGCATGGTATATTTTTCTATTTGTTTGTGTCTTCTTGGATTTCTTTGAGCAGTGTTTTGTAATTCTCATTGTAAAGGTCTTTCACTTCTCTGGTTAGGAAGATGCCAAGGTCTGTTCTTTCTTTCTTTCTTTCTTTCTTTCTTTCTTTCTTTCTTTCTTTCTCTCTTTCTTTCTTTCTCTTGTGTGTGTGTGTGTGGTTATTGTGAATGAGATTGTGCTTTTTATTTGGGGGTCTGCTTTCTTGTTTTTGGTATATAGGAATGCAACTGAGTCTTTGCCAAAGTTCTTTACCAGTGCCAGCAGCTTTTTGACAGATTCTCTTGGATTTTCAATGTAAAGGGTCATCTCATCAGCAAACAGGGATAACTTGACTTCCTCTTTTCCTACTTGGATACTCCTGATTTCCTTCTCTTGTCTATTTGCCTGGGCTAGGACATTCAACAATGTTGAACAAGAGGGGTGAGAGTTGGTAACCTTCTCTTGTTCCAGTTTTCAGGGGCAATGTTTGCAATTTCTGTCCATTTAGGAATAGATGACACTTACTATTTTGAGGTATGCTCCTTCTATACCTAGGTGTTTGAGAGTTTTTAATCAAGAAGGGATGCTGGATTTTATCAAAAGATTTTTCTGCATCTAATGAGAAAATCATGCGGTACTTGCTTTTACATCTGTTGATGTATTTAATTACATTTGTGGTCTTGTGAGTGTTGAATCAGTCCTGCATCCTAGGGATGAAGCCTACTTGGTCATGGTGGATAAGTTTTGAGATGTGTTTTGGATACAATTTGCTAGAATCCTTGAGGATTTTTGCATCTATGTTCATAAGGGATATTGGCCTGCAGTTCTCTTTCTTTGTTGCATCTTTACCCAGTTTGGGTATCAGTGTAATATCAGCTTTGTAAAATGATTTGGGGAGAATTCTGTCTTTCTCAATTGCCTGGAATACTTCCAATAGCATTAGTATCAGCTTTTCCTCATACATTTTGTACAATTCTGCTGGAAAGTCATCCGATCCTGGGCTTTTTTTTTTTGTAGGTAGTTTTCATATGACAGAGTCAATTTCCCAGGTTGTTATTGGTCTATTTACTGTCTCAATGTCTTCTTGTTTCAAGTTGGGTAGGTTGTGTGATGTCAGAAAGTCTTCCATTTCATCTAAGTTATCAAGTTTGTTTCCATATGGGTGTACATAGTAATCTCTAATAATCCTTTGTATTTCTTCATGGTCAGTTATGATTTGATCTGATTGTGTTTATTGGGCTTTTTCTCTCCTTTTTCTTGGTCACTCTGGCTAGGGGCCCATCAATCTTGTTAATTCTTTCAAAGAACCAGTTTTTTGTTTTGTTGGTGTTTTCTTTCATACTTTGTCTTCTATGTCCCATATTTGGTCTCTTATTTTGGTGATTTGGATTCTTCTGCCAAAGTTGGGGTTTTGTTGGTCTTCTTTTTCCAGCTCCCTTAGGTGATTTGTTAGGCTTTCCACTTGTGATCTTTCCATTCTCTTGATGTGTGCTCATAGAGATATAAATTCCCCTCTTAAAACTGATTTCATGGCATCCCAGAAGTTTTGGTAAGATGTTTCTTCATTTTCATTTGTTTTCAGGAATCTTTCCATTTCTTCTTTGATTTCAGTATTGACCCAGTCATTGTTCAGCATCATGCTGTTTAGTGTCCATGTCTTTGTGGGCTTTGGGGAAATTTTGTTGTTGTTGATATTTATTTTTATTCCACTGTGGTCTGAAAAGGTGCATGGCAAGATTTCAATCTTATGAAATTTGTTTATGTTTAATTTATGGCCAATGATGTGGTTGATCTTGGAGTACATTCCATGCAGTGGTGACTATAATGTATATTTTGTGGTCATTGGGTGGAGTGTTCTGTAAGTATTAATTAAGTCCATTTGTTCAAGAGTCTTATTGAGGTTCTGAGTGTCCTTGTTGATTTTTTATCTTGATGATCTGTCTAGGTTTGTGAGTGGAGTATTAAAGTTCCCAGCTATGATAGTGTTAGAGTCAATCTCATTTTTAAGTTTGCCCAGAAGTTTCTTTATGAACATTGGTGCTCCTATGTTAGGTGCATATATGTTTAGGATGGATATTTCTTATTGATGGATTGAAGCTTTTATCATTATATAGTGATCTTATTCATCTTTTTTGATTTTTGATAGCTTAAAGGGTATTTGTCTAAGATTAAGATTGCAACTCCAGCTTTCTTTTGTGTTCCGTTCACCTGAAAATTTGTTTCCCATTCTCTTACTTTGAGCCTTTGAGTGTCCTTTCTGGTGAGATGAATCTCTTGGAGACAATATATTGTTGCCTCATGATATTTTATACTTTTTTCCTTTTTCTGTCTTTTCAGTGGTTTATTTAGTCCATTCACATTTAGGCTAATTATTGAAATGTGAGGGTTTATCTTTGTCATGATGTTCTTATAGAGTTGTTGTACTTGTTTGTTTGTTGTCTTTCTTTTGGTTTTTTGGGTTGGTTCATGTGTATTTTCAATCTTTTTCCTGCACTCTTGTAAAGAACATTGTTGTTCTTTTTTCCTTTTCTTCTGTGTTTAATACTTTCTTAAGAGTTTCTTATAGGGTTGATCTGGAGGCAGCCTAAGTTCTTAGGGATTGGATGTCTGGGAAATATTTTAATTCTCCCTCACTGATGAAGCTTGGTTTATCTGGGTAGGTTATACTTGACTGAAATTGTTTACCTTTGAGAACTTTTAATATTGAACTCCAAGCTCTCCTAGCCTGAAATGTTTCTGTAGTTAAATCTGCTGCTATTCTGGTTGGTCTTCCCTGATAGGTAGTCTGACCTTTTCCTCTTGTTGTTTTTAGGATTTTTTCTTTTATACCTACTTTGTTCGGGCAGATGATTATGTGCCTAGGAGTTGGTCTTCTTATTTGTTGTCTTGTTGAGGTTCTCTGAATTTCTTGTGTTTGAATTTTTGCATCATTAATGAGGTGAGGGAAGTTTTCTTGAATAATTTTGTGAAATGTTTGTTCCAGGGTGGTCTCTGTCTCTCCTTCTGTCAGGAAGGCCAATTACTCTTAGGTTCATTTTCTTGTAGTAATGACTCATCTCTTGAAGATTTTGTTCTGTCTTTTGAAGCTTCTTTTCTATGTTTTTGATAGTTTCATTTAGTTCTATATCTTGACCTTCAAGTTCTGAGATTCTGTCTTCTACTTGGCTAATTCTGCTTTCCATGCTTATTAGTTTGTTATTAATTTCAATCACAGTATTCTTTACTGCTGTTATCTCTGTTATCAACTTCTTCCTATTTTATTCTTGTCTCTTCTCCTTTCTTTTTACTCTCTCTATTAATGTCTTGATATCTGGGTTGGTAGTATGTGGCCAATCATTCTGGGGTCTCTTCATCGTTTGCATTCCGAAGTTGGTTTTCTCAATATCTAATCTTCCTGGGGTCTGTGTGAGACCTATATTCCTCTTTTGATTTTTCTTTATTTGTGTAGATTTGCTCCCCACTTTTTCCCTTTTTTCCCCCTGTCTTCCTTAAATCTGTTGTTCATTAGTGGCAGGACTGCTTTTTGCTTCTGTTTGCTCAATCTCCTATTCTTCCTTATGTGAATCTTCTGGCTTTGTTCGATTCTGAGGTTGGATTGTAGGTTGAGTGTTACACCTTTTGCATTGAAATTTATTTGAGGGGGAAGCTGTGATTCAAAATTTGTCTGCAGATCCCAGTATCCACTGACAATTGTATGGATATGCTGGATCCTACTTCCCACTGCCTTGTAATCTGTTCATGAAGTGGGGGTATTTTTTTGCTCCCTGAAAGTAAAAAGATGTAAAAAAAAAAAAAGGAAAGAAATGGAGCAGGGAGGGGGGAGTGGAAGGTGGAGACAGGAGAGTAAAAGGGAGAACAGGCAGAGGTACCACTAATAAATGAAAATAGACCTGAAGACAGATAAGAGAAAACAAAAACAAACAATCAAACAAACAAACAAACAGCAGTGACAACAAACAAACTAGGACATACAATCATACAAACACCCAAGCTGACCAACCTTCTTAAGATATACTGTTCCCTTACACAACCATGAGGTCTTAGCTCCCAGTTTGGAGGCTGGGCAGAGTTGGGTGGGCGAGTCACTGCAGGTCTCTCCCTCGTCAAAGGGCCCCAGATGATCCCAGGTTCTACTACAGCTGGATCCAACTGGGTTAGGTGGAGTGTGACACAGCTGGGTGTTGTAGGTCAGTGTGTCACATGTGGTTTGGGCCTCTTTTTCTTTCTTTGTTCTTAGGTCCTAGGTTGGAGGTTGCACAGAGCTGGGTGGAGCTCATGGGGCAATGCAGGTCTCTGCCTGGTCTCAAGCTCCAGCTGTTCTCTGGTCCTGCTGTGGTCAGGGGCGAGTCAGGGAGTTGGAGTGCCAGATGCTGGGTGTTGCTGGTAAGTGTAGTGGTCAGGGTGGTTGGGGGGGGCAGTGTGGTGTAGCCAATAAGTAAACCCAGAGCTTCACGGGGTAGGAGCCTTGGGCCTTCTTGGGTAGTGGAGGCTTGGGGGATGGGGGAGGGCTGGGCACTACAGCTGAGGAGGGGATCCTGAATTCCATGGGTGGCATTGACTTGGGGCAGAGAAGTGTGCTTAAGTCCAGGAGGGGGCCTGGAGCTCCAAGGCGTGTATGCAGAGGGCCTCCATAAGTGTGTGGCAGTGGCTTGAGGCAGGGCTAGGCTTCAGCCTGGGAGGTGGTCTGGAGCTCCAAGGGGTGACCCTGAGGGCCTCTGCGTGTAGCGGTAGCTTTGGGCCTGGTGGGGCACTTCAGTCCGGGATGGAGCATAGCTCCGAGGGGAGGGCGCTGAGGACCTCTGTGGGGGTGGCAGCTTGAGGCGGGGCTGGACATTTCAGCCAGGTAGGGGGCCTGGAGTTCCGAGGGGTGGCGCCAAAGGCCTGTCTGGGCAGTGGCATCTTTGGGCCTGGTGGGGTGCTTCAGTCAGGGGGGAGCCCGTAGCTCTGAGGGGCGGGCACATGAGGCCTCAGTGGGTAGCTGCAGTTTGAGGTGGGGCTGGGCACTTCAGCCCCGGTGGGGGCCCGGAGCTCCAAGGCATTTGAGCTGGGGGCCTGTGTGGGCAGCAGCAGCTTTGAGCCTGGTGAGGCACCCCAGCCAGGAATGGAGCCAACAGCTCCGAGGGGCAGACGCTTAGGACCTCCCTGGCTGGCGGCAGCTTGAGACAGGGCTGGAGGCCTCAGCCAGGGTGGGGACCCAAAGCTCTGAGGGGTGGGTGTCAGCCAAAGCCGCGTGTAAGGTGCTTTAGCCAGGGGTGGAGCCGGTTGCTCTGAGGGGTGGGCGTGGAGGGCCTCCACGGGCTGCAGTGGCCTGAGACAGGACTGGGCACCCCAGCCAGGGAGGGGCCCAGCAGCGGCTGGGTACCAGACAGAGCAGTGTAGCCAGCCAGCAAGGGAACCCAGATCTCCACAAGGCAGTATCCAAGGGCCTCCACAGGCGGCAGCGGTTTGGAGTCAGGTGAGGCGGTATAGCCAGGGAGGAGCTGGGAGCTTGGGGCCAAACAGTGGTGGCTGCGGGAAAGCAGTATTCGGGTGGTGCACAGGACCAAGGGCCTCTAGGCCTCAGACTGGTGCGGCTGGCAGGGGGCTGGGGATGGAGGGGGGAAGCAAGAGTCTTTTTAAATTTTTTTTTTTATTATAGAGACCTGGGGGTACATTTCAGGGTTAGCTATATAAACATTGATCATGCAGGTACCCTTGTTGATGAGGTATACCCCTCCCTCCCCTAGCAATTTCCCTCAACTGCCAATCCCATCCCAGCAAAGACAGTGCCTCCCCGTCAAGGAATTGAACCCTGGTCTCCCATGTTACAAGCCAGGATACTCACCAGTATGCTAACGAGGAAGGAGTCTTTATGGGAACTCACTTTCAGAGACTCTCACTGTCCCACCTGTGCTGTTGTTATCTTACCAGAACCCTATTTCATTTCTTTATATAAAGATTGCTAATATTTTCCATATAATGACAAAACTAAAAATAAAGCATAATTTTAGTAGCATCCCTAAATAAGAATAATATAGTTCAATATAGTTATATATTACTAAATCAGTATATTTATCTAATCATGTCCTTACACAATTCCATCAAGCTGAAAACAGGAAATACTTGAAGAGCAATATCATTTTTATATTACCTACCTATGAAAACCATAGTGATTCCCTTCACTTTTATATGATGAATCCTTCCTTTTCCTTTCAGCTTCAGAAGAACTTGATTAAAGTTTTTGCTTATATATGAATGGTATATTACATTATTTCCAATACTTAAGTTTATGTTACATTTAGATATTTATTTATTTATTGCATAAAATGTTTATAATAACATTTAGTAGTGAACGAAATTGATATAAAAGTTTGTTTGGGTGAATGATTTTATTCCTTTATGTATAAAAATTTGTTAAAAATCTTCTGTGATGTTTATGAAATATCATTCAAAAGATTATTCACTATTTTATTATTGTCGTGAATAATATTCCTTTATTTGTGAAGTCTTTCTTATATTAAGAATTTTGGTTATCAAGTGATACTTGCGAATAGTGCAATGAAATGCTTAAACAACTGATGCTGCTATTTTTATATTGACAAAAATTTGTCTCTGACCAATCCAAATGAGTCTTCATCTCTACACAAAAATGACATTGGAAAATAATTTTTTACGTGTTTCTGAAACATATTTTTTTAGAGTTTTAAATATTAAAAACAAGATATTCTTTGTGATTTTTTTTTTTTATGGACATTATGAATTCTGTCAGTCAAACTTCATTTTTTCAAGCAGCATGCTTTAATCAACTGGTAATGAAAATCTGCTTGACTAGTGCTTATTTTACAGTTGGCACATTTCGCATGAAGTTGACACACAGCTGACACCATTTGACATGTATTTGAAATCTTTCACTCTCATATATTCTTCTCTAAATATTGTCATTGCTTAATGGAATAAAATTATTTTTTCATTAGACTTTATTTCATAATTATAATAGTTTTTATTTTTCTACAGGAAAGGTATTTTTAATATTGTTTGTCTGCTTTACTTTTTCATATTTTCTATTTATTCTGAAGGTAACTATACCTTCATTCTTCCAACCTTAAAAGGAACTTATGTCTTTTCCAAAATTTTAAGCATATTCTTTGCAAAATATTTACTTAATCTTGATTATTTTCCCAATTAGGAAAAAACAAACAAACAAAAAAACAAAACCAAGATAGACAAGTAAGCATGTTGGTAACTGTGCATGTGTTAGTAAAATTATGAAACTCATTTGGAACTCTCGGATAAAATATTGTTTATACATTTTCTTTCTAGTTGCCATTTAAAAATAAAGATTAGATAAGTATTTTGTCGTGTTATGTTTTAAATCCCATAAATGTTGCAACTAAAAATAGAGACTGATATGAATCCTTTGTAATGACAATTAAAATTCATAAGCATATTGGCCATTGGATTTTCCCTTATGGTGTGTACATTATGATATGTAAAGTTGAATTACATGATCACTGCATTCCATAGAAAAAAACTGTTTAGTACACATCTACAAGAATTATATATATATATATATATATGCACACACACATATATGTATCTATTTATATGTATATATACACTGATTTTAAAATATAGATAAATATAACATCTCTCCTAGATTAATTAATAAGAAAAGGTATATTTAAGAGTTTTCCAAAAAATGAAGTTTCTATTTTCAGGAGTAGCAAAAAAATTTTTAGAAACTTTTTTTTTGAGTTGGAGTCTCACTCTGTCGCCCAGACTGGAGTGCAGTGGCCACTCCCGACCACTGCAGCCTCGACCTGCTGGGCTCCAGCGATCCTTCTGCCTCAGCCTTCCAAATAGCTAGAACTACAGGCACGCGCTACCACACCCAGCTAATTTTTTTATTTATTGTAGAGATGAGGTCTCACCAAGTTGCCCAGGCGGGTCTTGAACCCGTGGGCTCAGGCCAATTTAACTTTCTAAAGTGACTTAAAAAATGGTCAAAATCTATTTTAAAATTGTATTAATATATTGCATATCAGGCAGCTCAGAAGTATGGGCCCTGAGAAGGGAAAACGAATGAGAAAACCCTATAAAAACTGTCTAGAAAAGTTTTGAGGCTTCAAAAGTGCGAGGGAAAATATAGCGGTCTTCTTGAGTTGAGAAGTTGGGAGTCTGGGAGGACAAGAGCATCACAGTCTGCAGAGCAGAGTACAAGAGAGCAGAGAACCAGTGGGGGGCAGGTAGTAAAGGGGAAAGGGAAAGAGGGAAGGAGGGAGTGAGGGAGAGAGGGATAGAGGAAGGGAAGGAGAGAGAGAAGGAGAGAGGGAGGGAGGGAAATAACTTTTTTTTTCAATGGAAATTTGCAGAAAGTATTCTGGAGTATTCAGACAACCATAAATCAGTGCATACATGTAACAAAACTAAGACTGGCAAATGAACACCATAAAATAAGAAATGGGAATTATTTCTGGAGTTCACACATTGCCAGGAATAGTTTCTACTTCAACCAGCCATATTGGAAAAACTAGTCATATTGGAAATAAAATTTAAGAGTATTCAGAAGAAATTTTCTTCAGTAGCAAGACAATACTAGCTCTACAATAACTGCTGCTTTGCTCATGTTTTTCAATTAACTTTATTCTTGCTTCAGAATAAGTCAAAATTTAAAATATCTAGAATTAAAAAAATAAACTATTATATATTCAAAAAAGTAAAAATAAACTTAACTAAGAAAGATATCAATTAATAGAAGCAGAGCTTAAAACTAGATATAATAAAAGAGATAAGAAGATTCAGATACTACGCATAGCTTACATGTTCAATTGGTAGACAGAAGATTGTATATGTTTGTTAGAGACATGGAAAAAAAATAAAATGGTTCACATCAAATTTCTGTAGATGAGAAATACAACTTCTGAAATAAAAAGTTAACTGGAATAATTAACAGCATATTAGAAACTGTAGAAGAAAAAATAGTAACCTTATATAAAACAATAAGCATTTTCTGAAATGAAAGAGAAAAAGTTTAGTGAAATAAAAAAGTGAGCACATCTGTGACAGCGGGAAAATTTCAAGTGGCCTAATATATGTGTAATTGAAGTCTTGAATAGGGGACATAACAATATTTGAATAAATAATAATAAAATATTTATTAAAATTGATGAAAGTATTAATTCATAGATCAAAGGTAATCAACCATCCCCAAACACTAGAAACATAAAGAAAAGATTAATATTAATTAAGTTTCTTAAAATCAATTGATATTTGTAAAGAAGCAAAATGGAATACATACATTATATGCAGAGAAGTAAAAAGAAAAATGGCAACATTTTTAAATGTTAAAAATACTGTAAGCCAGAATAAAGCAAAGAAGCATTTTTACATCACTTTACAAAAAAACTGCCGACCTATATTTATATTAACAATAAATCCTTTTTCAAAAATAAAGGCAAAATAAAGATCTTTTCGACGTATAAAGAGACGTTTTTAGACTTACAAAACTGGGGGGAAAAAATGAATGACCAGCAAACTTATAGTATAATAAAATTAAGAGAGGTTTTGTTTTTCAGACAGAAGGCATATAATACTAGGTGGGAATCAATATCTAAGCTGGGGAATTAACAGCACTAGAAATTGTAAATATTTAAGTGAATTTTAAAAATATTTTGTAATTTAGTCTTCTTTAAATGTAACTGTTTCTTGTCCTTTCTGTCTCCTTAAAAGTAACTAACTGTTGAAAACAAAAAATCATAACAGTGTTTTATTTGATGGGATTTATAAAATATGGAGAAATAAAATGTATGACAACAATTGCACAAGAGCAGAAAGAGTATAAAGGTAGTATTATGCAGTAAAGTGCTTAAAATATGCATAAAATCACCCAATATCTATTGAAGATATAACTGATTCTGAAAGTTAACAATGTATGCCTTAACTCTAAAGCAACTTCAGAAACACAAAACAAAGAATGACTCTTAACATGCTAACAAAGGACATAAACACAAATTGAAACAAAAAATAAGCCGGAATAGTCATTCTCATATTAGGCAAAACATACTTTAAGTTATCAACAATGAAAAAAATGTAAAGAAATATATAATAATAAAGAGTTCAATCAACAAGATGTAACAATTTTAAATTATATATAATATATATATATAAAATATATATATATATGTACCAAACCTAATGCCAGGCTTTCAGTTTTATAAAACAAATTAAGAAAAGATAAACCAGATTCTGTGACTCAGCCTGTAATCCTGCACCTTGGGAGGCTGAGGTGAGTGGATTGCCTGAGCCTGTGGGTTCGAGATCCACCTGGGCGACTTGGTGAGACCTCATCTCTACAATAAATCAAAAAATTAGCTGGGCATGGTAGCGCACACCTGTAGTTCCAGCTACTTGGAAGGCTGAGGCAGAAGGATCGCTGGAGCCCAGCAGGTCGAGGCTGCAGTGGTCGGGAGTGACCACTGCACTCCAGTCTGGGCAACAGAGTGAGACTCCAACTCAAAAAAAAAAAAAAAAGAAGAAAGAAAGAAAAGAGATAGAAATAAATTGGTTGCAGGAGATTTCAACACTCTACTGACAGGAATAGCCAGATCATCAGAGCAGAAAGTCAACCACAAAACATTGGAGTTAAATTGAACCCTAGAGCAAATGGACCTAACAGACACATACAGAAGATTCTACCCCAAAACTAAAGAATATACATTTTTCTCATCAGCACGTGAAACATTCTCCAAGACAGACCACAAGTCATAAATCAAGACTCAATAAATTTTTAAAAAATGGTACTATATCAAGCACCTTCTGGGACCAAAGAATAAAACTACAAATGAACTACAAGAAGAACCCTCAAAAAACAAACAAATACATGGAAATTAAACAATCCAGTCCTGAATGATGTTTTAGTCAAGAAGGAAATCAGGATGAAAGCATAAGCATTTCTTGAAATAAATGAAAACAATGAAACAAGTTATCAAAACCTCCAAAACACAGCCAAAACTGTGCTCAGATAAAAATCTATAGCACTTGAGGTGTACATTAAGACTAAAAGTTCACATCTTGACAGCCTACCATAACATCTAAAGGAACTAGAAAAGCATAAACAAACCAGTTCCAAAGTTAACAGGCAAAAATAAATAAGAAAGGTCAGGGCAGAACTAAACAAAATTGAAATCCCAAAAGAAACAAACAAGCAAAAACAACAAGAGAAGTCAAAGGTACAAGGATCAATGAAACAAAGTTGGCTATTTGAAAAGATAAACAAAACTGATCAACCACTAGCTAGATTAATTAAGAAATTGGAGAGGAGATTCAAGTTAGTTCAATCAGAAATGAAAACGGAGACATTAAACTGACACCATGAAAATTAAAAAGATCATCCAAGATTATTATGAACACTTCTACGCAAACAAACCTCGAAAATCTAGAAAAAGTGGATAAAAACCTTGTAAAAATACATCCCCCAAAATTTGAATCGGGAAGAAATCAAAACCATGACTAGACCAAGTAGAACTATTGAATCAGTAATTAAAAGTCTAACAAAAAAAAATCCAGGATCTGATGGACTCACAACCAAATTCTACCAGACTTTTTAAAGAAGAACTGATACAAATTTTACTAAAACTATCCTATAAGATTGAAAGGGACTATGAAGTCAGGATTACCCCAGTATCAAACCCAGAAAAAGACTTAACAAAAAAAGAAAATTACAGACCAATATCCCTGATGAAATGTAAAAATTTCCACCAAAATACTCATAAACTGAATTCACCAGTATATAAATAAGTAGTTCACCACAAGAAAGTGGATTTTATCCCAAAGATGCAAGAATGGCCCAATATATGCTAATCAATACATGTGATCCACTACATAAACAGAATTAAAAACAAAAATCATATGACCATTTCAATAGATGCAGAAAAGGCATGTATTAAAATCTACTATCCATTTATGATAAAAACACATAGCAAAATGAGCATAGAAGGATCACTGCTCATAATAATAAAAGCCACATATGATAAACACACAGCCAATGTCATCCTGAATGTGTACACATCCCCCTTCAGAACTGGAATAAGACAAAGATGCAGTCTTTCCCCACTCCTATTCAGCACAGTACTGGAAGTCCTAGCAAGAGCAAATAGGCAAGATAAAAAATAAAGGGTATTCAAATTGGAAAATAAGAAATCAAACTGTTCCTGTATGCCAATGATGTAATCTTATACCTAGAAAACCCTAAAGACTCCTTTGAAAGACTCCTGGTCTTAATAAATGTTTTCACTAAAGTTTTAGGATACAAAATCAACACACACAAATTAGTAGCACTGCTATACACTAATAGCTACCAAGCCGAGAACCAAATCATGAACTCACTTTCATTTACAATAGCATCCATTTACAATAGCTAAAGTACCTAGGAATAAATTAAACGAAGAAGGTAAAAGATCTCTACAAGGAAAACTATAAAACACAGAAGAAAAGTAATGGTCTTTTTGGGAAACTCACGTTAGGAGAGTTTCAGGGATCCGTCTATGCAGTTGCCATCTTGCCATATTGATTCTAACACTATCAGAACTGGGGACTTTAATACTCCACTCACAACCCTTGACAGATCATCGGGACAAAATATCAGCAACGAGATTCAGAACCTCAATGTGACTCTGGACCAAATGGACTTAATTGATACCTACAGAACACTCCATCCAAAGACCAGAGAATACACATTCTACTCATCACCGCACAGGACATATTCCAAGATCGACCACATTCTCAGTCATAAATCAAGCATAAGCAAATTTAAAAAGACCGAAATTCTACCATGCACTTTCTCGGACCACAGTGGAATAAAAGTAAACATTGACACCAACAAGGTCCCCCTAAAACCCACAAAGACATGGTCACAAAACAGCATGATGCTAAACAACTCCTGGATTAATGATGAAATCAAAACAGAGATCAAAAGATACCTGGAAACAAATGAAAATCAAGAAACATCTTACCAAAATCTCTGGGATGCCTTAAAAGCTGTAGTAAGAGGGGAATTTATATCCCTACAAACACACATGAAGAAATTGGAAGGAGCACACATTAATAGCCTAACAAGCCACCTAAGGAAGCTAGAAAAGCAAGATCACAAAAACCCTAATTTCAGCAGAAGAATCCAGATCACCAAAATAAAAGCCCAAATCCAGGACATAGAAGACAAAAAGACAATACAAAAAATCAATGAAACAAAAAGCTGGTTCTTCGAAAGGATAAACAAGATCGATGGTCCCTAGCTAGACTGACCAAGAAAAAGAAAGAAAAAACCCAAATAAGTACAATCAGAAACACAAAAGATGAAGTCACATCTGACCCTGAAGAAATACAAAAGATCATCAGAGACTACTATGTACACTTGTATGGAAACAAACTTGAAAACCTCAAGGAAATGGAGGAGTTTCTGTCATTGCATAACCTGCCTAGGTTGAAACAAGAAGAAACTGAGACACTAAATAGACCAATAACAATCAAGGAAATTGACTACGTAATAAGAAAACTACCTACAAAAAAAAAAGCCCTGGAACAGATGGCTTTCCAGCAGAATTCTACAAGACATTTAAGAAGGAACTGATTCCAATCTTACTGAAGTGATTTCAGGCGATTGAGAAAGATGGAACCCTCCCCAAATCGTTTTATGAAGCTAGCATCACATTGATACCCAAGCCAGGTAAAGACCCAACAAAAAAAGAGAATTAGAGCCCAATATCTCTGATGAACATAGACGCTAAAATTCTCAACAAGAACCTGGCAAACCAGATTCAACAACACATCTCAAAAATCATTCATTATGACCAAGTAGGATTCATCCCTGGGACACAAGGCTGGTTCAATATTCGTAAAACAATAAATATAATTAAATACATCAACAGATGAAAAACAAAAACCACATGATTATATCATTAGATGAAGAAAAAGGTTTTGATAAAATCCAGCACCCCTTCTTGATTAAAAACCCTTGAACATCTAGGCATACAGGGAGCATACCTCAAAATAGTAAAAGCCATCTATGAGAAACCCACAGCCAGCATATTCCTAAACGGACAAAAATTGGAACCATTGCCCCTGAAAACTGGAACAAGACAAGGATGCCCACTCTCACCCCTCCTATTCAATATAGTATTGGAAGTCCTGGCTAGAGTGATCAGAGAAGAGAAGGTAATCAGGGGTATCCAAATAGCAAAAGAGGAAGTCAAATTATCTCTCTTTGCAGATGACATGATTGTATACCTTGAAAACCCAAGAGAATCTGTCAAAAGCCTCCTTACACTGATAAAGGCCTTTGGCAAAGTCTCAGGATATAAAATAAATGTGCAAAAGACAATCACATTTCTTTACACCAATAATAAACAAATAGAAACCCAAATAAGAAGCAAAATTCCATTCAAAATAGCCACAAAAAAAAATGAAATACCTTGGCATCTTCCTAACCAGAGATGTGAAAGACCTTTACAATGAAAACTACAAAACTCTGCTCAAAGAAATCAAAGATGACACAAACAAGTGGAAAAATATCCCATACTCATGGATTGGAAGAATCAACATTGTGAAGATGTCCATCTTACCTGAGGCAATCTATAGATTCAATGCAATACCCATCAAATTACCAGCAACATTCTTCTCAGACCTAGAAAAAACAACACAGGAATTCATATGGAAACACAAATGTCCAAGAATAGCCAGAACAATCCTCAGCAAAAACAACAAAGCAGGTGGTATCACATTACCAGACTTCAAACTTTACTATAAAGCTACAATCATCAAAACAACTTGGTATTGGTATAGGAACAGGCATATAGACCAGTGGAACAGAATTGAGATTCCAGAGGCAAGACCTCAATTTCTAAACCAACTCATCTTCGAAAAAGCCTCCACCACCTAGCACTGGGGAGAGGAGAACCTATTCAGTAAATGGTGCTGGGAAAACTGGCTGACCACATGCAGAAGATTGAAAAAGGACCCCTATCTATCCCCATACACAAAAATTAACTCCAAATGGATCAGGGACCTAAATATAAAACCTCAAACCATAAGAACCTTAGAAAATGAAGGACATACCCTCATGGAAATTGAACTGGCATCCAATCCCTGAACAAAACTTGAAACCCACAGGCCATAAGGGATAAGATAGACAAGTGGGACCTCATTAAACTGACAAGCTTCTGCAAAGCCAAAGAAGCCATCAAGAGAGCAGGAAGACAGCCTACAGACTGGGAAAAAGTATTTGCCAACTCCAGGTCTGGCAAAGGTTTAACATCCTGAATCTACGAGGAACTCAAATGTGCTGAAAAGAAAAAAACAAACAACCCCATTATAAAGTGGGCAAAAGATTTGAACAGACATTTCACAAAGGAAGACATCCGAGCAGCCAACAGACACATGAAGAAATGCTCAACCTCATTAATCATCAAGGAGATGCAAATCAAAACCACACTGAGATACCACCTAACTCCAGTCAGAATGGCAATTATCAACAACTCAAAAAATAACAGCTGCTGGAGAGGGTGTGGCGAAAAGGAAACACTTCTACACTGTTGGTGGGAGTGTAAACTAGTGCAACCTCCGTGGAAAGCAGTGTGGCGATTCCTAAAAATTCTAAACATCAACCTCCCATATGACCCTGCAATCCCCCTACTGGGAATATACCCTGAAGAACTCAAATCACTCTATAAAAAAGATACCTGCACGCGAATGTTTATTGCAGCATTGTTCACAATAGCAAGAGCCTCGAACCAACCACACTGTCCATCAAAAGAGGACTGAATTAAAAAAATGTGGTACATATACATGATGGAATACTATGCAGTCATAAAAAAGAACAAAATCATGAATTTTGCAGCAACCTGGATGGAGTAAGAGTCTATAATACTAAGTGATGTCTCACAGAAACAAAGATCTGAGTACCACATATTCTCACTCATATAGTAGACCTTGATCATTCAATGCACTACTATAAGAAAATGACTGACAGTGTTGGGAAACTATGGGGGGGGAGATGGGACTAATGGTAGTAAACATCTGTCTGGAGATGGGGAGACACCAATTATCAACAAGGGGGCCTGAATGAAGCATATTTGTATACCTAACCCTTGACTGTACCCCACAATATCAAAATAAAAAAAATATCGATTATAAAAAAAAAAAGAAAACAAGTGGATGATAAAGAATGACAAATATATGGACTTTGCAGCAACCTGGATGGATCTGGAGTCTATCATACTCAGTAATTTATCACAGAAACAAAGAACAGAGTTCCATATGTTGTCACTCATAAGATGATCTTGAAAATTATAATGCTATAAGAAAGTGATTGGCAGTAATGGGAAATTGTTGGGGGCAGTGAATTGGCAGTTGAGGGAAACTGCTAGGAGAGAGAATGGCATACTTCATTAACAGGGGTACCTGCATGATCAATGTTTGTATACCTAACCCTGAATTGTACCCCACATCTATACAATAAAAATTTTTTAAAAGTTAAAAAAAAACCAAAAAACAAAACAGACAAACAAAAAAAACACAGAAGAAAGAAACTTTACAACCTCATCCACTTGGTTTTTGCTTGATATACTTTTTTGTATATCAAGCAAGGCCTGAAACAGATTCATGTCTCACAGCCCTTAGAAGGAACTAGCCCTGCCTATCCTTTGATTTTATAGTGCTAGTCCCCACAATCATGTTATCTAGTCCTTAAAATTGATTTCTGTTTTGTGAGTCACCCAGTTGTGGCACTAATATGACAGCCATAGCAAACTAATACAACCTGTGTATTTATTGACTGTGATAACAAATTGATATTTCTGGAAAGTAAATGTGAATTAACACAAATCATTCACTTGTACTTCAGATCATGTGATAGAGTCAATTTCTGAGAAAACTTGAAAAAAGAGAAATCAATTAAGAGCTAAGATTGAAAGCTTCATCATGCCCCTTGAGTATAATGTGTTATACGTCCATAGTACTTTCAGATATTAGATAAGAAAATTTCAGTAGGAAAGGAGTATTGCCCCTGTAGATTATGATTTCAGTGGCTATTGCCCCAATGTTTTCAAGGATGGTATGTATTGAGTACCATTCTAGATGTCTAGGAGAGAAGTTCATTGATTGCATGGAATGGATACCTTCAGGTTGTACGTACTCAAATCTCCCATAGAACCTCATTAAGAAGGACTTATTTTAATAGGCTCTATTCATTAAAGTATGATTATTTCATAGCAAAGTATTCAAGATAATAGGGCATTCACTGTTCCATTGGCTATTTTATAGAATTTATAGAAGAATTACCTGTACTCTTAGTTTATAAATTATATTTCTTTGGAATCATACAAATAAAGATAATTTAAATTATGTATTTATCTCAATGGCACGTATACATATTTTCTAGCATAGAGTAAAGTAATAAGGTTTAACAATTCAAACTTTTCATTTATTCACAGAGGTCATGCTTTCATATTTGCAGTATTTTTAGAGCATACATTTAGATATATTAGATACATAGCTTTTATGTATCTCTACTTTATAAACTGAGCAATTGAATTTCCCCCTAATCCTAGTCTTTGCTGACAACTAACCTTGCTTAATAAACAAAAAAGTACATCAAGCAAAAACCAAGTAGATGACATTGTAATTTTAGCACTATTATACCTTTTTCCTCGCTTGAAATGGTTATTATGTACAAAAAAAGTACATCAAGCAAAAACCATGTAGGTAGTTAGATTGTAATTTTTTGTACTATTATGCTTTATTTTCCTGAGTTGAAATGGTTGATTATGGTCTGTCCTTGTGTTCCCATTAGCATATACTTTATATGCAGTAAAGAACAAAGATTTTAAAAACTTAGTCACCTTCTTAATGTTCCAAAAGTGTACAAGCACTTTTTAAAAATATATAAAGAATGTGTAGTCAGCTATCCTGCAATGGCAATATCCTTTGCATCTTTTTATTTTTAATCTTATCCACACACTAAAGGTTATAGCCCATTGTATCCAGCTTATAAAGGGAATAATGATAGATATAGGGAAATTCATTCTGACATTCTAAATAATACTATTTAAAAATCTGCCTTACAGAACAATTTAATTCATTACATGAGTGTGAGTTATATCTATTGAAATTGCTAGCATATTTTAAGGAATCCTCCCTGTACCTTCTTAAAGACAAACCATTTAATCTTAGGGATATAAACACTTTCCCAATACGGTCTTCCAATATTTTGCAATTGATTAGAACATGGGCAAGGAAACATTACCTTGAATAGAGTAACATTGACAGATTGATATATCTTAAAAATTAGAATTATACAATTGGATTTTCTATGATTTGATGAGGTGCTGTAGCTTCTGTAAATCAGCATATTTCTACTTCTGCCACTAAAGCAGTTAGCTCCTATGATCACTTTCCATACTTTGCCATAACTGTGAGGATTACTTGCCATTCTTTTCAGTGGCTTGACATGGTCTCTGTTTGAGCACTCTAGGCTTTGTATTTAGACTTCTTTCCCAAATAATGCTTTCTAAATCATTTATATCTCAATTCCTATACTATATCTTGATGGCAAACAACTTAAAATAATTTTCTTAGTAAAATATGCATGTGGGAGGTTTATTTCACTAACTTTTGATTTAAAGAGTTATTGTAGCAATGTATAAGTTAAAATAAGTATGAAGAATGCTATAATAGGTATAATAAAAAAGTGAAAATATGATAGTAGAGGGTGGAAAAATGAATAACTTTTGTTTGCATCTATAAATTAGAAAGGAATCCATTTTTTGATCATGAAAGTTATTTATATGTGAGATAGAATTATTTGTAATATATGCAAACCTATTTCACTTTTTAATTTTTCTTCTTAGTGTTTTCTGCTCAATAGAAGGTTTACCCTTCAATTCAGATGTATAATTCTTTCCTTTGTAATTAGTGCTTTTTAGTTTCTTCTCTAAGAAATTTTTATCTCCCCCAAATACTCCTCTATGCTTTCTTACAAGAAGTTTATGATTTTAGCTTTCCATTTAAGCTAATAATTTATATTAAGTTAACTTTATGCACGATGTGATATAGGGTATTAAAGTTAATTTTCCCTTCATAATTATTATTCAACTGCTATATCACCATTTGTTAAAAAACTTTCATTCTTCCATATAATTTTTTTTGTTGTTGTTAAAAAACTATTGACTATATATGTGTGGATCTGGTTAAGGACTCTCTCTCCTGTTGTACAGAAAGGCATATGCAATATTTTATTCATAATTGCCAAAACCTAAAAATGACTCAAATGCCTATTAACAGGTTTATGAATAAATAATTTCACTATAGTCAGACAATTGGATGCTACTAAGCAAAACAAAGGAATAGATCATTAATAAATGCACAACATGGATACGTCTCAAAGGCACTAAGTTGAAAAATAATGACGGTACCAATCAGTGCATACAGGATGATTCTATTGATATAAAATTAAAAAGTAATAAAGCTAATATATGTTTTTCAATAGAATATAAATTGCCTATGAGGATTAGACTTGAAAGAAGCATACAATATATTTCTTCATTGCTGTATCAATTACATGGGTGTAAATGTTGTAAAAATCTTCACAGTTTATGTATTTTAATTTCTTTTAGCAATATGGACAATATTCAAGTTCTTACTCATGTGTGTGCTTACTATTTAAGGTTTAAATATATGATTTTGATGTTTTAGTTACTATTTAAAATTATAAATTCCAAATTTGCAAAAATATTTACTCTCTAACTGTATGAAATTGACTAATATGTATATGCTTCTAAGTTTGTAAATGTGAATTAAGATTGAAGCAACACATGCATTTGTTCATTTGTTTTATGCATTAACATTATAAATAATTATTTAGGGTATTATATCATGCATTACTAAAATTCTTTGCAACAACTAGCTTATTTAGTTTTATTTGTAAATATTGTAATTGTACAATTTCAGACTATTTGCAGCATGACTTTTTAATATTAATTGCTTTATATTGAATTATCTTCCATAAATAACTATTTACAGGTTTCTTACTTTTTCACATACTTCATTTCTCAGTCTATTCTCAATTCATCTTCATTGAATTCTCTTCTTATGGTTTCTTTGATAGTTCCCTTATCAACATAATCAATGGTCACCATCTTGTTTAACTGGATTTTTCAGAGTGATCTGTTTTATTTAATTATCCTTTTAGGGCAACTCCTCAAAGGCAACAGCTCCTTCCTTATTTGAATATTGTATTCTCTGGACTTTTGTAAATCTAATTTTAAACACTCCATCAGCTGCTAATTTTGAGTACATTTTTTTTCTCTTAACTTCGAAAGTTCTAAAATTTAGAATGACATAAGTCAGAGATCTCAGTCTCCCTCATTCTCTGTCTTCCCCTCTATCTCTGTGTTTCTATTTCTTTTTTTTCTCATATGTTCCCAAAGTGATGTTGTTTCATTCCGATAGCCTTCAAAGCCATAATAAGATGATGAATAATTATTTTCTATCTCTAGTTCTGGACTTTATTTCTGAGGATTATAATCTAACAGGCAAGTGCTTAATTGGTAGACCAGTTGGATATTTAAAGCATTTCAAACGTAACACGACCAAAGCAGATTTTTGGACTGAGTTTACAACAGCAGTGCATTCCCCCACTTTGCAGTCATGGGTACCATCACCTACTCAACTAAAGAAAAAAAATATAAATTTCTTTCATTTTCTTATCCCCTCCAATAAAAATTCAATAGTTGTTGAATTATTGTTCAACAATTGAACAAAAGAGATGTTGTCTCTACAACTATAGCATTGTCCAAGTCTAATTCTTGTCTTTCTACTGCAACTACTACTGAGTCCAAAATACTATTTTCTCTTTTGTGGGCTACATTCATACTTTTCCAGCTGAAATTCCTGTATCTATATTTGTTGTCATTAATTATTTTCACAGTATTTAGAATAATAGTCTTAAAACATAGATGAGAACACATATTGTTATATGTATTGCTTTCTAATAACTTCCCATTCCATGTACAGAATAGCCCTGCTCCTGATTCTGTTTTAGGTATTCTTACAAAAGTTAAAATGGATTAACCTCTTCAATATATATAATACATCATTTTTTCAGGTCATAGGTTTTATTCTCTTTTTTTTAATAAAATGTGCAACTTTATTTCTTTTGTCAAATTCTACATACGTAGGCCATCTCTTTTTCCAAAGCTGTTAATATACTCTGATGCTTAATAGGAAAAGAAACCTATGAGTGGGAATTCACATTCAAATCTTATTATAGTAAACTTTAAAAAGGTATAATCACAGTCTTTCATTTTATCAATTTTTTTGTAATGAGTTTTAGGTTTAAAATAGAATAGTTGCCATTGGTTTACATGTCTTATGGAAATACATCTTTTAAGATTTTTTGACCAATAACTGTTATTCCCATGCATCTACAAGAAGGTGTGCAGTTTCTAGGTCTCTGACACTAGCAACAGACAATTGTCTTAGTCTATTTGTGATGCTATAAGAAAATATCATAAACTGGATAACTTATAGACAATAGAATTTCACTTACTTCTAGAAACTGAAAAGTCCAAAAGCAAGGCATTGGGATATTCCTTGTCTGGTGAGAGTCAACTTCTTTGTTCAAGGATGGCACCCTCTAGCTGTGTCCTCACATGGTGGAAGAAGTAAGGGGCCTCTCTTGGGTCTCTTTTATGAAGGCACTAGTTCCACTCTTAAGGATTCTACCCCCATGATCTAATCACCTCCTAAAGGTCTTACCTCCAGATACTATCATCTTGGAGGTTAACATTTCAGCATATGAATTTTAGGAGGACACAAGCCATCAGACCAAAGCAATGATGTTAATTCTATGTCTTTGTCCTTATACTCCTTGTGAGCACACTGCATGAAAATCAATTTTATTAGAAGCTGTAGCATTCCTGAATGCATATTTTCACAAAACCAAATGGGACGCCAAGGTTATTTGAATAGTTTTAGAAAGTCCTTTTAAAAATGACATGCTATTATTATAAAATAATCAACTAAGTTGGATTATACGGAACTATTATGCAGAAAAAAAGAATACTTTATTGTTCAACTGGCATGCCTTGGAGGGTGAAAGGGGAAGCTATTAATAATTAAGATAACAGGTACAAACTGTTCAGACAAAGCAGAATGGAGGGTCAGTGTAATAATAGTACTTACTGTATAGAGTTCTTGTAAATGACAACTTATATAGGTAAATCACTTAGCTGCCACGTGGGATATGTTCAATAGGTAGCAGTTGCTTATGTTGTTACTTTCCATGCCTCCCACTTTGGCTAAGGAAGCAATAAAGTCAGGGAGTTATTTTCATTATCTTTTAATAGATGATGCTGGGTCTAGTAATGAAGTAATGAAAGTTTATTAATATAATCATAGAAAGCTCCTTTGAGAGGGACATGAGTTTTTTTATCCATTTAGTTATGTCTGCTACAGCAGGAGTCCCCAACCCCTGGGCTACAAACCGGTACTGGTCTGTGGCCTGTTAGGAACCAGACCGCACGGGAGATGACCAATGGGCAACCGGGGCTGGATCTCTCAGATGCAGGGGGGCAGTGGGGGGGTGAGGTGGGGGAACGAATTAGATTTCTATAGGAGCATGAACCCTATTGTGAGCTGCACATGTGAGGGATCGATGTCGCCTGCTCCTTATGAGAATCTAATGCCTGATGATACCCCCCTAACCCCCTCGCCATCTTTCTGTCCTTGGACAAACTGTCTTCTAGGAAACTGGTTGATCCCTGATGCCAAAAAAAGTTGGGGACCGCTGTGCAACAATGATTCTGCACTACAAGAGGGAAACTGTTTCTAATATTTAAGAAATTCTAGACAGCCCATCTTGCCTCTTCCACATACCCAGCTCCTTAGCTTGATAGTTACTTCCACAGGAAGTCACTTCTGAGTGGACCGTCTGATAGCTCTTTAGCTTACTGAAGCAGAAAAAATTAAGAATAATTGATTTATTAGATTAATAGTTCTTATTGGCAGTGATTTTTCTATTACTGATTCCTTATGCTTATTATAGAACCCCGTAATCAATAAGTATTTGTTGAATTAATGAAAATAAGAATAAATAGTTCTCAGCAGCTAAAAATCAACAGTATGAGGTGATGGCCTCTAGTGTTACTGTGCAACCAAGGCTCCACCGTGACAGGGAACTTTATAAGCTCCAACTTTGGGATCATGGATATAAAGAATTTAGAGATTTTATAGCTGCAGTTGGTGCCAAGAAACCGTTTGCTGTTTAGACTGGTTCCTTATGCTAATTGATTGTAAAAAGAAAAAACATTAAAAAAAACATTGTTATCAGTTTGGGATTTCTAAAACTGTTTACTAGCTGTTTATTTTTCCTGAAATTCTTTTATTTGGTCTCCTTGCAGTTCATTTCTCTTTAATACTTTTGTTTCCACATAAATGTTGGCTTTTTATCAACCTATCTCCTGTCAACCCCATAGAAAAGAAAAAATTCATCAATATATTCCAGCATTCTCAAGTGTTCTCTGTAGTAATTGTAGTTCTATATATTTTTAAAATTCACATTTGATGTCTTATTGTCCATCTCTGCCATTTATAACATAAACTGTGAGGTCAGAAAACTTTCTTTTGATATTTTCTCTTTTTGGCTAGTGACTTCTTATTGCTTAGAACAGTGCCTAAGGATGATAGGTAATCAATAATTGTAAGAATTATGAATATGTTCTACATTTATAGTAAAAATATTGAGCCATGGTACTTCCAATACACTATTTTAAAACAAATCTTATTTTCATCTAATGTAAGTAGGTTAAACTTTGTCATTGTTTAAATCATTTCTAGATGAAGAAATTAAGACAATATCTTACCCACCACTTGAATTGTAGCCCTATCTAGCTATTCCCTGTTATCTTACTTTTCATGAGACTTGATTCTGTTTAATAGGATCTGCTGGATAGCTTCATATCTTCTTTTGCTACTTTATCACACTTTATAAAGCTATATTCTGGTTCAAAGAAGAGAAATTATCTTAAAAAAAAAATAGTGTTCTTTTAAAAGTATACCTCTATAAATAGATAACCCCATGTTATGCCTTACAGGTATCAGAAAAACATTACCAGCACATCTGATGGGATTCTTATTCCTTATCCAAGAGTTTTTATTTTCTAGTAATAAACTGTCAATTAGAAGCAGTTGAATAACTAATTAAAATATAATGTTATGTTATAAAATTAATATAATATGTGGTGGCCTATAATATTTCACAATTTCTTAATCTAGAAATAGTTAAAACAGTGCCAAATTTTAAACTTACATTAGATGAAAATAAAATATAATTTGTTTTAAAATAGTTCATTTGAAACATCATTGATCGATATTTTTATTATAAGTGTAAAACATATATAATTGTTTATAAATATATACACTTTTTGTAAAAATAAATGATTTTTATAATGAACATAAAAATTACAATATACATGAATGTTGAGGACAGGGGATTATAAGTACAAGTAAATAAAACCAAAGTTGATCATTTACACAAGGATAAATGTAGTAAAATTGGTATATTATAATAAAAATTTGTTTATATATTTCTACTTGTTATTACAAGAAAGGAATACAAATAAGATTCACAAAATAAAGTAAAATATAGCCAGGCATGGTGGCGTGTGCCTATAATTCCAGCTACTCAGAAGGCTGAGGCAGAAGGATTGCCTGAACCTCCCTGGTTGAGGCTGCAGTGGCCATGAGCCTTCCACTGCACTCCAGCCTGGGTGACAGAGTGAGACTCCAACTCAAAAAAAAAAAAAAAAGTGAAATATTATTTTGACAAGAAAAACATGTATTTTCTAGCTTTCAGACAGAACATTAAATTGCTCAATGCGTTTTTATTAAAAGTTATATCGAGTGATAAACTGACAGTATTTTAAGTGTCAGCCTTAAAAATATATGTAAAATAGGTAGGTTCAAGTATTTCTTTTTGTTTTTTTATTGTGTAACAATTAAATTCACTGTTTGTAGGAACAAAATGCAGTCTAAGATAGCAAATTTCTGATTCCTCATAATGATGGATAAAAATAGAATAATCAAAGATTGGTATTTTAAAAGCTATATTTAAACCCTGTTATTTTCCTCACAACTTAGTATATAGTAATAACCAAAAAACTAAGTTAACGCTTCCGTTATCTGTGATAAGCACAGATACCAGTTTAGTATAGGTTTCAATATTCAGTAGAGCACATGGTGATGTGAATTTTTTTAAAATGTCCTTTTTAATGAAAATGAATAATGGGACAGTACTTTTGTCTTATTACCAAGATTATTAATTTGTATCATACTAGGAGATGTATTTCTCTACATCTTCACAGATTCCAGAAATCTACTTGTTTCTTGGCAGCAAAACCCAACTCTTATAGCACTTTGTTAGTGTCACCATAAAACATTATATCTCACTGTATATTAATATTTTATAAAATAATATTAGCAAGATTTTAAAAATCACTTTTCCATGCTTCTGAAAGATTAAATTATGAAATGTATGTGTTAATTTTCCTCAATAAAGCATATATATTAGATAATTGTAACAACTTAATTGTAGAAGCATAAAGCATAACACTTCTTTTTAAAAGGTATCTTTAAATAGTTTCAAATTACGTTTTTTTAAATGGGCACTTTTTTTCAGTAAAGCATTTGTTGAGTTCTCAAGATAAAATGTTAACATTGTTATGTTTAACATTCAACTGATTAAAATCTAATGCAAATAAGACAAGCAAATGCAACACGAGAACACAAAAAAATTCAAGAATATAGTGTGAATAGTTCTGATTTCCCTCTTAAATGCCAGGTACTCACTGTATATTTTACATGTAACAAATGCTAGAGGGTGTTTCCTAATATACTTCTGAAGTGACATTTTCTTAGTATGACCTTTTTTTCTAACAATAGATTGCATTTTAATTAAATAGGACCATTTTCATTACATGCCACATATCTTGGCACCATATATTATCATCATCTTTGTCAGAAATGATTGTTAAAGGTCATGGATAAATAATTATTGAGATGAACTGAGTTAGTAATTTATGAGAAAATGGCACATACATGGTAGTCTTTCTTTCAGAAAAATGAAAATTACTATTTTTAAAATAGATTTGAATCAAAGAATATAAAAATAGATGACTAAGATAGCCGTAAAAAAATAATAAAATTTGAAAGTTTGTCTACAGAATTCTGGGTTTGTAGTATCTCTTGATAATTTTTAGCTTTATAGCTCAGTTTTGGAAAAAAAGATATCAGTAAACTTTTGAAGAGCTGAATTAAGTCACAAAAATTAAGAAAGAACATAGGATATAAAATTTTAAATGTTTATAATTATTTTCACCATAAAATAATTCATAATCTTAAAAATAGAATAAAAATAAAATTGAATTTTAAAATTATCAATAGAAGTCTTCACTGTCCCATTTTTATTTGTTTCTTCTTTTCTTTTTATTCTTAGTTGACATGTAATGATCATGCATATTTATGGCATATAGTGATATTTTGATACATGTATACAATGTATAATGATCAAGACAGAATAATTAGCATATTCATCACCTCAAATATGTATTGTTTCTTTCTGTTGTGAACATTCCGAATCCTCTTTTCTAGCTTTTTGAAAATATATAACAAATCATAGTTAACCGTATATCACCCTAAACTTTTACAGTACACCAGAACTCATTCTTTCAATCTAGCTATAATTTTGTGTCTGTTAACCAACTTTTCCTTAGCCTGTCTTTCTTTCTACTCTTCTCATCTTCTAACACCCACAGTTGTACTTTATCCTTCCATAAGCTCAAGGTTTTGTTTTGCTCCCACATATGAGTGAGAATGTATGGTCTTTATCTCTCTGTGTCTGATTTATTTCCCTGAGCATAATGTTCTCCAGGCTCATTCATGTTGCCCCCAATGACAGGATTTTACTCCCAATGACAGGATTTTTTTTTAAGTTAAATATAATATTACATATATATGTATATATATATATGTGTGTGTGTGTGTAAACATATATATATATGACATTTTCTTTATTCATTCATTCTTTAATGGATATTTAGGTTGATTCCACATTTTAGTTACTGTGACTAGTGCTGCAATACATATATTTATTTATACATTTGTTGGGTGCAGATTGTCCTTTCATACACTGGTTTCCTCTCCTTTGGATAGATGTCCAGTAGTGAGATGGCTGAATTATACAGTGATTTTATTTTTAGTTTTTTTAAATTACATTTTTATTGTGAATCTACTAATTTATATTCCCACCACCAGTGTATAAACATTTACTTTTATTTATCTTTTGCATCCTTCCCAGAATTTTTTACTTTTTGTTTTCTTTTTGATAATAACCATTCTAAGTGAGATAACATGGTATCTCATTGTGGCTTTGATTCATATTTTCTTGATTATTAGTGATGAGCATTTTTTATAGGCTTGTTGGTCATTTGTGTGTCTTGTTTTGAGAATTATGTATTCACTTCCTTTGATCATCTCTTAATAGGGTTATTTGGTTTTTGGCTGTTAAGATAATGGAATTATTTGCATATTCTGCAAATTAGTCCCTTGTTGGATGAATGTTTGCAAATATTTTATTTCATCACACAAATTGTCTCTTCACTCTGCAGATGGTTTCCTTTTTTGTGAAGATTTTAAATTTTTTTTTTTTTTTTTTTTGAGTTGGAGTCTCACTCTGTTGCCCTGACTGGAGTGCAGTGGCCGCTCCCGGCCACTGCAGCCGCATCCTGCTGAGCTCCGGTGATCCTTCCGCCTCAGCCTTCCAAATAGCCGGAATTACAGGCATGCGCTACCATGTCCGGCTGATTTTTTGATTTATTGTAGAGATGAGGACTCGCTGCCCAGGCGGGTCTCGAACCCGCAGGCTCAGGCAATCCACTCACTCAGCCTCCCAAAGGCGCGGGATTACAGGCTGACCCACCGAGCCCGGCAGATTTTTAAATTTAATATGGTTCCATATTTTCTGTTTTGTGTTTGTTGCTCATGGTTTTGAATTTCTATTCATAAAATGAGTAAACCAACATGTTAAAACATTTCTTCTATGTTTTCTTCAGGAAGATTTAGAGTTTGGGGTCTTTTAAGTCTTTAATCTATTTTGAATTTATTTTTGTATATGGTGAGATAGGGGTCTAGTCTTATTTTTATACACATGGATATTTTGACTTCCAAGCATAATTTATGGAGTACAATTCAGGATTAGATATGCAACTTTCCATTATGTAGCTACCCTTGAGAAGCAGGTGTGCCCTTCAATATGATGTTCTTGACACTTTTGTGGAAAATCATTTAGCTATAAATATGTGGATTTATTACTGGGTTATCTTTTCTGTTCCATTGGTTTCTTAATCTTTTTTTAATACCAATACCATGCTCTTTGGTTACTATAGCTTTGTGGTCTATTTTGAAGTCAGGTAGTGTGATGCTTCCAGCTTTGTTCCTTTTTTTTTTTTTTTCTTTCAGTATTGCTTTGGCTATTTGGGTCTCTATTATGGTTCCACACAAAATTTAAGTTTCATTTTTCTATTTTTGTGAAAAATGTCCTTGGTATTTTGACAGAAATGGCATTGAATTTGTATATTGCTTCAAGTAATATGGCCATTTTAGCAATTTTTTAAAATCTATGAACATAGAATGTCTTTTTTATTTGTTTGAATTATCTTTAAATTATTTTTTCAGTGTTTAATAGATTTATTTGTAGAAATCTTTCACTCCTTGGTTAAATTTATTCAAAGATATCTTACTTTTTAGCTACCAAAATGGGATTGCATTCTTGATTTTTTTTTCAGCTATTTTATTACTTTTGGTGTATAAAAACATTACTGAGTTGTTTATGTTGATTTTGCGTCTTGCAACTTAACTAAATTTGTTTATTAGTTTTAAGAGCTTTTTTTGTTGAGTCTTTTAGGATTTTCATTATATAAAATCATGTCACCTGCAAAGAGGCATAATTTGACTTTCTTTCTTCCAGTTCAGATATCTTTCCCCCCCTTGCCTAATTGCTCTGACTAGAACTTCCAGTACCATGCTGAATAAGAGTGATAAAAGTGAATATAATTGTCTTGGTCAAGTGTTTAGAGAGGACTTTTAGCTATTCTTTATTCAGTATAAATTTAGTTGAGAATTTGTCTTATATGACCTTTATTATGTTGAGGTATTTTTTCATTTTTAAAATTATTTATTTTAAAGATATGGGGTACAATTCAGGATTAGATATACAAATTTCCATTATGCAAATAACCTTATGGTCGAGGCGTGCCCCTCCTCCCCTGGCAGTTTCTCACTACTGCTATTCCTGCCCCCTCCCTCCCCTGGCAGTTTCCCACTACTGCCAATCCCTTTTTTATAGTATTATGATAATTGTTCAAGGTCCATTTATGAGTGAAAACGTGGTATTCTGTGTTTGTGTTTCCATGGTAGATTACTCAGTACTATAGACTCTAAGTCCATCCAAGTTGCTGCAAAGTTCATAATTTTTTCTTCTTTATGGCAACATAATATTCCATCATATATCTGTACCACCTTTTTTTAATCCAGTCCTCATTCGATGGGCAGCACGTTTGGTTCCATGTTTTTGCTATTGTGAATAATGCTGCAATAAACATGTGTGTGCAAGTCTCTATTTTATAGAGTGATTTGAATTCCTCCAGGTATATTCTCAGTAGGGAGAGTGGTTCATATGAAAGGCCGATTTTTAGATATTTTAGGAGTCGCCAAACTGTTACCACAGAGGTTGTAGTAGGTTACACTCTCACCAACAGTGTAGCAGTGTTCCCTTTTCCTTGCATCCTCTCCAACATTTGTTGTTCTTTGTATTATTGATGATGGCCATCTTGACTGGAGGTAGATGGTATCTCAGTATAGTATGGTTTTAATTTGCATTTCTTCAATGGCTAGTGAGGCTAAGCAATTTTTAGTGTTTCTGTTGGCTGCTTGCATGTCATATGTCTTCTTTTGAGAAGTGTCTATTCATATCTTTTGCCCATTTTGTAATGGGCTGTGTTTTTTCCCCCTTCTTTTCAGCACATTTAAGTTCCTTATAGATCCTAGATGTTAAGTCTTTGTCAGATATTCAGTTGGAAAATATTTTTTTCCATTCTGCAGGCTGTCTTCCCACTCTCTTGATGGTTTCTTTGACTTTGCAGAAGCTTGTTAGTTTGATGAGGTCCCACTTGTCTATTTTATCTCTTATGACATGAGCACTTGGTATTTTGATCAGGAATTGGTTGCCAGTTTCAATTTCCATAAGGGTGTCTCCTGCATTTTCTAAGGTTATTTTAGTTTGAGGTTTTTCACTTAGGTCTTTGATTGATTTAGAGTTGATTGTAGTGTATGGTGATAGGTAGGGGTCTTGTTCTAATCTTCTACATGTGGTCAGCCAGTTTTCCAAGCACCATTTACTGAATAGGTTCTCCTCTCCCCAGTGATTGATGATGAAGTCTCTGTCAAAGATGAGTTGGTTGAGAAATGGAGGTTTTGCTTCTGGAATCTCCATCTATTTCCACTTGTCTGTGTACCTGTTCTTGTACCAATATCAGGCTGTTTTGATTATTATATCTTCATAATAAAGTTTAAAGTCTGGGAGTGTGATACTTCCCACTTTGTTTCTTTTGCTGAGGTTCATTTTGGCTATTTGTGGTCATTTATATTTCCATATAAATTCCTGTATTGTCATTTCCAGATCTGGAGAGAATGTTGTATATAATTTAATGGGTATTTTGTTAAATCTGTAGTTTGCCTTGGGTAGGATGGACATCTTAATAATGTTGATTCTTCCAATTCATGACCATTATTTTTCCGTTTGTTTCATCTTTGACTTTTTTGAGCAGTGTTTTGTGATTTTCATTGTAATGTTCTTTCACTTCTCTATTTAGGAAGATGCCATGGTATTTCTTTCTTTTTCTTTTTCTTTCTTTTTTGCAGCTATTGTGAATGGGATCGCACTTTTTATTTGGGTTTCTATTTGTTTATTGTGGGTGTATGGCAATGCAACTGTCTTTTGCATATTTATTTTATACTCTGAGACTTTGCCAAAGTCCTTTATCAGTGCAAGGAGTTTTTTGACAGATTCTCTTGGAATTTTGAGGTATAGAATCATGTCATCTGCAAAGAGGGATAATTTCCTCTTTTCCTATTGGATACCCCTGATTTCTTTCTCTTGTCAGATTGCTCTAGCTAAGACTCTATGTTTAACAAAAGGGGTGAGAGTGGAATCTTTGCCTTGTTCTGGTTTTAGGAGAAGTGGTTCCAGTTACTGTCTGTTTAGCAGTGTGTTGGCTTTGGGTTTCTTGTAGATAACTCTTAATATTTTGAGGTGTATTCCATCTATGTGTAGATATCCAAAGGTTTTCTATCGAGAAGGAGTGTTGCATTTTATCAAAAGCTTTTTCTGCATCTCATGATATAATCATGTGGTTTTTATTTTTACATCTGTTGATATATTTAATTATGTTTATAGTCTTGTAGTTGTTGAACCAGTCTTACAGGATGAAGTCTACTTGTTCATGGTGTATGCTTTTTGAGATGAGTTGTCAGATCTGATTTGCTAGATTCCAGTTGAGAATTTTAGCATCCATGTTCATCAAGGATATTGGCCTATAAGTTCTCTTTCTTTGTTGAATATTTACCAAGTTTGGGTATCAATGTGCTGTTAGTTTCATAAAATGATTTGGGGAGAGCTCCATCTTTCTCAATTGCCTGGAATACTTTTAGTGGTATTGATATCAACCCCTCCTATGTTTTGTAGAATTCAACTGGAAAGACATCTGGTCCAGGGCTTTTTTTTTTTTTTTTTTGGTAGTTTTCATATGACATGGTGGATTTTCTGTGTTTTATTAGTCTATTTAGGCTTTCGATTTTTTTCTTGTTCCAACCCGGGGTGGGGGTGATGTCAGAAATCCTCCATTTTCATTAGGTTTTCAAGTTTGTTTCCATATAAGTGCGCATAGTAATCTTTGACAATCTTTTGTATTTTGGGGGTTCAGTTGTGACTTGATCTTTTCATTTCTGATTGCGTCTATTGGGAAAAGCCTCTCTTTTCCTTAGTCAGTCTAGCTAGGGGACCATCAATCTTGTTTATTCTTTCAAAGATTCAACTTTTTGTTTCCATACTTATCAGTTTCTTACCTATTTTTTTTACTCTATTCTTCATTACTGCTATCTCATTTATCAGTTCCTTCATTTTTTCCTTTTGTCTTTCCTCATTACTATTTTTTCTCTTTATTAATATCTTGATATCTGGGTTTGTCATTTGAGACCAGTCATTCTGGGTGCTCTTCATTGTTTAAGTTGTGAAGTCTGAATTCTAATTTTTTTTCCTCCCAGGCTTCTGTATGAGATTCGTATTCTTCCCTTGTTTTTCTTCAGTTGTGTAGGTTTTCCTCCCTCTTTATTTTCCTTCTTCTTTAATTTTGTTTTTCAGTGATGGGGGGATAGCTTTTACCTCTTTTTGCTTAATCTCCTATTCCTCCTTATGTAGATCCTCTGACTTTGTTCAGTTTTGAAGCTGACCTGGGTTTGGGGCTGTGATTTTTGCAGTTTTGAGATTTAATTAAGGGGGGAGCAGTAATTCAAAAGCTATCTGCAGAACCCAGTATCCACTGTCAGATGTGTGGGATTCCTGCCCACCACCTCACAATCTGTCCCTGCAGTAGAGATGCACATTTGTCCCCTGAAAGCAAAATGATATAAGATAAAGGAAAAAAATGGAAAAACGAAGGAGGAAGATGCAAAGAAGGTGGAGAGAGAGAGGAAGAGAAAAAGACAGGTGATCCAAATAATGAATAAACAGAAAATCAAAGACAAAAAAAAAATACAGAGAATCATACAAATAAACAAACAGATTAGAAACCCCTGTTGATGTACTATCCTTCAAAAATTCCATACACAAACAGAAAATCTAAAAAAAGAAAGAAAGAAAGAAAGAAAATGTAAACAAAAACATAAAGAGAGAAGAAAAAACTAAAACAGAAAAAAAACAAGCAAGCAAAAAACAAACAAACAAACAAAACTTTCTCTGTAGCTGTTTCTGTAACTCCAGGTCCCTTTCAGCTGCCACCTCAATGCTAAAACATAGTTCTAGTCTCCACTCTGTCCCCTCTGCTCTCAGCACAGGTTGATAAGTTTGCTCTCAGCTTGGGTCAGATTCACCATGGACTACTGTGGGAGGAGGCTGTATCAGATCCAGACTCACCTAATTCATCTGCTGCTGCAGCCACTGTCAAATGGGGGCATGTCTCTCTGAATCCAATGCAGGGATAGTCTATGAGTCCAGATTGGAGGTTAGACAGAGCTGGGAGGAAAGGCAGGTCTCTGCCTGGTCCCAGGACAGAGAAGATGGCACCCATCAGCGTCTCCTCACCAGTGGCGGGGTTCCATTCCATATTTCCATGCCCTGCCTTCTCCACAGTTCCTTGGGCTTGTGTCCAGTCTGCTGCCACAGGTGATGGTGTGAGTTGGATGCCAAGGGGCAAGGGGCAGCTGTTCTCTGCTGCCTCCTCTTGAGAGAGCCCTGAGAATGTCAGATGATCCTGTCCTCCAGGAGCTCCAATCTCAGGGAAGTGGTGGGATGCAGTCATCTCTGGAGGAAAGACCTGGGTGTATGAGCCCAAGTCTCCCCTCAGAGGGATTTTCACTCACCCACCAGCACACACCCAGTCATGCAGAGTCTTTATGGACACTTGCTTTTACAGAGATTCTCACACTCCAACCTGTTCCATCCCCATCTTTCCTCTCTCCTCTGGAATTTTTTTCTATGCTTAGTTTGTTAAGACCTTTTTACAAAGAAATGTTGAATTTTATCAGATGAGTTTTCTGCTTCTGTTGAGATAATCATATAATTTTTCCTTCATTTTGTTTATGCAATATATTTGACATATTAGTTTTACAAAAGTTGAACTGTCCTTGCACGCTGGGTTAAATCCCACGAAATTATGGTGTACCATTTCTTTCTTTCTTTCTTTCTTTTTGAGTTGGAGTCTCACTCTGTTGCCCAGACTGGAGTGCAGTGGCCACTCCCAGCCACTGCAACCTCGGCCTGCTGGGCTCCGGCGATCTTTCCACTTCAGTCTTCCGAGTAGCTGGAATTACAGGCATGTGCTACCACACCCGGCTGATTTTTGGATTTATTGTAGAGATGAGGTCTCGCTGCCCAGGCGGGTCTCGAACCCACGGGCTCAGACAATCCACTCACCTCAGCCTCCCAAAGCACGGGATTACAGGCTGAGCCACCAAGCCCGGAGGTGTACCATTTCTTAAGTGCGTTGTGGAATTTTGTTTGCTAGTATTTTGCTGAGAAATTTTGTGTCTATGTTGATCATGAATATTGGCCTGTAGTCATTGTCCCATGTTTTTTATTTCTGTTTTACATGCAATTTTCTTTTTCTTTTTAAAATGATTTCCATGATACCCAATAAATGTCAATGGTAAGTGGTGAAAATAAAAAAAATAGGATGCTTGGCAAGATGGCAATGGGACAAGTAGAATTGCAAAGATCTCCACAGGGGGTGGCTCCTGAGGGTAGCTCCATGCACCCCCACAGCCACCGCCTACATGGGTGGTGACTGTTGTGACCAGTCCCTTGCAGCAAACTGCCTTCATCACACTGTGATCTCTGCAGGGGATTACTGCTGTGGTGGTTGCCGGGTGCTGAACAGTTGCTGTCATTGCAGCTCTTGGCTCTGGCCCTGGGGAATTCCCAGCTCCCTCCTCCACCCCAAGCCACCCGCGGCACACCAGCTGCAGTGCCCAGCTGCCTCACTGATTCCCAGTGCCTGATGCTGGACAAAAACCATCATCACCCATCATCATAGCTGATCAGCTGGGACCCCAACGAGTGGAGAGAAAGGATCTTTGAAAGAGGAGCCACTCACTACAGCCGTTTTCCAGCCAGAGATTTGCATTGCCCCACCCATCTCCACATAGCATCCACCTTGTTTTCTAAGATAACCTCACCAAAACAGGAAACAGAAGCCCCTCTCCTATGCTGAATCAGACACTGACAACTCAGTTCTGTGTGGCAGACCTGTCACGCAGCAAGCCAAGAGAACTGACCCAAACTATGAATAACCCTGTTTACTTCCAATGAGAGCAAAAGGGAGGAGCTAGAGATCAGAGCTGAAGAGAATTTTAGACACTCAGGAAAGACCCTAGAGCTAGTCCAGTTTCTTATTTTGATTTTTCACTTTATTGTTTTGACTGTTTGTTTTGTTCACTTTAGTTTGCTTTTTGGTTTAGACTACCTATGTGTTGGGGAAGAACTCATCAAAAAGCAGGATTTACTGCTGGCTTTAGGGAATCTTCTTTGTTTGTCTGTTTTTACTCTTTTCTGTCCTTGTGTCTCTTTTTATTCGTTAGTTGGTATGTAAGTCTGTTTCCCCTCTTACTCTTCTCTCTCTCCAAATTCCTCTTGACTCCCCCTGCCATTATTTTCTTTTTTCTTACCTCCTTTTGTTCCAGGGAGCAAACCTAAACCCCACTGCATGGATAGATTGTAAGGTAGTGGGAAGTGGGTTCTAGGTTGCTCATACACCTGTTGGTGGGTACTAGGACCTGCAAATAGATTCTGAATCACAGCTTCCCCCTCAATTAAATCTCAAAACTGCAAAATGTACAGTCCCCAACCCACAGTCCAGCTTCAAAAGTAAACAAAGTCAGAGGATCTTCATAAGAAAGAACAGGCTATTGAACAAAAAGAAGTAAAAGCAACCCCACCTTCCCAGAAAAACAGAATTAAAGAAGGGGAGGAGGAAAAGGGGAAGAGAAAAAATTACACAACTGAAGAACAACCAAAAGAAGAATATGGGTCTCACACAGACACCTGGGAGGTCAGACACTGAGAAAACAGACTTCGGAAAGCAAACAATGAAGAGCCCCCAGAATGACTGGCCTCAAACTACAAACCCAGATATCAAGACATTAATAGAGAGAGTAAAAAGAATTGATGAGAGACAAGAGGAAACTAGGAAGGAGTTGATAACTGAGATAACAGTAGTAAAGAATACTGTGAATGAAATAAATAACAAATTTATAAGCATGGAAAGCAGAATTAGCCAAGCAGAAGAAAGAATCTCAGAGCTTGAAGATCAAAACATAGAACTAAATCAAACTGTCAAAAACATAAGAAAAAAGCTTTAAAAAACAGAACAAAACCATCAAGAGATGAGTGATTACTTCAAGAGACCAAACCTAAGAGTAATTGAACTGCCTGAGGCAGAAAGAGAGACAAAGACTACCCTGGAACAAACATTCTATGAAATTATTCTAGAAAACTTCCCTCATCTCATCAGTGATACAAAAAATTCAAACACAGGAGATTCAGAGAACCCCTGCAAGACAAGAAATGAAAAGACCAACTCACAGACACATAATAATTAACCCAAACAAAGTAGGTATAAAAGAAAAAAATCCCAAAGACACCAAGAGAAAAAGGTGAGATTATCTACCATGGAAGACCAATTAGAATAGCAGCATATTTATCCACAGAAATCTTTAGGGTAGGAGAGCTTGGAGCCCTATCTTCAAGGTTCTAAAAGATAAACAATTTTAACCAAGAATAACCTACCCAACCAAGCTAAGCTTCATAAGTGAGGAAGAATTAAAATCTTTCCCAGATATCCAATACCCAAGAACTTATGCTGCCACCAGACTACCTCTACAAGAAACACTTAAGAAAGTATTAAACACAGAAGAAAAGGAAAAAAGAGCAATAACATTCTTCACAAGAGTACAGGAAAAAGATTGAATATACACATGATCCAACCCAAAAACCAAACGAAAGACAACAAACAAACAGGAACAAAAACAACTCTATAAGAACTTCATGATAGTGATCAACTCTCACATTTCAATAATTAGCCTGAATGTGAATGGACTAAATGCACCACTGAAAAGACATAGAATGGAAAAATGGATAAAATATCACCAGGCAACAATATATTGCCTCCAAGAGACTCATCTCACTAGAAAGGACACTCACAGACTCAAAGTAAGAGGATGGGAAGCAAAATTTCAGGGAAATGGAACACAAAAGAAAGGAGGAGTGACGATCTCAATCTTAGACAAAATATACTTTAAGTTATCAAAAATAAAAAGATACAGAAGGCCACTACATAATGATAAAAGGTGCCATCCATCAACAAGAAATATCCATCCTAAAAATATATGCAGCCAACATAGGAGTGCCAACTTTCATAAAGCAGTTTCTAGGTAAACTCAAAAAAGATATTGACTCTAACACTATCATAGTTGGGGTTCTTTAATACCCCACTCACAATCCTAGACAGATCATCAGGACAAAAACTCAGCAATAAGATCCAGAACCTCAATGTGACTCTTGAGCAAATGGGTTTAATTGATACCTACAGAACACTCTACCTAATGACCACAGAATATGCATTCTAATCATCACCACATGGCATTGTACTTTAAGATCAACCACATCCTTGGTCATAAATCATGCAAAAACAAATTTCAAAAGATTGAAATTTTGCCATGCACCTTCTCAGACCACAGTGGAATAAAAATAAACATCAACGCCAGCAAGGTTCCCCAAAAACCCACAAAGACATAGACACTGCATGATGCTAAACAACTCCTGGGTCAATGATGAAAACAAAACAGAGATTAAAAGATACCTGGAAGAAAATGAAAATGAAGAAACATCTTACCAAAATCTCTTGGATGCCATGAAAGCTGTAGTAAGAGGGGAATTCATATGTCTACAAATGCACATAAAGAAAATGGAAGGAACACAAATGAACAGCCTAACAATCACCTAAGGAAACTGGAAAAGCAAGACCACCAAAACTCTAACTTCAGCAGAAGAATCCAAATCACCAAAATAAAAACCCAAATCTGGGACATAGAAGACAAAAAGACAACACAAAAAAACAATGAAACAAAAAGCTGGTTCTTTGAAAGGATAAACAAGATCGATTGATGTCCCTTAGCTAGACTGATCAAGAAAAAGAGAGAAAAACCTCAAATAAACACAATCAGAAACACAAAAGATGAAGTCACATCTGACCCTAAAGAAATACAAAAGATTGTTAGAGACTACTCTGTACACTTGTATGGAAACAAACTTGAAAACCTTAAAGGAATGGAGGACTTTCTGACACCACACAACCTGCCTAGGTTGAAACAAGTAGAAATTGAGACTCTAAATAGACCAATAACAATCAAGGAAATTGACTATGTCATAGGAAAACGACCTACATACCAGGCTAGGTGGCTCAACCTGTAATCCCAGCTCTTTGGGAGGCTAAGGTGAGTGGATTGCCTGAGCCCACGGGGTCGAGACCCACCTGGGCAACTTGGCAAGACCTCATCTCTACAATAAATCAAAAATTAGCTGGGTGTGGTGGGGCATGGCTATAGTTCCAGTTACTTGGAAGGCTGAGGTGTAAGGATCACCGGAGCTGAGCAGGTCAAGGCTGCAGTGGCTGAGAGTGGCCACTACACTCCAGTCTGAGTGACAGTGAGACTTCAACCCCACCCCCCAAAAAAAGAAAAGAAAACTACCTACAAAAAAAACCCTCAGGACCAGATGGCTTTCCAGTAGAATTCTACAAGACATTTAAAGAGGAACTGATACCATTCTTACTGAAAGTATTCCAGGCAATTGAGAAAGTTGGAACTCATCCCCAAATCATTTAATGAAGCTAACATCACACTGATACCAAAGCCAGGTAAAGACCCAACAAAGATAGAGACCTACAGGCTAAAATCTTTGATGAACATAGATGCTAAAATTCTCAACAAGATTCTAGCACACTAGATTCAATAACACATCTGAAAAATCATCCATCATGACCAAGTAGACTTCACCCTGCAATGCAAGGCTGGTTCAATATTCATAAGACCATAAATGCAATTAAATACATCAACAGACATCAACACAAAAACCACATGATTATATCATTAGATGCAGAAAAGCTTTTGATAAAATCCAGTACCTTGTCTTGATAAAAACCTGCGAACATCTAGGCATACATGGAACATACTTCAAAATAGTAAATGTCATCTACAAGAAACCCACAGCCAGCATACTCCTAAATAGACAAAAATTGGAACCATTTCCCCTGAAAACTGGAACAAGATAAAGATGCCCACTCTCATCCCTCCTACTCAATATAGTATTGGAAGTCCTGGCTAGAGCAATCAGAAAAGAGAATGAGATCAGGTGTATCCAAATAGGAAAAGAGCAAGTCAAGTTATCTCTCTTTTGCAGATGACATGATTGTATATCTTGAAAACCCAAGAAAACCTGTCAAAAACCTCCTTTCAGTCATAAAGGACTTTGGCAAAGTCTTAGATATAAAATGAATGTGCAAAAGACTATTGCATTTCTTTACACCGATAATAAACAAACAGAAACCCACATAAAAAGCATAATCCCATTCACAATAGTCACCAAAAAAAAAAGAAAGAAATGCCCTGACATCTTTCTACCAGCGATATGAAAGACCTTACAATGAAAACTACAAAACACTGCTCAAAGAAATCAAAGATGACACAAACAAGTGGAAAAATATCCCATGCTCATGGATTGGAAGAATCAACATTGTGAAGATGTCCATCTTACCTAAGGAAATCTACAGTTTAACGCAATACCAGCAACATTATTCTCAGATCTAGAAAAAACAATACAGGAATTCATATGGAAACACAAACAACCAACAATAGCCAGAACAATCCTCAGAAAAAAACAAAAAACAAAAAAACAGGAAGTATTACATTACTAGACTTTAAACTTTAATATAAAGCTACAATAATCAAAACAGCCTGGTATTTGTACAAGAACAGGCATATAGACCAATGGAATAGAATTGAGATTCCAGAAGCAAAACCTCAATTTCTCAACCAACTCATCTTTGACAAAGTTTCCACCACCCATCACTGGGGAGATGGGAACCTATTCAGTAAATGGTGCTGGGAAAACTGGCTGACTACATGGAGAAGATTCAAACAGAACCCCTATCTATCCCCATACACAAAAATTAAATGGATCAGAGACCTAAATGTAAAACCTCAAGCCATAAGAGCTTTAGAAAATGCAGGACACACCCTTATGGAAGTTGGAACTGGCATCCAATTCCTGAGCAAAATCCGAAATGCACAGGCCATAGGAGATAAGATAGACAAATGAGACCTCATTAAACTGACAAACTTCTACAAAGCCAAAGAAACCATCAAGAGAGCAGAGAGACAGCCCACAGACTGGGAAAAAGTATTTGTCAACTCAATGTCTGACAAAGGTCTAGCATTAAGGATCTATAAGGAATTCAAATGTGCTGAAAAGAAAAAAACAACCCCATTTCAAAGTGGGCAATGATATGAACAGACACTTCCTCAAAGAAGACATATGGGTGGTCAACAATACATGAAGAAATGTTCAACCTCACTAGTCATCAAGGAGATGCAAATTAAAACTACACTGAGATACCACCTAACTCCAGTCAGAATGGCCATTATCAATAACTCAAAAAGTAACAGATGCTAGAGAGGATGTGGCAAAAAGGGAACACTTCTACGCTGTCGGTGGGAGTGTAAACTAGTGCAGCCTCTGTGGAAATCAGTGTGGTTATTCCTAAAAGCTCTAAAATTCAACCTTCCATATGACCCTGCAATTCCCCTACTGGGGAATATACCCTGAAGAACTCAAATCACTCTATAAAAAAGATACCTGCACATGTATGTTTATCACAGCATTGTTCACATTAGCAAGATCATGGAACCAATCATGCTGTCCATCAGAATAGGACTGGATTAAAAATGTGGTACATATACACAAGGGAATATTATACAACCATAAAAAAGAACAAAATCATGAATTTTGCAGCAATCTGGATGGAATTAAAGTTTATAACACTGAGTGATCTCTCACAGAAACAAAGATCTGAGTATCACATGTTCTCACTCATAAGTGGACCTTGATCAACTACTGTAATACTATAAGAATAGGATTGACAGTGGCAGAAAACTACGGGGGGGGAGGAAGGGAGGTGGGATTAATGGTAGTCAATATCTGTCTGGGGAAAGGGGGGCATGCCTCATCAACAAGGGTACCTGCACAATTAATATTTGTATACCTAACCCTTAAATGTACCTCACAATTTTAAAATAAAAATACATATTTTTAAAAATTGTCCTGCATTATACTATCATGTTTATTTTTCAATTTTTTAAATGGCACAATTACCAAAATAAAGTTCACTACAAGAAAAAAAACAGAAAAAATAAAACCTCATAAAATCCTACTTTTATTGTAGTATTTTATTCTAGTATTTTAAAAGTTAAGACATAAGATAATTTCAGATTTTCAGTAAGTTAAGTATGCAATTTAAAGTTAATTTGTAACATTTTATAACTTTTATATTAAGCCCTATAATTTTATTTTATTTATATGTGTATTATATTCACCTCTTTAAAATCAAAATTATGAGCAGTTTAAACTAAAAAGGTTATCCTAATATTTCTACATTCTTTCCTTTTTCACTATGGATAACTGTTGTTACTACACCATTATAAATCCTCCCAAAGTTTATTTCTTAATGGCTGTAAGGCAAGTTTTTTTTTTTTGGTGGAAATGATGTATCACATGGCAATATGTTTTGTAGTTTGCTTTTTAAAATCAAAATGCATAGGTGAGTGCATTTAAGAGGAAACAAAACACTTGTTTATATATTTACTGTTTCATAGTCTAGGTGTATGTAATGAAATTGCTATATATTTAATCAATCTTCCATAAACATTCATTTTGATGTTTAAAAAATATAGCTACAAGTAATGATGGAATTCTTAACCTTGTAGGTAGGCATTTACACAGGAGACCATTTAAAACAGTAAAAAAAAACCAAGTGAAAATAAATGAGTAATAGTATCAACAAATAGCATAAAAAGAAATATATGTACGTATGTGACTTTGAAACATATGAAAGATGCTCAATCTCACAATAAAAGATACACAAATGAAACCCCTCTAAGACACTATTATTTGGCCATAATCTTGGCCAAAAAATGACGTTTAAAAACAAAATGCAAACAAATATGTAAAACAAACAAACAAAACAGAATTAGAAAGCAAGTGTTTGCATATTTTAATGGTAATGCTATAGAGTGAAACAATCACTATAAGGAGCCATACTATTATCTCCAAATATTATTGATAGGTTTACATTTCATGTTATTCTATTAAATACATTTATAAATGCATTATCCTTTTGGTTTACAATTCCCACTTTTGGAGCTTTTTCCTACTGGTACAAGAGCTGATTAATTATTAGGTTTAGTTCTTACATGTTTGTTCATTTCAGCAAAAGACTGGAAAAAAACAATGTCTATCAAATAAGAAAATTGTTGCATAAATTATAGTATTATTAATTAAATGTAATGTAATCCAGCTATACAGAATAATAAGGAAACTTAAAATAAGAATATATGCAAGATTCCAAGATACATTATTGAACGAATCAGCAAAGCATAGAATTTCATATATAATCTGTCACATTTTATAGAAAACTATGGTAACTCATACATGTATTTATATTTGCTTAAATTATATAGTGGTTTTTTTGGCAAAATGATGTCAAATTCTTCAACAGTCTTTTCATTAAGAAATAATGTACATGTGTCTTCCCCTTTAAATTTGGTAAGGTATTTTACTTGCTCATAAACAATGACCATGTTAGAAGTAATGGCCTTGTAAATAAGGGCCAGCTTTATGTGCAGTGGTACAAAGTCCTGTGCTTATAAAGATACCGTGATTGGTTTGCTACTCTGCTATTATGGTATTGAAATTCTTAATAATTATTCAACAAGATGGCCCTGTATCTTATCTTGAAGTAGGTCCTGTGTATAATATTGGTTGCATTAAAGACTGGACTGCAAGAAGGCAATGTACTTGTACTTTGTTTATTGGAACACTCATGTGTGGATCCCTGAGGTGTTCTAAAATCCAAAAATCCTTAATTCACCCAGTGAAATTCAAGCTCTAGAGGGCACTGGGGAGGGGGGTTGTATAGGTGTTTTGACAGAGAGTTCTAGTCTCCTTGTCATTTCAATTGAGGGGCAAACTCATAAGGAAAGCAGTCTTCAATTGTTTTAGAATGCAACTGTAAAATTATCCCAGCCTTGTTGAAGTCCCAGACATCATAGAGCACAGAGAGACCATACCTGCTGTGCTTTGCCAGAATTGATGGCACCGAAATCACAAGACTAATGAAATGATTGTTTCAAGACACTAAATTGGGGTATTTGTTATTTAACAGTAGTATCCAGAACATTTTCAGGAAACTAACTAAACCACTATTTATTTATGGAGCATTAAATTAGACTCCAAGAAGATGAGGTGAAGGACAGGGAGGACAGAAAGCTTGTCACTGTGTAGATTTTTATGTGTTTGAACCATGTGGGTTGCTTTTATATAGAGATATGTTAAAATAAAACTAAAGCTATTACTTAACAACATGTGGGTTGAGGAGAAAATATGTTTGCATTTCTGCAGAGGTGGGGTTTTCTGAATATATTTGCTGAACACTTGGAATCCTTGGCTGAGAGCAAGCCTTGAAGAATTAATTCATTACAGTACAGATAGAGAACTCCAGAGGAATTAATTTACCTAACTCCAGAGGTGTTTTTTTTTCTTTTGTTTTGTTTTTTCCTTATCAGAGTCTCACTTTATCACCTAGGATTGAGTGCAATGGCATGATCATGGCTTACTGCCGTCTTGACCTCCTAGGCTCAAGCAATCCTTCCATCTCAGCTTCCAGAGTAGCTGGGACTACAAGCACACACCAACACACTCAGATAATTTTTAAGATTATTTTGTAGAGATGAGATCTTGATATGTCAGCCAGGTTGGTCTCAAACTTCTGGGCTCAAGTAAATCCTCTCTCCTTGGTCTTCTTAAATACTGAGATTACAGGCATAAACCAACATCCCTGGTCTTAGATGTATGTTTTTACATCTCGAGAAAAGTGAGGGTTGGGACTTTGGAGACATCTCTAATTTGTAAAGCCAGTGACTTCAGCACTTATTTGAGTCTTAAAGAGGTATATTTGATTTTAAAAGGTTAAAGTAAGAATCCAGAAAGTTTTCTTTTCTTTTTCCAAAAACCAAATGCTTTATTTTCCTTCTTTTGGAAGGAGAGGGAAAAGCAGAGGGTAACTATTTCTCTTTTTCCTTTGCATCTGAATTTTTCTTATCATTCACATAGGATGTTTTTCTATCTGGTTTTCTGTACTGCCCAAGTGGCAAGAACTAGGTATAAAGAACTAGTAGAAAGAACTTAGTACTTTTTATTATTTACTACTGGGTAATAATAAATAGGTCTCTGATTTAGAACACCTTATGTGCATATTGAAGATAACATTAACAAAAATTAATATTAAAAACAAAAAATATACATTTGATAAAACTATAAAAAAGTAAGTGCACATTAGAAACAAATTTTAAGGTAGAAGCTATTGAAAGGAGAAAGGCTTGTTTAAGGTAAGAGAAGCACAGACATGTAGTGATGTTCAAACAACTTTGTTCTTGAGTGTTAGGACAATAGGCATTGACATTATTGTCTGATAATTTATATACATATTTTACATTGTTTAGACATAAAATAACATACTCTAAATAAAAGTTTACAATACAGATTCAAAAATATGATCTGGAAGGCCAGTTGCGAGGTCACTGCTTTTCTCTGGAAAATAAAATTAAAGTCTTGGACTAGAGAAGTAAGGAAAATAGTGACTATGAGAAATGTCTAGATGTGAGACATATTATGAAATATAGTATTCAAAGATGAATTGAGTGAGTAGACTGGCAGAAAAAAACTTTTAAAAATGTTTCAATATTTGTTTCAGTACAATTTGAGAATCATTTTCTAATACACTATAATAAGAAGTAAGAATACTATATTGTCTGAGAAAAAAATTCATATATTATAGGTCTAATTTTATGGAAAACAAGATAACAACACTGTACTATAACATTAAAAGATTTAGTCGGGTGTGGTGGCTCACATCTGTAATCCCAGCATTTTGGGAAGCAGAGGTAAGAGTATTGCCTGAGCCTTTGGGTTCCAGATCGCCTGAACGACTTGGTGAGACCTCATGTCTACAATAAATAAAATTTTAAAAAATTAACTGGGCATGGTGGCATGCACCTGAAAGCTGAGCCCAGCAGGTCGAGGCTATAGTGACCATGATCCTAACATTGCACTTCAGCCTGGGCAACAATGTGAGTCTCTAACTCAGAGAAAAAAATGAACTAAAATTTTAAAATTAAACAAGTGTTTCAGTTGAACATAGAGTTTGAATTAATAGTTCTAAATCCTTTGATTTTTCTTTGAAAAAGTGAGAATAATTAAAAACTATACATTTGATGGTTAATCTAATAACTATTTTTACAAATGTATGTTTTAGCAATATAGATTAAATTCTTTATTGAATAACTTTCTAAAGTCTTTTATAAATAATGTTAGAAATTATAGAAATTCCTTTAAAATTTTACTGCAAATACAGTTAGTGTTCAAGATATAAAAATGCAGGTCTATTCTAAAAAAGTTTGCCAGGAGAGAAAAATATAGATTTCATTTGTGCTTACTATTACTCTGCTCTATTTCTTTCTAGTTCAGTGAACTTTGTTTTTTTAATTGTCAGCCTGCTCTCCTCCTTCCTTTCCTTCTTTCCTTTCTTACTTTAATTCTGTCTTTATTTTTCTATTTTTGAATTTATATGACCCAGAGGAATTCTAATTGTTGATCATTTCACCTGTAATCCCAATATTAATTGTCCACAAATTAGGTTTAATATTAACATTCATACAGCACTTTACCAAACAGGGTTAAATTTACTGTGTACTCCTTCACTTAACAGTGATATCTGTTCTGTAATGTATATATTGCTTCTATTGAATAGATGAGGAAAATTAAATAATTTAAATAACCTGATTATGATTATGCAGTTAATTATCTTAACTTCAAATACAGTATTAATTGTTTACAAATTATTTAATAAAATAGTCACCAATAATTACTTTCCTCTTCCACATTCAAAAAATTCTGTTTTTTATGGACGTTTATGACCACTAGTTTTCAAATAAAAGACATATATGTATATAAAGATTAATCATTTATTATCCCGCCACACAAAGTAATAATACACAATTAACTAAAGATTTTTAAAATGAAAGCAAAATGCTAATCCATAAAACCAAACCTCTTACAAAAGTAAGGATTTATGCATTTTTTTTTTTTTTTTGAGTTGGAGTCTCACTCTGTCACCCATACTGGAGTGCAGTGGTACACTCCCGGCCACCGCAGCCTCGACCTGCTGGGCTCCGGTGATCCTTCCGCCTTAGCCTTCCAAGTCACTGGAACTACATGTGCGCGCTACCATACCAGGCTTATTTGGATTTATTGTAGAGATGAGGTCTCACCAAGTTGCCCAGGCGTGTCTCCAACCCGCGGGCTCAGGCAATCCACTCACCTCAGCCTCCCAAAGGCGCGGGATTACAGGCTGAACCATGGAGCCCAGCTGGATTTATGTATTCTTGATTATGAGCCAACAGCCATTTAACATTCTAGATTAGTCATCGTTCTTAGTAGGAACCAATTAAAAAAAAACTGATCAAAGTGGAAATGTCATTTGTCAAAAAATGTCTAAAAATTGAGGAAATTAACACCTGCTGTGCAGTGCAGTTTAGGAATAAAAATAATGCATGTGAAGAGTCTGACAGATAGGAGGTAATAAATAGTATTATTAGTTAAGCTAGACATTTATAAGCATGATTAAGAACTTACAAATGCATTTAATAACAGGTTTTAAAAATATAGATTGTTAAAATAATTTCAACAGTGTTTATTAAGTGGAATCCTCCCAATTAAATGGCATATAATCCAATCAATCTGTGATCCTTTATTCTTGACCTTCTGGGTGAATTTTCTATAATTATTAACAAAGAATACATATCATCTCTATTTCACGAGTAGCTCCAGGTTATCAAAAACTTTACTAATATAGGAAACTTTAAAAATAACTTATATTCATATGTGCTGATACATTTGCCACATTTTAAAACCTACTATAATAAGCATATATGCTTACTATGTAACTTCAAATACAGTATTAAGCATACATGCAGACACAGAACTTGCTAACCATTAACCATGTCATTTCTGCATATTAAGGTAGAATGTGGGTGATTACTGTAATAATTAAGAGTTAACCACACTCTTAGGAATTGAATACAATTTTATTTTCTTAAGATTTATATTTATTACCTTATTAGGTATGTATAAGAGATAACTACAAAAGGTGAAATGATAGATAAGTTCTATATCAAATCTATGGAATCTAAATGAAGATTTCTGGCTCTAATATATTAGATTCCAGAAATTATAAACATTAAGGAGAATGAACTCCTCTTGACACATATTCCTAAACTGTTAGATTCTGAAAATTACAACAAGCTGATTTGGCAGAGTAATCCTTAAAAAGGATTACTGCAACAAACATATTGCACCACATACTCTAATGTGGGGATTATATAAATCTGAGTAGTAATTTGTTGTAACTAAAGACATACTAAAAGGAGATTAGAACTTTTTAATAAATAGTTTAGCCTCAGTATTGCAAAAGTCATTCTATTTGATTGGGTTAGAAAATGTCTGAAATCCAGTTAATAGGAGAATGGTTTTTGTTACTGTTGTTTGAGCAATCCTGTCCTAGAATTAATATAACCATCTGGAAAAAGTCAAAATGCAACCAACTCAAGTATTTCCTATGAAGAGATTTTCTCTTTTATGGGAAGTTCAGTAATTGATTCTATACAAACCATGCATACAACTGTGATATCTATAGTCTAATATCTATGCCAGTGATTCATACTTCAACTTTTATTTGATTTCTACATTGGGCTCTATGCATTTCATATGAACTATCTTACCCACAAAGATTCTGGTTTTCTTCATATTTCTAAATCAAATATTATATGTATCATATAGATTACATCATGTGCATACTATTTTTTCATTGGGACTCAAAGCTTTTTAGAAAAAGTTATTTTATTTTCTCCTTTGGTAAACTTTCTAAATCCTGATATATTGTGAGTTTTTAATAGGAAATTGGTAGATTATATGCATGTATGTATAATATTTGTACAGATGACTATGCATTTATAATGTAATATTATATATGCAAGTATTTATCTATGATTATTTATTAACATTTACCTACATATTCCAAATATGTGTGTTTTCACACAAGTGAAGTAAACACTATAAAAGCTTTATCAAGTCATTTTGAATTAGTTAATGCTATTAATTAAATTAGTCACAATTAATTGTTGTTATTATAATCAAGTAAAGCTTTCCACTTCTCAATCTCTTCAATTGCAAATGGGATACATATAGATTCCTCAAGTTGTCATGAAAAATAATCAACAGTGAAGAAATGACTAAGATATGAGGAGCAAATGTGACATGGTATCCTGGAAGAAATCCTGTAACAAAGCAAAACAAAATCAAAGGATAATAGGCAAAAGTTAAGGAACTCTAAATAGATTGTGGAATTTAGTTAATAATGGTACAATATTGCCTCATTAATTTTAACAAGTGTAGATGTTAATATTAGGGTAAAGAAGATGCAGGGTATATAAGAACTTGGTATACTATCTCCTAAATATTTTGTAAATTTAAAACTCTCCCAAAGTTAAAGTCTATTAAACCAAATTGATTTGTTCAAAATCTCATAGATTTCTGAAATATAATTTGCATTTTAATTATACACAAGAGATAATCTGAATGATTTGAAGATTTTACTTAAATGAAATTTATCATGTAAAGAGAAAACTGTTACACTTTACACATATAGAAACATATATGCCATAAGTTTGCATTACTTTTTTCCAATTGCATGTGTCCTATGCATAACTTCTCTGTATGATTGAACATACGTATTGTAAGAAATATACAGTTGCCGGCTCGGTGGCTCAGCCTGTAATCCTGCACCTTTGGAAGGCTGAGGTGAGTGGATTGCCTTAGCCCATGGGTTCGAGACTCGCCTGGGCAGGCAGGACCTCATCTCTACAATAAATAAAAAAATTAGCTGGGCGTGACACAGCCTGTAGTTCCGGCTACTTGGAAGGCTGAGGCGGAAGGATCCCCGGAGCCCAGCAGGTTGAGGCTGCGGTGGCCGGGAGCTGGCCACTGCACTCCAGTCTGGGTGACAGAGTGAGACTCCAACTCAAAAAAAAAAGAAAAAAAGAAAAAAAAAAGAAATATACAGTCAATGTTTTATACTTATTATCTAGTAAGTTGAAAACTTTATGTTTGCAGCATGTTCTATAAAATACTACTAATAATAACAGAAATGAAATATAAAACGAATTTGCCTCTGTTTCTTAACTAAAATTGAATGGTTAATAGAAAATATAATTAGGGAATCCTATGACATGGGACAATATATTTAAATGAGATAACTAACTCAGAGTAATGTGTTATAATTCTTAATATTATAGCTTCTAACGTGTGCTTATTTTACATTTATTGTGAGCATTTTGCAGAATAAGAAAACAATTGTCTTTTGAACTCTTCCATAAAATATTTAGAGATATTATCATGCACATAAACATTTTCAGTAGCTTTGAGAATTTATGTTGTTTTCGACCAAAGAGGAAAGCTAGGTATAAAGTCAATTTATATGACAGAAGAAAACTTATTCACATCTGTATAGTTCTCTCTTCTCTATTTATGAAATAAAGGTAATATACAATAAATAATGCTTTACTTAAAATATACCAATAGAAATGCATTTAAAAGGAATCTTAGTTTGAGTGTTTTAATCTAATTTACCAATTGAATACATAGTCGTAATTATCAATATAATTTGGACCCATAAAATATATGAGTATATTAAAGTAAATATATATAACTTCTCATTAGACAATGGACATAGCAATGGTAATAGTAAAGGGTAGAAATACGGATTATTCATTTGCTGGATTTATCTAATATTATATAATATTAAATATTTATATATAATGTTTAATCTAAGATTAATATCATTTCCTTAATGGATTAGACAATTTATTTCTAAAATGTTCATTCACACAGAACTATTTCATTATTTTATTATCTGTAATGCAAACAAGTAATTGCAGATAGATCTTTTTTATTTGGAAAATAATAGTAATATGCTGATTATTCACAATTTGCCCTGCCTTTCTCCCCAAATAGATGCATTATTTTTTCATCACTCCTCTGTTCTGTGCCTAGGGATCAAAGTCTGCTGATTGAATCATTCATGCTTCCTTTTTGGGTAAGGTGGGTGAGGCTAGTGGCTGGTACCAGCAGGAATTCAGAATGAAGAAAGAGCGAGAGATTAAGAATGTTCATGGCCGGGCTCGGTGGCTCAGCCTGTAATCCCACACCTTTGGGAGGCTGAGGTGAGTGGATTGCCTGAGATCGCGGGTTCGAGACCCACCTGGCCAGCGAGACCTCATCTCTACAATAAATAAAAAAAATCAGCCGGGCGTGGTAGCACATACCTGTAATTCCGGCTAATCGGAAGGCTGAGGCGGAAGGATCGCTGGAACCCAGCAGGTCGAGGCTGCGGTGGCTGGGAGCGGCCACTGCCCTCCAGTCTGGGCAACAGAGTGAGACTCCAACTCAAAAAAAAAAGAAAAGGAAGAAATCTCAATCTAATTTTCTTTGCTGGATACCATCATATTTTTGACAATTTGATTGCAGAGCTTCTCAAAGGAGTTATCTCATTTGCTGTTTACTGTTTCTGTCTATTCATTCTCTCTTAATTCATTTTAATCTGGCTTTGACATCCAGGTTGCTAAATTTAGTAATCAATTCTCAGGACTAACTTTGTCTGAATGAGCAAGGATATTTGAATTAGTTATTAGTCCCTTTCTTCTTGATATGCTTTCCTCACCTGGCTTATACAGTGTCACTATCTCCCTGGTAGATTATTATTATGCTTACTTGATGATTATCTTTTTCCTCAGGCTTCTTAATGCAAGAGTGTCCCAGAATACAGGTCTTGCAACTCTGTGTTTTATTTTCTCTGCTGTTATCATTTTGCTGATTTTCTATAATATTCAGTTAATGTCATGAGTTATAATTTCTATAATTGACTTTCAAATATATACATATTTTTCAGTTTTGTGTTTTCAAGTTTAGACTAGCAAATACAACCTTCTATTGAATATTTATACTTGGATGTCAAAATTAAACTCCTATCTCCCAGAAACCCAATTCACACATAGGTTCCCAGACACCCAATTCGCACGTAGGTTTCCACAGTTTCCTTTAATGGTAATGCTCTCATTTCTACTTGCTCCTCTTTCTACTTTTCTCATATCCTACTTAATACATCAACAATCCTTTTGCTTTTATCATAAATATATACCAAAACAATGTGCATATACCATTCTATTCTCTTGAATGTTTTCCTTTTGTCTTGTTTTCCTATATTTTATTCTCAACACAGTAGCCAGAGCTACTAAATGAAAATTTGTGAAATAATGCACCTATGGTTTTGCAATTTGCATTGTATATTGTTCAAGGAACTATCTCTGCAAATAAATAAAAATAAATTATTTATTATATACTGGTTGATTATATTGTAGGGGTAGGCAGTAACATGTTTGTAGAACTGTCTATTTTATAAACATATGACAGGCCTAGAAACTTTGTAATGGTTACAAATTCTACACACACAATGATCTTGAGGCAATTAATTCTACTTTCTGCATATGGGAGAAATTGTTCTTCAAGTGATCATGCAAGGTGATTGCCCAGTTGTTGTACATATAAAGAAATAGAAAAATAAGGATATTTAATTTATTTCCTTTTAAAAATGATATTGTCTTATGTGTTAAATTTAAAAATTAACAAATACATGTTGAGACATTATCATATTATTCACTATCATATATTCAAATTGAAAATTCTAGAAAAATAAGTATGGAAAATATACTAGTAGCTTAGACTTACAAGAAATATGTTTAGTTCTAATTTAATATTATATTTTTAGGTTTTCTTAAATTATAACACATTTATTTAACAAGCGATGAATCATATCACCATCACACATTGTGTTGATATGATATAGTATGTCTTACCCTTTAGGGAAAGTCATTTTAACTCTGCACAGAAAGTAAATGTGAACAGCTTCATTTGAAACAAAGGTGGTAAAACTGGTAATCCTGCAACTTGGTCCCTGATCTTCAATTTGAAATCATTTCACTTCAAGAACAACTTATAGACACTACTGTAGCTGTTTGTGCTTAAACAAATATTTTATTTAAAACCCAAGAAGAAAACCAAGATGGTTAAATGCTCCATTTTTTAATATATTATATAAATGTTTTATTTTCAAATTTGATGCTTAAAATTCTTATTTGACAAAAAATGACCTTGCTTTTTCTACAATATTTTTTTCTTTAAAAAAAAAGCACATTAAGCCCTTTACTGTAGTTTATTATATTGACATTGCCAGTCTAGTCAAGTTTTCCTAAAAGCCAAAGTGGATGAAAACTTCAAAGTTTTATATTTATATCTTGATTCACTCTGCTTGGATTTATCATGTTGTGACAAATTTATTACCAGAGCTTTGCCAACTCTGAAGATTCTGATAGTGTTTCATTATGAAATATAAAATATGTCTACAGGATCATCTAAACACCCTATGATTGAGAGCAGCCTTTGCTAGAATTCAGAAAGGCTACATTGTATCACATTGTTGGTTGAGCATTTCTATTTTATATCCTTGATTTTTATTTTTATGTAGTTTCTGACTTATCCCCTGATAGCTTTTAAGATGTGTTTCTATCTGTGCTCTTTCCTAATATTTTCATAATGTGTCCCTGAATACATTCTGACAGAATTTTTAAATTGTATATTTATGAGCAGCTGTTAGTTGATGCAAATGGGATTTCTTCTTTGCTTTGTGTTTTTTCTAGAAGTTAAAATTACTTCAGTTTTACTGGTTCTATCTCAATGTTGCTGTTCAAATATATATTGCATTGCACTTAATTGAATTGAGCAAGAATGCCACATTCTATACTTTTTTAACTGGAAAGTACTAAACTCATCACAGATGTGTTTTACTGGGTAATGTAAAAAAGTACTTTACACTGAAAAATAAAACTTAAGAAAATTAAAACTACTGACAAGAACAGCAAATGATATTTGTAAATTTAAAGGAAAAAAGCCTGGGGCCATTTTATTTAACTTAACCTTGCTTTAGATAGATAACAGTTGCTTTCCACATGCCCTTGATTGCTACTATCCTTCCAAGCTAATTCCAAGAAGCTTATTAAAATATATTTTTTTATTTCCTAGGTTAAGAAAATGTGCAGAGTGCTTAACTGGAACAAAAAGTAAATACTGTTGACTAGATTTTCTAGTTTGACTATTTGTATAGAATCTTTTGACGCTTTATAGATATGTTGTTTGTTATATTTAGAATATTTAGAGAAATTCAGCTGGTATGATTAAACTAGCAAAGTCTTTAGTTGGGAGTTGCACCTGCCTTAAACACAATGTTTTGAAGAACTAGACTACTTTTTTAATCTCACTTTTCTGACGCAGCCTTAAATTTCAGGTGGTGTACACATAGACTGGTACAGAAGATAAATATAATTCAATATTTTGATAAATGGACTCAACCATTTAATCAGTGAAGTAGTTACCGGCTAAATAAAATACACTCTCATTTATTCTATTTCTAAAACATACCAGTTATGTGTTAATTATAAAATAAATTTTATGAATTTTAAAAGATTAAATTATGAAAGAAACTATTTCACTAACTAGGATTGATAAATTGAAGAATATTTATCGATTATTTTATTCATTTCATAAATTTCAAACTATTATGAATGTTGCTCATTTTAGTTTTCTATGTATGTGTGTTTAAATATTTACAAGCCTTAAAATGCATGCAATTTAAAATCTGTTTTTTCCCTTAAATTTCACTTAAGTCATATATACATTTTATATTGCCAAATGAATTAGGGGAGATATCATTAACTGTGGAATTACTGTCTTCAATTGCAATGACTGAAACTTAACCACATAGGTAAACTTTGGAACTATCACCTTTCTGTGTCCATTTGCCTTATAATCAAAAGCCTAAAGGTTTTAAATAAGCTAGGTTTATTGCAAGGTTTAAATAAGCTAAAATTTATAAGGAAATGAGAACATTGCCTGACAAATATTATATGGATTATAAACATAAGCAAACTAATTTTCACCCTTCATTTGTATGTTTAAGCTGATAATGATATTTTCATTACCAAACGGAGATTTTGTTTCTTGTAAATATTCTATTTTGATTTTTTTTTATATAACTTAAATTATGTTCAAGTCTCTTAGGTTTTCCCTTCTCAGGCTTTTTTTTTTTTTTTTTTTTTTTTTTGCTAATTCGCAGGAGAGGGTGGGACTGGCAGTTGGGGGAAACTGCTAGGGGAGAGAGTGGCATACCTCATCAACAAGGGTACCTGCATGATCAATGCTTGTATACTTAACCCTGAATTGTACCCCACATCCTTATAATAAATAAATAAATTTTTTAAAAAGTTAAATGTTTTCTTAATTCTATCTTCACTTCCTTATTTACATACTCTCCTTAAAGAGTGTCATACAGTCTTGTTGCCTTAAACGCCATCTATATAAAAATAACATGCAGATTTATATATCTAGTTCCTGATTCTCCCTTGAATCACAGAACCATGTATATAACTCCCTGTTCATATTTTCATTTGTTTATTCAGTTGGCATCCTGAATTTAATGTATCCAAATATAATTTTTGTCTGGTCTCAATTTCCACAAGCTATACCTACCGTCACCTCAATCTTTTCCAACATGTCAGTTTGTCAATATGTCAGTTGCTTACTCTGAAAACCTAAGAACCATCCTGAGTCCTCCTTCACTCCACACTTAATTTTTCAAAGAGCTTTTGTACTCAACCTCAGAATACCTGTCCAAAATCTTAATTTCTCTGCATCTTCACAATACTCGCTATTGTCCAAGATTAGTTTTTCTTACCTAAATTATTGTAATAGTTTATTAATCCAATTCCCTGTTTACACTTATAGTACCTGATTTTGGAACACACCTCTCTTAAATCATGTTTTTCCCTCTGTTCTCTCACCACCACAGCAATCATCAACACAGAATGAGACTTTTGTAACCAAATGTGGGGATTTCCCTACACACCAAGTATTGGACACAAACTTGACATCCTCTAAATCAATGTGGACACCATCTACATGGAAATACTGTCAGATCCCACAGAATGAAGTTTAGTCCCACAAGACTGCCCCCCTCTCCAGACAACAGTTGTAAATCTAGGCCTCCAGAACTTCTGAATGACTGGTTTCAAGTTGGGAAACCTATGACTCCCCACCCACTTTGGGCTTAATGAATTTGCTAGATCCACTCACATAACTCAAGAAAATATGTGTGTGTGTGTGTGTGTGTGTGTGTGTGTGTGTGTGTGTGTGTGTGTGTGTATTAGCATCACGATATTCAAATAAATTTTTTAGATGTTGATTTGTCTGTCTTGTTAAAAACTTCTAATTTTGTTTTGTTCTACAGTTTTCTGTATTTAGAAGACTATTAAGTTTTTTCCACATAACCTGCTATTACCTATATTTCAGTTGTCATCTCTAGTCACATTTTTCCTAGTTTAATTGTAATAGTTTCTTTTCTGTTCCTTAAAAATTCCACTATGCTGGTTAGAACGTTATGTCTTTTGCGCAGTAAGTCACCATATTGCCAACTAGCCATTTATTTTTTGATTTCAAATTTCAATGGAGAGAAACATTGTTTTCTAAGCTAATGTTATTTCCTAATCACTCTCTGCAAGTCCTCTGGTTTGCTTACTTCATAGCACCACTTGCTGAATTTCATTTATTTGCCTACTTTACATTCTGTTTCTATTCTTTCTGGAAAGTAAGCTATATAGAGACCCTGTATGTTTTGTTTTTTGCTGATGCATTCCTAAAATCTTGACTATTTCTGAACCACAATACTCACTCATTATACATCTGAATGAATGAATTCAGGAATTAATTTAAAATATTTACATTCTAGAAGATTAATATTATTAAGGTATCATAGATTATGAAGTTACACTATCCCAACATTTTCTAGATGAAGTTGCATATTTGAGGAATCAAACTTACTGTTCACCAACAGTTTATTGGATAGAGAAAATATGATTATTATATATATATAGTATATATATATTATATGTATATATACACACACTATGGAACACTATATAGCCATGAAAAAAGAATGCATGCATGTCCTATGCAGCAACACAAATGGAGCTATGGGCCATTATCCTAAGTGAACTAACTTAGAAGCAGAAAAATCAAATATTGATTGTATTTACTTATATGTGATAGCTAAACAATGGGTACACATGGATATAAAGATGGAAATAACAGACACTGGAGACTCTGAAAAAGGGAAGGGTGGGAGAAGGGCAAAGTTTGAAGAATTACCTTTTGGGTACAATATTTAATATTTGGGTAATGTGTACAACAAAATCCCAGTTCCCAACATGATGCTATATGCAAACAAGCACTTGTTCTCAATGAAACTAAAGAAAAATAATATAAGTAAATACATACAATGAAGCCTAACTTTAAATGAATGTTTTTCTTTATTTATAAGTCCTTATATATTTGGATGCCAGTTGAGAATGACTCAAACATATTATAATTTATCATTAAGAATATGTTGAGAACTATATTTATTTTAATTTTAGTCATTTTATTTTGAGGTCTTTATCTCTCTTTTGCCAAAGGGCAGATTTATCCACAAATATCTTAATATAAAAATATATCTAAATTATGCCTATATTTTAACTTTCTTATATCAGTAAAGCAAATTAACTTGAATGTAGAAAACACAATGTGTAAAATAAATTGCAAGCATTAAGCAAGAGAAATTTTATAACTACATCTTACTGAGTGAATACTATAAATTAAGTACTTCCCTAAGTCCTTTAGCATATATTAATATTAGTATTCATTAACTAATATATTAAACATGTATCAACTAATGTTCATATATACAAATCACATATGTTAATATTCACAACAAATTTATGACTACTGTAATCATATTCATCTTCATTTCACAGATAAAACTGAAACAGAGAAGGTCAGACAATTCATTTACAATCACTAAGTCAATAGATGCAAAAATTACCATCAAATCCAGGCAATCTGGAATAAAAGCCTATGCTTTTTATTTGTAAACTGTCAGATCCATAATAACAGAATCAATGATGTGCTTGCTATAGTCTAATTATGAACTCTTACCATTCTATGATACTAAGATATATTTTTTAAGTTGCTAGTATTTCACCAAATTTCTTATTTTTCCACTATTTGCTACTCAAAATCATAACCATAATCTAGGAATATTTCTGATACAAAGATATTCCTAAATAAGGTGCATTTTAATATAAAAATATCATAAACTTTTTCTCAGCTGCATATTTATTGGCAGTCTTCAAAAATGAAAATTCAATATAACATTTTGAGAGTAATTTTAAAAAGCCAATGTATTATTTGAAAAACTAAAAATGTATTAAATATAAATCAAAAAGCTAGGTTAAAATTACTTGTTCCTTCTAATCTTATTATATAAATTTCATGCTTTTCACCACAAATTTTAGTAGTATAACTATATCTTGGCGTACCTGGTTTCAATCTTTCCAAATCTATGCACATTAAGAAACAGAAAAGTTTTGGAGAGCAATTCATTAGAGATATCAGGAAAAGTGACTTTAGTATTTAAAATAATTATATTTAGTTGCTGAAGACATAAACCTCAGGGAACATTTTGGTATGCTTTTTTAAAACCCATTTATAACTTATTAGATGTGCATTATCATTACCCATTTAGAGAATTCCTGCTGCTAATTTTATGGTGTTATTTTACATAGATTTTGCTATAGGTGACATTCTTTTTTCACATTTTATTCATGATTAGTATGCAAATACTACTTAAAGCAAATTACCATATATATTTGATAAAACACAGCACATGTTTTTTTTAAAGTTAAAATAAGATCTATCTATCTATCTATCTATCTATCTATCTTCTATCTATCTGTCTAAACGAAGTATATGAAGGGAGACCCCCCAAAAAACTGTGAGTATTTTTTGGAGGGCAGGGCCCTTGTGGTACAGGTTTCCTCTGCTAGGTAAGTATTCTAGGAACCTATCAGCATCAGTGTACCAGCTAGCAATGTTCTGAGAGGTTGTGTTCAGCTTCTGTTATTTTTTTTTGGAAATTCTTTCAACATATTTTACCCATTCAAGACTGGCAATTTATAAGCATACCTGCCCACACTGCCCTGAGTGTTCAGCAGTTATGATAAAAAATGACCTGACTCCCATTTCTTACCCTCCCTATTTACCCAACTCATCCCAAGCAACTTATTTTTGTTTCCCTGGATGAAAAAATTCCTCAGAGGAAAATGTATTGCCAGTATGGAAGAAGTGAAACAAAAAACGGCAGAAGCACTAAGAGGCATCAAAATTGATGAGTTAAACTGTTTTGCTCAGTGGATAAAGCATCTCTACAGATTTCTTATCAAATGAAGAGCACTTTGAAGTTGACTGAAGTTTAAACATACAAGAATAAATACACATTTTTTTTTTGAGTTGAAGTCTCACTCCACTGTCCAAACAGAATTGCAGTGGCATGCTCACGGTCACCCCAGCATTGACCTGCTGGGCTCCGGCGGTCCTTCCTTCTCAGCCTTCCAAGTAGCTGGAACTACAGGTGCGCGCGACCGCCTGGCTAATTTTCGATTTTTTATTGTAGAGATGAGATCTCGCCAATTTGCCCAGAGTTGGTCTCAAACCCACCAACTCAGGTAATCCACTTTCCTCGACCTCTCAAAAAACATGGGATTACAGACTGATAAATACACAATTTTTAATAAATAAAGTCTATTTTGGGGGGACCACATCTCATATTACCATCTTCAGAGAAGGCTTTAAGACAAATCAGTGTTTAACCAGTTAACCAAATAGGTTTTTAACACTGACCATGGTATCCTCTTCATCCTCGTTCAGCATTTGCCAAGTGAATTCAGATTGCAAACTTAAGCTCTGCTTTGAGATCAGATGTAGAAGTCTCAACAGATGCTTTTCTGTTCTATACTAAAACAGAACATCCCCTCAAATTCACATTTTCAATATTGCCCTGAATATATTATCATTAATTTTAATACTTAAAGAAAGATAATTATAAGAAGGTTAATGTAAGCATCTGAAACTTATGGTAAATTATACTTTATAATCCTTTAAAATATATATAACTTTCTTTTTCTGCTTTCAATTTTTCACAATTATTATGTATGTTGATCTCAAACATTTTGCACTATAACAAATATAGTGTTAGTGAAGCTCCCAGTGAAGACAAAACTTTGAGACTGATATTATATTAACTATTCTTTTTTCCTCATTTTGTTTCAATGTTGAAGCTCTAACATAAATTGGTAAGTCTCATATCTCTTATCATGACAATTAACTTGTTCAGTATATTTGAAGGTGATGTCTTTCAATATTATGCCAGTATTATGAACATTTTAATTTTAAATATAACAGAAACTATAAGATTCTCCTAACTTTCTAAAGAACATTAATAATATTTACTTCCTTAAATATATCTTTTCATCTGAGTCTTACTCTGTCAGACAGACTGGAGCGCAGTGGCGCACTCACTGTCACTGCAGTCTTGACCAGCTGGACTCAGGTGATGCTTCTGCCTCAGCCTTCCAAGTAGCTGGAACTATCGGCATGCGCCACCAAGCTCAGCTAAGTTTTTGATTGATTGTATAGATGAGGTTTTGCCAAGTTGTCCAGTCTGGTCTCAAATCCCTGGGCTCATGCAATTCCATCACCAAGGCCTCTCAAAGTTCTGGATTGACAGGTGTGAACCACTCCTCTCGGCAAAATCAGTTTTTATCTATCTATCTATCTATCTATCTATCTATCTATCTATCTATCTATCTATCTATCTATCTATCTATCTATTTTCAGTTGGAGTCTCACTCTGTGGCCCAGGCTGGAGCACAGTTGCATGCTTCTGGCCACCGAAGCCCTGACCTGCTGGGCTCCAGTGATCCTTCTGCCTCATTCTTCCAAGTAGCTGTAACTACAGGCATGTGCTACCACGCTGGTTAACTTTTTTATTATTATTTATCGTAGAGATGGGGTCTCACCAAGTGCCCAGCTGGGTCTTGAAATCTGTTTTCAAAACAGACATTTTGTTCCAAATTATAAGACATGATTTTTAGCATGTTGCACTATTATTTTTGAGCATTTGTTAATATAGCATGTTTTACTGTAAAATACAAACATGTTTTTTGCACTTGAGAATATAATTCAAACTCACTGAAAAATTAAAGTAATAGGAATATCTTTCCAAAATTTTCTTAAACAGGTAAATGATACTATTTGTATTCAACCCATCTAAAGATAAGTGGGTTTCAGGATTAAATAAATCTTTCTTCAATATTTACAATGGCAATTACGAACCAAAATTCTAAAAAGGTCCTAGAAGATTTTTAGCCCATCTTTTTTAAACCCCTGTAAGTGTACCGCTTTTTCATTCCCACTTCTGTTTTTTCTTGAAATTTTGTTTTTCTCTTCTCTTGTTCTTAATTCTTCTCCCATCTTTAATTAAAAACCAATGAACTGACCACACAGTTCATTTTATATGAAACATGAACACTGGAGTCAGAGTTATTGAGGTGAAATCTTAGTTTAGTGTTACGTGTTGGCCATAGATGAGTTAGTTTCTCTCTCTTAGCTTCAGTTTACCCACTTGTACATGTTCCACTGAATATTTAGTCTCTTTTTGCTTTGTGTCTCCTAAGTAACAGATGTTTTCAAACTTGCTAAAACAGCATGCCAACGTCTTAATATATTATAAGATATATTTTATAAGATATATTCTTATAAATCTGGCTCCTGGACTCAATCACTTACTTTATACCTACTATGTGACTCTTAGGATACTAAGAGTTTCAAAAACAAAATAGGAGAGAACATGATGGTAAATGTTATTTGGAACTTAAAACAAGATTATAATTTGAGTTTTCTATAGGACTGGGACAGCTGCATAAGAAGTGGTTTGAAGTTTCATCTTTCTGGGGTTAATTAGGAGACAGAAACCCCATTAAAGAGATAACGTTTGGACAACCTCCTTGGGTTCCCTCCTGCTCTGGGGGCTTTTCTGCCCTATCAGTAAGTCCTGCTTTTTAAAAAACAAACAAACAAACAAAACAGAAAAAGCTTAACAGAAAAAAACCCAAAACTATAAGACAACTTATAAGGAAATATTTTATGGTAATTTAGAGCTCAGGGAAAGTATCAAAGAAAGAACAAACTTGGAAAGAGGCCTCTTCCCCTTGCTGGGGTTCAGAGCTCACTGGAAAATGTGTGGTTCGTTACGCTGGATAGGTTTACTGGTTGGTCCAAGCAGTAGTTGGTTCTCACTTACTGGACAAGCAGACAGGCAAACGTTTCCAGTACAGCCAGGAAGCCCTGAACAGTAACTCATGGTCTGGGTAGGCAGAGGAAGTGGGGTAGTGGGAAGCTGTGGAGATAGTCAGCTCCGTACCTACTGGGTACCCGTCTGGGACTTGGACAGATAGTGAGGGTCAGTGGCAGCTCTTTCAGGCTGCAGGCTACACATGCATAGGCTTACAGAGGACACCTGTGTTGCCTGTAGAATCAAAGGTTTTGAGGCACTGCTTTTGTGTTTAGAGGACCACAGGGTAGGTTACCATCAATCTAGGGCTGAAAGGCCACCCAGCAATCATGTTCTGGTCACGTGACTGGGCAGGTTTAACAGTATGTTCTCACACACAAATCTTACCCTTTCAAGAGAACTCTCTTCCTGTAATGCTCCGACAGAGCCCTCTACTGGGAAAGTTTAGCATGGCGTTCATTTTAGTAGGGAGATGCTTTGGACCTTGTACATCTAGCATAATACTATAAGAAAAGGATCGACAGTGGTGGGAATCTATGGGAGGGGGGCAGGAAGGGCAGGGGTGGTGGGATTAATGGTAGTCAACATCAACAAGGGTGCCTGAACGATGCATATTTGTATACCTAACCCTTAACTGTACCCCACAATTTTAAAATAAAAACTATGGTTAAAAAGAAAAAAAAATTCTTTCTATTGCCCTAACATACACTGAAGGGTGAATTTCAAGCCAAGAGACAATAAATTAATTATAGGCACAAGGATGGAGTTAGCTCATACTCACATTGTTTTCTTTACACTTTTTTTATACTTGCAAATATTGATGGATATAACAATTACAAAAAATTTTTTTATGACTTGTTGCATTCAAAACTTTCAACAATATTTTAGTAATATGTACATGTTCTACAAAATTTTCTACTTAGGAAAAATGGTTTGCTACTACTAATAGAGAGGCAAAAGCAAGAGAGATATGTTCTAATAAATCTATAAGCAGTTTACTTCCATCTTCTCATTTGATCTTTAAAATAAAACAGTGAAATTGTTATGAACTGAATAGTTGTGTCTACCCCAAATATATATATATGTCATAATACCCTCAGTGTGATTATATTTGGATGTGGAGGTTTTGGGAGTAACTAGGTTTAGATCAGTTCAACAGGTAGAGCTCATGACAGGATGAGTGCCTTTATAAAAAAGGCCTCTCTCTCTCTCTTTCTTTCTCTCTCTCTCCCTCTCCATCATGTAAGGCTACAACAAGAAGGCAGTTGTCTGCCAGCCAGGAAGAGGGCCCTCATCAAGAATCAAATCTGCTGGCACCTTGTTCTTACATTTGCAAGAGTCAGAATTACTTTTTTAATAAATGAATGTCTGTTGTTTAATTTTCATTTTTTTGTTTTTGAAACGGACTGAAAATAACATGCTTGTGTCTATTTTCCAAAATATTGTTTGCCATGCAATTCACTGAAGTTAAGGTAATTCATCAGTTGAAAGTAAAATGAAATTCACATTTTTTTTTTTTGTAATTTTAGCGTAAAGATATTATGGGAAACATATGCATTCTAAATATGTAAAAGAGGTGACTTATTTACATTATAATTCAGTCATACTTTTCTTCATTAACAAGGTTACTTGACATTGTAAAGTATTGATGCCATCATTAAAATGCAGATGAAGTTGTGTTCTTTATTGCTAATTACGAAGACTTTTAATGTGACTGAAGTCCATTGCCACTGATTACTACCCTAATAGATTACTTCTATGTTCATAGTGAATGCTTGAAATATCCTTTCCTTTTAGTGAAAAGAAATATACTTTGGGGTGTTGCTCATCATTTACATCTCCAAAAGAAGAACAAAATAGACAGGAGAAAGATTAGAAATAAAAACTAGGAGAATAAGAAAAGAGAGAAGATAAAGAAGAAAAAGAAGACAAAGTAAGAGAAGGAGGGAAGAAGAAAGAAGGAAAAAAGAGACAAGAAGATAAATCTTGGTTCTGGATATTGCAAATCTCTTAGAGCAATAGGATAATTAAGTTGGAGCTGTGGTGAATATGTAATGTAAACTTACATTAAATTATCTTATAAACCTATGAGGGCATGTGTTTTGTTTTGAGCATGTTTGTGCTTCAAATATCCATTTTTCCTGAACAATTTGCACCTTTTTGATTCTGTATATTTTGATTGCCATATTATTTCCTTTACCAAATAATGGAGTTACAAAGCAAGAAAGTGAAAAGAAACAAAAGGAAGTAATTGAATACAAGGATAGAGAAGAATTAGTTGAGTATGTGCTTGTCTAGATTCTAGTCCTAACCCATCAACAGTTTTCACATTATGACACTCACTGTAAAATTATGACACTCGCTGTAGGTTATGTGTTATGGTTTGAATGTCTTAAAAACCATGTGTTAGAAACTTAATCCACGTTGCAACAGCATTGGGAGGCAGGGCTCATGGGAGGTCTTTAGATCATGAGGGTTCCACCTCTGTTAATAGACTAAAGCCAATTATGAAAGGGCTTGAAGTTGTGAACTTAATTTCTTGCTCTCTTGCCTTGCGATGCTTTTCACCATGCTGTGACACAAGAAGGCCCTCGTTGGATGAGCCTTCTCCTTATTAGACTTCCCAGCCTCCAGAACCTGGAGACAATACATTTCTGCTTATTATAAATCACTTTGTGTCAGATATTCTGTTACAGCAGCAGAAAAAAACCTAAGATATTATGGTTTCAATGCATATAAAATTGACTAAGAAAAATTGGTGATTTCTATTTAAGAATATTTCTACAGTCAAGAACTTTAGCATAAAAATGTCAACTTAATGTATCAACAAAGTACAGTTAAAATATACTATGTAGCAATCATTTTATGTGGCTATTTCAGCTACTTTTAATATTAACCCTGTTGAAAGTATAAAGGTATCTACTGATGAGAAAGCTAAACTTCAGAAAATTTCGATCACTTTTTTTTGCAATCTTAAAAGTCACAATTACATATTTTTTTTCTAAAGCATTGAGGAAAGATTTAGAAACAGAGAAGGCAGAAAGTAACCTACTAAAGATAAAATAACTAGATATTATCTACCAAGGTTTTTTGACCTTTACTTGTTTTGCAAGTTCAGAATGTTTAAATGTGCATACAAGATGTATCTCCCTAATAAAAGATCATTTTGGGATTTGAATTCAAGTCTCTCCAAATATCATTCCCTTTCCATTATAAGAACTGTTTTCAAACTATGTTAAATTTCCCATTCACATCTAATCATATTTTTTAATAGGCAGTATAACTATTTTTATAGCAAAAATAAAAGCATAGCATTGGCCTAGCAAATGGTAACAGCAGCAAGTCAAACTATTTTTTACAAAACTTAGAATAAATATCTCCAGCAGCAAAAATATATTTTGGTATACATCCATATCTGAATATTACTGTATTTGCTTGTAGAATTTCCCTATTGATTTTTAAAAATTCAGTCCTAGATACTAAGTACAAAAAACTCTGAATGAAAATGAAAAGTATTCTGAGAAACAAGGACATGATTATTATAAAAGTCTTATTCCATTCTAAGATTTTATCCAGCAAGAATATGGAGTCATCTGCAATATTAAAAGTATTATAGAACGAAAACAGAAAAAAATGGAGATTAAAAATACACATGGAAAGATGCAGATTAAAAATACACATGGACAAGAATGTAGCTATGAGTGGAAACATCAATGAATAAAACTTGTACTTTTTTTACTTTTTATAGATTTAGGAGATCCAAGTGCAGTTTTGTTACATGAATATATCACAAGTGGGTTGTCTGGGTTTATGTGTATGGATTAGCCAAATAGTGAACATTGTATCTGATAAGTAATTGTTCACTTCTCATGGTTCCTCACCTTCTCCCCTTTTAGAGTGTCCAATGTCTGTTCTTCTTCTCTGCATGTCCTAATATACTCATTATTTTGCTCCCACTTATGATTGAGAACATATGTTATTTGACATTCGGTTTCTGATTTTTTTCACTTGGGATAATGGGTTCCAGTTCCATCCATGTTGCTGCAAAGGATATGATTTTACTCTTTTTTATGGTTAAGTAATATTCTGTGGTGTGTATACTCTACATTTTATCCACTCATCAGTTGATTGATAGTTTTGTTGATTTTGTGACTTTGCTATTTTGAAAAGAACTGTGATAAATATATTAGTCCAGGTGTCTTTTTAATATAATGATTTATTATCCTTTGGGTAGATACAAGTAGTGAGAATGCTGGATCAAACAGTAGTTCTATTTTTATTTATTTGAGAAATTTCCATAGTGTTATCCATAGAGCTGCTACTAATTTGCATCTCCATCCATAATGCATAAATGTTCCCCTTTCTCTGCATCCTTGCCAACATCTGTAGTTTTTTTGACTTTTTAGTAATACTAATTTTGAGTGGTCTAAGATGGTATCTTCTTGTGGTTTTAATTTACATTTATCTGATGGTTGATGATATTGAGCATTTATTTCATGTTTGTTTGTCACTTGTATGTCTTCTTTTGAGAAGTGACTATTCATGTCCTTTGCCAATTTTTCATAGGGCTAATTTTTTTCTTCTTGAGTACTTTGAGTTTCTTGTACAACATTAATATTAAAGCTAAAATAAATGTTTGTATATTGTTATAAAATGCAGAATCACTTGTATGTATGGAAATTTAAAAATATTTTTTCTGATTATTCTTAATATCACTATATTTATATCATATTGAGTAACTATATTTGCATTTATAAAATGTAATGTGTAACCTATTATGACTCAGGACCCATTCTGGGTATTAAGATAAAAATTATTAAATATATATATATATTAAATGAATTCTGGTTTTTTAGAACATGCATTCTAGTGATAGGCACACCACAAATTAATTAACTGACAAAATTAGTGTAATTTCTAAATATTAAAATTTGTATTATCTTTGGACCATTGAGGCATTGATTTCATACTGTAAAATTCACAAATATTAAGTATACAGCAAAATTGATTTTACTATAGATGTGTGCCTTATCCAAATTCAATTATAGAACATTTTCATCTGCAAAACTCCTCAGTATCTCTTTAAGGCTTTATTCTTAGAGAAGTTTTATGTTCACAACAAAACTGAGACAATGGTCTAGATTTTTTTAATCCATTTTGTGTTGTCTATGGCCATACTATCCTGAATATACTTGCTGTAATCTAATAAGTGTGTAGTGGTATTTCGCTATTTTTTCTTAAAGGGAATATTTTTATTACATACAATGTGTATTACTCAAAAAAAAAGTTTTTGATATATAAAGAACTTACAAAGACTATAAGAAAATGCATTTATTTATAAGAACAATGAATGATAAAATAGAGAAAATAAAGGCAAGAAAGTCAAATATTTCTAGGAGGGAAATTCACACAGATTTCAACTTTTAGAATCATAATGCCCTCAGAAGACCGCAGGTAATAAAATGAGTTAATCAACTTGGTATAAGAAATAAAAAGATGTTGAACTGATGAACTAGAAAGCACAATAACTTCATAAAATTACTCTGATTTATTAAAAATGATAACAAACAAAAAATTCTGCTGACAAAATAAAATAAGCCAGCTGGTCAGAATCAGCCCTGACACCACACATATGCAACAATATTTTGCCTTCAACCTTATATCTATGTCTGTTTATGAACAGATGTGTAGATACAGTATAATTATTAAAAATTAATTATATGTAATATAAATATTTTTCTTGGAGATGTGTTTTAATGAATGAATGAGTGATATTACTGATAGTACTATAAGCCAATTTAAATCATTGATTTCTTTTGTGTTCTTTTAATTAAATGTAACATTTTCCTGTGATTATTTATGCTTATTATTTGTTCCTATATATATGCCACTCTTTTTTCTTCGTTTTTAGAGTTTTAATTGTGAATTTTATATAATTTCATTTTTTTCTTTTTCATAGCATATAAATTGTCTTTTAAAAAAATTAGTGGTGGAGCTAGTTTTTGCAATCTTTATTTATAACTAATTCAAGTTCACTTTGGAATAACACGATATAACTTATGGATAGGGTGGATATAATTATAATTCCTCCCTCATGTTTTGTATCATTGCTGTCACTTCTTTGATTTAAGCATAAGTATGCATAAGCATATATAATAGTTATGATCATGTATGCTTTTATATATTAAATATATAATATAAAACATACATAGTCAAAAGTATTGTTGCCATTATTATTTTGAAAAAATTTCTGTTGTAGCAATTAAAAATAAGAAAAATAAATGTTTTAATTTGACCATTACTTATTTCTTTTATGATGCTCTTTTGTTTATGTAGGTTGAAGTTTCTGATTGTAGTTTTATAATAATGTATGTACACTTGTATGGAAACAAACTCGAAAATCTAAGTGAAATGGAGGACTTTCTTCATTTGCATCTAAGAATCTGTTTTATGTTTACCTTAATTTCTGTGTTAACCCAAAAGGCATTTAGGTATGTTGTTAAACTTTCATGTATTTGTGTGTTTTGGTGGTTTCTGTTGGTAATGCTTTTATTCTACTGTTATTTGAGAAGATGCTTGATATGATTATGACCTTTTGAAATTTGTTCATTGATTTATGTGTGAGCCTGTGGTCGATCTTGGAATATGTTCCATGTGTTGATGAAAAACGTGTACATTCTGTGGTTATTGGGTGAACTATTCAGTAAATTTCTTTTAGGTTTAATTGGTCAAGTGTCAAGTTAAGTTTTATAATTTCCTTGTTATTAATATTATTATTGCCTAATTGATCTAAGGCTATTAGTGGGGTATTAAAATATTTAACTATAATTATATACCTTTCTTTATCCTCTCTTAGTTTAATGTGTAATTGCTATATAAATCTGAGTGCTGCTGTGTTGGGTGCATATATATTTAAGACAGATATTCCTTGCTGATGGATTGAACCTTTTATCATTATGTAGTGTCATTTAGTGTCCTTTTGAACTTTTATTGGTTTAACATCTATATTGAATGATGTAACACCTCTTTTTTTGTTGTTTTTCATTTGCCTGAAAAATCTTTTTCTAACACTTTACCTTGAGTGTATGGGTGTCATTTTCAATGAGATGGGTTTCTTGAAGATAGCAGACACAAGGTCATGCTTCTTTATCCAGTTTGCCACTCTATATTGTTTGAGTGGCATATTCAGCCCATTCACACTTAAGTTAATTATTCATATGTGAGGTTTGTTCCTGTCATATTGCTAGTAAGAGGTTGCTTTGCATTTTAGGCTTTGTGGTTGATATGTATAATCTACAAACTGTGTTTGCCTGTACTTTTGTGGTGTGTGGAGTTGTTGTTTTATTCTTTGCTTAGAAGTCTCTTAAACATCTCTAGATGACTGGTCTGGAATCAGCATATTCTTTTAGGGATTAGATGTGTGGGAAAATTTTTAATTATTTTTCATCAATGGAGTTTAGCATGGTGGGATAGAAAATTTCTGACTACAGTTCCTTTTCTTTAGGAGTGCTAAATATGAAATCCTATCTCCTACTGGCTTGTAGGGTTTCTGCTGAGAAAGCTACAGCAATTTGAAGGAATCTTTCTTGGTAGGTGGTCTGTCCATTTTCTCTACTCGCATTTAGGATTTTTCATTTATGCTCACCATGTATGGAGACAGATTATTATGTGTCTTGGGCATTGTCTTCTCATGTAGTATTTTGCAGGAGATCTCTGGATATATTTTATCTTCATGGGCATCTCTCTGATAAGACAGAAAATATTTTCTTGGATGACCTATTGGAAGGTTTGTTCCAGGGTCTTCTCAGTTTTGCCCTCTCGCTCAAAAAAGGCAATCAGCCATAGATTTGTTTTTATTTTTTAATTTTTATTTTTTACATAATTTCAAATCTCTGTTAGACTTTGCTTATTCTTCCTAAGCCTTTCCTCCTTATTTTGGTTGAATTCACATTTATTCAATAATTCATTTCTCAAGCTCTGAGATTATTTCTTCTGCCTGGTAGATTCTGCTGCTCAAGCTTGTCGTTGTCTTTTACAATTCCAGGAAAGAATTATTCATTTTCAGTAGTATAGATTGGACATTTCTTATATTAGCCAGCTTGTCTCTCATGTCCTCCATCTTTTGGTGGCCTAGGACAATATGTGTGACCATCGTCTGATGGCTCTCCTTGACTGTCTTTCCCATCAATAGTTTGAATTCTATGTATTTCCTTAGGGTCCAGTTATCCGAATGGGTTCCATTGTTTGGGATCTGGGAAACCCTTTTGTGGGTGTTGACTCATTGAGGCTTTGGGGAATACTGGTGTTTTTGTTGTTGTTGTTGTTTTCTGGTTCTTCCTCATCTGTGAGGGCGAACTCTTCTCTTTTTTAGTTTTGTTTAGTTTTTTCAAATTTGGTAAATCTGCTACTGTTGCCTGCCCTTCCTCCTCTGGTTCACCTTTTGTAGAAGGAGCAGCAGTAGCAGGAAGGATGATGTTCTGGGGTGAGATCCTCTGAAGCTACTTCACTTTTGCAGTCTGGCAGAAATGGAATGACATATTCCTTCTATTTCAGATTATTTATCTGCTTTCTAGGATAGGCCACAGGGGAAGCTCCTCCTAAGGTTGCTTCCCTGTCAGCAGGATTGGCAAGTGAAGTCCTGTGTCTCTATACTGAACAGGTGCTCTTGAGGGTGTAGGGTGCCTCTTCTGTTTGGGCAGTACTGCACCTTTTACCTAGGGTGTAGAAGGAAACAGTGGGGGTTGTTATTTCTTCCTCTCCATAAGTGGGTGGGCTTACTGCCACAGCAGTGCAAGGAAAAGTTGCCCTGCCTCTTAGACCATGTCCTGTTCCTGGCAGGGGCTGTAACCATAATGGTGACACCTGGAGGGTAAGCCAAGTCTGTAACTCTGGACTAGCGCATCAAGGGTTGCTGGTGCTGGTGAAACTTCACTGAATTAGTTGCATTGCCTTTGCTAGGTTCAGTTAGGAAAAAAGGGGTGTATACCCATATGGCATAGACCACCACCACAATGTTTCTCACTGAGGCTCTTCCTGATAGGGTTGGTGGTTATAGTGCAAGAATCCTCTGTACTGGGGGTCCCCAGTTTCTATGTGGAACATGCCAGTGGTACCATCTTCACCTAGGGCAACCATCTTCAGCAGGTTGGTGTGGGATGCACAGGGGGTACAGGGAATTTCCAGGTTGTCTCTCTCTTGGATGAGACACAGGAGATATGCAGAGAAGAGAAGCTGCCGGAGACCAGCTCCAGCCAGGTTCAGGGTACCCCAAAGGTGGAGACGGTGTCGGCGATTGGGGGGAAGAAGAGAGAGAAAGAGACTGGACTCTAGTGCAGAAGCGATGTGTGTTATCGGGAATTACAACGGGTCTTTTATACACAAAGTCAGATGTGGGAGGGGCATCCCCCACCCACCAGAAACCTTAATCCATGAAAACTTAATCAATGATTGCCTTTGAACCCTTTTCATATGATAATCTGAAAATCCCATAACAAAGGATAACCTAATCTGTGACTGACATATTCTATAAACCTTTTTCATCCTAAGATGATTGATTTATACCAAGTTAAACAATTCTTTAGAAGCTTAAGTATTGACTTTACAAACGAAAGTGGCCCATCCCAGAATGTTTGGAATGTGGCCCAGTCCAAAGTTCACAGTGAGCTACCTGCAAGTAACCCAGCCGCATTCTTTCAACAAAATGGCTGTCTTCTAAAACTGTATTCTACAATTTATACCTTCAATAAGTCCTAAGATCATGACCCAGAAGCCTGTGACCAATACTAAGCTTCTTAGATGTGACACAAGTTTGAATTATAAGTTGTGTGAAAGCCAAAACTGCAGTTTGCAAGAATGGGAGCAGTGAGCTTCTAAAGTTAGCTTGTGTTCGTCCCAGTCTCAGAGTTTTTATGTTTTGAGCTCACAGGAGCTTAATCTGGTTAGTGCTGAGTAGAAAGGGGGAGGAAATGGGGTCATAGCTCCCGAACTTATCCTAGTGGTCTCAGGGTCAACACCCTTCCTGACTCCTAATGCTCAGTAGGCCTCCGTGGCCGACTCCCAACAAGAAGCTGTTCTGTTCATGCAAATCCTCTGTCTCCAAAGGCACCCTCTTGTTCTCGCATTGGAACTGCCTCCAGAGGTGTCTTGGAACTGTCGGGACTTGGGACTGTCTGTCCTCAGCATTCCCAGGTAAATGTCTGTTAGACCTCAATTTGAGTTTTCAGGTAGATGCCCAAAGTCCCAGGTCTGGTCCTCTCTATAGGCTTTCTTGTAAAGAGCTGAATCATGCCATGTCTTCAACTGGCTGTATTGGATGATCTCATAGGTTTGTTTTCATTATCACCTGTTGTTGCATATGCAAAATTCATTTAAGAAATTAATTGACAATATTTTTTAGAACAATTTTAGGAGATTTACAGAAAACTTGAGCAGAAAGTACAGCATTCCTCTATTCCCACTCCAACCCACACAGTTGTCCCTACTAATACTTTAGATTAATGTTGCATTTGTTATAAGTGATCGAACCATATTGATATCTTATTTCTAGTTAAAGTCTACAGTTTGTATTAAGGTTTGCTATTTCAGTTTTGCTGACTTATGGGTTTTGAGAAAAACATAATATTATGTAACCACATTATAGTCTCAGACAGAATAGATTAAACTGCCCTATATATTCCCTGTGCGCATTTGTTCCTCTACATTACCCTTGGTAACTACATAATATTTGTCTCTGTTTTTGCCTTTTCCAGCATGTCATATAGTTGGATTATAACATATGTAGACTTTCAAGATTGGCTTCTCTCACTTAACAATATGAATTTAAATTTCCTTCATGAATTTTTGTGTCTTGAAACTCATTCATTCTTTGCAGGAAGATATTCCAGGGTATAGATGTACCACTCTTTGTATGTCCATTTTCCTCTTTGAGACCATCACAGTTGCCGCAAAGTTTTGTCAATTATAAATAAAATTGCTATCAACATTTGTGAGTGGGGGTTTTGTGAACATAAGTTTTTATCTCATTATGTAAATACCAAGAGTGATACTGTAGTATGTTTAAATTTGAAAGAAATTGACAAGTAAATTTTCACAGTGTCTGTATCATTTTTCATTTTTGCCAGTAAAATGAGAGTTCTTATTTTTCCACATCCTTGACAAAATTTAGTGTTGTCTATGCTTTGAATTCTGGAAACTCTAATGGATATGTAATAGAATACCATTGTCATTTTAATTTGCAATTCCCTAATAACATGTGACATTGAGCATTTTTATATATTACTTGTCATTTATAAATCTTTGGTGAGGTGTCTTTTCAAATGTTTTCTCATTTTAAAATTGGGTTGTTTGTATATTTGTTGTTGAGTTTTAAGAGTTCTTTTAATATTTAGATACAAGTTTTCTATCAGATGTTTCCCAAATAACATTCTCTTTTTTATTTTTTTTTTTGAGTTGGAGTCTCACTCTGTCACCCATTCTCTTAACAATATCTTTTGAAGAGCATAAATTTTTAATCTTAATTGAGTCTAACTTACTAATATTTTTAATGGAAAATTATTTTGGTGTTTTTTCTAAATCTCATTGCCAAACACAAGGTCAACTAGATTTTATCCTCTGTTATCTTTAATGTTTAATAATTTTGGACTGTAAACTTAGGTCAATAGTCCAGTTTGAGTTAATTTTTAAATCATACGTTCAGTATGTAAATTCATTTATTAACATGTGACTGCCCACTTGTTCTAGCAACATTTTTTTTTTTTTTTTTTTTTGAGTTGGAGTCTCACTCTGTTGCCCAGACTGGAGTGCAGCGGCCGCTCCCGGCCACCGCAGCCTCGACCTGCTGGGCTCCGGCGATCCTTCCACCTCAGCCTTCTGAGTAGCCAGAATTACAGGCGTGCGCTACCACTCCCGGCTGATTTTTTGATTTATTGTAGAGATGAGGTCTCGCTGCCCAGGTGGGTCTCGAACCCGCGGGCTCAGGCAATCCACTCACCTCAGCCTCCCAAAGGCGCGGGATTACAGGCTGAGCCACCGAGCCCGGCTTGTTCTAGCAACATTTTTAAAAAGGACTATCATTCCTCCACTTAATTGCCTTTGCTCCTTTGTCAAATATCAGTTGACTGTATATGTATTGTTAAAATCTGTTTTGCTCCATTGATCTATTTGTGTATTATTTTTCCAGTATCAAAATTTTTGATTCTTGAAGTTTTATAATATGTCTTGAATTTTAATAGTGTCAGTTCTTTAGATTTTTCTTATTGTTGACTTTATATGTGATCTTTAAAATTGATTTGTAAATGTTCACAAAGTAACTTGGTGCAATTTTAATTGTGATTGCATTGAATGTACAGATTATGTTGGGAAGAGCAGATATCTTTACAATATTTAATTTTTTTCTATGAAAATTGAAGACATCTTATTGAATAAGATTGATTTTGTTTGTTTGAGTTGGAGTCTCACTGTCGTCCAGACTGGAACAGTGGCCGTTCCCGGCCACTGCAGCCTCGACCTGCTGGGCTCCAGCAATCCTTCTGCCTCAGCCTTCCAGGCATGCACTACCACACCAGGCTAATTTTTTTTTTTTTGATTTATTGTAGAGATGAGGTCTCACCAAGTCACCCAGGCGAGTCTCGAACCCACGGGCTCAGGCAATCCACTCAACTCAGCCTCCCAAAGCATGGGATTACAGGCTGAGCCACCGAGCCTGGCTTTTTTTTTTTTTTTTCCTGAGTTGGAGTCTCACTCCGTTGCCCAGGTTGGAGTGCAGTGGTAACACTCACGGCCACCCCAGCGTTGACTTGCTGGGTTCAGGCAATCCTTCCGCCTCAGCCTTCTAAGTAACTGGAACTACAACCTTGTGCTAATTATTTAATTTACTATAAAGACGAGGTCTCATAAAGTTGCCCAGGCCAGTCTCAAACTCACAGGCTCAGACATTTCACTCTCCTTGGCCTCCCAAAGTGCTGAGATTATAGACTGAGCCACCGAGCCCAGTCAAGATATTTTTTCATTCATTAGAGTTTCTAACTTTTTTCTCATGTTAATCATGAACACATTTTGTTATATTTATACCTAAATATTCTCAGTACTCAGTAAATGTTATATTTTAAATTCCAATTGCACATTACTGATAGGTACAGAAATAATTGACTCACACATTAACCTTGTATACCACAATTTTGCTATAATTGCTTAGTGGTGACAGAGTTTTTAGTGTGCCAATATGTTGGGGTTTCTACACAGAAAATCATGTCTTATATGAAAAGAGATAGTTTTATTTTATATGCCTATTTTTTTGTTTGTTTGTTTGTGTTACTGCATTTGTTAGGATTCCCAGTATGAGATTGTAAAGGAGTAATGACAATGAATATTAGTTTTTTGTTTCTGATCTTAAGGGTGAAGTTCTTCACCAGTAAGTATATTTAGGTTTCTATAGGTTCATTTATCAAGATAAGGGTGTTTTCTTCTACTCCTAGACTTCTGAACATTTTTATTAGGAATGAATGATAGATTTTGTCAAAAGATTTTTCTACATCTATTGACATAATTATATAATTATTTTATTAAGCTTGATAGTTTGATAAATTATATCAATAATTTTCCAATGTTGACCCAGATTTGCATAAATCACATTTTGTTGTGACATAAAATTTTTTATATACATTGTTGGATTGAATTGATTAATATTTCTTGATAATTTATGCATATATACTTATGAGAGTTATTGATTTGTGTTTTCTTATAATGTATTTGTCTTATTTTCTTTGGGTAATGTGGTCTCATGAAATGTGTTAGGTAGCATTTTCTGACGCTTTAAGTTTTGGAAGATTATATTGATTCACTTCCTTAATAGGTATACATTGATATGGTTTATCTATTTCTTCTTGTGTCAATTTAGTGGGTTGTGTTTACAAAAATGTTCTATTTCATTTACACTTACAAATTTGTAGGCACAGAGTTCAAAATATTGCTTTATTATAATTTTAATGCATATGGGATCAGTAGTGCTAGTTCTCCTTTTATACTGATATTGTTAATTTCTAATCTCTCTCTTTATTTTTTGTTGTTGCTAGCCTAATTGCAGCCTTGATCTCTTCAAAGAATCAGTTTTAGTTTTATTAATTTTCTCTACTGGTATCCTGTTTTCAATATTATTGATTTCTTCTTTACACTTTATATTTTTCCTTCTGTTTAGTTTGGGTTTAATGTGCAGTTATTTTTGTAGTTTCCTAAAATAGAAACTTAGATTATTGATTTTGATTTTTTCTTTTCTACTAATATATGAGGTTAACAGTATAAGTCTGCCCTGAGCATTCCTTTCACTCACAAATTTTGATCTGTTGTATTTTTTTGTAATATTTGCATTTTTCAGATGTATTTAATTATTTTAACTTGACAGACAAAGTTGTATGTTTTTATTATGGTCAACACTATGTACTAAAATAATATAATAAAATGATTAACTCCAGCTAATTAAAATATTTATTATTTTATATAGTTATTATTTTAATTCCATTCAAAATATTTTATATTTAACTTGAAACTTTTTTTAACTATGTGTTATTTAGAAGAGTAATGTTTAATTTTCATACATTTTGGAATTTTCAATCTTTCTGGTATTGAATGTTAGTTTAATTTGGCTGTGATCTGAAAGCATGCTTCATAAAATTTCTATTATTTTTATTTGACAAGGTGTGTTTTATGAACCACAGGAATATCTACCTTGATGAAAGTTTTATGTGAGCGTACATTAAGTATGTATTCTATTGTTATCAAATGAAGTATTCTAAAATGTCAATTAGATCCAGTTGATTGATGTTGTTCAGTTCAACTACAGCCTTACTAATTTTCTGCCTGCTGGGCATGTCAATTACTGATAGAGAGGTACTGAAGTCTCCAAATATAATAGTGGATTTGACTATTTTTTTAATGTTCTGTTAGGTTTGTCCACGTGTATTTTCACACTCTATTGCTTAGTGTCTATGTAATTGCAAGCATTTGCCTATTTCCATCAAAAATTGACCCCTTTTTATTACATAATAATCCATTTTAGTCTCAATAATTTTTTTCTTTGAATTTTTCTTTGAGATTAATGTAACATCTAGCTTTGTTTTTTGTATGATTTAATAAATAAAGTTTTACTATACATCACATATATCATTTGCATATTGTCTATAGCAGCACAGTTGAGTAGTTTTGACAAAATATGTTTGAACCACAAACCTAAAATATTTACTACAGTGTCCTTTGTGTAAAACGTTTGTTAACTTCTGGAATTCACTAGCCTGTATGCTTTTCTTAAGACTTTAATGTTTTAGAGCAGTTTAACAGCAAAATCAAGAGATAGGTACAGAGATTTCCAAAAATAATTAACCCTATACATGCATAGGCTTCTCCATTGTTAATATCTTCCAACAAGGTGGTACATTTTTCAGTTAAGTTAATAAAGCTAAATTTGCAGATTGTAATCACACTAAGTCTACATTTTGCATTAGAATTTACTCTTGGTGTTATACATTCCACAGGTGTGGATGAAAGTATAATGTCATTTCAGTATCATGCAGAATATTACTACTCTAAAGATTATCCATGCTTCACCTATTTATTCTTCCATTCTCCCTAACTCTTAACCATAACTGATCATTTTATTATCTCCATTATTTTTTCTTTTGTAAATTAGATTTTATTTTATTATAGAGATGTGGGGTACAAGTTAGGTTGCATGCAGGTGAAGTTTAAACCACCTATTGGCCCTCACTCTCCTGGGATGAGGACTCTTGTTACATTCTCTTCTCCCAGCAGTGCCCAGCTATTGCCAATACCTCCCTTGTGCTAATGTGATTAATGTTCAGGTCCCACTTATGAGTGAGAACATACAGTATTCAGTTTTTTTTTTTTGTCATTTCTGTGATAGATCACTAAGTATCATGATCTCCAACTCCATCCAATTTGCTGCAAAGTCCATGTTTTTGTTCTTCTTTATGGCATAATACTTCATCATGCATATGTACCATATTTTTTTTATCCAGTCCATTTTCAATGGGCAGTAGAGTCAATTCCATGTTTTTGCTATTGTGAATAGCATGGTTATAAACTTGCATGTGAAAGTAGGTGTCTTTTTGATAGATTAATTTATGTCCTCCAGGTATCTTCCCAGGAGAGAGATTGCTACATCTTATGGAATGTCAATTTTTAGTTCTTTTAGAAATAGCTACACTGTTTTCCATAGAAGATGAACTAACTTGCACTCCCACCAACAGCTTGGAAGCATCTCCTTTTCTCCACACCTAAACCAGCATCTGTTTTATTATTATTATTATTTATTTATTAATAATGGCCATCCTTATTAGAGTTAGATTGTATCTCACTGTAGTTTAAGCTTGCATTTCTATGTTGACTAGTGAGGCCGAGAGTTTTATCATGTGTCTGTTACCTGTATGTCTTCTTTTGAAAAGAGTCTATTCATGTCCTTTGTTAATTTTTAATAGCTTTTTTTTCATTTATTTGAATTCCTTGTAGATCCTGTACATTAAGCCTTTGTCAGAAATATAAATTTGCATTTTTTTCATTCTGTGGGTTGTCTTCCCACTCTCTTGATGGTTTGTTTTGCTGAGAAAAAGCTTTTAAGTTTGATGAGGTCCCACTTGTCCATCTTAGCTCTTATCATATTCACTCACAGGGACTTGGTCAATAATTTATTGCCTATTTCAATGTACATAAGAGTATTTCCTACATTTTCTTCTAGGATTCTTAGAGTTTGAGGATTTATGTTTAGGTATTTTTTCCATTTAGAGTTGATTCTTGTATTTGGTGATAGGTATGGATTCCACTCTCATACTTCTGCATGTTGTCAATCAGTTATTCTAGCACCAGTAGTTGTTATCGATGACTTTGTCAAAGATGAGTTGGTTGAGAGACTGAGTTTTTGCTTCTGGAATCTCTGTCCTGTTCCATTGGTCTATGTGCCTGTTCTTGTACTAATACCAAGCTGTATTGGTTACTGTAGCCTTGTAGTAAAGTTTAAAGTCTGAAAGTGTGACACCTTCCACTTTGTACCTTTGGCTGAGGATTGCTTTGGCTTTTTATGCACTTTTTGGTTTCCATATTGTATCGTTTCATCCAGATCTGAGAAAAATGATGTTGATAATTTTATGCTTATTTAATGGAATCTGTAAGTTGCCTTGGATAGGTTGAAGACTTTAACAATATTGGTAGCTTTGATCTTTAAGCATGGAATGTTTTTCCATTTGATTGTACCATCACTGTAGCTCTCACTGTAAAGATATTTTACTTCTCTAGTTAGGTAGATGCCAAGATATTTCATTTTTGTTTGTGGCTAATTTGAATGGAACTGTACTTTCTATTTGTTTCTCTGATGACTCATTGCTGGGTTATAGAAGTGCAACTGTTTTTTGCACATTGATTTTTGTACCCTGAGACTTTACCAAAGTTGATTATAAGTGTGAAGATGATTTGACATACTCCCTAGACATTTCATGGTATAGAATTATATCACCTGAAAACAGGGATAGCTTAACTTCTTTTTTTTGTTGTTTGTTTGGATACTCCAAATTTTCTTCTCTTGCTGACAGCTCTAGCTAGAGCTTATGACACTATGCTGAGTAGGAGGGATGTAAATGGGCATCCTTGTCTTTGACCTATTGTCAGGGGGAATCCTTCCAACTTCTGCCCATTGAACAAAATGTTGACGGTGGGCTTGTCACAAATGGCTCTTACTGTTTTGAAGAATATTCCTTCTATGCCTACGTGCTCAAAGTTTTTATCAAGAAGGGATGCTTGATTTTGTCAAATGCTTTTTCTGCATTTATTGATATAATCATGTGGTTCTTGGTTTTACAACTTTTGATATGCTGAATTTCATTTATGGTCTTGTAAATGTTGAATCATCCCGGTCTCCCAGGAATGAAACCTGGTCATAGTGAGTGATCCTTGAGATGTTCCATTAGATCCTATTCACTAGATCTTGTTGAAAATTTTTGTATCTATGTCCATTAAGGAGATTGGTCTGTAATCCTATTTCGTTGTTGGATCTTTGTCAGGTTTGGGTATCAGTATGATGTTGGCTTCATAAAATGAGTTGAGGAGCATTCCATCTTTCACAATTGCCTGGAATACTTTCAATAAGATTGATTCAGATACTCCTTAAATGTCTTGTAGAATTCAGGTGGAAAGTCATCTGGTCTGGATCTTTTTTGATGGGGAGATTTCTTATGACTGGTTCTATATCCTGCATTGTTATTGGTCTGTTTAGAGTTTCAATTTCTTCTTGTTTCAATATTAGAAGGTTGTGTGATTTCAGAATGTACTTCATTTTCTTTAGATTTCCTAATTCATTTGCATGCAGGTATTTATAGTAATCTCTGATAATCTTTGAATTTATCCAGAGTCAGTTGTGACTTTTCCTTTTGTATTTCAAATTGTGTTTATCTGGGCTGTCTCTCTCTCTTTTGTAGTCAATTGGCCAGGAGATGATAAATCTTATTTATCCTTTCAAAGAACCAACTTTTGTTCTTTCTGGTTCTTTTTATAATATTTCTCTCATCTATGTCCTGCAACTGTGATTTTATCTTGGTGATGTGAATTTTTCTGCTGAAGTTAGGATTTAGATCTGGATTTTCCAGTTACTTTGGGTGTGATATTATGCTTCCTACTTCTAATCTTTCTGTTTTCTTGATGGTTGTGTGCAAAGTTATGAATTTTATTAAAAGTTGCTCTCATGGCAACCCAGAGATTCTGATCTTTCTTTTCCTTTGTTTCCAGGAATCTTATGTCTGTCTTGATTTATGTCTTGAGCCAGAAATTTTTTGGCAGCATGCTGTTTAGTGTCTATGTCTTTGTGAGTTTTGAGGGGACTCTTCTTGGTGGTAATACTTATTTTTATTGCACTGTGATCTGATCCATGGTATTATTTTGATATTTTGAAATTATTTAAGCTTTATTTATGTCCAAGAATGTTATCAATCTTGGAGTATGTTTCATGTGCTGATGAGTAGAATGTATACATGTTAGGTGCTGTGTAAAATGTTATGTAAATGTGTATTAAATTCATTTATTCAAACATCTCATTGAGGTTCCAAATCCCCTTATTATTATTATTTTTTTTTTGCCTTGATGATCTATCTAAAGCTGTTAGTGGGATATTTTGGTCTCCAAATATGATTGTGTAGAGTCAATGTCTCTCTTAGTCTTCTTAGTAGTTGTTTTAGAAAACCTGGTGTTCCTGTGTTGGATGTTTATATGTTTAGGGTGGATATTTCTTGCTAGTGAATTGAGTCTTTTGCCATTATGTATTGTCCTTCTGTGTCCTTTTTAACTATTGATGGTTTGAAGATTGCTTTGTCTGATATTAGAATAGCTACACCTGTCCTCTTTTGTTTTCCATTTATCTGAAAGATCATTTTCCAGCCTCCCAATCTGAGCCTGTGGCTGTCCTTTACAGTGAGATGAATTTCCTCAAGGAAGCAGATCATGATTCTTTATGCAGTTTGTCACAAGATGTCATTCCAGTGGTGCATTTAGTCCACTTATGTTCAGATTGATTAAGATGTGAAATTTTATTTCTGTCATAGGGCTCTTAGGGACTTTTGCCTTTTTCTTTATACTTTTGTATTTAAATGTATGTATTTTTTTATTTTTGTGAGCGCATTATATGTTCTGTTAACTCTGTGTTTGTCTGTAATTTTGTGAAGACTGTGGTCGTTCTTTTTATTTTTTATTTTTCTTTTTTCTGTGTTGGACAACTTCTTAAGAGTTTCCTGAAGGTCTGCTCTGAAGGCAGCATAGTCTATTTAAGTTTGGATGTCCAGGAATGATTTTAGTTCCCCATCACTGATGAAGTTTAGCTTGATAAGGTAGAAAATGTTGGCTGAAATTGATTATCTCTAAGAACATAAAAAATGGGTGTCAGTTCTTTCTCTCTTATACTGTTTCTTCTCATAAGTCTGGAGCAATTCTATTGGATTTTTGGAAAAGTTAGTCTGACCTTTCTCTCTCACTACCTTTAGTGATTTTTCTTACATGCCTATTTTGTGGAGGTGGATTACTATTTTCCTTGGGGATGGTCTTCTCATATGATACCTTGTGAGGGTTCTCTGAATCTCTTCTGCTTGAATAGTCATCTCCCTGGCAAGATGTGGAGTTTTCTTGAATATCCTCATGGAACACTTGCTCCATTGTGTTTTCCATTTCCCTTTCTGTTGTTGGGATCCCACATCTCTAGGAGGCTTTGCTCCTTCATTTCAAGCTTTTATTCTATGTTTTTGACAGACTAGACTAGTTCCATATTTTGTTCTTCAAGCTCTGAGGTGCTTTTCTCTGCTTGGTTGACCCTACTACCTATGCTTTTTAAGAATGTTTTTCATTTTCCAGATGAAGTTTTTCATTTCCATCATTTCAGAATGGACATTTTTAAAATTAGGCACCTCCACTTTTGCTTTTTGTACAACTTAAATGAGTTTCACTTCTAGTTTATCTTGGTTCCTGTTCACTTTTGCCATCCAGTCTTTAATTTCTCCCGCTGTTATCTGGGGCAGGTCTTTCGGGGGGGTTTCCACTGTTTGTACTCTGATAGCTGCTTTTTTCAGGCACTGTCTCTTTGAGACTCTAATGGTTGCCTATATTGCTGATTTCTTCTCATTTGTGATGGGTCTGTCTTTGTTCTCTATAGTTTCTCTTTTGATTTAAAGCTCTGAGGCTATTCAATTATCTTTCATTCTATAGATCTTTCTGTGGTTCAATGCATGTCACTCAGTGAGAGTGAGGGGCATTCACATGTGCTCCTTTCTTCCCCTTGTGGCAAAATACTGCCATTGCAGTTTCTCACCTACTGCTAAATAAGTTGGACCAGCTTTCAGTCCCTGTTGCTAGTGCTCTTTGGTTAGCAAATGGGGGCAGGATGGATCTCCCATTTGATGACTGTGGCTTACAGCTCAGATGGATTCCCACTGTGAGAGCCCTCTGTTTTCTGTCCTATCTCCCTATTCAGGTTCAGATCCTGCTCTTGAAATAGAGCAGATTTTCTGCTGCTGCAGATGTGGTTGGCACTGCCCTGCTGGGATACAGGGCTTGAGGGAGTTTTTCCCAGTCTGGCTGGAGGAAGGCCACCAGCTACTGGTAGTGCACGTCTACACTGCAGATGGGACCTCTCTGCCTGTGATTTATCAGTCTGGCAGATAGCTACACTAACGGTGCACAGTTCTACCGAATTCACTCTGTAATGGGATCCCACCTCCCCCCTTGAGCAACTAGCCTGGAAGAAAGCTAAACTCATTGTTGATGCCATAGCATAGGTCTTTCTCCTGTTTTTCTTGGGCTGTGGTTGCTCAGAGTCCTGAACCCTTCTCAGGGTCTCTCTTGCCGGGACTGATGACTCACACCTCCCTGGGCAGTAGTGAACAATCCCCAAACATCTTTGGATCACTCACCTTATTTGGGTAAGGCTTCAGTTCTTGTGTTAACTTGGTGCACAGTGTTTGATAGGGTGCCCAGATTCCCATTTTTGCAATGGTTTTCTGGTCTCTGTAAGTTCGAAGAGAACTTTGCTGGGTGCAGGATGTGTCACCCTTCCAAAGGTGTTTATTGACAGTTGGGTCCCTACTCTCTGTCTTGCTCAGCAAGATCACTGCTAGTCTACTCCATTTTTTTTATTCTCCAGAATGTTATAAAGTTGGGGCATACAATATGTATTCCTTTCAGATTAGCTTCCTTTACTGATCAATATGCATTTATGTTTGTCCATATATTTACATGGCTTAATAGCTTATTTTTCACTTTTGCTATTTAGTTTATTTAGTCATTCACTTACTGAAAAACATCTTGAATGCATTCAAGCTTTAGCAATTATAAATAAAGCCGCTAAAACTTCAACTTAAATTTTTTGTGTGTTCATTAACTGTTCAACTTCTGTGGATAGTTACCAAGGAACATGATTGTTGAATCATCTGAGAAGAGAAGATTTAGTTTTGTAGGATCATCAAGCTGTGCCCTCAGTGAGTGTACTATCTTGCATTCCACTAGCAGTAAATGAGTGTTCCTGTTGCTTCACCTCCTTGTTAATATTTTGTGTTGTCAGTGTTCTGGATTTCTATCATTTTATTTCTGTATTTTTATTTTAGTTTGCATTTTCCTGATGACATATTATGTGGAACAACTTTTTGGATGCTTATTTGGCATCTGTATATTATTTTTTAAGAGGTGTTTCTCAAGGTCTTTAACACATTTTTTAATTGGTGTGTTTTTTTATTGTTATATTTCAAAAGTTTTGTATGTTTTATTTTATTTTATTTTTTGAGTTGGAATCTCACTCTGTCGTCCAGACTGGAGTGCAGTGGCCACTGCCAGCCACTGCAGCCTCAACCTGCTGGGCTCTGGCGATCCTTCCGCCTCAGCCTTCCAAGTAGCTGAAACTACAGGCGCGCACTACCACGCCCAGCTGATTTTTTGATTTATTCTAGAGATGAGGTCTCGCCAATTTGCCCAGGTGGGTCTTGAACCCGCGGGCTCAGGCAATCCACTCACCTCAGCCTCCCAAAGCACAGGATTACAGGCTAAGCCACTGAGCCTGGCTAGTTTTGTATATTTTAAATAACAGTCCTTAAATATGCCCATTACAAGTTTGTTCTCATTGTCTGTGACTTGTCTTCTTCTTATTTTGACATTGATATTCACAAGGCATTTTTTTCATTTTCAAAGTTCTCAACTTATCAATTATTTCTTGCAGAGATGTTGCCTTTGGCCTCATATCTAAAAAGCCATTATGAAACTAAAAAAATATCTAGATTTTTCTCTTATGTTATCTTCTAGGAGCTTTGTGTTTTACATCTAGTTTTACAATTCATTTTCAGTTCATTTTTGTGAAGAGTATAAGGCCTTTTCTATGTTTATTTTTTATTAGTCCATTTCCAGTATGATTTGTCAAAAAGGGTAACTTTCCTTTATTGTATTGCCTTTACTTATTTTTCAATGATCAGTTGATTTTATTCATATGAATCTATTTCTAGGCTCTCTCTTATTTTCCATTATTTTGTTTTATTTTATTTTTCCAGTGCCACACTGCCTTGATTACTGCAGTTCTGCAATGTTTACAAGTTAAGTAGTGTCAATGGTCTAACTTTGTTCTTCTTCTTTTATATTGTTTTAGCTATTTGAAATTTTGTCTCTCTGAAAATTTCAGAATTAGTTGGTCAACATTCCAAGAATAACATACTGGAATTTTAATTTGGTTCAGTTTTCTTTTGAGAAATTTTAGCAGTGTGCACATTTCTTCTTTACTTTTTTTTTTTTTGAGTTGAAGTCTCACTCTGTCATCCAGGCTGGAGTGTAGTGGCACGCTCACGGCCACCACAACCTTGACTTGCTGTGCTCAGGTGATCCTTCCACCTCAGCCTTCCAAGTAGCTGAAGCTACAGGCAGAAACCACCATGCCTGGCTAATTTTTTGATTCATCATAGAGATGAGGTCTCACCAAGTTGCCCAGGCTGGTCTTGAACCTATGAACTCAGATAATACTCTCATCTTGGTCTCCCAAAGTACTGGGATTATAGTTGTGAGCCACTGTGCCTGGCTTATTTCTTTACTTTTAAAATATGTGTGTCTTTATACTTAACCTGAATTTCCCACAGACAGATAAAATTTAGCAGAACATGCTTTTCTCCTTCTATTGCTTGTGAAATATCTGTGTCTATATATTTAATGTGGGTTTATTGGAGACAATATATTGTTGGTCTTTCTTTTGTGGCCATTCTGACAATAGCTTTCTTTTAAGTGGTGTATACAATCATACATAGTTTACTTGTTGATGTATAGTATTGTGCTACATAATGATTTTTTAGGCAATAATGAATCATCATGAATTCAATGATGATTCCATAAGATTACAGCACTGTCTTCTTATAAACATTTTCTATGTTTGGATCAGCTTAGATACAAATATCATAGTATTATAATTGCCTGCAGTATTTATTGTAGTAACATACTTTATAGATTTATAGCCTAAAAGCATTTGGCTATACCATGACCATTAGGCTATATACTGTGTAAAAGAAAAGTATATCCAAGGGCTTTGGGAGAACTCCCTGTAGTGAAAATAACAAAAGGAGAAGAAAGAGAAAAAAAGAACATAACAAATATTTGAAACACTAATGACTGACACCAAATTCATGTCAACCACAAATCATAGATCCAGGAAACACAGGGAACACCAAGCAGAATAACTGCCCATAAAACTAACTACCAGCCGGGTTCGGTGGCTCAGCCTGTAATCCCACGCCTTTGGGAGGCTGAGGTGAGTGAATTGCCTGAGCCCGCAGGTTCAAGACCCGCCTGGGCAGCAAGATCTCATCTCTACAATAAATAAAAAAATCAGCCAGGCGTGGTGGCGCATGCCTGTAATTCCGGCTACTCGGAAGGCTGAGGCGGAAGTATCACCGGAGCCCAGCAGGACGAGGCTGCGGTGGCTGGGAGCAGCCACTGCACTCCAGTCTGGGCGACACAGTGAGACTCCAACTCAAAAAAAAAAAAAAAAAAAAAACTAACTACACCTAGGCATATCATTTTCAAACTATAGAGAATCAAAAATAAAGAGAATATTTTCAAATAAGCCAATGCAGGGAAAATTCTTTTCTATGGAGGAACAAAGATAAGATTTTTAAAAGATTAGAACAAAGATAAGTACATCTTACTTCTCCCCATATAAGCAAGAAGAATGGAGTAAATAAATAAATAAATAATAGAATTTTTTCTTAAAAAAGCCAAAAATGTAAAATGCTGTACTCTGTTAAATTACCTTTTAATATTGAAAAAGAATTGAAAAATATTGAATATTGTTTTCTCAGAAAAACAAAAATTGAAATATTTGTTTTCAGTAGTCTTGTCTTGCAAGAAATGTTAAAAGAAGTTCTTTAGAAAAAAGGAAAATTGTAAAGGATAATCAAAACCACCTGGTATTGGTACAAGAATGGGCATATAGACCAATGAAACAGGATGGAGATTCCAGAAGCAAAATCTGTTTCTCAACTAACTCATCTTTGACCAAGCCTCCACCACCAACTACTGAGGAAAGAAGAACCTATTCAGTAAGTGGTGCTGGGAAAAATGAATGACCACATGCTGAAAATTAAAACAAAACCCCTACCTATCACTATACACAAAAAAATCAACTCTAAATGGATCAAAGACCTAAACAGACAATCTCAAACTATAAGAACGTTAGTAAATGCAGGAGACACCCTTATGGAAATTGGAACTGGCAACTGATTCCCGATCAAAATCCTAAGCGCCCAGCCCATAAGCGATAAGATAGACAAGCGGGACCTCATCAAACTGATAAGCTTCTGCAAAGCCAAAGAAACCATCAATAAAGCAGGAAGACAGCCCATAGACTGGGAAAAAATATTTGCCAACTGTAAGTCTGGCACTCAAACGTGCCAAAAAAAGAAAAAAGAAAAAGAAAAAGAAAATGTGCTCAGCCTCACAAGTCATCAAAAAATGCAAATTAAAACTACACAGAAGCCAGGCTCGGTGGCTCAGCCTGTAATCCCACGCCTTTGGGAGGCTGAGGTGAGTGGACTGCCTGAGCCCGCGGGTTCGAGACCCGCCTGGGCAGGCGACACTTCATTTCTACAATAAATCAAAAAATCACCTGGCGTGGTAGCGCGCGCCTGTAATTCCGGCTACTCGGAAGGCTGAGGCGGAAGGACCGCCGGAGCCCAGCAGGTGGAGGCTGTGGTGGCCGGGAGCGGCCACTGCACTCCAGTCTGGGCGACAGAGTGAGACTCCGACTCAAAAAAAAAAAAAAAACTACACAGAGATACCACCTAATACCAATCAGGATGACCATCATCAATAACTCAAAAAACAACAGATACTGGAGAGGATGAGGTGAAAAGGGAACACTTCTATATCGTTGGTGGGAATGTAAACTAGTACAGCCTCTGTGGAAGACAGTGTGACGATTCCTAGATCAAAAAGTCAACCTTGCATATGACCCTGCTATCTCCCTCCTGGGAATATACTGGAGGAACTCAAATCACTCTATGAAAAAGATAACTGTGCAAGTATGTTTATTGCAACATTTTTCACAACAGCGAGAACATGGAACCAATTGTGCTGCCCATCAAAAGAGGACTGGATAAAAAGTGGTACATATACACGATGGACTATTATGCAGTCATAAAGAAGGACAAAATCATGAAATTCACAGCAACCTGGATGGACTTAGAGTCTATAATTCTGAGCGATCCATCTCAGAAACAAAGACCTGAGCATCACATGTTCTCATTCTCACCTAAGGGAGGTGGAAAGGCAAGAACAATTCAATCCTAGATTCGTAGAGAAAGAAATTTTCATAATAAATTTACAGTTGAATGAAATACAGAACAAGAAAATCATACAAAGGATAAATGAGAACATTTTGTACTTTGTAAGGATAAATAAGATGGACAGTCCCCTGGCCAGATTACAAAAAATAGCTATAGAATTTGAATAAAATCAATTAGAAATTTAAAAAAAAACTGTATTACAACTAACCCTGAAGAAATACAAAAGATTATCAGAGATTGCTGTGAAAACCTGTATGCTAACAAAGTAGAAAATCTAAAGAAAATGGAGAAATTTCTGGCATCATATAACCTCCCTAAATTGAAAAAGGAATAAATTGAAATCTTAAACAGACCAATAACAATAAACAATACAAGAAATTGACTCAGTAATAAGAAACCTCCCATCAGGGAAAAAATAAAAAGTCCTGGGCCAAATGGTTTCCTCAACTGCATTCCACATACAGGAAAATTGATACCAATCCTATTGAAAGTATTTGGGTCAATTGAGAAGGAAATAATTATTTCTAGTTCATTCTATGAAGCCAATATCACACCAATACCACAAAATGGCAAAGACCCAAAAAGGAAAGAAAATTACAAACTGATTTCTCTGATAAACATTGATAAAAAGATTTTACTATATCACATCCTACAGGACATTTCAAGGATTGTTCCTCATTATCAGGTGAGCTTCATTCCCAAGATACAAAGCTGGTTCAACATGCTTAAATCAATACATGTAATTCATCACTTAAGCAGGTATAAAACCAAGAACCATATGATCATTTCATTAGATGCAGAGAAAGCATTTGACAAATACAATGTCCCTTCTTTATAAAAACCCTTGAACACCTAGGCATCAAAGAAACATTCCTCAAAATGTTTAGATCTATTTATGACAGCTCTGAAGCCAACATTTTGTTTAACAGGCTGAAGCATAAAGCATTCTCCCTAAGAATTGGAACAAGACAAGGATGTCCATTATCATTTTTTTAACATCGTATTGAAAGTCTTAGATAGAACAATCAGGTAGGAGAAAATAATAAGGGGTAGCACAATAGGAAAAGATAAAGTTAAATTATTACTCTTTGCAGATGATATCATTCCATATACAGAAAACCCTAAATAGTCTGCCAAAAACTGTCTAGGACTGATAATAAGGTCTAAGGATACAAAATCAATGCCCATCCAAAAAAGTTGCATTTCTGTGTACCCAGAACAAGCAGGCTGAAAACAAAACCAAAAAACAAACAAACAAACAAAACCTTTCCTTCACAATAGACACACGCGCGCGCTCACACACACACACACAAGTACATCAGCATCCATCCAGCCAAAGAGGTGAAATAACTTTACAGTGAGAGCTATGAAACACTGCTCAAAGAAATCAAGGTTGACGTAAACAAATGAAAACACATCTCATGTTCATGGATTCAAAGGATCAATATCATTAAAATGTCCATAGTACTCAAAGCAATCTAGATTCAACAAAATCCTCATCATACTACCAGCATCATTTTTCACAGACCTCGAGGAAACAATACAGAAATTCATAAATTGTACCTCACATCTTTAAAATAAATAAAACATTCTTAAAAGGAAAAAAAATTCATATGGAAGTAAAAAGGAGCTTGAATAGCTAAAGTACGCCATAGCAAAGATAAAGTGGAGACATCACACTTCCAGATCTAAAATTTTACTACAATCCTTCGGTTACCAAGATAGCACAGCACTGGTATAGAAACAGATACATAGACCAGTGAAACAGGACAGAGAATCAAGAAATAAAACTACTGACCTTAAATCAACTCATCTTCAACAAAGCTAACAAGAGCAAATATTGGGGAAAAGCTACCACATTTAGCAAATGGTGCTGAGAAGCCAGTTAACCACGTGCAGAAGAATGAAACTAGACCCCTACTTATCACCCTATGCAAAAATTAACTCAAAATAGATCAAGGACCTAAATGTGAAACCCCAAATTATAAGGATTTTAGAAGAAAATTTAGGGAAAAACCTCCTGGACAGTGTAGTAGGCAATGAATTTATGACCAAGTCCTCTGAAGCAAATATAGCAAAAACTAAGATTGACAGGTGGGAGCTTATCGAACTAAAAAGTGTTTGCACAGTGAAAGAAACCATCATCGGAGTAAAGAAACTACACACAGAAAGGGAAAAAATATTTTCAAACTGCATCTGACAAAGGTCGAACACCCAGAATATATAAGCAATTCAAATAACTTTCAGGAAAAGCAAATAAGTCCATTAAAAAGTGGACAATGGACATGGGTAGACACTCTTCAAAGGAAGACATTCAAGCAGCCAACAAACATGAAAAAATGATAAATTTCGCTAATAAGATAAATGCAAATCAAAACTGCAATAGGATATTCCATAACAGCAGTAGAATGACTATAATTTAAAAGAAAAGACAAAACAAAACAGGTGTTGGTGAGGCTGTGGAGAAAAGGGCATGCTTCTGCACTGTAGGTGGTACTGCAAGCTGGTTCAATCTTTGTGGAAAACAGTGTGGTTTTTTTTTAAACCTAAAAATTGAGCTACCATACAGTCCAACAATCTCATTCTGGCTATGTACCCAGAGGAATATAAGTCAAAAAGACATCTGCACACTGTGTTAATTGCAGCAGTATTCACTGTAGAAAAAGCATGGACCAACCCAGATGCCCATCAAAAATGGACTGGATAATGAAAATAATACATATACACTGTGGAAAACTATGCAACCATATAGAAGAACAAAATCATGTTCTCTACAGCAACATGGATGCAGCTGAAGATCATCATTCTAAGTGATCTATCACAGAAACAAAAAACAGAATACCACATGTTCTCACTCATAAGCGGGTCCAATTCATTGGGCATGCAAGCACAATCGTGGGGACAACTGATGCTGGAAATTATTAGCAGGTGGAGTGAGACAGGGGGATAAGGGGCACACAACCACCCATTGTGTACCAAGTTCACTACCAGGGGTAAGAGGGCTTTCTAAAAGCCCAAATCACCCTTATTTAATTTGCTTATGTAGCAAATTCTCACATATACCCCACAAGTCTAAAATAAAAAAGTAAAATAAAAATCACAAAAGAAAACAAAAAATTCAAATCGATAATAAAAATCTAGGGTAGAAATAATTATAACTCAATTAATTGATGGCTTATTACAAAAATTCTCCAAAATTAGAATAATGAGACTTGTAATAGGTAAGAATATATTAAACATATTTAGGTCTTTGGTGACATGAAAAAGTAAATATTTTGAGAATTAACATATATGAAGAAAGGTAGAATTAGAAAGAATATCTAAGTTTGTGTAAAAATGTTCTAGAAGTGAGGATAGGAGTCAAAATTAGACTTTTTAGAATATGTATGATCTATTACTTTTATTATTTATCATAAAATTACCTTAAATATAATCCGTCTTCTATTAGGTTCTAGGCACATATAGGACTCTGTAGAGAATAAATAATGAGAATAAAATTTGGTCTGATCACTTGCAGGATTAAGAGATGCAAACATGGATTTAAGAGGAAAAAACACAGTTTTATTAGGGATTGTGATAAATGAATTTAGACACATCTGAAACCTTAAACAGCCAAGTAGACATACACTGTGTAGGAAGATATTTTTATGACAATGTTCAAGGAAAAGATGGCAGAATACTGAGAATAATTATCCTAGAAATGGTAAAAAGAAGAAAAAAACTACAACATGTACTCAAGAAAGGAATTTTTTAAAAGATTTGTCAGTTAAGATCTAAGCTTTCTAAAACTGTTATAGGCAGGGCTAAGAATGAAGAGCTAATGGAATCAAGTAGAAACGTTAGGTTAAAATACAGGGAGGTGGGAGTCATATTACAAGGCAGTAAAGATGGCAATGCAGTACTTTAAGTATTTAAGTTGAAGGCAAGGAAAAGTATCAGTTTAAGAAACATGTCTAAAATAGATGCATTATTTTCTGCTCCTTGTCTTCCATGGGCTTTCCCCCTTTATTGATCTCTGCTACTTATTGATGCTTAGTTTTGATTTAGAGGAGTGTTTATTGACAAAATGCATTGTACATTTTCAGTAAGGTGTCAGGTAAGGCTGATGCTGCTAGTTTAGAGCACAGTTTGAATACCAAGGCTCTACAGAATCAGATTTCACCACTTCAAATATGTCCTCTGTGATTTCCAATTGCAACATTTTTCTTACTCCTTTCCCATTTTAATCAACATTTTTAATTTATAAAATGCTGAAAAATATATTACAGGATGACCTCAAAATTCTGAGACATGGAGGTTTATCTTAAAACATGTAAGAAAAAAGATTTACTTTGTTCTTTAATTATTTTAGGGGTGCTGTCTCACTGAGCATCTAAGATTCTGTTAAGCAAATAAAAATAGAGTTTCATATATAATATTGTTTTTAAAACCACAAGCATGCATTGTGGCTTAGTTCTGTTCAGTGATCCAAATGACAGACCTCAGGGCCTCAAAGAGGTTTCATTTTTTCTACAGGTGAATTTTCTCTAACTGCTTTAACTAGTAATAAGAAGGCACCTGTCACCTTTGCTTCCTAATGAGTTCTTGAAAACCATCTGGGGGCAGCTATCTTTTCACTCAAAGAATCAAATAGCTGTCATTCTGCATTATATTACTTCCAATCCTCCTCAACCAAGAAAGCCAAAAAAACCTTTGCATGTTGCCTATCATTTTTTAATTCATTTCAGAATTAAATTGAACATTAAATATAACTTTTTAGGTTAGGTAGTTATTCCTTAATTGCCATAGGATTTTTTACTTGTACAATTATTATGATTGTGACTGTTTGATTGACTCCCCAGGATTATATTCCAGAAACATTTTGTGACGTTCAGAGAGCCAGAAAGTAGTCAAATAATTAAAGTTATAATTACCTGAAAGTTATGTTGGCTATGACATCAAACTGATTAAATATAATTTATATTTTTTTCAGAAAACTTTATGGGAAGGATTCCTGGGAGTGGGAAATGGTATTGAATAAACACTCTTAAGCAGTTTTATTTCTTAGTGAGTGCAAGGATGGAAGGACAGGGAAATGGAAACTGTGTAGAGTAGCAAATTGTTCTGAGTCCAGTTGCATAAATAACCGACATACAATAGTAGCTGAAAGTCTACCACCATAAGGTGTTTGAAAGACCCCAGCTCACAGGTGCATCTGTCTAATTATATGGAGCAGGCCAATCACCATAGCCCATTGAGCAAACTGGATTTTCATAAATGACCTATTCACCTACAATCTAAACAAGACTTAAAGGTATGGCTTCAAACTCCAAACAGAAATTGATATAGAGTAAATTATTTAAAAACCTGGATCAAATTTTCCAGTTTCATGAGTGAAGAAGCTCCCATGACTTTTGCTCCCATGACTTCACTGCTTTCCAAATGATTTTTTAAAAAGAGCTATTTTTGGAAAAGTAATATAAATGACAGTCATTTATATTGTTGTTTTTTTTTTTTTACCAGTTGTACCTAATATTTCTCAGTCACTATGTCACACTTATCAGTAAGGTAACTTTTTGTTAAATTAACTTTATTGTGAATTTTATTTAGATTTTATTTTGGAACTTGCTTCAGAATGCTCAGTTCTTATATTTATGTCCCTGGTTCTATGTTTGTCCACTTATATTTTAGACAATTGCTTATGATTTATACATATGTGGAATATGGGTGCATCAATTAATGGTATGTTGTAGTAAAAGGGACTTTGCTGCTAATTGATAACCACATAAAACTAAAGAAATGCAGATGAAAAAAGACAGAGCAGATGGGAGAAATTAGCAATTTTAATGAAATAGTGACAGAAAACTTAAATCTAAAAGCATAGTTTATTATTTATCACTAACTAACCAAAAATGTTTTAAATATATTCTAGTGATAGTGGCTAAACTTTTCCTTTTTTAGGTTGAAGAAATTTGGGAGAGGTGAATGAGTAATTCTAAGATAGGTACCTAATAAGTTTAAACAATCATTGCCAGGGAAAGCTCACTGAAAGCAAAGTACCACTGTTCTTGAAAGCAGTTCAAAACCTGAGTTTGTGAAAGAATTTTTGAAAACATCAGTATTCAAGGATATATTTTGCCATTCAGAAGAGGGTTATAGAAACATTAAATTTGGAATAATCCCCTCTAAATGTTTCACATTGCTGTGCACGTTATTCTAGTTTAAAGGGATTAATTTATCCTAAAATTCATTCTACGGAAAGGCAACACTTTTGTGGAAATACTAAGAATGGAAAAACTCCCTAACGTTGATATGCCGTGTAAAATTATTAACAGTGTATGCAATGGATTTGCATTGATTAATGTTGCTGTATTTTAACAAAGAATTCTGCATGTATTTTATTTGACATATGCTCCAGCATACATAAGAATATATTCTTTAGCTGACAGATATTGAGTGAAGCCAATCAGCACATTTTAAGTCCATGATCCTCGTAAACTGTAATGATTCCTCATGGGATATGTTAAGGTATGCTAAAATAGGTTACTATAAGTAAAAATGTCTTTGGGCAAAAATAAATTGCTTCCAGAGCCATTAAGGCTGCTGAGTAAGGTATTTAGCCTATCAAAAATGATTCTCTATTTTATACAGCTTTTCTTAATTCCTTTACATTTTTATTGCAACTTTTTTTTTCTTTACTCACAATTATGTTAGATCTTATTAACTTTTAGTGTATTAAAGTTATATTACTTTCAATGATCTGGAGCACTTAATATATTTTTGAAATATAAAGAATTAAAATATTGAAATAATGAACTATAAAGTATCATTATACACCATACATAAACAATGAGTAGAAAATAGACACAATGCTAATGAGTGGACCGAGGAGTGTTACATAGATACACAGTCATAATATTTTTATACTTTATTGAGACCCTGATATCTGCAAGTAACAGAACATATTTTGTTTATCTTTAAAATATGATATTTATATAGTATATTTATATATTTATCAAGTTTTGTTTTGTTTACCACCATTTGTTATTTGTAGCATTTTGACAAATTTTAACAAGTTGAACAACTCTTAAATCAGGGTTTGTATTCCCATATAAAAGGACATAACCTGTTTAATAGCTAAGGCCGCTGCTCTGATTCAGAACCCAAGTAATTTAACCTGTTTGAAGAAGAAGCAACAATTGTCAGCGTAGTGAGCAAACTGACTTCAGTGGACCACAAATATAAAGTGTCGTGTAGTCTTAGGGAAAGGTGTAATATACCAAGATATTTGGTAATGCTCAAATAATTGATCACTTTAATCACTTTTTTGTTTCATCTACTAAATTATTTTAACAAAAGATTCTTATATTTGTCAAATGTTCTGTTGGCCACATGGAACATATACATACAGTTTGGGAATACTGAAAAATGTGTTCTCACTCAGTTTGTAGACTCCAAATGAGCATTAGCTCTAACCTAAGCAATGATGAAAACTCTACCTTCAGTTTCTCCCAGCAATTTAGAAAGACAAATTAAAGATAGACATAAAAATAACCACGGAGAAAACTATATTCTGTTCATTGCTGTTCTGTAAGTGCTGAAAATTAAATAGAGACAGAGGAAGGATATATTACTTGCATTGAGAAGGAGGGAGTGGTTTGGGATTAGGGTAATTCCTGACATGAGGCATTTGAGTTAGACTTTTCTTTCTTTCTTTTTTTAAGTTGTGGGGTACAATTCAGGATTAGGTATACAAATGTTCATTATGCAGGTACCCTTGTTGATGAAGTGTGCCCCCCGTTCCCTGGCATATTCCCACTACTGCCAATCCCACCCACCCAGGAGATTTCCCACTACTACCAATCAACTTTTTGACTTTTCAATAATGTTAAGCCGGGCTGGGTGGCTCAGCCTGTAATCCCGCGCCTTTGGGAGGCTGAGGTGAGTGGATTGCCTGAGCCCGCGGGTTCGAGACCTGCCCGGACAGGCGAGATCTCATCTCTACAATAAAATAAAAAAATTAGCTGGGCGTGGTAGTGCACACCTGTAATTCCGGCTAATCGGAAGGCTGAGACGGATCACCGGAGCCCAGCAGGTCGAGGCTGCGGTGGCCGGGAGCGCCCACTGCACTCCAGTCTGGGCGACAGAGTGAGACTCCAACTCAAAAAAAAAAAAAAAAAAAACAATGTTAATAGTAACTAAAAATCTTATATACACAAGCAGTACAACAATATATTTGTATACATAATAATAAATGTATGAAATAGTAAGTTTTAGAAATGTTGACACTATTTATCTTTTATGTTATATGATTTAGGTAATACCAATGTGGCTACTTATTTAGTAGTTCTACAAATATTTAAGGGTCTATTATATGTTAATTACTATACATATTAGAAGCAATAGATATAATCCTAATTATTAAAAGTCTAGTGGGGGAAATAAAGAACATTAAAGAAATTGCATAATGTGTATGAATAAACAAGTAGAAACAGGATGTGCTGAGAATACATACAAGGGCGAACACCCCACAAAAATAATGTTTTAGAAGGCAGCCTCCTTGTAGTGTAGGCTTCACTAGCTAAGTAAGTGTTCTAGGAACCCATCAGCAACAGTGTACCTGCCAGCATTGTGAGAGGCTGTGTTCAGGGTCAGTGAATTTTTTTTTTTTTTTTTGAGATGTTTTCAACATATCTACCCATTTCCTGTTGAGTGATTTGAGAATGAGCCTACCCACACTGTGTTGAGTATTCAGCAGTTTTTGACCAAAAACAGCATGATCCCCATGCCCCATCCCTCCTATTCACCAGATCTTGCCCCAAGCAACTATTTATTGTTTTCCAGGATTAAAAAGTTTTCAAAGAGAAACGTTTTGCTTTCGTGGACGAGGTGAAACAAAAAACAATAGAAGCACTAAAAGGCATACAAATTGACAAGTTCAAAAACTGTTTTGAGCAGTAGAACAAACACCTTGATAGGTGTATTGCATCAAATGGAGAGTACTTTGAAGATGAATGAAATTTAAACATATAAGAATAAAAACACAATTTTTCATAAATAAGTTACTTCTGTGGGGAGAGTGGGGAGTCCTGCCTTGTACACTTACGGATATTTGACCTAGACTACATGTCAAGAAAAACTTCCTGTAGAAAGAGCATCTAAGCAGAACTGTCAAGCATGAATAAGAGTTGGTGATGTGTTAGAATTCTCAGAAGAAAGTTTCCAGATAGAGGAGACAGTGAATTTGTAGTAATAGAGTCTAAAGAGAACACTTTTTGTTCAATAAATAAAAAATCCACAATTATCAGAAGTATAACATAAAAAGAGGTAAAGAGTAGAAGACTCAGTCGGGGACTAGATGTTAAATTATATTCATTCTATTGTGTCCATATACAACAATAGCAATTTTACATAAATCAGTGTTTTGAAGGCTTTCGGATAAATAAAAGACACAGTGATGATTGCATTAAAAATTGTGTTTTCTTCATTTTAGATAATAAATTCTGTTATGGTTATATAAACTTAAATGAAATGGATATTCACTAATTGTTGGCTAAGATTGTGTGTGTGTGTGTGTGTGTGTGTGTGTGTGTATGTGTTTATGCTCAACCATCTATTAGATTAAATATGTAAATTTTTATTAAATTCTCTTTTTTAATTTGGTTCCACATTATTATAATTTCTTAATTTGCTAATTGTATATATTTGTGATTAAATTTTCCTTTTAATTAGGTAGTGGCCTTCTTAAAATCTAATACAGCAGTGTGTTTTGCTTTAAAGAGTAATCTAAATTAACAAAGCAGACCTGGATCTCTTTTAGTAAGCACTTGCTTGGTGTAACATACTCACCATTCTTTCTTTCCAAATAGTCTCGTAAATACAAAGTACTGCAAAATACTTTTTTGTTGTTGTTGTTTCAAAACCAGATCTAGTTATTTTCTATTTGTCTCATTTGTTGTTATATCTACTTCCCTGTTTCCCTGCCTTTGTAAGATTAAGATTGTTTTTATTCCATTTTCTCTCGACTATTGGTTTATTAGTACTTCTTTTCCTGCACAATTTAGCTACTACTCTCAAATTTATTATATACACCTGTAATATCTTGTGGTCTACTTTCAAATAATAAATGCTGACGCCTTTTTGGAATGCAGGTGTGAGTTTTTCTGAGGTTACCAAAAAACACTGCACTACTCTCCTGTGAGATGCACTTTTTGTTTTGACCATCCCCCCACCAAAGTTCTTGCCTTTATTAGAAAACAGTCCACTATTTCTCGAGTTCTTGTTGCCACAAGTAGGCTGCTCCTTTATTTTGGGTATTGATATAAATTGCTCAAGTCCCTTACCTTGTGTTTCATTTGGCACACAGAAAATGTACAGTATATGACACATTGTCCACATATGTCAAATATTGGCAGCACAAGCTGCTTACATATGTCCTCTCTTGTCATATTGTCACCTGTGGTTCCTCCAACCAGTATCCCCTATATAGAATTCTCAAGGGTAGACCCAAACAACAGATCCCATGTTACTATAGGTCCCACATTCTAGATTGTACAAATCAAGCTCTTTGTGGACTCTCAATTGCATTTTGACAATAGCTCTGAGGTGGGCCTACAACATCCTGCCACTGAGCAATATCCAGATAGAGGGAACCAGCAAAGTTTCTCCTTCTTTCTGACTCACTAGTTCTCTGGAAGTTGCCCTCTATTGTTTTAAAGTACAAGATAGGGTACCATTGCAAGAGCAGAGAGGGAATGCCACAACACAAAAAACTAAGCAAAATCTCATTAATTCTTCTAATATATTATTTCATTGCTGTTTGAATTTGTAGTCTTCTTTTGAAATAGACTAGCAGTGAATGATGAGGTGATTGTTGCAGTATTGATTCACTAAACTATGAATAAGTGCTGAATACATAAGCTGAGTAGCTTCACTTTAGAATGTTTAGGGCACTTAATACTAGTTGCTCTCCATTTTGGAAGTTTTTCGTTGAAAATCCAAGACAACAAAAAATATCGTATTTTATTAACCTGAATATATTTATTTCCTGAGATAGTATCTAACATTTTAAATTAATTGTGTTTTTATATATAATAAAGTTTTAATTTGGTACTACTGCTGTTGTGCCTCTAAATTGTGTGCGGTTTTCTATTAAAAAAAATTTATTTTAATTAGCTCTATTACTTTTTATACGATTTTTGATGTATTTCTGACCTTAAACTATTATTCTCTTATTTTTGTTTACATTTATGCTTTATATAATTTTTATCTTCTTGAGTTGCATACAAAATATGATCATATTTTATTCTTTATTTTTCTATAAATAACATTGCGTAACACATAGTATTTGCTCAATAAACATTTGATAATAACAGAGCAAATAGAGGTATTAGAAATTCTGGTTTTCTTTTTAATATTAATTTAACAATGACCACATTTTTGAAGGTGTAATGAAATTATTGTAATTCTATTATTGATATTTTATTACAGTATAACATATTTAACTCATGGATAGTCTAACTTTTCACCATAAGTTTGTAAGTATCATTTTTTTGTTTGCTTGTTTGTGTTGTATTTTTTCAGTTGAATAGTCATACAAACATAAATTTGGGGATACTATTAAACCTATATGAAAAAATATTGGTAATAAAATTACTTACCTCAAATAATTTTTCTAAATATTTTACGAGCTGATGTCTATAAAATTCTTTTAAAAATTGGCAAATAGTAAGTACTATTGTTTTTGCAAATATTATTATCACTGTTAGTTATTATTTAATAAATATTTATTTCATTATGATGTGAAAATATTTTTGTTGTTTTTTATATTACTTAGATTTTCAATTTATCTTTGAACATGATTTGTTTTTGTGATTGATTCATGTGGGCCTGAATAAAATGTGTATTATATGTGTTTATCAAATGTATATACTTTTAATATGTACAATTGTATGAATTGTTGAACAAAGCTTGTTAGTTATAATATTGGACCCTTTATATTCTTATTTCTATATAATATTATTGATCTATTTGTATCTTCAAATATATTAAAATTCTTGTATATAGTTTTTATTTATATATTACAGGGTCTCTTCTAGTAAGCATTTGTCTGTTTCTGATTTTTGATCTATTTTTCATCTAACAATTTGAGATATCACTCTTTGACACTGTAATTTTTTCTTAATTTAATTTGGGGGTGTAGTAAATAAATTTGTGTCCTTAACTCTCAGTAAGTGACTGCTGACACATTCAAACAAATTGATCAATGCTTTAATAAAGGGATTATTTGAAATGTTCATAGATAAATGGATTTACACAATTATCCATGGTTCCTACCACTTTCAAGTATAAAGATAGGAAAATAGAAAATGATCACCGAATTGTAGAATGAAATAGCATACAAAGATGGTGACTGTAGCTGGACTCGGTGGCTCAGCCTGTAATCCCGCACATTTGGGAGGCTGAGGTGAGTAGATTGCCTGAGCCCACGGGTTCGAGACCCGCCTGGGCAGCGAGACCTCATCTCTACAATAAAAATAAATCAAAAAATCAGCCAGGCGTGGTAGCGCATGCCTGTAATTCCAGCTACTCGGAAGGCTGAGGCGGAAGGATCACCGGATCCCAGCAGGTCGAGGCTGCGGTGGCCGGGAGCGGCCACTGCACTCCAGTCTGGGCGACATAGTGAGACTCCAACTCAAAAAAAAAAAAAAAAAAAAAAAAAAGATGGTGACTGTAACTCTTGGTCAAAGGGCAGGGTCAGCTAGAGGCAGCACTATAAGAAAGATCTTGAAAATGAAAATAAATTCTGTGACCTTATTTGTCACCTAGTTTCTTATATTTCACAATAACTCACAGTAGCTAAATGCTGCCAAAATAACTAAAGGGCAATAGATTCTATTTTTATTGTTTGCAAAGGTCTGTCACCCAGGTGAGAGAACCAAGTGAAGAAAAGTGAATGATTCTGAATGGGCAAATGAAAAATGTCTAGCACAATCAGTTTTATTTTTCCTCTCAATATTGACTCTTCTTTGTCACCATAAAATAAATGTGTTAATTCCTATTCACTGTCTTATCATCATAAGGTGATATAAAAATCAGTCATACTCCATGCAACAATGGTGTTCTTCATACAGATTTGTGATGGAAAGGAAGGGAGATATAGCATTAAATAATGTAAGAACAGCTGCTATGACGTCCAATTCTGCAACTGAAAATGAAATCTAAATTAGCTTCAAGTTTAAGACAATAATGCATTCTCTAGGACTGTTCAAAGCTACAAGGAGGTGTTGTTTGCAAATGAGCACTGTTAATGTAATAAGTTCTCTCTTTTATTTTTAAAACTTTTATTTTATTTATTTATTTTTTAGCTGTAAGGTCTGTCTCTGTCACCCATACTAGAGTGTAGTTGCATGATCACAGTTCACTATTGCTTTAACCTCCCGGGCTCAACTGATCTTCCTGCCTCAGACTTCCTGGTATTTGGGACAACAGGTGTGCACACGTTTGCTAATTTTTTTATTTTATTTTGTTTTTAAAGATGAGGTACTGATATGTTACACAGGCTGGTCTCAAATCCTGGCCTCAATCAATCTTCCTGCCTCAGTCTTCCAAAGTGCTGAGGTTAAAAGGATGTAAGCCATTCCATCTGGCTTTTTTTTTTTAAATAAAGTGTATCTTCTAGTCAGAGAACATTTGATGTTGTATAGAATAGTAATAGATAGAATAATTTGAAAGTCTACAGTTAGTGGTGATGACAAGAGCACTGTAAATAGAAAAACACATTCACGCATAGACTATGACCATATCTTTATAAGGACAACATCTAATCCTCTCCAGGATGGAAGAAATTCATTGTGTTCTACCTGACATCAGTTAACTGGTTGTTCTCACCAGAAAGCTGTATTATGCTTAGTACTCATAATATAGTAGCAGTAGCCAACAAACTTTGAAAGATCAAACCATGTTTTCAAACTAATACATAGCTTTCATCTTTGCTTCTAAGTACACACTGAGAATGGTATCAGTAGAAATACTTGTGTGGTTGGGAGAGAAAATGAATGATATATGCAATACAGTTCACATTTTCTATGTGATTATGGAAAAAACTTCTCTCTGTAGATGTTCTCTTCCAAGTATTTGTATAGAATATAAATATTTTCCATAGCATGCTTATTCTGAGCAATCTCAATCCCATATCTCCTTTTCATAAAATTGTAATTTTTATTTTATTAATATCTCTGCATACCAACCTAACTCATTTCTCATTGCCTGTGTCCAGTAAACATAGGTATATTCCTCAAACTTGTCCCAAGAAACATTCATATTTTGCCTAATGAAATAATATTCTGTCACTATTTAAAAAAAATTTAAACTATGAAATTTTTAGCTAACTTTTAATTTTTTTATTTTAAAGATGTGGGGTACAATTCAGGGTTAGGTATACAAATGTTCATTATGCAGGTACCCTTGTTAGTGAGGTGTGCTTCCACTCCCCTGGCAGATTCCCACTACTGCCAATCCCGCCTCCTCCCTCTCTGTCCCCCTTCAGTTTCCCACTGCTGCCAATCTTTTTCTTATAGTATTGCAATAATTATTCGAGGTCTGCTTATGAGTGAGAACATATGATACTCAGTTCTTTATTTCTGTGATAGATAACTCAGTATTATAGACTTTAATTCCATCCAGGATGCTGTGAAGTTCATGATTTTGTCCTTCTTTATGGCTACATAATATTCCATTGTGTATATGTGCCACATTTTTTTATCCAGTCTTCTTTTGATGGGTGCATGGTTAGTTCCATGTTCTTGCTACTGTACAATGCTGCAGTAAACCTACATGTGTAGGTATATTTTTCATACAGTGACTTGAACTCCTCTGGGTATATTCCCAGTAGAGGGATTGTGGGATCATATGGAAGGTTGATTTTTAGATCTTTTAGGAATTGCCACACTGTTTTCCACAGAGGCTGTACTAGTTTACACTCCAACCAACAGTGTAGAAGTCTTCCCTTCTTGCCACATCCTGTCCAGCATCTGCTGTTTTTTGAGTTATTGATGATGGCTATCCTGACTGGAGTTAGGTGGTATTTCAGTGTGGTTTTAATTTTCATTTCTTTGATGACTAGTGAAACTGAGCATTTTTTTCATGTATCCGTTGTCTGCTTGTATGAGAACCTTAGAAAATGCAGAAGACACTCTTATGGAGATTGGAACTGGCAACCAATTCCTGATCAAAACCCCAAGTGCCCATGTCATAAGAGATAAGATAGACAAGTGAGACCTCATCAAACTGACAACTTCTGCAAAGCCAAAAAAACCATCAGGAGAGCGGGCAAACAGCCAACAGACCAGGAAAAAAAATTGCCAACTGTATATCTGACAAAGGCCTAACATCCAGGATCTACAGGGAACTAAAACATGCCAAAACAAACAAACAACAAAAAAAGCAAAGTGGTCAAAAGATATGAATAGACATTTGTCAAAGAAGACATACAAGCAGTCAACACATACATAAAAATTTTCAGACAAAGAAAAATTAAAAAAATTTTACAGTGAAACAAATATACTCCTTTGCTCGATCCTGGTCTGCAATGAACATTTTTACTGTATTTTTTATTACATCACCAGTCATTAATCCATCTTGCTTTTTATGTAGTTCAAAGAAAACTATATATCCTACTTCATTTACATCTGAATGCTTCAGCATTCATAGTATTAGCAAGAGTGTGATATTTATGTATGGCTCTTTTTCAGACAAAGTTTATTCTCATTGAAATGTATTTGATGAGTTTCTACAAACATATACACCTATGTTATCTCAATCCCTCTAACATATATTTCATTACCACAAAGCTCACTACTACTTAAGAATATACTTTATAGAAAAATGGGGGTAACAGATTTAGTAGTTAAATGGCAATAGTACATTCTCAACAATGACATTTACATGGAATGGAATGAGGAGAGGTAAAGCAATAAAACTAGGTACCATGGAAATGTAAGCACCTGTTCAAGTAATTTATTATGTTTTCCATGATATTTTGGGTCAGTTTCTTATATACTGCTTTAATTTTATAATGAAATGCTGCTGTACACACAGATTATATTTTTAAATGAATCAAATAATACTAGATCATGTTGAGAAATTCAGGTCCCATCTTTTGTTATTTTATGATCAGTCGTTATGTCTGCTGTCTTATAATTGCTCTTTTGAGGCTAGCTGTGGGTTCTTTAGATTACTCCAGCAAAAAATTATGCAATATCATATAAGATGACAAAGATGGCAGGCCAATTCTTGATATGGGTCCCAAGATAAAACTGTAGTGCTTATAATTACTAGCTAAATTGAACGGAACAGCATTTCAAAATATATGTAGTGTGTGTGCATGTGTGTGTGTGCGTGTGTGTGTGTGTGTGTGTGTGTGTGTGTGTGTATCCTCTGAAATTAGATTTTAGCAGGTTGAATAAAAGGAGAATATTTTCTGTTTAACTTAAAGTAAACTAATTTAATTTTTATTTTTGAATAAAAATAGAAAGCATTTTCCTTAACAATCATTACATAACATGTGTCAGAGATGTTCAGTGTCTCCAGGAAAAATGGAACTTTAGAACAATAGCAGCAATTGAGATTATCACTTGATAAAGCCTATACTCAATTAACTAATCTGGTTTTTACCTTTGTCAAATAGAGATGATGTAAGAATCATCATTCCTACATCTTTCCAGCCTTTAATATTTACAATGATTTCTGCAATGCTTTGTTTTTTTTTTTTTTTCCGGTTGGGGTCTCACTTTATCTCCCAGGCTTGAGTGCAATGGCATGATCACTGATCACTGCAGTTTCAGCCTCTTGGGTTCAAACAATCATTCCACCTCAGCCTTTCAAGTAGCTGGGACTATAGACATGCACCATCAGGCCTGTTAACTTATTCTATTTTTTGTAGAGACAAGGGCTGTTTATGTTGCCTAGGCTGGTCTGGAACTCTTGGACTCAAGCAATTTCAAAGTGTTGTGATTATAGGTGTGAGCCACTATCCCAGGCCAATTTCTGCAGCTTTCTAAGTAAGTTAGGAGGAAATTCAATGGACTTCCTTTTTTTTTTTTTTTTGAGTTGGAGTCTCACTCTGTCACCCAGACTGGAGTGCAGTGGCTGTTCCCGGCCATTGCAGCCTCGCCCTGCTGGCTTCTGAATAGCCGGAATTACAGGCACACGCTACCATGCCTGGCTAATTTTTGATTTATTGTAGAGATGAGGTCTCGCTGCCCAGGCGGGTCTCAAACCCGCAGGCTCAGGCAATGCATTCACCTCAGCCTCCCAAGGCACGGGATTACAGGCTGAGCCACCGAACCCGGCTTCAATGGACTTTCAATTGATCCTCTGCATTTTGTTGTATCTTTCCATAAATCAGGTAACGTATTGTTAGAATTCTACTAATTATTAATTAAATTTTACTTTTACTAAACGTTTTAAAACTGAAGAAATGATGCCACTATGATCTATGATGAGACAGTCTTGAACTCACATTCTACCTATCTTTTGATCTAGTCCATCTAAAATAATAAATAAGCAAATAAATCTAAATAATATATAATAGTGCTTGAAGTGGTTAAACAATTTGCATAAGAATAGTATGAAAATAAAGAAACTTAGCATGGTATAACTGACACCAAACAATATGTAAAATGCAATTTATTTATTTTATGTGAGCAAAAAGTAGTTGGAAATTACAGATTTTTTAAAAATAAAACCAGGACTTAAACAAGGCAGAATATTTAGCAAAACTTTTCAAGGTTCATATCTATATTTATTAATATAGCACATAAGTAAGTTTAGCAAAACTTTTCAAGGTTCATATCTATATTTATTAATATATCACATAAGTATGGAAATATCATATTTACAAATTTCAAGTCTAACACACTAAAAAAAAAAAAATGATTCTTTCCAAATTGCTATGTAACTTTATGGCAATCATGAAAAAAAGATCAAAGAATATCCATGATAATCTTGAGGAAGAACACAGTGCCTGGACTTATTCCACCAGATACCTAAATTTGTAAAATAATGTTATGAAAGACAGTGTGGCAGTGATAATGCCATAGACAATAGACTCATTAAATGCAACACAGAAAACAAAAACCAAACCCATATACATCCACACTTTATATATGACAAAGATGGTATTACTTCTTTATTAACTATGTTTTCCATTAAAATAAGACAGTCAGATGAAGATAATAATCACCAAGGTACTTTAAACCACATACTAGACAATGACTACATTATTTCCCAAATTCTGACTTAAATTTCAAAAATGTTTTCTGGTGAAAATTACTATTTACAAACATTAAAAAAGTGTATGAGCCATGACAGATAAATAAATATAAATGTCAAATATATATATAATGCTTAGGAAATCCATTGGTCTATTTTGGCTTAAGTTTTTAAAAACATGTTTTCATTGTTTCCTTCTAAAAAATGTTTTAAAATTAATTATACAAATATTAATCCCTCCTTAACTGCAGCGCCCCAACCCATCCCCAGTCACCACCACCTGTGGAGGTCCTCAGTTTGTGCCCCGTGAAGGTCAGGGGTTCATCCCCAGCTGCAGTGCCCTGACATGCCCCCAGTCGCCACCACCGGAGGAGGCCCCCGGCTCCCACCCTGTAGAGCTCTGGGCTCCTTCCCTGACTGCAGCACCTCACCCCACCCCCAGCCACCGCTGACCACAGAGGCCCTTGGCTCCCACCCCGTGGAACTCAGGGCACCCTTGTGGGCTGCACCACCCTGCTACCAGCTGCCCCGTGCTATGCTGACCAGCAATACCCGGCAGTCTTGCACTCTGCCTTCCCTGACTCACCCCTGGCCACAGTGGGACCAGAGAACAACTGGAGCTCCAAGACCAGGCAGAGAACTGCATTGCCCCACCCAGCTCTGCTTAGCTCTGCCCAGCCTCCAGCTTGGGGCCTAAGGAGCTCTGCCCAGCCTCCAGCTTGGGGCCTAAGGGCAAAGAAAGGAAAAGAAGCCGGGCTCAGTGGCTCAGCCTGTAATCCCGCGCCTTTGGGAGGCTGAGGTGAGTGGATTGCCTGAGCCCACAGGTTCGATACCCGCCTGGGCAACAAGACCTCATCTCTACAATAAATCAAAAAAAAAAAAAATCAGCTGGGCGTGGTAGCGCATGCCTGTAATTCTGGCTACTTGGAAGGCTGAGGCGGAAGGATCGCCGGAGCCCAGCAGGTCGAGGCTGCGGTGGCCGGGAGCGGCCACTGCACTCCAGTCTGGGTGACAGAGTGAGATTCCAACTCAAAAAAAAAAAAAGAAAGAAAGGAAAAGAAACCCAAACTGCACTGTGACATGCCGACCTGCAGCACCCAGCCATCTGGCACTCTGCCGCCCCCAACTGGACGCTACTGCAGTAGAACCAGAGATCATCTGGGGCCCTGTGACCAGGTAGAGACATGCATTGTCCTGCCCAACTTGACCCTGCTCTGCTTAGCCTCCAACTTGGAATCTAAGACCTCATGTTTGAGCAAGGGAATAGTACGCCATAGGGAGGTTGGTCAGTTTGTGTGTCTATATGATTGTATGTTATAGGTTTTTTTTTTTGTCGCTGTTGTTTTTGTGTGTGTTTGTTTTTGTTTTTCTCTTACTTTTATCCGTCTTCGTGTCTATTTTCATTTGTTAGTTGGTACCTTTGTATGTTTTCCCTCTTACTCTTCTCTCTCTTCACCTTCCACTTCTCTCCTCCCTGTTCCATTTCTTTCCTTTTTCTTACCCCATTTGACTTTCAGGGAGCAAACTTATGCCCCCACTCCATGGACAGATTGCAAGGCACTGGGAAGTGGGTTCTGTGTCCATACACCTGTCAGTGCATACTGGAATCTGCAGACAGATTTTGAATCACAGCTCCCCCCTCAATTAAATATCAGAACTGCAAAAGGTATGGCCCCCAACCTATAGTCCAACTTCAGAATTTAACAAAGCCAGAGGATTCATGCAAGGAAGAATAGTAGATTGAGAAAACAAATAAAATCAACACTACCATCCCTGAACAACAGATTTAAAGAAGATGGGGAAAAAGGAAAAATTGGGGAGGAAAATCTACACAAATGAAGAAAAACCAAAAGAAGAATATAGGTCTCACACAGACCCCTGGGAGGTCAGATAATGAGAAAACAGACTTCAGAATGCAAACAATGAAGCACCCTGAGAATGACTGGTCACATGCTACAAACCCAGACATCAAGACATTAATAGAATAAAAAGAATTGAGTAGTGACAAGAGGAAAATAGGAAGGAGTTGATAACTGAGATAATAGTAGTAAAGAATACTGTGATTGAAATAAATAACAAACTAATAAGCATGGAAAGCAGAATTAGTCAAGCAGAAGAAAGAATATCAAAACTTGAAGATCAAAATATAGGACTAAACCAAACTGTCAAAAACATAGAAAAGAAGCTTCAAAAGACAGAACAAAACCTTCAAGGGATGAGTGATTACTTCAAGAGAACAAACCTAAGAGTGACTGGAATTCCTGAGGCAGAAAGAGGGACAGAGATCACCCTGGAACAAACATTCCATGAAATTATTCAAGAAAACTTTCCTCACCTCCTCAGTGATGTGAAAATTCAAACACAAGAGATTCAGAAAAGGCCTGAAAGACAACAAATGAGGAGACCAACTCCTAGGCACATAATAATTTGCCTGAACAAAGTAGGTATAAAAGAGAAATACTAAATGCAGCAAGAGAAAAAGGCCAGACTACCTGCCAGGGAAGATCAATCAGAATATCAGCAGATTTATCTACAGAAATACTTCAGGCTAGGAGAGTTTGGAGTCCAATATTCAAAGTTCTCAAAGATAAATGATTTCAATGAAGTATAACCTACCCAACTAAGCTAAGCTTCATCAGTGAGAGAGAATTAAAATATTTTCCAGACATCCAATCCCTAAGAACTTATGCTGCCTCTAGACCAGCTCTACAAGAAACTCTTACAAAAGTATTAAACACAGAAGAAAAGGGAAGAATGACAATGTTCTTCACAAAAGTACAGGAGAAAGATTGAAAACACACATGAATCAACTTAAAAAACCAAAAGAAAAAACAAACAAACAAGTACAACAATAACTCTATAAGAACCTCATGACAGGGACAAACCCTCACATTTCAATAATTAATCTGAATGTGAATGGGCTAAGTGCACCACTGAAAAGACATAGAATGACAAAATGAATAAAATATCAACAGGCAGCAATATATTGTCTCCTAGAGACTCATCTCACCAGAAAGGGCACTCACAGACTCAAAGTAAGAGGATGGAAAATAAAATTTCAGGTGATTGGAGCACAAAAGAAAGCTGCCGTTGTAATCTTAATCTCAGACAAAATAGGCTTTAAGCAATAAAAATATTTTAAAAAGATGAAGAAGGTCACTATATAATAATAAAAGGTTCAACTCATCAACAAGAAATATCGATCCTAAACATATATGCACCCAACATAGGAGCATCAATATTTGTAAAGCAGTTTCTAGGCAAACTTAAGAAAGAGACTAACTCTAACATTATCATAGCTAGGGACTTTAATACCCCACTGATAACTCTAGACAGATCATCAAGACTACAAATTTGCATGGAGAGCTAGAACCTCAATGAGACTCTTGAACAAATAAACTTAATTGATACCTACAGAACACTCTACCAAATGGCAACACAATATACATTCTACTCATCACCACGTGGGACATACTCCAAGATTGACCACATACTTGGGCTTTAATCAAGCATAAACAAATCCTAAGACTGAAATTTTGTCAAGTACCTTCTCAGACCACAGTGGAATAAAAATAAATATTAACAACAACAAAGTTTTGCAAAAACCCACAAAGACATGGACTCTAATCAGTATGTGTCCTTGGTCAATGGTGAAATCAAAACAGAGACTAAAAGGAATCTGGAAACAAATGAAAATGAAGAAACATCTTGCCAATACCTCTGGGATGCTGCGAAAGCAATAGTGAGAGAGGAATTCATATCTTTATAGACACACATGAAGAAAATGGAATGATCACAAGTCAACAGTCTAACAAGTCAACTAAGATAGCTAGTAAAGCAAGACCACAAAACCCTAGCTTCAGCAGAAGAATCAAGAACTCCAAAACAAAAGCCCAAATCCAGGAAATAAAAGACAAAAAGATAATACAAAAAATCAATGAAACAAAAAGCTGGTTCTTTGAAAGGATAAACAAGATTGATGGTCTCCTAGCCAGACTGACCAAGAAAAAGAGAGAAAAGGTCCAAATAATCTCAATCAGAAACACAAAAGATGAAGTTACAACTGACCCTGAAGTAATACAAAAAATTATCAGAGACTACTATGTACAATTATATGGAAACAAACTTGAAAACCTAAAGAAAATGGAGGATTTTCTGATATCACACAATCACACTAGATTGAAACAGTAAGACTGAGACCCTAAATAGACCAATAGCAATCAAGAAAATTGATTATGTCATAAGAAAACTACCAACAAAAAAATGTCCTAGACCAGATGGCTTTCCAGCAGAATTCTACAAAACATACAAGGAGGAGCTAATACCAATTCTATTGAAAGTATTCCAGGTGATTGAGAAAGTTGGAACTCTCCCCAAATAATTTTATGAAGGTAACATCACATTGACGCCCAAGCCAGGTAAAGACCCAACAAAGAAAGAGAACTACAGGCCAATATCTTTGATGAACATAGATGCTAAAATTCTCAAGATCCTAGCAAACCAGATTCAACAACACATCTCAGAAATCATCCATAATGACCAAGTAGGCTTCATCCCCAGGATGCAATGCTGGTTCAACATTCATAAGACCATAAATGTAATCAAATACATCAACATATGTAAAAAGGAAAATCACATGATTATATCATTAGATGCAGAAAAAGCTTTTGATAAAATCCAGCATCCCTTCTTGATAAAAATTCTCAACTGGGCTCGGTGGCTCAGCCTGTAATCCTGTGCTTTGGGAGGCTGAGGTGAGTGGATTGCCTGAGCCCGCAGATTCGAGACCTGCCTGGGCAACTTGGCAAGATCTCATCTCTACAATAAATCAAAAAAATTAGCCGGGGTTGGTAGCACACACCTGTAGTTCCAGCTACTTGGAAGGCTGAGGTGGAAGGACTGCCAGAGCCCAGCAGGTCGAGGTTGCAGTGGCCGGGAGCGACCACTGCACTCCAGTCTGGGTGACAGAGTGAGACTCCAACTCAACAACAACAAAAGAAAACCCTCAAACATCTAGGCATAGGTGGAACATACCTCAAAATATTAATAGCCATCTATGAGAAACCCACAGCTGGCATACTCCTAAACAGACAAATTTGGAATAATTTCTCCTGAAAACTGGAACAAGACAAGGATTCTCCCTCTCACCCCTCCTGTTCAACATAGTTTTGGAAGTCCCAGCAAGAGCAATCAGAGACGAGAAGGTGATCAGTGTTATTCAAATTGAAAAAAGGAAGCCAAACTCTCTCTCTTTGGAGACAACATTATTCTATATCTTGAAAACCCAAGAGAATCTGCCAAAAACCTCCTTGTACTGATAAAGTACTTTGACAAAGAATCATGGTATAAAATAAATGCGCAAAAGACAATCACATTTCTATACACCAATAATAAACAAATGGAAACCCAAATAAAAACACAATTCAATTCACAATAGCCACACCAAAAAATGAAATATCTTGGCATCTTCTTCATCAGAGTTGTAAAAGACCTTTACAATGAAAACTACAAAACACTGCTCAAAGAAATCAAAGATGACACAAACAAATGGAAAATATTCCATGCTTATGGATTGGAAGAATCAACGTTGTTAAGATGTACATTTTACCTAAGGTAATCTACAGATTTAATGCAATACCCATCAAATTGCCAGCAACATTCTCTTCAGATTTAGAAAAACAATACAGGAATTCATATGGAAACATAAATGACCAAGAATAGCCAAAACAATCTCAGAAAGAAAAAAAAAAAAAGCAGGAGGTATCACAGTCACAGACTTGAAACTATGTTATAAAGCTACAATAATCAAAACAGCCTGGTATTGATACAAGAACAGGCATATAGACCAATGGAATAGAATTTAGATTCCAGAAGCAAAATCTCAATTTCTCAACCAACTCATCTTCGACAAAGCCTCCACCACCCACTACTGGGGAGAGGAGAACTTATTCAGTAAATAGTGTTGGGAAAACTGGCTGACAACATGGAGGTTGAAACAGGACCCCTACCTATCATCATACACAAAAATTAACTCTAAGTGGATCACAGACCTAAATGTAAAACCTCAAACTGTGAGAAGCTTAGAAAATGCAGCAAACACTCTTATGGAAGTTGGATCTGGCAACCAATTCCTGTTCAACACCTGAAGTGCCCATGCTATAAGAGATAAGAGAGACAAGTGGGACCTCATCAAACTGACAAGCTTCTGCAAAGCCAAAGAAACCATGAAGAGAGCAAGGAGACAACCCACAGACTGGGAAAAGTATTTGCCAACTCCATGTCTGACAAAGGCCTAACATCAAGGATCTACAAGGAACTCAAACGTTCTGAAAATAAAAAAAACAAACAGCCATATTACAATGTGGGCTAAAGATACAAATGACACTTCTCAAAACAAGACATACAAGCAGCCAACAGATACATGAAAAAATGTTCAACCTCACTAGTCATCAAGGAGATGCAAGTTAAAACTACACTGAGATACCACCTAACTTCAGTCAAGATGGCCAACGTCAATAACTCAAAAAATAACAGATGCTAGAGAGGATGTGTCGAAAAGGGAGCATTTTTGCACTGTTGGTGGGAGTGTAAACTAGTAGAGCCCCTGTGGGAATCAGTGTGGCGATTCCTAAAAGTTCTAAAAATCGACCTTCCATATGACCCCACAATCCCCATACTGGTAATATACCCGAAATAACACAGGTCACTCTATGAAAAAGATACCTGCACAAATATATTTATTGCAGCATTGTTCACAATAGCAAGAACATGCAACCGACCGTGCTGCCCATCAAAAAAGAACGGTATTAAAAAAAATGTGGTACATATACACAATAGAATACTATGAAGTCAAAAAAGAAGAATAAAATCATGAATTTCGCATTAACCTGTTGGAATTAGAGTTTATAATACTCTGTTCTCTCACAGAAACAAAGAGCTGAGTATCACATGTTCTCACTCATAAGTGGACCTTGAACAACTAGTATATTACTATAAGAAAAGGATTTAAAGTGGCGGGAAACTGCCAGGAGCGGGGTGGGGAGTGGGGAGGCAGGATTGAGCATAGTAGTGGCTATCTGCCTGGGGAAGGGAGGTGGCACACCTCATCAATTTGTGTAACTGCACAGTGATTATTTGTATACCTAGCCCTGAATTGTACCCCACAATTTTAAATAAAAATTAAGAGGAAAAATAAAATAAAATAAATATTTATAATACTGAACATGTAGCCTGCATAATTGGAAGTTTGCAAACATCAATGGTCATTGCATATGTACACTAATGTTAATTTTGGAAAAATATATGCAAAATTAAAAAACTGTATAATTGAAGCATTCTAAAAAAGTATCAACATTCTAAAGCCATAAATTCTTCATTTCTTTAATAATATATTTACTCCATCAATGAGTATATCTTAATTTTTAAAATAACATTTATTATAAAATTGCATAAGAACACAATTTTCTAATGGCAAAAATTTTTCAAAAATTTTTATTTGAGAAAAATATGAAAACAAGAGGAAATTTAAAAATAATGATTAGGCAAATTTACAAAATCAAAATTTTTAAAGACTGCAGTAGCAGATGAAACTCTCTCTATATTACAATAATATATACTTATACATATTTGTCTCTATGATGTACTCATTAACCAGTTCATGACTAAAAGTTGGACATTTTCTTTGAAATATTTAACAACTTAAACTTACTAAGGACAGAATTATCACATTTTCTTCATCTTCATCCTTTCACTTCATGTTGTAATGTGATCTAGCCATCAAAATCCAATAGAGTTACTCATTTTGTATGACCTTTTGAAATATGTACTACATAATTTATTTTTTTATTTTCTGAATTTGTGATGGTTTATAACAATTAAGTTCTATATTAGTGCTGTCTTCAGATAAGTTATAACATAAATGATAGCAAAATTTCTTGTTTTCTATTTTACATAAATCTAATGTTCTAGTGTTAAGCATGCTAGATGTTCTAAACTACTTATTGATTGATTATTAAAGAATATGATCACTTCTAAGTTTTTTTATTTTCATTGATGAATGCAAGTGGAAAAAAGAGTTATCTATATCTACCTAAACATGTTAAGGTTAAGCAGTATTTTAAACTATACATATTATTATAATTTTAAAAATATGATTAAAATCTACATATAGTCCATGAAACAAAATACAAGTATGCACTTTTAAATTTTGTTGATATATAATAGTTGTACATATTTATGGAAGTGCATGTGATATTTTGATGCAAGCAAACAATGTGTAATAATCAGATCAGGTTATTTAGATAACCATCATCAAAAACATTAACTAATTCTTGGTGTTGGAAACATCCAAATCTTCTCTTCTACTCTTTTAAAAACAGTATTCAATACTATTACCAGTAAACATTGTTCTATTTGAGAAATTTAAAATAAATACAATGTCATCAGTATTTATCTTTAATAGATATCATGGCAGGATGATTATAGTTCCTTCAATTCTGTTTTTTCTTTCCCCAAATGTGAGATAACTGCAAAAGTACATCCTACTCTAAATAAGTGTAGTTTCCAAAATACTATTTTGGAATTTAAAATCAACTTTAGAGTTGACTGTGGCACAAGCTTACAAAGCTATGGCTCAGAAAAATGAGTACATTTTAGAACATGACAAGAAAAAAATATCAGATGCTCCCAAGGAATAGAAAAATAATTTAAAAACCAGAAAGATATGGCTCACAGGCCAAAGAACAAAACATAAGACAAAGTGAGGAGCAGCTGTTGAACTGTATCTCAGGTGTTTATAGTTCAGAATAAGACGTGCAGAAATCAAAATAAATGGAAATATAAAATTATTTCACAGAGTAAATAATTTCACAGAGTAAAATTATTTCAAAACCCTCAAATAAATGCAAAGTAAAAAAATATCAAATTGAAGTTATCTAAATTGTAGTGAAATTTAAGAAAATATCTGACTTGAAAGTATTACATCAGCCAAGCTCGGTGGCTCAGCCTGTAATCCCACGCCTTGGGAGGCTGAGGTGAGTGGATTGCCTGAGTCCATAGGTTCGAGACCCACCTGGACAACTTGGTGAGACCTCATCTCTACAATAAATCAAAAATTAGTTGGGACGTGATAGCGCACGCCTGTAGTTACAACTACTTGGAAGGCTGAGGCGAAAGGATCGCCGGAGCCCAGCAGGTCATCGAGACTGCAGTGACCAGGAGTGGCCACTGCACTCCAGTCTGGGCGACAGAGTGAGACTCCAACTTAAAAAAAAAAAAGAGAAAGTATTACATCAAAGAAAATGCATAATATATCAATAAATAGTAATGCTATATAAGCAATTTTATAATAACAGAATATTTGATAAATATCATTACAATAAAATTATAATTTATATTTATAATTTTTTACATTACTTCCAAAACATTATTAGGCCTATGAAAAATATTTTCAGTAACACTTCAATAATGGCTTATATAAGTTTAATAAAAATATGAAAATGATAGAGAAACTAACTTTTACATTCCATTATCTTTATATAAAGTAGTTTACTTTTAAGTACTCTTTAAAATCAACTACATAATGAGTGCTTACAGAAAATTAATGAGTTTTGATGCTCTGTAGACTAAGAATTGCTGGAAACAATTTTTTTTGGATACCTTTTTTATGATACTTTTTTTTCTTATCTCATCTAGTTTATTTATTATTTACTATTCTCTTCTCTCGTACTTATATTACATTCATTGAAAAAATATTTTTGGAACACTTAAAGTGTGTCATTCCTTATTTTGAATATTTTGTATATATCAATGAACAAATAAACCAGAACTCTATATCCATGAAATTTTTGATTTAATAGGAGCAGATAGTTAAAATATATATATATATTAAATAAGTAAAGCACATAATAAATTTGAAGGTGACAGTTGCTACTGACAAAATAAAACAGAGTAGAAAGGTTAAGGAATGTGGGAGATGAATGAAATTTTGAACTGCAAAGTAATTAGGGGAGGTCTCATTGTAAAGGTCACAATTAAGCTCATATCCTTCTCTCTATAATGAGAAATTCTTGTTTTACTTTTATAAGCTGATTGTTTGAGGTATTTTTAAAACTTCTTGTTTAATTTTTTTCTTGCATTTCAAAAATTTTAAGCATGTTTTACATATTTTCTTTTTTTCAAAATCTTACCTTTAATGCTTTCTTCTTCTGTTTCATGAAAAGGAACATCTCTGAAATTTGGAAAACATCAACTATACATACTTTAAAATGTTTACTTATTTTTTATTATCTAGATCTTCTTATTCTTGAATTATGAGGGCAATTTTTCTTTCATTCATGATATTTTATTTTGCATAGATTTTATCTCTATGATACTTATCTCTTGTCATCTAACAAATTGCCACAAATTAAGTGGTTTAAAATAATATGTATTTAATAACTCACAGTTTCTGTGTGTCAGAGATCTAGCCATAGTTTAACTGAGTTTTGGTGCTTTACAAAACGTCACAAAAAATCACAAGGCTATAAGCAGGTATAAGTCAAAGCTATGATTACATCAACACTTGTCTTGGAAATGATTTGTTTCCAAGCTTTCTTGGGTTGTTGGCAGAATTCAACTCCTTACATATATAGAAATTAGCTCCTATTTTTTTTCTGACTACTGACAAGAGGTCACTCTCAGATCTTAAAACTTCCCACATTTTCTTGGAACATATCCCTCTCCATTGACTGATTTAAAACATGGCCTCTAATTTTTCAAAGCCAGCAAATAATTCATTGTTTTAAGGCATTCTAAGAAGACAGAATCTGGAAATAACATAATGTAAATGTGATAGTGACATCACATCAACATTGTCATATTCTGTTGGTTAAAAACAAGGCATGGAATATTTCCACACTAAAGAAGAAAACGTGATCATGGAAGACAAGAGCATAGGGCCATTTTAGGTTCTGCCTGCCACAATGACAAATGTGAATGCTTCTGTTTAGGTCTTGTCATTTTCAACAGGAAGTGAGGTGTCCTAATTTCCTTCACTTCAACAAAATTTGGGAGTATTGACCTTTCTAATATAGAAAATTAATTTTCTATACCTAGTATGTATAGGTACCACATTCCACTGGTATTCTATGGAATGAAGTCATCATTTGGTCTCCAACCTCGTCTAATTATAAGTGGAATCATGAAACTTGTAGTTTAATTCTAATTAGACTAGATAATAGAAACAACTTAAAAGGTTTTCTTTTTTTTAATGTATTGTTATTTATTTTAATGATGTGGTCTACAATTCAGGATTTGGTAGAGAAGTGGTCATCATACAGGTAAAGTCTAGATCTCCCTTTGGTCCTCACTTCACCTGGTTTTAGATCAGTTACCCTTGTTAATGCTATGAACTCTTCCTTCCCTCCCCTGGCAGTTTCTCACTACTGCCAATCCCTTTCTTATAGTATTATAATAAAGGTTCAGGGTCCGCTTATGAGTGAGAATGTTTAGTATTCAGTTCTCTGTTTTTGTGATAGATCTTTGAGCATTATAGACTCTAAATCCATCCAAGTTGTTATAAAATCCAAACATAAACAAATTTTATAAGATCAAAATATGGCCATGGACCTTCGCAGACCACAGTGGAATAAAAATAAATATCAACACAAACAAAATTCTCCCAAAACCCACAAAGACATAGACACTTAAATAGCATGATGTTGAACAATTCCTGGGTCAACATAGAAATCAAAATGGAAATTAAAATATTCCTGGAAACAAATTAAAATAAAGACACATCTTACCAAAACCTCTGAGATACTGTGAAATCAATACTAAGAGGGTAATTTATATCTCTGTGTGCATACATCAAGAAAATAGAAAGATAACAAGTTAACATTCTAACAAATCACCTAAGGGAGCTGGAAAGACAATACCACAAAAACCTTAACTTCAGCAGAAGAATACAGATCAAAATGTAAAAGTCCAAATATGGGACATAGAAGACAAAAATTCCATAGGAAAAATTTAACAAAACAAAACGAAAAATTGGTTCTTTGAAAAGATAAACAAGATTGATGGACCCCTAGCCAGAATGATCAAGAAAATGACAAAAAAATCCCAAACACAATCAGAAATGCAAAAGATCAAGTCATGACTGACCCCAAAGAAATACAAAAGATTATCAGAGATTACTCTGCACACATGCATGAAGACAAAATCAAAAACCTAAATGAAATGGAGAACTTTCTGACCTCACATAACCCCCCAAGGTTGAAACAAGAAGAAATTCAGACCCTAAATAGATCAATAACAACCCAAAACTTTGACCCAGTCATAAGAAACCTACCAACCTAAAAAAAAAAAAACAAAAAAAAAACCCTGGATCAGACAGCTTTCCAATGGAATTCTGCAAAACATACAAGGAAAAAACATTTTCTTACTAATATGATAATTTTAAATTGATATGTTATTTTGGTATTTTTCTCTTCATGCCACCAACCATTTCACTTATACTATGAATGCCAGTATGCAACACATTATAAAATGTATCCTCGCTGCATGCTTTTTTATAAACATAAATGCCTCTAAATGTTTGCTAAATTAATAGAACTAATCCTATTAATGATGTATATATAATTGAACTCATTAGTTTGAGATTGAAAATTTTCTCTATCGGCTTGAAAGTTAGTTCCTACATTCTGTAAGTTAAATTTTCTAATATTCTGGTTGTTTTATTATTCACAGCATTATTTTGAGATAAGGTCTTACTGTCACCCCGGATAGAGTTCAGTGACACCACAAGGCTCATCACAGCCTCGACTTCCTGGGCTCATGTGATCCTTTACCTAAGCCTCTTGAGTAGCTGTGACTACAAGTATGTACCATTATGCAAGGCTAAATGTTTCATTTTAGTAGAGTTTGAGGTCTTGCTGTGTTGCCTTGGCTTGTCTCGAACTACTGGGCTCAAATGATCTTCCTGTCTCAGTCTCCCACAGTGCTATGATTACAGTCATAAACCACCAAGTTCAGCCAATTTTGGTTATTGTCTGAAGTAATCTGAAGTTATTATCTGAAGTAACCTAAAGATAGACTGAAATAATGGTAGGAATTCAAAAGTATGTCTTTACTAATACTCCAGTCTCTTGTCTCATTATAAATGGAAGCATGGAACTTATTGCCGGAGACCAGCTCTAGCCGGGTTCAGGGTACCCCAAAGGTGGAGACGGTGTCAGCAATTGGGAGGAAGAAGAGAGAAAGAGAGAGAGAGAAAGAAAGAGACTGGACTCCGGTCTAACGCAGAAGCGATGTGTGTTATTGGGAATTACAACAGGTCTTTTATACACAAAGTCAGATGTGGGAGGGGCGTCCCCCATCCACCAGAAACCTTAATCCATGAAAACTTAATCAATGATTGCCTTTAAACCCTTTTCATATGACAATCTTAAAATCCCATAACAAAGGATAACCTAATCCGTGACTGACATATTCTATAAACCTTTTTCATCCTAAGCTGATTGATTTATGCCAAATTAAACAATTCTATAGAAGCCTAAGTATTTATTTTACAAATGAAAGTGGCCCATCCCAGAATGTTTGGAATGTGGCCCAGTCCAAAGTTCACAGTGGGCTACCTGCAAGTAACCCAGCCGCATTCTTTCAACAAAATGGCTGTCTTCGAAAACTATATTCTACAATTTACACCTTCAATAAATCCTAAGATCATGACCCAGAAGCCTGTGACCAATACTAAGGCTCTTAGATGTGACACGAGTTTGAATTATAAGTTGTGTGGAAGCCAAAACTGCAGTTTGCGGAAGAATGGGAGCAGTGAGCTTCTAAAGTTAGCTTGTGTACATCCTGGTCTCAGAGTTTTTATGTTTTGAGCTCACAGGAGCTTAATCTGGTTAGTGCTGAGTAGAAAGGGGGAGGAAATGGGGTCAAATAGCTCCCGAACACATCCTAGTGGTCTCGGGGTCAACGGCCCTTCCTGATCCCTAACGCTCAGTGGGCCTCCATGGCTGTCTCCCAACATCTCCCCCTTTTTTATTTTTGCACGAAACCGTGAAACTCCATATTGAGCTGACTCTTCTTTAGCACTCTGAAGATGATTGGGAGTAAACACAGCAACAAAAGAATCACTGCTCCACAAATGTCCACATTGTTGAGTATAGACATTAATGTTTTTTGGTTAGCAAATGATGCCTGAATTTCTTGATGTAATTCAGTAAGGTCTATGCTCAGGTTCCAAATTCCAAGTTACTTTGTCCCAAGTATGGACAGATTTAAACTCAGAGTGACATTGGAGAGCCAATTTCTTTTTTAAGGTCACAAGTTCTTACCCTACTGCTAAAACTCCTTCCTCCAAAGCACTAACCTTACTTTCCAACTTCTGGTCTATGACTTCCTTAATAGCTATGGCAATAGAAATGTTTTTATACAGCCGATCAGCAAACATAGTTGTATGAACTTCCCTAGATAATGCTATAGCTCAAAAGTAGCTATTAAAGCTGTAACTCCTAAAATTAAAAGTAGCCAAAAATCTTTTCTGTCTTTCTAAAAGAGCATTAACCTCATACAATATCTGTAAACCATATGCATCAATGAGATGACAATTATACAAGAAACATCAAATAAGATGGCTGCTCAAGAATAACAAAACCTTCATAAAAGGCATTAGGTAAACAATTAGTTAAAAATACACCGAGTACAAGACACCTTATAAACACTGCTATGATACTCAATTTTAACAACTTAGTACTTATTTTATACTAAAAACACGTAAGAGAGCTGCAAGCATCCCTAATGTGGTACTGCAGAGATTGTCCAACAGGCCTAGACAGGCTGACTGGTTGAAGGGCTGTGAGGGCTCTCCACAAATGAGGTTGAATGGCTTGTCTGGTACCCATTCATTGGAGTGCCTTCTAGTTTCAGCAAGTGTAGAGCCATTAAAACCCCATTCATTAATATATAGTCTTTCACCAGGTACAGTATAGTCCACCTTAGAGTTATAAGCACAGTCTCTCCATTTCAGGAAGCCAGTATCTCGCTGGATGAGTGACCAGTCCTTTTCCATATCATTGAAGGGGCACGCAGGTATGCTGAGAGGTGGTGTCCATTAAACACAATTGAACAGTTAGGGTCACAGCTGTGATTGAGCAAAGACATACTAGGATACAGGCCAACACCCACTTCCTGCATCTCTGCAGTACAGATGGTGAAAGAGTTGCAGATCCCCTTGTCCTGGGTTTGGCATCGGATACAGTCACACTTAAAGCAGTATTGGTCCCTCAGCTGCTTCCAGCACTCCTCACTGGTCATCAGCATATCCAGGTAGCAGATGGTGAGCTCTTCTCCCATCTCGATGTCTCGGACTGCATGCAGTAAGTTTGTCTTATGTTTTTGGTCCTGCATTCTTTTCTCCTCTCAGTTGTTAAAGACTTTAAAGGCTATGTCCAATAGTTATAGTTGAGGGGTTTGTGGGCCCTTTTCTAATTTTTGGAGTTTGCACCAGTGCTGACTGAGAGATAAAATACATCCAAAAGAACTTGTCCTTCCAGTCTAGTCTGCTTATTAACAACTATTTTGTAGTTAGCTAACAGGATTCACATATGATTCCTTTACTTCAGTCTGGGAAATTTGAACTTGAGAGAAATTTATCATAAGAAGACAACAAAGAAGAATTTTTAACATTCTTTTGTCTGAGCCACGCCCTTGATAAGGGGGGGTGAGAAGTCTGGAGGTTGGGGTTAGGTGCCATGGTCTTTGGCACCCACCCCTTCTCCAAAGGTAAAAGAGAAAGACTGGAGGCTGGGGTCAGGTGCTGTGGCCATTGGCACTTGCCCCTTCTCCGAAGGTAAAAGAGAAAGACTGAAAGTCAGAACTATGCACCACAGACGTAGATGCCTGCCCTTCCTTCCCAGATAAAAGTGAAGGGACTCACAGAACAGATTACAAGAAACAAGAGTAGTAGGGAAGGCAGGAATTGTAGTTGTAGGAGGAATAGGAGAGGACAAAGGAAGTGAAAACCCTTATTTTCTTTACATTTTTCTCCGGTCTATTCCTTTGATTCAACAGGATTCATGCCACCTGTCTCAGTCTTTGGGTTAGCCAATACCAGACCGGTCTTTCCTCTCTACAACATGAACATGTCCTTTTATGCCCTGTCTGTTCCTTCCAAGTCCCTTTAAGGAATCGCATCCTATTTGTAGCATTTGCGCTGACACCTTGTCATCTGGACTATACAGGAGTATGCCCATTTGAGCAAGAATATCACGTCCCCAAAGTGTAATGGGAATGAAAGGAATGATGTAGGGACAAAAGGTTCCTGAAGTTTCGTTATCTGTCCAATTTAAGATTTGAGAACTTTTGGCTACAGAGGGTGCTCGACCAATACCAATGAGTCCTGATGGGGCTACTTGTGTTGGCCAGGAAGACGACCAGTCTTTCCCAGCAATACAAGAAACACCAGCCCCTGTATCTAGCAGACCTTTAATTTTAACTCCCTGAATATATAAATCTTTTACAGGTCTGGAGTTAGCAATTTCCTTGGGTAAGGTTAGTTGGCTGTCAACTGATTCATATATTCCTTTTCCTAACAACATATTGCTAGAAATATGAAACTGATTTGGCTCCCACTGCTGGTTAATAGCCCTCTGGATCCTAACCTGATCTTCAAATTCAGTTTTCCATAGTAAATAGTCTCCTCCTGGCAAACAGCTTTTAGCAAGTTGTCGCCAATCTTGTGGTGTCATCCACCGAGTGGCAAATTGCTCCATAATAGTAATAGTACAAGGAGCTGTAGGACCATACTGAGTACAAGCCTCTTTAAGTTCCTTAATTTATTTATATGGTAGCGGATCCCAGTGAGGTACCTCATTTACTGTGCCTTCTTCCATATAAATAACTGGAAAGCAAGAAGACAAGGTAAAATCTCCCTCTTCTTCTGTCTTTTTTCTGGCTCCCTGCATACCTACATTAGCTGGAGACACATAACCAGGTGTGAATTTTGGTGTTTTCATCTTATTTCTAGTAAAGGGTATGGAAGGAGGTGCCTTGGCAACATTAGCAAGATTTTTTCGCTTATGATACCCAATCACTTCCTCCTCCAACTCCATTTCCTCCTCTGGGAAAAATTCATCATCTAAAGGAGGTGCTGAGGCTGCGGCCAGCAGGGGAGTGTCTTTATTTTTGACCGGAATTTTAGAGAAATCGTGCTGTGGATTTAAAGCATCTCGGATAATATTCCATAAAGCTAAGGCATACAAAATGCAAAAGGCAAGCCAATTGGTTCCTCTATCAGACAATATGTTCAAAATACTAGTAGACATGGTCTTTTCTTTAGATTCACTCTGGCCCATGATTCTATCATGGCTCTTAAACTGCTCACCCTTCCTTGCTCTGCCTGTCTCTACAGAGGGGTCCAAGCACCCTGGGTCCTATCCATCCCAACAAAGAAAAAGAAAGCTTACCTTGAGGTCCCACATTCAGGTGCCACTTGCCGGAGACCAGCTCCAGCAGGATTCAGGGTACCCCAAAGGTGGAGACGGCGTCAGTGACTGGGGGAAGAAGAGAGAAAGAGAGAGAGAGAAAGAAAGAGACTGGACTCCGGTCTAACGCAGAAGCGATGTGTGTTATTGGGAATTACAATGGGTCTTTTATACACAAAGTCAGATGTGGGAGGGGCGTCCCCCATCCACCAGAAACCTTAATCCATGAAAACTTAATCAATGATTACCTTTAAACCTTTTTCATATGACAATCTTAAAATCCCATAACAAAGGATAACCTAATCCGTGACTGACATATTCTATAAACCTTTTTCATCCTAAGCTGATTGATTTATGCCAAGTTAAACAATTCTATAGAAGCCTAAGTATTTATTTTACAAATGAAAGTGGCCCATCCCAGAATGTTTGGAATGTGGCCCAGTCCAAAGTTCACAGTGGGCTACCTGCAAGTAACCCAGCCGCATTCTTTCAACAAAATGGCTGTCTTCGAAAACTATATTCTACAATTTACACCTTCAATAAATCCTAAGATCATGACCCAGAAGCCTGTGACCAATACTAAGGCTCTTAGATGTGACACGAGTTTGAATTATAAGTTGTGTGAAAGCCAAAACTACAGTTTCTGGAAGAATGGGAGCAATGAGCTCCTAAAGTTAGCTTGTGTACATCCTGGTCTCAGAGTTTTTATGTTTTGAGCTCACAGGAGCTAAATCTGGTTAGTGCTGAGTAGAAAGGGGGAGGAAATGATTTCAAATAGTTCCTGAATGCATCCTAGTGGTCTCAGGGTCAACGGCCTTTCCTGATCCCTAACGTTCAGTGGGCCTCCATGGCTGGCTCCCAACAACTTATAGTTTAATTCCAATTAATTATATTTGTGGCAGGATGCAGCAAAGGCTCAAATATATTTCTTATATGATTGAGTGAATAAACAGAAACACATGTAGCTGATTCAGGATTAGCAGTTGGCCTCATGGTAATCACCTGTGATAACTCCCACTAGCCCAGGGCAGGAAAGGAGTTGATAGCAGTTAAAGGTATTTCCTTTTGAAAGGAAAGTTGCAACTTTAAAGACTCACCAGGCACCCAGGCAGGTTTTGTTTAACAAAGGCCAAATGACCCAGAGACTGGCTATTTCATGGAAATGGAAGAGTCTTATCTAAAACCCCCCTTCTGAAGTTGACGGTTTACAAGCCTGCTATTCCTGGAAAACCATTTGTTCCTTGAAAAATCTGATTTTGCTGGGTACAACCTTGTAAGATTCCAAAGGAAGTATGTAATCACTCAACACAACTACCCCCTTATCTAAACAAGGGTATAAGACCCCACTTCTCCTGTTCTGGGGTACTTGAGCTTGATTTGGACACATGAAATTCTTGGGCCCGCTGTGCTAGCCAGCGTAATAAAATGCTACTTCCTATAATAGTCTTGGTGTCACGATCTCTCTATTTTTCCTGCTACATATTGGGGCTGATAAAAATTTTCCCTAGGCACTCTTATTTCATTCTCACTTGTATTTATTTATAATTTTATTGATTAGATTTTCATTTATTTCATGCCATCATGATTACTCTAAAAGTATATTGATGGGAGATACATTAGATATCATAGTATACTAGAACATTTTCATTTATTCTTGACCTTGGTAAAATAACATAAATTGTTCAGCACAATGTTTAAATTTAATCACCATTTTAATGTTTATTTTACCATTCTATATCTATAAGCTTAGAAATTTCCATTTTTGTTATGACTATATGCATAGTATTTTAACTATTTATATATCACATGATAATAAAATCATTATTATTAATTTACTTATATATGTCAAAATCTATCTGCTAATTCATGTGATTTAATTTTTATATTAAAAAGTTTAGGCTGGGCTCAGTGGCTCAGCCTGTAATCCCAGCACTTTGGGAGGCTGAGGCAAATGGATTGCCAGAGCCCATGGCTTCGAGACCAGCCTGGACAACTTGGCGAGACTTGTCTCTACAATAAATAAAAAAATTAGCTGGACGTGGTAGTGTGTGCCTGTAGTTCCAGCTACTTGGAAGACTGAGGCAGAAAGTTCACTGGATCCCAGCAGATTGATAGTGGGGTGGCTGTGAGTGTACCATTGCACTCCAGCCTAGGTGAAAGAGTGAGATTTCAATTAAAAAAAAATAATTTAGAATAGTTTAAAATCAACATTGCAGATATCACTAATTAATTGGAATTATACCTTCTGAACTTTTTTATTAAGCATTAATCAGCGTAGTTTCAATGAAAAATGATGTCTCATTCTCTTCATTGTTTTTATTAATAAATTATAACCTTAGGATTAACTATTAATTTGCTGTTTCAATACTTTTGAGTTTAACAGCTTTAAACGTTTTAAACTAGAATTTTTATGACAATATGGAATTAAATTAGTTAAATTTTACTAAACTTAACACTGGTATTGATGTTACCAGTTGAATTAAAAAAATGTTATTAATCATTTAAAAACTAATTCAAATTGTGAGTCAATAGGGTGAAGTTATTTTATACTATACTGTGTGTAGAAGTAGGAAACTGTGAAATTGAGAGAAAGAAGTCTAAATCAATAGTTAAAAATTTACTTTTAGAAGAAAAAATGTTAATTCACAAATAACACTAAAAGTGTTATGTTTTCACAGACATGTGAAAAATACAATTCATACATGAGGTGGGATGGAGAAAACATATTTAAAGAGCTGTGGATATATTAAGATAAAAAGTAATGCTGCAATGCAAATTTCTATTTATTTTACAATTCCATTTTAAATTGCAACTGCTGGCAAATTAGAACAGTATATGTTATTTTTTTCTGATATGATATTCATTTCTAATTTGCCAGTCTGAAATGTGTTATGTTAATCATTTTTCTTCCCTTTAATGTGCTGCAACATTTTTACAAAACAGGTTCAATATTTATGTGTTTTTTCCAAGTTAAAAAGGAAAGAGCAGTCAATAAATGGAAGCAGATATAATTATGTTACTTTTTATTCCAATTTTTTGATAAAAATATATTTTAGTCACCAGATATTATTTACTGTAACATTGCATTGTTACTTTGATTTTACAATAATGTAGTATCATTACTAAATCCAATACCTTTTGTGATTGAAAAAAAAAATGATAGCTCTATGTAAATGTCTTTCAGAGCACATTTTCAGTTATATGGGGACCAGAAAACCACTGGAGAATATCTCTACTTTCAATTTAACTGATATTATCTTTCTTTCTATTTGTTGTAACCTCATCTTGAAGAGTCACTGATGTAGTCTTTCTGAATTCTTAGCAATTACTTTGAAAGCAATATTAACCATACTTTAAACTCTAGCTATGTTACTAAAAACAAAATGCCAAGGTTTGTTTCACACAGTTCACAGTAAATCTAAGAAACTCAAACAATTAAGAGTAAAGAAAAATAAAAATTAATGCCACCTTCAGACTCATATTCTCCTAGAGAAAACTTTAACATTAAAAAAGTTTATAAATGTTTATTCAAAAAAGCAGCTTTTTTGTAATAATGGAAAAAGAGAGATAGTACAGCATATGCATTAAAGGGGAAGACAGTGGAATTACTACAGATACACTAGTGAGAAAAAAGACATTATCAATGACCACATGCCAATAATTTTTAAGACTAAAGTTAAATGTAGAAATAGCTAGGAAAAAAAGTATCAAAAAACCTCACTCAAAATGAAATAAAAAATATAACTTACCTTATGAATTTAATAAATTCATGCAAGTATTAAGTAACTGCACATTTTTTTAAAAAGCCAATGTGAGATAGTGAGATAGTTTTTTTGTTGTTGCTGCTGTTTTGAATCAGGGTCTAATTTTTGTCACCCAGGCTGGAGTGTAGTTTCACAATCATGGTTCACTGCCAGCCTTCAACTTTTGAACTAAAGCCATCCTCCCATCTCAGGATCTTGAGAAGCAGTGACTAAAGGCATGTACCACTATGTCCTACAATTACAAAAAATAAATTTAAAAAATCCTAGAGACAAGGTCTCACTATGCTGCCCTGGCTGGTCTGAAACTCCTGGATGCAAGTGACCCTTTTATCTTACTCTTCAAAGTGCTAGAATTATAGGCATGAGCCATTGAAACTGGCCCAAAGTCAGTTTTATATGACAAATCCTTCAACTTTAAGATGCTCATCCCAATTATACATTTTGAGAAACCCTCAAAAACACACAGATACATAAAAATTAAACAACTTGCTCCTAAACAATTTTGAAGTAAGTAACAAAATTAAGAGAGAGATTTTTAGAAATAAATATATTTAAAACAATGAAAATAAAGATGCAACATACCAAAATCTCGGGGTTGCCACAAAATCAGTGCTGAGAGGGAAGTTTATACCATTACACACCTACGTCAAGAAACTAGAAAGACCTTAAACAACCAAATACATCAGCCAAAGAAACCAATAAATGAAGAACAAACTAAACCCAAATCTAGCAGAAGAAAAGAAATAACCAATGTCAACACAGAACTGGACAAAATTGAGACAACCCACACATACACATAGAAACACAGACACACATATTCACATAAAAATGTAGTTATTTGAAACGCTAAACATGATAGGCCTCTGCTCAGATTAATAAGAAAGGGAGAGAGAGAGAGAGAGAAAGGGAGAATTCAAATAAATACAGTCAGAAATGAAAAAGGGGACATTGCAACTGATCCTGAAGAAATTTTTTAAAAAAGATTTACAATGACTATTACAAATATGTGTACATGTGTAAGTTAAAAATCTAGAGGAAATGAATAAATTCCTGGAAACAACCTACCAAGATTGAAACAGGAAGAAACTGAAAAACTGAACTGACAAATAATAAGCCACAAAAATGAATCAGTAATAAAAAATCCTAGCTATAAAAAAGTATTGGATCAGATGGATTTACAGCTAAATTCTACTAGTACCAGGAAGAACTGGTACCAATCATACTAAAGGTATTCCAAGCAATTGAGAAGGAAGGACTTCTTTCTAACTTATTCTATAAGATCAACATCATCCTGATACTAAGAAAAAAGACAAAGACACAGCAAAGGTAGAAAATTACAGGCCAATGTCCCTGATGAAATAGATTAAAAAATCCCCAACAAACTACCAGCAAACCACAACATACAGCACATCAAAATGACCACTTACCATGTTCAGGTGGGCTTCATTCCCAGGATACAATGCTAGCTCAATATACACATATTACTTGTACACAGAAGTAAAAACAAGAACCACATGATTATCTCAATAGATCCATAAAAAGCATTTTATAAAATCCAACATCTCTATAATGAAAATTTTCAACCATCTAGGCATTAAAGGAACAGTTCTCAAAATAATAAGAGTCTTCTATGGCAAACATGCACTCAACATCATATTTAATGGGCAGAAATTGGAAACATTCTACTTAAGAACTGAAACAAAACAAGGATGTATGCTCTTATCACCCTTATTTAACTACTTACTGGAAGTTCTAGCCAGAGCAATCAGGCAACAGAAATAAAAGGTATCCAAATAGGAAAAGAGGAAGTTACAATGTCTCTCTTCACAGATAATATAATTCTATGTCTAGAAAACCCTAAAGGCCCCACCAAAAGATTTTTTTTTTTTTGTCTTGATAAATGATTTCAGCCGGGCTCGGTGGCTCAGCCTGTAATCCCGCGCCTTTGGGAGGCTGAGGTGAGTGGATTGCCTGAGCCGGCGGGTTCGAGACCCGCCTGGGCAGCGAGACCTCATCTCTACAATAAATCAAAAAAAAAATCAGCCGGGCGTGGTAGCGCATGCCTGTAATTCCGGCTACTCAGAAGGCGGAGGCGGAAGGATCGCCGGAGCCCAGCAGGCGAGGCTGCGGTGGCCGGAAGTGGCCACTGCACTCCAGTCTGGGCGACCGAGTGAGACTCCAACTCAAAAAAAAAAAAAAGAAAAAAAAAAAATGATTTCACTAAAGTCTTGAGATATAAAATCAGTGCTCAAAAATCAGTTGTATTTTTATACACCAACAATGTCCAAACGAAGAACCAAATCAAGAATATAATCCCACTTATAATAGTACTAAAAATTTTAAAATACTTCAGAATACATCTCACCAAATGGGTCAAAGATTTTTACAACAAGAATAACAAAAAACTGCTGAAATAATTCAAATATAATATAAAGAAATGGAAGAAAATTCCATAATCATGAATTGGAAGAATCAATATCATTATAATATCCACAAAGCAATCTATAGATTCAACACAATTCCAAAGTCAAAGCAATTCTTACCAAAAAGAACAAAGCTGTAGACATCACAATGAAAAAATGCAAAACTTTACTACAAAGCTACAGTAACCAAAACAGCCTGATATTGGTCCAAAAACATGCAGTATTCAATGTAACAGAATAGAGAACCCATAAGTAAAATAGCTAATTGACAACCAACTCATCTTTGACAAAGTCAGCAAAAAACAAACATTGAAGAAAGGACAATCAATTTATAAATGTGCTGGGATAACTGGCTAACCATACACCTACAAATGAAACTGGACCTCTACTCCTCATCATATACAAAAATTAACATAAGCTGCGATAAAGACTTAATATAAGACCTCATACTATTAAAATCCTTGGAGAAATCATAGGAAAACTCTCCTGAACATTGACCTAAGCAATGAATTCATGACCAAGTTCTCAGAATAAATGCAGCGAAAAACAAAATTGACAAATGGGACCTCATTAAAAAAAAGGAACTTATGCAGCACAAAAGAAATCACAAACAGAGTAAACAGAAAACAAGAGAGTGAGAGAAAATATTTGTAAACTATGCATCTGAAAAAGCTTTAATCTCAATAATCTATAAGAATCCCAAATGAATTGACAGGAAAACAAAACAAAAAACAAATAACCTCATTACAAAGTAGGTGGAACATTAACAAACACTTCTCAAAGGAAGACATACAAGCATCCATACAAGTGGCCAATACATAGAAAAACATGCTCAGTATCACTGATTATTAGAAAAATGCAAATTCCAAACACAGTCGAATACGATCTCATACCAATCAAAACGGCTAGTATTAAAAAGTCAAAAAACAACAGATGGTGAGACTGAAGAGAAAAGAGAATGCTCATAACTGTTAATGGGAATGTAAGCTAGTTCAGACACTGTGGAAAGCAGTTTGGAGATTTCTCAAATAACTAAAAATAGATTTATCATTTGATTTAGCAATCCCAGCAGTGGGTATATAGCCAAAAAGCATAATTGTTCTACCAAAAAGGCACCTTCACTCATATGTATATTGCAACACTATTCACAATAGCAAAGGCATAGAACCAACATAGGTACCCATTAATGGTGCACTGGATAAGGAAATGTGGTTAATATACAGCATGAAATATTGCACAGTCATAAAAAAAAATCTTGTCCTTTGCAGCAACATGGATACAGCCAGAGGCCATCATGCTAAGTAAATTATCACAGAAACAGAAAAAGTTGAATATAACATAGTCTCACTTAAAGTTTTAGTTAAAAGCTGAGTATACATAATCATTAAAGATGGACAAAAAGGGGCAAAGAGGGAGTATTATGCTTAGTACCTAGGTGATGAGCTCAAAAGAAGTTCAATCCTCACCCACATAATAAACCTGCATATGTGCCATTTTAATCTAAAAGAAAACAAACAAACAAACACAAAGAGTGGTCTCTTTTCTCTAATAGTGGAATTAGCTTAACCTTATAGTTAAACCAGTCAAAGCATTAGAGGCCAATTTCCTCAGATACAGAGTTGCAAAATGCATAAGAGAGAAAAGCAAATTAAATCAACTGTGATTTTAAAACTAATATATGAAATTTATATTTTATATAATATATAAAAATTATATTTTATACAATATATAAAAATGAGGTCCATTAGTCTCATTTTTCAACAAGGCATATTTTAAAAAATACCTATAAATGTCACATACCACATCAATCATCAGGACAATTTATCCCAAATGGAAAAATAATGAAAGTGTTTCCTTTAAAATTATAAGTGATATAAAGATGGTCACAAAATTGCTTCTAGTTTTTATGATATTGGAGTTCCTAGTCAGTGAAATAAAACAAGAAAAAACAATTAAGATAGAGTTTTGAAAAGAAGTAAATAAAACATCTACTTCAGACATTTTCATTATTGTTTGTTTAATAATAAATCTTAAAGAGTCTACAGACACATTAGAAATAAAGGGAGAGTTTGGCAACTCAGTTTGAGACATACATAATACATAAAGTCAGTTGCATTTTTTACATTTAAAGTAAACAACTAAATAATTTACTTTTGGATTGCATACTATTTATTTTAGTATTGAGCATACACATTTTCTAAGCATTAATCTAACAAAAATGTGACTAAAAAAAGTTATCAAAGATTTTTTTTTGAGTTGAAGTCTTACTCCGTCACCCAGCTACAGTGCAGTGGCGCACTCACCACCACTCCAGCATTGACCAGCTGAGCTCCAGCGATCCTTCTGTCTTAGCCTTCCAAGTAGCTGGAACTACAGGCGTGCACTACCACGCCCAGCTAATTTTTTGATTTATTGTAGAGATGAGGTCTCGCCAAGATGCCGGACTGGTCTTGAACCAGAGGGCTCAGGTAATCCACGCCCCTTGGTCTCCTAAAGTGTTGGGTTTCCAGGCTGAGACACTGAGACTGACCAAATACTTTAAAAAGATGAAAAAACTTAAATAACTTTTATGTGTACATATACACCTGTGTAGTCACAATGATATATTAACATACAGTCTATACTATTACTATGTGTTAATATAGTAACATTATAATATTATATATGTGGTTTTATAATTTTTATGATTAACAACACAATATCACAAAACGTAAAATGTTCTGAAATTAAGCTATAGATCCAATAGTATTACAATGACATTTTTATGGTGCTAGAAAATATGTTTTTAAGTATATATGACAGAATTGAAGGTCAAAAATGAATAGCTAAGTACCTTAAGAAAATTAGAAAGAGATGACTTCTTTTACCAGAATATATATTCTGTAAAAATACATTAATAGTTAAAATATTGTGTTTTAGGTATATGATTATTATGTCAGTGAAATTAACCAGAGATCCAAGAAACATATCCACACATATAAAACTTTAGTATGTCAAATATATTTCATATAAGATAATTTATTATATTACATATAGGAAAAAGAGGTGAGGTTTAACGGAGTTGGAAGTCTACTATCAACATAAATATGAAATTGGATCTCTAAAACACGTTGCATAATCTATGCAGCATTCACTAAAGCTAATAATACCAAAAACAACATTTTAACTTCATTAATAAGCAATAATACTTAATTTTTTTAGCATTAAATAGCAATAGTTGTTTTTTTTTTTTTCAGTTGGAGTATTACTCTGTCACACAGACTGGAGTGCAGTGGCACACTCACGGTCACGCCAGCGTCGAAGATAAGGGTAGATTTTTTATAATTAAAAATATTTTTTCAAAGACTCTCATTTTAAAATGTCTGATAATACCATATTTGAATTCACAGGATGTCATATACAGGAACCTTGGTTGTGTAGATGAGCACAGACATATACCAAGAGTGACATGCAATACAAGAATAATGCATTTTTATTTTATTATAAAATGGAAGCGAGAGAGGAGATAGCCAGAAGCTGGTTAGACAGACAGAGAGGGAGGGTCTTGAAGAGACTTAACACCTGCAGGAACGCCCCCTGCACCACCCTCATTATATAATTGTTGGGTGAAAATGTGGTTAGTGTGTTTAAGAACATCCTGTCAACCCAGGATGTACTGCTAAAAGGGACTTTTGCAGTTTAAACGCAGGCGCAGTAGCTTAGCTAAATATCCTAATTTGACCCTGGTTTATTATAATATCATTAACATGGCATTTGCATTGTGGGTTTACCCCCCAAGTGGGATTTTCTGTGGTACTTATGGGTAATATAGTCATGGAGTAACTTTCGTCGAAGACCCGCATGTACAATAAGAATTGGAACTCAGGAAGAAAGGGACAGATAAGATGTAAATGAGAGAAACACTCTCAGAAAAGATGAGATAAAAACCACACACACAAAGCTACACCTTAGCCCTTCAAGCTTTATTCACTTGGTTAATAAACTTTTCAGGATATACGTTATTAAGGCAATATGAACTTTTCCCTATTGGAATACTATCAACTTTATCCACTAAGACTCGGGTAGCCCATTTGCTTACTACATTAAGACCTCAATTCCAACTGGACTGTCCCATCTATAATTATAAAATTTATACTTGGAACAGGGATACTTTCATAACAATGTCTCACCAAATAATAGGTACAATGTGTCAAAAACCATTGAGAGAAGATTCAATAGATCCATACACCTTCCTCAAACACTTATGTCCTCAATTTGAATGGTCATATAGAAAAGGAGGGTTCCACCTACAAATTAACCCTTCTCATTTTTGTGGATGCTGGCAACTAACCAGCAATATACTCTTCATGGAAATTAAGGGAGGGGAATGCTTATGCAAAGACTGGAGTGTAGAGTTGTTCTTCATACAACTAGTCCAATTCACGTCCACCCCTAAGGTGTGTATGCATGAACAGAGCCTATGTCTTCCTCCAGCACCCACACCACTACCTCTGAGTGCTCTAGCTCAAATTCAAGTACTCCAATGCAATTTTTCGATTTCTATATGGGAAGACTCAACAAAGCAACAAGGCCACCAATCTAGGAGGTTCAGAGGCAGTCTCAGCTATGGGCGAGGGATTGGTGTTCATGCAGGTAATCACCACTAAATCCTGTCAATGGACCCCCTCCACACACACACATGGATGGAGGTTGTGCTAGCATCCATGGGGGACGTCATGAGTATCTGAAGACAGGGAGAGTGAGGGGCACCCCCGTTCATTTGATCCCACTCATGCATGTCAGTCATAGAGAGGAAAACTAAGGGACACTTTTCTTTTGCCTCTGTCTCATTTAAAATGGGCAATAGACCATCTGCATCAACAGTTTGCACTTCTTTAGAGTGCATCCTGTCACACTAGGACTCCTTTCATCTTCAGTAGAGGCATGGCCTGGTTACAAATTATGGGATGTGAAAATCTGAACTCCAAAGGGAAATATCAATTACAACACAATCTCACAATTAAACCTTTTGTAGACATAGGATAAATGGTCTGAGGTTTCCTATGTACAGGATTTCACCATGGTTCAACCAGCCTACCCTCCAAGAGGTGAAGAGGAAAAATATATATTAAAGACCATGTTTCCTTTTCTGATAAATCTCTCAAATTAAATCTATACCAAGAGTACCAGTCCCCCTCCCAGACAAAAGTAAAGGGATCACACATGTTAATTAATCCTGAAAAACAGTCTGTTGTTGTTTTAATCTGCTTTTTCCAAACAAAACCTGCAAGTGCTCTAGTAAAATCTTCCAACTTTACTAAATGCTAAAAAATCAATGCTGGAAAACATCAGTGTTTGCTATGTCAGGCTTGCTAATGTTTTTAAACTTTGAATGCCGGTTACTATCTGAGTACACTTTACTAAGCCTAGTAAAGATTAAATACTAGGTGCTCTCTCTCTGTGGCATGATAGTGTGGGACCTGATTACTCTCTTCTAATTGTCCATACCTCACAACTGAAAATGTAATGTGGCAATTTATGAAGAATCTTAATGAATTTGCCTGCTCATAATTGAAACTAAATATGGACAGATCATTTCACATCCACGTGGTCTGTTCATTCTAAAGAATTTTATACCAAACCATCACAAACAGAGAAAAGATTAAAAATTTCATAGTCAATTTAAAAGACAACTTTTAAGGTTTTTTTCTCAGCCAAGGTTTTTAAAAAGAAAGAAACAACAGGGTGCCAACATGGAGGGCTGCAGAACCAGAGGGCCGAGAAAGGTATCTCAATTGGCAGTCTCCATTAGCAACAAAACTCCAATGGCCCACCAGAAACCTGGTAAGAATAAACCTGCTAAGGGGATGGTGTCTGTTTCCATGGGTACAATCTATGGGGACACTGAAAACCTAGTTGCCCCAAATAAGTCTAAATCTTCAGGACCTTGTCTATTGCACAGGCCAGAAACCCACTGGGAAGTGATTATGCTGTCTTCTGGAAAGGAGAGAACACCTAGCTCAGAAATAATGACCACTGCAGAGGCCTGGGAATCAGCTAAAGTGCCTGGCATAACTTACCATCATTGCAACAACTCCCAAGTGAATATTAGAGTGTTGGAACCCAAATTACTTTCTTAATTAACACAAGTGCCAGCTGTTTGGTCCTGCTCATCCATGTTGGAATACAAAGAGACTTAATTAAAGTAAGTTAAAATATAATTATTCTTTGTTCGTTATATCCTTCCTTACCAAAAACATGCTTTTATACTGACTGCCTTTACGTTTTTTCTTCCCATTTTTTCATATAACCTACATTTCTATTTTGAATTGTCCTTAGAGATATAAAGAACAAAGAATAATTATATGTAGGAAAGCCTACAATAAAATGGTCGGTTATTTAAAGGAAGGAAAATGTAGGCCGAAAAATAGAGGGTTCATACATGTCAAAAAAAGGGTATGTGTATGTTGTAAAATAGTATATGCAACCCAGTAGACTTAGTACTGATAAGGGCTCTTTCCTCTCTCTCCACCCAAACTAGCATGAAAATACATCCCAAACTTCTAGCAGAACTTTTGATAGAACCCATTACTAACTTTGAAAAACTAAAAGAATTGGCCTGGAAATGTTCTCCACAATTCACCAAGTATGCTACACGCCTTTATTTCCAAGCATATCTCCCAGAATGGCAACATAGTAAAACCTGTGTCCTATGATTTTGCCTTTCTACCCCAGAAGTGTTTTTCTCATGTTGTATATCTTCCTATCTCTGCCTGCCTGCTAATTGGTCAGGCTTCTGCACTCTGATACACCAAACACCAGATATCAGTATCCTACCTAATAATCAAACCTTCCACGTCCCTTTATTAGCTCTAGTCACTTCATCTCTAACTATATTCAAAAGAGCAATTCAACTCATACACCTGTTGGCAAGAATAGGCAACTCAATCACCGTAGGCACAGGGTGGCAGGCATGGCTACATTCACCATATATTACCAACAAATATCTACAGTCCTCTCTATCACCACAAAAGACACATATACATCCATAACCAGTCTTCAAACACAAATAAACTCATTAGCAGAAGTAGTACTTCAAAACAAGAGAGCACTTTACCTATTAACTGTCAAGAAAAAGGAACTTTAAGAAGAGTGTTGCTTTTTTGTTAACTAATCAGGCATAGTTTAGGATGCAGCTTGGAGACTTTAAGAGTGAGCAGCAGAACTCACACAGCAAGCCACTAATTCATGGTGTTTCAAATTAACACTCTTCCCTCCATGGTGGTTCCAATTAACATATGGTTATTACCTTTTGGGGGCCCCTAATAACAATCTTTTTGACATTGGTTATTGGACCCTGTATAATAAACCTTCTTGTAAAACGTGTTTCTTCTACCCTAGAATCCATCAAACTCCAAATGATAGTGTGGACAGAACCCTGCATAGCAGAATTTTTTTCTAAGCCCTGTTAAACCTCCCTCTGGAGGATCCCTGACTGCCACACATGCAATGCTCCCTCACAGCTTGAAGAAGCCAGAGCAGTCATTGCCCTGTTCCCTTAATGACTGTTAGAAGTACCATTCCAGAGGAGGGCATGAGAGAGGAGACAGAAACTGGTTAGGCAGACAGAAAGGAAGGACCTCAAAGAGACTTAACACCTGCAGGAATGCTCCCTGCACCACCCCCATTATATAATTGTTGACTGAAAATGTGGTTAGTGTGGTTAAGAACATCCTGTTAACCCAAGATGTACTGCTAAAAGGGACTTTTTGCTGCTTATACATAGGAGCAATAGCATAACTAAATGTCCTACCTTGATCTTGGCTTATTATAATATTATTAACATAGCATTAGCATTGAGGTTTTACCCCTCTTAGTAGACTTTTCTGTGGTGCTTATGGGTAATATTCAAGATGGAGTAACTTTGATCAAGGACCCGCATGCACAATAAGAATTGAATCTCAAGAAGTAAGGGGCAGACAAGAGGTAAATGAGAGAAATGTTCTCAGAAAATATAAGATTAAAGGCACAGAAAAACTTCTAGCACAAGATTTACCTTTTTCAGGTCCCCCACTCTTTTTCTAGAAAGATTTGTTGCTGAATAAACTCCTTCTTTCACTTGTCCTTTTGGTGTTCGTGTTCCTTAATCTTCTTGGTCATGGGACAAGAACTCAAGGTTGCTGGTTTAAGTTGACAGTGGAGTTCAAAACTTGTGCAATCGAAGCACAGGAAGAAATATAAAACTTAACATAATCCTTTGATATTCCATTATTTTACGCTTAATCTGGGCATGTTTGGATTCAGCAGATAAAGTTTTCTAGAATAAAAAATTTTAACGTAATTTTGAGTATTTAGTGGGATGTTAAAATTGGGTCAGGAAACATCTAATGCACTTGATACAAAAATCTTAAAAAATGACCTTGTTGAAAGGATGTGTTTCCAAACCTCAGAGTCTGGCGTTATTAAGAATATTTATAATTTCTTAGGGTACTCTAGACCTACTGAGGTTGAATATTTCTAATATACCATTAGGAAGTAAGAAATAGACACCTGGCTTTATTTTTCATTTTAGATAATTTGGAGATAATAAGTATAAAGGATTAAGTATATTTGCTTCAGAGATAATCAGGAACATAGAACAGTAGCAAGAAAGAAAAATGTGGTCCGGAGTATTTGTTTATTTACTTATTTATTTATTTTTGATTTGAAGTATCACTCTTGTCACCCAGGCTGAAGTGCAGTGCCACACTCATGGTCACCACAACCTTGACCTGCTGGGCTTAGGCAATCCTTTTCCCTCAGCCTTCCAAGTAGCTGGAATTACAGGTATGCACTAACACACCCGGCTAGTTTTTGTGATTTATTGTAGAGACGAGGTCTCACCAAGTTGCCCAGGCTGGTCTTGAATGGTCTCAGGCAATCCACTTGTAATCCCAAAAGGCTGGGATTACACACTGAGCCACCGCGCCTGGCCCATAGTATTTATGTTTTAAAGAATAGAAGAATTCACAGAAAATTTATATGTGAGTGAAAATCATCTAGTACAAATAAAACATCTGATAATGTAGTAGAGTGTGGAGAATTTTGAATCATTGTTCTTAACAAGAGAGGATGGGATATATTTCTAGACTAGACTAAATAATTCCAGAAAGGCTCTTTAATAGACTACCTAGTGTAACAAACAGTAAAGCAATGCACATGGAAACAGTCTCTAGCAAACATTCTCTTCTGATTACTTACATTTTCTCAATGAAATAAGCATGGTCTTGCAAGTGAGAATGGTAGAAGAGGTGTTATGGGCTTGAGTAGGATGAAGTTGTGGAATAATGGTCTAGTGGAGTTGAAGAACATATAGATTGGAGATGTAAATACTATTTACTGACATTGTTAAAGTACCACCTGAAACTCATAACCATGGAGTAAAGATAAAACTAATATTGTAGTTGTGTGGCTGTCTCCAAGTATATTTTACTATATGACTGCATACTCATATCCAAGAAAGAATTGAATAGAATCACTACTTTTGTTTTCCAACTGAGGAAGACACAACAAGAAAAGCCCTTTAGCTATACTTTATCTACTAAAGTTTATTATTTCTATATTTCCTCTCTATAGCTTCTGAACTACACTCTTCTCCAATCCAATGTATGGTCTACAGTTTGCTTCATTCAGAGACATTGTATTCTACAAACTCAGTTCTCCCTCATTTAGATCCAATACATCCAGCTTATTGTCTTACATATTGTGTAGTGTGCCATTCTTTCAACAGGGCAAGAAGAAGTGGAATTATGACCAAGGGAGTGCCTGTAATGATTATCATGATGTTTAAATTGAGCAGAGAGGAGTGAAAAGACTTTAGAGGGTGAGAATCTATGTAAAGAATAAGAGATCAGTGAGTTGGATACCAGAATAAAAAAGGATTACTGGAGACAGCGCACAAAAAAAGAGTGAGTTGAAAAAAATCATGAAAAATGAAGGTAGTCCTGACTGTCTGGAAATTATTCTGATAAATTAAAAAAATATTTATATAATTTTGTATACAAGGTTTAATGAAATGAATCTTGGTCAATTCCTGTCACTGCTGTGCACATGTTGATAGTGAAGAATAGCTCTGTGATGTTACGCTTATGACATGACTTGAGAGCCTTCATCTTCATGAGCAAGTGCTAAGTTCACTCCTGTCTCCTGAGAGAAGGACATATTTACTTTGAGTGTATTTTTCTGGAACACTGTTTTGAAATTAAGTCTTCAGAGAGAAATGAATATTATCTTGAGTCACAATACTCCATCTTTACCACCTCTATTTTCTTTCCTTGAAGTCTTTATTGTGCTTTCAGCAAAACATAAAAAATACTTTAAATTATGAACTGATACACTTTTTTTTTTTTGAGTTGGAGTCTCACTCTGTCGCCCAGACTGGAGTGCAGTGGCCGCTCCCGGCCACCGCAGTCTCGACCTGCTGGGCTCCGGCGATCCTTCCACCTCAGCCTTCCAAGTAGCCGGAATTACAGGCATGCGCTACCACGCCCAGCTGATTTTTTGATTTATTGTAGAGATGAGGTCTTGCTGTCCAGGCGGGTCTCGAACCTGCGGGCCCAGGCAATCCACTCACCTCAGCCTCCCAAAGGTGCGGGATTACAGGCTGAGCCACCGAGCCCGGCTCTGATACACTATTAATGTAGAAATTGCCGTTGCTATTATATTTTAGATAATTATTACTGATGTTCAGCAAATTTTGAGGATTTTTTTTTTCAAAAATATTTATTTGTTATCGTGTTGATCCAATAGTTTGTTTTCTTTGACACATACACACAGTCCAAATTCACACTCACATACACTCCTTTTTAATGTATGTTTTATTTTCTTTAAGTGTATTGTTTCACATACTTGAGACTATTGAATTGTGTATATCATCTTATGTCTTAGTAATATGAGTGTATCTTATTACAGATAACTCACTATTAATTTTACTCTGGTTTACCAGAAAGTAATTTGGGGTTTCAAAATCATGATGATTTTCTCTATTCAAATATTTCTATACATGTTTTATTGAGCAGAATAATGTTGCTTAACAATGGTGATATATTGATAGTCTCTGTTTATCAGAAGTGAGAAAAAATAATTTGCCAGATCAGTCAGGAGTCAGAATTTGTATGATTTTCTTCATTAGGGAGCCTACATCCGATGCACCAGATGCAATTGGATTTACCACCTGAAAAAGCTTATTTTCCATTGTTGTTCTCCAAAACCAATCAGTTTCTGTCTTGCTAAACTGATGAATTGAAGGAACTTCTGATTGAAATAGAAACCTCTGCATCTGTAACCGTTTTCTGATAAAACAAAACTTTGCAACTTCGACAGGTATGTTGTGTTTGAAATGATTTGCTATTTTTTGGGTGCAGAAGTAAAATATCTTCCACTTGACACTTGTTACCATGATCATCTTTCCTTCTTAAGATAGAAACGTGCTATGAGAATTATTGCCAGTTGCTGAGCTGTCAATTTGTTAAACTTGTGATAAATGGGGCGTAATAACTATATCTGCAGATCTGTCTTTGCCCCGCCCTCAGGACACTGGGAAGTAAAATTTGACCAAGTCTTTTTCTGTCTCTGTTTCTGTCTCTCTCTATCTCTTGCTGTCTGTTTCTTTTTCTTTCTCTTGCTCTAACAAGGATCAAAGGAAGAAAAAAAAAAGAGGGGAGGAAAACACCAAGTAAGACAGAGGATAGGAGTAGCATGTTCTCTATTGTGGTCCTTTCCTGAGTAATCCTAGGATGAGAAAACAAGAAAGATAATAGTTTTATGTTTGGATGCAATAGTGAATATTAGGTACTTTGCCACACTTCTGCTCTTGGGTTTGATGAAAGGTAAAATTTGTAGACATGTCCAATACATATGCCTGTGTAGAAAGGACACCGAAAAATTGTCAGGGTAGTATTTTTTAATCATTTTAATGACTGTGACAAAATAGAAATTCTATTTATCCATTGGTCTATTAAAATTAAAGAAGATAATGAACTGCTGAAGGTTAATCAATTTAAAAATAACCAAAGAGCCCCTTTTCATTGAATTGGTAGTACCTTGTTGTGGCTGGGGATGAGATGGAATGGAAGAATGAAATTACCCTTGCAGTCAAGTAGATTCATGGAGAAAGTCCACCAGGATAAATACATGACAGTTGGCTCAAGCGTATTGTCACATTTTTAAGAAATTGTGAAACCATTTTTTCAAGGTTAATTATCATTTTACATTTCTAACAGTAGAGGTATAGTTTCTCTACATCTTTACCAATATTTGATCTGATCACATTGTCTTTTTTGATTTTTGACATTGTCATTGGAAAGTAGTAACATTCCATAGTGTATTTGATGTGCATTTATCTACTGATTAGCATTAATTATCTTATTACATTTGTCTGCCATCCTTATACATTCACTCTTTGCTAAAATTTCTGGTTTTACTAATTGTGATGATTGTTTCCTTATTACTGAGCAATGATAGTTCTTCTTACAGTCTCTATTCTTATAAGTTATTTATAATATATTTTACTTACAAATAATTTCTTCCACTCTGGTGTATTATTTCATTTATTTAATATAGTTTGTTGAAATATAGATTTTAGTAAAAGATAATTTTATAATTATCAATTTGTTATTCTATGAATCATGGTTTTGAAGTCATATCTAAGAAATATTTGTCTGATTCAAAGTCTAATATTTTTTCTGAAGTTTTCTATCAGAACTATTATGATTTTAGGTTTTAAATTTAAATATATGATTTACTTTAAATTAATTTTTGTGTGGTACAAATTATGAATACAAGATTATTTGCATAAATATGCTGTGAGACAATTCTCCATGGTGATTTTACCTTTTGACATCATTTAATGCCTCAAAATGGAGGAATTTTTAGCCAATTTAAGATACTGCTGACTTTTGAGCAACATGAGAGATGAGGGTATTGACTTCTCACACACAGTTGAAAATCCATCCCCTTTACTTGGTGACTCCATTTAAACTGAGTTTCCTGCTCACTGCATCACATCCTGGAAAATCACTCATGGGAGGAAAATGAAATAATTTAGTTCACTTAATTTGTTCCATGTCTCTCAGGGATGACTGTCTTTTTTTGCTTGATGTTCAGTGTCTTCAAAACCTGTGTTTTATCTACTATCTCTGATTTTTTTTCCTTCTGATGAAAAAGTAAACCCAGTTTATGTTACTACATCTTGGACAGAAGTAGATGTATGGTCTGTTGTTTCTCTGCTACTTCCTTTTTTCTATCTTCTATTGCAGAGGTCCTCAAACTTTTAAAACAGGGCCCAGTTCACTGTCCCTCAGACCGTTGGAGGGGCGGACTATAGCTTAAAAAAAAAACTATGAACAAATTCCTTTTTTTTTTTAAACTATAGTCCGCCCCTCCAACGGTCTGAGGGACAGTGAACTGGATCCCTGTTTTAAAAGTGTGAGGACCCCTGTCTGTTACTTTGAATAAATATATTTAGTAAGGCATTGTAATCATTCTAGTAAAGATTTAGTTATTCTTATCAGTACTGTTTCATATAGTAACTATTGGAGAGATTATTGATACTTTATTTATCAGAGTAATTTAGAATAAATATTTTTCAACTTCTCTTCAAATATAAGAAGTTTCTGTCAGTACAGTTCAATTTATATGCAAGATTTATGATATGTCATGAATCATAATACTGTATCTAAATATTTCAAAAACACCTCAATTAAGTATACTAATATTTTATTTAAATAATAATGTACTGAAAATTAATTAAAAGATAATCTCTCTGTCTTTTATAGATTATCTCACTTTTGTTTTGTATTCTTCAAACTTTTCTAAAGATGTAAGTTTCATCTTTTGTCATTTAATTTCATCATGGAGGTCTTGCTTTGGAATTTCTTGTAACACTTTTAATGATGAGCAATTATTTCAGATTTCATTTGTAATAAAACTACATCAATTTTACTCTATTTAAACATTTTAAATTTAAAAATGGAATTACATGTTGACATATTTTTATTTCAGAATTTACGGATTCTTTTTTTTATAATCAATATTTTTTATTATGATATTGTGGGGTATAGTTAAGGGTTAGGTATATAAATATGCTTCGTTCAGGCACCCTTGTTGATAAGAGGTGTCTCCTCGTCCCCAGAGAGATATTTACTACCATTAATCCCATCTCCCTTCGCCTACCCCTCCATAGTTTCCCACCACTCAGTCATTTTCTTATGGTATTACATAGGATGATCAAGGTCTACTATATGAGTGAGAACATGTGATACTCAGATCTTTGTTTCTGTGAGAGGTCACTCAGTATTATAGACTCTAGTTCCATCTAAGTTGCTGTGAAATTCATGATTTTGTTCTTTTTTATGGATGCATAGTATTCCATCATGTATATATACCACATTTTTTTAATCCAGTCCTCTTTTGATGGACAGCATGGTTGCTTCCAGGTTCTTGCTATTGTGAACAATACTGCGATAAACATACGTGTGCAGGTATCTTTTTTATAGTGTGATTTGAATTCTTCAGGGTATATTCCCAGTAGGGGGACTGCGGGGACATATGGGAGGTTGATAATTTAGAGCTTTTAGCAATCGTCACACTGCTTTCCACAGAGGTTGCATTAGTTTACACTCCCACCAACAGTGTACAAGTGTTCCCTTTTCGCCATCCCTCTCCAGCAACTGTTGTTTTTTGAGTTATTGATAATTGCCATTCTGACTGGAGTTAGGTGGTATCTCAGTGTCGTTTTTATTTACATCTCCCTGATGATTAGTGAGGTTGAACATTTCTTCATGTGTCTGTTGGCTGCTCGGATGTCTTCCTTTGAGAAGTGTCTGTTCATATCTTTTACCCATTTTCTTAATGGGGTTGTTTGTTTTTTTCTTTTCAGCAGATTTGAGCTCCTTGTAGATCCAAGATGTTAAGCCTTTGTCAGACCTGGAGTTGGCAAATATTTTTTCCCAGTCTGTAGGCTGTCTCCCTGCTCTCTTGATGGTTTCTTTGGCTTTGCAGAAGCTTGTCAGTTTAATGAGGTACCACTTGTCTATCTTCTCTCTTATGGCCTGTGGGTTTCAGGTTTTATTCAGGAATTGGATGCCAGTTCCAATTTCCATGAGGGTATGTCCTTCATTTTCTAAGGTTCTTATGGTTTGAGGTTTTACATTTAGGTCTCTGATCCATTTAGAGTTAATTTTTGTGTAGGGGGATATACAGGGGTCCTGTTTCAATCTTTTGCATGTGGTCAGCCAGTTTTCCCAGCACCATTTACTGGATAGGTTCTCCTCTCCCCAGGGGTAGGTGGTGGAGGCTTTATTGAAGATGAGTTGGTTGAGAAATTGAGGTTTTGCTTCTGGAATCTCAATTCTATTCCATTGGTCTATATGCCTGTTCCTGCACCAATACCAAGCTGTTTTGATGCTTGTAGTTTTATAGTAAAGTTTGAAGTCTGGTAATGTGATACCACCTGCTTTGTTATTTTTTGCTGAGAATTGTTCTGGTTATTCTTAGTCGTTTGTGTTCCCATATGAATTCCTGTGTTGTTTTTTCTAGGTCTGAGAAGAATGTTGCTGGTAATTTGATGGGTATTGCATTAAATCTGTAGATTGCCTTAGGTAGGATGGACATCTTCACAATGTTGATTCTTCTAATCCATGAGCATGGCATATTTTCCCACTTGTTTGTGTCATCTTTGATTTCTTTGAGCAGTGTTTTGTAGTTTTCATTGTAAAGGTCTTTCACGTTTCTGGTTAGGAAGATGCCAAGGTATTTCATTTTTTTTGTGGCTATTATGAATGGAATTGTCATTTTTATTTGGGTTTCTGTTGGTTTATTTTTGTTGTAAAGAAATGTGATTGTCTTTTGCACATTTATTTTATATCCTGAGACTTTGCCAAAGGCCTTTATCCGTGTAAGGAAGTTTTTGACAGATTCTCTTGGGTTTTCAAGATACACAATCATGTCATCTGCAAAGAGAGATAACTTGACTTCCTCTTTTCCTATTTGGATACCCCTGATTGTCTTCTCTTCTTGGATGGCTCTAGCCAGGACTTCCAATAGTGTATTGAACAGGAGGGGTAAGAGTGGGCATCCTTGTCTTGTTCCAGTTTTCAGGGGAAATGTTTCAAATTTTTGTCCATTTAGGAGTATGCTGGCTGTGGATTTCTTATAGATGACTTTTACTATTTTAAGTTATGTTCCCCGTAAGCCTAGATGTTTGAGGATTTTTATCAAGAAGAAGTGCTGTATTTTATCAAAAGCTTTTTCTGCATCTAGTGATATAATCATGTGGTTTTTGTTCTGACATCTATTGATGTATTTAATTACATTTATGGTTTTACAAATGTTGAACCAGGCTTACATCCCAGGGATGAAGCCTACTTGGTCATGATGGATGATTTTTCAGATGTGTTGCTGAAACCAGTTTGCTAGGATCTTGTTGAGAATTTTAGCGTCTATGTTCATCAGAGATATTGAACTGTAGTTCTCTTTCTTTATTGGGTCTTTACCTGGCTTGGGTATCAATGTGATGTTAGCTTCTTAAAATGATTTGGGGAGAGTTCCATCTTTCTCAATCACCTGGAATACCTTCAGTAGGATTGGTATCAGCTCCTCTTTAAATTTATTGTAGAATTCTGCTGGAAAGCCATCTGGTCCAGGACATTTTTTTGTAGGTAGTTTTCTTATCACATAGTCAATTTCCTTGATTGTTATTGGTCTATTTAGGGTCTCAATTTCTTCTTGTTCCAACCTAGGCAGATTGTGTGATGACAGAAAGTCCTCCATTTGCTTAAGGTTTTCAAGTCTGTTTCCATACAAGTGTATGTAGTAGTCTCTAATGATCTTTTGTATTTCTTCAGGATCAGATATGACTTCATCTTTTCTGTGTCTGATTGTGCTTATTTGAGTTTTTTTCTCTCTTTCATGGTCAGTCTAGCTAGGGGACCATCGATCTTGTTTATCCTTTTGAAGAACCACTTTTTTGTTTCATTGATTTTTTTGTATTATCTTTTTGTCTTCTATGTCCTGGATTTGGGCTTTTATTTTGGTGATCTGGATTCTTCTGCTGAAATTAGGGTTTTTGTGGTCTTGCTTTTCCAGCTTCCTTAGGTGGCTTGTTAGCCTGTTAATTTGTGATCCTTCCATTTTCTTCATTTGCATTTGTAGGGATATAAATTCCCCTCTTACTACAGAATTCATGGCGTCCCAAGGTTTTGGAAAGATGTTTCTTCATTTTCATTTGTCTCTGGGTATCTTTTTTTTTTTTTTGAGTTGGAGTCTCACTCTGTCACCCACTTCCGGCCACTGCAGCCTCGACCTGCTGGGCTCCGGCAATCCTTCCGCCTTAGCCTTCCAAGTAGCCGGAATTACAGGCATGTGCTACCATGCCCGGCTGATTTTTTGATTTTTATTGTAGAGATGAGGTCTCACTGCCCAGGTGGGTCTCGAACCTGTGGGCTCAGGCAATCCACTCACTTCAGCCTCCCAAAGGCATGGGATTACAGGCTGAGCCACCAAGCCCGGCTCTGGGTATCTTTTGATCTCTGTTTTGATTTCATCATTGACCCAGAGTTGTTTAGCATCATGCTGTTTAGTGTCTATGTCTTCGTGGGTTTTGGGGGGACCTTGTTGGTGTTAATGTGTGTATTTTTTTCCACTGTGGTCCGAGAAGGTGCATGATAAAATTTCGGTCCTTTTAAATTTGCTTATGTTTGATTTATGGCCAAGTATGTGGTCGACCTTAGAGTACGTTTCATGTGGTGATAAGTAGAATGTGTATTCTGTGGTCTTTGGATGGAGTATTCTGTAGGTATCAATTAAGTCCATTTGGTCAAGAGTCACATTGAGCTTCCGGATCTCATTGCTGATTTTTTTGTCCTGATGGTCTGTCTAGGGTTGTGAGTGGGGTATTGAAGTCCCCATTTATGATGGTGTTAGTGTAAATATCTTTCTTTAGTTTTCCTAGAAGCTGCTCTATGAAAGTTGGCGCTCCTATGTTGGGTGAACATATGTTTAGGGTAGTTATTTCTTGTTGATGGAGTGAACCTTTAATCATTATGTAGTGGCCCTCTGTATCTTTTTCAATTTGTGATAGCTTAAATGGTATTTTGTCTGAAATTAGGATTGCAACTCCTCCTTTCTTTTGTGTTCCATTTGCCTGAAAATTTGTTTCCCATCCTCTTACTTTGAATCTGTGTATGTCCTTTCTAGTTAAATGGGTCTCTTGAAGGCAGTATATTGTTGCCTGGTAATATTTTATCCATTTTGTCATTCTATATCTTTTCAGTGGTGCATTTAGTCCATCCACATTCAGGCTAATTATTGAAATGTGAGAGTTCATCCCTATCAGAGTTCTTAAAGAGTTGTTGTTCTTCCACTTGGTTTTTTGTCATTCTTTTGGTTTTGGGGTTGTTTCATGTGTATTTTATTATTTTTCCTGTACTCTTGTGAAGAACATTGTTCTTTTCCTTTTCTTCTGTGTTTAGTACTTTCTTAAGTGTATCCTGTAGAGGTGGTCTGGTGGCAGTGTAAGTTCTTAGGGATTGGATATCTGGGAAAGATTTTAATTCTCCCTCGTTGATGAAGCTTAACTTGGCTGGGTAGGTTATCTTAGGTTGAAATTGTTTATCTTTTAGGACTTTGAAGATAGGGCTCTAAGTTCTCCTAGCCTGCAGGGTTTCTGTAGATAAATCTGCTGCTATTCTAATTGATCCTCCATGGTAGGTGATCTGGCCTTTTTCTCCTGCTGCCTTTAGGATTTTTTCTCTTATACCTACTTTGTTTAGGCAAATTATTATTTGTCTGGGAGTTGGTCTTCTCATTTGTTGTCTTGTAGGGTTTCTATGAATTTCTTGTGCTTGAATTTTTGCATCACTGATTAGATAAGGGAAGTTTTCTTGAATGATCTCATGAAAAGTTTGTTCCAGTGTGGTCTCTGTCTCTTTTTCTGCCTTAGGAAGCCCAATTACTCTTAGGTGCAGTCTCTTGAAGGAATCGTTCATCTCTTGAAGGTTTTGTTCTATCTTTTTTAGCTTGTTTTCTGTGCTTTTAACAGTTTGGGTTAGTACTATATTTTGGTCCTCAAGCTCTGAGATTCTTTTCTCTGTTTGACTAACTCTGCTTTCCATGCTTATCAGTTTGTTATTTATTTCATTCACAGTATCCTTCACTACTGTTATCTCAGTTATCAACTCCTTCCTAGTTTCTTGATGGAAACTAGATATTAATGTCTTGATATCTAGGTTTGTAGCTTGAGATCAGTCATTCTGGGGGCTCTTCATTGTTTGTATTCCGAAGTCAGTTTTCTGTGTCTGCCCTCCCAGGGGTCTGGGAGAGACCCATATTCTTCTTTTGGTTTTTCTTCATTTGTGTAGATTTTTCTCTCTCTCCCTCTTTCCCTTCCCTTCTTTAATTCTGTTTTTCAGGGAAGGTGGGGTCACTTTTCCTTCGCTTGTGCAATCTCCTGTTCTTCTTTATGAGGGTCCTCTGACTTTGCTCACTTTTTTTTGAGTTGGAGTCTCACTCTGTCACTCAGACTGGAGTGTAGTGGCCACTCCCAGTCACCACAGCCCCAACCTGCTGGGCTCTGGTGATCCTTCCACCTTAGCCTTCCAAGTAGCTAGAACTACAGGCATGTGATACCACATGCAGCTAATCTTTGATTTATTGTAGAGATGCAGTTTTGCCAAGTTGCCCAAGCAGGTCTCGACCCACAGGCTCAGGCAATCCACTCACCTTTGCCTCCCAAAGTGGAATTGCAGACTGAGTCACTGCGCCCGGCCTGTTCAATTTTGAGGTTGGAGTGTGGACTGTAGGCTGTTCTTTTTGCAGTTTTGAGGTTTAATTGATGGGGAAGCTGTGATTCAGAATCTGTATGCTGGTTCCAGCATCCACCAACAGGTTTATGAGCACACTGGAACCTATTTCCCACTGCCTTACAATCTGTCTGTGCAGAGAGATGTAGGTTTGGTCTCTTAGGAACTGAGGTGGAGACTGCTCGTAGGTGGCTGGGGAAATGCAAATCTCTGCCTGGAGAATGGCCAAGGTGGGAGCTCCTGTTTCACAGATCCTTTCTCTCTGGTCCCTTGGTGATCCACTATGATGGGCTGTGGTGGCATGTGAGGCACCAGGGATCAGCTGCACAGCTGGGTGCTGGATCCAGGGTGTCACCAGCAGGCTGGGGTGGAGGGGGAGTCTGGAGTTTCCTCCTTTGGAGCTGAGAGCCTCCGATCAGCACCTCCTTAAGATATGCTGTTCCCTTACACAAGCATGGGGTTGCATGCTGGGTGCCCCAGCCAGGGTGGGCCCAGAGCTCCAGAGTTCCAAAGCTCCAAAGGGCAGGCAGTGAGTGGCGAGAGTGACCATGGGCCCCTCACAGGGTACTTCAGCCAGAAATGGAACTGTTATCTCTGAGGGGCGGGCACCCAGAGCTTCCCTGGGTGACTGGCGACTTGGTGCTGGGTGCTAGGTGAGACGGTGTAGCCAGGGAGGGAGCCGAGACCTGAGACTCCCGCGTGAGTGGGGGGTCACATGTAGTGGAGTAGCAGCAGCTGGGGGCCATAATACCCAGTCCTGTGTTGGACCGAGTGTCCTGGGCCTCGGACCAGTGCAGCTGGTGGTGGACAGGGGGGTTGGGGAAGAAAAGTAAGCATCTTTTGGGGAACTCACATTTGGAGAATCTCACAATTCCACCTACGGCATCACCATCTTACCAGAATTCCCCAATTTTAGGGATTCTATTCTATTGTCTTCTGATGCAAGTTTTGTATATTTGAAAACTGAAATATACTTTTTTCATTGTTGCTCTATATTTAATGTGATGTTTTTGTCTGCTTTTAAGATTCCTTCTTTTTAAAATTGGTTTGATGTGATTTTTTTCTCTCTCTAATTCTACTTATTTCTTTCTCTAGGTTTGTGTATCTACATATTCCTATTTGTCTTGATTTGGATTTGCTGGGCTTCCTGTCTATGGAAGTTAATAGTTTTTACCAAATGAAAACATAAATTCAGCCTTTATTTCTTTTCATTTTTTAAATATTTTCCTCTCTTAACTCTATAACTCCAATGGCACTTATAGATGTTTAATATTGTTTCACTTCTTAGTAATGCTTTACTATTTTTAAATGTTTGAATATGTTCTTCACATTGGATATTTAATGATTATATAAACTCATATAATTTTTCATTATAGAGATGAATATTTTTATTCATCTGCAATTTCCTAGTCATTGTGAATCCTAACCTTTGAAATTTCCTTTTCAGCTACTGTACAATTTTTTTCTAGGGCTTACATTTGATACATTTTTATAGTTTCCATTTGTTTGTTGCAGTTACCTACCTGTTAATACCTTGTGACCATACTTTCCTTTACTTTTTTAAGCCATTAATTATAATTCATATGCCAACAGAATCAGTTTTTATTGATTTTTTTATGTTAATTATGGCTTGCTATTTTATGTCTAATATTTTTTGCTTGTTTGTTTTTACTTTTGACTAGGCATTATGAATGGAAGATTTTAGAAACTCTAGATTCTGGTTTTTGTTTGTTTGTTTGCTTGTTTTAACCTGGATAATGGTGATTTTGTGCTACCTGATATCTACCCTGACTGTACTCAACTCGGAACTTTGCCTTCTCCATGATGGGCAGCAGCAAAAATTTTTTCTTTGTTCTCTTAGTCTTCTACCTGTTTCTGTCCTCTTAGAATCTTGGTATTTCTTTCTACTTACTTGGGATTTTTCCCATATCAGCAGCAATGAAAGCTCTCTGTTGCCAATAGCATCATTGCTTTTAGTTGGATTTCTATTTTGTCTCTAATGTGTAAACTGTACTATGTCTTTATGCAAAAAGTCATATAAATATAAATCTTCCATAGTACAGTTTTCTTTTTTAAATTGGCATTTATTTCTAGCTTTTTCCCCCTTTTCATTGTTCTGCAGTGTCTTCAGATAATTTAATTTTTAAAATACATTTTGTTTAGAGTTTATGATTGTTATTTGGACATCTGAAAGTAGAACCCCACATTATGCCTAGCCATTGTAAAAAAATAAGTCAATATTGTGTTTTTGTCTTTTCTAAGATGTAAGAAACCCTCAATGGTTTCAGACTAAGCTATGTTATATAAACAAACATATAATTAGAATATCACTAAACTGTGGTTATAATTAATGTAGAATACCTTCAGAGTGATTACCTAAATCAGTCTAAATTAAATGTCCTAGATAATTACATTAACCATTAGCATTAAATCAAAAATTAAATGAAGTAATATATTTTACATTTTATTTTGATTGCATAGGAAGAATGACTCCTTTGAGTTTGTAAGTCCCAGAATAGTTATTATTGTTGTGATAAACACTGGCAGTCTCTAAAAGTGTAATGACTATTACTTTATTTCATATAAATTTTGAGGTATTCATAAGTTATTAAAAATTCTTAACATTTATGAAAACATAAGAAAAATGAATTACACCATGTTTAACATTTCCACAGAAAGGGAGAAGTGCTGAAGAATGATAGAAAAATATTGATAACGCTCATAGATCTTGTGTTGTCTCAGAGCAAAGCACAGAATATCCATGATTTATGTCTATTATTATCCCCAAATGATATTTCCTGATATAAAAAAAGAAAATCCCTCACTTAATGGTGACCTATTTTTACCACTCCTTCCATTCCTCTGTTACTAAGCAACCAAAAGACCCTAGGAAAAAAGATTTGTAGCACTTTTACATATATCATACACAGCAATATACCCCAAATGTGCTCTATACATCAAATAAAAAAGAATGCTTTTCTGTTTGTGATTTTTTTAGGATTTACAGGGTTGATACAATAAAAGATTCATTTCTTATAAAATCTTTTAAAATGAAAACTGTACTGTGACAACATAAATTGTCTTTATCCCTTTCCTGACATCAAGTAGTAAGAACATTCATAGTCCAAAGTCCTTTTGTACTCTTTCTGATACCTCCTTACTTTAGTTTTCTTTTGTTTTACATATCTTCCTTATCCTCTACTTATATATTATCAATATTGTCCTGTCATTTTTGCAAACAAACAGAAAAAGTACCTAGTGGAAATTAGATCTAGTTCTGGCATTTGGGGTAAATTTTAGACAGGATTTAGTTAATAATGTATATCTTAAGCACATCCTAGGTAACATTAAAATCTGTCATGAGTTCTATTTTTTTTATTTTCCTGATATGTAAAAACATAATTTTCCATAAAATTTTGATCATACAAAGAAAAAAAAAAAACTCTTCCTGGAAATGTGAAGACAGCAAACTAATGATAGGACACTGATCTCAGTTTCACTTTACTTTATTATTTTTAATGTTTATAAGAACATGAAAAAATAGCTTTCCTTGGTTAGTGTAAACATAATTTTCAGTTCAACATTTCCTGTTGAGATTTTTAACATAGAGAAGTCTCTATTAGGTTGGTGCAAAAGCAAATGTGGTTTGGATTGTCAATTTTAAGTCATTATAACTCAGCTCAAACATAGTTTTATTAAGCAAAATATGAGCCATTACAACCAACCTACATTTTGAGAATGAGAAATAAATTTGTTTATTCCTATAGCATTAAAAAAAAATCTGTGCTTTGGGATTCTACTAACTCTTGGAAAGCATTTTCTGTACCCTGTTGGTTATGGAAGCATTTTCTCTGCAAAAAATTGTCAAGATGCTTGAAGAAGTGGTAGTCAGTTAGGGAGAGGTCAAATGAATATGGCAGATGAGGCAAAATTTCATAACTCAATTTGTTCAACTCTGGAAGCATTGATTGTGCTACATGCAATCCGACTTGTTCCTGGAGAAAAATGAGCCCTTCCTTTTGACCAATCTTGGCTGCAGACACTACAGTTTTCAGTGAATCTCATTCATTTCCTGAGCATACTATTCTAATGTAATGGTTTCTCAGGGATTCAGAAAGCTGTAATGCATAAGACTGGCAGCAGACCACCAAACAGTTACTATGACCCTGCTTTTTAGTACAAGTTTGGTTTGGGAAGTGCTTTGGAGCTTCTTTCTGTTCAATCACTGAGCTAGTCATTGCCAGTTGTTATATAAGATACACCTTTTGTCACACATCACAATCCAATCTAGAAATGATTCACTGTTGTTGTGTAGAATAAGAAAAGATGACACTTCAAAACAACAATTTTTTTTTGGTAAGCTCACGAAGCACCCAGTTATCAAGGCTTTTCACCTTTCCAATTTGTTTCAAATGCTGTACAACTGTAGAATGGTCGACGCTGAGATCTTCAGCAACTTCTCGTGATTGCCCTCAGTTAGTTGTTGTCAACTTCTGATGCTGGTCACTAAGCTACTCATCTTCAAGGCTCTTGTCTTCTTCATAAAACTTTTTGAACCACCACTACACTGTACATTCATTAGCAGTTCCTAGACCAAATGCACTGTTGATTCTGGAAGTAGTCTCCACTGCTTTATGATCCATTTTGAACTTGAATAAAATTTACTTTTTGTCTAACATAATTTCCATAGTCTAAAATAAACATAAAATAAACAGAAAATGATGTTATTAGCAAAAAATTAAAGTGAGAAATGAACACTAAGATGATTTATAATGTGACCACATTTATTTAAGAATGTATTCTAATATGAAATAGAACGTATCAACAATGCAAAAACTACAATTACCTTTGCAAAACCTAATATCTAAAAAGATCTTTCAAAGTAGTATATTTTTACTGTTTTAGAAATCAAGAAAAGAATGTGTGTGTGTGTGTGTGTGTGTGTGTGTGTGTGTTGTTGTGTGTGTGTGTGTGTTGTGTGTGTGTGATTAATATGGAAAGGCATCAGCAAATTAAACATTCTAATTAAATGCTAAATTTTAGCAACAAATTAATGTTTAAAATGTATATCCTTGATTTATTTTAATGAATAACTAACACTATAGGAGTCACTGGCTTTCTCTTCATTTCTGATTTTAATCCATTGCTAAACTTTTCTCAATTTCTAATCTCCATCCAATTCTACCCCACATTTGTAATAAAAATTTAAAGTCATGTTGTCACTCATGTGAAACACAGTTTCAATAAGGAAATCTCATTCTTTGTAACTAGATATGCTCCAATTTTATTTATTTATTATTTTATTTTATTTTATTTTTTGACTTGCAGTCTCACTCCATTGCCCAGGCAGGAGTGCAATTGCATGCTCACAGCCATCCCAGTGTCGACTTGCTGGGCTTTGGCAATCCTTCTGCCTCAGCTTTCCAAGTAGCCGGAACTGCAGCTGTGCGCTACCACACCCAGCTAATTTTTGATTTTTATTGTAGAAATGAGGTCTCACCAAGTTGCCCAGACTCGTCAATCCATTCAATCTGAGATTACAGACTGAACCACCAAGCCCAGCCAACATGGTCCAACTTTAAACTTGAATTTTATAACATATGTAATTCTTAAGTTTCTCAAAGATACCTGTAAATTTCCTGGGTTGAATTTTATATTATATTCTCTGACTCTGGGCTTCTGTAATATCAAATGTTATATTTATATAATCCTAAAATAGGACAAAAGTCAAACTGCTATAGTAAAGATTCTCACAAATTATTTGGTCATTGAAGAAAAAAATAATTACCTCCCATGTAGCCAACTTAAAGTGAATAGATGAGGTCCTCATGTAGCTTTACTTTATATAGTCACTCAAGGATCCAAGTTTCTTCCATTGCATGGCTTTGCCATTCTCTGTGTCATTATTGTTATCTGGGTGGTCAAAGAAATGACATTGTCTATCTAGATTTCTGTTGAAGGGATGAAGAAACATAGAAAAGTAATTAAATGGTCTAATGTCTTGAGGTGTCACTAGCGCTCAGTATTTTGTTCGCCCATTTCACTGACCAAGTCTAACAGCCAACAATGGAGGTAAGTAATAAACTTTACTAAAAATCTTTATGCTTCAACAACTAAAATTCCATGCCAGACAAGAACCAATTTTGCATTTGTGTGTCTAGTGCTACTGATTACACCATAGTCTGTCTTTCTGACAGACCATAGGACACATGCATGGAATAGGCTTACCCCCTCCTGAGAGAGCCAAATTCCCATACAGTTATCGTATTAATCTTACTTCAAATGTCAGGGTAATGTACAGACATCTCCATCAGTTTAGAAATGGCTTCTTATGACCTAAAAGTATTTAATACACTTTGAATATATTATAGCTCCAAACTAATCATTTTCAACACCATTTTCAACACGTGGTATGCAGATAACTTTTATGAAAACAGTTAATCAAAACCAAAAAGAAATGGTTTCAATTTCTGTCTGTTTAGTAGTTTGTTGTCTGTGTGTTTCTCATAGATGGCTCTTACAATTTTGAGGTATATTCCATCAATGCCTAGATATTGTAGGGTTTTCATCAAGAAGGAGCACTGGATTTGATCAAAAACCTTTTCCGTGTTTAATAATATAATCATGTGGGTTTTGTTTTTTTACATCTGTGGATAGATTTAATTACAATTATGGCCTTGTGAATGTTAAACCAGTCTTGTATCCTGGGGATGAAGCCTACTTGGTCATGGTGGATAATTTTTGAAATGTCTTGTTGGATCTGGTTTGATAGAACCTTGCTTAGAATGTTAACATCTAAATTTACTTTCTTTGTTGGCTCTTTACCCAGTTTGGATGTCATATGATGTTAGCTTCATAAAATGATCTGGGGAGAGTTCTATCTTTCTCAATTACCTGGAATACTTTCAATAGAATTGATATCAGCTCCTTTTTGTATGTTTTGTGTAATTCGCTGTAAAGCCATCTGGTTCAGGACTTTTTTGTAGATAGTTTTCTTATGACATCGCCAATTTCCTGGGTTGCTATTGGTCTATTTAGGGTCTCTATTTCTGTTTCAACTTGGGGAGGTTGAGTGATGTCAGAAAGGAAAGTCCTCCTTTTCATTTAGGTTATCAAGTTTGTTTCCATACAGGTGCACATAGTGGGCAAAAGATATAAATAGACACTTCTCAAAAGAAGACATACAAGCAGCCAATGGATATAGGAAAAAACACTCAGTCTCACTAGTCATCAAAGAAATGAAAATTAAAACCACCCTGAGATACCATCTAACTCCAGTCAGGATGGCCATCATCAATAACTCAAGAATCAACAGATGCTGGAGAGGATACGGGAAAAAAGAATACTTCTACAACTTTGGTGGGAGTGTAAACTAGTACAACCTCTGTGGAAAACAGTTTGGTGATTCCTAAGAGATCTAAAAATCAACCTTCCATATGACCCCACAATCCCACTACTGGGAATATATCTGGAGGAACTCAAATCACTCTATGAAAAAGACACCTGCACATGCATGTTTATTGCAGCATTATTTACAATAACAAAAACATGGAACCAACCATGCTGACCTTGAAAGAAGACTGGATTAAAAAAATGTGGCACATATACATCATGGAATATTATGCAGCCACGAGGAAAAAATAGATTATGTACTTCACAGCAACTTGGATGGTCTTAGAGTTTATAATACTGAGTGATCCATCACAGAAACAAAGAACTGAGTACCACATGTTCTCACTCATAAGCAGATCTTGGATATCATAATACAAAAAGAAAGGGATTGGCAATACTTGGAAACTATTTGGGGAATGCCAGATTGGCAGTAGTGGGAAACTGCCAGGGGACGGGGGCACAACTTATCAACAAGGTTATCTGCATAATGACCATTTGTATACCTAACCCTGAATAGTATCCCACATCTTCAAAAAAAAGAGAATACTGGAAAACAGTTATTAATTGATACCATCTATTAAATTAATCTGAACAAGAATTATGAAACTTCCTGAAATAAATCCCTTACTTTGTCTTGCCACCCCTGGTTCTGCTGTCTGGATATAATTTTATTTCCCCATTATTTTGTGAACTGTTACTTTGCCTTCTCTGAGGGCAAATAATATATAATCATCTTAGTGTAGTGCTCTTTATGATCCTTTTTGCAATATATATATATATATCTTCATGGTGTTTAAAGAGTGCTATGATATCCAGATTTATGTTTTTTCAGCACATAGTTTCCAAGACTTAACAGGCTTCTGTTCTGTTTGCTTTCAGTCAGCATTATGTAATATTCAAGTTTTCTTTCTTTTTTGAAGGTATTTTGAAAAAAATACCTTTATGCTTCCAGCAGGGGAAGGGAAAAAAAAGGAACAATTTTGAAATAAGCCAAAGCATTCTGTTTTTCTGCATGCTTGTGTTTCCTCTTCATTTCAGTGAAAATTACCCTAAACCATCTAAAACAACAGACTGTTTGTTGTATTCTTAATTTTATATTTGGCATTCATGAACCTTCTTTTTTTTGGCTTGGGAATCTTAAAAAAACCTTTCAAATAGAAAGTTTAAGAAAAAGCCATGTATTCTGCCATGTTGAGAACAAAAGCATTTGGGTCTCTGAAGCTGTGGTACCCCAAATCTCTGAATGCTATGCTATTTTATCACCACTTACTAGCTTTGGCAACTTCTGGCCTGAGCTCATTTCTTTCTTTTGCTACTTGACAAAAGCAATAGGGAACAAATAATTGCTCCTAACATTCTAGTTTTTTATAGACACTTTCTCCAGAACTCTTGTGCTGTGTATTTTTGCCACAACATAAGAAATCTCATCAAGTCTAGAAGTTTAATTCTAGTTTGCAGTATATTTGTTTTGCTGCCAACTTCTCAAATTCTCAGACAATTCAAATATTTATTTTTTTTATCATATTCCCTGACTTCTAAGATCAATGTCTCTGTTACAATTAATGAATAACTACTAAAACAAAGAACTCTGTAAGTAAATATCTGAATTAACAAGACATTTGTTTTTCTTTCAGCCAACAATCCTCACTGTAGGTAAATGGATTTATTTTAATTTGGTTTTCCAGCATCCTTTAGATCAGGAATTTTCAACATATGGACCATAGAATCCTGAAAGTTCCTGAGATTTTTTTCAGGAGACTTCAAGGTTAAAACCATTTTTATAATAATACTGCAAAATTATTTCTTTTTTATGTGTTGACATTTGCATGTAGTATTCTTCACCAATGTGCAATTGCAATTCAAAAAATTAAGTACCTAATGTTACTTAAAATTTCCTTAATAAATCAATACAAATGTATTGATATTATTAAATATTTGCCATTGGGTACACATCTCTTTAAATATTTTGCATGGCAACATGATAAATACATGTGAAAAATTCTTAATAGAGAAGCATAAAGTTTTTCTAAGTAAAATAGCTGTGGAATTTTGGGGGTTTTGGTGCTTTGCTTTTGTTTTTGTTTTGCTGTTTTTTTGTTTGCATGCATAGAACATCATTTTTACCTGAAAAACAATTAACACTTCCAGTTCCCCACCCACCTGGTATGTAAGAAATCTAGAAATCATCATTTCATCCCAATAACAACCAAAAAACCAAAAAACAAGCAACAACAAGAAACTAAACAAACTGAAACTTCATCACTCCTCTTAGATCTGTTAAAAAAATAAGATCAAAGGGCAAATTACTGTCCCTAAATTAGAGAGACATATAGGCCAATTCTGAAACTCACAAGTTAGCTGAAAGGAAACTTTTGTGTGAACCGGTATTCAGGTAAGGCAATATGAACTGTAATTCACATGTTTTCTCACAGTGAATATCAGGGGGAAAAAATACCTTTATGTTTCCAGCAGGGGAAGGGAAAAAAAAGGAACAATTTTGAAATAAGCCAAAGCATTCTTATTGTTTTTCTTAACAATATCTGCCTAATTAACAGAGCCTAACCTACTTGGAATTTATCTGAACCAACTTAATTGTGGGAAAGGAAATACCTAACTCTTTTACCCTCTGGCCATTCTGTTCCACCTAAGGAGTGCAAAAACAAAATCAAAAACTGAGAAGAATTTGTGAAGTTCACTGTCTAGAGCTACAGGCTAACTAGTAGTCAAAGACATAATAGGACAATAGAACACTTAGCCTTCCCCCACACCTCATCACTACACTATTAAAGACTATCTTGCAACATTTCTTTTTACAAGTGCATCATGTCTGACTATCAAGAAAAAAAAATAGGGACTACTAAAGGATGAAAAAGGCAAGTATGAGAAATCAGAACAAGGCATAACAGAGATACTGGAATAATCAGACAAATAATTTAAAACAACTTTAATTAATATGCTAAGGGAAGGATCTAACGAATGAAGCAAACAACATGCAAAAGCAGAGAATAATATAAGCAGAGATGTGAAAGATACATTTGGACATTATCAAGAAGCATTTCATGACCACAAAAGAATAAAGCAGAGAAGGGAATCTAGAACATACTTCAAGATGAACCCTTGCACTTTAGAATTAAAGGAACTTATATCTGTTGGTGTGAGAAATGGCATTTTCTGCTGACTACATGCAACATTATTTCAACTGCTGTGAGAAATCCGAGAAGGATTTTTGTTTCGGTATATATACACATTTTTAAAAAATTACATGCACATTTAAGCATTCAGGATTGAATCCATCCTTACAGAACCAGCTCCTCATCAGGGAGGACATCTTTGTGTGTGTGTGTGTGTGTGTGTGTGTGTGTGTGTGTGTGTGTGTGTGTTTAATTATCATACAAGTTAAATTCACATTTTGTTAGAATTACTAGAGTCCTCCAGACAGTGATAACTTGACTGGAAGATATATGACTGGCCTCTGATAAGCTAGACATTATTACAATTAAATTTTTTGCAAGTAGTTCCTCTGGTTTTGCACGGGCATAATGTAGCATGGTTCCTCCCTACCCCTACTCAAGCAGGTGCTTAGGAAAAAAATAACGAAAATATCAGAGTCATTTACTTCTCAGCTCTCTTCGATAAAGAGTATTTCCTTGACTTAGATTTAGGAGGCATAGCCTAGAGGTTCCATTCTGAATAAATCATTCAAAGAAAGTGGGAGTAGAAGATAAGCAGGCTAAAATAACAAAATTGGAGCCACCCTCATCTGCAGGTCTAACTTAAAATGTTTATAGATGCAATCAATGTGATATGTGTAGGGGAGAGATGCAAAATAATAGTATGGGCAAGGAGGGTATTTTGGGGATAATCATTTGCCTGCTTCATTATCTTGGCCATGCCCAAGGCAGTTACAGCTTCTATGGCTTTATGCATACCAGTCCACTGATTTAGCTCTATGATAATCTCTTCAAAAAGTCTCCAGATGTTGGATAATGTCCTAAGGCTGTTATGAAGGGTTGCAATCTGGATCTGTTTCTCTTTCACAATCTGGAAAACTATTTCTTCATTCCAAAAGGGCAGTGATCTAGAAAAAATGTCCTCCAGACTAACAAGATAGTACCTTATCTTCAGTGAGGTTTTTATACCTGCAATCCTTGCTGATGTTTTTATAGGAAGTATGGAAATATAGTCAGATTCATTAGAATTGATGGAATGTCATAGGAGTATCTGCAGATTTTTACCTGGTCCTCATATGTTTGGCAGAAGATTCTGCTTTATTGAGACCAGTTAGACACTCATATTACCACTCACATAAAAGCCAAATCTTCACATTTGGTTAATGGCATCTAGCAGTTTCCAGACTGCCAAAATTACTATGTTCTGCACAGAGGTAAAACAGATATACAAGTCACATCCAGTATTGCCCCATGTCTACTGCCACACTTCACCTACTCATGTTTCTTAAGCCTCAGGTTAGAGTTGCATCAACTGCTGAAGTGGCTCTTCAGGTTGCAGGCTCTCTCCTACATGATCAGCACTAATTTGTAGGTGACTATGGCAGTGGGCTCGAGATGCTGCACACACTCTGGAGATGACTTTTTAGATACAACCTGTAGATGTGTCATGAAAGAAAAAATTGATAAGCTAGACATTATTAAAATTAATTTTTTTTGCTCCATGAAAGAGACTATTAAAAAAAAAGAAAAGATATGCCAAACGTTGGAATAAAATATGTTCAAAACACTTTTCTAATAGAGAACTTTTATCAAAATATACAAAGAATCATTAAAACTCAACAATAACAGAGCAATTTGATTTTTTTAAAATGGGCCAAAAACCTTAACAGAAACCTCACCAAAAACAGACATACAGATGGCAAATTAGCATATTAAAATATGCTACATATCATATGTCCTCAGGGAAATGAAAACTAAATGATAATAATAATAATAATGATAATGTGCCACTACACATCTATTAGAATGGCCCAAATCCAGAAAACTGAAAACACTAGATGATATTGAAGATGTAGAGCTGCAGAAACTTTCAATCACTGCTGATGGAAATTCAAACTGGCATAGCCATTTCAAAAGACAGTTTCGAAGTTTCCTAAAAACTAAACACAGTCTTACCATATTACCCAGCAATTGTGTTTCCTTGGGATTTATCCAAAGGGTCAAAAACTTATGTCCACACATAAGTCTGTATGCGAATGTTTATGACAGCTTTATTTGTACTTGCCAAAACTTGGAAACAACCAAAAAGTCCTTCAAAAGTGAATGGATAAATAAATGGTGGTATATCCAGACAATAAAATATTATGCAGTGGCAAAAAAAAAAAAAAAAATCAGCCATTAAGCCACAAAAAGACACGGAGGATCATTAAGTACATATTGCTAAGTGAAATTAGCCGATTTGAAGAGGCAATGTACTTTATAATTCCAAATATATGACATTTTGAAAAAGGCTACAGTATGAGGATATTAAAAATATCAGGAGTTGAAGGACAGAAGGATTGAAGAGATGGAACATAGGGGAATTTGGGGGCAGCAAAACTACTTTGTGTGCTATTATAATGGTGAATAAAAGTTGTTATACTTTCATTCAGACCAATAGACTGTATAACTCCAAGATAGAACTTAGTGTAAGCTATGGACTTTGGGTAATAATAATGTGTCAAAGTAAGTTCATCACTTGTAACTATGTCCCACTCTGGTAAGGAAAAATGATAATAAGGTAAGCTATACATATGTGATACTGGGGTATATATGGGAATCCTCTACCTCTTGTGCTCAGTATAGCTGTGATTTTTTGTTTGTTGGTTTGTTTTTGAGTTGGTGTCCCACACTGTCACCCAGGATGGAGTGTAGTGAAACTCTCACAGCCACCCTACCTTGGTCTATAGACCCAGGTGACCCTTTCCCCTCAGCTTTCCAAATAGCTAAGACTACAGGTATGTACCACCATGTCTGACTATTTTTTTGATTTATTGTAAAGACAAGGTCTTGCCAAGTTGTCCAGGATAGTTTTGATTCAACTTGGCCTTGAATCTCAACTTCACTGCCCAAAGTGTTGGGGTTACAGGTGTGAGTTCCCCTGCTTGATTTAGCTATGAATTTAAAAGTACTCTAAAAACTAAACGTCTATTAAACAACAACAATTGACATATAAAGTCTTTTAAGCAACAATAATTAATTATATGATAGATATTTTTAAATTAACATTCTACAAAGAGAAATAATACTATTCGATGTGAATAATAAAATTGAAGATTTCAAGCAAAAACATGAGTTGTGGGAAACTCATATCTGCTTCTGTGAACATGATAAACTTCTAACACTTAAAGATTTTTCTGGTGAGATTGGTGGAGATATGAACATATGTGAATAGTTGTTATTGTCTAAAAAAAGTGTCAATATTTGGAAGATATGCATTGTCCATTAAGCCACAATTTCCCCAAAAGAACAATGCAACAATGCATAATGTACCAAAATTATAGATACATGAAATTTAATGTAGAAGAGTGGGAAAAGTTATTTGGTAAGGTTTATAATTACTTACTACAGATTTTTTTTTAGGAAGCTAATATATATCAAGTTTTGATAAATTATTAAAAATATTTATAATTATCTAAAAAAACTATCAACATATTGTTTCTGTTTCATATTTGTGTGAGGCTGAAATATGAAGTATCTAATGTGAAAAACCTATAACAACCTGTAATAGCTTGCTTGACACAAGTGACTCCAGTGCATAACAGATCTTCCATGTTAACCTAGGAATAACCCCCTTATGTAACCTTCCCATAATCACCCCACACATCCACATTCCTGTAACTTTTGGTGGTTGGAAACTCCTTAGTTGCATAAATTCTGTAACCATTCATACCCCTTATCAATCAAATGTAAAGGCCAAGAAATATCAGTCAAACTGTACAGCTTATGTAATTTATGCCTTTAAATACCCACTATTCACTCTGTTTGGGACCGAGAGTTCTTTGGAACACTAGTCTGCTCTCAGTCACCGGTGTCAACAAAGGACTCACAATTTGACCCTCTCTGCATGTTGGCGTCATTTTTTGCAATCCAGCTATAACATTTGGAGGCCCCAGTGAGAAAATAGCCAACCTTGGCAGGTGGCCTCACCCCAGCTCTCCCTGACTCAGTGGAGGAGTTATAGGTGAGGAGCCCCCTGAGTCATTCCAGGGTCCCATAACCTCTCATCTGGCTCAGAGAGAGAAGGAGCGACTGCTGATTTCCTCCTGCATCAAAAATTCCTGAGTCCATCTGTGTTCTCCTAGGAGGTAAAAATCTGTTTAATCTGTTTAATCTGTATGTGCCCACAACTCTGTTAAGAGAATGGAGCCTGGTAAGGCCGCTCCTTAGACTCTGTTCGTTGACCCAAGATGTTGGTAGAACAGTGTTTCGGTTTAGTATCTGGTTTCTGTTTTCAGTGTCTCACTTTAGTATTTGGTTTCTGTTTGGGTACCCACTTTGACTTCTGATTGCTTATGATTTGGTTTCCATTTGGCTACCCGCTTTGACTTCTGATTGCTTATAACGTTGGCCCCTTTCCGTTCTTTGTGTCCTTGCTGTGCTCTTTGCTACAGGGCTTGCTTCTGCTACACCTCAAGATTGACATTTAGGCTACTAACTTTTATTTTTCTTTGCTTATCTCTTTGTAATCGAAGGGCTGCTTCTCATCAGGTGGCTCCTGTGATTTACTGGTTTTAACAATATGGGGTCTAAGGCCTCCAAGCCTGCAAGTTCCCTGAACTGTATGTTAAGAAACTTCTCTATCAGGTTCACAGAGAATTATGTAGTACGTCTCTCAAAGGGCAAGCTCCAGACCCGCTGCAAAATCAGTTGGTAATGTTGGATGGCCCTCTACAAGGTCTCTGGATGTTCATGTTACTCAGGTTAAATTTGTTTTGTTTGTTCTGTTATGGCCATAATCCTGTTTTCTGGTTTCAGAGCCCTGACTTTATTTTTTATAGTTTTCTCTAAGTTTGTTTTTATCTTTCTTTCTCCCTTTTTCATTGATATTACTCATAAAGTTCAACCAGTTCTAACTAAAAATGTAAAGATCATTTAAACCTGCACAATTTTTATTAAACTGACTATTGAGACAACGTTTAACCATGCAAGCAGGTTCCAATTTTTTCAGAAATATAATTTAAATTTGAATATCTTAATAATAATAATAAATTTGTTGCTGTTTCATGGCTGAAATTTAAAGAAAAAGTTATTAAGTCTAGATTTGTTTAATTATGTTTACATGTATACCTGTTATATGCTTTGTCCAACATGCTACCAAATTGGCTTTCAAGTAAATAAGTACTCATAAAGTGCATATGACTTTAATGATTAATAATAATATTTTAAAAAATCTTTAAAATTGTCAACATACATTTCATCAAACATTATAAAATTACAAGCCTAGCCAAGACCAGGATAATCTCTATTTATATAAGTGCTTTGTTATAAGTATGACTAATTTTAAATTGTTGGTACCAAATTGCTAAACGTTCTAAATTATCAGTAAAATGCTAAAAGCTGATTGGTCAGGAAGTAGTTTTCATAAGTAATTAAGCAAGCTGCTATGAAAAAAAAATAGACTTGGGGCTACTAGGACAAAAGTACTATTCACATTTAAAGGCAGTAACATATTCATCTAAACAATTGGACAATACAACAAAAGGGTGGCCATCTTGCCTTTGGACCCAAGCAGCCACTGTTATCCTAACTTAAAAAAACTAATAAAATTATTTGTATGCTGTCTATATTTTTGTTCTATAGTAAAATAACTGTTTATTTTTTTAAAAGGAACTGTATTTCCTTATTAAAATATTACTATAAATATTTTACAAAAAAATTTCAACTTACATTAATATATCAAAGACTTCAGATGAAATTGCTTTTACTTTTCCAGCATTGTTTCTGGAGCAATGGCCTTTTTCATCCTTGTTTGTCTAATAATTTTTGCCTGTGCTCTAGCTTGGTGTTTTATTAAATCCAAATAATATATGGTTAAAGTCCCACTATTTCCTATATGTGCCTTTGGAAATAAATAGGGAGGGGACATCTCTATGACCCACCTCAATAGGAAGAAGTTACAGAATATTGATCTTCGTCCTGATTCCCAAAATCATAAAAATATTTCCAAGAGCAAAAATGAGAAATAAAAGAACAGACCAAAAGCTCCTAAATCTTACCACAATAATAAAAATAGAGGCTGTGTGCTAAAAAAAAAAAAAAAACAACTTACCCTAGGTAAAAAAAAAAACTTTGCCAACTTTGTCTTTTTAAAAACTTAGACTTCTCAAGAATACCCCATATTAACCCATTCCAATGTACCCCCTCCTTAAAAAATTACCAATCAGTCTCTGTTAAAGTATCTCCAGTCTCTACAACAGGTTCAGACAACTGTACACTCCAGTGTTCTTGCTGTCTTGCCCACTCTGTCCTCCATGCCTTGTCATCCATTCCAGCCTGCTGACCTGGTTTTCATCAAAAAGTTCCAGAAAGAAGGACTAACTTCGGTCTGGAAGGGACCATTTCTTGTCATCTTCACCACTCCAACAGAAATCAAGGTCAATGGAATACCAGCCTGGATTCACCACACCTGAGTCAAAAGAGCCAGGGAAACTGACTTAGCTCCACCAGTTTGTGTCATTGACTGAACTGTGGTGGCAAAGGATCCCAAATAACCACTCCCTCATTCAACAAGGGAAAACAGCCACCATTCAGCCAACTGGACTGCAACCAAGGACTCAAGAACCCTCTCAAGGTCATCTTTCTACGAACATCTAAACCATGAGACTCAAACAGACTGGTTGCTAATTTCATTGCATTGTACTCATCCTTTATCTCTTGTTTTTGTAATCCTACTTGTTTTGAGTTTTGGTTGTGTAGGACTGCTTACTGTAGCTCTTGCAGATTGGTAATGTGGCAAAAAGTGCCTGTTAATGCTATGCTCACAATAAGTTTAACCTGATTTATTTTACTTGGAAAGTCTAAAGACACCCTGTGCTCTTTCTCCCTAACATCTTTCACAACAGGAGAAGTCCTAGCTATCCAAGACCAGACCCACAGTTCAACTAGAGTTCAGTTTAAGGTAAATCTTCCTGACCTGCTACAAAAGAAAATCTATCTAAAAACCTGTGCAGTAGACAAAACTCTTACTACACTGAATCATGTACACAGTGGGCAATCTCCAATTATGTTAAGGGACGTAGACTTTTATCTCTGCCCCAGTAACCCCACTGACTGCAGTTGTAATCAGGAAAACAACTTCTTTTGCCCAGACTGGATTTGCATCATCATTGCAACTTATAGTGGGGGGCCTAATAACACATCTAAAATCACCCCTTTGGTCAAATACTGGCTCAGAATGGCCTACATACATAAGGGTTACTAATCTCTCCATTCTTCCTGGAGTACAGGAAATACCTGGGGTATACGACTTTACATAAATGGCTATAACTGTGGCACCTTATTCACTATTTGATGGCGCACATTTGCCTACAAAGCTATGGCCAAACCAATAGGGCCATTGACAGAGCGGAAAAATCCCTTGTTCGGTTACCACCAGCCTCTGTCTCAGCCTCTGCCATCTGTCAACCAAGCCACTATCCCAGGTTCACCTCAACAGCTCCCAAGTTCACTTCAACTTCTTCCAAGACTGGCCCACCAAACCCCTATTCTTTTTCCTATGTTAATTAATATGCACCATCTGCTTAACACCATTATCCAGTTGGCCTCGATTACTGGCTCTGCTTAAAACCAAAACCCCTTACTATGTGGGCATAGGAGTTAAAACCCTTATCATCTGGAGAACTAACTGCACTCTGGAAATAATTCACATTACTCTAGAAAATGTAACTGGTAAAGCCTCCTGTCTCATAACTCCAGGTTACAATCTATCAACTTCTATATTCACTGATATTTGTAACTTATCTCTCATCGCAGCTATGACTGAATCCACGGCCTACGTGGCTCCTGATATCACCTGGTTGGCCGATCCCACAGATCTTACCAAGTGCGCTACTATCAAAAGTTTTAATCGGCCTACCTTATATATCATTGTTCATGTGCTGCGTGGGTTTATGGTTATAGCAGTCCTGAAGGAGCTCTTCTACTCAATACCCCTGGTCTTCCAATTATTTGTTCAAAGCATGCTGTTCCCTTGGTAGTACCTGCCTTAATCAGACTAAGTACAGTGGGGATGGCTGTACTTGGCACCACTATTCTGGTTCATGGGGAACTGGGCCTATCTAACCTTGCCCAATGAATTGACACTGACCTGGAAAATCTACAATTTGCCATGGACCAACTCCACAACCAGGTAGAATACCTGGCTGAAGTTATCCTTTAAAATCAGAGAGACCTAGACTTACTTTTCTTATTCCAAGGAGAACTCTATGTAGCTCTTGGAGAGGTTTGTTGCTTTTATGTCAACAAATCAGGGGTTATTAGAAATACTCTTCAAAAGTTAAGAGAAAATTTAAACAAAAAGGAGAAACTAATAAATCCTGGTTCCAGACCCTGTTTGATTGAAACCCATGGTAAACAATTCTTGTTACTAGTCTAGTTGGACCCCTCATACTTCTCCTCCTTGGTCAACTTATCAGGCCCTGTGTAATAAATTAAATTATTCATTTTATCAAGCAATGAATCAGTTCTATAAAGCTCCTGTATATAAAACCCCAGTACAATAATATACTTCTGACTGATGAGTCAATGAATTGACTCATGAACAAGTAAAAGAGGGGGCGGGATGAAATATGAAGTATCTAATCTGAAAAACCTATAATAACCTGTAATAGCTTGCTTGACATAAGTAACTCCAGTTTGTAACAGATATTCCATATTAACCTAGGAATAACCCTCTTCCATAGCCTTCCTGTAATCATCCTGCACACTCACATTCTTGTCCCTTTTGGTGGTTGGAAACTCCCTAGTTGCATAAATTTTGTAACCATTCATACTCCTTACTAATCAAATGTAAAGACCAATAAATACCAATCAAACTGTATAGCTTATGTAATTTATGACTTTAAATAACCACTACTCACTCTGTTCAGGGCTGAGAGTTCTTTGGGACACTATTCTGCTCTCGGTTGCCGGCATCAACAAAGGACTCACAATTTGACCCTCTCTGCATGTTGGTGTCATTTCTCACAATCCAGCTATAACCAGGCCAATTTTTTAATATACTTTTACCAAAATAATATATTGCAGCAAATTGAATAATAAATTATATATGGTAATTCAATTGTCTTCTCTTATATCAAACATTAATGTTTGAAAAAATGTATGATAGTCTTTCTCTTCTCATCAAATTCTCTATGTTAAAATATCATTAATATTCACAAAAATGTGTTATTTTTAACACATAATGAGTTTATTGCTATTTGAAGAGAATCAGCATACTTACATTTTTAAAGATTCTCAGTTTTGATTTCTGATACTGGAAATATTGATAGGCAAGACCTACATAAATGTAAACTCTTGAGATACCCAATGATTTTTTAAGAATAAAATAAACCAAAACATTGAGATAATTTGCATCCATTTTGGGGGGGTTTTTTTGAGTTGGAGTCTCACTCTGTCGCCCAGACTGGAGTGCCGTGGCCGCTCCCGGCCACTGCAGCCTCGACCTGCTGGACTCCGGCGATCCTTCCACCTCAGCCTTCCGAGTAGCCAGAATTACAGGCACACGCTACCATGCCCGGCTGATTTGTTGATTTATTGTAGAGATGAGGTCTCACCAAGTTGCCCAGGTGGGTCTCGAACCCGCGAGCTCAGGCAAACCACTCACCTCAGCCTCCCAAAGCACGGGATTACAGGCTGAGCCACGGAGCCCAGCTTGCATCAGTTTTTAATAGTTGAACCTGATCAACATGTATCCAGATTACTGTTGTGGAGATGGGGAAAGAGCATGGAATCAGTACACATTCTCTCTTGAAGCTGATATCATTTGATTAGACCATAGCACAAAGGCCACATCGAAGTATGAAAACCTGGGCTATGTAGTCCACTTGGGCAACCAAGCTTATCATTAGGAAGGATTCTAATAGACAGCTATCACTATCACTCTTTTTAACAACAGGCTGACACAATAGAAAAATTATTTGAGTCCTCTGATTAGATTCTATTCAACAGTCACACAAATGTGTTAGTAAACAGTGGTTGCTGCTATAATTTCATAAAAAAAGTGGAGTCATATAATCATGTCAAATTACAAGAGTGATCTAGATTAGATATTTATCTTCTTCAAAGTTCTTTCTTGGCTACCCACCAACATGTTTTATCACCTGCTGCCCCCTTATCTTCTAGTACCTGGTCTCTTTGACTTCTTGATATTCTTTATCAATGTGATAGTTAAATTTATGCAACAACTTAGTTGTGCCATGGTGTTCATATATTTGGTAAAACATTATTCTGGATGTATCTGTGAGGTATTTTATCATGAGTTTAAAATTTAACGGAAATTCCTGACTAATGCAATCAATCACCATTATTTGATCCCTACTCCTCAGCTTCAAATTCCTTCCTCACTGTTATCTAAACAATTTGATTACCTCTGACTCTTACTTTCAAATTGTTAAGTAAACTCTTCAATATATTTAGTGAACACTGACTTCCTATTAACATGATTTATTTGGAGGACAATCTGAGTTGGTTTTTTTTAATTGTTTTTTGTTTTTCTCAAATTGTTGTAACTGCAGACTTTGTTTTGAGTAAAAATTTGCTCAAATCTTAATAAGTCTAGGTGTGATAATTAAAAAATAGTTGTCATAAACTCACAATTATAAAATTCTATGTTGCCTGAAAAATAGGCATTTTTATTTTAATGTCGCTAAAAATGCATAACTTGTAATGTTTTCAAAGAACTTAAAAAATTACATATAATAGATATATGTAAAAAATTTTTATCTGTGACTTTAGTATATCCAAATAAAATACATTGCAGAAAGTTATATATTCTACTTTACTATCATAATGAACATTTATGCAAAATACATCACTGACACTGTATTGTACTTCCATTCACTGTTTATATATGACAATTTTTATTTCTCTGTTATTTTCCATTATTCTGTGCACATTTTTTCTCTATACTTTCTCAGAATCTCTTTAATGTAATAACAAATGAATGAAACACATTTTAAATTTACTAAATTTATTATTAAAACTTTGTGTTTCTTATTTCTAACTAAAATTTTATATACACAGAGGGTGTCCCAAAATGTATACACATCTTAAGAAAGAAAAAAATACTGTATTAAAATTATAATAATATATATTGATAACAAAAGATTAACACAAGTCACAATTGACTTCTGCAATTACAAGAGGTGTTCAGGTGGGCTCAGTGGCTCAGCCTGTAATCCCAGCACTTTGGGAGCTGAGGCAAGTGGATTGCCTGAGCCCGTGTGTTCGAGACCCACTCGGGCAACTTAGTGAGACCTTGTTCTACAATAAAAAAAAAAAAAAATAGCTAGTCGTGGTAGCGCATGCCTTTATTTCCGGCTATTTGGAAGGCTGAGGCAGAAGGATCGCTGGACCACAGCAGGTCGAGGTTGCAGTGGCCGGGAGCATGCCACTGCATTCCAGTCTGGTGGACAGAGTGAGACTCCAACTCAAAAACAAATAAGCAAACAAAAAAAACCCAAGAGATGCTCAAAGTGGTTTCCATAGCATCCAGATACTTTACAGCAAACTAAAAGTAATATATAGATAAATTCTCTTAAAATATGTATACATTTTGGGGCACCCCTCTGTATTTCATAAACAAGCATGTTTATGTTAATGTTAATATATATTTAAGTAACAAAGGAACTCTCAGCAAAAGAGGCATTGAAGAAACAAACCTCAAAATAATAAGAGACATGTATTGCAAATCCACATCCAACAGTATACTGGATAAGTTAAAAAGCATTCTACCTGAGAACTGGAGCATGACAAAGGTGTTCACTCTCACCACTTCTATTCAACAGAGTACTGGAAATCCTCAACAGAGCTATCAGGCAAGAAAAGAAAAATAAATATATTCAAATAAGAAAAGAGGGTGTTGCATTATCTCTGTTTGCATGAACAGACACTTCTCAAAAGAAGATATACAGGCAGCCAACAGACACATGAAAGAGTTTTCAGCCTCACTAATCTTCAGAGAAATGTAAATCAAAACCACACTGAGAGACCACCTAGCCCCAGTAAAAATAGTCATCATTAATAAAACTAGTGACAACATATTCTGGCAAGACTGTGGAGAAAAGGAATGCTTCTACACTGGTGGTGTAGAATGCAGGTGGGAATGCAAACTAGTACAATCTCTTTGGAAAACAGTGTGGCGATCTCTGAAAGAACTAGACATTGACCTTCCATATGATCTAGCAATCCCCCTATTGGGACTATATCCAGAGGAACTCAAGTCATTCTACAAAAAAAAGATCCCTGCATACGCATGCATATTGCAGCACTATTCACAATAGCACTATTCACAATAGCAAAAACACAGAACCAACCATGCTGCCCATTAAAACTGGACTGTATAAAAAACATGTCGTGCATATACACAATGGAATATTATGCAGCCACAACGAAGGACAAACATATGGACTTCGCAACAACTTGAATGGATTTAGAGTCTATCATACTCAGTGATCTATCACAGAAACATAAAACTGAGTATCACATGTTCTCACTCATAAGTGGACCTTCAACAATTATCATAATACTATAAGAAACGGAGCCAGGTTCGGTGGCTCAGCCTGTAATCCAGTGCCTTGAGAGGCTGAAGTGAATGGATTGCCTGAGCCCGCGGGTTCGAGACCTGTCTGGGAAACTTGGTGAGACCTCATCTCTACAATAAATAAAAACAATTAGCTGGGTGTGGTAGTGCGCGCCTGTAGTTCCAACTACTCAGAAGGCTGAGGCGGAAGAATCGCTGGAGCCCAGCAGCTTGAGGTTTCGGTGGCTGGGAACGGCCACTGCACTCCAGTCTGGGCGACAGAGTGAGACTCCAACTCAAAAGAAAAGAAAAGAAAAGAAATGGATTGGCAGTAGGGAGAAACTGCCAGGAGAGGGGGTTAGGCTTGACAGTAGTGAGAAACTGCTGGAGGGGGCACACCTCATCAAGGGTACCTGCATAATGAACATTTGTATACCTAACCCTGAATTGTACCCTACATCTTAAATTAAAAAAAAATAATAATATATCTGCTTGCTGCAACATGAGCCTATATCTGAAAAATTCTTTCTTTCTTTCTTTCTTTTTTTTTTTTTGTGCAAAGGATGCCTAGACCTAGTAAAAACCTTCAACAAAGTTTCCGAATATAACATTAATGCACAAACATTCATTGAACTTCTATGAACCAACGTTTCTCAAACAGAGAATTCAATAGCAAACTACATTTCATTTATAATAGTCACAGAAAAAATAAAATATCCAGAAATGCATTTAATCAAGTAAGTGAAAGATATCTATAAGAACCTCAAAACACTGATGAAATAAATTGCAGATGACACAAACAGAAAAATATTTTATGTTGGTGGGTAGGAAGAATCAATATTGTTAAAATGATTGCCCAAAGTAATCTACAGAGTCAATGCAATCCCAATTATCAACATTATTTTTTTTAAGAATTAGAAAAAAAGCTTTTACAATTCATATGAAAACAAAAATGATCCTTAATAGACAAACAATCCTAAGCAAAATGAACAAAGCATGAGGCATCACACTGCCTGACTTGCAGGCTATAGTAAGCAAAACAGTATGGCATTAGTACAAAAATAGATGCATAGATCAATGGAACAGAATATAGAGCTCATAAATAAAGTCACACAACTGCAACCAACTAATCTTCAACAAAGTCAACAAAAATATACAATGGTAAAATGACACCTTATTCAATAATTGGTGCTGGATACATCAACTAGCCATATGCAGAAGAATAAAACTGGATGTCTGCCCCTTATCATATATAGACACTAACACAAGATGAATTAAAGACGTAAATGTAAGACCTGCAATTATAAAATTTCTAGAAGAAGATCTAGGAAATTAGCTTAGGAAATAATTTATGACCAAAACTTTTAAAATAAATGCAACAAAAGTAAAAAATACACAAATAGGACTTAATTAAATTAAACAGTCTCTGGGAAGCAAAAGAAACAATCAATAGAGCAAACAGATAATACAGAGTGGCAGAAAATATTTGCAAATTATGCATCCAATAAAAAACTAATATCCAAAATTGATAATGAATTTAATTAATGAGAAAAAACAAATAGCCTAATTAAAAAGTGAAAAAAAACCAAGAACAGACAGACATTCCTCAAAAGAAGACATACAAGTGACCAACAAACATGAAAAAATGCTCAACATCACCAATCATCAGACAAATGCACATTAAGAGCACACTAAGATACCACTTTACACTTAAGAATGGCTATTAAAATGTCAAAAAAGAAAAAAAGATGTTGACACGGATGTGAAGAAAAGGAAATACTTATACACCTTTGGTAAGAATGTATTATAAATTATTTCAATTCCTATGAAAAACTACATATATTCATATATGTATATATTTTTAGCAATTGTAGGAGTACATGACTCAACCCTTGACTGGCATGCCTTTAGGTTCTGTTTATAATTTAGTGTCTATTACCACAAAGAGTCTGTTCTGTCAGTGTTATGATCTCTGTTTTAACAACAATGTTGGTTTAGTGCTGTGTTTAAACTCCAAAAGGGAGAGGGTATAATGTGTCATGTCTGATTTCTCATACCATCATGGCTGGGTGGGAACTAAGTTTTAAAATTTGTTCTTGAGTTCCCTAAGACAAGATAATACACTTTTATTTATCCAATCACCTGACAAACAAGGCCCCCAAGGTATGTTGCTGAGCCCAGATCTTTACTGTCAGCCTGGGATCCATGCAGTGGCCAGGACACTATGGTGTCCAAGAGCTTGGGGATGCCAACAACCATGGGGTCTTCTAAGAATGTTGCAGCTTTCTTGACTGGGGGCGGGGATCCAAGCCCTGAGAAGTATCACAGCTCTGTTGGCTGGGTGGGCTGGCAAGCCAGGCCCCAAGAAGTGTTACAGATCTGTTGATTCAGCCGGCCAGCAAGCCAACCCCTTAAAAGTTACAGTTCGGTTGGTTTGGCGGCAGAGGGGTCTCCTTAGCTCTGTAAGCCCTGCCAGCTCCTCTCTGCTGTCAGGTCTGCCAGCCCAGTAGAGTCTGGTGGTTTCACTGTATCCACCCATTCTCCCAGCTCTGTTCAAGCCAGCTTCTGGCATGTGCAGCTCTTCAAGTCTGTTGGTCTTCAAATCCCATGCTCTTGAAGTCCAGCAATCTTAGCAGCAGCTCTTTGAAGATTCCATGGTTCCAGCTCTTTGAGCCTCTTCCAGGTTCTTATCTTGCACCCAAGAAGAATGAGGGAGGTGTATAACCAGAGGGTGAGTAAGTAGGAATTTATTAGAAGGTAGGAAAGGACTGGACAGCAAGAGAAAACCTGAACAGGTCGCCAGGTTGCCTCTATAGGCAGGAGTTTATATATTTTCCAAAGCTTGCTGATTGACTGGCAACATCACCAATCAGAGAGAGGCACCATGGTCTGGCCTAGTAAATTTACCAATGGGAAGAGGGTTGGGAAGGGTTAATAAGGAAAAAGTGCAGGAAAGATTGAGTTCATGAACCTGGAAGTAGGTGTGTTCACTCCAATCGCTGGGACTTGCAGCAACAAGGACCCACTTAACCGTCTGCCTATCAGATATCTAGCTTTCTCCTGTATCGTTCCTCTCTCTGGAGTAGCAACCTGACTGCTGTTAGAGAGTAAGGGTAATAACTGGTCTGGCCATTACCTATTGATCATGGGCATCATATGGGAATGGCAGCTAGGGATCCTTCTATACAATGTTTCATCTGCGTTGCTATCTAGAGTCTGACTGTCTGGAAATGAGAAGAAACAAATTTTGGAATGAGTTTAACTATTCATGAACCAAAAGGGGGCTATCAAGGGAAAAATCCACATCCATATGTTAGAAATTCCTAGGGAGGATAGAAAGTATTGAAGCCAACTAGGCCCTGAATCTGCCTGTTCTCTTAGGATATCAATGATTTTTGATATTTTTTATGACTTACAGGTTCTGATCTACCTGGGAGGAAATGTTAACCCAGAAACAAGTTTCATTTAATAAGGTGCACACCCAATGCTTGACAGTTTTGTAAGACCACGGTAGCTAGTGAGTTAATCAACATTTGTCGATTCTCAGTAGCAACTATGGTGACTTTCCACACTTGCTGTACCATGAGGGTGAGATTTAATATGGATTTTTCTAAGCGGGGTATCCTGGCAAACTAGAAGAAACCTCTGGCAATGGAATGTTCTAATCCAGGTGTTTGCAAAACTGGGTGGTCTAAGGCATGCCCTCCCAGATTAGGTATATTATAGCTAGGCATGTTAATACTAGATGGATGCCCACAATCTCTGTGACTTCTCCAAACTTGATTGAGGCCTTTTCACCTCAGGGAGATTTCTGGCTGGGTTTCACTGCTTCTTTTAAGGCAGTGAATTCCTACCAGGAACCATTGAGATTTCCAATCTGCTTAAGAGACAATGGTAGCTATAGGGGGAAAGTTAGAGAAGGTCCCTCCTGTGGTCATATCCAGCAATTTGAATAATTACTCTGTTGAGTCAAGTACATACTGGAGGGTGAACAGAGATGCTTATAAGAAGCTAGGGCTAGTGATGACAGAAATAGGAAATAAAATAGATAAGTTATTTTGCTCAATCCCATGTGGGAAATCTTATCTGAGGAGTTAAGGGTATGACTGTAAGAAAGGAAACAATTCCATGAGTGTTCAGGATTAAGGAGTACTTGACAAAGGTGTTTAATGGTGCAAATTAAGATAACTGCAAAGATGGCAAGTATAGGTGAGACTATAAGGAAATATCTATGGAAGGAAATTATTGACATTTATCATTTATGATCTTTAGTTTGAGGTCTCCAATTTCTTCACGACACTATCGTGTGTGCCTTTCTAGGTCAGTAGAGGCCACTTCTCCTGGATTCAAGACTTTCACTCCAGTATGATGAATTCAAGAGTAGATTCCGGTGCCCTTCACTGCTGGAGTAGAGGGAACGAAAGTGTAGAATCTTTCCCAATTTGGACCCAAATAAGGGGAGTTTCACCAGTACTGGTACCAAGTCTTCTGAGTTCCATACAACATTTTATAACATACACATACCCTTTTTTAACAGGTGCAAACCCTCTATTTTTTTGTCCTATAATTTCTTGCCTCTGTATAACCAACCACTTTATTGCTGGACAAAAATTTACTATACAAGATCCTCTCCTATATAAAACCATTCTTTCTTTGACATTATTCCTGACCAAAAACACACTTCCACAACAGCAGCCTTCTTTATATCTTTCCTGTGCTTTTCTGGCTTCTCCTGTCACCTTTCTATATAACCTTCTACATTTAAGCTTTTAATTAACCCCTGGCAACATTAATTATGATAAGACTATATTCTAACATGGATGGCCAGGACCAAATGGCTGGCATCTGTGTTAATTAAATTAATTAGGGTTCTGGCTCCCTCCTAATATTCACCTGGGGGTTGTTGGGATGATGGAAAGCTATGCCAGGACTTCAGTAGATTCCTGGGCCTCCTCAGTGACCGTCTTTCCTGAACCGGATGTTCTCTCTTCTCTTCAAATGAGAGTGTACATGCTTTCTGATGGTCCTCTGGCCTGAACAGTGGACAAGTTCCTAGAGATTTGAGACTCTTTGGGGCAATTCAGCTTCTAGTACCCACTCAGATTGTACCTATAGCAACATACACTATTCCTTTCACAGGTTTAGTGTTACCAGGTCTCTTATGGGTTGCTGGAGCTTTGTTGCTAATGGCAACTGCCAATTAAGACACGTCTTTCTTCCCTCTGATTCCACAGCCCTCCAGGTTGACATCCTGTTGTTTCTTTAATGTCTTAGCTTGCCACATCCATGGCAGGTAGCAGATACACCTCAGGGATTCTGGAGTGTATACGCCTGTAAGGCAGCCACTAGAGCTCTTGCCTTTGCTTGTATTTCCTCTCTTTTTTTTGAGCCTCCTCCTGATCCCTATTCTAAACGACCAAGGTGATCACTTTCAGGAAGTTCTCCAAGGTACTGTCTGGTATTATTGTCTGCTTCTGCAGCTTTCTCCTGATATCTAGAGCTGCTTTTGTAATAAACATATCTTTTAGGATTAGTTGCCCTTCAACTGACTCAGCATCTAGGGAGACATGTTTAACCAAAGTCTCTCTTAGCCATTCCAGAAAGGCTGAAGGATTCTCATCTGCCCCCTGGTCTATCATGTATAACTTAGAATAATTGAGAGGCTTAGTCTAGTACTCCTCAAGTCTTCCAGGATGCACACCAGGAAATGTTTCCTCCTCCATCCTCCCAAGTCTCTATTGGGGTTCCATTTATGGTATTCCAATGGTACTGCTGCTTTCCCAATTGGATATGACTCTTTCCCAACTCTAGCACTATATGAAATACAAAGCTCATCTCCAAATTTCTCTACTGCTTGCAAGGCTGCTTATTTCTCCTTGTTTGTCAGGGTTTGACTTAAGTGCAACATAACATTCTTTCAGGAGAGCTCAAATACTTGTGTTAAATTCTGTGTTATATACTTGTCAACATCATTTAAGAACCTGCCAAGATCTTCCTTTATTTGTTTCATGTTCCATAGGGAAAAGGATACCTGTAACTTACCAGGGCCATACTCACCAAATATCTCTTGTAGGGGTATAAGTAAAGCATAAGTTTATCTGGAGTGAGGGTTTTAGAGTGGGACAAATTTGACGTATGGGAAGGATCTGAATAAATAGGGCAGAACAGACCAAGAGTGGCCTCAGGAGTGGATACCTTTCCCAGTGGTACCTCTGGAGTTGGCATCCCTGGATGCTGAATCAATTCTACAGCATTGACAAAGGTCTGAATTTTCCCATAACATGAAGCAAGTCTAAATATATGAGAGCATGGACTATTTGCCCTGGCATCTACAGCAATTGTCTAACTGACAGATTGTATTATAATTGATACTTTCCTCCAAAGGCCAGGTCTCTTCATCCTGCAACTTATAATTTGGCCATACTTGCATGCAAAATAATTTCAGATACTTTTTCTTCAGGGTCTGAGAATTAAAGGAGTCCCAGTTTCTCAGGATTCACTCAAGAGGACTGCACACTGCAGATGGCCTGTTGCCCATCTAGAGAGAGAGATGAAAAAAAGGCAACTCTTGGCTTTCCCTCCTCCAACCAATGTGCATGAATAAGGATTGGAGAAGGAAGGTGTCCTCTCACCTTCCTGTCTTTCTCTGCTCATAGTGTTCCCTTGGATATGAGCACGACCTCTATCCAGGTGTAGCAGAAGGGGCCTGGTCAGCAGGATTCGTTATGCTTACCTTTACATTGCACCTGTCCTTTGCTCTGTTGACTCTGCCTCTGAATTCCTCAAACCTAGTGTCTCCCTAATCCAGACCTAGTCTTTAAAAAGACTGGTAGCAACTGTGTTCAGGAGTGGGATTCTGACGGAGGGAATTTTCCTGGGACCTTTCATGAACCTCTGTCCAGTAGACCCACAGTTTGAGTTAGGTTGCAGGAAAAATTACTTTCCAATCTAAGCCCTCTCTCCCTGGCAAAGAACCACTCAAGTTTGGAGACATAAAAGTGCCTGTAGAAGTATATGGGTCCATTAAGACAGCCCCTAGCAGAGTCTGAAAATCCTAAACCCACAGTCAGTGTGGGACATTTCTAACAAAGAGTTTGGACAATCTGGTTTCACTAAAGCCAGTTATACAAGGTATCCAAGTTTCCAGGCATAGAGCCAACAATGTGCCTTCAAAGGGATGAGTCTGCTTTCATTCAATGTTTGCCTATTCACAGAGTACCCAAATGTACCAACCAGATTCTACATGCTAGGGTGCAACAATGGACCCATATCCTCCTTTAAATAAGAGAGATGGAGCCTAAGATGTCTTCCAAAAGAAAATCCTTCTCATTGAAAAATATATTCGCTGGATATGCTAATTCCTAATATGGTGGAAAAACAAAACCAAAGCCTTCTATCCTTTGCCTCTTGAAAACAACAAAAATGCATTGTCCTGAGCTATTTTCCAAAAGGATCAAGCCAGCTGCCAATACTTCCTGGTAGTGCTGTCTCCCAAAGCTACAAAAGCACCCACAATTGAGCACCAAGAGAGGGCAATAGACATGGTGATCAGGAAGAGAAGAAAATGTGACGAGAAAGGCTGAAGAAAGTGTGATAGGAGAGCTGAGAACAGGAAGCCTCAGAAATGAAAAAGATAGGTCCACCATTCTGACGAATCCCAGATGAGCCCTCAAGAAATGGAAAGGTTTTTTTTGTTTGTTTGTTTTGTTTTGTTTTATCCAATCGGCTGCTAAGCTGGGTTCCCAAGGGATGTTGCAGTTCCTGCAGCTGTACTGCAGTGGCAGCGACGCTATGGCATCCGGATGGGGAACAGAGAGGCACCTGAAAGGTTGGAGATGCGAGAAGCCATGGAGCCCCCTAAGAGTGTTGTAGCTTTCTTGATATGGGGAAGGGGTCAGTGAGCCAAGCCTCAAGAAGTGTCACAGCTCTATCGGTTTGGTGGGCCAGCAAGCCAGACCCTGAGAAGTGCCACAACTCAGTTGCTTTGGTGCACTGGCAAGCCGACCCCGAAAAGTGTTACAGGTCTGCTGGCTTGGCAGCCCCATAGGGTCTTGTTAGCTCTGTGAGGTCTGTCAGCTCTGCTTTGATGTCAGTTCTGCTCTGCCATCAGCTCTGCTTCCCGGTCAGCTCCGCCAGCCCCAGGTCCGTCGCTTCACTGGCTCCACCTGCTCTATCAGTTCTGTGGGTTCCATTGGCTGGCAAGCCAGCCTCCACTGTATGCAGATTTTCAAGTTCGGCAGTCTTCAAAATCCAGCGGATTTCAAGTCTGGAGGTCTTCAGTAGCTACTCTTCAAGTCCGAATTATTGTCTCGCGTCCTGGAAGAATGAAAGACGGGGACAAGTAGGGGGTAAGAGGGAATTTATTAGTGGACAAAAGAGCTCCTGACAGCAGAAGAGAACCCGAAGGGTTGCCTCTTCAGGCAGAAGTTTATATAGTCTCCAGAGGATGCTTATTGGTTGGCCACAGCACCAAGCAGGGAGAGGCGCCACGGTCTGGCCTAGTAAATTTACCAATCAGAAGAGGGCTGGGAAGGGTTCATCAGGTAAATGCACATAAAAGATGACGACCAGGGACCTGGAAGTGGGCGTGTTCACTTCAGTCTCTGGAGCTTGCAGCTACTGGAATACCCGGTCTGACAATTAGATGTCTAGCTTTCTCTTGTCTCAAAGATTGAGTCCATTCTGTTAGTAGCAGGGAGCTTAGAATTTTACTTTTAGTTTTATTATGCCTAGGTTTCTCACATAACTTTTGTATGCAAAATTTTTGAGATTACAATATTAAGAAAATTTGAGTTGGGGGTATATGTTATGTGAAATTGAAGGCACTCTAAATTGAATATTTTACTGTAGCATTTAAGGCAAAAAATAAGTAGTAAAGTTTGCATATATTTGTAAAGCAATGTAGGTCGGGGGGGCATCACAAAGTGTGTGGCGATCACTAACCATTCTCTTTACAGAATCCATCATGTCCTGAGAGCAAAAGAGAAATGCATTTTGTGGTATGGCAAAGGACTATATACTTCGTATGTATTACAGCAACCTCATACTGGGCACCAGAGGTATTATAAATACTAAACTTCATCATTTTAAAGACAATTTAATGATATTAGATAAAGAAGCCAGAATAGAGGAAGAAGAGGAAGTTAGAGAGGAAGACAACTGGAATAAACCAGTTCTCAGCAGCAAGAAAATTTTATATTGATGTCACCTTTAGTGTTTTATATGTTGGATGCTCCCATTTTATACATCCTCAGAAATCATTTGGGACCAATTTGGGAAGTGGAGGAGAGGCAAGAATTTATCAATCATGTTAGCAAGAGCTCAACTCATTAATATTTGGGTAAAAACAATATTGAACTCTTCTTTATTTTCATTAGATAGTCAATATAGACTTATGTACAGGTGATAAGAATAGAGAAAAAAACAAATGAAAATAAATTAGTTTAACCACAAAAATCTATAATGTCATTAAAAATCAGAATACCTATATCAACTTTTTTTTTTTTTGAGTTGGAGTCTCACTCGGTAGCCCAGACTGGAGTGCAGTGGCCGCTCCCGGCCACCGCAGCCTCGACCTGCTGGGCTCCGGCGATCCTTCCGCCTCAGCCTTCTGAGTAGCCGGAATTACAGGTGCGCGCTACCACGCCCGGCTGATTTTTGGATTTATTGTAGAGATGAGGTCTCGCTGCCCAGGCGGGTCTCGAACCCGTGGGCTCAGGCAATCCACTCACCTCAACCTCCCAAAGGCACGGGATTACAGGCTGAGCCACCGAGCCCGGCTCCTATATCAACTTTTAATAAAAAATATTTTGAATGAATGTGAAGTGTGAGAAAACTATTTAAGGTAAAAGAAAAAAATGTAGTAATTCTCAGTTGAGAAGTCAGTTGGTATTTTTGAACAACAGAGAGATTTGACACTTGGAGAATGAAAAGGAAGTGAAAGTTTGCTATAAAATTACATTAAATGAATAATGGCTGTGAATGCATAATCTCATATGTCATATTAATAAAATTTAAATATGGTTTTAAAAATTAGAAAGTCATTATGTCTTTGGTAGGATATAATCCTATTATTTTAATGTTAAAAATGGTAAGTCTACATTTATCTTTAGATATGCTAAGAAAGAAATGAAAGAGGACTCTGGGGATCAGTTAATAATAGCCTCTTAAAGTTATCCAAGAAAATTGATGATATCTTTAACTTGATTATTTTGATTAGGTTGGTAACAGTGAAAATTTGTTGAAGTAACTGAATTATCAGTATATCTGGTAAAAAGAACTAACGAGAATATGTATACTGGATAACGGGTTGGTTTCAGTAAGATATATTAAGGTTATTTCCACTTTCATAATAATAAAAAAAACTGTATAATAAAGGCACAATAGAGGAGGGAACATTGTCTAAAAAAAAGGTAACAACAGACCTCTTTGAGAATCAGATTAAATTTCTCTGCACATAGGCTCATATCTGAACACATCTGCATGAAATATGTTGATGATCTTGAAAACTGTTCCTATAACCAGAGTTCAATGAACTCAAATATGGCAGGTTTGCTATAAATTACTCATGCTGCTTTGACTGAGTTTTGGCTGTGTTTATTAATGCCCAGCTATGGATTCTGTTTCTTAGCTACATTTCTGGGAGGATCAGCTATGTCGGTAGTTCTTGATCAATAACGTATGAGAGAAAAAGATGCATATCTACTGCTTCAAAATTATACTAATGAAATTGCTTGCATCTCAGGCTTTCACTCTCTCTTCCTGCTATCTAGAAAGAAGCACAGCAGTGTTCTTATTCTAACCCCACAAATTAAAACAAAGACCTAGGTTACAGTAATGTAACAAGAGAAATGAAACCCCAAGCACAGGCAATCTACTTCTCTTAAACTAGACCATTATGTGAGAGACAAATAAGGTTCTACCTTATTTACCACATTTTGATCACTTAAAAAACTAACTTCTATTTTAACTGTTTGTTGAAATTTATGCTGACTATTGAGTATACATAAACATTTTCAGGCACAATTTTATAGTTAATTAGATTTTCAAAAATCTCAACATCATTAATAATTGTTGCTATAAATTCTTTGAAAACAACTTTGTTAGTAATTTGAATTTTTTGCACATATAAATAATTTAAAACTATGAAGTTTTCTGTAGTTTGAAGAAAAATAAATGCAAACCAAAAAACAATAAAATAGCAGTCTAAAACTTCTTGGAATGGCAATCTTTGTTCTTTAATTTACTGCAGCAATGTGGAAATGAACTTTGGTTTTCATGTTAACAAATGCAAAATAAACAGATCTCTTTTTTGGGGCACAGATACCTGCCTAATGAATTTGGAACTGGCATTGCCACAGGTGTGAAGAGTCCAGGAATTCTTAATTGGAACCATTTCCACTAAAAACCAGAATAAGACACTCTCACCCCTTTGTTCAACATAGTATTGGAAGTCCTAACTGGAGCAATCGGACAAGAGAAGGAAATAAGGGGTATCCAAATAGGAAAAGAGGAAGTTGTTATCCCTCTTTGCAGACATCACGATTCTCTACCTCAAAAACCCAAGAGAATCTGTCAAAAACCTCCTTGCACTGATAAAGGACTTTGGCAAAGTCTCAGGGTATAAAATAAATGTGTAAAAATGAGTCACTTTCCTATACACCAACAATAAAAAAACAAACTCAAATAAAAAGTGCAATCCCAGCCGGGCTCGGTGGCTCAGCCTGTAATCCCATGCTTTGGGAGGCTGAGATGAGTGCATTGCCTGAGCCCATGGGTCCGAGACCTGCCTGGGCAACTTGGCGAGACCTCATCTCTACAATAAATTGAAAAAAAATTAGCCGGGTGTGGTAGCGCACGCCTGTAGTTCCAGCTACTTGGAAGGCTGAGGCGGTAGGATCGCCGGAGCCCAGCAGGTCGAGGCTGCCGTGGCCGGGAGCGGCCACTGCACTCCAGTCTGGGTGACAGAGTGAGACTCCAATTCAAAAAATTAAAAAAAAATTAAAAAGTGCAATCCCATTCACAATAGCCACACAAAAAATGAAATACCTTAGCTTCTTTCTAACCAGAGATGCCAAAGACTTTTACAACAAAAACTACAAAACATTGCTCAAAGAAATCAAAGATAAGACAAACAAATGGAAAAAATATTCCATGCTCTTGGATTGGAAGAATCAACATTGTTAAGATGTCCATCTTACCCAAGACAATCTATAGATTCAGTGCAATACCCATTAATTTACCAGCAGCATTCTTCTCAGACCTGGAAATGACAATATAGGAATTCATATGGAAACATAAATGACCACGAATAGCCAAAACAATTTTCAGAGGAAAAAAAAAAAAAAAGAACAGGAGGCATCATGCTCCCAAACTTGAAGCTTTATTATAAGGTTACAATAATGAAAACAGCCTAGTATCGGTACAAGAACAGGCATATAGACAAACAGAAAAAGATAGAGATATCGGAAGCAAAACATTAATTTCTCAACCAACTCATGTCCAACAAAGCCTTCACCATCAACTACTGGGGAGAGGAGAACCTATTCAGTAAATTGTGCTGGGAAAATTGGCTGACCACATGCAAAAGATTCAACAAGATCCCTACCTATTCCCATATACAAAAAATCAACTCTAAATGGATCAAAGATCTAAATGTAAAACCTCAAACTATAAGAACCTTAGAAAATTCAGGAGACATTTTCCTTAATTTTTAACCTTTCTCATTCAATTTGTTTTAAATGTCTTCTAAGCTAAGATACATAGAATTAATTTTATTTAACACATTTACCAGTGTTTTTTTTGTTTGTTTTTTTGGTTTTTTTTTTGAGTTGGAGTCTCACTCTGTCACCCAGACTGGAGTGCCGTGGCCTTTCCTGGCCACCGCAGCCTCGAACTGCTGGGCTCCCGCGATCCTTCTGTCTCAGCCTTCCAAGTAGCCGGAATTACAGGCATGCGCTACCACGCCAGGCTGATTTTTTTATTTATTGTAGAGATGAGGTCTCGCTATCCAGGCGGGTCTTGAACCCGCGGGCTCAGGCAATCCACTCACCTCAGCCTCGCAAAGGTGCGGGATTACACCAGTGCTTTTAAATGAAGAAATTTAAAGTTTATGCATCTTATTTTTTTCATCATTCATTGTAGCAGTTTTCTGCTTTGTCTAAAGTGGTCTATAAACGTTTTTCAGTACACATCCACTTTCTAACATTTATGTGATTACTAATTTTTCACTGCAAACTCTTAAAGATGTAATACCTAAAAATAAGTGTATATTTCATCTGAATTTGACATAAAGCTTATAATATTTTTGTTTTCTCCACATACTAAATTTCCTATTTGGGGGTTATCTGAGTTTTTGTTTAATATTCTTGATCATTGTATAATTTTATATGAAAATATTTACATTAAATAACACTTCACAGTCTCTTTTCCAACCACTTCTTACAAGTTGAATTGTGTCCACTCAAAAATTCATACCTTGATATCCTGGCAATCAGAACTTGAGAATGTGACCTTATTTTAAAACTGGATTGTTGTAGAGATAATTTGTTAAGATAAGCTTAAACTGAAATAGGCTGAGTCCCTAATCCAATATGAATGTTGTTTTCAATCCAAGTAGGAGAAGTTTGGAAATAGACATGCTTATAGGGAGAATAACATGTGGCAATGAAGCAGAGATTGGGGTAAGGATTCTATACACCAAAAAATTCCAAAATTTTTCAGCAAACCACCAGAAGCTATCGTTGAGGCATGGGACAGATATTTTTTTCACAGCCCTTAGGAGGGACCTCCTCTGCTGACACCTCGAGATTTGACTTCTAATCTTTATAATTTTGAGACAATACATTTATATTTTTATGCCACTTAGTTTGTGGATATACTGTTATGTCAATTCAAACAAAGTAATATACCACTGTATTTTAAAAGTATTATCCTTTTCTGCATGTTTGACAATATTTGTTATTTTTGTGTTTTTAGTAAAAAAAATCTTTTAACAAGAGTGAGATATCTCATTTTATATTTTATTTGCATTTATCTGATGGTCAGTAACATTTAACATTTTTTCATATATCTGTTATCCATTTATATTTCTTTTTTTGGAAAAAAATGTTATTCAAATCATTTACCCTTTTTTGAATTGCTTGTTTTTATTTTCTGTTGAATTGCTAAAGTTTTTATTAATACCTTCTTAAATTAATAGTTTACAAATATTTTCTCTCATTCTGTAGGTTGTCTCTTTATTCCCTAGATTGTTTCTTTTTCTGAGCAGACACTTTCTGGCTTAATATAATACCATTTGCCTATTTTTGCTCTGGTTACCTGTGCTTTGAGGTCTTATCCAAAACTCATTTGCCCAGACCAACGTTCTGAAATGTTTCATCAATGTTTTCTTCTAGTTGTTTCATACATCTGTTCTTACATTATCTATGAAAAATTATATGTTTTTTCCTCAACAAACTAAAAATAGAAATGTCCTATTACCCATCAATCCTACTTCTAGGTACATATCCAAAATAAAAAAATTGGCTTTTCAAAAAGTTATCATTCATATGTCCATTGTAGTACTATTTATTATATCCAAGATACAAAATCAGCCTAAATGTTCACCAATGAAAGACTGGACACAAAAATGTAATATTTACATTCAATGTATTGGTAATACTATGCATCCATAAAAAAATAATAAAATCCTGTTTTCTATAGCAACATGGATGAGATTGAAAAACATGTTAAGTAAAAGAAACCAGGCACAGAAAGACACATATCACATCAATGTACTCATATGAGAAAGCTTAAAAATTTGATCTCAAGAAGGTGTAGACTGGTGATTACTAGAGGCTGGGAAGGCTATGAGAGGTGGGTGAGATGAAATGGAGTATGTTAATACAGTTAGATAAAATGAATAAATTATAGTATTTGATAGGACAGCAAATGACATTAGCTAATAACGATTTATTTTCTATTTCAAAAATATGTAGAAGACTTGGAATGTTCTCAACACAAAAAAAAAGATGCCTGAGATTATACCCTAGTTGCACTGATTTGATCATTACACATTGTATGTATGTATCAATATATCCATATACTTTATCAATACACACAGTTATTATTTATAAATAAAAAGGGAATGTTCTATGGTATCGTCTCTGCTTCTCTTTAGGCCATGCAATTATTCTGTCACACATTTCTGTGTAAACTAGCCTATCCACTCACTTTCTACTTTCAAATCTTATTTTGACCATCAAAACTATACTTATGAAAACATAATCTCTATTTTTTTTTTTTTTTTTGAGTTGGAGTCTCACTCTGTCACCCAGATTGGAGTGCAGTGGCTGCCCCTGCCACTGCAGCCTCGACCTGCTGGGCTTCAGCGATCCTTCCGCCTCAGCCTTCCAAATAGCTGGAACTACAAGCGCGCACTACCACGCCCAGATAACATTTGATTTTTTCTAGAGATGAGGTCTCACCAAGTTGCCCAGGTGGGTCTCGAACCCACAGGTTCAGGCAATCCACTCACCTCAGCCTCCCAAAGCGCTGGGATTACAGGCTGAGCCACCGCTCCCGGCTAAAACATAATCTCTTAATAGTCATTCTCATCTTATCAAATTCATTATCCATTTTTTTCTATTTTCCAAACTCATAGCACAATATTCAGGCTTGTAGGTCCAAATTTTATGTGAGTTTTCTACAGTTGAGTTTATTGTATCTATTGCAGTATTTAGAATTGATCTCTATACTACCACAAAGTAAGTTGATATCAGAAGAAATTTGTTTTTTATTTATGTGATGCAAGAAAGACGATTTCTTTCAGCGTCTGTTGCTCGAACATTCTTCCTATTTCCAAAAGTAATTTTAAAGCTTTGTCAAAGGTAACAGGGCATGTTTTGAGACATTTTTAATCCACTCTTTTCCCTGCTGTGTCATTTTTTGAGAAGTGTGTTTTTTTGGATAAATATAGAGAAGAATAATTCCGGTACTACTTCAGGTGAATAACTGTGTCTTATTCTGTTACAACTTCTACAGTTGTATATTTTAAGATATAATTGAAAGCTGGCTTAGAGATGAAACTTCAACTAAATTATTTGGAACTATCTATATGATTTTTAGGTGAAGGAAATAAGGTTGATTAGTAAGGTCGATATGAACATTCTTCTTAATTCAGATAGATCATTGTGTCTGACTGATTTAGTGACAGAAAACCTTGGTACATGGTCATTTTAAAAATAAAGCTTATGATGCCAAATAATTCCCTTTTTTTCCTATCTATTACCAATTTTAAATTGAAAGAATATAAATCAGGAATGTTTACTTTATTGAAATGGTAACTTTCAAGGCCAATTTATTTTTAATACTGTTTACTTTATGCTACTTTCAAAGCCAAATCAATCATATTGAATAACAAATTTGTCTTTCTATTTTACTTTCATGTTGATTTTTGTATAGCAAGGTAAATGTGCAAGAGAGAGTGAAACATAAAGCAAAACAAAAATTCCAAGACTTTAATATAAAAAAATTAGATTTGGAAGAAAATTAACTATTTCATAATAATTATTGCTCAAAAATCCAAATATGTAAAATATTCTTAAACTATGGCTTATTAAATTAGACATGTCTTCTGTAATTCTAATACAATATGACATTTAAATCATATATTCAATAAATATTATTCATGCACGTATGTATGTATTTTAGAAATGATGTCCTGCTATGTTGCCCAGGCTGGAATTGACTCCTGGGCTCAGAAGATCCTCCAGTCTCAGCCTCCTGAGTAGCTGGGATTACAGACATGTGCCATCACTCCTAGTTTAACCTGTTGTGTTTTAAACACAGTTTAACAGCCTGTAGTATTACTAATTGCATAAAATATATATTTTTGGCATATTTCCCTTTAGGGAAACATGTTAGCCAAGATAAATTGATGAGAACCATAATGCTGTAGCTAAATTAATAATGACACGCATAATTCCTTAGAATTCATTTATGTAGAAAGAGTCCTTAAATAATACTCTTGGGAAAACTATGCATTATGCATAAATGATCCTTTTAAGCCCTTTAAACAGAAGTTTTACAAAATGATACAATATTTTTTAAACCACTCAACTAGAAGTACATTCCCACCTAAAGAAAATACCCACACTCCATCCCAACTACAGTGTTATCTATAGTTTTAGTCACTGGGAAGTTATTATGTGGATTTTAATCTGTGTTAATTTTCTATTGAATTTTTTTTTAAAAACTATTATTTTGTTCTTCTGGTTTCTTTTGAATAAAATTGTCCACCTTTTTAATATGTTCATGTGGATGTTCATATTATATATAATATTTTATATCATTGCAAGATAAACATTCTGGTATATTTTGAATATCCTATAATTCATTAATAAATGGTAAACTGAAACTTAAGATATCTTTTTAGACAGTGATAACATTTGATGTTAAAAAATATGCAGTAAGTCAGAGATAATGTTTTATTTCGACTAAGACTTATCCATATCAATAATTCACTGACATGGATTAGTTGACTTTGTCTCTCTAAGTAGAATAAATCAGTTGAGACAATATTTATTAAGCCAAATCTCTAAGAAAATAAATTTCTACTTTAAAAACAGCTTTTGCAAAAAGAATCACAAAGGGTTTTCTTGTCTCTGCTGTATATAAGTTGTTAAAGTACTTAATAAAACTCTAACCCTTCATTTTAGCTGAGGTAGTTGGTTGCTGTTATTAGAATACTATTTTAAGATTAATTATGATCTGAGACCAAAGGTTTCCCTTCATTTAATGATACCAGGAGACTTAATAACAAGCCAGTGCAATAAAGTTTAGTCAAGAGTCTGCAACCATGTTTAACCTAAAAAAGAATATTTCCATTGCAAGCTGCCCTGGGAAAGCATGGTGGGAAAACAGAGAGTGGGCTGTTGTTGATTGGTATTAATTACTTCTGTCTACAAATTTATTTTAAAATTTACCTTATTTTAATTTATATATTATATATGTATACTATATGTAGACAAATAACAATTTGCAAAAACTTTTTCATTTTTTCATTTTTATTTGTATTTTTATACTTAGAGAAACCCAGGTGTCGAGGTATAAAAAATTGCACACTGGCTAGCATAGCATCAAATGTGTAGGACCCATGTAAACCATGTTGGTTGATATAACATCAGAAGGTAACTTAAGAGAGTTTCTATTTATTTTCTCTTTCCATCAAGCTCTGCAACTTTACATATAATCTGTATGAAAATGATTGCTAAATTATGCCTGAATCCAAGGCAGCCAGATATTAGAAGGAGAGGCTTGTAACTGAGACTTGTAACTGAGACTTGTAACTGAATTGGAATAGAAAGGGAATGAAGAGAGGAAGATATGATGAGCATACACAAAGTAGATGCCTGAACTCTACTGAGATATTCTTGAAGTAAAAACAAAACAAAAAAAGTCAGCGTTTTGTATCTGTGTAAGAAACCTAAAATAATAAAAATCTGAGTTTGAGAGTGAAAATCCCATATACAAATTTGGGATGTGGATAATTAAGTTTGTCAGGTGTTTCAATATAGTAGTTTCTTTCTGGAATTTAGGAAGTAAAAAAATTTTGTAGGCTTGATATTATATAGATTGTCTATGCTGCCATTTAAGTCACTCCAGGTGATAGTAGGACATGGGATTGAAAACAAAAAATAGGTCAAATTCCAAACTTCTCACTGAGGGAAGTCAAGTTTTAAAGACATAAGTAGAAAACAACAGAAATAAAACATGGTGACACAAACAAATTTGTGTCTGTCTCGAGAGAGCAGTACTAGTTTCAAGAAGACAGAGTAGTAATGATCTTTCAGTGAGGAGAAAGAAAACACCAACTCCTGACCCCAATGTCTGCCAGATTCTGGAAAATACCTATTTTCACATTATAAACACACAAGGACTGAAAAATTCAGGGAAGTGGGCCATATTTTAGTTAATGTATGCTATGGAGGAAAACATTAATTAAAAGCTGAGTATAGAAGAGTTGTATAATTATAGTACACAAAGTCAAAAGATAAACTGCCATGATTAGGGGAGAGAAAATAGTTATTAAAAAAAAGGCAGAATGAAAATAAAATTACTAAAAATAATTTGCAAAAAGAGTGGTAAGTAATAGATTACAATAAGAGAGTGAAGTATGGTGGGTTTAGCACGACTTCTTGGAGATATATGAATAACTACACTTTAGAAAAATTAAATACAGTCTATAACAGAGATCTTGTTGTGAGATTGCATATTTCTACTTGGCCTGCTTTCTACTTAGTCTATTATGACAAGCACCAATGACAGTCAGATGCAAGATTTACATTTAGAACTCCGAGGCTTAAACATACGTTAAGTTTGGAGATCAAGCAAATAGTATCAGTGATGTCAAAACTATATGGATGACAGAGTAATGTGGGCTTTCTTGAGAATAATTATAGAATAAGAGAGCTTAATGAGTTAATTTTGTTTTACAGCAAGATTTAACACCAATGATCTATTTAAAAACATCCCAGGCCACAAGTGGGAGGGTGCTGGCAGTGTTAGTCACTGCAGCAATTGCATCTGCTGTGACCTCTCTACTAGACCAGATTATAACTCTCAGGCTACCCAAATCTGCTGCCTACCTCCTCTACCCCCAAGCCAAAGGACTATGTTCCCACTGCTGCCGAACTTTCAGTGCTTCGATGATCACCTGGTGCCTTTGGGCTATGCAAGTCCTCCACAGCATATCAGTTGGAGTCCTGGGTCTAATTAGTAGAGAGAGAAGATTGGGGAAAGCCAGAGAGAAATTCCAAGCCTAGTGAAGAAATGCCAACCGCAGTCATTTTCTCTGTCCCAGGCAGAGACCTACATTGCTTTACCTAGCTCTGCCCAGCTCCACCCAGTAACCAACTTGGGACTTAAGGCAGTCTCATCAAAATTGGAGAGACAGAAGCCCCTCCTCCATGTTGGATCAGACACAGACAGGTCAGATCTGAGTGACAAACTTGACAAGTAGCATGCCAGGTGAGTCTAAATCTGATCCACCCTCCCTCCACAGTACGGCCTGGGGCATCAGACCCAAGCTGTGAGCACCCTATCAGCCTGCACTGAGAGGTATCACACTCCCAGACTTTAACCTTTATTATAAAGCTACAATAATCAAAACAGCCTGGTATTGGTACAAGAACAAGAATATAGACCAATGGAATAGAATTGAGATTCCAGAAGAAAAACCTCAATTTCTCAACCAACTCATTTTTGACAAAGCCTCCACCACAAACCACTGGAGAGAGGAGAACCTATTCAGTAAATAGTGCTGGGAAAACTGGCTGACCACACGTAGAAGATTGAAATAGGACCCCTACCTCTCCCCATGCACAAAAATCAACTCTAAATGTAACAAAGACCTAAACATAAAACCTCAAACTATAAGAACCTTAAAAAATGCAGGAGACACTCTTATGGACATTTGAACTGGCAAAAAAATTCCTTATCAAAACCCCAAGTACTCATGCCATAAGAGATAAGTTAGCCCAATGGGACCTCATCAAACTGACAAACTTCTGCAAAGTCAAAGAATCCATCAAGAGAGCAGGGATATAGCCCACAGACTAGGAAAAAATATTTGCTAAATGTATGTCTGACAAAAGCCTAACATCTAGGATCTACAGGGAACTCAAACATGCTGAAAAGAAAAAAAACAGTCATATTACAAAGTGGGCAAAAGGTATGAATAGACAGTTCTCAAAAGAAGACATAGGAGTAGCCAACAGATACATGAAAAACATGTTCAGCCTCACTAGTAATCAAAGAAATGCAAATTAATACTACACTCAGATACCACCTAACTCCAGTCAGAATGGCCATCATCAATAACTCAAAAAATAACAGATGCTGGAAAGGATGCGGTGAAAAGGGAACACTTCTACATTGTTGGTGGGTGTGTAAACTAGCACTGCCTCTGTGGAAAATAGTGTGGTAATTCCCAAATATTCTAAAAATTGACCTTCCACATGACCCCTCAATCCCCCTACTGGGAATATTCCTGGAAGAACTCAAATTACTCTATAAAAAAGATATCTGAACACTTATGTTTATCACAACATTGTTCGGAATAGCAAGAACATGGAACCAACTGTGCTGCCCATCAAAAGAGGACTGGATTAAAAAATATATATATATATATATATATATAGTGGTTCATATACATGGAATATTTCACAGCCATAAAGAACAAAATCATGAACTTTGCAGCAACCTGGATGGACTTGGAGTTTATAATACTGAATGATTTTTCACAGAAACAAAGAACTGAGTATCATATGTTCTCACTCATAAGTGAACCTTGAACAACTATCGTAATACTATAGTGTGAATCTGCTGGGGGAAGTGGGGGCACACCTCATCAACAAGGGTACCTGCATAATGAATATTTGTATGCCTGACCCTTAATTGTACCCCACAACTTTAAAATAAAAAAATTAAAAGTTAAAAAAAATCCCAGTTCTAATTTTGCGTTTTAGAAATCATTTTATTTTATTATTTATTTTATTTTATTTTTAGAATTGTAAGAAAACATATATTACCATGGTCATAATATAATGAGATAATTAATTCCAAATAAAATAAAATATACAGAATGATAAGGATAAATTACATTTCGCTTCTACTCATATCTAAGCATTCATTAGTAAGAGGATATCAGCAAAGGAACATGTATGTTTGTTTTACTCAATTGATATTTGCACCAGACATAGAGGATCTCATTTAACATGAAGTTGATCAGCATTTCACTTTGTTGAACTCTGCATGTGTCACATTTAACACGAACATGACTGACATTTCACTTTGGTGTACTCTGTATGTGTTTTTGTGTGTTTGCATGTGCACCATGAAAATAATACAGGAGAAAGTTTTGTGTATTTTTACAACACAAAAGACAGCTATTCCAGTCACATAAGGCCCTCGATAAATCTAAGAAGAATCCATTGACAATTTTATATTTAAAAAATAGTTTCATTTGCAAAATGACACCAGTAAGAAGAGATTAGAAAAAAATATCCAAGGTCTCAAGGTTTTAGAGAGATTTTTGCTGTTGTTCAATGACAGTAATTTTTATTCATTGATTGTGCCTGCAACATATTTTGTTGTAGAATTCAACCCACTATTTTATATTCTTTTTTAAATGAAATTTTATTTTATTATATAGATGTCAGGTACAAGTGAGGATTAACTACATAAGTAGACTGCATGCAGGTGACATTTGGGTTTTTAATATGTCCTCACTCCCCTGATATAAGATCGGGCACTTTCTGTGTTGTTACATGCTCCCTATTATTCTCCCTCACTTCTTTCCCTAGCAGTGCCTAGCAGATGCTGATCCCTCCCCTGTGCTAATGTACTAATGTTCAAAGTTCACTTATGAGGGAGAACATGTCATATTCAGTTTTTTGTTTCTATGACATATCACTTAGTATGATGGTCCTCAACTCCATCCAATTTGCTGTGAATTCCATGATTCTGTTCCTTTTTTTTTTTTTTTTTTGGCTGCATAATACTCCTGTGTATATGTACCATTTTTTTTAACTTCAATCCACTTTTGGGGTACAATTAAGAGATAGTTATACTAATGTGGATTATGCAGGTTCCCTTGATGGTATGCTCCTCCCTCCCCTAGTGGTTTCCCTCAACTGCCAATTCCACCCCCATCCCTCAACAGCTTTCTTTCTTTTAGTATTATAATTGTTCAAGTTTCGCTTATGAGTGAGAATATACGGTACTCTGTTCTTTGTTTCTGTGATAGATCACTGAGTATGATCAACTCCAAATCCATCCAAGTTGCTGCAAAGTCCATATGTGTGTCTTTCTTTATGGCTACATAATATTCCATTTTGTATACGGACCAATTTTTTTTAATCTAGTCCAAAAACGCAGGAGACACCCTTATGGAAATTGGAACTGACAACCAATTCCTATTCAGAACCCTAAAGGCCAATACCTCAAGAAATAAGATAGACAAGCGGGACCTCATCAAACTAACGAACTTCTGCAATGCAAAAGAAATCATCAAGAGAGCAGGGAGACAGTCCACAGAATGGGAAAAAATATTTGCTGACTGTATATCAGACAAAGGTCTAACATCCAGGATCTACAAGTACTCAAATGCACCAAAAGGAAAAAAAAAAAAAAGTCCCATTAAAAAGTGGTCAAAAGACATGAATAGACGGGTCTCAGAGGAAGATATACAGGCAGCCAACAGACACATGAAAAAGTGCTCAACCTCACTCATCATCAGAGAAATGCGAATCAAAACCCCATTGAGATACCACCTAACCCCAGTCAGAATGTCCATCATTAATAAAATAAACAACTACAGATGCTGGCGAGGATGCAGAGAAAAAATAACACTTCTATACTGCTGGTGGGAATGCACAATATTCAGTCCACTTTTGATAGGAAGTAAGGTTGGTTCCATATTTTTGCTATTATAAATAGTGTGGCAATGAACATGCATGTGTAAGTGTGCTTTTAGTAGGATAATTTATGTTCCTCCTGGTATATTTCCAGGAAAGGAATTGCTGGATCATATGGAAGGTCAATTTTTAGTTCTTTTAGGAATTGCCACACTGTTTTCCATAGAGGTTATACTAGTTTGCACATCCATCAACAGTGTAGAAATGTTCCTTTGTTTTCTGTACCTGCACCAGCATCTGTTGTTTTTTGATGTATTAATGATGACCATCCTTAATGAATTTAGGTGATATCTCATTATAGTTTTAATTTGCATTTCTCTGACGATTAGTGAGGCTGAGCATTTTTTTTCAAGTATCTGCTAACTGCTTGTATGCCCCTTTTTGAGAAGTGTCTGTTCATGTCCTTTGCTCATTTTTTAATGAGGGTTTTGTTTGTTTTCCTTTCACTTTGTTTTGAGTTCCTTGTACATCCTGGATGTCAGGTCTTTGTCAGATACATAATTTTCCATTATTTTTCTAATTCTATGAGTTGTCTCTTAACACTCAGTGGTTTCTTTTGCTGTGGAAAAGCTTTTCAGCTTGATGAGGTCCCACCTGTCTATCTTAGCTTTTATTGCATTTATTGTGGGGATTTGGTGAAGAATTTGTTTTCTACTCTGATATGCATAAGCGTGTTTACTACATTTTATTCTAGAATTCTTATAGTTTGAGGTTTTATACTTAGATATTTGATCAATTTTGTGCTGATTTTTGTATAAAGTAATAAGTAGTAGTCCAATATCACTCTTTTGCATGTGGCCAGTCAGTTTTCTCAGCAATATTTGCTAAATATGGCCTCCTTTCTCCAGTGGTTGTTATTAGTGACTTTGTCAAAGATGAATTGGTTGAAAGACTGAGTGCTTGCTTCTGAAATTTCTGTCCTATTGGTCTATGTGCCTATTCTTGTACCAGTACCAGGCTGTTTTGGTTATTGTCACCTTGTAGTAAAGTTTAATGTCTGAAAGTGTGATACCTTCCTCTTTGCCTTTTGGTGGAGGGTTGTTTTGTCAATTTGTGTATGAATTTCTGTATTGTCATTTCCAGGTCTGAGAAAAATTATGTTGGTAATTTTATGGGTCTTGCACTAAATCTGTAGAATGCCTTGTGTAGGATCGACATCTTGACAATATTGATTCTTCCAATCAATGAGCATGGAATTTTTTTTTTTTCATTTGGTTGTGTCATACTTTATTGCTTTGAGAAGTGATTTGTAGTTCTCATTGTACAGATCTATCACTTCTAAGTTTAGGTGGATGTCAAGGTATTTTGTGTGTGTGTGTGTGTGAGAGATTTTGCTCTTTAATTGATTTTCTGTGTGCTTGTTGTTGGTGTATAGAAATACAATTTTTTCTTTTGCACATTAATTCTGTGACTTTACCAAAGTTGCTTATCAGTGAAAGGAGGTTTTTGACAGACTTCCTTGGGTATTCAAAGTATAGAATCATACTGTCCACAAAGAGGGATAGCTCAACTATCTGTTTCTCTAGTTGGATACCCCTGGTTTTCTTCCCTTGGCTGTTTGTTCTGACTAGGACTTCTGGTACTATGTTGAACAGGAGGGGTGAGCATAGGCATCCTTGTCTTTTTCTCATTCTTATGAAGAATGCTTGCAACGTCTGCCCAAGTAACAAAATGTTGTCTGTGGGTTTATTTTTGATAGCTCTTACTGTTTTGAGGGATGTTTCTTCTATGCCATAGGTGCTCAATGGTTTTTATCAAGAAGGGATCCTGGATTGTGTAAAATGCTATTTTTGTACCTAACAATATAATCATATGCTTCTTCATTTTACATCTGTTAATAAGCTGTATTATATTTATAGTCTTGAGAATGTTGAAACTGAACTGCATCCCAGGAATGAAGCCCACTTGGACATGTTGAATGATTCTTGAGATATTTTGTTAGATCCTATTTGCTAGTATCTTGCTGAGAATTTTTGCATCTCTGTTTATCAAGGAGATTGGCCAGTAATTATCTTTCTTTGGTGGATCTTTGCCAGGTTCGGGGATCAGTTTGATGTTGGCTTCACAAAATTACTTAAAGTGATTTACATCATTAATGCCAGAATACTTTCAATAAGATTGGTATCAGCTTCTCCTTGTATATTTTGTGGAATTCAGCTAGAAAGTCATCTGGTACAGGACTTTTTTGGTGGGGAGAATTTTTATACTGAGTCTATTTCCTGGATTCTTATTGGTCTGTTTAGAGTTTAAATTTCTCCTTCTTTCAACTTTGGGAGATTGGGTGATATCAGAAAGTCTTCAATTTTCTTTGTTTTTAGTTTATTGCCTACAGTAGCTACAGTAATCTCTGATTATCTTTTGGATTTCTATGTGTTCAGTTGTGACATTACCATTTGCATTTCTTTTTATTTTATTTATTTATTTATTTTTGAGTTGAAGTCTCACTCTGTTGCCCAGACTGGAGTGCAGTGACACGTTGCCAGCCACCGCAGCCTCAACCTGCTGAGCTCCAGTGATCCTTCTGCCTCAGCCTTCCAGGTAGCTGGAACTACAGACTCACACTACTATACCCAGTAAGTTTTTTATGCATTGTAGAGATGAGGTCTCGCAAAGTTGCCCGGGTGGGTCTCAAACTTTTGGACTCAGGCAATCCACTCACCTCGGCCTCCCAAAGCACAGGATTACAGTCTGAGCCACCGAGCCTGGTCACCTTTTGCATTTCTAATTATGATTATTTGAATTTTCAATCTCTTTTTTATAGTCAATTTGGCCAAGGATCTGTCAATCTTATTTATCCTTTCAAATAACCAGATTTTTATCTTGTTGATACTTTGTATGATATTTTTGTCTCTGTGTCAGTCATGTAATTGTGATTTTATCTTGGTGATCTGAATTCTTCTGTTGATATTAAGATTTAGGTGATCTTGCCTCTTCAACTCCTGTAAGTATAACAATAGGCTGTCTATTTGCAAACTTTCTGTTTTTTCCTTTTCTTTTTTTTTTTTTTTTTTTTGATGTGGGCATGCAATGCTAAACATTTTCCTTTTAACTCTGATTTAATGATATTTCAGAGATTCTGATAAGATATGTATTTTGTTTGTTTGTTTCCATGAGTCTTTTTATTTCTGTCTTTATTTCCATATTGACCCAAGAGTTGTTCAGCAGCATGTTGTTTAGGATCCATATCTTTGTTTTGGAGTGATCTTATTGATGGAAATTTTTTTATTTATTTTTAATTTTACTGTGTTCTGAAAGTTTTCATAATATTATTTTGATCTTTTAAAATGTGTTCATATTTGATTTGTGTCTGAGAATATGGTTAATCTTAGAGTATGTTTCATGTGTTGATGAGTAGAATGTATACTAAGAAGATGTTGGGTAAAATCTTTTCTAGATATTTATTAAATCAATTTGATTGCCAGTTTGATGTTCTCAATCTTCTTTTTTTTTTTTTCTCAGTCACTTATCTAACACTTTTAGTGGGCCATTTAGATCTCCAATTATGACTGTGTGAGAGTCAATATTCTTTCTTAGATTACTTAGTAGTCATTCTTTGAAGCCTGGTGCTCGTGTATTGGGTGCATATATGTTCAGGATGATAGTTCTTGCTGGTGTATTGAGCCTTTGCCATTATGTAGTGTTCTTCTGTGTCCTTTTTAACTTTCAATGGTTTGAAAACTGTGTTGTGATATCAGAATAGCTATACCTGCCCCCTTTTGTTTCTATTTGCCTGAAAGATTATTTTCCAACCTCCAACTTTGAACCTGAGGAAATAATTTGCAGTGAGATGAGGTGGCACACTGTTGGATGATGTTCTTTCATTTAGTTTGCCACTCTATGTCTCTTCAGTGGCATATTTCATTCATTCACACTCAAATATAGTTAATCTTAGAGTATGTTACATGTGTTGATGAGTAGAATGTACACTAAGATGTTGGGAAAAGTCTTCTCTAGATGTTTATTATATCCACTTGATTGTTAATTTGAGGTTCCCAATCTTCTTGTTTGTTTGTTTGTTTGTTTCCTCAATCACTTATCTAACACTTTTAAATACTTATTAAATGCTTATTAAAATGTGAGTTATTCTTGTCAAAGAGCTCTTAGGAATTTTTGTTCAAATGATTTCTTTTTACTTTGTATTTATATACGTGTGTATTTTCATTTTTGTGAGTGCTCTGCATACTCTGTTAACTCTATTTGGCTGTACTTTGTAATAGGTAGATATAACCTTTTGTTTGTTTTTATTTTCTCCTCTGTTCAACAACTTCTTAAGCATCTCCTTAAGGGCTGATTTGGAGGTAGCATATTCTCTTAGGGATTGGATCTGTGGAAATGATTTTAGCTATTCATCACTGATGAAGCTTAGATTTGCAGGGTAGAACATTCTTTGCTGGAGTTGCTTATCCTTTAGAATGTTGACAATTGAACTTCAGTCCCTTCTGGCTTATAGTTTTTCTGTAGGTAAGTCTGGAGAAATTCTGCTGGGTCTTTCATGGTAGGTAGTCTGACATTTCTCTCACACTGCCTTTAGGAAGTTTTTCTTTTATTCTTATTTTGGGGAGACAGATTACTATGTTCTTTGGAGCTGGTCTTCCCATGTGACATATTGCAGGAGTTCTCTGAATCTCTTGTGCATAGATGGTGACCTCTCTAGCAAGACACAGAATGTTTTTGTAACTGTCCTTATGGAATGCATGTTCCGTGCTATTTTCCAATTCCCTTTTTACTTCAGGGATATGATTCAGGCATAGATTTGGCTTCTTAACATAGTTTCACAACACTCAGAGGCTTTGCTCCATTTTTGAGCTATTTTTCTAGGTTTTTGACAGATTGGATTAAGTCTCTAGTTTGGTCTTTAAGCTCTAAGATTCTTTCTTCTGCCTGGTTTAAACTGCTTCCTGTGCTTGTAAGTTTTTTCTTAATGTATCCTGAAGGTTTTCATTCTCATTATTTCAGAATGGGCATTTTTGTAATTGACCAACTGTGTCTTACTTCCTATATGACTTCAATGAGTTTTACTTCTAGTTTTTCTTGGTTCATGTTCATTTTTACCATCCAATCTCCAATTTCTATAGATGTCATCTGAGGCAGGTCATTTTGGAGGATTTTCGTTGTGCTCTGATAGCTGCTTTTTTGGATGCTGTCTCTTTATGAATCAAGATTGCCTATATTTTGTATTGATTTTTTTTCTCATTTGTAACAGATTTATTTTCATTCTCTATACTTTCTCTTTTGATTTGATGCTCTGAAGCTATTCAACCCTCTGTTCTATGATCCTTTCTGTTGGTCATTATGTGCCACTCAAGAGAGAGGGTGGGGCATTTACAACTGTTTTTTTTTTCCCCCTTCCATGTTGTGGCAGATTTCTTTCACTGTAGATTTTCTCACTCACTGCTAAACTAGTTGGACTTGTTTACAGCCCCCACTGTTACCAGAGGACCCTCCTGTCTATCTGCCTATCCCTTTTCTAGCTATCTCCTGTCTCATTGGCTTTTGTAGCAATAAATAAAGAAAGCATCTGCTTTCTGTGGCCTACAGTCCAGGAATGTTCCCACTGAGAAAATCTTTTGATATCTTTCATATGTTGTTCCAATTCTATTCAGATCTTCAATCTGTTCTGGAAATAGAATGAGTTCTCTGCCGTGGAGGATGAGACAGGCTTTGCCCTGCCAGAATGCAGGACTTGGAAGTGGGCTTTTTCTTATCTTGTTGGGGTGATGGCCACCAGACACTGGCTGTGAATGTCAACTGGATTTACTCTGCAGGCTGGCCATCCCACCACTGTCCCCTGCACAGGGTTTCTCCTGTCTGGGATCAGTGACCCTTGAACTGTTGGGAAGGTGTGAATTATCCCAAAGCATCTTTGACTTACTCATCCACTTTCATCCACTGGGAAGGGCTTCAATTCTTGTGTGAGCCTGATGTATAGCAAGGATTGGGGCACCCAAATTTCTGTTTTCATTGTAACTTTCTGATCTCGGTGTTCAAACAAAAAACCCTGCTGTGTGCAAGGTGTTATAGCCATCTAAATGTGTTAGAAAAGTGTTCACCTATCTGTAATTGGGTCCCTACTCTCTGCCTTGCTCAGTACAAGAGGCACTGGATTGCTACTCTGCAGTGGCCATCTTGGATCCTCGTTCTCTAGAACATTATTTTTATGATTCTGATTCAATAGATCAGAAGTAGCACTTACAATACTGCATTCTTGCCAATATTTCTGGTCCCTGCACTGCACTTTTAGTGACAAGAGCTGGTATGGCTTATGAAGCATAGGTGTGATTTCTAAGAACAGCTGTCAAAGATATCAACACTTCGAGAGTACTTCTATTATCAAAGTATGAGAATAATAATAATATTGGAGAAGTCTCACTATCAGGTTACCACTGTGTTAAGTAGAAAAAGAAGAAAGTAATGCCTCCATCCTAAGTTAGAGAAAATACATTGCTGGATATATCTAGCAACAGCTATGTGGAGTAGGAGAGAGGGGAGACTGAAAATAAGAATAAAGTTGACTAGAAGACAGTACAGCTAGTCTAAATTAGTCCGTAAATTCTACATTAAAGATGAGTTGAGAGTTTTTAAATGGTCACTATTTCTGCTAACATTTTGACTAGAATAAAAATAGAAACATAAACAACACTGCAAAATACTTCATTTTTTGGTCATTATTTTCTAGGTTGGCAATATAATTTACAAATACTATACAGGTAGTTTTTGTAATATTTTGCCTTGTCTGAAATTACTTTTTTACTTTGTCCCATTAATCTTGGAGACGCGGATTATTCAGGTCAGTCTGGGCTTCAAGAATGTCAACACAATGGGTCAGCCAATCAAGCCCCAGAGAGGGTCTTCCAGAGACTTTGGTAAGCCTAGCCCCGAAAGTGTCAGCTCTAATAGGCTGTCAAGCCAAGCTATGAGAGTGTTGCAATTTGGTGGGCAGGCTAGCCTAGCCCCCAAAGCATTAGCTCTAATAGGTTGGCAAACCAAGCCTTGAGAGTGTTGCTGGTTTGGTGGGTTGGCAAGCCTAGCCCCCAGGGTGTCTCAGTTTCCGAGTCTTGCAAGTCAGCTTCTGGGGTGCACAGCTTTTCCACTCCAACCATCTTTTGTAGCTCTTCAGGTTGCAGCTCTTCAGAGTAGAGGTTCTTGTCTCATGCCCAGGAAGAATGAGAGACACGGACAGCAGGAAAATTAGAAAGTGGGATTTATTGAGAGGAGAGAAAAGCTCCCACAATGGGAGAGGACCTGAAGGAGTTGCCCATCTGGGGAGGAAAACTTGGTGCTTATAAAGCCTTAAGTCTAAGCCAATTGATTAGCACTAGCTGTGAGCTAAAGCGTTTTTGGTCAGTATTAAGGACCAATCAGCAGAAGGTGGGGCCTAATGGTGAGTTGGTTGGTTGTTTCTCTGTTACAGCAGTGAGTACCTAAGCTCTAGCTTGAGAGGATTGTAGGTAGCTTGTTAACCAATGCTGAGCCTGAGAGGTTGGCCGGGAATTCGCTACATTGTTACCAGAGGACCCTCCTGTCTATCTGTCTAGCCTTTTTCTAGCTATCTCCTGTCTCATTGGCTTACCATAGGAATTCAAATGTGCTTATTTTATTCTTTAAATAAATATTTCTTCTTATTAAAATTTACATTTTAATTAAAAAAGTTAATTTTATCTGTATATAAAAAATAGTCTTTTTAAGCTTTATTCCTAGTTTGAAGTTCCCCTGTTTATTTTTCTTATAATGTTTATGTTTGATATTTAATGTCTTCTATATTTCTCACAACCTGACTTTGACAATTTCTATATAGAGCAGGACTTCTCAACTCTTCTTGAACGTTGGAATTACCTGGGAAAATGTAAAACTATATTTATTAAGCAAACTCAATAAATAAATAAATAACAAATACTGTTGCCTTGCTTTTATCTAAGATATTTGATTTAATTTGTAGTTTCACCGCTGAAAGGAGTTAAAATCTACATTGATGGCTTTAATGTGAAAACAGAGGTGAGAGCTGTGCAAACAAAATATTTTCTAGGAGCTTCCTGCTTCATCTTCCTCTATACATTTTACATAATCTATAGATCTCTGGGTCTTGATTAGTTACCATTGCAATGTTGCAATAAAGAAATGACCACAGGTACCAAAGCATTGAGTTATGCTTCTATGAATGGAAAACTTCATTTAAACAAAAATGAATCAATAATATTTAGAGATTTAGTGGATCACTTTAATAAAATTTTTAAAGTATATGATAGTTTACTTGGTCTAAATAGCTTGAATGCTAGATTACAGGCAGCTGTGTCCATGTTATTTTTATTTTTTATGAATAATATCCACAGTAATAAACTACTGTAAATAACATTAATCACATATGCTTATGCACATAATGGAACCTGCTGAAAGTTGGGCTGTTTTTGAGTCTATGGATGTGTTAATATGGTCTTTGTGTATAAACATTCACAGGTGGGCACACTTTTCCTGTTAAAAACACCTGCATAAGGTTGATGGAAATATTTCCAAGAAAGTTGAATTATTTAAAAAATTTCTGTCATACCACCTGGTGATTGGTGATTTTTGTAGATTGTTTCTCAGGTAACCATGTGTTAGAATATTAAAATTTGTTTACTGGTGCCAGCAGTAGAACTTGATGATGTGAACATTGTTGTTTTGTGTTTCCTTCATTCCCTTATATGTTAATTTTTTCCTTCCTTCATTTAGTCATTTATTACTTAATTACATAGAAAGAACTCTGTAAGAAAGTGAACAAACTACAAATGAATCTGCCTTAAATATATTTTATATCTACCTTTCCGGTGAACAGAACCAGATAATATTGTAACTTGAAAATTTTATTTTATTTTCTTCTACTAATCATTTCAAATTCAATCTTCTTTACTTCTAGACTCATATTGACCCTACTTAGATTTTCAGATATTTATATTCCTTAATTAAGTTTTTTTAAGAGAAAAAAAAGATTCAATTACGCTAATTTTACACAATATTTCTTTACTTTACTTATGACTGATTTATCCATTCATGTGTTACTCTACTCTGGTACTAACCTTAAATTTCTTCTTGATTCACTTATGATTTCAAAAACAAACTAAATATATCCAGTTATGGAACAGAGACTTCAAGAAGTTCTGAACTTCTAAACTTGCTATAGCTACTGTCAAATACAAAAATAAAACAACAGAAGAAGCATATTAATAAGGTAACCTATTTAAGTGCATTTAAAAATTATTTTCTAAATAAAACTATACTTGTAATGTGTTCTGGAACAAAACTATATTTGCTTAATAGATTATTTTTATGTTTTTCTCTCCCTTTAAAATTATTAATCAAGACTGGGCATGGTGGCTCAAGTCTATAAATCCAGCACTTTAGGAGGCCAAGGCGAGAGGATTGCCTGAGCCCAGGGATTCGAGACCAGCCTGGACAACTTGGTGAGACTTCATGTCTATAATATATCAAAAAATTAGCCAAGCATGGTAGTGGATGTCTGTAGTTCTGGTCACTTGGAAGGCTGAGGTGGAAGGATCGCCAGAGCCCAGCAGATGGATGCTGGGGCGGCCAAGAGCATGCCACTGCACGCCAGTCTGGGTGACAGAGTGAGACTCTGACTCAGAAAAAAAAAAAAAAAGAGTAGCTTTAAGCTATAATGAAAATTTGCTAGAATTATACTTCAAAATATTCCAAGTACATGAAGTCTGTTTTTAACAAAGTAGAAATACTATTTTTTAAAATATATTGTAGGATTGATTTAACTATGTTTAAATATTTTTTATTTTCCCCTTCTTTCATTGTTTTTGCTATTTAAATATACGAGATATTTGTGAGATGGACAAATATATTCTCGACTTTAGACCCTTGGCAATAAAGATGACACACAACAAGGAATATATTGAAATATCTATAAATATGTATATGTATATATTTACCTCTATTTCTAATGGCATTAGTAATATTAAACATTTGTGTTTTGTTGTAGTCATTTCAAACTGATATTTTAGATTTAAATTTCTCAACTTTGAATGAGTGATCAATAAGCCTATTTTGGGGATCTGTGAAATTTTACTTAAAACATTTTTACTTTAATATTTTGATCATACTTTCAAATCAAATATGAATAGGATTATATAAATTAATAATTGATTCATAAGAACCATTAGCAGATGGTAAATTTAAATAAAATTTAAATAATGGAAAGTCAATAGCAAGCTTTGATGTCATTATTAAATGTGAAGTACATTTTATAGAGGAAGATTACGTGTTGCAAAATTTCATATAAAATATAGAAGTAACAATAATAAATTGATAACCACAATCAGGATGCCTCAAGAGTATATGCACAATTCTTTCACTCTTTTTATTTTTTAATATTCAGAGAAATGTGCTAACTCACTAAAATGAAAATCCAGAGGCTGGATGAGTTTTCAAATTACTAATCTAGTGTTTTGTACTTGAGCATATTTCTTATGCTTTAAAAAAGAAGAAAATTCTGACACATTCCAGAATATAGATGAACTTTTAAGAAAGTATAATAAGTAAACAAGCTAGTCACAAAATTACAAATACTGCAGGAGTCAAGTTATATGACGTACTTAAATAGCTAAACAATTGTAGCTACAGAAAGCAAAACGATGGCTATCAGGGGCTTGGGGAAAAGGTAATGAATGGGATATTTTCATGTAATGGGTATAAAATTTTAGTTTAAAAGATAAAAATATAAAGACAAGAAGATTATGTATTGGTTACATAATCTCTGTGTGTTGGTTGTATTTTCAAGCTGGCTTCTTACTTACTAGAAAAACAGATAAATTTTCAGCCCACACAAACACTACAACATCTTTAGGTCTTAAAAGGACATAAGGAATTTTGTGTAATCATCCTTCTTTTAAATTAGAGGAATCCCAATCCAGTGTATTGCTTCACTTGAAAAGCATTCCAGGTTTGCATTTTTCTTGGAAAAAAATTGGCTTTTATTCCACTGATAGTTTTTTTTTTTCTTTGTATTGGGGTAAAATGCATATGACACAAAATTTGCCATTGTAATCATTGCTAATGTACAGTACAGTGATATTAAATACATGTATAATGCTATGCAATCATAATCACTATCCCTCTCCTTAATATTTTTATATTTTAAACTAAAACTTTTTACCCATTACATGACAATTTCCCATTTATTACCTTTTCCCAAGTCCCTGATATCCACCATTTTACTTTCTGTGCCTATTTTTTTTTTAGCTACTTAAGCACTTCATATAACTGGAATCCTACAGTATTTGCAATTTTGTGACTAGCTTGTTTACTTATTAAAATTTCCTCAAGGCACATCTATGTTCTAGAATGTGTCAGTCAGAATTTTCTTTCTTTTGAAAGATTTTCTTCCCTTTTAAAAGTTAAGTGTGTGTGTGTGGGTGTGTGTGTGTGTGTGTGTGTGTGTGTATAAAATCTGGTAAATGCTTCTGTAAGTATACAAACATGTTTTTGAGACTCTCTCTTTAATATTTTGAGTATATATCCAGAAGTGTAATTGTTGGATTTATTAGTTCTAGTTTTATTTTTTTTAAAGAAATTGTCATACTATTTACCACCACAACAACACTATAATATTTTACATTCTCATCAAGGTGCAAAAGTATTACAAATTGTTCACATTCTTACTAGCACTATTTATTATTTGTTTATTTATTTATTTAACTTATTTATTTATTATAATATCCATGAAAATCGGTGTAACTAACTACTCATGGTAGCTTTGATGCACTTTTTAATGATTAGTGACATTGGATATTTGTGTGTGTGTGTGCCTTGACTATTTGTATATATTTTCGGAGAAATGTCTGCCTATATTATTTTACCAATTTTTAAAACAGGTTTTTTTTGTTGAGTTTTAGAAATTTTCAATATATTCTGGATATTAATTTCTTATCAGATATATGGTTTGTAAATAATTTTCCCCATTCTTTGGTTGCCTTTTACTGTGTTGCTATTTATTGTCTTTTAATGGACAACTAAAAATATTAAGTCCAATCTGCCTATTTTTTCTTTGGCTGCTTGTTTAGTGTCATATCTAAGAATTGTTTCCCAAACCCAATGTTATGAAACTTTTGACTTATGTTCTTTTCTACAGGCATTCTAGTTTTAAGATTTATATTTAAATCCTTGATTTATTTTAAGTTAATTTTTATATGATGTTAAGTAAAAGATTAAGTTCTTCCTTTTGCATATGGAAATCCAGTTCTCTTAGCTTCATTTGTGGAAAAGACTGTTCTTTCTACATTAAATAATCATGGTGTCTTCATCAAAAAGAATGTGATATTATACATGATAGTTTATTTCTTAATTTTGTTTTATTTTAGATTTCTATAGATTTTTTAACATGCTCAAAAATTAATGTTTTTTTAATAATCAATATTTTTTATTATGATATTGTGGGGTACAGTTAAGGGTTAGGTATACAAATATGCTTCATTCAGGCACCCTTGTTGATAAGAGGTGTCTCCCCATCCCCAGACAGGTATTTACTACCATTAATCCCATCTCCCTTCCCCTCCCCCCACCATAGTTTCCCACCACTGTCAGTCATTTTCTTATGGTAGTATGTTGGATGATCAAGGTCCACTATATGAGTGAGAACATGTGATACTCGGATCTTTGTTTCTGTCAGAGGTCACTCAGTATTATAGATTCTAGTTCCATCCAGGTTGCTCCGAAATTCATGATTTTGTTCTTTTTTATGGCTGCGTAGTATTCCATCGTGTATATGTACCACATTTTTTATTCACGCCCTCGATGTATACCTATATATTGGTACCACAGTGTTTTGATTACAGAAACTACTTTTGAAATTAAAAAAATATGGGTCCTCCATCTTCCCCCCCCCAAGAATGTTTTGGCTATTTGTGGTCACTTGAGAATTTATATAAATGTTATAATTTTTTTTTTATTTTTGCAAACCATCGAGTACTTTATTGAATCGACAATTTTTGGGGAAAGATTGACATCTTAATGGTAGAAAGTACTATAATCCAAAAAAATAAAATGTTTCCAGGTATCTATTTTTTTTTCCTTAGAGCAATGTTTTGCTGTTTTTATTATGCAAATTTTTTTGCTTCTTGGTTAGCTTAATTTCCGTGTATTTTATCCTTTTTGATACTATTATAAATAAGTTTTTGGGTCAACCTGTCATCCCATGCTTTGGGAAGCTGAGGTGAGTGAATTGCCTGAGCCAACGAGTTCGAGACCCACCTGGGCAAGTTGACGAGACCGCATTTCTACAATAAATCAAAAACTAGCTGGGGGTGGTAGCGCACGCCTGTAGTTCCAGCTTCGTGGAAGGCTAAGGCGGAAGGATCACCAAAGCCCAGCAGGTCGAGGCTGCAGTGGCCGGGAGCGGCCACTGCACTCCAATCTGGGTGACAGAGTGAGACTCCAACTCAAAAAAAAAAAAAGAATTTTTTATATTTTTGTTTCAGATTATTAATTGTTAGCAGATACATTTGCAACTGACATGTGTGTTGACTTTCTATCCTGGAACTTTGCTAAAATGTATTTATTAGCATATTTGAAGAGTCTTTAGGAACAGAAATAATTTGACTTATTCCTTTGGTTTTAGATGGCTTTTCTTTCTTTTCTTTTCTTTATTTTTTAAAATTTTTTTTCTTAATTTCTCTTAATGCCTCTAGTACTCTATTTAATAAAAGTGGAAAAATTGGGTTTTCTTGCCTCATTTCTAATATTAAAGAAGACACTTTAAATTCTTAATAATTAATATAATGATTTCTGTGAGTTTTTTATATATTGCTTTTAATATGCTAAGTTCTTTCTATCCCTAGCCTGCTGAAAGTACTTAGAAAGGTGCAATATTTTGTAAAATAATTTTTCCACATTAATTTAAATATTTATGTGTTTTTCTCCCCTCTATTTTTGAAATTTTTTGATGCATACATCCGTTTTTGTACTTTAAACTATCTGTGCATTACAGAAATAAATTTCACATGGTTAAAATGTATAATTATTTTAATATGATGTTAAATTAGGCTTTCTTGTGTTTTTTGTGGATTTTTGTTTATTAGCATTCACAAGAAATATTGATTTGTTCATTGTTTATTGTAGTGTCTTTGACATGGTTTCATGATAATGCTGGCATCATGTAATAGGTAGAAAATATTTTCTTCTTTTCAATATCTTAGAATTTATGAAAAATATTACATACATCATACATACACTAACACCAAATATATATGATTTTGATGCATTGTCCCCATTTTGGCTTTTTATAATTATGTATTTGCAGCTAAGTATTTTTTAATTTCCTTGTGATTACTTCTTTCGTTTGTTGGTTAAAAATGTATGTTTGATTTCCCCAAATCTATGAATTTTTCCAGTTTCTTATTTCTATTGTTTTCTTTTCTTTTTCCTTTTTTTTTTTTTTTTTTTTTGAGTTGGAGTCTCACTCTGTCACCCAGTCTGGAGTGCAATGGCACACTCACAGTCACTCCAACATCCACCTGCTTGGCTCTGGCAATCCTTCTGCCTCAGTCTTCCAAGTAGCTGGAGCTACAGGTGCATGCTACCATGTCCAGCTATGTTTTCTAATTTTCTCTTATTGTGATCAGATTCTATATGATATTTATTTTATTATATCTATTGAGAGTTTATTTGTAACCTAACATTTGGTAGGTTCTGGAAAATGCCCATGTGCTTTTGAGAAGAATGCATATGCTTTTATTTTGGGGTAGTGTATTCTGTACATATTTATTATGTCTAGTTGTATTTTTACTTTGCTTAAATCCCTATTTGGTTATTATATACACTCCTGTGACTTGGGTATTAAAGTCTTTAATTGTTATTATAGAACTGTCAATTTCTCTCTTCAGTTCTGTTTTTGCTTAATACATTTTATGATTTGTTATTAGATGCATACATATTTATAATGTTATATTTTCTTGCTGTTATAATTTTTATTAATATATATTGTTATTCTTTGTCTCTTGCAATATTTTTAAATTTAAAGTCTATTTCTCTTTTTTCTAATATTGGTACGGACACCCCTGCTCACTTTTGGTTGCTATTTGCATGGAGTACCCTTTTCTACTCTGCACTTTTTATCTTTTTTTTTTTTTTGAATTGGAGTCTTACTCTGTCGCCCAGACTGGAGTGCAGTGGCCGCTCCCAGCCACTGTAGCCTCAACCTGCTGGGCTCCGGCGATCCTTCTGCCTCAGCCTTCCAAGTAGCTGGAACCACAGGTGCGCACTACTATGCCCAGCTAATTTTTTATTTTTATTGTAGAGATGAGGTCTCACCAACTTGCCCAGGTGGGTCTTGAACCCGAGGGCTCAGGCAATCCACTCACTTCGGCCTCCCAAAGTGCGGGATTACAGGCTGAGCCACCGAGGCAGGCCCTTTTTGTCTTTTTTTTTTTTTTTTTTTTTGAGTTGGAGTCTCACTCTGTCACCCAACCTGGAGTGCAGTGGCCGCTCCCAGCCACCACAGCCTCGCCTGCTGGGCTCCGGCTATCCTTCCGCCTCAGCCTTGCAAGTAGCCAGAACTACAGGCGCGCTCTACCACGCCCGGCTAATTTTTGATTTATTGTAGAGATGAGGTCTCACCAAATTGCTCAGCCGGGTCTCGAACCTGCAGGCTCAGACAATTCACTCACCACAGCCTCCCAAAAGTGCAGGATTACAGGCTGAGCCACTGAGCCCGGCTCCTTTTTATCTATTTTTATCTTTAGATCTAAAGTGTGTTTCTTGTAGAAAACATAATGTTGATTTAGACTTTGGTATCCATTATTTCAATTTCTAACTTTTTTTTAGATTACAAAATATAGTTTATTTAGAAAGTAAATTAGATAGAGAAAGAGGAGACCCACTTCCCCAAGGTAGGGGAGGGAGCCAAAACCAGGAAGCATGGAGACAGCCATAGCTCAAAGAGCACATGACCACACCAGAGTATAACAAGGCAATGACAGCAATGATCTGGCAATGGTCAATTTCCAAGTCTTAATTGGAGAGTTTATTTAATTTATATCAAAGTAGTTATTATAATAAGGTACGCACTTTTGCCATTTTTGTATTCTACATTCTTTATAGACTTTTCATCATTATTTTAAATTACTGTTCCCTTTTTTATTTATTTATCTTTGTAGTGAAATGCCTAAAGTAATTTTCCATTTCCTTTTGTATATATTCTATAACAGATTTATTTGTTCTTACAATGAGAATGTATTAAGCATTCAACATTTATAACATTCTATTTGAATTTATATGGAATCAAGTTTAATCACAAACAAAGCTCCGTTCCTTCAATAATTCCATCTTTATCTTTTGGATTGTTGGTTGTCCCAGTTTTAAGTTTGCTGATTCTTATTTCTGCCAGCTCAAATTTGTCTTCTTGTGGGTTTTTTCTCTTCAGTTTCTGTACTTTTCAGTTCCAGAATTATTATTTTAAATTTTATCTTTATTGATATTTCCATTTGTTCATACTTTGTTTTCCTGATTTTCTTTATATCATTCTTTAGTTTTTGAGCACCTTTATGAATATAATTTTAAAGTTCCTTTCTAATAGATATGCCTTCTATTCTTCTTCAATAACAGTTTTTATTGATTTTTTATTTTCCTTTTTTTTTTTTTTTCTGTTTTTTTGAGTTGGAGTCTGACTCTGTTACCCAGACTAGAGTGCAGTGACATGATCCCAGCCACTGCAGCCTCCACTTGTTGGACTCTGGCTTTCCTTCTGCCTCAGCCTTCCAAGTAGCTGGAACTACAGGTGTGTGCTACCATGCCCAGCTAATTTTTGATTTATTGTAGAGAAGAGGTCTCACCAATTTTCCCAGGTGGGTCTTGAACCCGTGGGCTCATGTAATCCACTCGCCTTGGCCTTCCAAAGTGCTAGGATTACAGACTAAGCCACCAAGCTCAGTCTATTATTTTCCTTTGAATGGGTCATTCTTTCCTGTTCCTTTGTATGTTTCTTTCTTTCTTTCTTTTTTCTTTTTTTTTTTTTTTTTGGTCAAAACTAGAAAAATATTTAAAATTAACAATGTAGTAGTAACTGAAAATTAGTATTTCCCTTCCTTCAAAGTTTGTTCATTCTTGTTATTGTTTTTGCCTTTTTAAAATTAGTGTAGGCTATCACTGTTAAAGATCAGCATGAGGTGCAAACTTAAGATCTACTCAGGGACTGATTCAGAAGATGACACTGAAGTCAGTTGGACTATACAAGTCCCACCGTGAGTGAGTGAGTGTATGAAAAATGTTGCATACATGTCAGTAAGTGAGCATGTGAGTGGCTGACTGAATAGGGGTTCAGGAGTAAGTGGCCAGGACTCCCCTGGTGAAGCAGCTGGCACCACAGATGCTCTGCTTGGTCCATAGTACTTTCTGGGGTGCAGAAACTGCAGCACCATTTTTTAAATCAACAGAGGTCCTTCCCAGGAAGAAGCAGCCAAGAAAAACTGCTGACTCCAGGCTCTGCCTCACCACTGCAGTGCCTGGCCAGACACTGGCAACAAGGGCTGTGGAGGGAGCACAGTGAAGGAGCCCAGAGGCAGAGCCCCACTGGAGGAGATGAAGGAGGCACCCAGTCACCATCTTGAAAATTAAGCAGAAAAGTGCTCTGGCTTGTTCACCACAGAGCAACAAACCTGATCAATCTCTGTGACCAGTGGATTAATTACTCTGGGGTTGATTGTGACCCAGATGGAATGTCCTGAAAGCACAAACTCTGGAGGAACAGAAGAATTGCTGAGTCTCATGTGCCCCAACCCCTAGCCTGATTCAGCTGCATGATAAAAAGTGCAACTAAAAAAGGATACGTAAGACAGCCAAAGAGATCAGTGATGACTCCTGGGCTGATCAAACTCCCTCCTCCACAAAAATCCTCTGAATGTCAGATCCACACAGCTGGGGCACAACTGAGGGGGATGAACCCAGGAAGAGCCTGGACATCAACTGCAATAGGAGGACTCTACTCCAGGATCAACCTGGCTGGGGTGCCCCCAGCTGGTACCTGGGGAAGAGACAATCCTACACCTCCCTACCAGAAGGAGCCCCCTGACCACACTAGAGTGGAAGGGGAAGACTGAAGCCCCACCCACTCACTGCCTCTCCTCCTTTCCTGAGTCAGACACTGGGGAGATTGTGAATGATGCTGAAGTTCTGCAGAAGACATCAGGGGGCAACTGAGAGGGACAATTACAGAACCTGCCACAAGAGAGAAGTGTTTTTTGTTTTTATTTAATTTTATCATATTTTTCTTTTTTTCATGATTTTGTATTTGAGGGTTCAATCTGCATCCACCATCCCCATTTTTTTCTTCTTTTGTTTTGTGTTTTCTGTTTATGTGTGTATGTGAATGGTTGTGTTCATCTTTCAGTTTTTTTTATTTGTTTTTGTGTTTTTTCTCTTTTTTTAGTTTAATGTGTATGAGTATATGTGAGAAGATTTGACTTGAATTCTTTTTTTTTTCCTTTCTCTTTTTCCTTTTCTTTCATTATGGGTTGGGTATGTGTATATGTGTGTTTGGTTTTCCTGTGGGTTTTTTTTTTTTAATTTTGTTGCTGTTTTTGATTTTTATTTGCGTTGTTGTTATTTCAGATTACTTTGGTGTTTGTGTGTGTGTTTTACTGTTTTTTGCTTTGGTTTCTTTTGTTGTTCTGTGTAGTTTTTCATTATTATATTTTTTTTATTTTTTATTTTTTTTTTTTGAGTTGGAGTCTCACTCTGTCACCCAGGTTGGAGTGCAGTGGCACACTCAAAGCCAATCCAGGCTGGGCTCAGGCAATCCTTCCACCTCAACCTCCAAGTAGCTGGAACTACAGGCATGAGCTACTATGCCAGGGTAATTTTTTAATTACTATTATTGTAAAGACAAGGTTTCATCAAGTTACCTGGGCTGGTCATGGATCTGCAGGCTCAGAAAATCCACTCACCTCAGCATCCCAAAGTGCTGTGATTACAGGCTGACCCACTGAGTCCAACCTATTTAAAAAAAAAATTGTCCATCTTATTTCATTCTACTTTTCTCTGTTTAACTCATTACTGTTACTGTATTTTTTACGCAGGGTACACATGTACCTACTGCATCATCATATAACGTGATGGAGGGGAGTGGGTCTCAGGGAACCCACCCACAATCAGTGAACATTGTTATTTTCAAGTTTCAAGTAGTTTCTGAATCCTAACTCCCCATCCTCCACCCTATTCAACTCTCAAAACTGCAAGAGACAGTTAAAGTTTTCCACCTGCAGCCCTGTTTCAAAACAACAAATTCAGAGTCCTAATCAGGAAAGAATAGAGGGCGGCTGAAAAACATCAAAAGTTAAAGCCTCTCCCACTGCCACTGAATAACAGAACTAAAGAGAAAAAAAAGAGACTTGTCACAAACAAGGAAAAATCAACAGCACACAGGCAATTCCCAGTGTAAAAAAAAAAAGAAAATCAGACCTCAGAGTCCAAATAATGGAAGCCACCAACATCACCAATGACTAGCCTCAGAATATAATTGAGATTAGAAAATGGATGGAAATAATGAATAAAACTAAAGAAAGACAAGATGCAACACTTAAAGAATTTGTAACAGAGTATTTGGTCATAAAAATTTTTATCCAAGACATATATAACAAGATAAAAAACATGGAAAGCAAATTATCCAAGCAGAAGAAAGAATCTCATAACTTGAAGTTCAAAATTTGAAATTGTTCAATCTATAAAAAACACAGAAAAAAACTCAGAAAAACAACAAAGCCTCTCAGACGTGTGTGATTATATTAAGATGGTGAATCTATGCCTGATTGATATCACAGAAGAAGAAAGGGAAATGGAGAACACCTTGGAGCAAGTATTCCAGGAGGTTATCCAAGAAAACTTTTCCTATTTCACCAGAGATGTGAGCATCTGAACACAACAGATACAGAAAACACCTGCAAGATATCAGATTATAAGAACAACCCCTGGACACATCATAATTTAGCATCATAATTTACACATCATAATTTACACAATGTAGGCACAAAGTAAAAAATGCTAAAGACAGCAAGAAAGGTCAGACTACATACCAGGGAAACCAATCAGAATAGCAGCAGATCTGTTGTCAGAAACATGACAAGCTACAAAGGACTGAAATCCAATATTCAAAGTCCTCAGAGATAAACAATTTCAACCAAGAATTTCCTGCCAAACCAAGATCAGCTTCATCAACAATGGAGAATTAAAATCCTTCCCATTCAATTCCTAAGAGATCATGCAGCTTCCAGACCAGCTCTATAGGAGATGCTTAAAATGGTATTAAGCACAGAAGTAAGGAAAACAAAAACAAAAAAAAGAATGACCATATACTTTCCATGCAAACAGCAGAATATAGAATTAACAGAGACTACATCATGACAACAAACTTGAAATCACACACGTACATCAACCCAAGAGCTAAGAGAAAGCAAACAAATTTTAAAAAATTATAAGAACCTCATGACAGGAATAAACAGTCACATTTCAATAATCAACCTGAATATGAATGAACTAAATGTACCACTGAAAAGAAACAGAATGGCAAAAAAAAAAAAAAAAAAAAAAGATAAAAAACCATGACCCAATTATTTGCTGCATCCAGAAAGCACATCTCAACACAAGGGACAAACACAGATCCAAAGTTAGAGGATGAAACATGAATTTGCAGGCAAATGAGTCCCAAAAGAAAGCAGGAATCATAATCTTAATATCAGATAAAACAACCTATAAGTTATCAAAAATTTAAAAAGATACAGAAGAACACATAATGATAAAAGTTTCAATCAATCAGCAAGAAATATCCATCCTAAATATATATGCAACCAACACGGGAGCACCATTGTTTATAAAGGAACTACTGAGTAAACTAAAAAAATATTGATTTTAACACTATTATCATGGGGGACTTAAATATCCCACTAACAACCCTAGATAGATCATCAAGGCAAAAAACAGTCAAACAAACAAAAGAACAAAGATATCAGGAGCCTCAACTTGACACTTGACCAAATAGACTTAATAGATATCTTCAGAATATACTCCACCAAACGAACACAGAATATACATTCTACCCACCGATAAAACAAAAGTACTCTGAGATTGAGCACATGCACTGCCATAACTCAAGCATAAACAAATTCCATAAGATCAAAATACTGCCCTGTATCTTCTCAGGATAAAAATAAATATCAACACCAACAAAATTCTCCCCGAGCCCACAAAGACATGGTCACTAACAGCTGAAAGACTACTGGGTCAGCACAGTAATCAAAACAGAAATTAAAAGATTTCTGGAAACAAATGGAAATGAACAAAACTTTTTTGTCTTGTTTTTGTTTTTGAGTTGGAGTCTTACTCTGTCACCCAGACTGGAGTGTAGTGACATGCTCATGACCATTTCAGAGTAGACCTGCTGGGTTCAGGAGATTATTCCTCAGCCTTCCAAGCAGTCAGAAATACAGATATGTGCTACCACATTCAGCTAATTTTTTTTAATTTGTATTACAGAGATGAGGTCTTGCCTCGAATGAGATGAGGCTGTTCTCGAATCTGTGTAAACAAACATCTTAACAAAACCTCTGGAATTCCATGAATTCAGTTCTAAGAAGGGAATTTATATCTCTACAAGCACACAGCAAGAAAACAGATTGCAAGCTAAAAGCCATACAAATCACCTAAGGGAGGTGAAAAGACAAGACCACCAAAACCCTAACAAAAAGCTGGTTCTTTGAAAGAATAAGCAAGATTGATAGACCTTCCAGCCAGAATGTCCAAGAAAAAGAGAGAAAAACCCCAAAGAAACACAATCAGAAATGCAAAAGATCAAATCACAACTGACTCCGAAAGAAATACAAAAGATTTTCAAAAATTACTATGCACACCTGTATGGAAATAAACTTGATAACCTAAATGAAATGGAGAACTTTCTGTCATCACACAATCTCTCAAGGTTAAAACAAGAAGATATTGAGAAACTAAATAGACTGATAACAACCCAGGAAATTGACCTTGTCAAAAGAAAACTACCTACAAAAAAAGCCCTGGACCATATGGTGTTCCAGCAGAATTCTATGAAACATACAAGGAGAAGCTGATACCAATCCTATTCCAAGCTATTGAGAAAGATGACATTCTCACCAAATCATTTTATGAAGCTAACATCACACTAAAGCCCAGACTGGGTAAAGATACAACCAAAAAGGGAACTACAGGCCAATACCCCCAATGAACATAAATGCCAAAATTCTCAACAAGATTCTAACAAATTGGAGCCAACAACACATCTCGAAAATCTTCCAATTGATCAAATATGCTTTATCCTCAGGATGCAGGACTGGTTTAACACCCATGAGACCAAAAATGCAATTAAATATATCAACCGATGTAAAAACAAGGACCTCATGATTATATCATTAGATGCAGAAAAAGCTTTTGATAAAATCCAACATTCCTTCTTGATAAAAACACTCACACACCTAGACTTAGAAGGAACATGCCTCAAAATAGTAATCGTCATCTATGATAAAACCACAGCCAGCATATTGGTAAACAGACAGAAACTGGAAACATTTACCCTGGACACCAGAACAAAACAAGACTGACCACCCTCACCCCTCTTATTCAATGCTGTATTGAAAGTCCTAGCTAGAGCAATTAGACAAGAGAGGAAAATCAGGGGTATCAAAATAGGAAATGAGGAAGTTAAGTTATTCATCTTTGCTGAAGATATGATCCTATACATCAAAAATCCAAGAGAATCTATCAAAAATGTGCTTTGGGATACAAAATAAATGTGCAATAGACAGTCACATTCTTTTACACCAACAACAAGCAAGCAGAGAACCAATTAAAAAGCACAATCCCATTCACAGTAGTCACACACACACACACACACACACACACACACTATGCTTCAACCTCTTCCTAACCAGAGAAGTAAAAAACCTTTATAATGAAAGCTACAAAACACTGCTCAATGAAATCCAATGCGAAACAAACAGATGGAAAAATATCCCATATTCTTGGATAGGAAGAATCAACATTGTTAAGATATCCATCTTCTCAGCCAGACTTGGTGGCTCAGCCTCTAATCTCGCACCTTTGGGTGATTGAGATGAGTGGATTGCCTGAGCCCGTGGGTTCGCCTGGGCAGGCGAGACCTCATCTCTACAATAAAATCAAAAAATTAGCCGGGGCATGGTAGCGCGCGCCTGTGATTCCAGCTACTCGGAAGGCTGAGGCAGAAGGATCGCTGGAGCCCAGCAAGTCGAGGCTGCGGTGGCAGGGAGCGACCACTGCACTCCAGTCTGGGTGACAGAGTGAGACTCCAAAGCAAAAAAAAAAAAAAAAAAGATATCCATCTTCTCAAAGGCAATCTGCAGATACAACGCAATACCCATTTAATTACCAATATCATTCTCAGACCTCCAAATGACAACACAGAAATTCATATGGAAACATAAATGATCATGAATAACCAAAACAATCCTCAGCAAAAGAAACAAAGTGGGAGGTATTATACTTCCAGTCCTCAAACTTCCCTATAAGGCTACAATTATCAAAACAGTCTGTTATTGGTACAAGTATAGACATACAGACCAATGGAACAGGATAAAGATTCTGGAAGCAAAACCTCAATGTCTCAACCAACTCATCTTCGACAAAGCCTCCACCAACAACCACTGGGGAGAGGGAAAACTGTTCAGTAAAAGGTGTTGGGAATTCCAGCTGACCACATGCAGAAGATTGAGACAGGACCCCTACATATCACCATACACAAAAATTAACTCTAAATGGATCAAAGTCCTAAAAGTAAAACCTCAAACTATAAAAACCTTAAAAAATACAGGAAACACCCTGAAGGGAAAAATAGAACTGGCAACTAATTCCTGATCAAGACCCCAAGTGCCTGTGCCATTAGATATAAGATAGACAAGAGGGACCACATCAAACTGAAAAGCTTCTGCAAAGTCAAAGAAACCATCAAGAAAGTGAGGAGACAGCCCCCACAATGGGAAAAAATATTTGCCAACTGTATTTCTGACAAAGGCCTAACAAAACATGCTGAAAGAAAAAAAAAAAGCCCCATTAAAAACTGGGCAAAAGACATGAATAAACACTTCTCAAAAGAGGATATACAGGCAACCAACAGACAAATGAGCAAGTGCACAGACTCACTAAGCATCAGAGAAATGCAAATCAAAACCACATTGAGATACCACCTAACCCCTGTAAAAATGGCCATCATTAATAAAACTAACAATAACAGATGCTGGTGAGGATACAGAGAAAAGGGAACATTTCTAAATTTCTGGTGGGAATGCAAACTAGTTCAATCTCTTTGAAAAACAGCGTGGCAATTTCTGAAAGAACTAAACATTGATCTTCCATATGATCCTGCAATTCTCTACTGGAAACAGACCCAGAATTAAAATCATCCCACCAAAAAGTTACCAGCATGCATATTTATGGAAGGACTATTCATAATAGCAAAAACAAGGAACCAACCATGCTGCCCATTGAAACTGGAATGCATAAAAAAAAATTGTGATACATATACACAATGGAATACTATGCAGCCATAAAGGACAGACATATGAACTTTGCAGCAACTTGGATGGATTTAGAGTCGATCATACTCACTGATCTATCATAGAAACAAAGAACAGAGCACCACATGTTTTCACTCATAAGTGGGTCCTGAATATTTCCCATAATACTTTAAGAAAGGGATTTTCAGCCGGGCTTTGTGACTCAGCCTGTAATCCCGCGCCTTTGGGAGGCTGAGGTGAGTGAATTGCCTGAGCCCACGGGTTCGAGACCTGCCTGGGCAGGCAAGACCTCATCTCTACAATAAATCAAAGAAAATTAGCCGGGCATAGTAGTGCGCGCCTGTAATTCTGGCTACTCGGAAGATGGAGGCGGAAGGATCACCGGAGCCCAGCAGGTCAAGACTGCAGTGGCCGGGAGTGGCCACTGTACTCCAGTCTGGGAGACAGAGTGAGCCTCCAAATCAAAAAAAAAAAAAAGAAAGGGATTTTCAGTAGTGGGATACTGCCAGTGGAGTGATGGTGGGGCACAAACGTAATAAGAGTACCTCAAACCAGGCAAAGTGGGGGCCAAAGAGAGGCCCAAACTTTACCTGTATGATGACCACTTGTATACCTAATCCTGAATTGTTCCCCACATCTTTAAAATGAAGGAAAAAAAAGATCTACTCGGGACTTTTCTGACTCTGCACTCTTTCCTAGACATCTGAGGTCTTTCTCATTTTTTCCATATGTGTAGCTACATTTTTTTTTATTGTGAAGTTGTGGGGTGCAGTTAAGAGTTAGGTATACAATTGCGTTTCATTCAGGCACCCTGTTGATATGGGATGTTTCCCCGTACCCAGACAGATATTTGCTACTGTTAATCCCATCTCCCTCCCCCCACCATAGTTTCCCAGTACAGTCAGTCATTTTCGTATAGTATTGCATTGGATGTTTAAGGTCCATTATATGAGTGAGAACATGTGATACTCGGATCTTTGTTTCTGTGAGAGGTCACTCAGTATTATAGACTCTAGTTCCATCTAGGTTGCTGCGAAATTCATGATTTTGTTCTTTTTTATGACTGCGTAGTATTCCATTGTGTATATGTACCACATTTTTTTAATCCAGTCCTCTTTTGAAGGGCAGCATGGCTGTTTCCAGGTTCTTGCTATTGTGAACAATGCTGCGATAAACATGCGTGTGCAGGTATCTTTTTTATAGAGTGATTTGTGTTCTTCAGGATCCTAGTCTTTACGTCTGGCTCTTTTATATCGTGACTTTTTAATTTGTAAAAAGATACCATTCTTATTGTAAAAGGGTTGAAATATATAGCAATAAATAAAATTGATTTATTTATTTTAATTTTTGAGTTGTGGGGTACAAGTGGAGATTACTTCATAAGTAGGTTGCATGCATGTGAAGTCTGGGCCTCTAACTGGCCATCTCACCTTCCAGCGGTGTTCCAAGCACATAGTGTATTGTCATGCGTCTCCTTCTATTAACTCCCCAACAGGGTCTAGTGCTTGCGGATCTCCCTATGCTAGTATGACTAGTGTTCAACACTAGTATGACTAGTGTTCAAGTAAGAACTTGTAGTAATCAGTTGTTTCCTTGTTCACTTGGTATGATACTCTCCAGCTGCATTCAAGTTGTTACGAAGGCCATGATTGTGTTCTTCTTTATTACTGCATAATATTTCATTATATATATGTATCAGATGTTCTTTATCCAGTCCACTTTTGATGGGCATCTAGGTTGGTTCCATGTTTTTGCCACTGTGAATAGTGCTACAATAAGCATGTGTGTTCAGGTGTCTTTTTAGTAGATGTTTCTCTACCCCTGGGTATATTCTCAGTAGGAGGATTACTGGACTATATGGAAGCTCAGTCTTTAGTTTCTTTTAGTAATTGCCATACTACTTTTCATAGAGGTTTAATTACCTTACATTCCCACCAACAGTGTGGAGCATCTCCTTTTCTCTGCAGCTGTGCCAACACCTGTTTTTGACTTATTGATCATGACCCTTTGCACTAGTGTCAGGTGGTATCTCATTACAGTTTTAATTTGCATTTTTATGATGATTCATGGAGCTGAGCATTTTTTTCATGTTATTGACTACTTGTACTTCCATTGAGAAGTGTCTGCTTATATACTTTTTACACTTTTTTTTTTCTTTCAATTTGCTTCAGTTCTTTTAGACTCTGTATGTTAGGTCTTTTTCCAATAGTATAGCTTGCAGTTTTCTTTTTCCCATTCCATGAGTTATCTGTTCACTGTTTGGATGGTTTCTTTTGCTGTGCTAAATTTTTCAGTTTGATGACATCCCAGCTGTATGTCTTAGCTTTCGTTGCAATTGCTTTTGAGGACTTATTCATAAATTCATTTCATACTCCAATATCCTGAAGGGTGTTCCCAACATTTTCTTAAGAAGATTGTCCACTTTGAGTTTTTACATTTAAGTTCTTTATCTATTTTGAGTTGATTTTTGTATATGGTGAGAGGTCATGGTCCAGTTTCATTCTCCAGCATGCAGTTATTCAGTTTTCCAGCATCATTTGCTGAAATGGCTTCCTTTCTCCAATATTTGCTATTGATGGCTTTGTCAAAATGAGTTAGTTAGGAGACCCAATTTTTACTTCTGGATTTCTGTCTTTTTCCACTGGTCTCTGTGCCTATTCCTGTACCAATGCCATGTCATCATGGTTAATGTAGGCTTGTAATAAAGTTTAAATTCTGAAAGTGTTATATCTCCTGCTGTGTTCATTTCGCTGAAAATTGCTTTTGCTATTTGCACTTTGTTTTTGCTTCCATATGAAATTGTGTATTGTCTTTTTTGAGGTCTGTGGAATGTTATGTTGGCAATCTAATAGAGATTGTATTGAATCTGAAGATTGCCATGGATAGGACAGACATCTTGACAATATTGATTCTTCCTATTCATGAGCATAGGATGCCTTTTCTATTTGTTTTTATTATTCTTGATTCCTGTGAGCTGTTTATTTTAGTTATTATTGTCAAGCTCTTTTACTTCTCTGGTTAGGTGAATATCAAGGTGTTTCTTTTTGTGTGGTTATTGTGAATGGGATTTGTTTTTTATTTGGTTCTCAGTCTGCTTGTTGTTGGTATACAGAGACACAACTGTCTTTTGTGCATTGCTTTTGCATCCCAAGACTTTACTAAAGTCATATTTTAGTGTGAGAAGGTTTTTGACAGACTCTATAGTTGTATAGATATAGAATCATATTAGCCACAGTAGTGATAGCTTAACTTTCTCTTTCTTTATCTGGATACCCTTGATTTCCCTCTCCTGCCTAATAGCTTTGGTTGGACTTCAAGTATATAACTAGGAGAGATAAGAATCGGCAATCTTGTCTTGTGTCAGTTCTAAGGGAGGATGCTTCTAGTTTCTGCCCATTAGGCACAATTTTGGCTGCAAATTTGTCATAAACGTCTCTTGTTGTTTTGAGAATAATCTTTTTATGCCTAGGTATTTGAGGACTTTTATCAAGAACAGGTGTTAGATTTTATTGAAATCGTTTCCTCTGTCTGAATGATTCTGCTTCCTAGCCTTGTTATTGAGCTTTGAAATCCCAGGAGGAAATTCTTCATTTCTAGGATTTCAGAATGGACCTTTCTTATATTGGCCATCTGAGATTTTACTTTCTGTACAGATTGGGTGATCTTTGCTTTTAACTTCTTCTGGTTTTCTTTTGTCATTTTAGTCATCCAAATTCTGAATTCTGTCTGTCATCAGGGACAGGTTGTTCTGGGTGACTTCCATTGTTTAAGAATAGGGCAGTGTTTTCTCAGGTGAACGCTCTTTAAGGCTTTGAGGATGGCTGCTGTTTTTCCTCTGGTTTTTCCTCATACCTTTAGGGGCAGCACTTCTCTTTTTATTACTTTTTATCTTTGTTGTTTTGTAGCTAGAAATGATCTTGCTACCCCAGGGTAATTTCTGCCATTCAAAGTAGTTCATACAGGGAGACAATGGGGGGCTTTACTACGGCCGTGTCACTCTTTCTAGGCAGTGTTCAGAATTTACAGTGACTTTCTGTCACAGAGTTTTCCTACTGCCACACAGGCCAGACTGTATTCCAACCCCCATTGTGATCTCTATGCAGGGATCAGGCCCCCTGGCAGCTGGGAGCACTGCAAGAGTTTTGGCACCATTAGGAGCCCAGCAACATTCCTACCAGGAAATGAGGCCCTTTCCTATGAAAGACTAGGTTTTTCAGTCCTTCTCAGTCCTTAAAAAGAGCAGATACCCTATTTCCCAGAGGTATCTGCTATTTGGGCACATGATGCTGCAGGAAAGCCTTCCTGGTCTGGGTGGTAGGATGGCTGGCCACCAGACACTGGGGCAGGTACTACCTACATGGGATGGCAGGTAAGCTTTTCAAGCATGAGTGCTGGCAGGTGATACTTGTTGCCAGGAAAACATAATCCTGGGGGTTGACTGGTAGTAGCACTTTAGTGCAAGGGTGGGTTCCCAGCTCCACACTTCAATAGCATGTGATTGTGCCCCTAAGCAGGTCTCCTCTCACATGGGACCAACAACCCTCCCATGGCTGAGAGGAGGGAAACCAACCCAGACTATGTCAAGAGCATTCATCTGCTCTCAAACACAAGGCAGTGTTGCAGAACTTATGTCAGGCCTGGTGCCCAGAGGGGTTGGGGCTCTCCCAGCTTCAATGTTGGCCACTGAAACTTGAAACCATAAATGTTCCAAACGTCCTTTGCAAGGTGCAGGGTACTTCTTTTATCCAAAACTACTTTAGCCACCTGAGTAGTTTGGTGGGTGGGTCCATCCTCTTTGTTTTACTTGGCAAGAAAGGTGACAGTCAGCTACTCCTTGATGGCCATCTTGGATCCTGAACACTGTCTGATTCTTAACTAATAAATATCAAGGAAGATCACCAATTTTTTAAATACTCCAGGAGTTACTTTAAGCAGAGAAGGAGGAGATTGTAGCAAGGGGGTAAGGTGCAATAAAAATGACTACACACATTTTTTACTTATATTTCTGAGATCATAAATAGCAAAATGGTATCTAAGCAAATATTTCTAATATTTTTGAATAGTTTTGACTCATTTTGATTCCTGCAAGCTACATGTGAGCATATCTTGGAACACATGTATGGCTGTTGGCCATAGTATTGGAGTGGAGAATGGGCAGCTGCTACTATACTAAAAGCTGAAATTGACCAAAATTAATTGCAATTTATCATCCAAGACTTTCTCTGGAAGTTTCAAGTCTTTAAACAGCTCTAGAGTTCCAAAATAGCTACATCAGATAGATTCTGCCACTGTAGTTGTTGTCTATGTAGAGAGACAGATTTCTGTGTTTGCTACTCTGCAATCTCTTTGAATCTTTCTATTTTTCCACTTTTGAACTGAAGTTGTAACCAAACTTGCCCAATCAATCAGCATTCTTATGGACAAATATACTATTTCATGGTTTGGTAATATGTCATTAAATTTTTCTTAACATTTAGATTTGTATTTTTGTTATACCATCAATCATCTTTATGACACAATACTAGATAACTGGGTAGGACAGCAGTTGTGAGGCAAAGAATAATTGCATCTGAGGTCATATTTTACTTGAAGTTCAGATTGGAAAGCCCTGTTAATGCTCACCTAATCCAAAAATAGAGATAAATTTGTTTTCACATATTTTATTTTAGTTACATTAATTATCTTCATTTGCAGTATAGTGAACTAGTTAGTGTCTTACTGCTATTGAATTAACTTATGAACATTAACTCTAATGTTTTACAAAACATTTTATTTTTAAATTATTTCTACATAATCATAAAGTATAGTCAGAATAAGATTTATATAGATAAAAAATAAGCAACCAATGGAAATATTTCAATAGAATATCATCAAGTTAGACCTTATCAAAATTAGCTTTCTCACATGTTATACGAAAATGTTACCATTCCTCACTACCTGTCTGCACTCATTAGAGTCCTTTTATTAGATCATAAAACAAAGGTATAAATATTGTTTTGAAATTATAATTGTTGAGTATTATCTTAGTAAAATAAGACATATGGATTTCTAATACTCTCATCACACAAAGAATTATCTTCTCTGATTTCAGAATCGAATAAATCATCTAAGAAAACTTTATTGGAAAAAAAAAACCTAAAGTCAAAAATACTGTGCCTGTAACATGAGAGTAAAAAAAAAAAAAAAAAAAAAAAAGAGTAAAGGAAACAAGTGAATTATATTGAAGAAAGGCTCAATAAGATCATAAGACTGTATAGGGAAAGAAAAGGAAAATATAAAAGATGATTTTAACTTTATCAATGGATAAAAAAATAATTAAAAATATTTGGCTATACAATGTTCTAAAAAAAATCAAGAAAATATTTTCTTTGCATATCAGATTAATACTTGTCATTATATATGAGACTTGGTGTAAAATACTAAAGCATTCATTATTATATTTTTATTTTCTGAAAAATTCAAAATATAATTCTATTTTCACAAATAATTTTTTTTTAAATGTAAAGACCAAGATCATTTTTACAAGCAGTTTTCACATGACAATGAAGTACTATGTACCTCCATTTGGGATTTAAAAAAAAAATGATAGTTAATACTGAAAAAAAGTGGCAGTTACAATGATAAAATGGAAATGTATGAATATTATTTGTGAATTGTTCTTCTTCCAGTACTGAAGGTATGTATCCCAAAAGATTAAATATAACAAGCAAAATATCAAAATTAACATTTTCATAGTGACATTTAAAATGAATACCAAAATGTGTGCGTATAAAATTGGTTAAATTATTTTAAATATCAAAGAAAATGTTAACATCCTTTTTCTCTGCTAAAAAGATTTCTTTGTATTTAAAATTATAGAATTTCCTGGAACACATATATAAAACTATTTTGAAAAAATAAGCAAACCAATTAAAGCCTTCTTACATTTTTAGACCTCTTTTTATTATATTCAGTTTATCCTCTCTCAATTGACAAAACTCATATACATACAGAGACCTATCAACAGATTGACAAGTTTAGAAGTAGATAAATTGTAATCTTAATTGAGATCTCCTTGAAAGTTGAAAAATTTTGTAAATTATTTCTGCAATATGAATAAACTTTTAAATGTAATTATATGTCTATGTAAATATACTACATTACCCAGTTTAGACTCAGTTACATTCATCAATTACATAATAGAATTTTAGTTTAGACAGTTGAACTTCTTCCCCAAATTCCACATGCTTTTCAGTAAATTGGAAACATTATTTTTTTAAGTTCCCTGAGAAGCCTGTTTTCTTTTTTAAAAATAAATATGGCCGGGCTCTGTGGCTCAGCCTGTAATCCCGTGCCTTTGGGAGGCTGAGGTTAGTGGATTGCCTGAGCCTGCGGGTTCGAGACCCGCCTGGGCAGCGAGACCTCATCTCTACAATAAATCAAAAAATCAGCCGGGCGTGGTAGCAAGCGCCTGTAATTCTGGCTACTGGGAAGGCTGAGGCGGAAGGATCGCCGGAGCCCAGCAGGTCGAGGCTGCGGTGGCCGGGAGCAGCCACTGCACTCCAGTCTGGGTGACAGAGTGAGATTCCAACTCAAAAAAAAAATAATAATAATATGATTAGTACTTCTATTTTGTTTATATATGTATATTAAATCCAGCAGGATTTATTTGATTGAGAAAAGAGCAATTATGAATTAGGCAGCTCTCTGAATAGAAGTAGTTCAGATATCTCAGCCCAGCAATCTGAGCAGGCACTACTTATACACAGAAAAAAAAAAAAGTGACACGTAGAAATAACTTGATTAGCTACTGTTCGGCTATTTTTTTTTTTTTTTATTTGAGCCTTCTCTCATCAGTTGGTTGCCTGTGATTGGCTGAAACACAGCTGCCATAATTGGTTGAAATTCAACTGTTTGTTAACAGAATATATTTTTAAGTTACACTTTGTTTACATACTGTTATGTTGCAGTTTGTTACATGTGAACTCAAGATATGGAGGCAGCTTTAGGCCATATTTAATTTAAGCTAACACCTCTCATCCCCCTTCCAAAGTCATTGGTTAAAGGAAGGCATTAAGCTGATATCTTTGAATGAGACGTCAGAAGAAATTGCCTCTGGCTTTTGGGAGAGAACTTGATTGATATTCTATAAACAGCATATGGCAAGATATGAACAAGAATGAATGTCACCACAAGAGGCTGCTGGTAGTCATCTTGCTAGTGTAAAGAAAGCTAGCCTCAAGATGAAGATATTCTATAAGACAAAAATGTTGCATAAAAAAATAGTTTGCCTTTTTCTGACATTATCAAATTAGATTCAACTCTTACATGTAGTTGACCCAGTCATGAACTTTTCAGTCACTGAGCCAATATACAACAACTATTCTAGCCTATTTCAGTTGACTTTTCTCTTATTTGCATCTAAAATAAATTCCCATTTGCGGCCAAAAGCAACTTTTTTCTAGTTTTTTTTTTTTACATGATAAAATACACTTAAAGTGATGATATCTGTATAATAAATTTTAAGGAGAATGCTCACAGGTAGAGATGAATGCATAAAAATTTTCTACTCATTAATTTTATGGTGATTAAATTTATGCATGAAAAGTTATCACAAGATTGACTTCTCCTGGTTAGTTTACTAATTTTTTTAGATGTGTTAATAGTCACCTATTTCAAAAACAGGAAAGCAACCACATAGGCTTCTCAACTTGTTATGTAATCTTATCCTAATAAATTCATCATAAGTGGAAATATCATGTTAATAATGAATTTAATACATTTTTCTAGCCTACTGAACATTACTGCTTAGCCTAGCCTACCTCAGAAATACTCAGAACACTTATATTAGGCTACCATGGGCAAAAAAAAGTTCACTGTTCTTTTTCTGGAGGGTGAGTGTTAGAGTCTCACTCTGTTTTCCAGGTGAGAGTGGGGTGGAACAATCTCAGCTCACTGCAGTTTCAATATCCTGGGCTCAGGAGTTCCTACAGGCTCAGTCTCTCAGTAGCTGGAACTACAGGTATACATCCCCAGACTCAGCTAATTGTGTGTGTGTGCGCGCTGCGTGTGTGCGTGTGTGTGTGTGTGTGTGTGTGTGTGTGTGTGTGTGTGTGTGTGTGTGTGAGAGTTTGTGTGTGTGAATATGTAGAGATGAGGTTTTGCTATGTTGCCTAGGCTGGTCTCATACTCCTGAGCTCAGGCAATCTTCCTGCTTTAGTCTTCAAAGCACTAGGATTTCAGGTGTGAGCTATGTCACCCGGCCTGGCAAAATCATCTAAGACAAAGCCTAATATACAATAAAGTGTTAAATAGCTCATGTGATTCATTAATTATTTACTAAAAGTAAAAAAAAAAAAGAGATGTTATTGGTACTAAAAGTTTGATTTCTATTGAATGCATATCATTTTTGCACTATCATAAAGTTAAAAAAATCTTAAGTTGAGTCATAATAAATTGTTGACTGTCTGTACTAAACTTTATATTCTAGATTATTTCTGCTAAAAAAATTAATAGGAGCTTCATGGTAGTTTAATTGATGAAAGTATTTATTTATAACTTATTCAGCATCACGGTACAAAAATTATATCAGCTTTCCTCACTGATTCTTTTATATCACGTTAGTCCATAAGCAGTTTTGCATCATACTATTATAGTGACACGTTACCTTCTAAAGCCTGTACTTGCAATCTTGACTTTTGTCTGCTATTGATATTGATAGTGCAATTGTAATACATATTAAAAGTATTGTATTCCTGTGACTTGCTTTTTATTTTTGAATAAACTGTAAGATTCTCTATTCTTCCATATTTTAGTATATATTTCTACACATTTTTGGTGATTATTTGGAAGCATAAATAGTTGCATCCATCTGGCCTAGACTAAAAACTATTAAGAAATACTGTTCTAAAATTATTTTTACCTTCTAACTGGCAGCTATAAAGTTTCTGATGATGTGTCTCCAACATGAATCCTTATAGTAGAAATGTTAAAACATTTGAATGTTTCAGGAAAATGTGGATATATTTTAGCATCAGAATTTAGTAGTTATAGTTATCTTGACAACTTGGTCATGTCAGAGGCATTGTCCTCTTAGTGCGATGTCATGCCTTTCCAATTTAGAATTTATGCAATTTAAAAAACATTTTCTTATATCAAATACATGAAACCAACTAGAGGAGACTAGAAAGAAGTTGGGTTATGAGGCTACAAACAAAGCTACTCCTTCAGTTGCATTAATTTTTATGGAAATTAGTAATTATAATAATAAAATCCTAATATTTTTAGCTGAAATAGTATACTTTATCCTATTAAAATCATAAAGATACAAAATATTTACATCTTTTGTTTCCATTAAGATAACAAAATGTCTAGAAGTAATATTTCATTTCTAGAACTTTTGATCCTAATATCTGGAATGACTGAACTATATGCAAATGCTAATATCAATGAAACTTCTAAATAAAGATCTGTAAAGAGTATGTAATACTATTGACATATAATATAGATAAATATGCCTTACATTAAGTATAAAAGTATGCTTTTAAGTAATTCATTTATCACAATTTTAACAATTTTTATATATACTTTCTTTTCTAGGCTTTTCTATTCTAGTTTTTTCTATAAAATTTTGCCCAAATTTGATATTCAAATCTCATATCTATAACTCATTCAAAAATTACATATTTGGATGGCAATGTTCTTGTTTTCCATAGAAAAACCTATTGATTTGGAATCCAACCACCTGCTACAGCAGATGAGTGCTGCTTCTCTGAAAGGAGAATGTCTCAATCTGTGCTTTAGATTTATTTTGGCTGTTTTCTCCTCCACTGTTTATTATCTATTCTTCCTCTTCAATATGCAATCAGATACTCTCAATTAGATGCTTCTCATTTTTAAAAGCATGTTCTCAAATTTCTTTACTCCAAAAATCAATAACAGCAGCAACAGCAACAAAACTTCTGAGTTCGACTTCTTCCTGTTGCCCTTCTATACTAAGCTTTCCTTCATAACAACTATTATCAAAACATGTGCCTATACTTACTGTTTTTATTTTTTCATCAACATGTCTGGCAACAAACTTCAACTGGTTCCATTATTAAGCCAAATCACAGCCTCTGTGTCACTAAATTCAAATATAATGTTACCCAAAAGTGTTAATCCTTCTACCTCCATTCTTGTATTCCCATATAATTTGTCTTCTCTTTCCCAGTAGTTGTATAATTTATTTTTTCTACTTACTAGTCATCCATTGACAGTCTCCTTTGCAGATGCACTTTAAACTATAATACTACTATGAATTGAATACCTTTAGGTTGGACCTAAAAAAAAACTTCTCTTTTAATATATACTGTCTTCCTGAATGATAGATTTCTCTATGTTTGAAATATATGTAAATACAATCATATCTTATGGCTTCTTTACTTCTGGGAGGCTTCACTCAAAAGTCGATTCATGCCTACTGTATGAAACAGAAGCAGATTGTTTTCTGTAGATTGTTAATGGATATTTGTGTTTCTTTGATGTTTTTAATTATTAGAATTAATATTATAGCTTGTTTTCTTACACATGTATTTTAATACATGTATACATGGGTTTATGTCATCTGTATAAATAAGTATGAAACTTTTGGGGCATAATATATCTATATATTCTTTTTTTGCATATCAATAAGTTTTTTAAGTGGTTATACTAATTAAAAAGTGTATAAGAGCTTTTATTATTTCAAAACTTTCTCACCTTTTAGAATTTTTAGTCTTTTTAATTTTAGCCATTCTAATGAATATATATAAATTTCTTAGTGAAGCTTTAGTTTTCATTCTCCTAATATAATTGATGTGAAACAGTTATTCATATGTTTATTGACCACTTGCACAAGTCTTTTATTGAGGATAAGGAAGTATTTTTATTTTAGGGTTTTCAAGAGTTTTGGTCATGACTAGTATGAAATTTGTAAACTTTTCCCAGAACTTATTGAGATAATTGTATGTTGTTCTGTTAGTGTGGTATTTATTGACTTTATAATGTTAAATCAAGACAGAATTCCTAGATCCACCTTTGAATTCAATTTGCTAATAAATTTGTTTCAGATTTTTTCATCCATGAATTTATGAGATAATTGATCTGAACTTTTTGTAATATTTTTAGCAAGTTTTTAAAATCAAGATTATTTTGGAGTCATGATGTCACATTTTTTTTCCACCTTTTTTCTCTTTCTCACATGATGGCCTATATGCTTTCTGTTGCTTGATCTCTGTTTAAAAATAATCTCTTCTATTTGTAAACTAAATTTTTAATATTAATTACTCTATTTTTCAGGTCTTCACTTCCCCTGATCCATCCATCCCTCTTTCTTTCTTTTTCTTTCTTTCTTTCTTTCTTTCTTTCTTTCTTTCTTTCTTTCTTTCTTTCTTTCTTTCTTTCTTTCTTCTTTCTTTCTTTCTTTCTTTCTTCTCTTCTCTCTCTCTTTCTCTCTTTCTTTCTCCTCTCCTCTCTCTTCCTCTCTCCCTCCTCTCTCCCTCCCTTCCCTCCCTTCCCCTCCCTCCCTCCTTCCCTCTCTCTCTTTCCTTCTTTTTCTGGTGACAGTTAGCAATCTACCAGCTATTTGTGATCTTCATTTTCTGATCCCAGTAATTTGGCAAAATTCTCCATTCTCCATACAATCACTTATTTTCTACATAAATTAATCACAGTTAAAATCTATGAATGCAGCCGGGCTCGGTGGCTCAGCCTGTAATCCCGCGCCTTTGGGAGGCTGAGGTGAGTGGATTGCCTGAGCCCGCGGGTTCGAGACCCGCCTGGGCAGCGAGACCTCATCTCTACAATAACCAAAAAATCAACCAGACGTGGTAGCACATGCCTGTAATTCCGGCTGCTGGGAAGGCTGAGGCAGAAGGATCGCCGGAGCCCAGCAGGTCGAGGCTGTGGTGGCCGGGAGCGGCCACTGCATTCCAGTCTGGGTGACAGAGTGAGACTCCACCTCAAAAAAAAAAAAAAAAAAAAAATCTATGAATGCTTAATCCTTTATCTTATGATCCTCCTTCTTTGTCTGTCATTTAGACTTGTTCATTAACATGATTGGTTATAATTTATTAAAACTAGATGCTTTATATGAAAAAAGAGATAATTTGAAGTCTTTCCAATGCTTTCTTTTTTCAAAGAGTTACTTACACATACTAGAATGCTATTAAAGTAAATGCATGTCAACACATGGAACTGAGTACATCTGAAACAATATTTCACCTTTTGTGATGATTGGTTTATTGCTCACTCCATATTACTTCTTGGGCATATCCTTAATTAAATGTTAAGTGAAAGCCTGGGATGTGATGTTTACCAAAGCCTGTAATACCTAATACACACTGAATTTCAATTTTAATTTATCTTAGCCACCAGTTTCTGCTAAGTTTTTAGGGGTTTTTTAGTTCATTAGTAAACATTTAGTAAGAAAAAAATAAGCAAAACCTTAAGCTTACCTCAGTATTTTATTCTTATTGCAATAAATAAATAAATAAATAAAATTTTAAAAATACTCTTTTAATTCTAACTTCTCTAGCATTCCAAAACTCCAATTTTGTGACCATAGTCACGTCATGTAAGACTCTCAAACACGTCACTTGGTTTCCAGTTTTCTAGCTTCAGACATCTATTCTGTTTCCTATCCTTTTGACACTACACTGATAAAAAAAAAAATTGAAAAGTATTTCAAAGTAGAGAATTCTAAATCAGATAATGTTTATCTTAATGCCCGTTCTTTCTCTCCAGTGTCCTGGTCTCTCATATACTGTTTGTCTTAGTAGTTCCTTAAAACCTTTACATAAATTGTGTGTGTGTGTTGTCAAGCTTTTCCACCAGGTTCATCATAGAAGCTGTTCTTAATTGATTTGAACTGTAATTTATGAAAGTTTGCCACTTTTCCGTCACTCATAAAAGTTTGAATTTCTTCTATTATATGACTGTTGTATGCTGATTTTTTTTTTAAATGCTGTCTTTCCATTGTAGTGCTACCTTCCACCTCACCCAGTGAACTATTACTTTTCTTGTTAATATTTATCACATTTAATTTACTCCCAACACCGTGCTTATTCTTTTAACAGTATACAATTTAAGATAACCTGTTACTAGGTGCTATTTTATTAATATTCTTATACTCTGCTAAATAATAATTGTGGAATATTTTAAACTTGATCATCTGCTCTTGAAAATTACTGCTGTCCAAAATTTAAATATTGTTTCATTTAAAAACCAACAAATTTTGTTTAATAATTATTGTTTTAGTCAATGTTTATTTGCTTTTATCTTCTTATTTATCAGTTTTTTAATCAAATTTCATAAGATATCTCTCTGAGAATTTTTTATCCTTTATGCAATGAAGGTATATTAGCAATGAATGTCCTCACATTTTTGTTTCTTAAAGAAATGTGTGTTTTGTCCTTGATTCTAAAAAACTAGCTTCTCTGAATCTAAACTTATAAATTTGCACACTATAATCTAAAATATGTGTCTGTGTATCTGTATGTTTTCTGATTCCAATGTGTGCTATTCAGAAACACCTGTTTCTTTTAGAGTCTTTAATTTTTTCATTAAGTGATTTATTTTATTTTGATTTTTTTGAAGCTGCAATTTAATTTTCTCTTGTTTCGGTGTTTTTCTCTTTTTCTTTGAGTTTAAAATTGAATTTTGTTATTTTATACTTTAAATGTCTTGGCAATTATGGAAAAGTTTAATATGTTTTTGAAAATCTGTTTTTTCCCATTTTGTCTATTATCTTCCCTTGGATTAAAATAATTATGTATATGAAGCAGCTTTTAGGTAAGCTAAAAAAAGATATTGACTTTAACACTATCATAGCTGGGGACTTAAACAACCCCAGATAGATCACTGAGGCAAAAAAATCAACAAGGAGATCTCCAACCTCAACTTGGTGCTTGACCAAATGCACTTAACACATACCTACAGAACACTCCACCCAACAACCATGGGATATACATTCTACTAATCACCACATAGAATGGACTCCAAGATTGACCACATCCTTTGCCATAAATCAAGCATAAACAAATTTCATATAATCAAAATACTATCATGCACCTTTTCAGACTACAGTGGAATAAAAATAAATATCAACATCAAAAAAATTTCCCCCAAACCCACAAACACATGGACTCTAAACAGCACGATATTGAACAATCCTGGGTGAAAACAGAAATCAAAAAGGAAATTAAAAGATTCCTGGAGTGTAACCCTGCTTTGATTTTTTTTTTTCTCCCCCTAAGGATAATTTTGACTATTCATGGTTGGTTGTGTTTCCATATGAATTTTTGTATAGCTATTTTCAGGTCTGCGAAGAATGCCACTGGTAATTTAATAAGTATTGTGTTAAATCAGTAGATTGCCTGGGGAAGATGAACATCTTAGTAATATTGATCCTTCCAGTCCATGAGTATGGAATATTTTTCCATTTGTTTATGTCATCCTTGATTTCTTTGAGCAGTGTTTTGTAGTTTTCATTGTAAAGGTCTTTCACTTCCCAGGTTAGGAAGATACCAAGGTATTTCTCTGTCTCTCTTTCTCTCTTTCTTTCTTTCTTTCTTTCTTTCTTTCTTTTTTTGTGGTTATTGTGAATGAGATTGTACTTTTTATCTGGGTTTCTGTTTGTTGATGTATAGAAATGCACCTGTCTTTTGCACATGTATTCTATACCCTGACACTTTGCCAAAGTCCTTTATTAGTGCAAGAAGGTTTTTAACAGATTCTCTTGGGTTTTTGAGATATAGCATCATATCATCTGCAAAGACGGATAACTTAACTTTCTCTTCCTATTTGGATACCCCTGATTTCCTTCTCTTGTCTGATTGCTCTAGCTAAGACTTCAAACCCTATCTTGAACAGGAGGGAAGAGATGGGCATCCTTGTCTTACTCCGGATTTTAAGGAAAATGTTTTCAATTTTTATCTGTTTAGAAGTATGTTGGCTGTGAGCTTCTCACAGATGGATCTTACTATTTTGAGGTATATTCCATCTAAGCCCAGATGTTTGAGGGTTTTTATCAAGAAAGGGTGCTAGATTTTATCAAAAGTTTTTTACATGTTTAATGATATGATTGTTTAGTTTTTGATACTTTAGACTTCATTATAAAGCTACAATAATCAAAACCGCCTGATATAGGTACAAGAATTGGCATATAGATCAATGGAACAGGATAGAGATTCTGGAAACAAAACATCAATTTCTCAACCAACTAATCTTTGACAGTCTCCTCCATCAACCACTGGGGAAAGGAGAATCTATTCAATAAATGATGCTTGGAAAACTGGCTGACCACATGCAGAAGATTAAAACAAGACCCCTACCTATCATCATACATAAAAAACAAAAATTCTAAATGGATAAAAGACCTAAGTGTAAAACCTCAAACTATGAGGTGAGTGAATTGCCTGAACCCGCGGGTTCGAGACCCGCCTAGGCAACTTGGCGAGACCTCATCTCTACAATAAATCAAAAATTAGCCAGGCATGGTAGCACGCACCTGTAGTTCCAGCTACTTGAAAGGCTGAGGCAGAAGTATCACCGGAGCCCGGCAGGTCAAGGCTGCAGTGGCCAGGAGTGGCCACTGCACTCCAGTCTGAGTGACAGAGTGAGACTCCAACTCAAAAGAAAAAAAGAAAGAAAGAAAGAAAGAAAGAAAGAAAGAAAGAAAGAAAGAAAGAAAGAAAAAGAAAAAGAAAATTAGAAAAAAAAGCATATTATTAAACACATTTTAGATATTTGAAATCAAAGAGGATCTGAAAATTAAAATTCCATTGAAGGAAAAGTCTTTCCTATTGATTTTAGGTTACTGGCAATTTTGCCCTTTTAGGCATTTTTTAAGTTTCTGGAAAGAGTTTAAAACTATTCTTGCCATTAATAAATGGAATCCACTAGGAGAATGAAAACAGAAAATATTTTGACTGTATCTTGGGTGGCATCATTGATTGAAATATTGAGATTTGTCATCCCCCCCAGGCTATTATTATTAGTTTTTAGTTCTGGGTCACAACTGGAAGCTAAATTTTAGACTAAAATGAAAGATACAAAGCTAACTTGTAATGAAACAATAGTAGACAAAACATTAATTGAAAATATGACAAGACTTACTCTCAAACCAAATGAAACCTGAGTTGAAATTCCATATTACTAAAGCTGATAACTAATGTCAATTTATCTACCTATTTCAGTTGAAGTGTTCAAACCATCCTGCCAAAAAATAATAATAATAATAATATATGCTTGGTCAGTGGAAATAGCGATAATTAATTTTCTACATTTTTACTATACACTAAATCTTATGTAAAGCATAATAATCACAAGATAGGCAGAGTAAAGGAAATGTGAACAGTATGAATGAAACAAACAAAAAATAAATAACAGGTATAGACTTGCTCCAGATCTTGGAATTAGCATATAATTACTTTAATATCTATTATTGTATAAATATAAAAGAAAGTAAAAGAAGGACAGATACAATTAATAAAAACAGAAAGCCGGGCTCGGTGGCTCAGCCTGTAATCCCGAGCCTTTGGGAGGCTGAGGTGAGTGGATTGCCTGAGCCCGCGGGTTCGAGACCCACCTGGGCAGCGAGATGTCATCTCTACAATAAATAAAAAACTCAGCCGGGCGTGGTAGTGCATGCCTGTAGTTCCAGCTACTCGGAAGGCTGAGGCGGAAGGTTCACTGGAGCCCAGCAGGTAGAGGCTGTGGTGGCCGGGAGCGGCCACTGCACTCCAGTCTGGGCGACAGAGTGAGACTCCAACTCAAAAAAATAAAATAAAATAAAAAAATAAAAACAGAAAGAATTACAGCAGAGTAGTAAATTCTATTTTTAAAATAATAAATGATCAAACAAAATCTGAAATATACATTATCTGAAATTACTAACAAATTGTGTATTTATAATAGCAGAGTTAGTGACCTCACAAATGGGTCGATATAATGTATTCATATGAAACAAAGACTCAAAAGTGGAGTATAAGCGACGCGTGAGGTTCAAATAAATGATTTAAAATATGTGTGATTTCAGAAGGAGGTAATAAAAGAATATGGCAAAATAAGATCTATAAGAAGGGTTAATGACTAAGAATGATCAAGTCAATAAATACCATAGCCACCAGATTTACAAAGCTTGATGAAATTAAAAAGGGCAAACTCAAAGATAATCACATTTTACTCAAAATTTGGAATACCAAATTAAAATAAAAAGCCTTAAAAGCAGCCACAGTTAAAACAATATATTAAACGTAGCAACAGAAAGACTAAAAGCCAGATAAATTTATGTTGTTTAAACTTATCTACACACACTGAGGGAGGGGGAAATAGAAACAGAGACTGACGTAGACTGAGATTGAGTGTAACTAGTGGATTTTATTAGTAGGAAATTCAAAAGGTCATGAAATTGGAATGGTGTCTTTGAAGTACTAAAAATGAATATAACCACACCAGAAGAAGGAAAAAAAAAGCCCTGAATACTTAGCAAACTAGGTTTCAATGCCCAGTGAGAGAGGAGGTAGTTAGAAAACAAATAGGAAGTCAGGGGAGGTCTCTGGTAACAAACACTCGCTCTGATAAACAGACTCCCTGCAAGCCCTTCAGACTAGAGCAACATACTCACTTCCTGGAACTGAGAGACATACCAATCTGCTTATGGTCAAGTGCCAACCAATCAGTTCATTACTAGGCCCCTACCTCCAGATGTTTGGTCTTTTTTTTTTTTTGAGTTGGAATCTCACTCCATCACACAGGCTGGAGTGCAGTGGCATACTCATGGTCACCCCAGCATTATTGACCCACTGGGCTCAGGTAATCCTTCCGTCTCAGCCTTCCAAGTAGTCAGAACTACAGGTCTATAGGTGCACACTACCACACCCGGCATATATATATAGACATATATATATATATATATATATATATATGGATATAGATATAGATATACAATAAATCTCTATATATATAATATTGATGTATATTATATATATAATTCCACAATGATGTTATCCTGTAAAAAACAGTTTCCACAATCCATTAATATAAAATCTTAAAATTATAAAGCTTCTTATTAAACAACTCCACTTAAAACAAAACTTATATCCCAAATTAACTAATATATATTACAATCTTTCTAACAAATTTAACTCTTTATATACTTAACTTCCTATATTCAAATTATCCAGGGAATCAGGTTTTTCCATAATAAAGTCTCTGGGGGCCAGAACAACAGTTTCTGACCCAGGGTTTTGGAGCAGTTCATATGTAGAATATTTTCATCTGGCAGAAGAATATGCACCTGGATACTCTCCAGAAGTGCCTGGCAGATGTTTCTTTTCTCATTGACAAGGAGTTTCTTCTTGAAAAATTTCTGGTCTTTCAAGCCCCTTGGTAGTTTTTTCTTGTCCGAATTCCTTTATTGTTTTTCCTATCTGGATCATCCTATCTCTAAGGAAAAACAGTTTAGAAGAAACTTCTAGTGATGTTATTAAGGCTTCAAGGTAGTTTCGGTTGTTAGATAAAACCTGTTTTACTTAAATTCTACATCTAAACCCTTTAACTTTTTATATACTTTAACTTTAATATGTATCTCAAAACAAACTTATAAATCACCTACATATGCCTTAATATAAACTTTCACTATACTTAAATCTTATGCCTTGTATTCAAATACCATAACTACAATTACAAATAATAAGCAAAAATTATTCAAAACAATTCTTTGCCTAAACAAAATCAGAAACCTCTTTTTACCAGGTATAGTCACAAATCCTAACCCTAAAAATAAGATCTGTAACCCACGACCAGTGAAAGAAAGCCCTTTAAACATGCCTCAGAGTCATCACATGGGCAAAAGGGACAGGTCAAACAACTCAGTGGGAAGTGCAAAGGTGGACAATGAGTTTCCAGTAGCCTGTGGCCTGGGGTCACCAGGACCCTGTTAATTTGGTGGGCCTCCAAGGCTGGCTCCCAGCACCTAATAAGTCCTGCTTTCTCATCATCTGGTCATCTATGTCCTTCATTCCTTTTGGGCACAAGACAGGAACCCCAACTCTAAGAGCTGCTGAAGATCACCAGAGGTGAAGAGCTGCACACTCAGACACTGGCTTGCCAACTGACAAAACCAGCAGAACCGGTAGAAGAGAGAGAATTGCCCATGGAGTGAAGCTAGAAGCAAGACTATGGTGCAGAACTGAGACACTCTCAGGTCTTGGTTTGCCTGGCCATCAAGTTGACAATCTTTGGGGCTCAACTTGCCAAACCATTGAGCCAAGAACTGACCAGGTAAAAATCTACATCACTAGCAAAATAATTCTCTAAAGTAAAAGTGAATGAAGACATTACTAAGCAAAAAAGAAAAAAACAAAATATTTTTACTAATTACAAGAATAATTTAAGAAAGTCATTCAGAAATACACCAATTCTAGACAGAAGCACAGAATTTTAGAAAAAATGTAATAAAACAAATAAATATATAATTAAATGTAAAGTATGGTGAGCATAGCAGCAATAAGAAACATGTTTTGTGGGATTTTTCAAATATATATATATATTTGAACACAGTAAAAAATAAAATAGAAAAATAGAGCTAAAAACTATGTTAGATTAGACTATACTAAATAAAGGTTGCAGTAATTAGAATAACTGAAAATTATTTGTATAAAATGCATAAATTAAAAATTAAAATAAAATGTCTACAATGCTAAAGTTAAGAACTGAAGAGCACAGCAATGGAACAAATGGAACAAAAAGAAGATAGAAAATGATAGATTTAACCCATTATACACATTTTGCATAAATGTAATAGTTAAATTGAAAGTTAAATTATTTTACACTAAATTAAAGAAAAAACATTTAAATGCTGTGTTTTGAAAGTACAGTTTACTTAATTTTAATTTTATTTTGAAGATGTGGAGTTCAATTCAGGGTTAGGTATACAAATATTCATTACACAGGTACCCTTGCTGATGAGGTGTGACCCCCATTCCACCCCCACCCCCGGCAAATTCCCACTACTGCCAATCTCTCCTCCCTGCCCTGGCAATTTTCAACTACTCCCAATCCCTTCCTTAAAGTATTATGAAAACTGTGCAAGGTTCGGTGAGAATATGTGGTACTCAGTTCTTTGTTTCTATGATAGATCACTCAGTATTATAGACCCTAAGTCCACCCAAGTTGCTGTGATGTTCATAATTATGTCCTTTTTTATGACTGCATAATATTGTATCATGTATATGTGCCACTTTGTTTTTAAATCTAGTCCTCTTTAGATGGGCAGTATGGATGACTCCATGTTTTTGCTATTGTAAATAATGCTGTAATAAACATGCATGTGCAGGTATCTTTTGCATAGAGTGATTTGAATTCCTCTGGATATAATCCCAGTAGGGGGACTTCAGGGTCATATGGAAAGTCGATTTTTAGATCTATTAAAATAAGGACACAATTAATTTGAAAGTAAAATGCTAAAAATTCTAACAAAAAAATTGAAATGACTATGCTAATAATGGAAGTAGTAGATTTAGATAAAATAATTATTAGAAACAGAAGAAAGAATATTATAAATTTAAAAAGACTAATCAATAGAAAACACTATAATTTTATGAACTCAAAATATATTCTTAAAAAAGGAAACATGAAACAAAAAGAAATAGATAAATGAACAAATACAATTAAATATTTTAACACACATCTTTAGGATAGTTACATACTAAAACAAATGATTACCAAGGACTGTGGTCAGGAAAATTAATAATGCAAGTTTTGTTTTTATGATTTGTTAAAATCACCACATTAACTGAATAAAAGAGAACATTCATATAACAAATGCATTTTGGGGATCAATTTTCTTTATATATGTCAAAATACATAAAGAAAAATAATGTGATATAATTCAACATACTGTAATAATAAAAACCTAATAATCTAGGAATAGTAGCATTTTTTCAAATTTACAGTAACTGTCTACAAATAAACTATTAATATTCCATAATTAATAGTTGTCAAACTCATTCTTTCCTGAAACAGATGAAATACAAAATGTGTTTTCATCCACTCTTTGGGTTATTATAAGATAATTCATGATAAGCATAATAGAAAAAGATTAAAGTAAATAAGAATTTTGTTCAAATGACATGGCTACATGTTTAAAAAAAAACAAAAGTTTCCATAAACATGAGCTATTAGTATTTTAGGTGACCTAAAAGAGGTTGCCAGATATAAAATGAATATACACAAATCAATTATATTTCAATATACTGGCAACATAAAATTGATATAAAATAAATATATCAAATCAATTATATTTCAATATACTGGCAACATAAAATTGAAAAAAGTTTTAAGTTGCTTTTAAAGTATTTCAAATCTTTACTTAATAACAAAATGTCAAATATGTGGAAATCATAATAAATGACTTGCAGTAATTTTTAAAAACTTAATTAGATGCAATAGTATATCATGATTTTTAAAAATATATATTTTAAGATGTTGATTCCTAGAAATGAATCAAAACAAAGACACAAAGCTGGTTCTTTAAAAAACTAAAAAAGATTGAAAGACACTTGGCCAGATTGATTGAGAGAGAGAAAATTCAAATAAACACAATTAGAAATAAATAAAACGATGTCACAACTGATTCTGAAGAAATAAAAATATTATTAGAGATTACTAAGAACATCTGTATGCGAATAACTAGAAAATCTCGAGGAAAAGGAGGAATTCCTGGTATCACATAGCCTCCGAAGATTAAAACAGGTAAAAATTAAAACCTTAAACTGATCAATTGCAATTCATGATGTAGACTCAGTTATAAGAAGTCTCCTCACAAAAATAAGTCTTGGACCAAATGGTTTCTCGGGTCAATTTTACAATGTGTACCAGAAAGAGATGATACAGAGCCTAGTGAAAGGTAATTGAGAAGGAAGGAATTCACCTAGCTCATTCTATGTATACAATATCATCCTAATATCAAAAATGGCAAAGACCCAAAGAAGGAACAAAACTACAGATCAATTTTGCTGATGAATGTAGGTGCAAAATTATCCACAAGATTTTATTTTTTATTTTTATTTTTATTTTTATTTTTGAGTTGGAGTCTCACTCTGTCACCCAGACTGAAGTGCAGTGGCCGCTCCCGGCCACCGCAGCCTCGACCTGCTGGGCTCTGGTGATCCTTCCGCCTCAGCCTTCCAAGTAGCCGGAATTACAGGCATGTGCTACCATGCCCGGCTGATTTTTTGATTTATTGTAGAGATGAGGTCTCGCTGCCCAGGCGGGTCTCGAACTCACTGGCTCAGGCAATCCACTCATCTCAGCCTCCCAAGTCCATAAGATTTTAAAAACTTGCACACAACAGCATATTTCAAGAATCATCTAATCATGACCAGTTGAATTTCTTTCCTGGGATGCAAATCTGATTCAACACATGAAAATCATTATATGTAATTCATCACATTAACAGGAGTAAAACCAAGAACTACATAATTATCTCACTAGCTGCAGAAAAATCATGTAATAAAAACCAATATCCATTCTTGATAAAAGTCTTCAAACACCTAGTCATCAAAGGAACATTTCTCAGAAAAGTCATCTATGACAAATCTGCAGTCAACATCATGCTTAAGGGGTGGAAGCTAGAAGCATTCCCCTTAAGAACTACAGCAAAACAAGGATGCCCACCCTCATCCCTTCTATTCAGCAAAGTACTGGAAGTGCCAGCCAAAGCAATCAGGCAGGACAAAGAAATTAGGAAATTATAGCAAAAGTAAAAGATAAGTTGTCCTTCTCTGCAGATATATGAGTTTATACCTAGAAAACCCAAAAAGTCTGTCAGTAACCTCATTGCACTGATAAACAACTTTGATAAATCTTGGGATATAAAATCAACAACACAGACACATAAAAAAGGTTGCCTTTCTACAGCCAACAACCTACAGGCTGAGAACTAAATAAAAAATGCAATCCCATTCACAATAGCCACACCAAAATAATAAAAAATAAATAAAAATTTAAAAAACCTTGGCATTTACCTAACCAAAAAAGTAAAAGAATTTTACAGTAAGGTTTACAAAACACTGCTCAAAGGAATCAGGATAACATAAAACAATGGAAAAATATCCTCTGCTCATGGACTGAATCAATAGTGCCAAGATATCTATTCTACCCAAGGTGATCTACAGATTTAATGCAATTCCTTTAAAATTGCTAGCATCACTTTTCACTGACTGAGAAAAGACAAGACAGAAATTCATATGGAAGCAAAAAAGAGCCCAAATAGCTAAAGTAATCCTCAGCAAAAGAATCAAAGCTGAAGATGTCAGACTTCTAGACTTTAAAATTTAAACTTCTAGACTTTAAACTAAATTTTGCTGCAAGGCTAGAGTAACCATGATATTAGTACAGGAATAGATACATCCACAAACGGAACAGTGCAGAGATCTGGAAATAGCACTATGGACCTTCAACCAACGCAACTTTGAGAAAGCCAACAAAAGCAAATATTGGGGAAAGAAAACAATATTTAACAATTTGTGCTAAAAAAACTGGCTAACCACATGTAGAAGAATGAAACTGGATCCCTACCTATCGTCAAATACAAAAAATAACTAAAAATAGATCAAGGACATGTAAAACCTCAAACTATGTGAATCTTAAAGGAAAACTTAAGCAACAGCCTCCTGGAAATTGAAGTAGGCAAGAAATCTATGTCCAAGCTCTCAAAGTAAATGCACCAACATCTAAAATTAGCAGGTAGGACTTTATCAAACTAAAAACTTTCACAGCAACAACAACAAAAAAATAAAATAAAATAAAGAGACTAAAGAGACTACATAACTAGGAAAAAAAATACTTGCAAGCTATGCATTCAGCAAGGTCTAACAACCACTGTCTGCAAGGAAGCAAATGAAAAATTGACAGGAAAAATAAATAAAAAGTGGCTCTTCAAGGGTGAGATTTATTGTTTGACACTGTGAATGTACTTGTCTATTTTACATTATTTGTTGAATTTAGTTGACATCGTCCTTTCAGAGTCTGTAGAACATATTTGCCATGTCCAAATTTTATTTGCATATTAAAATTTGCATATTCTGTCTGAAATTTTTTTGATTGGATTTTCTTGTGGCTAGAGTTTATCCATTTTATTGTTTTTAAGTACCAATATTTTAATTACATTAATTGTCTTACTTTTTGTTTCACTTGTTTATTCATTTCTGTTCTTTCTTGTTTTCCTTATTCATACTTTTGGGTAATTTCTTACTATTTTTTGTCCGTAAACAGAAAATTAAGTCATTAAATTTAATTATTTTTCATTTTCTAATATGATTTCTAGTAATATAAATTTGAGTTTCACTACTTTTCTAGCTGTGACTCAGAAGTTTGTTTTAGCTACTAAAATATGTGCTCTTACCTCATCACAGTCTATTTTGAATTAATATTATGCATCTTCACTTACATTATGATTAGGTTACAAAAGTGTAATTTATTTATATCTTTAACTTTTTTTTTTTTTTTTTTTTGAGTTGAAGTCTCACTCTGTCGCACAGACTGGAGTGCAGTGGACGCTCCCGGCCACCGCAGCCTCGACCCACTGGGCTCCGGCGATCCTTCTGCCTCAGCCTTCTGAGTTGCCGGAATTACAGACATGTGCTATCACACCCAGCTGATTTTTTTGATTTATTGTAGAGATGAGGTCTTGCTGCCCAGGTGGGTCTCGAACCTGCGGGCTCAGGCAATCCACTCACCTCAGCCTCCCAAAGGCGCGGGATTACAGGTTGAGCCACCGAGCCCGGCACTATCCTTAACTTTTTAAATCTATTATTGCCACAAATTTGACTAGCACATATATTGAAATGTCACAATGTATAAATTTAGTTTTTCATTTAGATATGCAATTTTTTAGAGTAATAAAGAAAAGGGCAAAATATGTGTAATATTAATTATATGAGATGTAAAAATGTTGAGTGCTTATTCTTAGAAGCTGATATTGTATAGTATGGTTGTAACATTTAAAAGAACAGCATTTCTTCATTTATTCCAGTGAAAATAAAACATAAAAATTAAAAAAAAGTTAAAGTAACTTGAGATTAAAATTAGACATTTTCTAGTGAAATTTATGTAATAAATAAAGCATTAGAAAATAAAATTATTTGGTGTAATGTCATTACACCAAGAATCAAGCAAATTCAAAGACTTTGTATACACATATACATTTCTATTTATATGCATATGCGTATATAAACAGAAATGTATATGGATACTTTTTTATTTTTAAGAATGATAACTTATTATGCTTTCTGTATTTTATTTTACTGCCATTAGGATGTCAGAAATAATCAAATAAGGTTTAAGTATATTGTGTTATTTAAATAATTTATGCAGAAAACAACTCAGCAAATTATTTGATGGAATCTATAGTACATTTAATTTGCACGTTTTAGGCCAGGAGCAGTGGATCAAGCCTATAATCCCAGCCCTTTGGGAGGCTAAGACAAGAGGATAGCCTGAGCCCAGCAGGTCGAGGCTATGGCAGTATGAACGTGCCACTGTACTTCAGTCTAGGTGACAGAGTGAGACTCCAACTCAAAAAACCAAAATATTTGCATGTTATATATTTATAAAATAATTTCACATAATTATTCTATATCATGCCAATGTATCTCTATATAGGCATATATCTATATGCTACCATTCTGACCATATATTGATTTTCATAACCAAGATAAATAAAAAAGTAATATGAAAAAGTTCACTATTCAATAGCCAAACTTAAATTAGTGGCCATATGAGATCATTTCCTGTCTTCTCTCATTACATTTGGCAATTTAATGTCAATCCTGAGCCTGACTCACAAGCACAATCATATCAGATTATAGTCCTCATTTTTCACAGCATCTTAGCCACAGAATAGTAATCATTAATCACTGAAACACATGAATACTATGATAATTATTTTTTCTATTTCTGTAAAGAAGGTCATTGGTATTGATAAGAATTGTATTGAATCCATAGATTACTTTGGATAATATGGACATTTTAACAATATTATTTCTTCCAATCCTGAGCAGAGCTGGAGACATCACACTATCTGACTTCAAATTATACTGCATAGCTATAATAACCAATACAGCATGATACTGATATAAAAACACACATGGACCAATGGAACAAAATAGAAAACCCCAAAATAAAGTCACATATTTACAGCCAGCTCATTTTTGACAAAAGCACCAAGAACATGCATGGGGAAAATTACAGTCTCTTTAATAAATTGTTCTGAAAAACTGGATGTTCATTAAAGAAAAATATACCTAGATCACTATTTTTCACTGTCTACAAAATGAACTCAAGTCAAACTAAATACTTAAATATAAAGCCTTAAGACCATAAAACTTCTAAGAGGGACATTGGGAAAATGCCTCAAGACATTAGTATGGGCAAAGATTTTTAGGATAATGCCTCAGAAACACAGCAACAAAGTTAAAAAATAAATTTATAAATGGGTTCACATCAAGGGAAAAATTTTCTGCACAGCAAAGGAATCAATAAAGAGTAAAGATATACCCAACAGAATAAGAGAAAACACAAACTGTCTATCCAGCAAGGGATATTCTAATAACTAGAATATATAAGAAATTCTAGCAACTAAATTATAAAACACAAAATTTAATTTTAAAATTGGCAAAAACTTGAATAGAAAATTGTCAATAAAAATATACAAATAGTCAGCATGTATATGTAAAAATGCTCAAATAACTACTTATCAGAAAACTGAAAATCAAAACCACACAATGTAATTTTCATCCCAGTTAGATTAGCTATTATCAACAACACACACACACACACACACACACACACACACACACACACACACACACACAAAGACTTGGTGAGAATATAAAGGAAGGGCTCATATGCTGTTAGAAGGAATGCAAAGTAGTATAGCCATTATGGAAAACAGTAGGAAGGGCTCTAAAAAAACTAGAAATAAAAAATTATATAATCCAGCGATCTCATTGCTGGGTATATATTCAAAATAAAGAAAATCAAAGAGATATCTGTACTTTTATGTTTATCACAATGCTATTGACAGTAGACAAGTTATGAAATCAACCTTTCACCAACATATGAATGGATAAAGAAAATGTGGTCTCTAAACATAGTGATATACTACTTATCCATAAAATATAATACAATTCTGTTATTTGCAGCAAAGTGGATAAAACTTGAGGTCATTATGTTAAGTGAAATAAGCCAGGTGCAGAAAGACAAAAGCATCACTTGCATGTAACTTCAATAAGGGTACCTGATTCTAAACCTGTTGAAGTGAGGACAAATGGGAGGCCCAAACTTTACCTATATGTAGTCCGTTTATGTACCTAATTCTGACTTGTATTCCACATTCTTAAAATAAAATATTTTTTGAAAAAGGAATCTCATGAAGGTAGAGAAGAGCGGCTAGAAATGATAGCAGGGAGGGGATAAAGACAGGTTGCTTAGAGGGTGTAAAAATAAAGTTAGAGGAATAAATTATAGTGTTTGACAACACAGAGGCATGACTATAGTCTACAGTAATTTTTTGTATATTTTAAAATAGCTAGAAGAGAAGATTTAAAATGTCCCCAATACACAAAACAACTTTAAGACTTTAAGGTAATGGATATCCTAATTATCCTGATATGATCATCACATATTGTATACATGTATCAAAGTATCACATGTACACCATAGATTTGTAAAATTTTTGTCTCAAAACCAAAATATTTCATTTTCTCACACCACTGTGTATAATCATTACATAGAACTTTATTTTCTCTCAGTATCACATCATAAGCACTGTTTATAAAATTATAAATGCTTAATTTATAATTAAATCTTGAATATTTTCAAACAATACTACATGGAAGTTTATGTCATGTCATATTTATCATTTTTACTTTACAAATAGAAAAAACTCAAACATTTTAATACATGCTGTCCTCATAGCTTAAGAATTACTTTTTTAATAAAATGAAAGCTACTTCTTATGAAAGCGTATTAACTCATAACTGAGTGCCTTATGATCAATGTTTCCCTCATGGGTGAATAGGAAAATACATTCCTTTGAGTTTATGTTAATATTCCAAGGTTGAAATATTACATACCTTCTCTAAACTTGCAATCAATGAAATATTATGGAGTTTATTGCATACAAGTTTGTATTGTTGAAATGTGCTTGCCTTTGGAAGAAAACTACAATTTCAGTGATACTCCATTTTAATACATTAGAAAATATATATTAACTTAATCCATCTAATTTACTAGAAAATCAGACTTTGCTCATTTTTGATAGGCTTGTTTATGCCATGTCAGAAGAGAAACAGGTTAAAGAGAGCAAGAAGTCTCTTTTCTGTAAAGATAACACTTATGGACAAAGGTTAAGCAAAAATGTTTTTAAGTTACATCCACCCCTTTTGGATGTCCCTGCCTGGAAAGTAGAATAATAAGGTCATTTTCTGCCACCCAAATAAGCACAAGTCTGAGATAAATTGAGAAGGTGAAGTACACGACCTTGGCACTTTTAGGACTGCTATGTTAATATAATAGACTTAGAAAAAAGTAAATAATTAGCAGAGAGAGAATGCTAAGCTAAATCAGTATTTACTTCAAAAAGTTTAAGAAAAAATGTTAATGACAAGTATTGCATTTAATTTGAAAAGTTAATGTTTTATTTATTCATGGAATAGTGCCTTGAGAGTAGCTCCGTTTCAGAAAAAATAGAAAGTTTCTGATATTTGAAATTTGCAGATTGTGATCATGAAAACTTAAAATCATGAGTGACTTGTGTCTTAACTGCATTAGAGCAAGAATAAAATAAACTCAGGTTTGCCTCCATAGATACATTGGTTTTCCTTTGTCTTTTTTTTTCCTTATTTCTTTGTTTTTATAATCATCAAGGACTGTTACTCTCTTGTGTCTTCTATTCTTTCTTATTTTCTATTATTATTATTGCAATACAAACCTGGTACTGTAAGCTTGACATTCCAGAAAAATTAATGAATGACAATCACAAAAAGAAAAGTGTTCAGAAATGTTAAAATACATGAGTCTGTCTTGTAAACAAAAATATAAATAATCAAATTATACATACTGGTGGTGGAGGAAGACTAACTTGGGAAACAGTAGGCTTCAGGAAAGCTCTGTCAAGTATACTAGATGAACTTCTTATCTTTAAAGGGTGGAGATGAAGATTGGTTAGAAAATTTGGTACCTACTCTCACAGGACAATAGCTTAAATTAAAAAATTAGGCCGAGAGTTGTGGCTCAAACGTGTAATCCCAGCACTTTGGGAGGCCCAGGTAAGGGGATTGCCTGAGTCCACAGATTCGAGAACAGCATGGGCAATATGGCGAGACCTCATCGCTATCATAAATCACAAAGTTAGGTGATGCAGCGCTCGTCTGTAGTTCTGGCTAATAGGAAGGCTGAGGCGGAAGGATCGCCTGAGTCCAGCAGGTTGAAGCTGGGGTGGCCGCGGAGCGTGCCACTGCACTCAAGCCTGGGTTACCGAGTGAAACTCCAACTCAAAAGAAAAAAAAAAAAACTAATTTCCGAAACAATTAATGGTAGGAAACAAAAATAAAGTATATCATTTTAACAGCATTGATACTAAACATTTAAATAGTGTTGTAGACTATTTTTTTTTCTAAAAGTCATAACTAATTTTGAATTTATAAATATCTACTCTATGGGCAATAATGTGAAGCTTTAAAAAAAAAATCTTCAAGGACTTCAAGAAATATTTTTCCTGAATATTTTTTTCAGACTAAACTTATTAATTTGTTCTGACTACTGTAAATAAGGTTTTATGTATAGCTGAAGACTATTTAAAAGAAAATCATTCTTTTCTTATTAAACATACGTGTACAAATTTCATGGTACATATAATATTTGATACATATATACAGTGTGTAATAACCAAATTATGGTAAAAGGGATATCCATGACTTTGAATATTTATCTTTTATTTGTGTTAGGAACACTGCAATTCTTCTAAGTCAGTTTAAATATACAATATATTATTGTTAGCTATAATTTTCCTATTGTACTATCAAATCTAGAATTTGTTTCTTCGGTCTGTATTTTGGCATTCAATACCCACGTTCTTTTCAGCACTCTCTTCATTCTCAACCTCTGGTAACCATCATTCTACTCCCTAATTTGTTCCCAAATTAAGAATGAGACTCAGGATTCAGTAGGTTAGTTGAAGGCTCTGAGGATATTATAGCAAAATCAAAAGTGTGGATGGCAATATTTTTCTGGGGACATCATGTTTTGTTTATGTACTCAAAAAAACAGAGTAAGCAACTTTGCAGAAATGAAGGCCAATAAGTCAGATTAATTAATAAGAAGAAGATGAAAGAAGAAGTTGTCCAATAGAGTTGGAGAGCCATGTTACACTAATATTGAACTTTATGTAATCACCTGCTTTATACATACAATTTATTTTCAAATAACTTCATTTAGATATTATGTATTGCCATATAACTCATCAATTTAAAGACACAATTTAATGTGGGTTTTTATTTTTCTTTTTAATATTCACATAGTTGTACAACCATTGCCACAATCAATTTTGGAATATTTTTCTCACCCTTAAAAAAAAAAACTTATTAACAGGAACTCCTCTTTCCTCCCAATCCTTAAGCCCTGGGTAACGATTAATGTACTTTCATTCTGTCTAGACATATTGTGGACATATTATATCGTTGTGTTCATTTTAGTCTGGCTTCCTTCACTTAGTATAATGTTTTCGAGGCTTATGTATGGTACAGCACGTATCAGTAGTAAAATTATTGCCACACACTATTCCATTGTATAGATATTACTCAGTTCATGAATTCATCATTTGATGGGCAATTGGGTTGTTTCACATTTTGCTTCCTATGACAAATGACACTATTATCATTCATGTGAGAGAGAGAGAGAGAGAGAGAGAGAGTGTGTGTGTGTGTGTGTGTGTGTGTGTGAATAAGCTCTCATTTTTCTTGGACATATATCTAGAAGTGGAATTGTTTAGTTACTGTGTAGTGGGATGACTGGTGTCCTCCATAAATCTGTGTCCATTCAGAACTTTACAATATTGAGTTTATTTAAAAATAGGGTCTTTACATATAATTAAATAAAAATGAAATCAAAGTGAATTAGGGTGGTCTTTAAATCTGTCAAATGATGAGTAGATATATAAACAAGGAATAAGATATGGTAATATTGGAGGCGAACAATGGACTGAAGCACAACTACAAGCCAAACAAAGTCAAGGAACTACCAAAACCCAAGAAGAGGCAAGCAAGGATTCTTTCCTAAAGATTTTAATGGAAGCCTGGTCCTATTATCATGTTGATTTTGTATTTTAGCTTCCAAAACTATGAGATAATGTATTTCATTGTTTTGACACATTGTTTCATTTTTTTTTTATAAAGTTATAACAATCACAGGAAATTACACATATAGTAACTCGTTTGATTTGAGGAACTTAAGTTGATTTATTATTTGAAGAAGTTTCAAAGTGACCTTACCATTGTATATTTTCACTAAAAGTGGTATTTGACCACATTCAAGTCAGAACTTGGTTTTATCCATCTTTTTTATTTATAATGAGTATCTTGGGGTTTTGATTTGTGTGTGTGTGTTTTTTTAAATGACTAATGATGTTGAGCATCTACTCATCTGTTTATTAGCTATTTAATTATCTTCTTTTGAAAATGTCTATTCAGATGCTTTCTGTCCATTTTTACATTGGAATTTTTCTTATTATTATGAGTTTCTTATGTATTCTAAATGCAAGGACTTATCAGATACATTATTTGCACACACACAAAAAAAATCCCATTCTTTGGGTTGTGTTCCATTTTACTTTTGGTGTCTTTGAAGCAAAATGTTTAATTTTGATAAAATCCAACTTTTTTTGGTCTCTTTTGCTTTAGGTGTCATATTTAGGAGGCTTTACCTAAATCTAAATTTATAAAGTTTTATCCCTATTTTTTCTTCCACAAGTTTTAAAATCTTAGTTCTACAGTTAGATCTAAGATTTATTTTAAGTTAATTTTTATGTATGATGTTTAGGAAGTGTCACATTTATTCTTTTATCTGTGGATATGCAGTTGTTTCAGCACCATTTGCTAAAAAGTTTATATTTTACCCTTCAAATTCTTTTAGAATTTTTCTAAAAAACCTCATTTGACTAAATCTAAGAAATTATTTTTGTGAACAGAAATATATTCTACTATTCTATTGGTCTATCCTTATGGCGTCACTAATCTCAACACTTTATTCATTGGTATGACTTAATAGTACATTTTGAAATTAGGAACTGTGAGTTCTTTCATATCATTCTTCATTTTCAATATTGTTGAGTAAACGGGGTTCCTGGAATTTCCATGTGAATTTCAGGGTCATCTTGATCATTTCTGCCAAAGTTCCAACTGGATTTTCAACAATAACTTTTGAATTTGTAGATCAACTGGATCAGCACTGTCATCTTAACAATATACAGTTTTCCAATACATGAAAATAAAAATCTTCCCATTCCATTTGAATCATTCCATTTATTCAGATGGTCTTTATTTTTATTTAGTAATTTTTAAAAAAGTTTTCAGAGCATTTTTTATTTTTGCTGGTTACATAAAATCATACATATTAACTCTGTATACTGTGGTGTTTTAATGTATGCATATATTGTGAAATGATTAAATCAGGCTAATTAACATATTCATTACCTTACATAATTATCATTTTTTGATGCTGAGTATATTTAAAATCTAATATTTTATCTACTTTCAAAAGCAGTTGTTAATTTTTTCTGTTATAAATATTTTTTAATGTTATAAATAAAATTTTATTTTCCTGAATTTTATACTGCCCATTGCAAGTGTGTAGAGATACAATACTTTTTGTTTATTGATCTTGTACCTTGCCGCATTCCAAAACTAATGCATATGTTTTGATAAATTTAATAGGTTCCTGAGAGATTTTATGCACAAAATTGGGCTATCTTTAATAGATACAGTTTCTTCTTACCTTCTTATCTGAATATCTTTTATTTTACTTTATTAAATAACTGCTCTACCTAGAACTTGAATGCAATGTCAAATAGAAAAAGTAAGAGTGGATGTCCTTGCCTCATTTGTGAAATTATGAAAAATCTCTAAACATTAACAAAAAGGTTTTATACTGTGAATTTTGTTTAAATGTCTTTTATCTGGATGAGAAAATTGTCTATGCATAGCTTTTTTAAAATTATAAATTGGTGTGGTATTTGTCAAATGTTTTCTGTATCAACTGAGAATATCGTGTGGATTTATTATTATTTTTATTGGCATGATGCATTAAATTTTTTTTTTAGATGTTAAAACAACCTTACATTGTGGGAAAACAATTCCCATTTGGTCGTGGTATATAACCTTTTCTGATATGTTGTTAAATTTTCTTTTATTTTGTAGGTAAATGCTGTATCTATATCCATAAGAGATCATTTGTGTTCTGATGTCTTCATCTCTTTTCAGTAGTATGGTAATATTGGACTCATTGAATTAGTTAGAGAGTACTTTCTATTTAGTATATTTTAGGTCTGTTTATGTCTTTTTTAAATGTTTTAAAGAAATAACCATTAAAGCTGTTGTGGTCAGGTCTATCATCCCTGAGAAATTTTAAATTACAATTTTGATGTATTTACTTATCATAAGTTTATTTATATTTTCTATTTATACTCAAGTCAGAGAGAAGAAGTGTCTTTGTGAGAAGATATTTTCTATCAGGTTTTATTTATACTATTCTCTTATAATACTTTTCATTTCTATAAGATATGAAGTGCTGCATTTTCTAATCATAATTTTGCTAATGGAATTAATCACTATTACATTGCTCAGTCTAGTAAAGACTTTGTAATTTTTGTCTATCTTTTTCAAATAATTCATTTTTGTTTGGTTGTTTTCCACTATTCATTTACTATAAGTAGATTTTTCTGTTTTAATATTTACCATGTCTTTCTACTTCCTTTATACTTACTCTGTTCTTTTTTAGTGACTTATGGTTACAAGTAAAGTTTTTATTTTATATTTTTCCTTTTTTTGAAATATAGACACAGCTATATTTTATTTTAAAAATATAAATAATAACAGCTACATCTTACAAGTTTGGGTATAGAAACATAATCATTTCAGTCATCTCAATGTATTTTCTCATATTTTTCTTGTAATTTTTGCATTCACCCATTTTGTTGTTTAGTAATGTGCTGTTTAATTATCATGTATTTTGTTATTTTTAATTATAATTTATTTTTTATTTTTTAATGTATGCCTAACAGTTATGCAAGTTTGAGGGTACATGTGATATTTTGGCATCTGTGTGCACCATATAAGGATCAATTCAGGGCAACTGAAATGCTATAACTTAAAGAATTTATCTTTTCTTGTGCTGGAAATATTAAAGTTCGTCTAGCTATTTTGAAATATATAATAAATTGTTGTTAACTACATTCTCCTTCTGTACTATCAAGTACTAGAACTTTGTTTTGCAATCTAACCATGTTTTTGTACCCTTTAACCAACTTTTCTTTATTCTTCCTCCCCCTTTCCCTTTTCAGCCTCTGGTAACCACCATTCTACAGTCTCCCTTCATGAGATGCAAATTTTTAACTCCCACATATGAGTGAGAATATACAATATGTATTTTTCTGTAACTGACTTATTTCACTTAACATAATTACCTCCAGTTCCATTCATGTCATTTTCCATAGCTAAATAATATCCCATTGTGTGTGTGTGTGTGTGTGTATCTTACATTTTCTTTAACCATTCACCAATTAATAAACACACAGATTAATTCCATGTCTTGACTATTGTGAATTATGCTGCAATCAGCATGAGTTTTCAGATATCTTTTTGATATACCGACTTTCATTATTTTTATTTATACCCAGCAGCAGAATTGATGGATCATATTGTATTTATATTTTCATTTTTTTGAGAATTTTCTATGTTGTTTTTCCCAACAGCTGTACTACTTTTCCTCCTACCATTAATGGACACACATTCCCCTTCCTCTGCATTCTTATCAGTGTTTATTATATTTTGTCTTTTTAAAAATAGCCGTTCTGACTAGGGTGAGATGATATTCTGTTTTAGTTGTGATTTCTATTTCCCTGAGAATTAGTAATGTTGAGAATTTTTTTTTTATATACCTGTTGGAAATCTGTATGTTTTCTTTTGAGGAATATTTATCTGAATATTTTGTCCATTTTAAAATCAGATTGCTTGTTTGTTTTTCAATATTGAGTTGTTTGAGTTACTAAAAATATATTCGGGTTATTACTTCCTTGCTTGATGGATAGTTTATAAATATTTACTCCCATTCTGTAGATTGTCTTTTTCATTTTTTTAATCATTTCTTTTGTTGTGCAAAATGCTGTCCTAAATTTATCCTATTGTATTGTAAGAATATATGTTATATTATTCAAACTTTTTCACTTAATTATAACTTGTTTTATGGCCTAGGACTTGGTTTATTCTGAATCATGCTTTATCTGTACTTGAAAACAATCTTTATTCTTCTCTTTTGGGGTAGAAAGTTATATTGAAATTCATTAGTTGTAGCTGGCTTATAGTGTTGATAAGGCAATTCATTTTATTGTTGTTATTGATCCTCTGCCTATTTTTCCAATTAATTACTGAAAATTGGTTATTCTAGTATATTATTATTGTTGTGTTGTCCATTCCTTCAATTCTGTCATATATTTTGTCCTTCTGTAAATGTTTACTTCGTGTGTTTAAAGACTGTTTGTGATGCATATATTCTTGTCATATCCTTTCAGTTAATTGACCCTATTATCACTTTAAAGGCCCTTTCTTACCTGTAATAACTTTTTGTGTTTTAGGTCTATTTTGTCTGATGTTAATATAGTCATTCTAACTCTTAAAGTTGCTGTTTGCATGTTATGTATTCTCCCATCTTTTTATTTTCAATTTATTAGTGTATTTGAATAAAAAGCGTGTTGCCTCTAGATAGCATTTTGTAAGAGTCTGATTTTTATTTAGTATGTCAATTTCTGCCTCTTGATTTGATAGATTAATCAATTCACATTTGATGTTACTGTTTATGTAACTGAAAATAATTTACATCTTCAATTTTTTTTTATGTCTCTTGCCATTTTTTTCAAACTTTACTGCTTCATTTACATTAAGTAAATATTTTCCAGGAGACAATGCTAATTTCTATAACAAATTTTTAGTATGCTAATTTTATTCATTTTCCTAATGGTCATTAAGACTTACTATATACATTTTACTTATCAGAATATATAGTACATCTATTATACATTTATATGTTGCAAACAAAAATTGTTGGAAATATTACTTAATATAGTTTTAGGTATTTTAAGGAATATGAGTGAAGAAAGGAGAGAAAGTATGCAGATAATTTGTTATATTCTCCCCCTTGTTTACCATTTATGGTTATCTTCATTTGTTCCTCTCTATAGTCATCTCCTTACTCCAGTGCATCTTTCTTTTCTACCATCTTCATCCCTACTGCTGTTGATGTTTACTATATTAGTTTTCTATATATTATAGGTTTTACAATCAAATTATATACTTATTATTTAAAATTTAAATTCTTTATAAATCAATTAAGAGACGAAATATGCAATTATATTGTTTTTCAAATATATCCATGCTTACCGTTAAGGGACATTTTAGGAAGGAGGAATCAAATTACTCTCTGAGCCATTTTGCTTTCAGCATGAAGAACTTCCTTTAATGTTTCTTGTCAGTGTATTTTAGTCTGACAGGAAATGCCTTTATTTTGCCTTCATTTCAGAAAGATAGTTTTGCTGGATATAAGACTCTTGGTAGATATGTGTCTTCTTTCTGCACTTTGAATCCTGGCTAGCATTTTTCAGTATGAAACTTCTACATTATAAGTAGTCTGTGGCAAGAGCAATTAGGGATTTGTCACTCTGCTGTCATGCCTGATGACCTTATGACTGGAGGCTAAGCGGAGGAAAAAGAAAGTCTTTCAGCTACTCTTACCTGGGATAAAAACTTTGCAGCATGAAACTGAACACAGATGAGAAATGCTAATGATATTCCCCTTTAGGCTACAGTAGTCTTTGATTGGGAGCTAGGAGGAAAGAGAAACCCATCTTCTTGGTCACCTCTGCCCAGAGATGAGCTTCTGTCATACTGTAGTGATATGATAAGGAAAGGGTCATGACTCAAATACCACAGATTCTTATTACTTTTTACCAAGATTTAAGATATATTCTTGATTCAGTGCTTCCTTATTTTCTGTACTCTCATAGAATAATTCTTTCTAAAATAATTTTTGCTAGTTATGATTGTTTCACATGGGAAATAGTCCACAAAGTTACTCATGCTGCCAGTGAGGAAGTTGTTCTACTTTACCTAAAATAAGATAAAATATTAGAAATGAAATGAGTAAAAGCATACATATCAAAAGTATTCTCACTCATGACCTTTTATTTATACAAGTTACCTCTAGAACTATTACAATTAATGGGATAGTTACTATAAGGAGACACAATGGGTTTTATGATTGCTTTATGATTATTATTCATGCTTAATTCACTAACATAGATTATATTTCAGACAGCTTTTATGTAATTATAATTCATTATGCCTTCAGTTTATTATTTTATCCATTTTACATGTGTTAAATGTTTTATATTTTATTTTAACATCATAAATTATATTTTATTTTTCAAAAATTATTCGATATATTTTTATTTATGTGCCCTTAATTATAGGACTTTGACAATGGCAAGTTTAAAAATGCAAAAGATGAACAAATGTTAATATCTCTGCAAGTTTTTATAATCAACTTAAGAAATACAGTCATCCATCAGCATCTGTTGAGGATTTGTTTCAGTGCTCCACTCAGTACCAAAATTCATGACCGCTTGATTCTTTTATATAAAATGGTGTCATATTTGCACATGCCCCCATATACTTTACATAAGCGGTCCCCAACCTTTTGGCATCAGGCGGTCTCATTGAAGACAATTTTTCCACGAACAGAGTAGTGTGTTGTCAAATCTCGCTGCCAATGTTAATCTGTATTTAAAACGGCTTCCCAACGCTGTCATCACTGCCTCAGCTACACCTCAGATAATCAGGCATTAGATTCTCAAAAGAGGTACACAACCTAGATCTCTCACATGGGCAGTTCACAATAGGGTTCCTACTCCTATGAGAACCTAATGCAGCTGCTGATGTAACAGGACCGGAAGCTCAGGAAGCAATGCAGAGCAATGGGGAGTGGCTGAAGCTTACCTGGCTATCTGTCTCACTTCCTGCTGTGTGGCCTGTTCCGGACAGGCTTTGTACCTGTACCAGTCTATGGCCCAAGGGTTGGAGACTCCAGCTTTAAATCAGCCATAGATTGCTGAAAATACCAAATACAATATAAATGCTATGTAAACAGTTGCTAGTTTATATTGTTTAGAGAATAATTACAAGAAAAAGTGTTTATTCATGTTCAGTATAGAAGCAACCATCATAGGCCTAAACACATTTTTAATCTCCAGTTGACTGAATCTGTAGATTGGGAACCCATGAATTGTACTGTTTTCTGGTGGTGGTTTCCAGGAGTAAAGAAAAAAATGTATCTGTGTAGATTTTATAAAAAATGAGATGTTACTGAATTGACTAAAAAGAAAAAGTACACTTTGGTAACACAGTTTCTGAGAATTTGAAAAATATAATGAAGGAAAGTAAATCTCTCATGAAGCCAATAGGCAAAGTTGTATTAAAGGGACACAAATTTTTGCAGATGCACAAAGTAATGAATTTACAGAGAATAAACTCTAAGAAACATTATCTTAATCACACAGTGTGAAGCAAGAGAATGTGAGGCACACGTTATTATGTATATATGGTGTTATGCAACAATAATTGGAGTCCATCTGAGTCAAAACTGAGAAATTTCTCTTACCCCACAGAAAATGCATCAGTTCTTAACAAGTTCTAAGAATGAATTTATATGGGAGCTGATATTAGAATTCTATGTGCAGTATTCTGAATTTAGTATACAAATTTATATAAATGTTCGCTCCAACATACGTTTTGTACTCATTGTGTATAAACATGTTTTGTACGTAGTCCCATGAACACTTATATAAATTTGTTGATTATCAATATATTAGTAGACTACTTAGTATTGCTAAATATTACTGCTAATATAAATATATTAGACTACTTAGTATTGCTGAATATTATATACACATATACATTCATGTATTTTAAATGTTTAAAACTATTTTCTGTTTTAAATTATTTTATACATTTTTATCCGTGTCATTGCATACATTTTCCAGTTTGAATAATTGGGTCATACACTTATATTAACAGTAGCATAGCAGAGTAAACTAAAATAGTATACCACCCTTCACGTCTATCTAAAAAACGAAGACTGTTACCTTACATAGTGCAACTTCTTGTTTTGGAGCAGGTTCACACAACAGCCACAATAGCAGCTCAGTAATATGTTTCTGAATAGAGAATTATATTGAAGAAATTATAGTGATTTTAATATTTCTTCACTCTTATGAAACACATTTTTTTTTATTTTCGAAGTTTATTTTAGTCTAAGTAACAGAGATTGATGATCCACCATCTGCCATCTGTTCCCACTTGCCATTACCACACTATTCTAAATTACTTTGAACATTTTTCAAAACATTTTACAATGTTCATGTTTTAGCTTACATTTTAGGTTGGACACTATGAAAAATTATTTAGAGTATGTATTCCTACAATAAAGCATCACAAAAAATAGTAACATGCTCATTTAATCTGCAAATATTATTACTCATTAAATATTTGGAAAATGTTAAATTGATTCTGTGATAAATCAACTATGAATTATTTTCTCAAATATTTAGAAATCTTGAGTAAGAATACTATGCAATATATGTAAAATAAGGGTATATATATAATGCTGGTGATCCAGAAGGCTCAACATATTTAGATACATCTACTCCAAATTAATAGAATGCAATAACATTTAAAATTTCAGCATTTTTAAAAATTGAATTATTCCATTATGAATTCCACATAGAAATGTAAAATTACAAAAATAACTATGAAAATATTAATGAGAAAAATAATATGAGCTAGTTGTCGGCTAATATCAAGATTTACTTGCAATTTTCAGTATGTAAGTGTGAAATTAGCACAATAACAAATTAAGAGGTTAATTAAATCGAATAGTGAATACAGACATAGACCTACATACATATTTTAATTAATTAATTTGAGCTGGGTTATAGATTTAACTGTAAAATGCAAAATTATATACCTTCTAAGGAATAAAAAAGTACACCCATTTATAACTTCATTACCTTTGAGGATGCATATACTTATTGACAATGTAAAGATGATAAGCTATAAAATAAAGCATTTATAAATTTGATTTTGTTAAAATTGAGAAACTTGATCATCAAAAGGTATTATTCTGTGACTGAAAATCTTAGTCATTGCTTATATCAGATTACATAAAATATGCCTATAAACCAATAATAAATGATCAGATAACTAAATAGGAGGAAAAGCAAAACACTAGAACTCCCACTTTATGAATGAATAAAAACAGAATACCTGTAAACATCTGAAATGGTTCTAAATATTATTAGTCATTAGGAAAATGCAAATTCAAACCTCTATTAATTATTGTCATACACCTAGTAGAGGGCTAAAATTTTGAAAAGAAGTGATAATACTGACTTTTATGAAATGCAGAGTTATTGGGTTTTGATATACTGCTTTTGAAAGTATAAAGTGTTAGAACCACTTTGGAAATCAACACAGAAATATGTACTAATGCTAAATATATGTCTTTCATATAATCCTGACATCCCTCTTTTAGATATGTATGTGACAGAAACAAGTATTTATGTCTACCAAAGACATGTAGAAGAAAGTAGTATGATTTATATTTATTTATAATACCCACAAGGTGAATGCAATTGAATTTCCATGAACACTAAAATGTTACAAAGTGATCAATATATTACAACAATTCGTGTCAAAAAAAGCATATTAACCCTTAGAAAAACATATGAACTGTATGTAATAATAGTAATAATCTGATAATCTGAGGAAATCAGGTATCAAAAATGATTTTTTAAAAATGTAAATGAAATCCAAATTTCTAGCAAAGCTTCAATATTGTGTGCCTTGACAATTTGCGGACCTAGTAACAAAAATTCTTAAAATTACATAGTTCTTTATACTCACTTTTACTCACAAACAGCGCTGGCAAATTTTAATTCTCAATTTTTGTGGAGGGCCAGCACAGATTATGAAAAAAAAAATTCATATTGACATGTAATTATTTACGCTTTGTCAAAATGCCACAGAATATTCTCTTTTTTTGAGCCTTGCTGAAAACCTTAATCAACCAGGCACAGCCATCCATTGTCTCTGGTTGCTTTTAGTGCTCGAGGTCAAAGTTGCATACTGTCTGAGGAGGTTGTAAATACGCAAGACTCTAGATCTAAATGTAAATTTATTTATACCCAAATTCTAATTTTTAAAAAAAATTTTATTTTAAACTCAAGCCCCTCTACTACACAAATATATCCATGTAGAGGGGATTGAGTTTCAGGTGGCCCATTCTCCAGACAGTGAGCATTGTAACCCATAGGTAACTTGTGAACATCCTCCCTAATTCCCCCTTATTGGTGTCCCCAGTGTTATCATTTCCATCTTTGTGGCCATTTAACTTCCACATTGGAGCAAGAACATGCAGTATTTGACTTTCTGTTTCTAATTCTATTCACTTAGAATGATGGGCTCCAGTTCCACTCATGTTGCTGGAAAGCACATAATTTTACTATTAAACATATTTTAAAAATACATTTAATTTGTGTTTATTGCCAGTCACTTTATATAGTTCTGACTGGTAGACTGATCTCAAAATGCTTATATCCGGGTTCCCAAGAGTGGGGCAGGGTTCAGAGATGCAGATAGACGAAATATTATTACATAAATATAAAAAGTTCTATTACAAAACTCTCTCGGTGCTAATTTCCCCCTACCTGTCCACCACTTCTGGAATTCTCTTGTCATGTGCCTAATTCCTTCTACAGCCAAAAGGAGGTAGGAATTGCTATCAAATGAACACAAGATCTTGAAAAAACTATTGGTGCACTAATTATGCAACATACATAATGTGAACTTCACTTCTAATAACATGATACACATTGCTACAGAAGGATAAATGTCATTTTATAGTGGTTTTGAAAATATTTTATCTCTTTAGCACACATATATTGGGTTACTACATAAATTTGTAACTTTTTTTTGTTTGCCCATGGAATACAAACGTTGCACAATGCTAATGACCCATCACAGTTCATTACATTTGCTAATTCTCCAAAAAAATTCCCTGAAGCCTAACTCAGACTGTCACAACAATGCTAGCTGGTACACTGATAACAAGGGGTTCCTGGAATACTTACCTAGTGGGGGAAGCCTGTACTACAAAGTACTCACCCTCCAAAAGATAATTCCAGTTTTTGTGGGACCTCCCTTGCCGAACTAAAAAAATGAAAACTAAGGGAAAAAAATTTATCAGGCTGATACATGCTAACAATACTTGGATGGACATCAAAAGCTTGACAATAAAGGCACATTTAATAATGAGATAGATTATCAGATGGTAGCTCATCACCTTTTTAAAATGTGCATGTTCTAGTTTAAGAAATAAAAAAAATGAAGAAGAAAGAGGAGGAGCAAGAGGAGGCCAAGAAAGAAAATAAAGGAAATAAATGAAGTAATAAAAACAGAAGGAGAGAAAGGAGAACTCTAGGAGCATCATTCTGTTTAAAATATAGTAGATTTAAAATATTTTAAGTAAAATATTTAAAATATAACACAGGGTAGTCAATATCAAAGAAAGTTAACTAAGAAACAATTCAGTATCTACTTTACAAATATAACATTAAAAATAATAAGCAAGATTTATAATTAAAACTTAAATGATTTTTTCATAGCAAAATTTTAATACTTTAAAAACTGTTCACTTTATTTCAAGATGATCACAAGTTTTCATTAGCTAAATATGCTTATTTTGTAATTGTTTTGTGGGTGGAATTGTTGAAACATCGCCAAGACAAGCACTATTTAAAATTGCAATAGCTGGAACTTTTGGGAAAATTATAGATTTTAAAAAGTTAATTTAGATAGAAAGTTAAATTTCAGTGAAAAAGGAATATGAAAAAAATGATAACTGCTATATAAGTTTATTTTTCTTGTTTTAAAACTTCTGCTTTTTCAGCAGCAGCAGAGCCCGGGAGGTCTGTCCTGGCCAAGCAGCCATGCTTTTCTGCCTCCTCTGTCATTTCTTTCTCTACTCCTCTCCTCACCCCCAATCTCAAAATGATTTGCCCCCTCTCAAAAAAATCCTCCTAGCAAATTACTTCATGAAATGTTTAATCTCGCATAGACATATACATATTAAGTAATTGCACATAATTATTTTGTTTTGTAAAGCATAAATATATGTATAGATATATTATGGACATATCTTTAATGATATTTATTTCATTTTATCTTTCCATATTGCTACTCTTGTAATTCACATAAAACTATTTCTTTAAATAAGCCCTTTTATACTAATAACCAAATTTTACCTATATATGTTTATTCGGTTAGTCAAAGAATATATCCAAGCTCTTTAAAAATATATTGATAAAATTACTAAATATGTTAAATAAGCCAATAAATTAACAAAATAAAATATAAATATTCAATATATATTACTTGGACTACATAAAAATAATTGTAAAGCTTATTTGTTCATACTGTTAAAAAAGTGAAAATAAAAAGTTTAGGCCGGGCTCGGTGGCTCAGCCTGTAATCCCGCGCCTTTGCGAGGCTGAGGTGAGTGAATTGACTGAGCCCGTGGGTTTGAGACCCGCCTGGGCAGCGAGACCTCATCTCTACAATAAATCAAAAAATCAGCCGGGCATGGTAGCGTGTGCCTATAATTCCGGCTACTTGGAAGGCTGAGGCGGAAGGATCGCTGGAGCCCAGCAGGTCGAGGCTGCGGTGGCCGGGAGCGGCCACTGCACTCCAGTCTGGGCGACAGAGTGAGACTCCAACTCAAAAAAAAAGTTTAAAAACATGTATTAGAAAAGTATGTTGAGAAAAACAATCAAATTTCATATACGAGGGGGAACAAAAAAATAATAAAGCTCAAATTATTTTTTGGAGGAAGGGCCCTTTGTAGTACAGACTTCCCTAGCTAAGTGTTCTAGGAGCCCATCAGCATCAGTGTACCTGCTAGTTTTGTTGTGCCTTGCAATTTGCAGAAGAAAAGCCCCAAGTTGTTGCAAACAGGTGATTGTTTCTTCCATGAAGACAAGGCACCACCCACCTAGAGCTGAGTGTTGAGCAGTTTTTGACCAAAAACAGCATGAGTCCCATGTCCCACCCTCCCTATTTACCCCATCTTGCCCAAAGTGACTTTTTGTTTCCTCAGAAGAAAAATTTTCTTAAAGGAAAATGTTTTACAGGTGTGGAAGAGGTGAATCAAAATAGAAACACTAACAGGCAATAAACTGATGAGCTCAAAAACTGTTTTTTAGCAGTGAAAAAAACATTTCGTTAGATGTATTGCTTTCAGAGATTACTTTGAAGGTGACTGGGTTTAAACACGGAAAAATACACATTTTTTATAGATAAATTCCAGGTTTTTTGGGGCCCCCCTCTTAAAGTATAAAATTACCAAACTAACCTAACTCAACTTAAATTTTAAAAACCTCATGAGGTATATTGCATCCCACTAATTTAAAAAGATATTCAAACTGCATTGTGGGTTTATAATATTAAAAACTTGCATCTTGAGAGTAAGCTATCAATCAAATCTAAAAATGCCTTTTTGGGGTTAGGATTCTGTGTCTTTCTCCCCACATCAAACAAAAAAAAAATACTTTAAGACATTTTTAATACCATAAAACCAAATGCATGAAGGGAAAATAGGAGAGATTAAACCACTTAATAATATCTAGGTTTGGGGAAGATTATATGAGATTTGCCGTCATATTTTTATTCTTCAAATGTTCACTGCAGCTACTTTGAAAGTTATTGTGTCTTGTACATTATTCGTGTAGCCTTCCTTGAATTGTCACCATTTCTTTTTTAAAAGCTATTAAAGATATCATATATCACTCAGTGTATTATTTTATAATAATATTTAATATTATCTGCTATATTGATTAAGGGTTTGCTTGTTTTTCTTTATTTTTTTCCTCTGAAGAAACAACTACCTATTGATAAAGCATGAAAAAATAGTTTGTATCTGTGAATTAGTATACTATTTTTTATGTTCTTTACAAATATTAACATACAAGATACTTTATAATATCTACATTTTTATAATAAAAAATTATCTATAAGTCATTCCTCCTGTTATCCAGTTAAAAATTGTATAATATTTGATTAAAAATCAAAAAATTTAGAGTAAGATGCAGAGATCAATGCAAGAACCTTGCATTAGTATGAACAGCCTAAGCAGACTGGAAAAGACTATTGTCACCAATAACATTTGTATCTTCCAAAATGGTCTTCAGTACTGGATTTCTTTTAGAAGTCTATATTTTGGTGGAGCTACCAACAATTTTAGCTCATACAACGGAGAGCATTAGAATACTTGGAATTAAGCCATATGAACATAAGTTCATTTGTTTTACAGAATTCTAAAGTGAGAGAAGTTCACCATTTTTAATATGTGAAGGTTTTCTGTGCAAAAAAAAATCTGTTTTGCATTCATTCATAACTGACAAAACTATCTAAAAGTAGAAAGAATTTTAAAAATTTAATTTTCATTCAAGAAAGAAAGAAATTTGCAAATATAAAACAATTTTGCAGTATTATTTGTTAAGGTGATGAGATTGTAATTATTATGTTTTTTAAATAGTCATAAGTAACTGAGAAACATGCAGTAGTTATTTTTAAGTGAGAAGATTACTATCAAAATTTAATTTTTAAATTATTATGACTGAGCACAGTGGCTCAGCCTGTAATCCTAGCACTCTGAGAGACCAAGTAGAGAGGATTCCCTGAGCCTGGGGGTTCAAGACCAGACTGGGCAACTTGGTGAGATCTCTTCTGTGCAATACATCACACACACACACACACACACACACACACACACACACACACACACACAAATTAGCTGGGAATGGTGGTGTTTGCCTGTAGTTCCAACTACTTGAAAGGCTGAGGCTGAAGGATTGTCTAAGCACAGCAGGTCGAGGCTGCGGTGGCCATGAGCATGGCACTGCACTCCAGCCTGAGCAACAGAGTGAGACTCCAACTCAAAAATAAATAAATAATTAAAAGTAACTGGAAACATGAAAATTTATACTAACTTAAGCAGAGAGATTAGTAACATAGCAAATTCAGAGACTGTATCAATAAAGTGTGAGGTCTTTTATATTTTCAATGTACTACTGCCAAATTAAATCCTGAATGGAAATTGATGTTTTATTTGACTCTATAATTATTGACTTTGCCATGAACTTGCTATTCACTGAAGATAGTTATGAATGATTATTACCCAGTTGTTGCTGACAGATAGGATAAAATTGAGTAATAGTTTCAACCTCGTATTAAAGAATCTCTGAGTGAGTGTTATAAAAATGATAGTTGTTGGCATTTGGGACGTTACTTATAGTAACTATATAATTTTGACCTTGCACAGATAATTATTTATATGACATAATTAATAGTTATAAAAACAGTATATCACTTTAAAACTGAAAATACCAGGTAGTCTTATATATTTTTAATTTAAGATGTATATTTTAATTTTTTAAAAATGACTACCTTGCTCATATACTAATGAAAAACATATAGTTTAATTAGTGCAAACTAATAACTATATTATTATTGTGTATTTTCACAAAACATTTGTGAGTGCAACCTGGAGTTTCCTATAGGATATACTTGTCTTTTCCATAATGTGTAATAAAATCTAACCTTGCTAGAAAAGAAGGGATTCGATTCCGAATTATGTATATCCAATATATATTTAACAGTATAATGTGTAGGTAGGCTTCATCATTTAAAATATAATTAAAAGCCGGGTTCGGTGGCTCGGCCTGTAATCCCGTGCCTTTGAGAGGCTGAGGTGAGTGGGTTGCCCAAGTCCACGGGTTCAAGACCCGCCTAGGCAGGTGAGACATCTCTACAATAAAATCAAAAAATTAGCTGTGCGTGGTAGCGCGCGCCTGTAATTCTGGTTACTCGGAAGGCTGAGGTGGAAGGATCGCCGGAGCCCAGCAGGTCGTGGCTGCGGTGGCCGGGAGCGGCCACTGCACTCCAGTCTGGGCGACAGAGTGAGACTCCAACTCAAAAAATAAAAAATTAAAATATAATTAAAATTATAGAATGGCTTTAAGTCTTGAGATTACTTTCAGTATATATTTATAGGTTATAATTAGTCATTATTATGCTATATTAGTAAAGATGAAATACCATTCTGCCTATAGTATTGAAACATAAATGTATTATATCTCTGCATAAGCATAGTCTCTAGAAAACATGAGTTACAAAGTGAAAAAGTGTAAGGTAAAATAATTAGTAAAAACACAATCTATTCATAGAATCATTTTGTTATAACAGAACAATATTCTTTCTCTTTAAATTTAGTGAGCTCAGATGAACATATTTCACTTATAAACAATTTAAGTTTTGGAATATTTTGGATTAGAGATTATGATATTCTTTTTATGCTGTGTTAAGACCATGTGGAATTGAATAGTGGCCTAATGGTTATTTCTTCAATAAAGCTTGTCATTGGTTTATTGCATTTTTAGTAAGGCTTCTATTTGTCTTTCACTGCCCAACAAGCCAGCTTAATTCTTAACAGAAGGCTCAGAAGACAGAGGCAACTTACATTTCTGTTTATGACACTCATTTGAATGATTTATTCATGAGTTGGCAGAGGTGTAGCCATATAGCCTGGCAGAGCTGATTATCATGTCTGAGCAAATGAAGAAAGCCCTAGGGCATTAACAACTCTCAACCATTAATAGTGGTTTTGCCACAAGGCAGTTACACAAACTGACAGTTTGGCAGAGGCATGGCTCCTTGCATACTCATACACTGATTACCTCTGAGATATCGTTAATATTACTAAGTTCTCAGTTACTCACAGTCCAATTTAATGAATCTGTCTTTCTTTATGGAAGCAAAATGTTTAAACAGATTATCTTGATGTTAATCTGATTTCTACTACACTGCAATTTACCAGATTAAATACCTTGCTTTAAACAAAAATATTCAAAATACTTTTGGGTATTTTCAAAAAGTGGGTGAGTTTTTTTCTGAATGTGTCAACTATACAAATGACTATAATGGTGCCTAGGAAAATGTTCTCTAAATATCATAAAATTGTAATTAAATATCACACAAATTATGCTTCCAAGTTTAAATCTTTAGAATTTGTCCACCTTAATAACACACAGAGAGAGACTCTCTAAAAGAAAAGATTTTTATTTGAGAATAGCTCATTGCAATGTGAATACACATGTTATAGTAAACTGTGTGTGTATTCAAGAAGATAAAGGAGAACAAATGTTTTTAAAAGAAAAAATGAAGAGAATTATATGAGAGTTTTTAAATAATTATCCATGGCTACAAAGATTAAAGATCAATAATAATAAATCAGTCTGAAGCTGGACAGACAGTTGCTGGGCAGATGTCCTTGCAGAAATTTTTATTTTGTGTGTGTGTGTGTGTGTGTGTGTGTGTGTGTGTGTGTGTGTGTGTGTGTGACTTTGATGGCCTTGTGCAACGTTGCAGCTTTTGCAATCTTTTAAGATAGTTGTTTTTGTTGTTGTTATCAGGCATGCATGCACGAGAAACCTCTTTTCATGGCATTTCCTGGCTCTATTTTCGAGGTTTTCTTAAAATTTTGATGCCATTTTGACTCTAACAAATTACATAAACTCTATAAGATTTCTTATAAAAATAATTTGAACCTAGGGACCATCAAGATTTTTAATTGAAGTAAGTCTTGTTAGAAAACAAAAGTGTTTTTCATAAAGATATTTTAAAACAATAGGACATCTTATTCAGTAATAACAAATATCAATGCTAAAATTCTTACATTTAGAATTCTTACAATTCTTACATTAAGAATATTTTTACTCTACAATGCTACTATTGTAGATAATATTTAATACTAGTTATATTGATGGGAAATGTGAAGATAAAGAGTTGCTTAGATATTCAAAAGTGATTCAGTGACTAGCTTTTTTCAAACACAGAATAGAGCATGGGAAGGGCAAGAGGACTCAGGGGAAACAGGTCAAGAATTATCAAATCTTTTTCAGGCAATCAGATGTTGAAGTAATCAATCAAGGCAACACGCTAAACTGAAAATATTAGTTAAGTCTTTATTTATATATTGTGACAGTGCAAACAAGTAGCAAAAAAGGAAGTCACCAATACCCTGGTGCTACCTATTTTTTTTTAACTTTGCAAATAAATTTTTTATTGTAAAATGCTTCTAAATTTCCAGAAAAAAATGCAAAGATAGTATTTGTTAATAATTTATTACATATAATATAATAATATATAAGTAATTGCATATATAATTTATATATAAAATATAATACATAAATATATTAGAGGTGGGGGTACAGGTGAGGATTTGCTACCTAAGTAGGCTGCATGCAGGTGATGTTGGGGAATCTAGCTGGCCTTCCCTCTCTTGGTATTGAGCCAGGTACCCATTGTGTAGCCAAGGGCCTCCCTCCTCCTCCTAGCAGTACCCAGCATCTACTGATCCCACCCTTGTGCTGCTAGTGTGACTAGTGTTCAGGGCCTGCTAATGAGCAAGAATATGCTATGTTCTGTTCTATGATTCTGTGATAGTTCACTTAGTATGATGATCAACTGTACCAAAGTTGCTGTGAAAACCATGATTTTGTTCTTCTTCATGGCTGCATAATATTCCACCATGTATATGTACCAATTTTCCTTATCCAGTCCACTTTTGATGGACATCTGGGTTGATTCCATATTTTTGTTATTGTGACTAGTGTGGCAATCAACACACATGTGCAGGAATCAGATACACGTGAGTTCACAGGCCAGATATTTTCTATGACTGTCTAAACTTTGGAAAGAAAAATCTGCCTCACAGGATTGATGAGAATATTAGATGGGAGTGATGTATACATCGCCTTATGTAGTTTAAAGGGCATTAAAGGTGGGTTAGTCATTTTCTTCTCCCTCCCCATTTTAACACAGTAATTCCTTGCTAAATATAGAGGATTAAATGCTGAAAACATATATAAAGTATGAAAACATAAGGGTTTTTGCATTTGGGAGGCAGAGTGTGAAAGACTCTTAGTAATTTGCAAAGGATTATATCTTATTGGATTTGGGCTGCCATAACAGAATATCACAGACTGGGTGGCTTAAATAACAGAAATTTATTTTCTCACAATTCTGGAGTCCAGATGTTCCAGATCAAAGTGCACCCAACTCAGATCCAAGTGAGCGCTCCCTTTCTGATTTGTCGATGGCCACCTTCCTGCTGTGTCTTCATGGCTGTGGGGGTGGCTGGGAGGGAGAGAAAGAGAGAGAGAGAGAGAGAGAGAGAGAGATCTGTGATCTCTCTCTATTTTTTTCTTTCTGGGGGATACAATTCAGGATTAGGTATACAAATGTTCATTATGTAGGCACCCTTGTTGATGAGATGCATAGCTTGCAAAATTTTTCCCCCATTCTGTGGGCTGTATCTTTATTATCTTATGATTAATTTTGCTGTACAAAGCTTTTCAGTTTAATAAGGTCCTGCCTATCTATCTTAGCTTTTGTTGCAATTGCTTTTTGAGGCTTCGTCATGAATTCACTGTCTGCTCCAATGTCCAGTAGGGAGTTTGCCACAATTTTCTTCCAAGATTCTTATAGTTTGAGGTTTTGCACTTAAGTCCTTGATTCATTTTGTTGATTTTTGTGTATTGTGATAGGTAGTAGTCCAGAATATTACAGGCCAATCTCCCTGATGAACATAGATGCAAAAACTTTCAACAAGATTCTAGCAAATTGTATCCAACAACGCATTTCATGGATCATCCACCACAACCAGGTGGGCTTCATTCCCAGGATGCAGAACTTGTTCAATGTTCACAAGATCAGAAACATAATTCAGCACATTAACAGGTGTAAAACCAAGAACCAGATGATTATTTCAATAGACATAGAAAAAGTATTCGATAAAATCCATCATCCCTTATTGATAACCTGAAATACCTAGGCATAGAAAGAATATTTTTCAAAACACTAAAAGCCATGTATGACAAACCTGCAGCCAACGATTTACTTAATGGGAAGAACCTGGAAGCATTTCCCCTAAGAACTGACAAGTATTCCCATTCTCACCCCTTCTATTCAACATAGTACTGAAAGTTCTAGCCTAAACAATAAGGCAAAAGAAGGAAACCAGAGGTATTGGAATAGGAAAAGAAGTTGTTATCCCACCTTGTGAACAATCTGATCGTATGAGAACACTAGAGAGTGCCAAGAGCCTCCTTGCTCTGATAAATGACTTAGGTAAATTCTTGGGTTACAAATTGCACAAACAAAAGACAGTTGCTTTTCAATATATCAACAAAAATCAGTCAGGAACCGTATAAACAACAGAATTCCACTCACAATAATCACACACAGAAAAAGAAAGAAATACCTTGACCATCCAGCTAACCAGAGAAGTAAAAGAACTTTATAATGAAAACTACAAAATATTGCTCAAATATATTAAGGATGATACCAACAAATAGAAAAACATCCCATGTTTATGCATTGGAAAAATCAATATTGTCAGGATGTCCATCCTATTAAAGACAATCTATAGATTAACTGCAGTACCTATCAAATTGCCAACACAAATTTTTACAGACCTAGAAAATATAATACAGAAATTTACATGGAAGCAAAAAAGAACATGAAGAGCTATGGCAATCCTCACACTTCCAGGTATCACGCTTCCAGGCTGTAAACTATATTACAGTAAACTTCCAGGCTGTAAACTATATTACAGTAACCACAATAAGGCTACAGTAACCAAGATGGCATGGTATTGATACAGGAATAGGCACACATAGATCAATGGAACAGGACAGAGATTCTGGAAATAAAAAACAAAATCCCTCAACCAACTCATCTTCAGCAAAGCCATCAATAGCAAACACTGGGGAAAGAAAGCCATATTTAGCAAATGGTGCTGAGAAAAATGACTAGACACATGCAGAAGAATGAAGCTACCTATTTTTTTTTCTCTTGTAGAATGTCACTGGATTAGGGTTGATGAGTGAAGCACAAACCAGGCAAATTGTCTCACTGAGGAGAAGTCCTGAACAGAAGGCTCCTGCCTTTTAATGATGAGGAGAAGGAAAGAGAAAAGGAGGAATGGCTAGGAATGAAAAAATATTAAACAAAGGCAGGAAAAAGTTTATTGGCCAAGACTCATTAAGAGATGGTGGCAGAGACAACTGGGAAGTGTCTTAGTGGAGACTAAATAAAGCCTGAAATAAGAGTTTTCAGCAAGAAAACTATCACCATTTTAGGTCAATTATATTAAGCTTGACACTTTTAGTATCACCTCTTCTCTAGGCTATTGGATGCAGTTTGCAACTTCAGAAATTAACTTTTTTCTAGTCCTTTAAAATGTAATATATGTAGGCCTTATACTCACTGCAATCCTTGGTTATGTGTAAGGGTAGATAACAGGTAGACAATAATCTCAGAGAGGTTGAACCATCCAGGGATTAGTGACTGCAATCAGAAAAGAAAATCACTTTATGTCAAGTATGTATTCTCCTTAAAGGTATTGTTAATTCATGCCTCTTTTTATTAGTAAAAATCTTCTCAAACTTAATTCCTTAATCCATTATTATTTATGGTTTGGCAAACATTTCTCTATAAAGGCCAATATAGTAAAATGACTTGACTTTGCAGGTCATGTAGTTTGTGTCACACCACTCTATTTTGCCATGGCAGTGAGGAAAAAAAAAATCCATGAAAAATTTGCAATTGCATGACCATAGCTGTGTCTCAACAAAACTATATTTAGAGGTGTCAGTCTGGACTGCCCTGAGGGTTGCAATTTGTCAGTCTCTGCTGTACTTTATCATCAAATTTATGACATAGTACTTACTTGTATTTGACTTTATGTTTATTTATTTCTTATCTATCTCTTAAGTCTTTCCACTTGCTCCAAACTTCATATTACCAGAAATGTATCCTAATTTCTCAAGTTCTATTTGGAATCCTTAAAACCAGACCCTCCCATAAAATATCATCCCAGCATCTCTTTCAAAAAACGTTGCTGTATTACTCTATATGACATATACCTCTGATTTATGAAATTGGTTAAAATTACACCTTGCTCATGTTGCTACTTCTAAACTATTATTTTATTCATTAAATATTACTTAATTAATATACTGTGTTAAAGAGTCAATATTATTCCATTATTATTTTTACTGGTCTTTATCATTTACAAACCTTTAGATCATTTATTTGTTATCATCTAAAATTTAGGTAACTTTCTCACTGTCTTTACTATGCCAATGCTATGTGATTTTATCATACAAGTTGACAAGTCACTCATCACCCTAAGCTTTCTGCACTTTGACTTCTACAACTTGAATTTTAGTCTTCCTGTCCTCTACAGTTATCAACACTCAGGGACACACCAAAACTTGTAATCAGAAGAAACAGTCAATCAAAAAATCACTAAAGCCCATTGCACCCTAAATATAGCTTCCTGTCTTCATTTTGTATTGTTTTTCCAATAATTTGAATTCCACAATTTATCAAAACAGACGTCTATTTATTTGGTGAATTTTACCTAGCCAAATAGCCCGGCTAATTCAGCTTATATTCTGTTGCCAACATTGTCAATAATAGTTATTCACACATATATCTCACCCTCTGTCTTTTGTTACATGTGATTGGCAAACTTTTATATTCATTAAACGTCTTGGTTTTTCTCTGCTTGCACCTGAGCAGTGCAGGTCTTCTGGAAAGAATCCACAGAAAGCAAAAGGAAGAGTCACTCTGAATTTATAATTTGGTATTTTAATTGAACTCAAAACAGTTTATAAGAAACATAAGTTCCTCAATGTGCAATTTACTCAACTATTCCAATATGCCAACACTAATTCTTTCTTAAGTTCTTTCAATCTCATATCCCTCATCCACATTGCTTTCATTACACAGAAGTTCTAATTTATTACTTTCAAATTTAAGTACATATGTGCAAAACTACTTTTCCTAGATTTGCTCCATTTCCTCTTTTCCCCGTTACATTAAAAAATATGTCTTTCTGGGACTGGCAGTTGAGAAAAACTGCTAGAGGAGGGAGGGGCACACCTCATCAATAAGAGTATCTGCATAATCAACTATTGTGTACCTAATCTTGAATTGTACTCCACATCTTTATAATAATTTTTAAAAATGTCTCTCATCCAAATGCCAATCCCTTCTTCAATCTTTTGAGTGCTACCTCTTCTTGTTAGATCTTTTCTACTGTGATAGAAATATGCTCAATAATCCAGTATTTATAGACTGTATATTCTATTATATTATACTTCATTTTAATCTATCTTTTTCCATTATTTCACATCCAAACCTGCAGAGAGTTGTATGCATAGCTGTAATGGCTGATTATTGTTTCACTGACCGATTTTGTTGATAACTACACTGGAATTTTCCTTGGAATTTCTGTCCCTCTACCCTTAGTCATGTGGTTTACATGGAGTTGACTATTTGGCATCAAAGTTGAAAGTGGAAACACAACCTGACTGACTAAAGTTTTGTATAATCTTTATTGTATTTGGCTAATAATGACTGCCTGTTTCAGTCAGAAGCAATTAAACGTAACAATGATTGTTTGCTGGGATGCATTTTCTCTTTTTTCCCGAGACAAACTTCAGAGTCTGTGAGTTTGGAACTGTTCACCTGTGTATGAAAAAAGTTTGTCAAAATATCAAGCCAAAATTGAGGAGAGGAGAGCTAAAATAAAAATAAAACAAAAACAAAAACAAAAAAACAACTTTAGGCATCTCATAATTTGAAGGCCTACGTTGTGGAATACCAAAAGATTTATCACTGAACTAGTGGTAATATTAGCAATTAGATCACTTTTTAATGTTAGTTTGACTCTATTCTTGTTACTTAAATCAAATATTTCTAAATATACTTGTAATTACCTTGTCATTTACTCATGTTATTCACACTTGAATGTGGCACATAATCTTTATTATTTCAACCAACAAATTTTGCTATGGTGACCAAATTATGCTATATGGCAAAATCACATAAAGCTTGTAAGTCTCAGCATCATTTGAAAACTCTTAGCACTCTTCTGGATGAAGCTCTAGATAATTGTTGATACAACTACAGGCATCTTTTGTAATAGTGTAATGCTATTTCCTAAACTGAGTCTTTCTGAAAGTCTCAACAGAGATCTCTAGGAAGTTGACCATTTGGTTCAACAGAATATCTTTCTCTAAGTTGCTGGCAATATGTGCTCACACATAAACTGGCTCAGTGATTTGAATCATATGTACATTTTTAAAAGTTTATTGCATTCATAATTTTAACTCATATACTTTTTTAAGGCTAAGAGTTATTACAAATAATATAAAAAGTGACACTTATTTTTATGACTCTTTGAACAATTTGGATTTGTTTACTATCAATGAGTAGATAGTCTTAGCCTGGGAATGACTTATTTTCAAATCTAAGTTATATGCTTAATTAACAATTATAGCAATCTCATTAACTTTAAGTCATCATTCTATTGTGTGCACATAAGTGTGTGTATGTGTTTGTACATAAGTGTTTTCTTGAGAGGATCAGAAGAGGTCATAAAAGTGTGGTAATTGAATTTAGTAAATAATATTCATAAAAAATAATTCAGTCCCAAAGAATATAATATATTTGAATATTTTAAAAAATATTTCTATAATCAATATTTATGACAAATAATCAAAATGATAAAGATTAACTTTGCAAAAAATTGTTTATACTGAGATTTCAGTGAATCTTATTTAGTTCCAAAACATTTATTGTAAGATATAATTATTAAATTAACAAAGAATGAATCCAGAAAAATAATAATGTAAAACACAATGATCAATCATGGACATTTTCACAAGCCTTAGCAAAAAACACAGTTTCAGAAGTAAGACTGAATAGTTTAATACTGCAAGAAATAAAACATTCTGCCAAGAATTCACAAATTTATGAAGGAACAGATTTTGTGAAATCATTAAACGCTATTCATTCTGTGTGATGATGCTATTTTATTGGATTTATTATGTGTAAAATTATTCTGTATGCTAATTTAAATGGATAGGATATTCTGCCATGGAGTCCTTATGCATATGTGCATGAATATTCCCTTATGTTATGCTTGGGTGTTCTCCAATCTTATCAAAGAGTGAAAAATGAACTTTGGGAGAAATTGGAATTGCTACCAAAATACTGACTCCATCAGATATGGAAATTTTTACAGACACATTGAGTAACGTGAGAAAGAAAATTGAAAACCTTAAAATGCAAGCTCATTCACAAAAATAAACACACTTTGAGTGTTTGGCATTATGTCGATAACATCTTATAGGAGTGAGCAACCATAAGTTGGCATTTGAATGTTGATGTTTCTGAATTTTTTAACAGCTTTGTAGTTTGAACATATAGTTTGGTGTGACACTAAGTCACAAGATGTAAGAAATATGTTATAGCTATATGATAAATAAAGAGAAGGAATACTGGGATTGTTGAAATTAGGAAGAACACATTATGAAGCTTTTCTTATGATTAAGATTAGTACATTCTTAGTGGTGTGAAGATTAAGTAAAAAACAAAACATAAATAACTTTACAGCTAAGCTGTCATGTTGTTTTGGTGTGGCATCCTCTGTAGCATTCACAGCATTATTATTCCATGTTTAATATTCTCATTATTAACTTATACTTTTTAATAAAACTAAATTTAGAAATATCCTCCATTTTGTATAATTTGTTTTTACTTAGCTAAGTGCTTTATTATCTTCAGTGATAGTAATTCACAAAGAAAAATCTGGTTCACAGAATAGAACAAATCACAGATATCAGAAATTGCATACATATTTTTATTTTAAAGATTTGGAGTACAATTCAGAATTAGGTACATAAGTGGTCATCACACAGGTAAAGTTTGGGTACCCTTACTGATCTTATGTGATCCCACCTCCCTCTCTTGGCAGTGTCCCACTACTGCCAATACCTTTCTTATAGTATGATAAGTGTTCAGACCCGTGTATGAATGAGTACATGTGATAGATCACTGAGTATGCAAAGTTCATAATTTTGTCCTTCATTATGGCTGCATAATATTCCATCAGGTATATGTACCATATTTCCTTATATCCAGTCCACTTTCAATGGACAGCACAACTGGTTTCATGTTTTTGCTGTTGTAAATAATGCTGCAATAAACATGCGTGTGCAAGTATCTTTTTAATAGAGTGATATGTATTCCTCTGGGTATATTCCCAGAAGGAGAATTGCTGGGTTGTATGGAAAGTTGATTTATTTAGGTCTTTTAGAAATCATCACACTGTCTTCCACAGAAATTGACTAGTTTACACTTCCACCAACAGTGCAGAATCATTCCCTTTTTCCCACATCCTCTCCAGCATCTGTAAGCTTTTGAGTTATTGATGATGGCCATCCTGACTAGAGTTAGGTGGTATCTCAGAATGGCTTAAATTCTCATCTCTGGTGATTAGTGAGGCTGGACACTTTTTCAAGTATCTGTCCACTGCTCATGTGTCTTCTTTTGAATGACTTTTCATTCTTTTGCCCACTTTTTTAATAAGGCCTTTTTTTTTTTCTTTTGGCAAGTTTAAATTCTTTGTATATCCTGGATGTTAGGCCTTTGTCAGATTTACACTTGGCAAATACAAAAATTGTATATATTTTATCCATAGAATATAGCAATAAAGAATCAAATATTGTCATTGAAGTTTTAAAATGTAATTATGTTAGAAAAATACATTCTGTAGAAAAATAGCAGTATGAGGATTTTTTAAATAATATGGAAAATTTTATTATGGTTCATAAAATGTACCAAAAATAATTTTTCTTCTCGTTATATAATTTAATGTTTATCTAATATTTGGAAATTATTTAAAATATTTATTTGATATGCAGATATGGATTGCTTTTTAATTTTTAGAAAACATTTTTATTTAAAATATTTTACATTTGCCAACATACTTAGGATAATATCTTATTCTTCAAATAAATATTTTAAAACTTTAATGTCCAGTAAAATATTTAGAAATAGTTTCATATTACAGTGTTTTAGCATTAAATTATATTGTTGGTAATTCTATAGATTTTTCATTACTAAGATTAATTTTTGTATGGTAAAGACTGAATATGTGCTGTTTACTCTTTTAACCATACCTATAAAATGACATTAATTATAAAATAGAAATTCAAACATATGCAGCAACCTAAAAAACTTGCTATCTCATTTTAATAAAAATTAGGATAAATACTAAAAGAGGAGTGTGATAGGATTATCTTAAAATATGATGTTACATCTGAGTGTGTTTATAGACATAGGTTGGATATTGTGCTTCGTGTTTGCCATATTTCCAAAGGTGAGAGACGTCAGTAGCAGAAACACAGTGGCACCAAAACAGAGTGATATTGGGTCCTTATGACTGACTGTCCACTATCACACTCAAGATTGACAGTTTCTCAGAAAATGAACATTTATTTACCATATGACCTAAGAAACTTCATTAGTATGCAATTGCCTAAGATTTAAAAAAAAATTTCAGCAGAAAAACTTTGTTATATGTTTATAGCAGTTTCATTAATGGTAATCCAAAATGAAAAACAACTTAAATTGCCATCAACAGAAAATTTTGATAGGTAAATTATAATTACTCATAATGAATGTGTAATTCCATCTTTAAAAAAAGTAAATGCTAATGTTCACAACATGGAAGAACCCTAGGTATATTCTGATAAGAGAGAAAATACTGAAATAAATATTTACTGTATGATTCAATTTTCTCAAAATTATAGAAATGAAAAAATATATTCCCCAGTGATAGAAAAAAATATTATGTTTCCTGTATTTAGGGATGGAAAGATAAATATAAACTAAAATGTAGCACAACACAATTTTTTAGATTGATAGAAATGCTCTACATCTTGTTTATATTGGCAGTTACATAGGTTTACATCATTGTGAAATTCATTAAATTATACTCTTAATGTGAGAAAAATTTGTATTTATGTGATGGCCTTCAGAACAAAATAGATACATCTTAGAAATAAACTTGTGACTGAAACAGGATAGATAAAGAACCAGGTCACAGAATATGGAATAAAGTAATATGAAAATATAGAAAAATGAAACAAGACATGGTAGATAGATTATGAAACTGCAAAAGATATTTAAGAGGGTTTCTTGAGAGAAAGAATAGAGAGAGAGATTCAGTTATTTGTAAGTTGCATGTTATTCTCCTGCTCTTTTACTGACTAAACTATAGGTTATAGCATACATACTGGATTTATTCATATTTATTTCAAATTAATATTTTTACCAATTTCAAGACAATAGAAAGACTTGAAAAATCCTAATTATTTTATTATCCTCCAATTTACTTGCAACTGTATCTATGCATTTTATTTGTATTTATATTTTGAAACCAAGACATTATTATTGTTTCAAAGTAATTGGGAACTTATACTTACTCCTCTATACTTAATAATTTTTACTGCTTCTCTGTTGTCTTGATTCTCAGTAGGGATTTTGCCTCCTGAATGAAAAATTAGGGTAACAAATTCTATCAGATTTCTCTGTATATATCTTTACATTGGAAAGATATTTATTCTGAATACTAAATATTTAGTAATTAGTAATCTGAATTGCTAGTCCTTTTATTTTGAAGAACTTGATTGTGTTATTTTGTTGTCTTCTGGTTTCTAGAATTTCTGTTAAGTATGAGTTGCTCCTTTTCCCCCCATTTTTACTTTAGAATCATGGGATATGAGTGCACATTTGTTACATGGATATATTGTGTAGTGGTGAAAATTTGTCTCATATGGCCCTTTTCCCAGGCAGTGAACACTGTACCAAAAAGGTAATTTTTGAACACTAACACTCCTCTCTGCTTCCCTGCTTTATTGGTTTCCCTGGTGTCTATTATTTCTATCTTTGTGGCCATCTAGTTTCTGCATATAAGTGAAAATATGTGGTGCTGTTTTCTCTTTCTGAACTGATTCACCTAGGATGATGATCTCCAGTTCCATCCATGTTGCTTCAAGGTACACAATTTTATCATATTTTATGCTGCATAGTATTTCAGGGTGTATATGTGCCAATTTTTATATACAGATAATCATTGGTAGGAATTTAGGTTGGATCCATAATTTTGCTATTGTGAATAATACTGCAATTGAGTATAGGTATCTTTTATATAACGCTTTTTTTCCCGCTTTGGGTAGAATCCTAGTAGTAGTATTGTTGGGTTGAATAGTAAATTAATTTGTAGATCTTTAAAAAAAATCTCCATATTGTTTTCCATAGAGGTTAAGCTAGTTTACAATCCCAACAACAGTGAATTAATGTTCTTTTTTCCCCAGAACCATGCTAACATCTGTTGTTCTTTGATTTTAATAGCAGCTATTCTGACAGGTATAAGATAATATCTCATTGTGGTTTTAATTTGCAACTGTCTGATGATTAGTGATGTCGAGCACTTTTTTTGTGTTTGTTGACCACTTGTTTGTCTTCTTTGGAGAAGTGTCTATGCATGTGTCTTTTGCCCACTTTTTGATGGGGTGGTTTGTTTTTTTTTCACCTTGAGTTGTTTGGGTTCTTTATAGATTCTGGATATTAGCCTTTTGTCTAAGGCATAATTTGCAAATATTTTCTTCCATTCTGTAGGCTTTATTTTGACTCTGTTGATTATTTCTTTTGTTGTGCCTAACTTTTTAGTTTAATTAAGTTCCACCTTATTGTTGTTTTTGCTGGAATTACTTTTGGGGCCTTAGTCATAAATTCTTTGCTCAGGCCAATGTCCAGAAGAGTACTTCCTAGGTTTTCTTCCAGGATTTTTATAGTTTCAAGTATCACATTTAATGTGTGTGTGTGTGTGTGTGTGTGTGTGTGTGTTTTACTTTTATTTTTTTTTTAATTTAAAGATGTGGGGTACAATTCAGGGTTAGGTGTACAAATGTTCACTGTGCAGGTGACCTTCTTGATGAGGTGCAGCTCCCTTCTCCTGGCAGATTCCCACTTCACATTGAAGTCTTTAATCCATCTTGAGTTATTTTTTGTCTATGATGAGCGGTAAAAGCCACTTCATTTTTCTGCATATGGCGAGTCATTTTTCCCAGCATCATTTATTGAATAGTATATTCTTCATTGTTTATCTTTGTCAGCTTTCAAAGAACAGTTGATTGTAGGCATGTGGTTTTATTTATGGGTTCTTTATTCTGATCATTGATCTATCTGTCTATTCTTATACCAATACTATGCTGTTTTAGTTACTACAGCCTTGTAGTATAATTTAAAGACAGGCAGTGTGATGCCTCTGCAATTATTTCTTGTGGTATGAAATTCTTTGTCTATTTGGACTCTTTGGGTGTTCCATATAAATTTTAAGACTTTTTTTTCTAGTTCTATGAAGAATTAAGTTGGTATGTTGACAAGGATTGCATTGAATGTGTAGATTGCTTTGGGCAGTATGGTCATTTTAATAATATTGATTCTTCTGATGTTCTTTCATTTGTTTGTGTCACCTACAATTTATTTCATCAGTGTTTTGTAATCTTCCTTGTAGAGATTTTTCATCTACTTGGTTAGGTGTATTCCTAGGAAATTTATTTCATTTATTTATTTTTATAATTATTATTTTAATGGTAAGTGTGAATGAGATTGAGTTTTTGATTTGGTTTTTGTGTTGAACATTATTGGTATACAGGAACACTACTATTTTTGTACATTTATTTTGTATTCTGAGACTTTACTGAAATTGTTTATTAGGACTAGAAGCTTCTTTAAGGAGTCTAGGGTTTGTTTAGGTATACAATCATATCATCCCATGTAAGGATAGCTTCATTTTCTAGTTGATGATCTGGATTCCTTTAAAATTTTTCTCTTGCCAGGTTGCTCTTGCTAGGATTTTCAGTACAATGTTGAATAAGAGTGGTGAGAGTGGACATCCTGTCTTTTTCCAATTCTAAGGGATAATGTTTTCAAGTTTTCCTGATTAAGTATGTTGTTGTCAGTGGCTTTGTCATATATGACTCTTATTATTTTGATACATATTTATTTGATGCCTAGTTTGTTGATGGTTTTTATTATAAGGAGATGTTGGATCTTATTAAATACTTTTTTCTATCTATTGATTTGTGGGTATTGTGTGATACTTTCATCCCTGGAATAAACCCACTTGGTCATGATGGATTTTTTTTATATGATGTTGCATTTGGTCTGCTAGTACTTTTTTAAAGGATTTATATCCCTCAAGAAAGTTGGTTTGTAGTTTTCTTTTTTTATAGTACCCTTGTCTGATCTTGGCATCTGTGTGATACTGGCTTCATAGAATAAGTTAGGGGAGTTCCTCCTCCTAAATTGTTTTGAATAGTTTCAGTAAGATTGGTACTACATCTTTTTTTTTATGCCTGATAAAGTTCAGTTGTGAATCCATCTGATAATAATAGTACATAACACTGAATGACAAACTCCTGTTTTGCTGTTGTTGGGAGATTTTTTAAATTAAAGATTCAGTTTTATTGCTTATTATTGTCTTATTCAGAGTATCTATTTCTTCCTGGTTCAATCTTGGGAGGTTGTATGTTTCCAGAAATTTATTTATTTTCTGTAGATTTTCCAGTTTGTTGCCATAGAGGTGTTCATAGTAGTCTCTGGATCACTTCTGTATTTCTTTGGTATTGGTTGTTAGGTTACTTCTGTTATTTCTGGTTAAATTTATTTCAGTCTTCTCTCTGTCTCTATCTACCTTGATTAGTCTTTGCATAGGATGAGGGAAGTGATTTAAATTCCTAGGCAGTGTTCTCACATGTGGCGGATTTCTGGGGTTATTCCTGGATGTGGGAAGAGGGAGTACCACTGTCTTAGGGGTGTGTGTGTGTGTGTGTGTGTGTGTGTGTGTGTGTGTGTGTAGAAAGGGGATGGTGGGTCAAGGTTCTATTTCAAGAGGCAGGGGCACTGGAAGCTTGGGATATGTTCAGACATGGATCCCTGGTGGGCGCTTGCACCAGGGTTTCTGCTTAGGGATAAAGTGTCAGCTCAGGTACCTAATCAGGTAATTTGATGCATCATTTGCCTGGAAATATGCCCTGGTGAGGAGCAGAGTGATTGCTATTATGCTGAAGACTACAGGGTAGGGAGGGAGATGGCTCAGACTGCTAATCAAGTATACAGGTGCACTGAATGTCTGTAAAAGTGTCTGAGTATGGAATGAGGGTAGAGACCCTATATTAAGCAGCCACTGCACTCCAGTCTGGGCAACAGAGTGAGACTCCAACTCAAAAATAAAAATAAAAATAAAAATCCCAAAAGTGTGATGGTGGGGCAGCTCAGGTTGCTGATCTAGATGGATAGGGACTCCAGCTGGCTGAGATTTGGTCCCCCAGCAACTGGCAGAGTAGTCACTGATGTCATAAAGATTGTTGTGTTAAGGGCAGGGGTATCTCAGGCAGTTGATCTGGCTAGACGGATGTGTTCAATGCTTAGAAGTGTACCCAGATTTTGGAGCAGAAGAAGCACCATTTCACAGTCAACTCTGACCAGAGGTTTGCGATGGGTCAGCTGCCAATATGGTGGGCATGTACTTTGAATTCCTGGGGAGGTGACAGGGCATGGAACAAGAAGAGCTCCCATCCTTAGCAGGATTTCTATTCAGAATGGTGGGAAGGGGTAGACTTCTGATCCAGGTGAACGGATGCTTTGAATGCCTGGAGATGTAGTTGAGAATGACCATTCTTATGACCATTCCTTACCTCAGCAGTTCATGGATTCCTTTTAAACATTTTTTTTTGGTCTCTGATTTTTAGTAGTTATGTCTGCAGTTTGTTTTCATTCTGCTTGTTATTCCTAAAACTTCTTAAGTATATGTTTGGATGACTTCGTTATTCATAAAATTCTAGGTTTTTATTTTTTGAATTATGTTTTTGTCCCAATCTCTCTTTCTCTCCTTTCTTACTGGAGCTCCAGATAAATCTATCACAATTATCTAATATTTTTCCTATTCTATTTACTATATTTTCATCTTTTTTCTTCTATCTCTTTCTGTTCTTCAATATAAATATTTTTTGTACTGAATTACTTTCAATTTGATCTCTGTGTTTATGTATCAAATATACAGCTACACCCATCTGTTTAATTCCTAATCTTAGTTATTGCATGTTAAATTTTTATTTTTTCTAATTCCTACTTTATTCTTTCATAGACTTTCATGTCTCTGCTAAAATTTTTCATCGTATTACTTGCTACTATTGTTCCCTTTAACACCTATATGTTTGTTTCCTAATGCCTTTAGACAGTAATTTTGTTTATTTTGTTTGAATTTTATAGTTGAATTCTTTGGTAGGTTTAGTTCTAGACATGCAACTCCATCATGAGTACATACATTCTGAACCAATCTTAAAACTGTATAATTCCCAAAGGATTTTTATTACACTTAAAAATTGTATATTGAAAGGTAATTAGGATGAAGTTTTCTCCAAGTTTTAGGATCCCATGTAAGCAAAGCAAAGTCCACTGTAAACAGTAAAATGAAATTAGAGACTATGCCAGTCAGAACAATGAATGACCTCTAGCTGGACATTTTCTACTCTAACCAAATATATTTATTTTCCTTGCTTCTACATAAACCTTACCAAAGTCTTTCTCTTGCCACTTCCAGATTCAGTGTAGAACTGTTTTCAGTCTGGTTCTTCTCGGTTTATGAATTGCTAAAAGCTCAAACTCTTTAAAATTTAAGCCTATCTGAGGTTATATTTTAACATCACATTTTAAAAATAATGAAACAATAAAGACATAAATGGGTGTGTTTGTGTGTGCATGTGTGCGCGTGTGTGCATACATTTGGGTGAGCTCACCACACTGCAAAAGGCAGTATTGCTATATTTCATTTTTCAACTTTGAAAACAGAGATAGAAATTATTTGAAGGTCATGTAATATAAACTGCTTTAAGGTCTAGGCTTGGAACAAGAATGCAAGTCTCTGTATTAATAGGAATTAATGCTGTTGCTTCCTATTAGACAATATCATTTGATCAAACAAGAAAAAAATTTGGCAATTTCAAATTTTTAAAGTAATGTATATTTTTACTGGAGTAGAGAAAGACTAATCCAACAACCGAAGTAGAAATTAATCATACACAATTAAGAGTTTAAAGTTGATAAATAATATATTTTAAACAAATTGTGAATTCTTTAGGATTAATCTGCCTTATAAGATTCTTCTCTTGTACTTCCTGCAACTTATCACATCTTATGTGATGACTATTAATATGCACATATAGCCGGAGTATTAACTACAATTTTCAGTTAGTGACAGTGTTGCAATCCACTGCATCAATTTTCGTGTGGAAAATAAAACAAAGTTTTACGATATCCACATAAATGAACAGTATTCAGTTACCTCGTTTTGTAAAGAAAATGTGGTACTTTACTTAAAACATCAATATTAGCGTTGAGAAAAAATATACATTACTTTAATGTGTTGAAGTCAAAGTTATATTTTTGGAAAGTCTTAAATTCTTAAATACATTTGTAGGTATTTTCAATTTTGTCTGCTGAAATTTCTCCCGAAATATGGATGAACCTTATGTAATAAAACTGTTCCTTTAACCCAAAGAGATATCTAAGCTCTTAATCTTTCACTTCCGGGAAGCAATCATTAGGATCTAAGAATGTCATGCCTAACATGATTGTCCTTGTTTTCCTGGGAGCTTTGGCTACAAAAGAGAATAACATTGTAATTTATGATGGGGGCTTTGAGACCACTGATTAAGCTGGAGATCAAAGGTTCCTACATGGGCAGTATATGACCTAGTACCATTAAATACGCTGGGTTCCAAGAATAGTGTGAGTTTTCCTGGTTGTAATACTATCATAAATCATGGCCAAGAGGAGTTAACATTGTTTGTGACACTATGGAAAGAGGACACCTGAAAGTTCCAAATTTGGACCACATCTGACCTACCCATCTCTTCTTTTGACTGATTATAATCTGTATTCTTTCTCTTTAAACTGTAACTATGAATAGAACAGTTTTCAGTGAGTTCTGTAATTCTAGAATATTATCAAACCCAAAGATGACATGCAATTGGTATCCCAAGTAAAGTTATTCTTGTGTAGACTGAGTTTTCTTAAACTTCATGATTGATAAACTCAGCCCAATCTAATTTATTTATCTATCTAATTTTTTTTTGCTAATAGATTTTAATAAATTTTAGAAGATGATAAAAGAATCATTTTTCCAAAAGGAAATATTTTTTAATCCCAGAAACTTTCTTTGTTGACTATTGTCTGATAATAGTCCCCAAAATCTCCTGCTATGAATCTGGGTCTGACTATTCTTTTTCCTGACCAGGGAATTCCTAAGGTTGTTTTGGATAAACAAAGTTATTTAAGAAGTCTCATTACATAAAATAATATCTGTCTCCTAGAAGTAGTACTTTGCTTCCTTAGGGAAGCAAATCAAAGCACTGACATACAGAAACTCATTAAAATTAACTTAAAAACAGAAGAAAACAAAAAAGAATAAAAAACTTCATTCTAACCTTTTAAATTATATCTCATCAAATGGGAGTATAAGTTCCTTGCTGGACATTTCTCCTAATTCCCACAATGAGCATTGCCTCAAAATATAATGAAGTAATAATATAGCTTAAAAAAAGAAAATGAATATCCATTAGTTCACACTGATACAGATGAATAAAAAAATAAACTGAGAGATGAATTTTTAATATGATAAATGTAGAATGAGGAAATTTTAATAAATTACCATTAGAATAGTAATAATGGCTGCAAGCAATATTCACTGATGAATTGTGAAAGACGGGATAAGTAATTTTAAAAATAAATGAATATTTGCATAACCCAAAATAAAATATTTCCACAAAATATTTACTAATTACTGTGGTTGTTTTAACATAAATCTTTCAAATACTCTGATAATCCTTGCTCCTGATAGTAAAATGTATTTATTCTCACCTTGAATGTGTACTGCACTGAATGATTTATTTCTAATGTCTAGAGCATGGGATGGAAAAATTATAATTTTAATCTGGAGAAACCTGGAAGACAACAAACCTTTATCATGTGATCAAGTTTACCATAACCAGAAACACATCATGTTGATATTATATATCCTCAATACAAGATGATCACTTTGCCTCTATTCTACTTTCCCCTCAGAATCGATAGCCCCAGAGTAATGCTGAAAGCACATCAGACAAATATAAATTAAAAGATTTTACAAAATACCTAATCAGCAGTCTTCAAAAGTATGAAGATTACAATAAGAAAGACATACTGAGAAACTCTGATACTTAAATAGACTGAAGAGGTACAAAAACTAAATGCAACATGGTATCCTGGTTTGGATCCAGGTTAAGAAAAAAAATTTCAGTGAAGAAAGTGGAAAAATGCAAATAAAGTCTAAAATGTATTTAGTAGTATTGTAGCAATGTCAATTTTATAGATTTTAAAATTTTACTATGGTTATTTAAATTTTGAGTTTAGCAGAAACTGACTAAAATATGTATGGAAACTCTTTTTACCATATTTTCTACTTAAAAAAATCTAAAATTATTTCAGAATAAAAAGTTTAAGTCAGTCAACTAGTCAATCTTTCACTATTTTGAGTAGCAGAACAATTTGCAACATCATTCTTCATGGCTTTTCTGCACTTTTTAAAATAGTATAAAGGGTAATATTGGCAATATGTCATTTTATTTTTACTTGTTTTGTTTATCATTAAGTTTGTCTCCTCTAAAGGTAAGTTCCATGACTATAAAAATTCTCTCTGTTTACTTCACTACTTTATTATACATAAAATTCAATAAATATTTGTCAAGTTAAATTATTCGAATTAAGCATTCTGCAATTTAGAAATATGTTCTACATATATCTACCTCAATCTTATTATTTTGTGGTGCAAAAATATTTATTTATACTGTGAAATCTCAGTCAAATTTTAATAATTCACTTCAAAATGCACAAGACAAGTCTATTTGCAATTCTCACAAATGTAATGTCTTCATCAGTGCTGCCTGCTGTAACACATCATACACTGGGTGACTTAAACAAGAAAAATTCATTTTTCAGAGTTCTGGACCTGAGAAGTCCAAAGTCAAGGTGTCAGCAAATTTGATATCTGGAAGGGGTACTCTCTTGTTTGCAGACTGCCATTCTCTTCTTGTTTTTTTAGCATGGCAGGGAGAAGAGAAAGAAAAATCAAGTTCTCTTGTGTCTTTTTATAAGAATCTAATCCATTAAAAGGATGAAGTCCTCATGACTGAATTACCTCCCAAAGTCCAGACCAACACATTGGAGTTTAGGGTTTCAACATAAGTTTTTTGGGGACACAAATATTCAGTCCATAGCACATAGTACTATATATATGTTTAATTTTTGAGGGTATTTATGATAGATATTAGTCTATCCTGGCCAAATCATAATATATTAGTCATGATTACCATTACAGGCAATTTCTACCTATTTCCACAATGCAGTTAAGCATGTTGTTCTTGTTTTAAATAATTGTAATAACCACTTAATAATAAGATATCATGTCAGAGTGCATAGTTGTAAAGAAAACATGAATAATCTTAGATCATGTATCTTTTATAGTAAGACCAGCCTTATTAATAAGAAAATGTAATCACAAAATTTATAGTTTAAAATGCTTATATAAATTATGTCTTATGCTAAGACTTTGATTCATATTTATTCTGAAATTTTATAATCTTCAAATGACAGTCAAATATATGTTTTCTATTAAAGCTCATGAAATTCTATTGTCTATAAAAATATTTTACTTTTCACCCACACTTTCTTAAAATTAATTATGTTTGTTCTTCTTTTGGAGCATTTGATGGATTATGTAACTATGATTTGTGTGTCAGATAGTAAATGTTAACATTTGTAAAATTGTCTCATTCATTAATTTAATAGTAAATCAAATTAATAAAAAGTGACAGAATAAAATAAGAAACAAAATTCAGGAAGTAATATGATTTATTTAAATCAGTGCACTTTTGAAAATTTAACTGATTTTCTTAACAATTTATAGTTCCTTTATATCCAAAATAAGAAGAGACCTAGTTATCACACCCATAAGAAAAAAATTAATAAACTAGGAGTGGCTTTTGCAAATTTTGAATGTGCTGTTTATAATTTTATTTTGCAAACTTAGACAGAAGAATTGCAATAGAGTAGAAGAAAGTTCTGTTTAATTCTTAGCTAAATATCTTTGATGAAAATATTTTATTTTTATGTATTTATTTACTTTTTGTTTTTTTGTGATGGGTTTTGATTTTGCTTTGTTGCCTAGGGAGGTCTCAAACTCCTGGACTCAAGAAATCCTCCTGCCTCAGGATTACAGGCATGATCCACTGCGCCCGGCCTGATAATTATATTTTATATAGCAACAGTACAACTGCTAAATCTAAGAACACTGCCATAATACTATTATCTAAATTATAACTGTTATTAGGATTTTACCAATTTTTCCACCTATATTTTTCTATTGCAAGATACAGTCCAGAATTTTAAACTGTATTTAGTTGTCATGTGTTTTTAATCTCCGTTTTTTTAACAGTTCCTCAGTCTTGGCAACACTGACAAAAAAGTAGTGTTTTGTACTTGATATTGTTTCTCAATGTCTTGTTTCCTTATGATTAAACTAAAGTTATGGTATTTCCAAAAATAATACCATAGAGGTAATATGCCCTTTAGTATGCATCAAACTGAAGGCATTTTATGTTAAGATGTCTTATTTCTGGTGGTGTCAGACCTTGATCATCTAGTAACATCATTAAGCTTTTAATATATCTTATATTTTTATATATAGTGCATATTTCTTATTGTCCAGTTCAAATTATTTTCTAATTTTGAGTTTTACTTCTCTCTGGCTGATGAATTCTTTAGAAATGTAATGCTTAATTTTCAAAGAAATTTTTTCTACTTTTAAAAATTATTTGGTTCTGGTTAATGGTCAAAGGAATAATCTCATAAATAATTACATTTTTTGAAATGTATAAAATTTTTCTTTATGTCTTAGAACATGATTAATATGTTTTGCTGTTCTAGTCTGATTGGGATTTATATCTATGAACGGTTAGTTAAATGAATTTTGTTATCCTATGCATATAGATTTAGGGTCATTATATAATTTTGTTCAGTTAAATGTATTATTATTTTGGCTGACAGTCTTTAGAATGCTTCTTGCTTTAGAGTCTTCTATGAGTGATAGCAATATAACTATACTGTTGTTATTTAGTATTTGCAATGACACACACACAGTTTTTAATAGCTTTCACTATTTTTTCCTTTTTTAAGTGTACAAATCTTAAGTTTATATTTTCACATTCTGAACACACTTGAGTAATAAGCCCCCAGATTAAGATACAGAATATTTCCAGGATTCCATTTACATTAAATGTTATTACAAATTTAGGTGCATTTACAGCTATTTTATTACTATGAATTTCCTATTTGTACAGTTTTATGTTCGTTTTTCCCTCATTTTTTAAGTTATTTTGAATTAATTAGATGTTTTATTATTTCTTATTTAATTAACTTGATATGTATACCTTCTTTTTTACCTTTTTGTAGTTACTGTAGTTTGTACAAAATACATCTTTGACTTCTCACTATCTAATACAAACTGTCCTTTTACCACTTCTCTGTTGTTGCTGCAAATTTAGAACCTTTCAGCTATATTCACCTTGCTCATTTTGTTTTATTATTATTATCCTTTTGCATTCTACATGTAATTGAATCTCTACCAGCCATTACAGTTGATATTCATTTTTGATTACTCATATATGTTCACTTTCTGGATATTTTAATTATATATGCAATTCTTTGTTTCCATCTAGGATGTTTTCTTTCAGACTCCTTAATTTCCTTTAATATATATTATAGTTAAGATTTCTAAGAAACTGATTTGCTCATATTTTGTTTATCCAATGCTTATTTGCAGAACACGTGCAATCGGTCTAAAAATGAGTGTCTCTGGAATAGTAGAGTGATAGGCTTGATGAAGTGTGACAGGAGCCATATTCAAAGAGATAAGAATTGAGACCTGATGAAAGACAACACCATGGAAATTTAAGAAAATCAGTAAACCTCAAGCAGAATAAATACCCCAAAATCTACTGATAGACATATAACAAAACTTATTTTTAAAAAATCTTAAAACAATCAGGGGTTTAAAAACTGCATCTTCAAAGGAAGAGTAATAAGCCAACTTCTCAAGGCAAAGTGTTGAAAACGAAAGATAATAAAATGTTATTTTAAAAGGGCCAAAGGATACAAAGATGTAAATCTTGAAAAAATAAAGATCAAAAGTTTTCACTTTTTTATTATTTTGTTTTCCAGTTTACTAATTTGCTTTTAATATCCACTGTTCTGTTATATCTATACACAAAGTCATTTACTTTAGGCATAGTTTTGCTCTGGAATGCATATTTGATTACCTCTGTGTATTCAAACATTGATTAAAATTTTCATTTTTATGTGTATTTTTAGTTTCCTCTATTTTTTTCTTATCTTTCTTCAAATTTTCAAACTTGTCATTAATTTATTGAGTTAATGTATATGAGTATTTTCAACTGCCTATAATATAACTCTAATAACTAAATATCTTCTAGTTTTGTGGATATTTTGGGGGTCTATTTTAATATTCTTTTAGTATTTAGTCAAATATCTTTTTTATCTCTTGCTATAATTGAGTAAGTAACAAAGCATATGAAAAAGTATAAAGAAACTTTGCATCATTTCTGAAAATCATTTTGTTTTTCCATTGAGGACTTTCTATTTCCACTGGCCAGATGTGGGTTGTAACTGGTCATACTGTTTGGGTAAGAATTGGGATAACCAGCCAGGCTCTGTGGCTCAGCCTGTAATCCCGCGCCTTTGGGAGGCTAAGGTGAGTGGATTGCCTGAGACTGGAGGTTCGAGACCCGCCTGGGCAGCGAAACTTTATCTCTACAATAGATCAAAAACTCAGCCAGGCGTGGTAGTGCATTCCTGTAATTCCGGCTACTTGGAAGGCTGAGGCGGAAGGATCGCTGGAGCCCAGCAGGTCGAGGCTGCGGTGGCCGGAAGTGGCCACTGTAATCCAGTCTGGGCGACAGAGTGAGACTCCAACTCAAAAAAAAAAAAAAAAAAGAATTGGGATAACTTGAAGTTAATCTTCGAGTTTGCGAAGTTTTGGGTTATTTTTGGATCACTGTCACTTTTTGTACCCAACTTGAAGTCAGGTGTCCACCAGAGTTTATTTTTCTTGGCAGCATTTTGCTAGTCCAACCTCAAGAGGCTGTTGAAGACTCTCCCAAACTTTTTACCATCTCAATCCACAGTCACAGTGGTCTGTGTAAATGAATTTGTCTCTCTGGTACTACTTTTTCTTGTTCTCTGGTCCTATAAATTCTGGTTTCTTAGGTGGCTCTTTGATGGCTCAAAGTAATCTAGATAATCTAGTCTGCCATTAAGAGAAGTAGAAATTTCTCTTGTATTTGTATATTGCCAATATTTGGAAAATTGTATTCCCTACAAATAAAATATTGTTCCTAAGTTTTATTCCAAAATGAAAACATGCAATAACTTTTTATAACTATTGCATGTTACACACATACACACATATATATATATATATATGCATTATTATATGGTTTTTATACATGAGAATTCTCCTTTATGTAATAAAAACACTGTTTTCTTGAGTATATATGTTTTAGTATGTTTTAAAATTTTATATCTTTGTGATTTAATCTTTTAGATATTACACTAAATTAACTTGTGATTTTTTTTGAGTTAGAGTCAGACTGGAGTGCAGTGGCCACTCCCGGCCACCTTAGCCTCGACTTGCTGGGCTCCGGCGATCCTTCCACCTCAGTCTTCCAAGTAGCCGTAATTACAGGCACGCGCTACCACGCCCGGCTAGTTTTTGATGTGTTGTAGAGATGAGGTCTCGCCAAGTTGCGGAGGCAGGTCTCGAACCCGCGGGCTCAGGCAATCCACTCACCTCAGCCTCCCAAAGATGCGGGATTACGGGCTGAGCCACCAAGCCCAGCACTAGTATTCTGATTTTTATATGTATGTGTGCATGTAAATATATATGTATTCTTGGTGTCTTTAATCCTCTAATTTGAGAAGATTTAAATAAGAAAATCAGACTGCAAAATATTTTTCAAAAGTTTTTGTAAGCCGGGCTCGGTAGATCAGCCCGTAATCCCGCACCTTTGGGAGGCTGAGGTGAGTGGATTGCCTGAGCCGGTGGCTTCGAGACCCGCCTGGGCAGAGAGACCTCATCTCTACAATTAATCAAAAAATCAGCCAGATGTGGTAGCGCATGCCTGTAATTCCGGCTACTGGGAAGGCTGAGGCGGAAGGATCGACGGAGCCCAGCAAGTCGAGGCTGCGGTGGCTGGGAGCAGCCCCTACACTCCAGTCTGGGCGACCGAATGAGACTCCAACTCAAAAAAAAAAAAAAAGTTTTTGTTTGGGGTTATATCTATTTTTTAACTTACTATATCCCCTCTTTCCATTGTTTAGAAATATTTTCCCCTCCTTTTTAGTCTTTTCTTCTTCCTTGTGATATTTGTTTTATTGTTGGTGTTGATTAATAATAATAAATGAAGAAAATATTTTTTAACATTGCAAAGTAAAATCTAAACAATATCTATATTCCCCTTAGAAATGATCTATTAGTGTTAAACAGATAACATTATTTCTCATTGGTTTACAATTACCATTTGCCTCTCTATTTTGAATGCATATTTTACATCAAAAAATCCTTTAAAAGAGTATCATATTATATTTGTCGTTTACTCATTAAACAGCCTAAATTTCTTAATTTTTTTGAACCTCAATTATTTAAAATTTATAATGGGATGGTGCTAATAAAAGATTCTTAATGTCAGTTAAATTCTGAAATTAGTGTTTTCATTTGAGTCAAATACTATATATAAAGCTTGTAAGATATAATTACATTTATTTATTTATTTATTTACCTTTTTAATTAAAAATGAACTTTTTTTTATTATTAATCAATATTTTTTATTATGGTTTTGTGGGGTACACTTAAGGGTTAGGTGTACAATTACATTTCATTCAGGCACCCTGTTGATGAGAGGTGTTTTTCCATCCCCAGACAGATATTTGCGACTGTTAATCCCATCCCTCTCCCCCCCATAGATTCCCAGTACCGGCAGTCATTTTCTTATAGTATTACATTGGATGTTCAAGGTCCATTATATGTGAGAACATGTGATACTCGGATCTTTGTTTCTGTGAGAGGTCACTCAGTATTATAGACTCTAGTTCCATCCAGGTTGCTGCGAAATTCATGATTTTGTTCTTTTTTATGACTGTGTCGTATTCCATTGTGTATATTGTATCACATTTTTTTAATCCAGTCTTCTTTTGATGGGGAGCATGGTTGTTTCCAGGTTCTTGCTATTGTGAACAACTCTGCAATAAACATACGTGTGCAGGTATCTTTTTTATAGAGTGATATTGTTCTTCAGGGTATATTCCCAGTAGGGGGATTGCGGGATCATATGGAAGGTTGATTTTTAGAGCTTTTAGGAATTGCCACACTGCTTTCCACAGAGGTTGCACTCGTTTACACTCCCACCAACTGTGTAGAGGTGTTCCCTTTTTGCCACACCCTCTCCAGCAGCTGTTATCTTTTGAGTTGTTGATAATTGCTATCCTGACTGAAGTTAGGTGGTATCTCAGTGTGGTTTTGATTTGCATCTCCCTGATGATTAGTGAGGTTGAGCATTTCTTCATGTGTTTGTTGGCTGCTCGGATGTCTTCTTTTGTGAAGTGTCTGTTCATATCTTTTGCCCATTTTATAATGGGGTTGTTTGTTTTCTTCTTTTCAGTACATTTCAGTTCCTTGTAGATCCAGGATGTTAAGCCTTTGCCAGACCTAGAGTTGGCAAATACTTTTTCCCAGTCTGTAAGCTGTCTCCCTGCTCTCTTGATGGTTTCTTTGGCTTTGCAGAAGCTTGTCAGTTTAATAAGGTCCCACTTGTCTATCTTCTCTCTTATGACCTGTGGGTTTCGGGTTTTGTACAGGAATTGAATGCCAGTTCTGATTGCCATGAGGGTATTTTCTTCCTTTTCTAAGGTTCTTATGGATTGAGGTTTTACATTTAGATCTCTGATCCATTTGGAGTTAACCTTTGTGCAATGGGGATATATAGGGGTCCTGTTTCAATCTTCTACATGTGGTCAGCCAGTTTTCCCAGCACCATTTACTGAATAGGTTCTCCTCTCCCCATTGGTAGGTGGTGGGGGCTTTGTCGAAGATGAGTTGGTTGAGAAATTGAGGTTTTGCTTCTGGAATCTCAATTCTATTCCATTGATCTATATGCCTGTTCCTGTACCAATACCAAGCTGTTTTGATGATTGTAGCTTTATAGTAAAGTTTGAAGTCTGGTATTGTGATACCACCTGCTTTGCTTTTTTTGCTGAGGATTGTTCTGGCTATTCTTGGACGTTTGTGTTTCCATATGAATTCCTGTGTTGTTTTTTCTAGGTCTGAGAAGAATGTTGTTGGTAATTTAATGGGTATTGCATTGAATTTGTAGATTGCTTTAGGTAAGATGGACATCTTCACAATGTTGATTCTTCCAATCCATGAGCATGGGATATTTTTCCACTTGTTCGTGTTGGCTTTGATTTCTTTGAGCAGTGTTTTGTAATTTTCATTGTAAAGGTCTTTCACGTTTCTGGTTAGGAAGATGCCAAGGTATTTTTTTTTTTTTTTGGTGGCTATTGTGAATGGAATTGTGTTTTTATTTGGGTTTCTGTTTGTTTATTATTGGTGTAGAGAAATGCGATTGTCTTTTGTACATTTATTTTGTATCCTGAGACTTTGCCAAAGGCCTTTATCAATGTAAGGAGGCTTTTGACAGATTCTCTTGGGTTTTCAAGGTACATAATCATATCATCTGCATAGAGAGATAACTTGACTTCCTCTTTTCCTATTTGAATACTCTGATTGCCTCCTCTTCTCTGATTGCTCTAGCCAGGACTTCCAATACTATGTTGAACAGGAGGGGTGAGAATGGGCATCCTTGTCTAGTTCCAGTTTTCAGGGGAATTGGTTCCAATTTTTGTCCATTTAGGAGGATGCTGGCTGTGGGTTTCTCGTAGATGGCTTTTACTATTTTGAGGTATGTTCCCCGTATGCCTAGATGTTCAAGGGTTTTTATTAAGAAGGGGTGCTGGATTTTATCAAAAGTTTTTTCTGCATCTAATGATATAATCATGTGGTTTTTGTTTTGACATCTGTTGATGTATTTAATTACATTTATGGTTTTACGAATGTTGAACCAGCCTTGCATTCCAGGAATGAAACTTACTTGGTCATGGTGGATGATTTTTGAGATGTATTGCTGAATTCAGTTTGCTAGGATCTTGTTGAGAATTTTAGCATCTATGTTCATCAAAGATATTGACCTGTAGTTCTCTTTCTTTGTTGGATCTTTACCTGGCTTGGGTATCAATGTGATGTTGGCTTCGTAAAATGATTTGGGGAGAGTTCCATCTTTTTCAATCACCTGGAATACCTTCAGTAGGATTGGTATCAGCTCCTCCTTGAATGTCTTGTAGAATTCTGCTGGAAACCCATCTGGACCATGGGGTTTTTTTGTAGGAAGTTTTCTTATTATGTAGTCGAATTCCTTGATTGTTATTGGTCTATTTAGGGTCTCAATTTCTTCTTGTTCCAACCTAGGTAGGTTGTGTGATGTCAGAAAGTCCTCCATTTCCTTAAGGTTTTCAAGTTTGTTTCCATACAAGTGTACGTAGTAGTCTCTAATGATCTTTTGTATTTTTTCAGGGTCAGATGTGACTTCATCTTTTGTGTTTCTGATTGTGCTTATTTGGTTTTTTTCTCATTTTTTTCTTGGTCAATCTAGCTAGGGGACCATCGATCTTGTTCATCCTTTCGAAGAACCTGCTTTTTGTTTCATTAATTTTTTGTATTATCTTTTTGTCTTCTATGTCCTGGATTTGGGCTTTTATTTTGGTGATCTGGATTCTTCTGCTGAAATTAGGGTGTTTGTGGTCTTGCTTTTCTAGCTTCTTTGGGTGGCTTGTTAGGTTGTGAATTTCTGTTCCTTTCATTTTCTTCATGTGTGTTTGGAGGGATATAAATTCCCCTCTTACTACAGCTTTCAGGGCATCCCAGAGATTTTGGTAAGATGTTTCTTCATTTTCATTTGTTTCCAGGTATCTTTTGATCCTGTTTTGATTTCATCATTGACCCAGAAGTTGTTTAGCATCATGCTGTTTAGTGTCCATGTCTTTGTGGGTTTTGGGGGGACCTTGTTGGTGTCAATGTTTATTTTTATTCCACTGTGGTGCTTGGTATAATTTCGGTCCTTTTAAATTTGCTTATGCTTGATTTATGGCCGAGTATGTGGTCAATCTTAGAATATGTTCCATGTGGTGATGAGTAGAATGTGTTTTCTGTGGTCTTTGGATGGAGTGTTTCTGTAGGTATCAATTAAGTCCATTTGGTCCAAAGTAATATTGAGGTTCCGGATCTCCTTGCTGATTTTTTGTCCTGATGATCTGTCTAGGGTTATGAGTGGGGTATTAAAGTCCCCAGTTATGATAGTGTTAGAGTCGATATCTTTCTTTAGTTTTCCAAGAAGTTGATTTATGAAAGTTGGCACACCTATGTTGGGTGCATGTATGTTTAGGATAGATATTTCTTGTTGATGGATTGAGCCTTTTATCATTATGTAGTGGCCTTCTGTATCTTTTTTGATTTTTAATAGCTGAAGGGTATTTTGTCTGAAATTAAGATCGCTACTCCTCCTTTCTTTTGCATTCCATTCGCCTGAAAGTTTGTTTCCCATCCTCTTACTTTGAGTTTATTGGTGTCCTTTCTAGTGAGGTGAGTCTCTTGAAGGCAATAGATTGTTGCCTGATGATATTTTATCCATTTTGCCATTCTATGTCTTTTCAGTGATGCATTTAGTCCGTTCACATTTAGGCTAATAATTGAACTGCAAGAGTTGATCCCTATCATAAGGTTCTTACAGAGTTGTTCCTGTTTGTTTGTTGTCTTTCTTTGGGTTTGGAGTTGATTCATGTGTGTTTTTAATCTTTTGCCTGTACTCTTGTGAAGAATGCTGTTGTTCTTTTTTCTTTTTCTTCTGTGTTCAATACTTTCTTAAGTGTTTCTTATAGAGGTGGTCTGGTGGCAGCATAGGTTCTTAGGGATTGGATATCTGGAAAAGATTTCAATTCTCCCTCACTAATGAAGCTTAGTTTTGCTGGGTAGGTTATTCTTGGTTGAAATTGTTTCTCTTTAGAACTTTGAAGATAGAGCTCCAGGCTCTCCTAGCCTAAAGGGGTTCTGTAGATAAATCTGCTGCTATTCTAATTGGTTTTCCCTGGTAGGTAGTCTGGCCTTTTTCTCTTGCTGCCTTTAGGATTTTTCCTTTTATAGCTACTTTGTTTAGGTGAATTATTATGTGTCTGGGAGTTGGTCTTCTCATTTGTTGTCTTGCAGGGGTTCTCTGAATCTCTTGTGTTTGAATTTTTTCATCCTTAATGAGATGAGGGAAGTTTTCTTGAATGATTTCATGAAATGTTTGTTCCAGTGTGGCTTCTGTTTCTCTCTCTGCCTCAGGAAGCCCAATTACTCTTAGGTTTGGTCTCTTGAAGTGATCATTCATCTCTTGCAGGTTTTGTTCTGTCTTTTTGAGCTTCTTTTCTATATTTTTGACAGTTTGGGTTAGTTCTGTGTTTTGGTCTTCGAGCTCTGAGATTCTTTCTTCTGCTTGGCTGATTCTGCTTTCCATGCTTATTAGTCTGTTGTTCAATTCCATCACAGTATTCTTTACTGCTGTCATTTCTGACATCAGCTCCTTCCTATTTTCCTCTTGTCTCTCCTCAATTTTTTAAATTATCTCCATTAATGTCTTGATGTCTGGGTTTGTTGCATGTAGCCAGTCATTCTGGGGGTTCTTCATTGTTTGTGTTCCAGAATCTGTTTTCTCAGTGTCTGATTCCCCAGGGGTCTGTGTGAGACCTATATTCTTCTTTTGGTTTTTTTCATTTGTGTGGTTTTTCCCCCTCCCTACTTTTTCCTTCCCTCCATGTCACCGTCTTTTTTAATTCTGTTATTCAGGGGTAAAGGGATTGGTTTTACTTCTGTTTGTTCAATCTCCTATTCTTTATGCATGTCCTCTTACTTTGTTCAATTCTGGAGTTGCACTGTAGGTTGGAGGTGGTCCTTTTTGCAGTTTTGAGATTTACTTAAGGGGAGAGCTGTGATTCAAAATCTGTCTGCAGGTCCTGGTATTCGCTGACAGGTGTGTGGATAATGTGGAACCCACTTCCCACTGCCCTGGAGTCTGTCTGTGCAGTGGGGCTGTAGGTTTACTCCCTGAAATAAAATGTGGTTAGCAGAGGGGAGAGAATGGAGCAGATAATAGGTTGAAGAGGGGAGTGGAGAGATAGAGGAGTAAGGGGGAAACAAACGAGTGTGCCAACAAATAGAGAGAGAGGCCTATACTGAAACAGATAAAAACAATAGACCACAGCTACAGACGAACCAACTCTCATACAAAAAATAAAAAATAAAAATAAAACATACAGTGAAGCTAACATACAAGCTAACCAACCACCTTGTTAGTGTGCTGTTCCTCTATACAAAGAAATAGTTTACAGAGAGAAGAAAAGAGAAGAAAAGGAAAAGGAAAAAAGAAAAACGGGAACAATACAGTCAGAATAGAATTAAATCATTAAACTAATAGAATCAATGAAGCACACTTTGAGACATTTCCTTTAATTCCAATGTCCTTTCAGGTCTGATTTCTAGTTTTCTTTTCAAGCTGGTAAATTAGTTTGCAGTTAGGGTCAGTTGCCCCGATCTGCTGTGAAGGACAGTTCAGATTACCCTCCGTTGAGCACTCTGGTCTATGTCTTTATCAAGCTTGTTTCTCCAGTTTCGGTGTTGTTATCTTGAATCACCAGCAGGTGGTGCTATCTCAGCTGCTCGCCCCGGAGGGGGTGGGGCCGGACAGGAACAAGATGGCTGCCTGCCTCAGAGCAGGCAACAGGAGCCTTACGGCTGGTGGGCAGGACAGCTCAGTCTCAAGAGAGGTGGCAGCAATCCCAGCAGATCTTCCCTGAAGGGTTTGATGTGGATCGCCTCGGGCCCAGGTGGTGTGATGTGCTATGGCCGTCACAGAGGTTGTGGCAGCAGCGGTGGCAGCAGTGGCAGCAGGGGGAGGGGCTGCAGTGGCGGCAGCACCGTTTGCGCCGTAGTGACTGTCCAGTCCATTGCGATGTCCCAGCAGTGGCAATGGCCGAGCTCCATATGAAGAGCAGGCTGCGATGTTGGGGTCCACAGCCCCCCAGGGCGAGAGTCAGAGACCCAATGCAGATCTCCTTTGCAGAGGGCTTCAGAGACTGGGTTGCCCCATTGCCATCTTGCCGCTTCTCACATTTATTTTTTTTCCAGTGCTATAAGCAAGATGATTCCTGTGACTTGCTTGTTATGTATACAGCATAGAAAACAATCATGCCAAAGCAATAGTAAAATTAAATTAGGTGTGTGTGTATGTGTGTATACATCAACTAAAGACAGTACATCTGTTTAAACATAGTATTAAACAAAACATTAAAGCCAATGAGTTGTTTATCTTAGTATTCCTGTCCTTCATTATGGTGCCATATTTCAGAAGCCAGTGACATTTATTTAGTATTTTGTAATCACAAACAACTCTGAGCATCTTCCTGCTTAGAATACTTCTATGGCTTAATGAAATAAAGATAGGCAAGTAACATGATAATAGATTTCAATAGTCTGGTCATTATTCTGTGTTTTTCTGTATTAAAGCAATTTATGCTACTTATATCTTACTTTTTTATTTTTTTAGGTTGCAGTCCTACTCTGTTGCCCAGACTGGAGTGCAGTGGCTGCTCCTGGCCACCGCAACCTCGACCTGCTGGGCTCCGGCCATCCTTCCGCCTCAGCCTTCCAAGTAGCTGGAACTACATGCACACACTCCCATGCCCGGCTAATTTTTTTTTTTTTTAATTGTAGAAATTAGCTCTTGCGAAGTGCCCCAGGCAGGTCTCGAACCCGTGGGCTCAGACAATCCATTCACCTCAGCCTCCCAAGACACGGGATTACAGGCTGAGCCACCGAGCCCGGCTACTTATATTTTAAATATGAAAATGTCTAGTTGTCCAAACTAAATATTAGTAGGACGTAAGAAAATAGAGGCGTTGCCTGTAGCTATGTAGGTTACTGTTGGAGAAATGGAATACAAAGCATTGAGCAACTAATATTTTCTCTGTTCTTGCACAGTATTTGTTCTTACTGAAGCCTTTGTCTGGATTACCATGATTTATGAGGGTGTATTTCCAATAGTACCTAGCAAAATATCAGTTGAAATCAGTTTCAATTGTTGCATGTGAGAAATGAACTCATCTGTCCAAAACCAAAGGATGGACACAGAGACGTGGAGTGCAGCAGAAGCAAAACTTTAATGATGGCTGAGGCAGAAGGATTTCCAGAGCCCAGCAGGTCGAGGCTGCGGTGGCCGTGAGCGGCCACTGCACTCCAGTCTGGGTGACAGAGTGAGACTCCAGCTCAAAAAAAAAAAAAAAACTTTAATGACGGTCTTACAAGATCAATTGTCTGGTGATCAGGCACCTCAGAAGCCATTACAGCTAGCATATTTGTACCCTAAAACAAAAGCCCCTTCCCTGTTGTCCGATAGGCTGAATACTCCAGAGGTTACATCACTTTCCTGGACATCGCCTACATGACACACATTGATTGATGACAATTAGTTTATTTGCATGTCCTATTTGTTGACTGGTTTATAGAGTTGTTATAAAATCTTGCTATTTGCTGATTGGTTTATAGAATGGCTACAAATCACTTCATTTACATGTCCTATTTGCTGATTGGTTTACAGGATTTTATTTTTTTGCTTCCCTCCAAAATTTGAACATGAAAGCCCACCTAAGAGAAAGCCCATGAAAAAGAGAACAAAAAACAGGAAGTGACTCAGCAAAGGCATTTAAACATGGCTCAGGCCATTTTGAAAACAAAACATTCTATTTCTTACATGTACAAAGGTTATTTCTAAAGTTCTGAGTTTCTCATTGAGATTCTTTGAGGTATTACTGAGACAGGAGATAGCTAGAGAAAGGCTAGGCAGACAGAGAGGCAGCTCCTCTGGTGACAATGTAGTGAACTCTGGCAGGCTTCTCAGGCTCAGCATTGGTAAACAAGCTCCCTGCTTGCCTCTCAAGCTAGAGCTTAGATACTTACTGCTGGGATTGAAAAGCAACCCATCAGAACAGCAACAGCTCATAGCTAGTGTTAGCCAATAGGCTTGGACTTGGGGCTATATAAGCACCAGGTTTTCCACCCCAGATGGGCAACCCCTTCAGGCCACCTCCTGCCATGGAAGCTTTTCTGTCCTCAGTAAATCCTGCTTTCTCACTTTCTGGCTGTCCATATCCCTCATTCTTCCTGAAGAGCTGCAACCTGAAGAGCTGCAGAAGATCATCGGAGTTGAAAAGCCATGCACCCCAGAGGCTGGCTTGCCAGCTGACAGAGCCAGCTGAAACAGGAGAGCTGCCAGAGGAAGGTGAGACTCCAAAGCTGAGGTACACAGGGAGTTAAGGTTGCCAGTCCAGCACACCAGCATCACTCTCAGGGCTTGGCTTGCCAGCCCATTAGAGCCAAAAACCTGGGGGCTAGGCTTGCCAGTCCCCCCCCACCAATCACAACACTCTGGGTTTGGCTTGCCAGCTCATTACAGCTGACACTTGTGGGTCTAGGGCTTTACCAGCCCCCTGACGAACCTTTCTGGGATTTGGCTGGCTGACTCATTTAACTGACACACTCGAAAGCCAGGCTGACCTGAAAAATTCACATCATTCCAGATGTGATCTATATATTGGGTACTGGGCATCTAATTGACTATTGGTATTTTCCTATATTAAATGCAAAGTAAATACAACATTCACACCACTATTTCTTATACAGTGTGTTAAACTCTAAAATAAATTTTAACATTCGGGGCCAAATAATATAGAGAAAATAATAACAAGTATATGATTTTTGTAAAACACAATTGATAAATACACCTACTTAGATGCATGAGTTTTAATACATTTGTTAAGCTTAAATCACATTTCTTAAATAACACTTGTTTGTGGAAGAGTGCTTAAAAATGTTAATACATTTTAATTACAGCTAGCTTCAGTAAAATAAAAGACAACAGACCTATAAAGATGAACTTACAAATTTAAACATAAATATTTCCTCCCATTGAACTCCAAGTTTTCTTGTGTAATGTGCATAGAAAACCTGTTATACTCATTACTTTATATCCTACTATCAGCATTTTGTAGTAAAAAAATATATATCTGAAGTAAAATGAGCAATCTTATATTTTAGTTAAACCACCCAGATGTTCTCTCTTATTATAATTTGCCCTGGGTAATAGGAAAAAACAGGTGGTTGATTGTATGCTGGCAAAATATATATATATATTTTAAATTTGTAGATTATCTCAAGTCAGCTAGTTTTCTAAGAGTCACATGACTCTTCCAACAATAATGTATTTCTTTCTAGACTGCTTAATTCTGCCAAATTCTATTTTAGCCTATTTTATATCTGAGTCTTTGCCACAAACACAAACTATTTTATGGTCAGTATGTTAAAACTGTAATTTAAAAACAATCTGTTTGCATCTATTTTAACTCAGAATATACTCTGCATTCCTTGCTGAATTGCCAACTCTTTTGTTTAAACTCACTGCTCAAAACTTTGAAAACTTCACATTCTTCCTATAAAATGTAAATATATATTTAAGTATTTGTTATTCCTTTCTCTATGCATCTTAAGGAAACTTCATCGTATCTAGAAAAAAATTAACAAAAAATTAAAATAAATTCTTACTTTTAAACACAGATATGTCTTTTCACTCTATATAGTAAACATATTCTTAGATGTTTAGTACTTCCTAGACTGCAGAACAATCAGAGAAAACAAAGTCAAGCATTAAGTTTTTTGTAAACAGAGATTAAATGTTGGAAAGTCTGAAGCAGCTGCAATTTTAGGGCAAAGTAATAGAGTGCATGATAAAGGCAGAGCTCTACAAATCTTCATATGAAGTCATTTACCATATCTGAGACTAAACATTAGTTGAATTCCTTTGAGACCAGTAAATATATAGAAGATCTGTATGTTAAGCAATTCTGAAAAATCACACAGAGTTCAGACATATTTAAGTTTTAATCTGACAGAGTAAAGACATTTTTTGACATTCAGTAAAGATACGAAGCAAGATCAACATAGTATTGGTAGTGCTAAATGGGCCTTTGTATATAGATTAATATTGATTTTTTCCCCCAGAAAAATAAGCCTTAAGGTATTAAGTTAAAATAGCTTAATGTCATGCCAAAATATACATCAAAATTTTAAAAACAGAACATAAGCAGAAACTCAAAATTTGTCAATGTCCATTATTCAGTTCAGAAAAATACTAGCTGGGCTCGGTGGCTCAGCCTGTAATCCCGTGCCTTTGGGAGGCTGAGGTGAGTGAATTGCCTGAGCCCGCGAGTTCGAGACCTGCCTGAGCAACTTGGCGAGACCTCATCTCTACAATAAATCAAATCAGCTGGGCGTGGTAGCGCATGCCTGTAATTCCAGCTACTTGGAAGGCTGAGGCGGAAGGATCGCTGGAGCCCAGCAGGTCAAGGCTGCGGTGTCCGGGAGTGGCCACTGCACTCCAGTCTGGCGACAAAGAGAGACTCCAACTAAAAAAAAAAAAAAAAAAGAAAGAAAGAAAAGAAAAAGAAAAAATACTAGATATATTTTTAAAATCAGGAAAATATTATCCAAACTAAGGAAAACTATTAAACATTAGAAGATCTTGAAGTGACAGTGCTGCTGGAAGCAACAAAGATTTTAAATGGTTATCATAAATATGTTGAAATATTTAAAGAAAAAACATAGAAAAAAATTTGAAAGAATAGTATAATTGTTAAGAGAAAGAAATGAAAATTTTAGAAAGGAAAAAATGCAAATTACATGAAAAAAATGCTAAATGGTCTAAACAGCACAGTGAACACTAGAAAATAAAGGAAAATATAAAGACATAGCTATACAAAACATTCTAACATGAAGTTTTTGATACAGCAGACTCAGTTGCAGTAAGCAGCATTCCAAGCATTCAATGCCCACACATACTTACTACTCTGTAAAGTGCATTTTTATCATTGTTAAACATTTCTATCATTGTTGAAATTCTTATTGATAAATGCTGATCTGAAGTACAGCAACAAAATGCCCAAAAATCAATCAGTAAATAAATACATAAATAAATAAAGTCAGTATCAATGTCTCATGAAATTAAGTACTGTAATATACTGTAATAAAAAATTCTAACATGCATGTAATGAGGAAAAAAAACTGAAAATAAGATCAATATTCTAAATGTGTATAGTATAATTCAGAGGTCTAAAACAAGACGCAAAATTCAAGCATGATAATTTAGAGAATATCTTTACCAAAAGGCATACATCTAAATTGATGAAAAGCAATGTAAAAAAAGAAAAATGTAAAAAAAATTTAGTTTTAAAAATTACCTACCAAAATTGGAGGTATGGAAAAGAAAATCAATTCCTTCATCAAAAGGAATGCTCAGCAGAACACAATGAAACGATATGTTTAACAATTCTTTAACAAGCTGATTACAAGTTAGGGGAAGGTGTTAAGGAAGTGCTGCCAAATTAGAATTCCATACCCAGATAAAAATATTCCAGAAACAGTAACAAATAACAAAATATGGTTTATCTTCCAGAAACAATAGCAAAATAAACAACAAAATTAGACAGGCAATACTGGAGAGAATCTTTAATTAGTAAACAAATATGCCACAAAAAAATTTAAAAATAACTTTTTCAGGCAAAGGTAAAATAACAATGTATGAAACATGAGAAGCACAAAAATAAACAAAAAACAATGTGAGATCACCAGAAATGATAAACCTATAGGTTAGTATGAAGTCTTTATTTTATCTTTGTAAAATTACCCTATGAAATAATCACAGAAAGCAAAGGTAAAAAGTTTCCCTTGTAGTGTTTTTAACATAGTTACAAGTAAAATGTGTAGAAATTTTAACAGAAGAAAATAGTATATTGATGTAAGGTTTTTAAAGTGGCATAATATTATTGTAATGTAAGGTGTTATAAGTTAAAATTTTTATTTTATATGCTAGAATAACTGCTGAAAGTATAAAATAAAGTGGTGTAAGAGAAAATACTCAACTGAATCTAAAGAAGTCAGGAAAGTAAAATAAAATGATGGAAAACGAACAGGTCAAAAAGAAAACAAATCACAAAATGTAGACTTAAATCTAAATATATAAATAATTACACTAAATATAAAATGTTGTAGTGCTCCAAGCAAAAAACAGAGATTATGAGGCTGCATACAATTTTTTTTCTATAAAACTTCTATGTGTTTGTTGACACAAATTAAATGTGTTGAAATTGGTATATGATTATTATCCAGTGCTGATGGTTCTTAGGATTTTATTATGTAACTTTTCACATATTTTTTCTAAGTTTATTTCTACTCATTATATATTAAACAACATATAGACATATTTAAACAGCATAAGTGAGATAAAAATAAACAAGATTTTATAAACATTTGTGTTAATTAGATTCATAAGAATGATTATAGTGAATTTACACATTCATTTCTTTAATTTAAAATTTAAAAATGAATGACAGACACAATGCCCGCCTATTACAATTTGAAATGTTTATTAAACCAGCTTCTTATTGTGAAATTTGGTATCTAATAGATTTAAACACTTACCTTGACTTTCCAATAAGAACTCTACTTAACAGAAATCTAATAACTCCATTTGATAAGCTAAAAACATTAATTTAGAGAATAACACTATTAACAATGTAAAATGATATACAGTATGGAATTAAAAAGCTAACTTTACATATGACATGAAATTCTTTCCTAAGAAATTAGTAATTTATGTTAAATACAGTTGTATAACTAAAAGTGAATTGGACTTTCCCACAGGGTTAAAATAAGATCAGGCACTTAATTTTCTAATCATAATTGTGGGAAAATGTAACTATTTAAAGCAGTATCAGACTGTCAAGACACTCAACTAGTGGTGAAGTGAAAGATACTACCCAAATATAGTATCTTGCTGATAATTTTTACATCAATTTTCAAGCATCTACTATGGAGTAAGACAGAATCTCTTGATATTTTGGAATTTTTCAGGAACCTGAACAATTTTCAGATTTTCTTTTTCTAATAATTGGCTTATGTACCAATTACTGGAATTACCTTCCCAATTATTGCAATAATATAAATCATGAAATGTGATTAAGATAATTTGGAAGACACAAACTCTGACCTATATATAGAAGTTACTTTATTGCTTTCATTTATCATCCGTTTTGGGATTAAACTCTGAACAATTGACGCAGATTTTTCAGATTAGCCTGGGCTTCAGGAGTGTCAGCTCAGTGGGTTGGGCAACCAAGTCCCAGAGAGGGTCATCAAGGGACTGGTAAGCCTAGCCCTGGAAGATTTAGCTCTAATGGGCTAGCAAGCCAAGCCCTGAGAGTGTTGCTGGTTCAGTGGGCCGGCAAGCCTATCCCCCTGTGTGTCTCAGCTTCAGAATCTTGCCTTCTTCCAGCAGCTATCCTGGCTCAGACAGTACTGTCGGCTGGCAAGCAGCCTCTGGGGTGCACAGCTTTTCGGCTCCAAGGATCTTCTGCAGCTATTCACATTGCCACTCTTCATGTTGCAGCTCTTCATGTTGTAGCTCTTCAGGGCCAAGGTTCTTGTCTCATGCCCAGGAAGAATGAAGGACATGGACAGCCAGAAAGTGAGAAAGTAGGATTTATTGAGGATAGATTAGCTCCCAAAGTAGGAGGGGAACCGAAGGGGTTACCCATCTGGAACTGAAAACCTGGTGCTTATATAGCCCTAAATCCAAGTGGATTGGTTAGCTAGCACTAGCTGTGAGCTGTAGTTGTTCTGATTGGTTAGTATTAAGGTAGGAACCTAATGGTGAGCTGGTTGGTTGCTTTTCAATCCCAGCAATGAGTACCTAAGTTCTAACTTGAGAGGCTCACAGGGAGCTTGTTTACCAATGATGAACCTGAGAAACTTACCAGTTAACTATATTGTTACCGGAGGAAGCGCTTGTCTGCCTAGACTTTTTCTGGCTATTTTCTGTCTCACAATTTAAATTGAGAAAAAAGGCAAACAGGTAGATTAAATTACCTTATAATTAATACACAAATATAATTACAGCAATACTTCTAAAGGGCTATTGTAGCATAATATCAATTAGCTTTTATGTATTTTAAAAAATATTTTCTAGAATTTGGATTTGAGCAGGTGCTCTAAGACTATCTCAGTTAGGCTGAGCTCATTTGCTCAGTCTATAATCCCAGTAGTTTGGGAGGCTGAGGCAAGTGGATTTCCTGAGCTTGTGGGTTTGAGACCAGCCTGGGCAACTTGGTGGGCTCTAGTCTCTGTAATAAACCAAAAATCTTGCTGGGCATGGTAGTGCACACCTGTAGTTCGGCTATGTGGAAGACTGAGGTGGAAGGATTGTTGGAGTCCAGCAGATAAACCCTGAGGGGGTCGTAAGTGTGCCACTTCACTCCAGTCTGAGCAACAGAGTGAGACCCCAACTTATATATATATCTAACATATATATCTAACATATATATCTAACATATACCTCTAACATATATATCTAACATATATATCTAACATATATTATATATAACATATATATTATATATAACATATATAATATATAACATACATAACATATATATTATATATAACATGTATATTTATATAACATGTATATTATATATAACATATATATATTGAGTACATAGATTTTGCACATGTGTTATTATCTGTGTATATGTTTTCAATTTGTATAAATAGAATGAAAGACCTCACTATTTTTTTCTCATCTCTATTTAAAGATTAATCCCGGTAATTCCATGCCCATGCTTCAATCACCAACAGTATTTTATAGCATTTATATATTTCTTGCACATGGGCAACTGAGTAGCCTCCAACTTTAGCAAACACAAAAATGCCACAATAAGCATTTACTGTTAATTTTTTTCTGCATTTATTAATATTATTCTAAATGCATATAGGTTTCTGAACCAGAGCATAATTATTTTTGGCAAATAATAGACATGTGGTTCTCCTGTTCCCAAGTTCTTACCCGTGTGACAACATGATGAGAGTCAAATGTCACCCTACACACAATGAGGTCCTTATTTTAGGTAAGGGGCCCACAAGTACAAATTTTCTTTGTATATATGGAGGAAAGAGGTGGCTGTCATTTACTTGACTTCTGAAGAAGTCTCTTTGGAATAGTATTGGGAAATTATTCTGGATTCTTACTCTCACTTGTTCTTATATAAATAAACATCTAGGATGGAGAGAGAAGACCTGCTTCTCTGGGTTTACAACCAGAGACTTCATCCTTTTTAAATGTAAGCATATGTTAAAATAGTCTTCTAAATCCCCTCAGAATACTCAGGATTATTTAGCCATCTATAGATTTAGCCCAGGTCTGTATACTGAAATTGAACTGTTTTGCTCATGGGGAGACAGGTGATGGTTTATTATCATATGGATGGGCACAATTAAACAGCTATTGGGAAGACAGATGACTATAGATCTACTTCTCTTGGTATGTAAAAAGTAAAACATTTCTGAAGAAATGAAAGCACAACTTTTTTATCTTCATAATACATGAGTCTCTGAGGACTCAGTAAGCTGATACATTTAGGAAAGATTCCTTTGTGTGTGTGTGTGTGTGTGAGTGTGTGTGTGTGTGTATACATACACTAAAATTGCAGCACTAGCATACACTGTTTCTGTATCTCAACATCCATGGAAATCATTATCATAACCAGCTTTGTAATGTTTACCTATTAAATGTCACAATCTTTGATATTTTAGTGTTTTATTTATCATATAAATAAGTCTGAGCATCTTTTCTTATTCTTGTTAGTCTTTTGAATTTTCTTGTTAAATTATTTTCCTATTTGTCTTTCAGGTCCCCTCTATGCATTGTCTATTAATTTTATATTGCCTTTTAATTAATTGTAGTCATATTATCATATTATTTTGTTCTCCTAAATAAACATACTTTTTAAAAAAGGCATTATTATCCACAAAATTATTCTTTACAGTAATTATCATACCTTTTTTGTATACATTTGTGGAGTATAATGTGGTTTTGTGATACTGTGCATAGTGGCAAAGTATGGGCTTTTAGTGTAACCTTAACCCAAACAATGTACATTGCACCCATTAATTTCTTATCCTTCGCCCTTCCCCTTTGCTATATCCATGCATACACATTGTTTTGCTCCCATTTTTTAAGTGAAAACGTATTTGACTTTCCATTTCTGAGTTATTTTACTTAAGATAATGGTCACAAGTTGCGCCTATGTTGCTGCAAAAAAACATGGCTGTCATGATTTGAACACAATTTCTTTTTTTTTTTATGTTGGAGTAATATTCCGGTGTGTGTATGTGTGTGTGTGTGTGTGTGTGTGTGTGTGTGTGTGTAATGTATAACACATTTTCTTTATCCAGTCATTGGTGGACACTATATCTTTGCTATTGTAATTAGTGCTGTGACAAATACATGGTTACAGGTATCTTTTTTGATAAAATGATTTATCTTCCAATAAGTGTATATCCAGGAGCGAGATAGCTGGATCAAATGGTAGTTTTATTTCAGTTCTTTGAGGAAATTCCATAATTTTCCATATTTTTTATTCAATTAAGTTTATAGTTTTTCTGTTCATACTTTCTTTAAGATTATTTTTTATTGTTTTTCAACTACAAAAATAATTTTTTTACAAAGAAAATGTTTCTTTACAATGAAAATTTCAAAATTTTCTGCTAAAAATATCAACACTTCAGTATTACTATATATCAAATTCTCATATTTAAAGGCAGCTGTTTCTGTTTCTTTATTCTTGCCCTTTTTAATTTTTTTCATTGATTTTTGTAAATAAGAAAAGTGGCTTTTTTGCAAAGGTATCTAAACTACTTATTTATTATGCTCTAAATTTGTAATTCATTTTAAACATTGATAATACTCCTCAAATATTCATTATTAAAATATAAGGTATTATATAAAAGAAAATTTTCTTATTTTCTGCTACATTCTCAAGTCAGTTGCATATTACTTTGCTTGGTAATGAAGAGAAGATAGGTTACATCCAATCAAATAAAGCATTGAAAGACAAGAGGTGTGGTTCATGCCTACAACCCAGCACTTTGGGAGACTGAAGCAGGAGGATTGCTCGAGACCAGGAGTTCAAGACCAGCCTAGGCAATATAGTGAGATTGCCTTGCTACAATAAATAAATAAATAAGTACATAAATAAATAAATAAAGTTTTGATTGCATAAATTTTAGAAGTTGCATAAAATAATAAAATGCAAGTTATAAATACAAGTAAAACTCTCTTGACATTTTTCCTTGAGTTATTAAAGTACAATTTATCTACATTAACAATGTTGGCTTGTCTAACTGGAAAAAAACAAAACAAAACAATATTTGTTGAGTGTCATTTCAGAATCCCCAAGAACATCTTTAGTTTTGGTGATTCACAAAAAAAGACTCAACAGATTCAGAAGAGCTGTTATAATAACAATCAAGTTTTATTATAGAGAAAAACTGATTAAAATCAGCAAATACCACAGTTACATAGAGCAAAGTTTAGAGAAATCAAGCCTATCAACTACAAAGATTGCTTCCCGCCATTTGGGTCTCTGTAACTATGATGTAAACAGCACTAACCCAACTTCACATTTTTCAACAATACTGCTGATCAATATAAATTTGTGTGTATAAAATATATTTTAATATAAAATTATACATATATGTATATGCTGCATGTTGTACATGGAACCACTTGTGAACACTATATTAATATCAGTATTTTATTTATTCTAATATAATGATAATTTTAGTATATACTAAGAATAATTCTTAGTATATTTGTGATATGTTTTCTGATAATAAAATCTGCCTATATGAAAAATTTGCTTGTTATGTAGCAAATACGTTTTAAGTTAGGCTTACCATTTATGTATATATTTTGCCTAGTTAAAGTTTACTGTAAATCTAAGTGTTTTAAGTTACAGAAAGGTTCCTAGAAATATGTTTCTTTTGCAAAATATATGTCTACTAAAAAAAATTTAAATGTACTAAAATTAGAAATTATAGGATAGGTGTGGTGGCTCAAGCCTGTAATCCTGGAATTTTGGAGGCTGAAGTGAGTGAATTACCTGAGCCCACGGGTTTGAGACCAGCCTGGGCAACTTCTTGAGACCTCATCTTTACCAATAAATCAACAAAAAAATTAACCGGATATGGTAGTACAGGCCTGTATTTCCGGCTACTTGAAAGACTGAGGCGGAACAATCACTTGAGCCCAGTGAGTCAGCACTGGGGTTGCCATGAGCACACCACTGCACTCCAGCCTGGGTGACAGAGTGAAACTCCAAATAAAGAAAAATGATTAAGACACTATGAATGTCTGCTAATGTAAGATTTTCTATAATTGTGATTTACAATTTAAACAATCTATTATTTATGGATTGTTCTCATGGAAACATATTTGTTTCTTGTGTTTATTTTATTTTATTTTTTAATTTGTATTTTTAATGTATGGAGTACAGCTAGGGGTTAGGTATACAAATGGTCATTGTACAAGTAGCATTTGATCCTCTCTTTGGTCCCCATTTCACCTGGTTTGAGATCAGGTATCCTTATTGATGAAGTGTGCCCCATCACCCGGCAGTTTTCCACTACTGTCAATCCATTTCTGGTAGTATGATAATTGTTCAGTGTCTACTTATGAGTGAGAATATGATTTTAATAAGATTAATTGTTGTATGTCAAAACACTTATGTAATAAATAATGTAAGAATATATTTTGTATAATACCAAATCATGTTTAAAAAATTGAAAACATACTGAATACCTGTTTTAAGTATCATGTTTATGCTTTTAATGTTTTATTTATAAGACATAATCAATAATTTCTATGTCTTATACATTGTTTTATGCAAAACTGAGACAAAAATAGGCACTGTACCTACATGTATGGAAAGCATAAATAATAAGTGGATTAAACATTGAATTGGTAATCTTAAAATGATTTTTATCATGATAAAGTCTATTAAAAAACCCATCAAATGTTCTAGAAGTTCAATTTAGGGGAACATTGTGGTATGTAGTATATCACTAAGACTTCCCAAATCACTCACTTTTATCTCTGACATTTCCTTTAGATGCTCTTCCCTACCCAATTATTAAATCTGTAATACTCCTATGTGACATTTTGAACTTTGCTTTTGATTTTTCCCATCTGTTTAGATGATGTTAACCTATCTTATTATTTAAATAACTTGTGTATGCTAATAAAGCCTGCATTTATATTTTTAGTCATGTGTCTCAGCCACTATAAAGTTCCTTGGAACTTTTCCTAGTCCAATATTGAATACATCCCAAACAGAAATCTTTATCTGCAGTCTCATATTTAATCACAGTAAAATAGTAATCTTCATTCACATACATATATACAACCTCCCTAGTATTATCTTTGATTTCTATCTTCTGAGAAAGGGAGAAGTGAGGGAGGCAAAGGTGAAGAAGAGAAGGGAGGGAGAGAGAGGAAGAGAAGAAGAGAGAGAGAGAGGAAGAGAGAAACGAGAAAATTTTTTCTCTCTCTTTTTTTTTTAATAGGTCACAGTCATTAAGTTAAAGTTCCATCTTTATGACTTCATTTAATTTTAGTTTCCTCTTAACAGATCTAACTCCAAATACAGTGACTTGGGGTTATGGCCTCTTTTGCCTTAATGTTACCACCTTTGAAGATTCTTCTCTGAACTTCCTGTCTAAAATGCATTATTCATTAGTTGCTATTCCCTTAACTTTCTTCATTATACTCCTAGAACATAATACAACATTTTAAATTTAATTATCTTTCTCTCTTCCATTCCATGTTTTAAACTTCATAAGGGTAGAGACTTTGTTTTGCTCCCCAATATATCTTAATGTGTATATTAGAAAATCAATCTGTTTTGAATGAACAAGTTAATAAATATTCAGCAGATAGAAAACATACCGTTGTAAAGATTTAATTAGGCAAATGTCATAGAAAGAAATTAAGTTAATATCAGTACACAATTTGGACTGGAAATTGGAAAAGAAAGCATAATAAAAAATAAAATAATAGATTCTTCACATTTGGACACTGGTTTGTTGTAAGCACCATTATTTCCATTTCAAAACAAAAATAAATATTCTGAAAGAAAATACGAAGATATAGAAATATTAGAAATTGAAAATAGAAACAAATTCCAGTATATTAACCTATTTAAATAATAAATGCTTATTAAAAATAAGGTATTAATGTAATGCTTCTGAAGAACATTTAAAAATGTATGTACCTTTAAATAGTACATATAATTTGGATATTTTATTTTACTTGATAATGGTTGAATTGCACAAGATCGAGACATGTTTGTCAGTGCCATTCTTGAGATCTGTAAAATTTTATTGATGACGTGAAGAAAATTAGAGCTATTCAAAAATAAAATATTGATTTTTTTGTTTATATTCTTTTTTTATTATAAAGATGTAGGGTACAATTCAGGGTTAGGTATACAAATGTTGATTTTTCAGGTACCCTTGATGAAGTGTACCCCTCTCTCCCCTAGCAGTTTCCCACAACTGCCAATCCCTTTCTTATAGTATTATAATAAGTGTTCAAGGTTCGCTTATGAGTGAAAACGTATGGTACTCTGTTCTTTGTTTCTGTGATAGATCACTGAGTATGATTGACTCTAAATCCATCCAAGTTGCTGCAAAATCCATATGTTTATCCTTCTGTATGGCTGCATAAAAATATTGATTTTTTGTGTGTATTTTATTTACATGGCTTTAATGAGTAATAAGCATCTCAAATCTATTTAAGTAGACCAATTATGCATATATATAATTTATTTGCATGAATCATGTGATAGAAGTAACAACTCATCCAATAATTGTAATTAGCTAAATATTAAAAGCTTATGAGAAATTTGCATTAAAATGTAATGCAAAATAATTATCAAAAAAATCAAACAAGTAAAAATATCGGATCAACTTTTCTTCTTTCTCTGTAAGAACGTTGTCTGATAATTAACTTACTTATTATTTCTCTTTATCCATGCTACATATGCAATATATTTTAGCTTTGCTTTTTCATTAGCTTAGGGTTTTATATATGAAGAAGAGCATGTATCATCTTTATTATTCATTATATTCTATGACTATAACATTTGTAATATAGTGCTCACAGCAAATGATTTTCAAAAACTGATTGAATAATTATACTACAAATCATAGTGATGAATTAGAGGATTTTGTGTGTGTGTGTCCTTTCTGAAACAAAACAAAACAAAAATGTATCTATTTACAGAAATCATTGAACCCTGATTATATATTTTATACACTCATATATTTATCTGTGAAACACAGAATATTCTTTAAAATGAAATAAAGTTTAGAAATATTTATTTCATGTCTTTTTTCATGATTTTTTTTTGCAATTTCTTGTTAACTGCATAAGCTGTTTTCATTCATTCACCAATCTTAGCACTTAACAAAATATAATCCATTGAATGTTTAATGTTTTCTTTGACACAAGAAATTTAAACAAATCTTGCACCTTTACCTTAAGAACTAATCCTGTGGTATAACAAACCTATAAAAGTTTTTGTATGACTGACAATTAACCTCTTTAATGGTTTATTTGTTTAAACGTAGCTTTCTTTAACATAGAAATTCTTAATTTTCTGCTACAAATGTTCCAAAACGTGTCTTCTTTTGTTTACAGATAATTTTGTTTTTGTTTTTGTTTTTGTTTTGAGTTGGAGTCTCACTCTGTCACCCAGACTGGAGTGCAGTGGCTCCTCCGGCCACCGAAGCCTCAACCTGCTGGGCTCCGGCGATCCTTCCGCCTCAGCCTTCCAAGTAGCCGGAACTACAGGCATGCGCTACCACACCCGGCTGATTTTTTGATTTATTGTAGAGATGAGGTCTTGCTGCCCAGGTGGGTCTCGAACCCACGGGTTCAGGCAATCCACTCCCCTCAGTCTCCCAAAGGCGCGGGATTACAGGCTGAGCCACCAAGCCCGGCTTACACATAATTTTAAATACAAGACTGTCACTTTCACCCTTAATAGTCTCTCTTGGCAAAGCTATGTTATTTTATGTTCCCAGAAACAGAAATGAATTAATAAAAAGTCTAATGGAAGACATCAGAGTTCTATGGAGTTGACAAATTGAGTCAGAATTTCAACAGAGGCTACACATTATTGAATTTATTTTAAATACTGATCAGTCCATTGAGATTGTCACACAAAGGGAAAAATGTTTCCTCTTGTTGACTGGAGGACTCGTAAATAATACATACATATTTGCCAATGAGTACCTGTGTTTTAATTAGTTCCCTTCTGCCATGTAGTAATGCATTTATACATCTGTTATGTAATTTAATATTTAACAGCATTCTGATGAGCAATAAACATACAAGATTACAATATCTGTGATGCAAAAATTGAAAGTTCAAAGAAAAACTTTTTCTCTTTTGTAAATGAGTATCATATCACTTTTACAATCTCAAGTTTAAATACAAGAATGAAATATTTTCTTCACCTCTGTAAAACTCATAGTAAGATATTCATGTTAAAGATGGGAATGCAAATATTAAGCTCAAGATTATCTACATCTTAATTGAATATTAAAAATTGAATCATTAGCCGGGCTCGGTGGCTCAGCCTGTAACCCCGTGCCTTTGGGAGGCGGAGGTGAGTGAATTGCCTGAGCCCGCGGGTTCGAGACCCGCCTGGGCAGCGAGACCTCATCTCTACAATAAATCAAAAAATCAGCCGGGCATGGTAGCGCATGCCTGTAATTCCTGCTACTGGGAAGGCTGAGGCGGAAGGATCGCCGGAGCCCAGCAGGCGAGGCTGCGGTGGCCAGGAGCGGCCACTGCACTCCAGTCTGGGCGTCTGAGTGAGACTCCAACTCAAAAAAAAAAAAAAAAAATTTGAATCATTTGAGACTAAAAGTCATATACGTAAGGAACCATTATTTTGTTTATTTTATTTATTGAGGATATTCACCTTAAATGAATTAAATAAGCTTGTTTAAAATACTCATCAAAATTTTTAGCATTTTCATTGTTTTTAATTGTATTAATTACAAAGCAAAACTCTATAATTGTAACTAATGTAAATAAGGGAATTTTGAGCAAATAAAGCTTGAAATCTTCCTAAACCCAATCCTACTTCTTTAGAAGGAAAAATGTCATGACCTCCTCTCCTCCCTCAAAATCCAACTTTGTTTAATTTGCTATTTCGCCTTTCCATCATCCACTAGTCAGTGAATGTATTTAAAATGATTCTAGAGCATTTTATATGGATGAGAAGTTTATTCTTCAAGTTTATATAGAAGTAAACTATTAAAGGTATCTGAATCTTGTCTTTTTTCCTTGAGATATCTAATATTTTAACATTTAAAAAAAATGGCTTACTTCTGTATTAACCATTTATTGATTTAGTTTTCCAGGGAAAGTATCTTTTCTTTTTTTAAAAGACCAGGTTTGGTCTACAGGAAATAGGCTGGTATGTAACTGCGTAAAGGGATCTGATTTTGTTAAGTTCTAAATTTCCACCTATTTCAGTCTCCAAATTTTTGAGACGAAAATATTGCCTATTTTTCTCAGAATCCATAAACTTCTCCACAAAACTTTCATTGTCGGAAGTTATTAAAACATAGATCTGGCCAGGCATAATGGGTCGCAACTGTAATCCTACCTCTTTGGAAAACTGAGGCAGGAGGAATACTTGAGTCCAGGAGTTTGAGTTTGAGACCAGCATGAGTAACATCGACCTCTTGATAAATAAATAAATAAATAAATAAATAAATAAATAAATAAATAAGCTGGCATGGTGACATATGCCTGTAGTTCCATCCATGGTGAGGAGGCTGAGTCTTGAAAAATCACCTGGACACAGGAGGTTGAGACTATGGTGAGCCATGATCTGCCACTGCGCTCCAAACTGGACAACAGACTGAGAACAAAGCAAAACAAAAATATCTAAGCATCAAATTTTTGCTTAGTTCTTTTTTTAGTTTATATATATAAAAAAAGAACATTTTGCCTTTTTCACTTGACAGCAATGTCAGGGACAAAAGGGGTGGGGAGATTCTTGTGGCAAATCCATGACTACATGTCCTAACTATACAGCAACTACTTGACTCCATGGAAAAGTGCAATTCTAGTACTGCTGGATTTTCCTGATTTTTAAAAGAAGCTATAAATATTAATTAGATGTAAAATTGATTGCTTATTATGGTAACAGTTAAATTATTGAAAATATTGCGTGTATATAATAGGTACAAAATTAGAGCGTTCATATAGATTTTCAAGTTTTTTTTTTTTTTTTTGAGTTGGAGTCTCACTCTGTCGCCCAGACTGGAGTGCAGTGGCCGCTCCCGGCCACCGCAGCCTCGACCTGCTGGGCTCCGACGATCCTTCCGACTCAACCTTCCAATTAGCCGGAATTACAAGCATGCGCTTCCACGCTCGGCTGATTTTTTTATTTATTGTAGAGATGAGGTCTCGCTGCCCAGGCGGGTCTCCAACCCGCGGGCTCAGGCAATCCGCTCACCTCAGCCTCCTAAAGGTGCGGGATTACAGGCTGAGCCACCGAGCCCAGTTAGATTTTCAAGTTTAATGCATTAACAGTTCTTCACAGAAATATCAAATATATATACATTTAATCTCACTATATGCATGAGTGTAAAACCTGTAGTCTTCCAATATATTTTAGTTTAAAAAAAATTATTTTCATTTTTAACTTGGTCGGAATTGCAAACATAATTTGTTTTATTTGTTATTTTGAATATGAAATATTTTAATATTGTTTTATGTGAAATCTATTTATTTTGATATTTACTTTGCAATTTTTTGCAGTTATCTTTAATTCCACTCTTGACTATGATGGACTAGTTAGTGGAACACTAATGCTATAGATAATGACAGAAAACGCTGGCAAAAAATAGCTAAAACAAAGTAACATCTTTGAAGCATTGAACTCTTGAGGCAGCCATAAGTTCGTGGGAGCAGAATCCCTGAGGAAAGAAAAGCATGTTGAATACACATGCCAGTTTTGTTTGGACTCCATGTGTCAATTCTTATGTTGCAGAGAAAAAATGCTGTAAAGTCAGATGGAGTCTTGCCAATAGGAAGCCAATGATTCAAATAGCTCTCAGCAGTAATATGGGCCTGAGCAGGAAAATCAAATTAGACTTGCCAAAGTAGCAGAACTTGATTGGCTTAGATTTCAGTAATATGGGAAACATATTACAGAGAGATGAAAGAGACATTATTCTGTCATTCTTTCTTTTAAAGATGGGTGAGGCTGGGCAGTAAAAATCTGAGATGTCAGACTTCTGCATCTAGGAAGATCTAGGAGACATCCTCTCCCATTTTTTCCACCTGTAGACTTCTGAAACTTGGAAATTACATATTAAAACAAATAAATAAAGATTTTGAAAGGTGGACAGAAAGCAGACCAGAGAAGGACCTCAGTACCTAAGGATCAACATGTAGAGAAATTGTCTTTGATTGCTTTTTTGCCTTATATACCTCAAACTTAGAGTAAAAGGATCCAGAAATGCAGAAGTGCCAATAAGACAGACAAAAATACCCACCAAAAAACCTGCTGTCCTAATCAAAAGACAAAAGGCAAAAAATACAAAATAAAATTGTAAAGACATAAAATTTTTATACAATAAATGTCAAACAGTATAGAAAAACATTATGGCTCTACACTCACCCCTGCCAGGAAAAGATGATTGGAAAGTCTAAAATTTCATCCTTAACACATTGTAGTAGGTATCCCACACACTGCCAGGATGCTGTAAAATAATGTGAACCAAGGACTAGAAAATTGGGTTTTTCCTCCCCTCAGGCAGTAGCATAGTGAGAAAATAATCATTTTCTTTAAATATGTAATTCTAGTTCAAATAAATATCCATGAGGAAAAAAATAATCTTGACCTCTACCATAGATACGACATCAATTTTAAATGGATGACAGACTCATATGTGAAAGGTAAAGCAATACATTTGTGAAAAATAAATATAGGTCAGTACCTTTATATATTTGAGTAGTAAAGTATGTGTTAAATAGGACATTCGTTAAGTGTACTAAACATAAAAGAAGCATTTGATAAACAGAGCTACATTAAAATCAAGGTCTTATGTCTTAAGATATGATGATTAAGAGAATAATTTGGCAAGCCACAGAGTGGACAAAAGTCTTTGTAATACATATATCTTAATAACATTCCATGTAGAATATATTAAAAAAACAAAATAAATTAATAAGAAAAAGAGCAATGATACAGCGGGAAGCAGTGCAAAATCTTGATCATACCATTTCTTAAATAATATATGCAAAAAGCTAAAAAAAACTTTGTTATAAAATTTGAAAAAAAATACTATATGCAAAAATCCAGTATATAAAAACAAAAAGTAAATAAGTTTATGTATTTCATATCCATAATACAATTGACATAAATTTAAAATACTTTAAAAAATATTGAATGAAGCCGGGCTCTGTGGCTCAACCTGTAATCCCGCGCCTTTGGGAGGCTGAGGTGAGTGGATTGCCTGAGCCCGCGAGTTCGAGACCCGCCTGGGCAGCGAGACCTCGTCTCTACAATAAATCAAAAATCAGCCGGGTGTGCTAGCGCGCGCCTGTAGTTCCGGCTACTCGGAAGGCTGAGGCGGAAGGATCGCCGGAGCCCAGCAGGTCGAGGCTGCGGTGGCCGGGAGTGGCCACTGCACTCCAGTCTCGGCGACAGAGTGAGACTCCAACTCAAAAAAAAAAAAAAAAAAAAAAAAAAAAAAAAAAAAAAATATATATATATATATATATATATATATTGAATGAGACAAGAAATAGACACAGATGAGGGAAAGTAGTCCATATAATATAGAATATAATAAAGGCTAGTGCTATAGGCAATAGGAACTCAATTATTGGCCCTGAGAGCGTTTGATCACGTTTCTCTTAATTTACACTGAGAATTACAGTGAGAAAGGCAGGATTAACTTTTCTGCACTTTTGGTCTGTACTTGCACATAGAGAGCAATAACATTCTTGATAATAGAGAATGCTTTTGGACAGAATGGGAAAAGATGCATGACTTTAGCTGGGATATTGTCAGTGAGAGGAAAATCAGACCTGCTGGTCAAACTTGCGGCTCAAATCAAAGATTGAAGAACATGATGTTGACCACTGGAAAACTGTCTACTGAGTCATCAATTCAGGCTCAATGCTTAAAAAAAATAAGGAAAAAATGAGGAAAAATGATGATCGATTATTCTGTGGAGGTTGGCAATTCTTATATTTTCCCACTTTAGAGTTAGTGTAACCATCCATGCAGCTCATCCATGTATTTCTATTCATGCAATTCAGGATGGTGCTTATAATATTAAATCACTGTTTCTATTTTACATAAATTTGTACCAATAATTTTATTTTGTATTATTATAAATATGGAAAAATTTTAAAGTAAATTTTGGACCTCTTTCAAGAAAGAATAAATGATTTTTTTTTTTTTTTTTTTTTTTTTTTTTTTGAGTTGGAGTCTCACTCTGTCACCCAGACTGGAGTGCAGTGGTAGCTCCCGGCCACCGCAGCCTCCACCTGCTGGGCTCCGGCGATCCTTCCGCCTCAGCCTTCCAAGTAGCTGGAATTACAGGCATGCGCTACCACGCCCGGCTGATTTTTTGATTTATTGTAGAGATGAGGTCTCGCTGCCCAGGCGGGTCTCGTACCCTCGGGCTCAGGCAATTCACTCACCTCAGCCTCCCAAAGGCGCGGGATTACAGGCTGAGCCACTGAGCCCGGCTGAATAAATGATTTTTAAAGATAATTAAATTTAACATTTAGTATTTGCCTAATTGTGTTTGCGCATATATCCGTATGTATGTTTATATTTATGTGTATATATGTATACATATATATTCAATACATACACATAGTCCCTTTTTTTGTCATCCTTCTTTGACAAAAAAGTATTTAAGATATCAACTAAAATCAATGTGGAAAGCGAAGTCATGTTTAGCTTTTACATTTGTTCTACTCCATTAAAAATGTATAATATGTATGTTCATAAAGTCCAAAGAAAAATATTTTTCCAAATTTAATATATTTAAGGTATTTTATCAAAATTTAATTTAGATTTTTCTATGTTGACATTTTTCTCATACTTAATTCTCAAAAATATATAAATAGGTGTTAATTATTTCTAAATAATAATACTTTTAGCATAGGATAATTACCATGGCATTTTATTATGAAACACTTAATGCTTGGATTTGTGTATTTTTATAGAAACTACCTTCTGAATATTATTGAAATATTGAAATATATTGAAATATATCCAGCCTTACAATACAAACAATCATACATTGCTTATCGATGGGGAGATTTATTGAAAAAGACGTTGTTAGGTGATATTGTCATTGTATAAGCATCATAGAGTATATGTACACAATCCAAAATGGCATAGCCTACTGCACACTTAGGCTATATGGCATAGTTTATTGTCATGGGCTAAAACTTGTACAGCATGTTACTGTATTGTAGACAATAGTAACACAATGGTAAGTATTTGTGTATCTGATATATAAGCATAGAAAAGTAACTAACAATATAATATAAAGTATATAAAAAAGTACTCTTGTATAGGGCACGTGGAGCTTTCAGGACTGTAAGTCACTTTAGATAAGACAGTGAGTGCTGAACATGAAGACCCAGGACAGTTCTTCCAACTTTTTTCTATTTTTAAACTATTTTGGCAAACACTTAGACAGAAATAAACTCATTAACATAGACCTGCACAGGATCAAAAAAGTTAATATTGCTTTCTTTTATTTCTATATCTTGTCCCACTGAAATGTCTTCAGAATTAACAACACACAAGAAGCTTCATCTCCTTTGAAAAAAATGATTTCTTTGGAATACCTTCTGCAGGACCCACTAAGATGATGTTACAGTTAATATTATTTTTAATAAGAGTAGAAAGAGCACACCCTAATGATAAAAAGTATAGTATAGTATACTATAGTATAATCTAGTCTAGTCTAATAAATACATACATACCAGTAACAAAGTCATTCGTTATTATTGTTAAGTAGTATGTATGCTACATAACTGTGTATGCTATATCTTTATACAACTGGCAGTACAGTAGTTTTATTTACACCAGCATCACCACAAACAAGTAAGTAATGCATTGCTCTAAGACGTAATGACAGCTTCCACATTGCTTAGCAGAATGAGTTTTTCAACTCTATTATACAGTCATGCATTACTTAACAGCAAAGACGTTTTGAGAAATGTACTATTAGGTGATTTAATTATGAAAACATCATAGAGTGTGCTTACACAAACCTATATGTTATATGCTGCCACACAGCTAGGCTATATGGTATAGCTAATTTCTCCTAGGCTATAAACCTGTACAGGATGCTATTGTACTGAGTACTGTGAGCAAATATAACAAAATGGTATATAAACATAGAAAAGGTACAGTAAAAATACAGTATTATATTTTTATATGACTACATCACATGTGTTTCATCATTGATCAAAATGTCCTTATGTGGCACACAGCTGTCCTTGAATTAAAGAAATTACCATAATGCATTACTGTGCTGAAAAAATAATATACTTTTTGGGAGCTAAACAACTGACTAAATGATTATTTTTATTAATAGCATAAGAAAAACCTTTAAGAAAATAATACACAACAGAAAAATGTAGTACAAAAATAATAAATCAAATGTAACATTTTGGATACATATATGCTTTAATTATTTACATTGGTATTTTCTACTATGCAAAAGCAGTTGATATCTGGAAAAGATTTTTTTCAAAGACAATGTAGCATTTGTAGATGGTTATATTTTTCTTGTTTATCCCACAGTCTTTATTCTATAAAATGGTCACAAGTAATGTCATTAGCCTAACATGAAGGTCATTATTATAAGCTCTTTGAAAACAGAAACAATCCCAGAAAATTTAAAATGGACCTTAAAAATATTAAGTATATTTATCAATTCCTACTGTCTTAATATGTAATTTTTCATATTAGTTAGTCCCGCCACTGCCCACAGATACTGGAGTTTGTGACAAACAAGCTTCAATGTACCTACCTAACTTTTTTCAATAAGGCTAGAATTATTTCAGTAGTAAATTTGTTTTATGCATCATAATATTGAAATGTGTATCTTAGTATTGATTACACAATTGGGACATATATCATATACTGATTATTTAACAAATGATTGTGACATATATCATATACTGATTATTTAACATATATTCTTTACATTTATTTTATTGATTATAAATTGTTACTAGCCTTAAAACAGACAGCAATTTTGACTAAAATAATACTGAAAAAACCATGTATAAATGTAAGATTTTATTTCTAAAACTTAGTAAGTAGATTCTGATTACAATAATCTGAGAAAACTAAATCATTTTGAAACTTTATCAAAGTCTCAACTGTTAATGAAAAAAATTTCAGTGGTGAAAGGTCTTCAATAACATTGATTGATCCAACTTTTTAAAGGCAAAAGAGACCATATTTCATCACGGGATTTAGACATTGATAAATTTATCACACGAAAACCTTTCTGGTATTCAGCCTGTACAACAGTGAGATGTAGCCTGTGGAGAGAATTTACAGTCATAATATGAGATTCATAGCCCATCATTTTATTTATTGTAGAAGTCTCCTGAATACTAGCAAGTTATAAATGATGAATTAAATCACAAAGATGTATTGCAATTTATTCTAGGTTTTCCTTAAAGAAAAAAAATGTTTGGGAAATGATTATCGCTAACGTAACTTGATTTCATCGTCTAATAATTAATTTTACAAAAATAAAAAGGTAAGATTAAGTTACTTAATTAGCTAAATCAGTCAATTAGGTCCATGGGAGAAAAAATCTTGAGAAACATGGTGAATAAGTTATTGAGATTAAAAATAAAAAAATAAAAACTACACGGTGCCAGGTTTGACTCAGTCTATAATCCCAGCAGTTTGGGAGGCTGAGGCAAGTGAATTGCCAAAGTCAGTGGGTTCCTGACCAGCACGGGCAACTTGGCAAGACTTCGTCTGTACAATAAATAAAAAATTAGTCAAGTATGGTAGCCCGCACCTGTAGTTCTGTCTACTTGGAAGAGACAGAAGGATCACCAGAGCCCAGCAGGTGGATGCTGGGGTGTCCATGAGCGTGCTTCTGCACTCCAATCTGGGTGACAGAGTGAGACTCCACTCAAAAAAAAAAAAAAGAAAAAAAGAAAAAAGAAAAATCTACAATGCAATTTTTAGGGTCTAGAATTAAATACAGATCTATGGAGATTTTACTTCAGTTGTGATGTGAATCAATATAAAAGTAGATGTTAAAATAAAGTATTGGGAAAAATAGATTCTATTTGTTAATTTCTGATAATCTAATATTGAAAACTTAATTCTGTCTTGTAAGATTAACAAAATCCTAACAAATATAAAGTATATACTTATATTCTATAATTATTTTTAAACAAGCAAAAATATTAAAAATAACAACTTTAAGTGTTTGTTAACTAAAATTTACCTGTAAATACATTTTTTTTTTTTTTTGAGTTGGAGCCTCACTCTGTCGCCCAGGCTGGAGTGCAGTGGCCGCTCCCGGCCACCGCAGCCTCGACCTGCTGGGCTCCGACGATTCTTCCACCTCAGCCTTCCGAGTAGCCAGAATTACAGGCATGCGCTACCACGCCCGGCTGATTTTTTGATTTATTGTAGAGATGAGGTCTTGCTGCCCAGGCGGGTCTCGAACCCGCGGGCTCAGGCAATTCACTCACCTCAGCCTGTAAATACATTATTAAGTAATTTTAAGATTTGCATTAAGAAGCAGCTAAAATATGGTTTCAATAAAAATAAATATAGCAAAATGAAAATAAATACATGAACTAATATGAAATTTTAAAAAATGATTGATTCTAATCTAGCAGAAGTGATCAAGGATTCTAAATTGACCTTCCATTTGACCCTGCAATTCCTCCTGGGAATATGCCTGGAAGAACTCATCACTGTATGAAAAAGATACCTACACATGTATGTTTATTGCAGTATTGATCACAATAGCAAAAACATAGAACTAATTGTGCCACCCATCAAAAAGACTGGATTTTAAAAAATGTGGTACATAACATGATGGAATATTATGTAGTCACAAACAAGGACGAAATTATGAATTTCACAGCAACTTGGATGGACTTAGTGTCAATAATACTGAGTGATCTATCACAGAAACAAAGAACTAAGTATCTCACTCATGTTCTCACTCATAAGAGGACCTTGAACAATTATTGCAATACTATAAAAAAAGGATTGGCCGTAGTGGAAAACTGCAGGTGTGGGGGGGTGGGATTGGTAGTAGTGGGAATCTGCAGGCAGGGACCACACCTCGTCTACAAGGGTACCTGCATAATGAGCATTTGTAAACCTAACCCTGAATTTTACTCCACATCTTTAAAATAAAAGATTTTTAAGAAATAGAGAAAATAAATAAATCATCAGTAATGCAAATATAAAATAAAATTTTACAAACAAATATAAAATGTGCCGGGCTCGGTGGCTCAGACTGTAATCCCGCGCCTTTGGGAGGCTGAGGTGAGTGGATTGCCTGAGCCCGCGGGTTCGAGACCCGCCTGGGCAGCGAGACCTCATCTCTACAATAAATCAAAAAATTAGCCGGGCGTGGTAGCGCATGCCTGTAATTCCGGCTACTGGGAAGGCTGAGGCGGCAGGATCGCCAGAGCCCAGCAGGTCGAGGCTGCGGTGGCCGGGAGCGGCCACTGCACTCCAGTCTGGGCGACAGAGTGAGACTCCAACTCAAAAAAAAAAAAAAAAAAAAAATATATATATATATATATATAATGCTATGTACAGTGGCAAAATTAAATATAAAAATGAAAAAATAATTAGATCTTATATATCTTAATTGTTTCTACACAAAATATATATTTAAATTTTATTATGTATAAATTGATAAGAAATTCTTATGATGTAAAATGACACAAAAAATCTATACAATGAAATAATTTCTGAGCTATTATTTTCCCCTAGCAAAAATTTTCCTCACCAAATCTATTGTCATAAAAATAGAATTCCAGAAATAATTAATTTAAAAATATAGCATTCTTTATAAAATAACCACATATGCAGAGGTACAGGGCTTGGAAAGAAAGATGAGAAATGTAGCTTTCAGTAAAGATAAATGTATTAATAAGACCTTCGACAAGTTGGTAGGAAAAATTATTGGTATTAAAAAGTTGTAGGTAACCACATGAGCAATAAAAATGCTATATATAATTTTAAAATAATTGAAAAAAATCCAGTCTAAATAGTGGACAGGAAGCAAGAGGGAACGAAAGAGAACTGCATAGAGGATACTAAATAAGATAAGTAACATAGGCTGTAGAGTCTATGATAAAAAAATACTAAATAAAATAAAATAAAGTTGATGATTAGGTTCTGATAACACACAAAGTTCCTGCAGCAATAAGGAATCTTTTAGATCTAACGTATTTGGAATTTTAAATTCAAATAAATAAAAACATGATCTCAAAGAAAGATAATTTATGAATTTTAATATCAGAAAAATATGAAATGTAGAGGGAAATCATATTGCAAAAAGTGGATTTTATGTTAAATAATAACTCATATAAAAATTCTTTAAAGCAAAAACAAGTCTATGAGAGCAAAGAGATATGAGGGGGACCCCCAAAAACCTGGAATTATCTTTCAAAGGATGGGCTCTTTGTAGTACATAAGAATTTGTTTCTCTAGCTCAAATGGTCAACCAAAGTTTTTACCTGGAAATTCTGAGAAGCTTACATGATGATTTGCACAAGAATTTTCTCAAGTTGTGACAAATAGGTGACTCCTTCTTCCACCATGATAATGAATCTGCCCACACAATGATGAGTGCTCAGCAAATTTTGACCAAAAACACATGACTCCCCTACCCCAGCCTTCCTATTCATCCAATCTTGCCCTGAGCTACTTTTCTTGTCTGTCTCCTCAAATGAAAAAAAGTTCTCAAAGGGAAATATTTTGCTGATGTGGACGAAGTGAAACAATAAAATGGAAGAAACATTAAAAGGCATAAAAATTGACGAGTCAAAAACTGTTTGGGGCAGTGGAAAAAAAAAATCTCCATAGGTATATTGCATCAACTGGAGAGTACTTTGAGGTTACTGAAGATTAAAGATAGAAGAAAAAAATACACAATATTTTATAAATAAATTCGAGTTTTTTAGAAGTCCCGCCTCATAGATCAGCAACTACTGATCAAGAATTTACAGTTGTATTTCTTAAATTTCAACATTTTCCTGCCATTCCTCCCTCAGGATCTCCATGTTTGTGTACAATTCTATTTTTTTCCTTTCTAATCAAATTATCATATTATTAATTATCTTCATTTTCACTTCCGGCTACAATTTTTTTACATATATTTTTTAGGTTATTCCTATCAGCATAAAACAAAATTTCTTCGTATATTAAAAAAAAATGCTCTTGACACTGTTTCCCCATCATATACAATTCCATTTCTTTGTTTTAATGTGCAATAACACTTATCAAATTCATGATTATATACATTATCTCCTGCAACTTCCTTGTCAATCACTTTTTCAGTCACTCTAATCAGGCTCTCATCTTCAGTAGATAAAAGAAACTGTATTTCTTTTTTTTCTGGCCATTGTGAATGGAATTGTGACTTTTATTTAAGTTTCTTTTGTTTATTGTTGATGTATAGGAATGCTACGGTCTTTGGCACATTTATTTTATACCCTGAGACTTTGCCAAAGTCCTTTATCAGTGCAAGGAGGTTTCTGATAGATTCTCTTGGGTTTTCGAAACACCTTGGCATCTTCCTAATCAGAGAAGTGAAAGACCTTTGCAGCAAAAACTATAAAACACTGCTCAAAAAAATCAAAGATGAGACAAACAAATGAAAAATATTGCATGCTCATGGATTGAAAGAATCAACATTGTGAAGATGTCCATCCTATCAAAGGCAATCTACAGATTTAATGTAATATCCATTAAATGACCAGCAGCATTTTTGTCAGACATGGAAAAAACAATACAGGAATTCATATAGAAATATAAATGACCATAAATAGCCTAGGAAAAAAAAAAGAAAGAAAGAAAAAAGCAATAGGTACCACACCCCCAGACTTTAAACTTCGTTATGTAGCTACAATAATCAAAACTACCTGGTATTGGTACAAGAAAAGTCATATAGACCAAACAAACAGGATAGAGATTCTGGAAGCAAAACCTCAATTTCTCAACCAACCTCATCTTCAACAAAGCCTCTACCATCAACCACTGGGGGGAGGAGAATCTATTCAGAAAATGATGCTGTGAAAACTGGCTGACCACATGCAGAAGATTAAAACATGGTTTCTCCCTATAACTATACTCAAAAGTCAACTCTAAGTGAATCAAAGACCTAAAAGTAAAACCTCAAGCTCTAAGAACCTTAGAAAATGCAGGTGACACCCTGATGGAAATTGGAACTGGCAACCAATTCCTGATCAAAATCCCAAGTGCCCATGCCGTAAGAGATAAGATAGACATGTGTAACCTCATCAAACTGATAAGCTTCTGCAAAACCAAAGAAACCATCAAGAGAGCAGGGAGACAGTCCACAGACTGGGAAAAGATATTTGCCAACTTTATATCTGACAAAGGCCTAACATCTAGAATCTATAAGGAACTCAAACATGCCAAGAAGAAAATATACAAAGAGCTCCATTACAAAGTGGGCAAAAGATATCAATAGACACTTCTCAAAAGAAGACAACAGATTCATAAAAAAAATGCTCAGCCTCACTAGTCATCAAAGAAATGGAAATTAAAACACACTGAGATTCCACCTAACTCTAGTCAGGCTAGTCAACATCAATAACTCAAAAAAACAAAAACAAAAACAAGAAAATAGATGCTTGAGAGGATGTGGGGAAAGGGGAACACTTCTACACTGTTGGTGGAGTGTAAACTAATACAATCTCTGTGGAAAACAGTTTGGCAATTCCTAAGAGATCTAACAATCGGCCTTCCACACAAATGGAATATACTTGGAAGAACTCAAATCACTCTATGAAAAAGATACCTGCATGTGCATGTTTATTGCAGCATTACTCACAATAGCAAAAACATGGAACCAAGCATGCTGCCCATCAAAATATAACTGGATACAAAAAAATGTGGTACATATACACGATGGAATATTGTGCAGTTATAAAGAAGGACAAAATTATGAACTTTTCAGCAACTTGAATGGACTGTAATCAGAATACAGCATTCTCACTTGCACGTATCTATGATGTCAGCTAGTTGATTATGGTGTTCATAGATGTGAAATTGTAGAAATTCTACTAAATTCTTATTTGATCTATATAAGCAGAAAAATTCTAGGTAAAGTGAACAAATGACTAACTTGAATAATAAAAACAATCACTGCCTCTCAATACATTTTCAGCTTTGAATCAGGTTACAGATGTAGAACCCCTTGAATGAAGAGGAGGTTATATCCCATTGAGAAAGAAACCTAGTACACTGATAAAAATTTATACCGTTAATCTTTCTCTCTGTCTTCAAAGGGAGTCATAGCCTTTTACTAGGATAAATATGAATTTGGGGAAAATAAATAATCTAATACTTCAGAAACTACTAGATACTAGCGCTGAAGTGATACTGATTCCAGGATACCCAAAATGTGACTATGGTTCATCAGTCAGAATAGAGACTTATGGAGGTCAGACAGTCAATGAAATTTTAACTTTAGGTTGGTCTCAGAGGAGGCCCAGCGGGTGCATGAACACGTTGTGTGATTATTTTCCCAATTTCAGAATGCATAATATATATGAAGCAGCTATCAAACCTTTGACTTCCATGGCTCCCTGACCTTTGAAATAAGGGTTATTCTGGTGACAAAGCCAAGTGGACATGACTAGAACTTTGTCTGTCAAGAAAAACAGTGAACAAAAATCAACGTCACATTCCTGGAGGATTGATAAGATTATTACCATGACGGAACTGGAAGGTGCTGGAGTACCACACCTCATCCTCATACAGCTCTCCTATTTGGTCTGTGCCGAATGCAGTAGGTCTTGGATAATAGCAATAAATTATCATAAATATATCCAGCTGTTTCCTCCAATTGCAGCTGCTATAATATATGTGGTTTCACTGCTTCAACAAATTAATATATCTCCTCTTATGTAGTATGTAGACTAATAGTCTGTCAAATGGTTTTTTTCCCACACATATTTATAAGGCTGCCTATAAGCAATTTGCTTCATCTGGTAAGGACAAGAATACATTTTCACTGCTATACTACAGGGGAAAATCAGCTTTCCAGACCTATGTCACAATTTAGTTCACAGAAATTGTGAACACATTTCCTTTCCACAACACATCACCCTGGTTCATTACATAGAATAGTGATTAGACCTAGTGTTCAAGAAGTAGTCACTACTCAATATATGTATGTGAGTAGAGTGAAAAATTATTGGTAGTATTTTATAATACTGAATAAAATATAATGTATTTTAGACAAGTTAACTTCCTGAAACTTTAAATTTAACAAAATAATTTCACATCACAATGCTTAACATACAAACATAATTTTTTTACATTGAACATAATTTCATCTACAAGAAAATGCAATCTTATTTTTTCTTACTTATCTAAGTTTCTTGCATTTCTTTTTCTTGTTGTACTTCATGAATTGAGTTTTCTAGTATGATATTGAAGGAGACTGGGAAGACCAAAAAAAAAAAAAAATTAAAAATTAAAAACCTTGATTTGTTCTTAAAGTTAGAGGGAAAGTCGCATTCTTTCATTCTTAAGTATGATGTAGATACACATTTTTGTATATAACTTGTATTTTATGTTTAAAAAGTTACTGTTTTGAAAATTTATAATCACAAATGGGTGTTTTAATTTGGTTGAAAGTTTTTTGTATCTTATTATTTTTCTTATTCAGTCTATTATAATGATGAATTAAATTTCTATTATGAGTGTTGAATTAGTCTCTTACTCTTGAAATAAATTTCATGTGTTTGTAATGTCTAATCCTTTTATGTGTTATATTTGATTCAATAACTTTTATTTTTAGAAATCTTTGTATCTACTTTCATGTGCAAAAATGTTTGCTACTTCTCTTCCAGTGAGAAAAAAAATTGATAACTGAAATATAAAAGCAATAGTACTGAATAAATTACTGTGTTAAATAGTAATATTACTATAGAAAAATATGATATTCTGAATTAATCTAATTTCTCTCAAAATTAGATTTTGGTGAAATTATGTACACTTGTGTTTAACTCAAGTATTATAATGTGTCTATTATTTAAGAACACAATACTTTTATAGCATTTATGTGTGTGGTTCGCATGAATGAAGTAAAATGAAGAATTAAGGTGGGGTTACATGTTTTGGTCAAACATTACTAAATAGGAACAAATATGATTGATCTTATGTCAGAATACTTCATGTGTGAATCTCAGTTGTAACACTGCATAAACCAAGAACAATTATTTAATGTCTCATCAAGTGAATAGAACAGATAATCCTATTTTATTCACGGAGTTGTACTGATATAATGTAACAAAATACATTTAAAACAGCTGCCATGATCATTTCCTAATGTATACACGTATCAAAACATAACATTGTACTCCATAAATATACACAATTATTATTTCTCAATTGAACATAAAGTGTTTAAAAAGTTAACATGGAGCCGGGCTCGGTGGCTCAGCCTGTAATCCCGTGCCTTTGGGAGGCTGAGGTGAGTGAATTGCCTGAGCCCGCGGGTTCAAGACCCGCCTGGGCAGCGAGACCTCATCTCTACAATAAATCAAAAAATGAGCTGGGCGTGGTAGCGCATGCCTGTAATTCCAGCTACTCAGAAGGCTGAGGCGGAAGGATCGCCGGAGCCCAGCAGGTCGAGGCTGCGGTGGCCGGGAGCGGCCACTGCACTCCAGTCTGGGCGACAGAGTGAGACTTCGACTCAAAAAAAAAAAAAGTTAACATGGAATTTGACACATAGTAAAAATATATTCATTTACTCATCAACCATTTATTGAAATCTGTTTTTTTTGTGATAGTTACCAGGTATAAACTGAAAATAAATTTTAAAAATTGTCTTAGCCCTAATCATGATGATGGTCAGTGATGACTAAAAGGAAGATTTGATGAATAATGTTTATGGCAATTAGTCAAAATATTTTGTTATTTGATGGAGCAGAAGAAACTGGAAAAAACTCAGAAGACCTGCTCTCTTCTTAAGACTTTGATAATTCAGTGAGTAACTACAATCTTACAACCTGCATTTTCACTTATTAGCCTTGAAATATGTAAAATTATATGTTTGGAAAGTTGTTACTTTATGACATGGATTGTCTTTTTTCTAATCTGAATAAAAATATTTATTAAGAAGCAAGTTCCAGGGTCCTTTCCAAATGATACTTTATTATATATACCTGCATAACAAACAATTGACACATAACTAAATGGACACTGGGAAATTACAAATTCAAGTTATTTATTTTTAAACAGATATACTGAACTGCATATAGACTCTGTGAGAGAGTGATATTTCTGTAAAACTTGAAAAAAATAGCATTTACTATACATACAGGGTCAACTAAGCTAATTCTGTTATGTATGATTTAAATTTCCTTTGATCTGTAAACTTTAACTTTTGAAAAAGATTTTACCTAATCATGATTAGCTAAATTTTAGATTTATGATTTTATATATATATAATAAAGGATAGCTTTGTATAGAATTGGGGACCTAAAGCATAAGGAGACATAGGGAGTAGGAAACAGATGAAGAAATTGACACATCAAGATATCAAGTGACTTAACTAAGATCACAAAGAAGTGCCATACCTTCTTATCAAAATTTCAGGTTGACTGCTATCTGCAGGTATGCAAGTGAACCAGTGTGGTGTGTGTCTGTGTGTTTTCTTCAGCTTTGTAAAGTTTAGTATTTTGCCACATTTACTTCAAATGACTTCACAGTTAAAACAATTACAAAGACAGTCATACTTTCTTATTCCATTGTCTTACATATCCTGATGTGGTGATTTATTACTCTGATGCATATCTTATACTATGATTTATAAATATGTGATGTTTTAAATAGTTTACAACAATTTACACATAGTACTATACTTCATATATTACTTTGCAACTTGTATCATTCAAAAATTTGTTTTAGGGTTATCAATTTTTAAATATGTATTTACAGTTCATTAATTTGGACTTCTGTAAGCTGTTGTATTTATGTGTACTTAAGCAGCAGGAGTAAGTGGAGGTGTTGTTGTTATCAGTATATTGATCTCCAATGGGTGACTGCACATAGCAGTAATGCATTAGACAAGAAACAAGTTGTTTTCTGCATTTGCTGAGAAGTGTCAAGGCAAGTAAAACAATGACAGCAATATTAATATTTCACCTCCAGGTGACAGTAGAAATAAGAAAACTATTGATTTTATAACACCTTTAAAATAAGAAACAAGTCGTTGTCTCATGAAGAGACATGTTTATTTATTTCAAACTAGGTATTTCTATATAATTTATGTCATTTATATGACATGATCTGCTCCCTATATTTGAGTTTTAAATGTATAAATAGGGACTTACATTTTAAGATGATCATTAAAGCAGATAAATTTTATTAGTCATACTTTAACAGTCTTTGAAAGAAAGAGCAAAGAAATATAATTTTAGCAGATATGCATTATATCTTGAAATGATGAAGGGATGTTGCTCAAAAACCTTACATTTCTAATTATCTCTGTAAGTTGTCATAATTGCATGGATTGAGGGGTCTGATCAATTATACAAAAACAATCAAAAAAAGTCACCAAGACAGGTTTATCTAGGCATTAAAGGAGCACCAGGAAATTCATGACACAGATCCATGAACTAAAAATAAAACTACCATTCACTCCAGCAATCCTACTATTGGGTATCTATCCAAAGGAGAAGAAATAATTATATAAAAAAAGATACCTGCACATGTGTATTTATCACAACATATTCACAACAGCAAAGACATAGAATCATCCTAAGGGTCTATCAATGGATTATTTGATCAATAAAATGTGCTACACATAAACAATGGAATATTTATCAGTCATGAAAAAGAATAAATTCCTGTCTTTTGTGGCATGATAAGTGGTACTGGAGACCATTATCTTAAGTGAAACGAGTCAGACACAGAAAGTCAAATACTATATATTCTCACTCGTAAGTGTGAGCTAAATAGTATATACACATGGATGTAGAGAGTGGGACGATACACAATGGAGACTTGGAGGGTAAGAAGGTGGAAAACCAGTGGAGGATGAGAAATTACTTTGTGGGCACAATGTGTGTTAATTGAACAACGGATAACCTAAAATCCTGACCTGACTACTATGTATGTTATCTGAGTAATGGCTACCCTAACCACAATGTGTGTTAATTAAACAATGGATAACCTAAAAATTCTGACCTGACTACTATGTTTGTTATTTGGGTAATTGCTACCCTGACCACTATGCATGTTTTTTCAGTAATGGATACCTTAAAGCTCTATGCCACTATGAAATCTTTGTATGTAGCAAAATTGTACATATATCCCATACATTTATTCAAATAAAAAAAGATAAACGTACTTTAAAAATGTATACAAATAAATGTGCTCTGGTAAGAATGTACAAATAAAAATTTCTTTGAAATGTATGAGGATATTACAAAGTGATATGTGATTAGTTTGGGGGTTTTGTGTAAGAATAAATGAATAAATGAAAATAGAACTGGTTGCTGGGCTAGCAAGATCTAAATTGTGTTCTTGGCTCTTGTGTCTCGTTTACATAGAATTGAAAACTTGGCATGAACAAATGCAAGTTCAAGCCACAGTATTGTTGAAAAGCAAGAGTACGTTCCAATGTAGCAAAAGAGTTGGGAGTGGGCTGCCCGAGAGTAAGCCCCAACCTAACTGTAGTATTTTGTTTTATGGGATTTTTTTTTTCTTTCTTTTTCCTGGTTCTCCTCCTGTCCATCTGCTTTTTTAATGATTTTATGGACAGGTCTTGGGTTATGTAACTTTCTGGACCTGCACATGTGAGTTTTTCATGGATAGCTAAGTGCATAGATACTAAGTGGGAATTGGCGGAAATTAAAACCACAATGCTAACCAATGATATTGATATGGTAATAACCCAAAGGATATATGAAGACAGTTTTAGGCGTCTAATATGCATGTGTGCAGGTTTGGAAAGTCTCAGGTGTACAAAGTTCTGTAATAAGCAGGATGGTGTAACCACAAGAAGGAGAGACTTTCCATTTAAAATTAGGAACTTGGGACAGAGATTGAGCTGAGGCTAGAAGATCTGGGGTCTGGTTGGAGACAAGGTACTCCCAGAGATGGGTACCTCCTGTTCATGTCTCACTGCTACTTAACAGAACAAATTCTAGAAAGTGTAAGGGATAATATTTTTACTAAATTTTACCTAAACAGCCAATTCTAAGTATTATAACATGCAGGGATGGAAAAAATATAGCAGAAGAAAAATGATAAAAGCAAAGCTAAAGGATTTGTTTTGTATTCTCTTCTTCAAATGTCAATAATGAAGGACAGTACAGATTGACCAAGTGTTTTCCTAGACTAAATGAAGATAATAGGAATATATATTTTGCCCATCACATGTTACTAGAAACTCTATGTCCATCATTAATATTTGTTAATCATGGGCCGATTTGAGGTCTGTACCCTTTACCCTAACTCTTTCAATTGAACCTGTTTCATTTATTTATTTATTTATTTATTTAACCATAGAACTTCATGGGTGAGTATAAAAGTAATGGGAGCCAATATTAAAAGAATTGATCAAGTCATTCAATTTGGAGGAAGATTCCCTTATAGATGTGACTTTTATTTTCTAGAAGTAAAAATAAGTAATAAGTAAATCAAGAACATAAGAAGGGCATTGAATTTAGTGGAAATGGCACGGACCAAATAAACGTCCCTTACAGCTAGAGTTCCTTACTTAAACAGAAAGGAGGCTGTGGTGGGACAATTTTGCATATCATAGAATAAGAAATAGTAAGGTTAGAGAAACTTGAGGAGAATTTACTCTAACTTTCTAATTTTCCTAAGTGCACAAAACTGACAGGCAATTAAGAATTCTTTCTTAGATCACACAGGTAAAAGAGAAAAACCACAACTACATTCAGGTGTCTTCATTCATATAATCTCATCAACATGAAGATGAGCAGGTGACATGTTTTGTTCACCTGTGTACTACCAATTTGTTAAGCATTTTTTCTTTATAAATTCTCTGACTAAAGCCATTGTATAAAGTGTGATTTTATTGTACTAAAAGAGAAATTTTAATTCAGTGTTTATTTTTTAGAAGTACATATTTTTCACTAAATATCAATAACTGAATGAAAATAAGAATCTCTTCTTTAATTTCCTGAAGCATACGGTTTACTAGTGCTACACAGCTGTGGAAATTTAAATAGCTGGCATGTGGGGACAGGGTGAAATTTAGCCTTTTCAAGCAGACTTTTTTCTTAGCGCTGACATATTGTCTCATCAACACATCTTAGGAGCTTCTATTTTTGAAATGCTTCACTTATCACTTGTAGAGTGTTGAAATGGAACCTATTTTTCCCCCAAAGAGAACATTCTTTAGCAAAGACAGATTGTCTCATCTGCATTAAGAAACTGTCCCTCAAGAAATACTCTATTGAGACAAGCACATGCTTTGTGCATGCAAAACTTGAATATTTAAAAATTAGAACTTTTTCTTTATCCTTGAATAGTAATTGCTGTTAGAAGTAATAATTTAACTTTTTGACTTACACATCTTATGAAATCTGATTTTGTTCTTAACACAAAGCCATATTAATAAAAAGGCAATTTAAGAGAGATGTGGAATATAAAAACAAACTAGTGAGATTGCAAGCAAAATTTTAGTAGCCCTCCCCATCCCTGGGCCAAAAATTGCATTAAACATGTTGTAGCAAATGAAGAGATTATGCTAAAGTTGATGGAGGTGGAGATGGGAAGACGCTGGGCGACTTTGGCCAACACTAGCCAAGGCAATTGCCTCCTTTTGGTCTGGAAATGGTCTAAAGTACAGCAAAGCTGCTTGGCAGGAGCAAGGGCAGACTCTGAAGGAGGAGCGTCTAAGCTCAATCCTCAGATGAACTTCCTCCTGCCTGGTGACATCAGGCAAGTCATTCTACCACTATAACTCTCTCTCTCTCTGTCTCTCCCTCCCTCCCTCCCTCTCCCCCTCCTTTCCCCTCCCTCTCCCCCTCCCTCCTCCTCCTTCCCCCCCTCCCCCTCCCGTGTGTGTGTGCGTGTGTGTGTGTTTAATGTACAGAATGAAAATAATAATGGTAAATAACAGTGATTTTATGAGCATTAAATGTGCATCAGGATATAAAATACGTTGCATATCTTGCTTGTAAAATAAAATAAGCTGGGCTCAGTGGTTCGGCCTGTAATCCCGCGCCTTTGGGAGGCTGAGGTGAGTGAATTGCTTGAGCCTTAGGGTTTGAAACCCGCATGGGCAACTTGGCGAGACCTCATCTGTACAATAAACAAAAAATAAGCAGGTCGTGGTAGCGCACGCCTGTAGTTGGAAGGCTACTTGGAAGGCTGAGGCGGAATGATCGCTGGCGCCCAGCAGGTCCAGGCTGTGGTGGCCGGGAGTGTGCCGCCATTGTAGTGCAGTCTGGGCGACTGAGTGAGACTCCAATGAGAGAGAGAGAGAGAGAGAGAGAGAGAGAGAGAGAGAGAGAGAGAGAGAGAGAGAGAGAGAGAGAGAATGCATATCTTTGTAATACACACTTTATTGAAGTACAATATTCACTCAGAAAAGTATTGAAGCTATATTTTGAGTTCAACGTATTTTGACCAAATGTGTGAAATCAACCATGTACCCAACATTCAGATGAAAATGGCAAACATTCCCAGCAACCCCTGTACACTTCTTGTAGCACTCTCCCTGCTGGAGTAACTGCTATCTCTGTAGCTTTACAGATTCAATTTGCCTGTGTTTGATTTTATATCAATGAATTCATATATTATGTGCTCTTCTATGTCTGCTTTTTTCATACAGTCTTTTTTGACTTGTACTCTGGGAATACTTCTTAGTCATCCAGGTAGGAGGAGGGAGTGACAAACAAATAAATGTAGCGGTTTATCTGTCAATAGTGAGAAAAATCAAGTTGGACCATTTTCCTCCTTACAACATGCAGACCAAAAAAAAGCAATATTTATCAAAATTCATAAAATTAAACAAATTATCTTATATAGAAACTAAAAGTATAATTGAAAGGAAAAGAAATAGTTAGAAAATCCAGTCCTCTAATAGAATAAATAAAGTAACTTTAAAGTATCGAGTGTGAGTTTTACATATAAAATTATGGCTAAGTTATTGTCTAAAATAGAGATGTCACAAATTTTGTTAGTGTAAAAATAGCAATCAAGAAATAATAATTAGAAGGAAGAGAGGAAAAAAGGACAGTGGAATAATCTCATTTTTCATATTTAGAATTAATACAAATCACGCAAATTTGCTAAGGCAAAAGATGTTTAACTATTTTATATAAAAGCAAAGTAAGCAATCAGACAACTTAAAACATAGAAAGTAGCAGAAAAGGGATTTGCATCTACCAATATATTTCTATTTTGTGTTTATAAAAATTCAAAAGTATATTTTATTTGTATAAATGTAAGAGACATCAATGCAGTTTTGTTAGGTAGATATACTCTGCAGTGGTGAAGTCTTAACTCCCTTTCTGATTTATATTTCATAAAAGTTTCCTGTCATTTTTGGTATCTTTGTTGTATGGAGTAATTTTATTATATCTGTATTTCTTTATTGATTATTCTTAAAGTTAAAAAAAATTAGCAGTAAATATTCTAATAATTTTACTGTTACTTCTAAAATTAACTAATATAACAAAACAGATAATTTTTAGCAGTTTGTGGGTGTCTCTTTGTTTTTTGCTTCTCATGTCTTCTCAAGGTTTATGTTTCATTTTTACTGAACTCTGCAGTTAATATTTTATTTTGAGAATTTTAGAATGATAAGCACATAGATGCTTAATTAAAAACGTCTCTGGACTGTGATTTTTCTGTGTTCATTCCCTGTGTTGATTATTTATTTTCTCTATGACTGAGGTCAAATATTTAGTATCTTTGTATATTGATTTCTTTCTCTTCATTTGAAAAATGAGACTAATTATATTAGTGGATCTTAAGCTATATTCCATTATTCTTAAATGACCTTTTATACTATTGTCTATATATACTCAGAGATGCACACATTTTTCAAATTTGTATGTTTATTAAAGTTATGTGTATGTTTTATTCACTCTCTCCTTTCTAATGATATTGTACAGTTTTAAACTTGCACAAAATATGAATATAGAGATAGAAATGATAGATATAGACAAAGACATAGATAAATATAGATATATAGATGTATATTTCAGTGTTTTCTCTTTTCCATAGATATTTATTCTTGTTTTACCTCTTTTTGTTTCATGAAGTCTTTTTTAATGTCTCAGTTTTCCTTATTTATATTTTGATCATCCTAAATCTACTTATTTTAAAATTATACTTAATCTTGTTTATAATTAATAATATGAATTGAAATTAAGTGGTGATTATTTGCTATATTGACTTTGATAACACTAGATTTTTTCATTAATTAATAAACCCACTTTTTAAGTTCTACTTCTTTTTTTTTTCCCTTTTAATTTTTTTTTTAAGATGCGGGGTACAATTCAGAGTTTGGTATTCAAATGTTCGTTGTGCAGGTACCCTTGCTGATGAAGTGTGCCACCCCGTTCTCCAGGCAGATTCTCACTATTACCAATCCCGCTTCCCCGCTCCCTTCTTGGCAGTTTCCCACTACTGCCAATCCTTTTCTTAGAGTATTACAAAAATTGTTCAAGCTCCACTAATAAGTGAAAATATGTGATACTCAGTTCTTGGTTTCTGTGAAATATCACTAATTATTATCGACTCTAAGTGCATCCAGGTTCTTGTGAAGTTCATAATTTTGTTCTTCTTTAAGACTGCATAATAGTCCATTGTGTATATGTACCACATTTTTAAAATCCAGTCCTCTTTTGATGGGCAGCACGTTTGGTTCCATGTTCTTGCTACTGTGAACAATGTTGTGATAAACATTGTATCATTTTTATAGAGTGATTTGAGTTCTTCCAGGTATATTTCCAGTAGGGGGATTGCAGGGTTGTACAGAAGGTCAATTTTTAGATCTTTTAGGTATTGCCACACTGTTTTCCACAGAGGCTGTATTAGTTTACACTCCCACCAACAGTGTAGAAGTGTTCCCTTTTCACCACATCCCCTCCAGCATCTGTTGTCTTTTGAGTTATTGATGATAGCCATCTTGACTGGAGTTAGGTGGTATCTCAGTGTCATTTTAATTTGCATTTCTTTGGTGACTAGTGAGTCTGAGCATTTTTTTTCATGTATCTGTTGGCTGCTTGTATGTCTTCTTTTGAGAACTGTCTATTCATATATTTTGCCCACTTTGTAATAGAGCTCTTTGTTGTTGTTGTTGTTTTCTCTTTTTGACATGTTTGAGTTCTTTGTAGATCCTGGATGTTAGGCCTTTGTCAAACATAGAGTTGGCAAATATTTTTTTCCCCGTCTGTGGGCTGTCTCTCCACTCTCTTGATTGTTTCTTTGGTTTTGCAGAAGGTTGTCAGTTTAATGAGGTCCCACTTGTCTATCTTCTCTCTTATGGCATGGGCACTTAGAGTTTTGATCAGGAATTTGTCACCAGTTCCAATTTCCATAAGGGTGTCTCCTGCATTTTGTAAGATTCTTATAGTTTGAGGTTTTACATTTAGGTCTTTGATCCATTTAGAGTTGATTTTTGTGCATGGTGATAGGTGGGAATCTTGTTTTAATCTGCATGTGGTCAGTCAGTTTTCCCAGCACCACTTACTGAATAGGTTCTCCTCTCCCCAGTGGTAGGTGGTGGAGGCTTTGTCAAAGATGAGTTGGTTGAGAAATTGAGGTTTTGCTTTTGGAATCGCTATCCTGTTCTATTGGTCTATAAGCCTCTTCATGTGCCAATACCAGACTGTTTTGATTATTGTAGCTTTATAATAGAGTTGAAAGTCTGGGAGTGTGATACCTCCTGCTCTGCTTTTTTGCTGAGGAGTGTTTTGGCAATTCATGGTCATTTATGTTTCCACATGTATTCCTGTATGGTCATTTCCAGGTCTGAGAAGAATGCTGCTGTTAATTTAATGGGTATTGCGTTAAATCTGTAGATTGCCTTGGGTAGAATGGACATCTTAACAATATTGATTCTTCCAATGAATAAGCATGAAATATTTTTATACTTGTTTGTCATCTTTGATTTATTTGAGCAGTGTTTTGCTCTTTTTGTTGTAAAGTTCTGTCATGTCTCTGGTTAGGATGATGCCAAGGTATTTGATTTTTTTTTATGACTATTGTGAATGGGATTGTGCTTTTCTTTTTTTTCTTTTTTTCTTTTCTTCTTTTTTTGAGTTGGAGTCTCACTCTGTCACCCAGACTGGAGTGCAGTGGCCGCTCCCAGCCACCGCAGCCTCGACCTGCTGGGCTCCGGCGATCCTTCTGCCTCAGCCTTCCCAGTAGCCGGAATTACAGGCATGCGCTACCACGCCCGGCTGATTTTTTGATTTATTGTAGAGATGAGGTCTCGCTTTCCGGGCAGGTCTCGAACCCGCGGGCTCAGGCAATCCACTCATCTCAGCCTCCCAAAGGCACGGGATTACAGGCTGAGCCACCACGAGCCCGGCTGGGATTGTGCTTTTCATTTGGGTTTCTGTTTGTTTGTTATTGGTATATAGAAATGTGACTGTCTTTTGCACATTTATTTTATACCCTAAGACGTTGCCATATTCTTTACCAGTTCAAGGAGGTTTTTGACAGATTCTCTTGGGTTTTTGAGGTATAGAACCATGTCATCTGCAAAGAGGGATAACCTGACTTCTTCTTTTCCTATTTGGATACCGCTGATCTTTTGTCTGATTGCTCTAGCTAGGACTACCAAAACTATGTTGAAAAGAAGGAATGAGAGTAGGCACCCTTGTCTTGTTCCAGTTTTCAGGGGAAATGACTCCAATTTCTGTCTGTTTAGTAGTATAAGCCCATTTTTGATGAAAGTATTTGTCATTGCTGTTATATTTCAATTTGATAGTTCTCCCTCGAACACCCTCTTCCCTAAACTTTTCCTCATAAGCATTTTTTTAAAAATTAATCTCTTACTCTTCTGTTGCCTTGGAATCTCCTTCACGTAAAATGATAACTAACCCACTGACTATTCCCCATAAGGCAAGACCAACTTATTGTACTTTGTGACTTTAAGGCCTCTGACTATTGGAAGCAAGATATATTGCACTCAAGATCAGTAGCTTGATGCACTTGACAGATAATGCTATTTTTGAATGGAGATTTAAAAAATACAAAACTTTATAGCAGGTCATTTCTGTTGTACAAGTGTTGGCAAATGTAGCTTAGCTACTCGATGGATCTTGTACTGTTAAACTGGTCTGTGATAGATAATGTTGTCTTGTTTTTTGTTTGCTTTTTTAATAGATGAGGTGTCATTATGTTGCCCAGGTGGTAGTGTAATGGCTATTCACAGGCATGATCATTATAGCAAAATACAGCTTCAAACTCCTATCTCAAGCGATCCATTTGCCTCAACTATCCAAGATGCTGGTACTACTACTGAACTACCTAAATTTTGTTAATGTTAGAGAGCAGGATACTGGCCCTTATTGGTTTAGTTAAAGTGTCAATTTGGAGAGATCCCTCATGAAGTTGAGGTACTGTCTTTTGCTATGTATGCATATTTTAGACAAATTATGTGTCCACAAAGGTGGAAAGAGAGAGAGAGAGAGAGAGAGAGAGTGACACACAAATCCAGAAACTATGGATGGGTGGACATAACAGTAGACCACTCAACATCACTCCCAATGTTTTTGCTCCCTTCGTTTGCATTTTTAAGTTCTATCAATTCAGAGTTATTTATTCCACTGGGGGAAAGCTTCCACCAGGGGAACTGTAGGCATTTAATTCAACTTAAGCTCATCTGCTGCTAGGTTATTTTGTGATCTTCATGTCAGGAAAGCAGTAGGGAAATAAAGGAGCTCTCTTGCTCATAGTGTATTTCATTATGAAAATGAATGGGGACAATTGGCTCAGACATTAGGGCTAATCAGAGTAAATCCATGAACCATTTTACCTCTAAATGGAAAATGACAACTATCATGGCCTGAAAAAGGTATGACACCAGGGTATCATGTAATCAGATAAGCCACTTAGACAAGAAATATTAGTTGAGGGTGAGGGAAATCTAAAATGAATGAAGGAGGGAGGAAAAATTAATATAGCCTTGGGATCAGCAAGGTTTCTGTGCACCTCATTAACCTTTCTATCTATACTTTTCCACTGAATTATGATCAATCACTGTCTTGAGAAAAAATGTTAGATTGGCATAGACTTAGTGTAAAATACAAGTGGACAAGAACAGTGCAAGGAATACCTGAAGCAGATACACATAGTGCTCTCTCCAAGTCCCTTTATGTCTCTTGTACTGCTGCTTGGCTTCTGATTTCTGTCCTTGTCACTCTTCTTGGGGACTGTTCTGCAATTGCTTTGCCCACATACACAGATAGTTGGACGTTCCTGGGAATTTAAATCTTCTTGGTGTGGCCCTTAATAGATGACTAATGGTTGTGACAGCATAAAAGTCCATCACTTTGATGTAAATAAGAAAAAACAAAACTACAACAAACATTTGGGTTTGGGGTCTTAATTAACACTTCAGACTTCCTCTGAAAAGTCAGGCTAATGTTACACTGCATGGGACTTCGGTTATAATCACCTGCATCCTGGACTTCATCTCCTTGTCCGTCTTGCTTTCTCCACCACCTTAGTGGTTTTAAGTTTGCTTATAGATTTATTTCTCAAGATGTGCTTCTGGTAAATGCACCCTAAAATGACTAAGATGACTTCTTACAATGTATACAAGTAATGGAGATATCCATTGTTTATAACAATTACAATTTGCAAAACAATTATATATTTATCACTAGGAAATTGAACAAATGATTAGCATCTATGTTTACACTAGGAAATGCCATGTTCTGAATCACTACCAAAAAGACACCTGCACTCTTCACAATAGCTAAAAACATGTAACCAATCCAGATGCTTATCAAAATTGACTGGATAAAGAAAATGTGGTACATATACACAGTGGAATACTACACAATCATAAAGAACAAAATCAAGTCTTTTGAAGCAACATGGATGCAGCTGGAGATTATTCTAAATGAACTATCACAGAAACAAAAAACTGAATACTGCATATTCTCATTATAAGCAGTCCCCGATCACTGGACTCACAAGCACAAAGATGGGATTAACAGATACAGGACACTGCTAAAGGAGTAAGTGAGAAAAGAGAGCTAAAGGACACACAACCACACACCAAGTACCAGGTCCACTACCAGGGGGAAACAGTACTCACTAGAAGCCCAAATGTCACCTCAATTTACTTATGTAGTAAATCCTCACATGTTCCCCACATCTCTAAAATTAAAGAATAAGAATAATGATAATGATAATGACACATTTCTAGAAGATTATGCAAAGAAAATTAACGAAGAAAAGAAAAGAAAATAATTGCTGAGGAAATAGGGTAATTGGCTAAAACTGAGAACCATATATTTGTGTTTTCTGCCCTCAGGGGACATAAAATCCAGTTGCAGAAAATAAATATTCAAATCATTGCAACTCAAGCTACAATGGTTCGTGATTCTGAACAAAACATACAAATTTTGAAAATACTATGTTCATTCTCAAGAAAATTCCATAAAGACTTAAAGATATATATATAAGCATATGCATAGCATCATTTTAATGACAGTAAAAACTTTGGACCCAACCTATATCTTTCTTTTTAAATTTAATTTCTAAAATATATCATTGAAACAAAAATCTTATATGTTTATCGGATGCAATTTTATATTTCAATTCATATATGTAAATTGAAATAATTAGCAAATCAACCATTTTAAACATGTATAATTTCCTTGTGGTAACAACATTCAAAGCCTTTTAGCTATCTTGAAACATGCAATACATTTTTATATATTTGTTACAATCACCACACCCTACTGTGTAACAGAACATGAAAAACTATTCTTTCAGTCTGACTGTAACTTTGTATGCATTGACCAAATTCCCAAGCCTCTTGGCCTCTAGTAATCCCTATTCTACTCTCTACTTCTAGCAAATCAACTTTTTTTAAAAAGTTGCTTATTTTATGTTATTCAAAAGGTACATTTCCATATTTGTTACATGCCCATATTGCATACTGGTGGGATTTGTTTTCTAGTATGCCCATTACCTAAATAATGAATTTTGTATCCTGTAGGCAATTTTTTAACCCTAACCTCCCTGTTACTCTCCCCACTCTTGGAGTCTCCAATGACTATTATTTCTATCTTCACAAGTTTTTTTAGATTACTTATATGAGTGAAGTGGTATTTGTCTTTCTGTGGCTGACATTTCATTTAACATAATGTCCTCCAGGTTTATCCATGATGCTTCACATAACAGGATTTCATTCTGTTCTATGTCTGAACAGTATTCTATTGTTTACCCATTCATTATTAGATGGGCATTTAGGTTGATTCTATATCTTGGCTATTGTAAATAGCACTGCAATAAACATGAGTATGCAAATGTGACACTCTTATTTCATTTCCTTTGGATATATACCCAGTAATGAAGTTCCTGGATGATCTGATAACTCTATCTTTAATCTTTTGAACAATATTCATTCTATTGCTCATGGTGACTGTATTAATTTACATGCCCACCAACAGTGAATACAAATTCCCTTTGCTCTGCGTCCTTGCCAGCATTTGTTATTTTTTCTTAATAGTAGCCATTCTTAATGTGGTGAAGTATCATCTCATTATGGTTTTGATTTGCATTTATCTAATTATTAGTGACACTGAGCATTTTAAAATATATCTGTTGGCCATTTGTATGCTTTTTTTTGAAAAATTCCATTCAGATTTTTTTGTCCTTTTTAAATTGTGTTATTTATGTTTTGCTTTTGAGTCGTTTGTGTTTCTCATATATTCTAAATAATACTCCCTTGGCAGATGCATTGTTTTCTCCTCCATTCTAAAGGTTGCCTCTTTGTTGAGTGTTTTGTTTGCTGTGGAGTAAAAAAAGAAAGCAAAAGGTCAACATGCCTGATGATATTGATGCAAAATTTGTTTAAATCGATTTATTTATTTTAAAGATGTGGGGTGCAATTCAGGATTAGGAAGGCAAAAATTCTTAACAAAAAACTAGCAAACTAAATTTAACAACACATTTAAAAGATCATACACCATGAACAAGTGGAATTTGTACTATGAATGAAAGTATAATCCACCATATACAAAATAATAAATTGGATACATCACATCAGCAGAATATTTTAGCTATTTTATGTTTTATTTTAGATTCAAGAGGTACATTTCCATGTTTATTACATGAATGTACTGTGTATTGGTGGAGATTGGAATTCTAGTGTACTCACAAAAATTGTATGAATATTGCAATAGATACTAAAAAAATTTAATAAAATTCAACATCTTTCATAAAAAAAACTTTCAAAAAAACAGGTGTAGAAGAAGCATATTTCCACAAAATAAAGATTGGATACAAAAACACACCCCCATTGAGGAAAAGTTGAAAGCGTTTTTCTGAGATCTAGAACAAGACAAATATGCCCACTTTCACCACTTCTATTCAATATAATAGTGGAAGTTTTAGTCAAAGAAATTAAGCAAGAGAAATAAAGAACATCCAAACTGAAAATAAGGGATTCAAATTGTTCATATTGTCCCCGTTTACAGACGACACAAATAGATATATAAAACAAACTAGACAAAATGAGGTCCAAAGTGAGGCCCAAACTTTATCTACACAATGACCACGTGTATACCTAACACTGAATTGTATGCCACATCTTTAAAATAAAAATAGAATAAAAACCCTAAAACTTTACCCGACAACCATCAAAATGAATATAATAAATTTGCAAAGTACAAAATAGGCATACAAAAAACAATACCATTTCTATATACCAATAGCAAACTATCTGGAAGAAAAAAATCAAGAAAGTAATTCCATTCACAATTGTTGAAAAAAAATTAGTGTTGAGGATTTTTCAGGTCAGTCTGGGCTTCAAGAGTATCAGCTCAATAGGACAGCCAAGCCCCAAAGGAAATTGTCAAGGGGCTGGTAAACCTAGCCTCAAAAGCGTCAACTCTAACGGGCTGGCAAACCAAACCCTGAGAGTGTTGTGATTTGGTGTGCTGGCAAACCTAGCCCCCGGGGTGTTGGCTCTAACAGGCAGGCAAGCCAAGTCCTGAGAGTGTTGCTGGTTTGGTGGGCTGACAAGCCTAGCCCCCTGGGTGTCTCAGCTTTGGACTCTCACCTTCTTCTAACAGCTCTTCTGGTTCAGTTGACTCCATCAACTGGCAAGTCAGCCTCTGGGGTGCACGAATTTTCCAACTCTGATGAGCTTCTGCATTTCTTCAGGTCACAGCTCTTCAGGATCGATGTTCTTGTCTCATGGCCAGGAAGAATGAGGGACACAGACAATCGGAAAGTGAGAAAGCAGAATTTATTGAGAGGACAGAAAAGCTCCCACAGTGGGAGGGGACTGGAAGGGGTTGCCAATCCCGGCGAAAACCTGGTGCTTATATAACCCTAAATCCAAACCGATTGACTAGCACTAGCTGTGAGCTGTTGCTATTCTAATTGGTCAGTATTAAGGACCAATCAGCAGGAGGTAGGGGCCTAATGGTGACCTGATTGGTTGCTTTTCGATTCCAGCAGTAAGTACTTAAGCTCTAGCTTGAGAGGCTCACAGGGAGCTTATTCACCAATGTTGAGCCTGAGAGGCCTGTTGGGAATTTGCTACATTATTACCAGAGGACCCTCCTGTCTGTCTGCCTAACCTTTTTCTAGCTATCTCCTGTCTTACTAGAAATAGATTTAATCAAGAAGGCAAAAAGAGATATCTATAGTAAAAACTATAAAGCACTGATTAAATTGAAGAGGACAAACAAATGAAAAGATATTTATGGTCATGGATTGGGAGAATTAGCATTATTAAAACTGTTCATATTACCTAAAGCAAACTACAGATTCAATGCAATCCCAATTAAAATACCAATAAAATTATTCATAGAACATTAAAAAATCTTGAAATGTATACAAAAAGGAAAAAAGACCCTGGATAGCCAAAGCAATCCTGAGCAAAAAGAACAAAGCTAGAGATGTCACACTACTTAACTTCATATTATACTACAAAGCTTTGCTAAATAAAACAGCATGGTACAGGTATTAAGAACAGACAGACACATAGGCCAATAAAACAGATTACAGAGCCTAAAAATAAATTCATGTATTTACAACTAAGTAAAAATTGACAAATGTGCCAAAAATATACTAGGGAAAGAACAATTTCTTTAATAAATAATGTTGAAAAAACTGAATATCCATGTGCAGAAAATTGAAACAAGATCCATGTCTCTCACTGTTTCCAAAAAGCAGCTCTGAATAAATTAGAGACAACTATGAAACTACCTGGGGGATATGCTGTGTGCAATTGGACTGGATAAGGATTTTTAAAATAAGATCTCAAAATCACAGGCAACCAAAGTAAAAATAGACCAATTTATATATTTCTTAGTGCTCTCTTCAAGGCATTGTACATGTTAATAAACTACTCTTTACAAAACCTTTTGTGGCAAATAGTTTCAGACAATGCTACAATTTTAAGAAAAGCAAACCAAGACCCAAAGGCACTCAGTAATTTACTTAAAGCTGCTCATCAAATAAATAGCAGAGCTGGATCATAAACCCATTCATCATGATTCTAGAGTCCAATCCTTTGATTACTATGCTATGCACTCCTTAGGTGTTAAGGATAAAGAAATAGTGATGTATTTGTGCAATAGCATACTGTATAATATTTGAAGTAAATGCATGCATTTGTCTTGATTTATTGCTCAAGGGTTATGTCGTGCAAAAAAGATCATGTGACCAAAGGATAGTTACAGCATAAAAAAATTATGTACAACCCTTTAAAACATGCAAAAATAAAAACTATATAGTCTATAAATATTATATACACATTAAAAATAGAAAATCACACAGGATGACAAGTATTACATTAAGAAGTTTGTTAATCCTAAAGTGGTGTTGGCACAAGAGAATACACTTGGGAGGGGTTATATAGGATTTCAATAAAATTACTTTTGTAGATATAGACGGAAACAGCTTATAAGAGAAAAGTTACATTAATCATTACTGTGCATATAAAAAATTTTTCATAATTGAATGACTCAGAATATCAGAATGCCAAAAAGTTTTGAGGAAAAATGTCCAACTCATTAAAACAAAGTTGAAAGGTTTTCAGGTGTCATGTTTAGATTGGGAGCATTGGACACCATCTTGTCATCTCACAGATGAGCTCATCCGAGAATGAAATGCTCTCACATATTTACACAGAAACCTAAACCAAGAGCATTCCTCAAACAACATGGATTTAAATAGTCTCTATAGACTCATAGCATTAGATGATGAACAAGGGAAATTATGTAAGGCTTAGAAAATAAGAAAATTAATGCACGATTTAAAGAGCTCAGAAAATAATCATACTTCTTTAAATATCCTCCATTAGTTAGTAGAAGAAAACTTCAGGAAACTATCACCTGTAAAAATGTATTAGAAGTGAGGCATTCTGGGAAAGTGGCATAAAACAATGCACTGAGAAAAGGATCAAATGGTCAGCCACCAAACTGTGATGATAAGTCAGTGGTATTAAAGTTAAGAAGAAGTGAATAGAAGAAAATGGGTATCATTGGGATATAACAGAGTTGACAAGCACATGAAATGGCAGCTCAACAACATTTATATTAAAATTAGAAGGAGTTTTAGGTTCCACACTAATACTTTAATTTTAACAATGTGAAGTTGAAGTATGACAGTGAGAGAAGAAACAAAATAAAAAAATCAACTATGGATAGAGATGACTTGTCCAACAGAATCATATAATTAGAATGAGCATCTTCCATAAGTAAGCCTTTCACACACTCATGCACATGCATACACACACACACAAAAATAAAAATCAGATAATGAAACAAATAATAAACTTATAGCTCACATAAAAGATGTTTTGCTGTAGATGGATGCAGGTGGAAGGGAAAGTTTGACTGTCTGAAGTGTTAGGCCCAGTGGTTTATTTTATTCATTGATTTACTTAATGTGCTGATAATGATGGGTGAAGATTTGTTAATTTTATGCTTTTCTTAAAGGTATATATATTTATATTCTTGTATAAATGACATGTAAAACTAACATTTACTTTTACAAATTAATTTTAAATGCTGGGTGCACTGGTAGTCCCAGATACTCAGAAGGCAAGACCAGAGGATTCCTTGAGCCTAGAAGTTTGAGCAGCCTGAGCAACAGAGCAATATCCCACCTGTAAAAAGTAATATAATATAAAATAAAATTAAGTTAACTTTAATACACACACAAGTCAAAAATGCGTTTAGCATACCTAACCCAAAGAACATTTTAGTTTAGCCTAGCCTACCCAAAATAAGCTCAGAACACCTTAACATTAGTCTGTAGTCGGGCAGTCATCTAACACAAAGCCTATTTTACAATAAAGTATTAAATATTTCATGTAGTTTATTGCATACTGTACTAAAAGTGGGGAAATAGTTGTATGGGAACAACAGCAACATCAAAAAATTGTAGGTCAAACCATTGTGATTCTGGAACCACTTGTACGCACTAGTATACACTCTGTACACTGCTGCCAAATTTCCTTCCAGTACCAAGGAACTACTTTCATCAGCTGCATTGAAGGGCAAATGTATTTTACTCTCAATTGAGTGCCATCCTGCAGAGCTGCTTCACACAATGTCATGTCCTCCTCCTTCTGAAAACAACCCATATTTATTGGCTAGTCTATATGTGAGGAAGGAGAATAATATAAAGATCTGACCCCTTTCCTTAAAGTCATTAAAGCTTTAGCACCCCCTGTAGCCTCTGCTGAGAGTGAATCACCATTCAATTCTGTCCACCTAATCTCACGTTCTTCTTTTTCTAAAAGGCCTATCCGTAAGGTATTCACCAATACATGTCCTGAATGCTGTTTTCCATTTCAGAGCCAATTTTCCAGGAAACCACCTAAGAGGGTTACTGCTTATATTATATATTTATAAAATCTTAATCAATTGTTAGATGAAATAATTCTTAAAAACTGGAAGTGTCTAATGACAAATTAATTATGAATACAATTGTAAAAATGTCATATTGCTTTTTGTTTTCATAACAAAAAGTAAGCATTGGTTAATGTCGCAAGTACTTCTCTATTTAAGATTGTGTTTGAAGAACCAAGACAAATCTGATATATTTCAAACAACTGTATAAATTATAGGTATCATAACTAAATTATTAATTTCCAAAGAGTGTTAAAATGCAAGACAGTTTGGAGGGAAGGAGGGGTGCTAAATAAATCAATGGTGATTTTAATAAGCTAGAAACTTTTAGGTACTAAATCTGTCTGCATCTGATCTGAATTGCAATTACCTGTCAAAAATTCATCCATCATCACAAGCTCCAAACAAACTTTCTTGGCAGCAGATGTTTGAGAAAAGCTATTTTGTATGGCAAATTTTTTTTATGGTTTACAACAACCTCAGGAATGACAGAAATTTTAGGGAACATTTCAGTACAACTCAGTAAGAACCTGGTAGATACAAAAATCACGGTTTAAATAGTTTAATAATTTATAAATATACACCCTATACATAAACTTTTCATTCATGAATTAATGGCTTGACTCCATTGTTTCTAACATGCATATTCTTTATTTCAATATTTTATAAGAATGAATGGAAATGCATATTTAATTAATACATTTGAATAAAATATTCCCATTTCATAGTGTTTTCACTTTAAAATGGTTGTAAATTGTATTTGGATAAAATAAACTCATGGTGTCCATTCTACTTAGTCTCTGTTGTTAATTTAGAAGGAACTAGGAAATACAATCTACAACGATATTGATAAAAGCAATAACTAGTCATATACCCAGTACTGGGATCACTGGGTGCACTGGTAATTCTGTTTTTAGTTCTTTGAGAAATCTCCAAACTGCTTGTCACAGGAGCTCAACTAGCTTACTTTCACACCAGTAAGTACATGAGCATTTTCTTTTCTCCATAACCTCACCGACATCTGTTGCTTGTTTACTTTTTATTAATAGTCATTATAATTGGTGGAAAAGAGTATTTCATTGAGGCTTTGAATTGCATTTATCTGATGGCTGTGATTTGTGAAATTTTCTCACGTTTGTTGGTCTACAAAATCATGTCCTTTGCCGCACACGGATGCAGCTGGGGGCCATTATTCTAAGTGAAGTATTGCAGAGCAGAAAACAGAATACAACAGACACAGGGGGTGGGATACTAGAGGGGAGAAAGTGGAGTCACGGGGGGTGGGGGCAAGGGTTGAAAAACTACCTGTTTGGGTGATGAGTTCAATAGAAACCCAAACCTCAGCATCATGCAATATACCCATGTAACAAACCTGCACAGGCACTCATTGATTTTTTTTTAAAGAAGTAACTAGGAAAGAATATTATTGATTATAAAGCAGACAATTTTTTTTAACCTTATTTCTTCTTTCATCAAAAATAATATTGCCACTTTTTAGGTTTAACATCCAGAAAATGTATTTCTATTTTGACTTTTATCTAAAAGTTATTTATAGCTCAGCACAGTGCCAAGTACATAGTATATTTTCTAATTTTTAATTCATTAATTCACTCACACATTGATCAGATTTTTTCATCTACTTTATTACTCATAATAATATTTTTTAAAGTATTTATCATTTTCTGAGCAAAACCCGAATATCTTTAAAAAAAACATGAAAGAATATCTTTGTGGTTTTTAGGGGAAAAATCATTTTTTTTTTCAGATAAGTAAAACAATTTACATAAACTTCCAAAAATATATGATAAAGTAGACTCCATGATTGAAAATTTCTTCAATTAAAAATATGTCATCAGGAAATGAGTAAAAATATCCCAAATTAGGATAACATATCCATGAAACATATTAAAAGGTCTCCAATTACTCAGTAATGTAAAAACAACAAAAAGTTTCATAAAAATATGATTAAAATTTAAAAAATAAAGTCCACCAAATATTCACAATTATCTAAAAATAACATTTAAAAGTGCTTAATCTTATCAGTTATTATTTCACTTTAAAAGTGAAATAATGGATAATAATAATACATAATAATATATATCTCCATATTCACTACAATGACTTTAATTTTTAAAAGATTCAAAAGTAAAATACTGAAAGTATTGGCAGCAACTGAAATGCTCAAATTTTGCTTGTGGAATTGTGAAATGTTGCAATTCTTTTGTTTTGTTTTCTTTTTTATACATACCAACACTATGAACCAGAAATTTCACTCTAGGTTTTTATCAATAGAAGTAAAGCAATAGTGCATAAAATAAAAAAAATTCAAAACACCAAGATGACTCAATATTCAAAAACTGAAGATTATCTCATTGATTATAGAAGAAATAAACAAAACCTTTAATATCTTTATACATTGAATTGTAAATAGAAATAAAAATCTACTAATACATGAAACCAGACAAATGAATCTAAAAACATTGTGTTGAGTGAAATAGTTATTAAATAGAAAAGTTGAATGTATGACTCTAATTTTAAATAACTCCAAACAAGCAAAAATTATCTCTAATGGAAAAATCAAAAACGTAATTTTTTTCTGGGTGAAGTAAGTATGGTTAATTGACTGAGAAAGGACATGAAGAACTTTTTAGTGTAATAGTAATTGTAGCCGGGCTCGGTGGCTCAGCCTGTAATCCCGCGCCTTTGGGAGGCTGAGGTGAGTGGATTGCCTGAGCCCGCGGGTTCGAGACCCGCCTGGGCAGCGAGACCTCATCTCTACAATAAATCGGAAAATCAGCCGGGCGTGGTAGCACATGCCTGTAATTCCGGCTACTTGGAAGGCTGAGGCGGAAGGATCGCCGGAGCCCAGCAGGTCGAGGTTGCGGTGGCCGGAAGCGGCCACTGCACTCCAGTCTGGGTGACAGAGTGAGACTCCAATTAAAAAAAAAAAAAAAAGTAATTGTTTTTATTGTAATCAAATTTTAAGCTACAAAGTTTTATGCAACTGTCAACTCTAAATATACTGATTTGTGTATATCATTGTATGTAAATTAACATAAAATGCTGTGCAATATTAAATCTACTTAATAATATGCATGCTAAAGTATTTAAATAGTCTAAAATTTACTTAGAAATATATCATAAAAGTGAAATTAGATGATAAAATAATAGTAATATCTGTAAAATACAATAAAACAAATGTTGCAAAGATTAACCAAGGACTGCTGAATGTCTGTTCTAAATTATTTTGTCTTGCTTTTTGTTTAAAATTTTTAATGATAGAACATTAGAAAAAAATATAATAATATAAAGAAGCTAGGGACAAGGGGCAAATGGAATACATTCATTCTTTCCAGATCCCAACTCTTACAGCCAAAACTCTCTAGACATAACACAGCAGCAAACATAAGAAGATTCTGAAAGTGGTAAGGAGGGAGATGAACAACCAAGAAAACTTGGAACTTGAGGAAAGACATCACAATGAGTTCCCTAGGTTTCCTTATGGTCTTTTCTGTATATGGAAGACAAAGCTGTGCAGAAGTGTCCATCCCTAGAACAACCAGCAATAGACTAGAAAAAAAAACAAAACTTCAAGAAAACCCTACATGCTTTAACAACATGATTAGGACAAAAAACAACAACAACAACAACGATTTTTCATCTTTTTTTTTTTTTTTGTAATAGGCACCCTATTACACTGAAACACCAACCAAAAAATGGGACTGGGTACCTCCACTCATGATTTTGACCAGGCCTAAGGAGGAATTGAACTTTCAGCGCATCACTTTGCCCTGTGGAAGCAAGGAACATCCGATTTTCCCACACAGTAGTGTTAGTGAGGCTGTGCACGTGGCTAACTCCTGTCCCTCCATCTGATGGAAGCAGAGCTCCAAATCCCCTTCAGGTGGTGAAGATAGCACTGAACGGATAATTGATCTTCCACCCCCAACTGACAAAACTACACAGTGCTCTGTTTCACCTGCTAACTTAATGTCAGCAAATTCATAAGTATGTAGAGCCTCCAATCCCATCCCCAAAACAATAAAACTTAAGTATGTGATGTGAGCTTGGTTAGCCACCACTGACCTGCACCTCTTTTTCTCTATCTCCCCACTAGGCCCAGTGAGAAGCTGAAATTTCAGCCCCAACTGATATCAAGAAAACTAAGCAAGATGGCAAGAGTAAAGATTAATAATCTACTTTTATCTGATGCCTGGTGTCAGTGGACAGCTGAGGTTTCCTCATAACCCAGTATCAGTATGGCAGAGTGAAATGATACCTGGCTGAATAATTGACACTCCACCTTCCTCCCTCCTCTGGTAGAAGGGTCCTGTGAGGATCTGAGACCCCACTCCCTACAGCACTGTTTTACAACTGTTGGCAGTGGGGACCAGTGTGACTGAATTTTAAACTCCTAGAATAACTAAAATAATCTTCAAAAAAATAAGATGGAAAGGATTATTTTGCATAATAAGGACTAGTAAATGGCTATAGCAATGAATAAAATAAAATAAAATAAAACAAACTAAAATAAATAAGATAAAATAGCTATAGTAATGATGACTGTTTAGTATTGGTAGAGGGTTAGACACATTTAACATTGAAACAGAACGAAGAACTTAGAAATAGATCCACACAAATATGCTTAAGTTCATTTCAAAAAACATGCAAAACAATTCAATAAAGAAGGATTGTTTTTTCAACAGACCATGCTGAAATAATTAGACATCCATAGGCAAGACAAAGGGAATGTTGACCTAAATCTGCAGTGGCACTCATATTATCCTAGATAAGTGAAAACTTGCATTCACACATAAACCTGTATGTGAGTGTTCATAGCACCTTTATTTTTAATAGCCTAAAATTAGAAACTACCCATATGTTTTTCAACAGATTAATCTTTAAACAAACTGCAGTATATTCATATAATGAGTATATCATATTACTATAATATAGTACATTCATACTGCTCAACAATATAAAAAGTGATGGAGATATGCAAAAACTTGTATATATCTGGACTAAATTACACCAAGATCTTTAAAAAGCCTATACCAAATAATTATATAATTGATTATTCTTTCACTTTATTATTGTAGTATATGACTTTCTGAAAATGACAAAGTTATAAAAAGAAAGAATAAAATTTGTTATTGCCGGGTTTTGGATGGAAATAAGAGTTGGATATTATTAAAAATGGGCAGCATAGAGATTCTTGTGATGACAGACCTGTTCTTTATCTTAACTGTTCATGTCAGTATACTAAATTTGGTACTGTGTTGCAGTTTTACAAGATGTTCTCATCATAGGGGGAAAGCAAATAGAGACCAGATTATAAATTATTTATTTATTTTTATGTTTCATATTAAAAATGTGGGGTACAATTCAAGATTAGGAATACAAATGAACATCATACAGGTAAAGCTTGGACCCTCCTCAAGTCCCCACTTTGCCTGACTTGAGATCAGGTACCCTTACTGATGTTGTGTCCCCATCCCACCCTGGGAATTTACTTAACTTATTTTTTTTCAACCACATGTGAATCTAAAATTATCTTAAAATAAAAATGTGTAATTTCAAAAGCAAACAAAACAAAACAAAAATTAGAAATACATGGGCAAACTGAAATCAGCATAAATAGCAGGAATATAATAATAAAGATGAGCAGAAGTCAATGAAATAGATGAAAGACAAATGATAGACAAAATTGGCAAAGGCAGTAGTTGATTCCCGGAAAAGATTCATAACATTGACAAACATCCAACAGTTTTGAGTGACTCAGGGAAAGAGGGAGAGAGACAGACAGGAATATATGGAATACTTTGTGACAAACACATTTCATAGCTTAAAGAATATACATTTAAAATAAAACATAATTTTTGCCTTCAAAACTACTGAATTAATCATTTACAAAATTCCCACAAAAATCTATGGGCCAAAATAGTTTTTCTGCTAAATTAATAAAAACACAGAGGGTGCCAAAAAATTTATATATATTTTAACTATAATGTTCCCTCAAAAGATGACTTTAAATGAATGCTAGCATCACCGTGTGACAGGCAAGACAGTGAAAGAAAATAGCTTAGGCATGTTTGAGTGAATATCATACTACACATTGCTACTGTAACTTAATTCAACTTCAAAAAGTAATACATAGATAATATCTCTTAAAATATGGACACATTTTCTGGCACCCCTTGCATATATAAACAGGTGAAGTCTTATACAAAATGCTCCAGGAAAGGAGAAAATATGTACACACTACTTTTATTAAGTCAGCATTAACTTGGAACAAATAATGGATAAAAGTAATATAAATTATTCTTAGATAAATTGCTTCACAATGAAAATATTTAACAAAATATAAGCAAATCAAATTCAGCAACATATAAACAAGATACTATATCACAGCTAAAAGCTGTTTTGCTCAGAAATATAAGTTTGAGTTAAAATGCAAAAATTACTTAATGTATTTCACCATATTGATAAAATAAAGCAATAAAGAGTATTAGCTTAATAAAGATGAATTTGACACAATTTACAACCAATTCATGATAAAAAGTCCTAAGTTAGAGAATAAACTTCCTCAATTTGGTAAAGTGCACTTATTAAAAAATGTATAGCTATTATATTTTAATGTTGATATGTTAAATGTTTCACCTCATATGGTGATGAAACCTGGCATGTAGACACATAGCATTTCTTTCCAACACTGTACTAGAGAAACTATTCATTACATTAAAGCAAGAAAAATACATTGAAAGGGAAACAGTAAAAACTCTCTTTCACAGATGAAATTATTGTTTACAGAGAAAATTCTAAGGAAATTACAAGGGAATAGTGAATTTAGAACTACTCCAAATAAAAAGTGAAATACACACAAATTTGATTTATTTATACTAATTTTAAACAATTTAAAAGTAAATACATTTTAAAATTTTGTTTACAATAATATTAGAAAGCATAAGATAACAAGATTATATTTCACATAATATTTTTTTAAATTTTTATTTCAAATATATGGGATACAATTTAGGATTAGGTATATAATTGGCCATTGTCACAAAATATTTTTAAGATTTATAAAACTACAAATCATTGCTGAAAGGAATTAATAACGACCTGAATAAATGGTCAATAACACCATATTTATGAATAGGACACTAGATGCATTTAGGATGACCATTCTCCCACCAAAAAATAATTGCATTGGAACATTGAACACTTCTCATAAAATTTTATGATCTTTTTACATTTATATTAAAAAATGTAAAAGTTCTAGAATTCCTGAAAGATGTTTGAAAATAAAAGCAAACTTGGAGAATTTATACTACTTTACATCAACACTTTTTATAAGATGACTTCCTTTTCAATGTATAGTCCTTTAATTTATTTTCCTTTATTTAATATAGTCAAGGAAGTACTATATCTTTGTTAAAGCTAAAAACTGTAAATGAAAGAGACTGAAGTTTTGGAAATAAACATGCAAATACATAGACAACTGATTTCGAAAATATCAGTGTGAGAATTTAAATAATTTTTAATTGTGCTAGAAGAACTTGATATTCATATGAAATGATGATCCATGTTTTAGACCATTTCTATTGATTTGAAAGTCTTGTAAACTTAAATTTATATTTAAAATTACACAACTTCTAAAAAAAGACAGATATTATCTTTATTGCCTCATAGTCAGCAACAATTTCTGAAACTATCATTGTTCATGGGAATACAAGATGACGCAATCACTTTGGAAGACAATATGCCAGTTTCTTACAAAACTAAACATACTCTTACCACACAATCCAGCAATTATGTTCATTGACTTTTACCTAAAATTAGCTGAAAGCTTATATCCACACAAAAACCTACATATGAATGTGTATGGCAGATTATGTTCAGCATTGCCCAAATAGAACCCTTCAGGATATCCCTCACTAGCTAAGTGAATAAATAAACTGTGGTATGCCCATAGATAGTCATTTTATGTAAGAAATGACTATCATACCATTAAAGGAAGTGGGTAAATTTAAAATGCCTACTGCTAAATGAAATAAACCAATCTGGCTACCATATTGCATGACTGTAAATATATGACATTCTGAAAAAGGTGAAACTATGGAGACAATAAAATATCAGTGGTCTCCAGTGGTTGAGAGATGGGGAAAGATTGAAATGATACATAGGTGATTTTTAGAGCTTAGGAATTCTTCTACATGATATTCTAATGGTGGATACACGTCACTGTACATTAGTAAAAGTCTATAGAATATACAGCTCAAAGAGCAAATCTTAACGTAAACTATAAACTGATCCATAATGAAGTGTCAATGTTAGCTTGTGGAATGTAACAAATTTGCCACATGTTGCAGGATCTTGATGCAGGGGAGGCGTTTTGTGTAGGTGGGAAGGGGATATGGGAGATCTTTCTGTACTTTTCTTTACATTTTGCTTTGAAACAAAACCTTCTTTAAATTAAAATCTATTAATTAAAAAACTTCCTTAGATTAAAATTAATAAAAAAGACATCACAAAGAAAATAAATAAGGCAGATAAAACAAATATTGAATATTTTAAAAACATCTACTAAAGAAAAAACATGTTCAGGATATATAATTTTTCCAGCTCACGGCTGAGACAAGAAAATCTCAAGATGAGTCTGCAATACTTTTAGCACTAGAAATTGAGCTTCCCTATCCCCCAAATCTGAAATGTAAATGCTTCAAAATACAAAACTTTTAGTACAAGCATGGCACTTCAAGTAGAAAATTTCTCACCTTGCCTCATATGACCAGTTGCAGTCAAAACACATTCAAAACATTATTTCATACACAAAATTATGTAAGATATAGCAAAATATTATGTACACATTATGCCTGTTAAATGTATATGAAATAACTTCTGTGCTAAGTTTTGGATTCCATCCCTAATATATCATATTATGTATACTCAAATATTCCAAAATTCAAAATCCAAAAGATTTCTGACTCCAAGAATTTTGGATGAGGAATATTCAACTGGTAGAAAGTAAAGAAATGCAAAAAACAACAAAAAAAAAACCAAAACACACAAAAAATGAGACGTATAAAAAAACAGAAAAAAGTCATTAGGTCAGACATTCTCCAACCTAATATGAAAAAATGTGAACATCAAAGTATACATTAACATAATGGAATTGTAGCCCATTAAATAACAAAGCCATAAGTCCTGGCCTATCTAAATATGTCAATAATAAGTATATATAAAAAAGGAAAATCTCTTTATTGTAGTAGGATACTAATCGTACAATATATAGCACTAAAGCCAGTGAGGGAAATTTTGCTGAGAAATAGTATATATACATAGTGTTGAAATGGATTTCTTGATATTAGTTATCAAGTAGAAAGGAAAAAAAAATTACTACAATGTGAAAACACCAAGAATACTAACTCAACCAAATGAAAAATGCTAGCATCGCTTACAATAAGATAAACAAAATCGCATTTTCTTGCTATGAGAGCTAATTTTATGTTTGCAAAAACATATTGAACCTGAATTTAAGTATAAGGAAATATGAGAAGTACTCTAGTTGAGGATTATTTTATAAAATAACTGTTAAGATCAGAAAAGATGAAGACCAAGAAAGTATTCCAGATTAAAGGATATTATCAATGTATAAATATTATGCATTATTCAAGAGTAGGTGCTGGGATGAAAAAAACTAAAGGTTTGTGTTTTACACAGTTAAATTTAAAAATTACTGCATATTAGGTAATAATATATCAATGCTACATCTTCTAATTTGATTACTGTGCTATTATTCATGCATTGCACATTTGGACCAATTACCTTGTTTTAGAAGTAACACACAGAACTCTTTAGATATAATAAGTGGTGATGTTTCCAATTTATTCTCAAAGAGCACTCTTGCCTTTGCATAGTGGTGCCAGACTATAAACATGAACATGCAAACTTAAACCATGCAAAGCAACCTTAAAACTCAATGGGAAAAAAATAATATTCTTTGATCTATGAGCACTGTTGATAAAACATTAAAAACTCTCCAATTCTCACTTATAAATGTATAGGGAAATTAAAAATAATGTAACACATTTGCTTCATCATACACCATACTTTAAAACACTAGCAACACTTGCAATATATTTTCATTTCTTCGTATACAATTTATCATGAATAATTTAAACCGTACTTACCTTCTCAATGTGTAATTTACATACAAGCGAGCAACTTTCTCATATCTTGGTGAATTATTATTCTACTTCCTAAATTTGAATTCACTTCTAACATTTTCTACTTTGCATTTTCAATATTGTGAAATACCTAGGAGAGTTTTTAAAATTTAACTCGTTTCCCAGTGTCACTTCTTATGAGACAGCATCATCCTTTGTGTCATAATCACTTATCTCTTTTATGTAGACAAGTTATTCTTTACTAAATTCCTCTGCTACATATTTGAATGTTGGTCAACTATTTCTTTTCATCTCCCTAGTCAGCTTTTTCTTCTATTACTCTTTTATGTTCAATTTAAATTTCATGCTAGCATTGTCATTTTCCATTATTTGCTGCATTTCAGCTTTGTTGGCCAATTCCCTCTTTCAATGAACTATTTTTTATAAAATATCACCTGAGTTTATCACTAGGAGACAAGAAAGTGACACAATCACATGGCCACATGCATTTTTGTGTCTATGCATGAATTCACTGTGACAAATTACTGAAGACTGAAAAAAGTTATATGACTCGTCACTGATTATAATGTGCTTCTGTTATTTACAAGGTGATTTAGGGACTGAAGAGATAACAACAAAGCCTACACTTGAATAATTACTCAAAGTTAATATACCACAGTAACTGAAACTTGAACTGCTTTGTTGCATGACTAGAATCTAACTAAAATCAAGTTAAATTTATTTTAAATAAAACCATATAAAGGCAGAACCATCTCTCTCTCTCTCTCTATCTCTCTGTGTGTGTGTGTCTGTGTGTGTGTGTGTGTGTGTGTGTGTGTGTGTGTGTGTGTGTGTGAAGATGCATGTGCATGCACACAGATGTGTGTTATGGAGAGAGAGGAAGAGAGGGAAAGAGAGTGCGCTAAAGTAAACAGAGCAAAATGTAAACAACTGTTAATCTATCTTAATGTGTATATGGGACTTCCTTGTTTTTCTTATAACTTTTTTGTAAATTTCAAATTTTAATTAAAAAATTATGTTTTCTTTTGAGAAGTGTCAATTCATATTTTTTGCCCACTTTGTAATGGGGCTGCTTGGTTTTTTCTTTTCATCACATTTGAGTTCCTTGTAGATTCTAGATATTAGGCCTTTGTCAGACATACAGTTGACAAATATATTTTTCCCAGTCTGTGTGCTGTCTCCCTGCTCTCTTGATATCTTGATAGTTTTTCTGACTTTGCAGAAGCTTGTCAGTTTGATGAGGTCCCACTTATCTATCTTATCTCTTATGGTGTGGGTACTCGGGGTTTTGATAAGGAATTGGTTGCCAGTTCCAGTTTCCATAAGTGAGTTTTACATTTAGGTCTTTGATACATATAGAGCTGATTTTTGTGTATGGTGATAGGTCGGGTTCTTGTTTTAATCTTCCGCATGTTGTCAGTCAGTTTTTCCGGCACCATTTACTGAATGGGTTCTCCTCTTCCCATTGGTTGTTGGTGGGGATTTTGCCGAAGACGAGTTGGTTGAGAAATTGAGTTTTTGCTTCCGGAATCTTTATTATGTTCCATTAGTCTATATGCCTATTCTTGTATTCTTGTACCAATACCAGGGGTTTTTGTTTGTTTGTTTGTTTTTTGATATTTGCAGTTTAATAATGTATAAAGTCTGGGAGTGTGATATTCCCTTCTTCTTCTTCTTTTTTTTTTTTTTTTTGCTTAGGATTGTTTTGACTATTTGTGGTCATTTATGTTTCCATATTAATTCCTGTATTGTTGTTTCCAGGTCTAAGAAGAATGCTGCTGGCAATTTAATGAGTATTGCATTAAATCTGTAGATTACTTTGGGTAGAATGGACATCTTAACAATGTTGATTCTTCCAACCCATGAACATGCAATATTTTTCCATTTGTGCCATCAGTAAAAATTTTTGAAAAATTCATTAAAAAGAAAATGTAATTATAGGTTTTCCACTACTAATAGCATTAATATAATGAAATGTTTCTCAGATTGCAACTAAATATAAAGAATCTTTGATAGTCATCAGTTTTATAATCCATTTTTCCCAAAATTATTGTACCTATTTTAGAGTTATTATATAGATTAGATTTCTTGAATATGAATCTTCTGCTCTAGCTACATCTTAATAAATGTGATTTAAAGATTGACTATTTAGATGTTGTCTGTATATAACACCATTATAGAATTTTTGTAACATCTCTTCTTGTTACTAGATTCAGTAGTGACATTCACTGAAAGGAAACATAATATTATGACCTTAACCACTAGTAACACAGTACTTTTTATAAAGATTGAACAACATATGTCCTATATCTGGCATGAAGGCTAAATATTGTGTTGCTCAGGGATATCTGATTTATTGATGCTCTAATTTCTCAAAACAGACTCACAATTTTAATTTGTCCAAACAGTGATAGTTCAAATAGTTGACATATATTGATATAAAATCTATCAAGACTAGTTTTATTTTCATTTTGGATTATTTTATATTTACATACAAGTGTGCTATATCCTGAAATTATTGTGCAAGTTCAGTCATTGTTCATTATCATAAAATGAAAATCAAAAATTAGGTAGCTGGTAAAAAGCATGAGAAGCTAACATTTAGTAGATACCAGCTGCAACTAAAGATGCTCTTAGTTTGGGAGGCAGAGGTGAGAGATGGCCTGAACTCATGGGTTCGAGATCAGCCTGGGAAATATGTGAGACTTCATCTCTACAATAAATCAAAATATTATCCTGGTGTGGTGGCTCATGCCTGTAGTTCCAGCTACTTGAAAGGCTGAGGCAGAAGGATCACCTGAGCCCAGCAAGTCGAGAGGCTGCAGTGGCCATGAGCAGCATGCCACTGCACTCCAGCCTGGGCCACAGAGTGAGATTCTGACTCAAACAAACAAACAAAAAGATGCTCATAGAAAAATACTAAAATAACAAATCAATATGTTGCTCATCATATAATTTTGCATATCACTTAATGCTATCTTTCTTTTAAATTTTATTTTTTAATGTATTTGTAGGGATGGGGTCTCACTATGTTTTTATGGCTGACCTCAAACTCCTGGACTCAAGTAATTCTTTACTGTAGCCTCCCGTAACTGAATCTTCGGGTGTGCATCACCACTCTTAGCATTAAGTCTGCCTCTTTAACCAGTAAAAGATTAGACAAGTAAGAGATTTCTTATTTTAGACATAATTTTTTGGTAAAACTTGCTTCACAACCTGACTGTGGTTTGTATTTTTATTTTATTTATTGTTTGATCCAGGCGTCAAATTCTACAATCTGAGATATCTACTGGAAGTATTTTTTCATGAATAGAGATCTGGCAATAAGTCTGTTATATATATATTTCATATTTTTTTATTTTAACTGGTAGTTTTTATTCCTTGTTTTATATTATTTATCATTAAGACTCATGAGCATTTTTATATGAATAAATTGGAATTAACTTGAACCTAAAATAATCATAAACATCTCAATTATTTTACAAAAGTTTCAATTGGTCCACCATTTGCTCATCTTCTTTTATCTTTTAATTAAGAAACTGGATTTTGAAAAAAAAAAAGAAAAACAATGACAAAAACAACATGTATTCTTACAAAAATGTAGGCACATTTTTTATTAGATACATTACTCTATGGCATAAACTAAAATTAGATACATTACTCTATGGCATAAACTCTATGGTCTTCTAACTATATCCCTAACATCCTTAACTGAGATTTCTCTAGCTATGCGAGTGAGCTGAATTCCTTTTCAGGAATTCCATGAAGAGATGCCTCAAAAATTATTTGTTTCTTCCAGGGGAAAGCTGATATTTAATAGCTGGATTAAATGGGAGAGTATTGAAAGGACCAAGCCTCTTGCTTCTGGTTGACACACCTTTAGAAGATACATCACATCTCTCAAACTTTGCAAGTATACCCATAGGTAATTGTGACTACCATGTAGTTTGAGTTCTCCCTCATCCAATCCTTCTTCCCTTAGATGTTATTCCTCAGGACAGGTCATAATTAAACTGCACACAAACTCAGACTTTTGCTGAGTCTGTTTTTAAGAATCCCAATCTATGACGGACAATTATAAAATTTCTGAGACAATTTTACTAGTCTATCTGTGCTCTGGCACTCCTTCAAGGATGAATATAAATGTGCAAGGAGATATAGCAACAGACAATGAAACTTATCACTTATCAGAAAAACAAGTACAGCTGGAAAAAACTTAGGGCATGGAGCTTTATCCTCAGAATTTCAAATAAAAGTAGTCCAGGGTAAGGACCATAATTCTGCATTTCTAACAAATTTCAACTGATACTGATGCTGCTGTTACAGAGACCATGCTCTGAGAAATCCTTTAGCGAGACAGCTAGTAGTGGCTTATTAATTAGAAAGAAAAGTGATAGATCTCAGGAATTTTAAAGTCACATGGAAATTTTTATGAACTAAGAAATGATAAAAATTGCCAAAAAAAGAGCACAGCATTCTAATATGAGGAACTATAAGTGGTTTATTTTTTCACTATCTATAACTGTGTAACTACACTTAATAATGTACAAAACTATATAATTAAAATACCTCCCTAATTATTATTATTTCCCAGAAGTATGGTTATAGCATTTGATAAAAAGCAACTAGCAAAGCAATTACAACTAGAAAATACTGCTCTAAGTTGGAGACCATGTTTGTTTTGGTGTTTCCAGCAATTCCTCCTAAAAGCTAAACCAAAAATGACTGATTAGAAACAATTTTAGAATTAAGTAATGAACTTATAGACAAAAATCCAGGATTTAAATGTTTCACTGTTTTATATAATTATATGCTCTACAACATAATATGAGTATTAAAGTGGTTATACAGACAAGGGCATATGGCTAAATATAGCAACTATTTAGAGGAAAAAGTCACAAATAACAACTCAATTAGGTCTTGATATTTGATATTTATTTGTCATATTTGTATGTCATACGTCTTTTAAACTCTGGGCTGTCACCAGTAGTCTCCTAGGGGATCTCAGGCTTTCACCCTTGAACTAGGGAGTGCTTTGTCAGCTTCTCTGGTTCTAAGCTTTCCAGATTTGGACTGAACCATGCCACCAGATTATCTGATTTTCCAGCTCACATATAGCTTATCATGGGCCTTCACACAATTCTCTGTGATTGTTTAAACCAATTTTCTAATAAATCTCCTCTCATATATTCTGTTGCTTCTTTCTTTCTTTGACTAACATAGTTGGGGACAATCTGTCCTGATCTGTCTATAAGAAAACTTTCAAAGTAGAACAAATAATAAATCATTTCATAAAATTACAGAAAATTGTGTGATTCTTGGAAACATTAGAAAATAATAAGATAGCCTTATACAAAATGTATAGGGAGCTACCGGAGTGGGTTTTGAAATATGAATAAAGGGTTCACATATAAAAAATATGAAGCTATAGACATTTATTGTTAAATACACATGACACTGGCACTATCAAGTGCCGGCAATATATTGACAAATAAAACAGAAAAAAAATATTATTTTTTTAAAGCGCCCAGTCTGGTAGAAGAAAATGACATTTGCACACACAGAAGTATAAAAACACACATAACCAAGTATTTGCAACTGTCAGAAGAAGAAAATAATGTAAATCAAAAGTCATAATTTCATCTAAAAACAAAATAAAATTGTACTACAAAATCAACCACTATGATAAGAATATGAGAGTAATATAAACAATAGGATACAGTTTATATGTAAAACATTGAATGATAAACTATGTTAAGGATATAAAATAGAAGAATAAGAAAAGTTATTAAAAGTTTTAAACAATATAAAAATATCAAAAAATAATATAACAATATTACTCATGAATTAGTGGGATATATTATCTTAAGCTTGAAAGAAGAGGAAATTATTATATAAAAAACAGTGATGATACACATAATATATCCCACTAATGTGGAAAAATAAAAACAATGCAAACTGTTGAGGCAAAAAAATACAAATTTCCTACCCTCCAAAACAATAAAGCTGCTATTAAAAACTTTCATGCATCTGCATAAAAGGGTTTTAAAATTAATTCAATATTTTTCTGATGGTTAATTGATTTCCAAGCTGCATTTCCAAAGTTTATCAGTTCTCCTTTTAGACAATAAATAAATACATACGTACATACATACATACATTAGAATCATATTATTTTAGATAAAAACTATCTGGAATATAAAAAAGTAAAAGTATACTAGTAAATATAGATTTCATTAGAGCAGAAAAATGATTAAAATTATTACAGAAAGGAAATAAAATATTGAAAAAATATATTTTTTCCTTTTTTCTTTTTTTTGAGTTGGAGTCTCACTCTGTCACCCAGACTAGAGTGCAGTGGCCGCTCCCAGCAACCGTAGCCTCACCTGCTGGGCTCTGGCCCTCCTTCCGCCTCAGCCTTCCGAGTAGCCGGAATTACAGGCATGTGCTACCACGCCCGGCTGATTTTTTGATTTATTGTAGAGATGAGGTCTCGCCAAGTTGCCCAGGCAGATCTCGAACCCGCGGGCTCAGGCAATCCACTCACTTCAGCCTCCCAAGGTGTGGGATTACAGGCTGAGACACCGAGTCCTGGCTGATATTTTTTCCTAACAGAGACTTCAATTTAAATTTGTAAAGATTGTTTTTAAAAGGTTACAGTAGTTAGGTACAGGTTTCAGGAATGAGTAGAAGCTTAAATTTAATTTTTAAATATTTTGATGTATTAATGCGAAAGGATATGAATTTGCTTTATCATGTTGTTACTTATTTTTCTTTACTAATACAAATTGCATGAGGAATTAAGGAGATGTTGGTCAAAGAATAAAAAATTTTAATTAGGCAGAAGAAATACGTTCAGGAGAATTTAGCACAGTATGATGACTATAATTAATAATGGTGGATTCCATACTTGAAAACCACTGAGAGAGTAGATACCAAGTGATCTCATCACGAAAAAAAATTATGATTATGTGAGTATCTTTTTTGATTTAGGCATTTCACAAAGTATGTTTATTTCAAAGCATCATTATGTGTATCACAAATACATATAATTTTTATTTGTACATTAGAAATGAATTTTAAGGAAATCTTGAAGAACAATGCTCTAGATTGCAGAATTTCTTATCCTAAAATATGTATGCATATATATAAAATACTCCTTTTAGAAAGCACTGCATTTAATGAAGTATATATCAATTTGAAGATATGTTGTTATGCTGATAAAAAATTTGAATTCTACTATTTAAAAATTTATTTATTTTTAACATAAAAATAACTTACAATACAAATGATTAAAGTACATCTTGTGTATACTGAATTCAGCAAGCTTTTCTAATTTTTTATTAATCTTAATTTAAATTACTTTTTATGAATAACTTATTTTCTTATGAACATTCTATGCCCAAGTTTTAAATTAATTCCCACTCCACTGTTAGAAATAATTTCATAAGTATTTTAATATTAAAATGATGACATCAGAGGATTCTTATGACTGATGTCTGTAATTTTCAAATAATTGCTTATTTCTCTACTACATTTTATCTTTATACTATCTTAGTGAATTTATTTAGGAAATTTGAATGTTTTATCATGCTTTTACTAGTTAAATTTCAGTAAGAAATTATTTTGCTGGGCTCGGTGGCTCAACCTGTAATCCCGCGCCTTTGGGAGGCTGAGGTGAATGAATTGCCTGAGCCCGCGGGTTCGAGACCCGCCTGGGCAGCGAGACTTCATCTCTACAATAAATCAAAATGTCAGCCGGGCGTGGTAGCGCATGCCTGTAATTCCGGCTACTTGGAAGGCTGAGGCAGAAGGATCGCCGGAGCCCAACAGTTCAAGGCTGCGGTGGCCGGGAGCGGCCACTGCACTCCAGTCTGGGCGACGGAGTGAGACTCCAATTCAAAAAAAAAAAAAAAAAAACAACAACAAGAAATTATTTTATTTTACTATGGAAGATCAAAAAGAAAATCTGAAGTATACTATTGGTGATATTATGTCTATGTAATTAAAATTTTTAGAACCATTTTAAATTGAATAGTATAAAATAGTTAAGCAAATTTCCCTTATTTTTGTCCCCCCTTTTGTGAGGAAATAAAGAACATTCATAGAAGAATGGCTTTTTGCTTGTTTGTTTTGAATAATTTTTGTTGTTGTTACATAGCAAGAATTGACACCACTTGTTCTTCTGTGCCATATATTCCATGCCAAACATTATAGGTGCTACTGCTTATTTCAGATAGGTGTTTTCTCCTTATTCTCTACTTAAATAGCCAGAATTGAAATTCCTGTCCTTCTCAGGATGGGAAGGGAGGGGTTACATAAACATCGAGTTATGTTTATGTGAAGAAAAAAAAATAGATGCTTTAGGGGAGACACAAAATACAGCAAGTAGTTCATTCCTTGTGGATTATAAATCAAACTGTACCTGACAATTCAAAAACACATTGTCATAAAAATGTCATAAATGTTTCCTAGAACTACTGTTGTTCTGTGTAACGTATGCCATGCCAAATATTATAGGTGCCAAGGCTTATTTCAGAAAGATAGGTGATTTCTCTTTATTTTCTGTATAAGTAATATAAAAAGTCTCAGACTGAAAGTGCTCCATTTACTCACCTATAAAATTAATTTTACTGTTGCAAATGAGGTTGCTTAATTTAGAATGATCATGGAACATGTTGTATTCAGTTTAAATGACTAGGATTAGTAAAATTAATAAAGATATGGAACATAAATTATTTCTTATTTATTTACTTATTTGTTTACTTATTTATTTAGTTGCATCCAGTCCTCACTCTGTTGCCCAGGCAGGAGTGCAGGGGCTTGATCACAGCTCACTGAAGCCTCTACTTCCTGGATTATTACCTCAGTTTCCTGAGTAACTGGAACTAAATGTGTGCACCACTACACTTGACTAATTAAAAAAAAAAAAATTGTAGAGATGAGTTCTCATTATTTCACATAGGCTCGTTTCAAAGTCTTGGGACTCAAGCAATCTTCCTTCCTTGTCCTCCCAAAGTGATGGGATTACAGGCACAAGAAACTGCCTGGCCCTTAAACCATTTCTTATTAACACAACTGACTGATTATCTTAACATTGTGAACAAAAAAATCTGTATTTACAGATTTACTTTACAGTTCTCCAGACTAAACAAAATTTTATCTAACTATTGTCTGTATTTTAAAATCATTACTACCACAATATAAAATATAAAGACTCCTAGAAAAATCATTAGTTTGTATAATATTTCAGCATACTAAGTAAATTTTCTTTGCTATATCAATTTTATAAATGTGTTTATTACCAAAGCATGTATGTTAAATGATATTTATTTATCTTATATTTTATCATATTCTATTATTAGACATTCTGTGATACCATAATAATAAAGAATTGATTATATAAATTTTAAAATATTACTATTTAAAAATATGTCTCTGATTTTAAGTTTTAAAACAAGCAATCAGAAAAGAGAAGATATTGTGTGTTTACTATATGCTCATTGTAGAAAAGTCATTATCTTGTTGTTTGGTCATATTTTCTATATACTTCTTTTTAACATAATCAGTTCACATAGCAATGATATAGGTTTTAAATATTCTCCAAGTAACTTAAATACTGCATGATTTCTAAATTTAGTAATTGCTTATATTGGTAAAATAAATTATTAAGGCAAAATAAATAAACTGGAATAAAATGATATAAATCATATATTGAGATATACATGATATTAATTATTTGTCAATATTCAAAAACTAGTATTCTTATTACTTTGTAAATGTGAATATCAACACCATGATTTAAAAGAAATTTATGTAGTTATTCATGTTTTATCATAAAATAGTATATAATATTTGCTATACGTTGTGTTGCAATATACCTTACTTTTTACTAGATCAGGTAACTTGATCCAATTTACTAGAGTAAAAAGTTTTGATACAAAAATACTAACAGGAATAATGTTTCCAATATTCTTTCTCTTTTTTATGCTCATGACCTAAATTTCTCTAAACATTTGTAATATAGAACAATTTTGAGCATACCAAATATTCAACTCATCACTCTCACTTTGAGATATCTCTTGAAATCTGCCAGGAAAATGGATTACATTATTCCATTATTTCATATTCTATAGTTTTAATGAAAGTTAATGTACTTTTTTTATCAGGCATCAAAACTATAATAATATTAATACAATTAAAAGTTTTGGCGGGCTCGGTGGCTCAGCCTGTAATCTCGCGCCTTTGGGAGGCTGAGGTGAGTGGATTGCCTGAGCCTGAGGGTTCGAGACCTGCCTGGGCAAGGAGACCTCATCTCTACAATAAATCAAAAAATCAGCTGGGCGTGGTAGCGCAAGCCTGTAATTCCGGCTCCTTGGAAGGCTGAGGCGGAAGTATCGCCGGAGCCCAGCAGGTTAAGGCTGTGGTGGCCGGAAGCGGCCACTGCACTCCAGTCTGGGTGACAGAGTGAGACTCCAACTCAAAAAAAAAAAAAAAAGTTTTAAATATTTATAACTAGAAAGACCACAAAATTGACTAAAGGGCATAAACATAAAATTTAAGCTCAAAGTGTTTATTATCAAAATAGGATACATATATTATGTAATTATACATCATTGTATTTATATGAAACATGAAGTTAAATTATTTTCATAGTGTATCATAGTTAATAGAGTAGAACAAACCCTTTAATTCTAAACTCTCAAAAATTGTTCATATGAAGTAATAGAAATAATATGTATTTAAAATAGATATCAACCAATGCCACACATTACCACACTTGCTAGCAAACAGAATGATTCTGGTAATTTCTAATAAAACACATTGTCATTTATTTTATCCTTTCTGTCTTTATGACTTTATTTTTTTACTTTACACATATTTAAGTCTTACTATTTATTTCATGTATAGAATAGAAAACAGCTAACATTCTGACCTCATGAAACTTACAACATAATATTGAAGCAGATATTAACAAAATAGCTAAATAAGTAAATGCATTTTATAATACTTTTTAAAGGAAGGAACAGTGTCCTAAGAAAAACTATGACTGGACAAGTTAACTTACCTGTGAGGTGTCAAATAAAGATTTACGATGAAATTACATAAATCAAATCCAGCAAAATATAAGGACCACAGTATGATATGAACAAGTATAGTTGCATAAGAAATGCATGGTTGGTTTTCCATATGATAACTAATCAGTGCCATTAAATATATTAAAACATTTTAAGGAAGAAACAGAATTACTTAAATACTCCCATTTAAAGTATTTGGTGTCATTTAACATTTACTCATGCTAAAAACTTGCAAATAAAATGGAACCTCAAGCTCATAAATAATATGTATGAAATACTTAAAATTAATATTGTACATACTAGTAACTGAATGCTTTCCCTATGAATTCAGGGGGAAAAAGTTACTATCAGTTCTGTTTGTTATTTATTGAGATACTAGCCAGTTTAGTAATGCACAAAAAGTAATAAATTTATGAAAACTGAAAAATTAAGGTCTCTTTACAAGTAGAAAACATGATTACTTATTTAGAAAGTTCCAAATAGTCCACAAAAAACTTATAGAAATAAAGGTAATTAACAGTATTTCAAGTTATTAGATTAATAGAGAAAAATAAATTATATTTCAACAATGTAAACAAATTCTTGGAGATTAAAATGTAAATAATAATAAGTCCTCAATTTATAACATGCAAAGACACGGAATTATTAAGAATACATAAATAGAAATATAGAGATTTGACAATGAGAAGTTCAAGTGTCACAAAGAGAATTTAAGTAACTAAATAAAATATATGCAGTATTCATATATTGAGACTCAATATTGCCAACATTTAAATTATCCTAAAATAATTATGTCAATTTAATACACATGTTGCTGTGTCCCAACCAGGTTTCCTCCTACATGGGATCAATGATCTGTGCATGACTGGAAGGAGAGAAACCAACTCTGACTATAACAGGAGCATTTACCCCTCTTTGCACACAAGACAGATCTGTAGGTCCTATGTGAAACTGAACACGGCAGGCAGGGATAGGGCACCCTGGTTCCAATTTGGTCATCCAGCTTTTCTTCTCCATGGTACCAATGTCTTTAAATAGTCTACTACAAGATGGAGGGTGCTTCCCTCATCCAAAGTTTTTCCAGGTGTTTTGTTTATTGTTTTTTGGTATTTTTTTGTTTGTTTGTTTTTGCAGGAAAGTACATTATAATGAAACTGCTGAGTCATATGGTAAGAACATGTTTAACATTTTAAATAAATGACCAAATGATTGTAAAGTGAACCATCTTCATTCATTAAAAAATATATAAGAATTTCAGTTACTGTATACATTTGTCAACTTTTGATGATGTCAGTCTTCTTTATTTTAGCAAGTTAATGGTTATATTAATGCATTTATTAACTATTTTATATCTTCTGTTAATGTCTAGTTCAAATATTTCATCCAATTTTACTCTATTTTATATCTGATAATATTTAATATATTGTGTATATTTAGGAAGCAGGTCTATCATCTATCCATAATGTGCATATTTTTCCCAATCTTTTTGTTCTTTTCAGTTCTCAGCAATGTCTTTGAAGAACATATATTTTTAAACTTGAAGAAGCACAATTTATCTATTTTTAAATGATACAGTTTTGTCCTAATTGAAATCTTTTTCATCACCCTTAAGGTTATAAGGGAACTTACTTGAACTCTGAGTACCTGTGCCACTATGCCCCTTAGTGTGCACTCCAAGCAGAGCTGGGAACACACCTGCGATCTCAGCATTGGTGCTAGTCAGTCGCTGAGTGTGCACCCCATGTGGATCTGGTAATACACCTCTGTTCTAATTGCCCGCATAATTCAACCTCCAAGTGTGCACTACTTGACAGCAATGTGCAGTGGCCAGCTCCCTGGCTGGGAAAAGCTCACCTCCCAGTCACACTTATGTAGTGCCTGCCACCAGTGTCTGTCTACTGCCTTCCCCATTCTGACCAGGAAGGCTTTCCTTCCAGTCTCATGTGTCCAAAGGGCAGGTCTCTCCATGACAGGAAAAGTGCAATTTTTCAAGTACTGAGGAAAGACAGACTGAAGAGGTAGAGACATGATAGGCACCTGGAGGCACCAACTGACAGGGGACCCATCTCCACACCCAGACTTTGCATTGAGTTCCTAACAAGGGTTGAAATGCAGTTTAACAGTCTGATCATGGGGAAAAAACTCTGCATCAGAAAGTCACTTTGAGTGTAGAGCACTACCCAGCAAGTGTTGTGGAGAAGAAATGAATAACTCTCTCTCCCCTGGTAAATTATTCTGAATTACAAAAAAAGGTCCTAGGTCACCAAGACCTTATCTATCTACAAAACAACAAAACTAACCAATAAGAAGAGGAAGAGAAAAATTGCTCCTCATAGATTAAGAAGAACCAGCAAATTTTCAAAGCCTTAAAGAGATATTATCTAAAAAATGAATCAGTCACCAGACACTAGAAGCCATTCAAAGGAATTCAGATAATGGATGGCTAAAAATGAATAGGGAAACCCACAAGAAATGAGAAGTAAAACTCACTAAGTTCATGCAGGAAGTAAAAGTTGAGTTGGCCAATGTAAGAAGGGCCCATTCTAAAGTCTTAAAAGTGGAGAACTTCCTCCTGGAATTTCAAAACACAATAACAGGCCTAGGGAGCAGAATCAATTAGGCAGATGAAATAATCTCAGAGTTGAAGAACAAAATATTGAACTAATTCAGTTTGTCAAAAAACATTTTTAAAAGTCTCAAAAAAAAAGGAAAAAAAGAAAATTGAGCAAAAACTATGAGAGGTGTGGAACTATGCAAAAAAACCACATCTATGATTGATTGGTATTCCCAGCACAGAAGGGGAAACTGATAATACCCTGCAACAAGCCTTTCATGAGGTCATCCAATAAAATTTTCTGTATCTTGCTGTAGAGGCAACCATCAAAACACAAGAGATTCAGAGAACTCCAAGGTATTACATGAGATGACCATCTCTGACGCACAGAGAAATCCACCTCCACAAAGTAAGCATGAAAAAAAGGGTTCTAAAGACAGCTAGAAAGAAGGGTCAAACTATCTATAGGCTCAAGAAAAAAGGTTGGAAAATGACCTTCTAGGCAAATTTAAAAAACAGAAAAAAACAGAAGTAGCTATCCGGATGACAGACAAAACAATATTAAAATTAATAAAAATTTAAAGGGACTGCATAATGATAAAAAGCTTAGTCCACCAGTAAGATATATTAATCTTAAATATATATGTAACTAACACAGGAGCACCTAGTTTTATAAACAATTGCTAATAATTAAGCAAGGACATAGACACACACAATCATAGTTGGAGACGTTAATAACTTATTAACAGTCCTTGATACATTATTTGAGGCAAAAACAAAATAAAAATGGAGATCTAGAACCTTTATTTACCACTTGACCAAATAAATTTAATAGACTTTTACAGAACACTCTTCCCAACAAATACAGAGTATACATTCTACTTATCAGCACATAGAACATATTCCAAGATTGATCACATTCTTGGACATAAATGAAGTATGAACAAATTCCAAAGGATTAACATAATACCAACCATCTTCTAAAGGGCTCTCCTGGTGAAGTGGCAAGTATCGCAGCTGCTCCGCTTGAACACTATTGCGTCCCAGGATGCAGAAGACAAGCACCATTTTTAAAAATTAATAAAGTCCATCCTGGGAAGAAGCTGCTGGGAATGACTGCTGGCTCCAGGCTCTGTCTCACTACTATAGGACCTGGCCAGAAAATGGCAGCAAGAGCTGCAGAGGGAGCAAAGTAAGGGAGCCAGAGGCAGCCACCCACTGGAGAAGATGAATCAGGCCACCCTACCACCATGTCAAAAACTGGGCAGGGAAGTGTTCCAGCACTCCCAACAAGAAGCAACAAACCCGATCTCTGTGACTCATGGGTTAACTACTGTGGTGTCAATCGTGACCCAGAGGGGATATCCTAAGAACACAAACTTAAGAGGGACAGAATGAATGTAGAGTCTCAGGTGCCCCATCCCCTATCCTGATTCAGCCATGAGACAAAGGGCGTGGCCAAAAAAGAATGAGAAAAACCTCCCAAGAGATCAATGGTGAGCCCTGGGCTGATCAACCCCCTCCTCACTAGCAATCCTCTAAAAATCAGACCCAAATTGGTAGGGCATGACTGAAAATGAAATCAGGTGGATCTGGACATCAGTCTCAATAGGAGAACTCTACTCCAGGATAAGCCTGGCTGGTGCACACCCTGCCAGCACCTGTGGAGGAGACAATCATGCACCTCCCCACTAAAAGGGATCCCTATGACTACACATGAGTGAGAGGGGAGAAATGATTCCCTCCAACCTCCATTGTCCCCTCCTCCCCACTCCAGGCCATGCACTAGGGAGATTGTGAATGATGCTGCAGCCCCACAGGAGGAAACAGATGGTCCTATTTGCGAGCACCTGAAAGGAACAATTACAGAACCTGCCTCAAGAGGGCACATAGTGCCCAGACATTTTTTTCCTTCATGCATGAATTTGTACTGAGGGTTCAATTTTCCCTCTTTTTTTCTTTCTTCTTTCCTTTTTTCTTGTCTGTTTATGTGTGTATGTGAGTGACTGAGTGTTCATCTTTTGGTTTTTATGTTTTGTTCTTACATTGTTTTGGTTTAATGTGTGTGTGAGAGTTTGATTTGCGTTACTCCTCTTTTTTCTTTATTTTCTTCTTCTTTCTATTTTTTTATTGGGTGTGTGTGTTTGTGTGATTGTGTGTGTGTTTGTGTGTTTGGCTTTCCTGGGGTTATTTGTGTGTGTGTGTGTGTTTAGTTTGTTCTTTTGCATTCTGTTTTATTTTTAGTTGTTTGAGTGTGTGTGTTTTATTAGCTGTTTGCCTTGGTTTTTGCTTTTTGTTGTTGTTGTTATCCACTCTATTATATTCTAGTTTTCTCTGTTCTCTTCATTGTTGTTACTTTATCTTGAACTCAGGGGGGCACATACATACCCATCACAAAACCATATAGGGGGGTAGTAAGGAGTGGGTCTCAGGGATCCCATACTCCAGTCAGTGAACATTGAAATTTGTAAGTAATTTCTGGATCCCAGCTCCCCATCCTTCCTCTTTTCAACTTTCAAAACTAGAAGAGACAGCAAAGATTCCCATCCCCAGACCTGTTTCACAATACAGCCAATTAAGAACCCTGATCAGGGAAGAAGAGAGGAATGAGCAAACATCAGAAGTAAAAACCCCTCCCACTGCCACTAAATAATGGAACAAAAGAGAAAAGAAAGAAATCTGTCACAAATGGGGGAAAGTCAGTAGAAGAACACAGGTATTTCCCAGTGTACCAAAGAGACAACCCTTGAAAAATCAGACCTCTGTCCAAACAATGGAAATCACCAATGACTGGCCCCAGAATACAGCATGGATTAGGGAATAAATGGAAAGCATGAATAAGACTCAAGAAAGTCAAGATGCAACACTGAAAGTACTTGTAACAGGGATTTTGACTATAAAAAACTTATTTCAGGCAGAAGCCAAGCTTTGTTATTTAAAAAATCAACAAAGACCTTCTGGGGAAGAAGTTACTAGAGAGACTGCTGGCTCCAGGTTCTGCCTCACCAATGTAGCACCTGGCTGGACTCTAGCAGCAAGGGCTATGGAGGGGGCACAGCGAAAGAGCCCAGAGGCAGAGCCTCTCTGGAGAAGATGAAAGAGGCACCTAGGCCAAGCTTGGTGGCTCAGCCTATAATCACAGCACTATGGGAGGCTGAGACAGGTGGATTCCCTAAGCCCACGGGTTCAAGACCAGCCTGAACAACTTGGAAAGACCTCATTTCTACAATAAATATATTTTTAAAAACATAGCCAGGTGTTGTAGTGCAGGCCTGTAGCTCTGGCAACTTGGAAGGCTGAGGTGGAAGGATTGCCAGAGGCTAGCAAGTCAATGCTGGGGTTATTGTTAAGTGTGCTACTAAACTCCAGCCTGGATGGCAGAGTGAGACTCCAACTCAAAAAAAAGAAAGAAAGAAAGAAAAGAAAAGAAAGAGGCACACTGTCATCATCTTGAAAACTGGGCAGGAAGGTTCTCTGGCTTGCTTACCACAGAGTGACCTGAGTCAATCTCTGTGACCAGCTGATTAACTACTCAGGGGTTGATTGTAACCCAGAGGGATTATCCCAAAAGCACAAACTCCAGAGGGACAGGATGAGGGCTGAGTCTCAGGTGCCCCACATCTTACCCTGATTTAACCACAGAACAAAAGGTGTGGCCAGAAAAGGACAAGAAAGACCTCCATAGAGATCAATGGTGAGTTCAGGACTGACCCAAGCCCCTCCTCCCCAGAAATCCTCAGAATGTCAGACCCACATGGTTGGGACACAACTGAGAGTGAAGAACCTAGGCAGAGTCTGGATGCCAGCTGCAATAGGAGGACTCCACTCCAGGATAAGCCTGGCTGGGGCATCCCCTCTCCAATATCTGGGGAAGAGACATTCCCACACTCTCTCACCAGAAGGGATTCTTTGATCATACTAGAGTAGGAAGGGAGGGTTGAAGCCACACCCAGCCTCACTGCCCCCTCCTCTTTCCCTGGACTTGACACTGGGAGATTGCGAGTGAGGCAGAAACTGCAGGAGCCAGCAAAGGGGCAGTGGAGAGGAAAAATTATAGAATGTGCCACAAGAGGGCAGTGTTTTGTTGTTGTTGTTGTTTAGTTATTATTGTTATATTTTTCCTTTGTGCATGAATGTGTATGTGAGGATTTGATCTACAGTTCCCTAACATTTTCCCCCTCTTCTTTCTTTGTTTTTTTTTTTGTTTTCTGATTATGTGTGTACATGAAGGATTGACTTCAAATTGCAGTTTTTTGTTTGTTTGTTTCTTTTCTTCTCTTTTTTTACTCCAATGTGAGTGTGAATAGATTTGTGAGACTTTTATATTTGAATTCTTTTTTTTTTACTTCTCTTTTCTTTTTTTCTTTTTTCTCTTTTTCTTCCCCTTTCATTTTGGGTTGTGCATGCATGTGTGTGTACTGGTTTTTCTGTCATTTGCTGTTGTTGTGCTTTGTTGCTATTCCAGTCTGTTTTGGGGAGTGTGTGTGTGTGTGTGTGTGTGTGTGTGTGTGTGTGTGTGTGATTGTTTCTTGCTTTGGTTTCTGCTCTTGTTATTCTGTGTGCTTCTATTTATTTTTTAAATTTTTGTCTGTGTCATTTTATTCTACTATTCTCTGTTTGCCCCATTGATGCTACTGCATTGTGGATTTAGGGGGACACAAACATATACCCACTGCACCATTATATAGAGTAGTGGTGGGGAGTGGATCTCAGGAATCCATACCACAATCAATGAATATTGTGATTTGCAAATAGTTTTTGAATGCTTGCTCCCCATCCTCCACCTTGTTTAATTCTCAAAACTACAAAAGACAGAGAATCTTCCCACCCACAACCTTGTTTCAAAATAGAACAAATTCTGAGCCCTTATCAGGGAAGGATAGAGGGCTGAGCAAACATCAGAGGTGAAAGCCTCTCCCACTGCCACTGAATAATGGAACTAAAGAGAAAGGAAAGAGATCTGTCACAAATGTGTGAAAATTAATAGAAGAACACAGTCAATTTCTGGTGTTACAAAGAGAAACTCCTAAAAAATCAGACCTCAGAGCCCAAACAATGGAAGTCATCAATGTCTGGCCCCAGAATACAACAGGATTAGGGAAAGAATGGAAGGAATGAATAAAACTCATTAAGACAAGATGCGACACTGAAAGAATGTGCAACAGAGATTTTGACCACAAAAATTTCATCCAGGAAATAAAAACAAGATGACAAGCATTGAAAGCAGAATTAATCAAACAAAGGAAAAAAAAATTCTCAGAGCTTGTAGATCAAAGCTTGGAATTAACCTGATCTATAGAAAAACATAGAAAGAAAACTCAGGAAAAATAAAAGTCTCCAAGAGATGTGTGATTATATCAATAGGGCCAAACCTACACCTGATTGGTATTTCAGAAGAAGAAAGGGAAATTGAGAACACATTGGAGCAAGTATTACAGGAGATTATTCAAAAAAACTTTCTCCATCTCATCAAGATGTGACCATTCAAATACAAGAGATGCAGAGAACCCCTGTAAGCCATCAAATGAGAACAACCCTTAGATACATAGTAATTTGCTTACACAAAGTAGGCACAAAAGAAAAAAAAATCCTACAGACAGCAAGAGAGAAAAGTCAGATTACTTACTGGAAAAAACCAATCAGAATAGCAATAAACCTATCAGCAAAAACACTACAAGCTAGAAGGGAATGAAGTTCAATATTCAAAGACCTCAAACATAAACAATTTCAACAAAGAATTTCCTACCCAGTCAAGGTCAGCAAAATTAACAATGGAGAATTAAAATCCTTCCCAGACATCCATTCTCTAAGAGATTATGTAGTTTCCAGATCAACTCTATAGGAGATGTTTAAAAAGGTATTAAGCACAGAAGAAAGAAGGAAAAGAATGACCACCCACTTCCCAAGAAAACAGCAGGACACAGAATCAATAAAGAATGCAACTGCAAACTTCAAAACACACATATATCAACTCAAAAGTTAAAATAAAACAACAAAGAAAAAACTTTATAAGAACCTCAGGACTGAATGCACCACTGAAAAGGCACAAAATGGCAAGCTAGAGAAAAAGGCCATGACCCAATAATTTGCTGCATTCAGGAAACTCATCTCACCAAAAGGAATGCACACAGACTCAAAGTTAGTGAGTGGGAAATGAATTTCCAAGTAAATGGATCACAAAAGAAGGCAGGAGTTGTAATCTTAATATCAGATAAAACAATCATTAAGCTATCCAAAATTTTTAAAAGATACAAGAGGACACTATATAATGAAAAAGGTTTCAACCAACAAGAAATATGCATCCTATAATCCTTTACATATGCACCCACCACAAAAAACCAGTGTGTATAAAGCAACTACTAAATATGCTAAAAAAAAAAAAAATCGACACTAACCCTACTATAACTGGGGACCTAATAGCCCACTAAAAACCCTAAATAGATCATTGAGACAAAAATCAGCAAAGCTATCCAGAACCTCAACTTGAAACTCGAACAAATGGACTTAATAGAAATCTAGAGTACATTCTACCCAACAGCCACAGAAAATACATTCTGCTCATCACCACATGGAATGTACTCAAAGATTGACCACATTCTTGGACATGAATCAAACATAAACAAATTTTATAGATCAAAATATGGTCATGAACCTTCTAAGACCACAGTGGAATGAAAATGAATATCACCACCAATAAAATTTTCCCAAAACACACAAAGACATGGACACTAAACTGCATGAAGCTGAAAGACTACTAAGTCAACACAGAAATCAAAACAATAATTAAAAGATTTCTGAAAACAAATGAAAATGAGGAAACATTCTACCGAAACCTCTGAGATGCTATGAAATTAGTTCTAAAAGACGAATTTATTCCTCTATGAACACACATCAAGAAAATGGAAAGATCATGCGTTAGCCTAACAAATTGCCTAAGGGTAATGGAAAGACAGGACCACCAAAACCCTAACTTTAGCACACAAACCCATATCTCCAAAATAAAAACCCAAATATGGGGCATAAAAAACAAAAATGTCATAGAAAAAAAGCATCAAAACAAAAAGCTAGTTCTTTGAAAAAGTAAATAAGATTGATGAAACCCTAGCCCATCTGACCCAGAAAAAGAGAGAAAAATCCCAAATAAACACAATCATAAATGCAAAAGTTAAATTCATGACTCTGAAGAAATAGAAAAGATTATCAGAGACTACCATGCACATCTGTATGGAAACAAACTTGATAACCTAAATAAAATAGAGAACTTTCTGACATCACACAACCTCTCAAGGTTGAAACAAGAAGACATTGAGGCACTAAATGAACCAAAAACAACCCAGGAACTTGACTCCATCATAAGAAAACTACCTACAAAGCAAAAACCCTGTACCAGATGGCCTTCCAGTGAAATTCTACAAAACATACAAGGAGGAATTAATATCAATCCTATTGAAAGTATTCCAAGCAATTGAGAAAGAAGGAATTCTCTGCAAATCATTTTATAAAGTGAACATAACAATGATACTCAAACTGGGTAAAGAGCCAACCAAAAAAAGGGAACCCTTAATAAATATAGATGAAAACATTCTCAACAAGAGTCTAGTAAATCAGTTAAAAAAATCTCAATTATCATCTACCATAATCAAGTAGGTTTCTTCCCAAGGATGAAGGGCTGGGTCAACATCCACAAGGTCATAAATGGAATTAAGTACATCAACAGTTGTAAAACAAGAACTACATGATTATATCATTAGATGCAGAAAATATTTTGATAAAATTCAGCATAATTTCTTGATAAAAAAAACAAAACTTGAACTCTCAGGCATAGAAGGAACATATCTCAAAATAATAACAGTCATCTATGATAAACCCACAACCAGCATATTTCTAAATGGACAGAAATTGGAAATATTTCCCCGTGAATACCAGAAAAACATAAGGCTGCACACTTGTTCAACATTGTGTTGGAAGTCCTAGTTAGAGCAATTAGACAAGAAAATCAGGGATATTCAAATAGGAAAAGAGGAACTTAAGTTATCCCTCTTTGACAATATGATTCTATACTTCAAAAACCCAGGAGAATCTGTCAAAATTTTACTTTCACTGATAAAGGACTTTGGCAAAGTCTTGGGGTACAAAATTATCATGCAAAAGACAGTTGCATTCTCATACACAATAACAAGCAGGGAGAACCAATTTAAAAGCACAGTCCCATTCACAGTTGCCACACACACAAAATGAAATACCTCCTTGACATCTTTCTAACCAGAGAAGATAAAGACCTTTACAATAAAAACAACAAAGCACTGCTCAAAGAAATCCAAATATACACAAACAAATAGAAGAATATTTCATGCACAAGGATAGGAAGAATCAACATTGCTGTGCTATTCATCCTACCCAAGACAATGTACAGATTCAATGTAAAACCATTAAATAGCCAACATCATTCTCCTCAGACCTGAAAATGATAATACAGAAATTCATTTAGAAATATAAACAAACACAAATAGCCAAAACAATGCTCAGCAAAATAAACAAAGTGAGAGGCATCACACTTCCAGACTTTAAACTTTCCTATAAGATTACAATGATCAAATTTTGATCAGTCCGGTATTGGTATAAGAATAGGCATAAGGACAAATGAAATAGGATAGAGATTCCAAAAGCAAAATCTCAATTTCTCAACCAACTAATCTTCAACAAAGCCTCCACCAACAACCACTGGGGAGAGGAGAATCTCTTCAGTAAATGGAGCTGGGAAAACTGGTTGACCACATACAGAAGATTGAAACAGGATACCTACCTATCACCAAAATAAACTCTAAATGCATCAAAGACCTAAATGCAAAACCTCAAACTATAAGAACTTTATAACATGCAGGAGCGACCCTTATGGAAATTGGAACTGGCAACCAATTCCTGATCAAAACCCCAAGTGCTCATGTTATAATAAATAAGATAGAAAAGTGGAACCTCATCAAGCTGATAAGCTTCTGCAAAGCAAAAGAAATCATAGAGAAAGCAGGAAATAGCCCACAAAATGGGGGAAAAATTCAATATATACCTTACAAAGGTTTAACATCCAAGATACACAAAGAAATCAGAAATGCCAAAAAGAAAAAACAAACAAACAAATTAACAAGCTAACAAAAAACTCATTAAAAAGTGGACCAAAGACTCAAAAGAAGATATGTGGACAACCAACAAGCACATGAAAAAGTGTTCAGCACCACTAATCATCAAAGAAATGCAAATCAAAACCACACTGAGATTCTACCTAACTCCAGTCAGGATAGCTATCATTAATAGAACAAACAACAACAGATGCTGATGAAGATCAGAGAAAAAGGAATATTTTTCCACTGCTGGTGGGAAGGCAAACTTGTGTAAACTCTTTGGAAAACAATGTGGCAATTTCTAAAAGAACAAAACATTGGATGACAACTGGACAGATTGAACTGTGAGAGTCTCAGCGAAAGCAAGTGTCCATAAAGACTCTCTGCATTAGTAGGCATGTGTTGGTGGGAGAGTGAAAAAGCCCATCTGAGGGAGACTGGGGTTCTTGCACCTGTGGGTCCCCCTCTGAAGATGACTGCAAGCCCCCAATGACCTGAGATTGGAGCTGCAGGTGTGCAAGATTGTCTGCTGTTCATGGGACTCTCCTGAGAAGAGCCTGCCAAATCCAGCTGATTGTCATCACCTGGTACCTGGCCCACACCATCACCTATTATAGCAAATCAGCTGGAGTCCTGGATTCAGTTAGTGGAGAGAGATGATCAGGGATAGCTGGAGTGAAGCTCCATGTCCAGTGAAGAAACACCATTCACAGCCAATTTCTCTGTCCCAGGGAAGAGGCAGAGACATGCATTGTCCGACCCAGCTCTGCCGAGCTCTACACAGCCTCCAACTTGGGACCTAAGGTCATCTCATCAAACTGGGAGAGACAGAAGCCCTTCCTCCATTCTGGTTCAGACACAGGTCAAATTTGAGTGACAGACCTGACAGGCAGCAAGCTGGGCGAGTCCAGATCTGATCCACCCTCCTTCCACAGTAGACCTGGTGCATCTGACCCAAGCTTAGAGCAACACTGTCAGCCTGCACTGAGAGCAACCCTATCAGCTTGCACTGAGAGTTACAGATCAGAGCTGAAAGGACATTGGACTTACAGGAACAACCTCAGAGCCAGTTTTGTTCCTTGTTTTTATTTTTACTTTTTGTCTGTTTGTTTTGATCATTTTTGTTTGTTTATTGCTTTAGTTTTTTTCTCTCTTCCTTTCTGTTTTTTAAAACATTTTTGTACTTGTTTAGTTTCTGCTATTTTAATGATTTTTTTTCTTTAGACTTCCTGTTTGTGTATGGAAAGAGTACAATAGGGAAGTTTTTGCTTCTTTGTGTGATTGTATGTTTTAGTTTTTTACTCTTTTCTGTCTTTTTTTCTCTTTTCATTTGTTAGTTGGTAATTCTGTCTGTTTTCCCTCTTACTCTTCTCTCTCTCTCTCCACATTCCTCTTGCCCCACCTTCTTCCTTTTTTCATTCTTTTCTTTTTTCTTACCTCATTTTGATTTCAGAGAGCAAACCTATACGTCCACTGAATGGACAGATTGTAAGGCAGTGAAAAGTGGGTTCCAGGGTGCCCATACAACTGGCAGTGGATACTGGGATCTGCAGATAGATTTTGAATCACAGCTTCCCCCTCAATTAAATCTCAAAACTGTAAAAAGTACAGCCTCCAACCCACAGTACATCTTCAAAATTGAACAAAGCCAGAGGATCCATATAAGGAAGAATAGAAGATTGAGAAAAAAAGAAGTAAAAACAACCCCACCATCCCTGAATAGCAAAATTAAAGAAGAGGGAAAAAAACTGGGGAGGGGGGAGGAAAATCTAAACAAAGAAGAAAAACAAAAAGAAGAATATGGGTATCACACAGATCCCTGGAAGGTCAGAAACAGAGAAAACAGACTCTGGAATGCAAACAAATGAAGAGCCCCCATAATAACTGGTCTTAAACTACAAACTGAGATATCAAGACATCAATAGAGAGAATAAATAGAATTGTGGAGAGACAAGAGGAAAATATGAAGGAGTTTATAACTGAGACAACAGCAGTAAAGAATACTGTAGATGAAATAAATAACAAACTGAGAAGCATGGAAAGCAAAATTAGCCAAGCAGAAGAAAGAATCTCAGAGCTTGAGGACCCAAATATAGAACTAATCCAAACTGTAAAAAACATAGAAAAGAAGCTTTAAAAGACAGAACAAAACCTTCAAGACATGAGTGATTATTTCAAGAGGCTGAACCTAAGAGTAGTTGGACATCCTGAGGCAAAAAGGGAGACAGAGATCACCCTGGAACAAACATTCCATGAAATTATTCAAGAAAACTTCCCTCATCTCATCAGTGATGCAACCATTCAAGCACGAGAGATTCAGAGAATTCCTGCAATATAACAAATGAGAAGACCAACGCCTAGACACATAGTAATTTGCCCAAACAAAGTGGGTATAAAAGAAAAAATCCTAAAGACACAACAAGAAAAAGGTCAGACTACCTACCAGGGAAGGCCAATTAGAATAGCAGCAGATGTATCTACAGAAACACTTCAGGCTAACAGAACTAGGAGCCCAATTCTCAAGATAAACAATTTCAACCAATAATAACTTACCTGGCTAAGTTAAGCTTCATCAGTGAGGGAGAATTGAAATCTTTCCTGGACATTCAATCTCTAAGAATTTACACTGCCTCTAGACCAGCTCTACAAGAAACACTTAAGAAAGCATTAAACACAGAAAAAAGGGAAAAGAGAATGACAATGTTCTTCACAAGAGTGCAGGAAAAAAATGAAAACAAACATGAATCAACCCAAAAATCAAAAGAAGGACAACAAACAAATAGGAACAACAACAACTTTATGAGAACCTCATGACAGGGATAAACACTCACATTTCAATAGTTAACCTGAATGTGAATGGACTAAATGTACCACTGAAAATACATAGAAGGCAAAATGGATAAAATAGCATGGGGCAACAATATATTGTCTTCAAGAGAATCATCATACCAGAAAGGACAATCACAGACTCAAAGTAAGAAGATGGGAAGCACAATTTCAGGTGAATGGAACACAAAAGCAAACAGGAATCATGATCTTAATATCAGACAAAATGCACTTTAAGCTATCAAAAATTTAAAAAGATACAGAAGGTCACTATATAATGATAAAACATTCAACCCATCAATAAGATATATCCATCCTAAACATATGTGTACCCGACATGGGAGAACCAACTTTCATAAAGCAGCTTCTAGGCAAACTTTACAAAGACATTGACTCTAAAACTATCATAACTGGGGACATTAATACTCCATTCACAACCCTAGACAGATCATAAAGACAAATAATCAGTAAGGAGATCCAGAACATCAGTGTGACTCTTGACCAAATGTACTTAATAATTTATACCTACAGAACACGCCACCCAATGGCCACAGAATATATAAAAAATTCTACTCATCACAACATGGAATATACTCTAAGATCAACCACATCCTTGGCCATGAATCAAGCATAAACAAAATTCATAAGATTGAAATTCTATCATGCGCCTTCTCAGACCACAGTGTAATAAAAATAATTACCAAACAAACACCAAAAATATTCTCCCCAAACCCACAAAGACATGGACACTAAACAGCATGATGCTAAGCAACTCCTGGGTAAACATGGAAATCAAAACAGAGATTAAAAGATACCTGGAAACAAATGAAAATGAAGAAACATCTTACAAAAACCTCTGTGACGCCATGAGAGCAGTAGTGAAAGGGAATTCATATTGATGCAAACATACATGAAGAAAATGGAAAGATCACAAGTTAACAGCCTAACAAGTCACCTAAGGAAGCTGGAAAAACAAGATCACCCTAACCCTAACTTCAATAGAAGAATCCAGATCACCAAAATAAAAGTCCAAATCTGGGACATAGAACACAAAAAGATAATATAAAAAAAAATCAGTGAAACAAAAAGCTTGTTCTTTGAAAGGATAAGCAAGATTAATGGTTCCCTAGCTGGACTGACCAAGAATAAGAGAGAAAAAGCCCAAATAAACTCAATCAGAAACACAAAAGATGAAGTCACAACTGACCCTGAAGAAATACAAAAGATTATCAGAGACTATTACATACATTTGTATGGAAACAAATTTGAAAACCTAAAGGAAATGAATGACTTTCTGACATCACACAACCTCTCCAGGTTGAAACAAGAAGAAATTGAAACCCTAAATAAACCAATAACAATCCAGGAAATTATCTATGTCATAAGAAAACTACAAAAACAAACAAACAAACAAAACAAACAAAAAACCTCTGAACCAGATGTATTTTCAGCAGAATTCTGCAAAACACACAAGGATGAACTGATACCAATGCTATCGAAAGTATTCCAGGCGATTGAGAAAGATGGAGCTCTACCCCAAATCATTTCATGAAGCTAGCATCACATTGATTCCCAAGCCAGGTAAAGATCCAACAAAGAAAGAGAACTACAGGCCACTATTCTTGATGAACATAGATACTAAAATTCTCAATAAGATCTTAGCAAACCGGATTCATCAACACATATCAAAAAATCATCCATCACGATCAAGTAGGCTTCATCTCCAGGGTGCAAGACTGGTTCAACATCTGTAAAACCATAAATGTAATTAAATACATAAACAGACATAAAAGCAATAGCCACATGATTATATCATTAGATGCAAAAAAAGCTTTTGATAAGATCCATGACCACTGCTTGATAAAAACCCTTGAAGATCTAGGCATGGGTGGAACATACTCAAATTCATAAGAGCTATCTATGAGAAACCCACAACCAGCATACTGCTAAACAGACAGAAATTGGAACCATTTCCCCTGAAAACTGGAACAAGACAAGGATACCCAGTCTCAGCCCTCCTGCTCAACATAGTCTTGGAAGTCCTAGCTAGAGCAATCAGAGAAGAGAAGATGATCAGAGGTATCCAAATAGGAAGAGGATATCAAGTTATCACTCTTTGGAGATGACATGATTCTCTACCTTAAAAAGCTAAGAGAATCTGTCAAAAACCTCCTTGCACTGATAAAGGACTTTGGCAAGGTCTCAGGGTATAAAATAAATGTGCAAAAGACAATCACATTTCTATACACTAATAATAAACAACAGAAACCCAAATAAAAAAGCAAAATTCCATTCACAATAGCCCCCCAAAAGATGAAATATCTTGGCTTCTTCCTAACGAGTGACATGCAAGACCTTTACAATGAAAACTACAAAACACTGCTCAAAGAAATCAAAGATGACACAAACAAGTGGAAAAATATTCCATACTCACAGATTGGAAGAATCGGTGTTGTTAAGATGTCCATTCTACCTAAAACAATCTATAGATTTAATGCTATACCCATAAAATTCCAGCAACATTCTTCTCAGACCTGGAAACAACAGCATAGGAATTCATACAGAAACATAAATGACCACAAATAACCAAAACAATCCTCAGAAAACAAAAACAAAAACAGGAGTTATCACACTCCCAGACTTTAAACTTTATTATAAACCTACAATTGCCGGGTTTGGTGGCTCAATCTGTAATCCCAGCACTTTGCGAAGCTGAGGTGAGTGGATTGCCTGAGTCCATGAGTTTGAGAACCACCTGGGCAACTTGACAAGACCTCATCTCTACAATAAATCAAAAAGTAACCGGGTGTGGTAGAGCACTCCTGTAGTTCCAGTTACTTGGAAGGCTGAGACAGAAGGACTGCCGGAGCCCAGCAGGTGGAGGCTGCAGTGGCCGGGAGTGGCCACTGCATTCCAGTCTGAGTGACAGAGTGAGACTCCAACTGAAAAAAATAAATAAATAAACCTACAGTTATCAAAAAACCCTGGTATTGGTAAAAGTACAGGCATATAGACCAATAGAATGAAAATGAGATTCCAAAAGCAAAACCTCAATTTCTCAATGAACGCATCTTCAACAAAGCCTCCACCACCCACCACTGTTGAAAGGAGAACCTATTCAGTAAGTGATGCTGGGGAAACTGGCTGACCACATGCAGAAGATTGAAACAGGACCACTACCTATCCCCATACACAATAATCAACTCTAAATGGATCAGAGACCCAAATATAAAACCTCAAACTATAAGAACTTTAGAAAATGCAGGAAACACTCTTTTGGAAATTAGATCTGGCAATCAATTCCTGATCAAAACCCCAAGTGCCCGTGCCATAAGAGATAAGATAGACAAGTGGGACCTCATCAAACTGACAAGCTTCTTCAAAGCCAAGAATTCCATCAAGAGAGCAGGGATACAGCCCACAGATTGGGAAAAAAATAGTTGCCAACTCTATGTCTGACAAAGGTATAAATCTAGAAGTCTACAAGAAACTCAAATGTGCTGAAAAGAAAAAAGCAAACAGTCCCATTACAAAGTGGGTAAAAGATATGAATAGACAGTTGTCAAAAGAAAACGTATGAGTAGACAACAGATATATATGAAAAAATGTTCAGTCTCACTAGACATCAAAGAAATGCAAATTAAAACTACACTGAGATACCACCTAACTCTGATCAGAATGGTCATCAGTGATAACTCAAAAAATAACAGAAGTTGGAGAGAATGTGTCCAAAAAGAATACTTCTACACTGTTGGTGGGAGTGCAAACTAGTACAGTCTCTGTGGAAAGCAGTATGGCTATTCCTAAAAGTTCTAAAAATCGACCTTCCTTGTGATTCTGTAATCTCCCTACTGGGAATATACCTGGAAGAACTCAAATCATTCTATAAAAAAGGTAACTGCACATGTATGTTTATCACAGCATTCTTCACGATAGCAAGAACATAAAACCAACCATGCTGCCCATCAAAAGAGGACTGGAGAAAAAAATATGGTAAATATACATGATGGAATATTACACAGCCATAAAGAGGAACAAAATCATGAACTTCACAACAACCTGGATGGACTTAGAGTCTATAATACTGAGTGATCTTTCACAGAAACAAAGAACTGAGTATCACATGTTCTCACTCATAAGTGGACCTTGGACAACTGTTGTAATACTATAAGAAAATGATTGACAGTAGTGGGAGACTTTGGGAGTTAGGGGGCAGGGAGCTGGGTTTGGCAGTAATGGAAATCTGCCTGGGGAAGGGGGACACAGCTCATCAACAAGGGGACCTGCACAATGAATAGTTGTATACCTAACCCTGAATTGTACCCTTCACTTTCAAAATAAAAAATTTAATAATTAAAAAAAAGAACTAAATATTGACTTTCCATATGACCCAGCAATCCTCCTACTGAGATTATACCCAGAGGAACGCAAACCATTTTACAAAAAGTTTACTTGCATCTGCATGTTTATTGGAGCAGTATTCACAATAGCAAAAACATGGAACCAATCATGCTGCCCATCGAATGTGGACTGGATAAAAAAAAAAAAATGTCAACCAGGCTCGGTATCTCAGCCTACAATCCCAGCACTTTGGGAAGCTGAGGCAAGTGAAATGCATGAGCCCACAGTTTCAAGACCAGTCCTGGCAACTTGGGGAGACCTTGTCTCTACAATAAATCAAAAATTAGCCAGCATGGGAGTGTACACCTATCGTTCTGGTTACTTGGAAGAGTGAGACAGAAGGATCACCAGAGCACAGCAGGTCAATACTGGGGTGGCCGTGAGCATGCCGTGGCACTCCAGCCTGGGCAATGGAGTCAGACTCCAACTAAAAGCAAAAAAAAAAAAAAAAAAAAATTGTGATACATATACACAATGAAATATTATGCATATATAAAGAAGGACAAACATGGACTTTGCAGAAACTTGAATGGACTGGTTAAAAAAAATGTGGTACACATACACAATGAAATATTATGCAGCCATAAAATGTACAATCATATGGACTTCATGGAAACTTGGATGGATTTAGCATTTAATCATAGTCAGTGATCTAGCACAGAAACAAAGAATAGAGAACCATATATTCTCACTCATAAGTTGACACTAAACATTTACTATAATACTGTAAGAAAAGGATTGGCAGTAGTGGAATACTGCTGGGGTGGATGGGGGGAGGACCACAGCATCAATAATTGTACCTTATCTCAAACCAGGCAAAGGGGAAACCAAAGGGAGGTCCAAACTTTACCTGTACAATGGCCACTTGTATAACTAATAGTGAATTGTATGCCACATCTCTACAATGAAAAGTAAAAAATAAATAAATGAATAAACAAACTTCATCTAGGAAATAAATAACAGTATACAAGCATGTAAAGCAGAGTTAATCAAGCAGAAACAAGACTCTCAGAGCTTGAAAACCAAAACATGGAATGAATATGATCTGTAAAAAAATATAGAAAAAAAAAAGAACAAAGCCTCCAAGAGACATGTGATTATATCAAGAGACTGAACCTATGCCTTTTTGGTACCCCAGAAGAAGAAAAAGGAACAGATAACACCTTGTAACAAATATTCCAGAAGGCTATCCAGGACAACTTTCCCCATCTCAACAGAGATGTGACCATCCAAATACAGAGATTCAAAGATCCCCTATAAAACATCAAATGAGAAGATCAACCACATAGTAATTCATCTACACAGAGTAGGTTCTAAAGGCAGGGATAGAGAAAGGTTAGACTACCTACCAGGAAAAATTTTTCAGAAAGCAGCAGACCTATCAGCAGAAACACCATAAGCAAGAAGGGCCTGGGGTACAATTTTCAAAGTACTAAAAGGTAAACAATTTCAACTATAAATTTTCTACCCAGCCAAGCTTAGCTCCATTAGTGATAGAGAATTAATATCTTTCCCAGACACTGAATCCCTCAGAGATGATGAAACTTTTAGACCAGCTCTACCGGAGACAGTCAAAAAGGTATTAAGCACAGAAGAAAGAAAACAAAAACAAACAAAACAAAAACAGAATAACCATGTACTTCCCAAGAGAACTGGAGAACACAGAACCAACAAATAATACAGTGAAACTGCAAACTTGAAAACACTCACATACATCAACCCAAAGGTTAAAACAAAGAAAGAAGCAAACTTCATAAGAACCTCAAGATAGGGATAAATACTCACATTTCAATAATCAACCTGAACATGAATAGACTAAATTCACCACAGAAAAGACATAGAATGGCAAGCTGGATCAAATCACAACCCAATAATTTTCTGCATCCAAGAAACACATCTCACCTACTACACAGACTCAAAGTTAGAAGATAGAAAATTAATTTCCAGGTTAACATATCACAAAAGAATGCAGGGGTTGCTATCTTAATATCAGACAAAAAAACCATTAAACTATCAAACTTTTTTTTTAAGTATGGAAGGACACTACATAATAATGAAAGCTTCAATCCACCAATAAGAAATATTCATCCAAAACATATATGCACCCAACACAGGAGCACCAGTGTTTATAAAGCAACTACTAAGTGAATTTAAAAAAAAAATGACTCTAGCACTATTATAGCAGAGGACCTAAATATCCCACTAACAACCCTAAATAGATTATCAAGGTAAAAAAATCACCAAAGACGTCCAGAACCTCAACCTGATACTTGACCAAATGGACTTAATAGATACCTATAGAACAATCCACCCAACAGCCACAGAATATATAATCTAGTAATCACCACATGGAATGTACTCAAAGATTAATCACATCATCAGCCATAAATCAAGCATAAACAAATTTCATAAGATCAAAATGTTGCTATGCCCCTTCTCAGATCACAGTAGAATAAAAATAATTATCACCACCAACAAAATTTTCTCAAAACCCACAAAGTCATGGATACTAAGCAGCATGATGCTGAATGACTCCTAGGTCAACATAGAAATTTAAAAATGAAAGATTCCTAGAAACAAAGGAATATTAGCAAAACTTCTGGAGAGCTGTGAAAGCAGTACTCAGAGGGGAATTTGTATTCCCTAAGAACACACATCAAAAGTATAAAAACATGACAAGTTAACAACTTAACAAATCATCTAAGAGAGCTGTATAGACTGGATAGACAAGACCAATAAAACCCAAAATTCAGCAGAAGAATCCAGATCACCAAAGTAAAAGCCCAAATATGGAACATGGAAGAAAAAAAATCAGAAAAAATCAACAAAACAAAAAGTTGGTTCTGTGAAAGGATAAACAAGATTGATGGACCCCTAGCCAAAACAACTAAGAAAAAGAGAGAAAAAGCCTAAATAATCATAATCAGAAATGCAAAAGATCAACTCACAACTGAACCTGAAGAAACACAAAAGATTTTCAGAGATTACTATGGACATCTATATGAAAACAAACTTCATAATCTAAATGAAATGAAAAGCTTTCTAACATCATACTACCTCCCAAGGTTGAAATAAGAAGACACTGAGACACTAAATAGACCGATAATAATCCAGACAATTGACTCCATCATAAGAAAACTACCTACAAAAATAAAAAAATAAAATAAATAAAGCCCTAGCCCTGATGGCTTCCCAGTGGAATTCTACAAAACATTCAAGGAGGAGCTGATACCAATCCTATTGAAAGTATTCCAAGCGATTGAGAAAGGTAGAACTCTCCTCAAATCATTTTATGAAGCTAACTTCACACTGTATCAAAACCAACAAAGAAAGATAACTAGTGGTCAATGTTCCTGATGAATGTAGATGTAAAAATTCTCAACAAGATTCTAGAAAATCAGATTCAACAACACATCTTAAAAATCATCCACCATCACCAAGTGAGCTTCATCTCCGGGATTCAGAGCTAGTTCAACATCCACAGGAAATAAATATAATTAAATAAATAAATAAATGCAAAAACAAGAACTGGATGATTATATTATTAGACAAGTAAAAAGTTTTTGATAAAATCCACCTTGCCTTCTTGATTAAAAAAAAAAGAAACCCTTGAACTCCTAGGTATAGAAGGAACATACCTCATAATAGTAAGTGCCATCTATGATAAACCCACAGCCAAGATATTGCTAAACAGAGAGAAATTAGAAGCATTTCTCCTAAAAACAAGAACAAAACAAAGGCACTCACTGTCACCTCTCCTGTTCAATGTAGTCCCAGCTAGAAAAATCAGATTAAAAAAGGATTCAGGGATATCCAAATAGGAAAAGAGGAAGTTAAGTTACCTTCTTTGATAACAATATGATCCTATGCATTGAAAATGCAAGAAGATCTGTCAAAAATATTCTTGCACTGATAAAAGCCTTTGGCAAAGTCTCAGGCTACAAAATTAATGTGCAAAATACATTTGCATTCTTATACACCAACAAAAAACAGAAAAACAAACTGAATAAAAGGCACAATCCCATTCACAATAGCCAAAATAAATAAATGAAATAGTGGCACTTTCCAACCAGGCATGCTAAAATCCTTTACAATGAAAACTATGAAACACTGCTCAAAGTATTCAAATAATACACAAATGAAAAAATATTCCATGTTCATGGATAGAAAGAATCAACATTGTTAAAGTGTCCATCCTCCCCAAGACTCTCTACAGTTTTAATGCAATATCCATTAAATTACCAACACCATTCTTCTCAGAACTGGAAATGACAAGACAGAAATTTATTTGGAAACATAAATGACCACAAATAGCCTATACAATCCTCAGCAAAAGAAACAAAGCAGGAGACATCACACTTCCAGACCTTTAACTTCACTATAAGGCTACAACAATCAAAACAACCTGGTATTGGTATAAGAACAGGCTTATAGACCAATGGAACAAGATCGAGATTATAGAGGCAAAACATCAATTTCTCAACCAACTCATCTTCAACAAAGGCTCCAACCACAACCACTGAAGAGAGGGTAATCTATTCAGTAAATGGTGCTGAGAAAACTGGCCGACCACATGCTGAAGATTGAAACAGGATGCCTACTTATCCCATACACAAAAATAAACTCTAAATGGTTCAAAGACCTAAGTGTAAAACCTCAAGTTATAAGAATCTTAGAAAATGCAGGACACACCCTTATGGTAATCAGAGTAGGCAGTCAATTCCTGATCAAAATCCCAGATGTCCATGCTATAAGAGATAAGATGGACAAGTGGAATCTCATTAAACTGGAAAGCTTCTGCAAGGCAAAAGAAACTGCCAAGAGAGTGAGGAGAGAGCCCCCAAAAAGAGAAAAAATATTTGCCAACTGTATATCCGATAAAGGCCTAACATCCAGGATCTACAAGAAACTCAAATGTGTCAAAAGGAAAGAAAAACAAAACACAAAACTCCCATAAAAAGTGGGCAAAAGATATGCATAAATAGACACTTCTCAAAAGAAGATATGTAGGCAGCCAACAGACACAGAAAAAAGTGCTCAACCTCACTAATCATAAGATAAATGCAAAATCAAAACTATATTAAAATACCATCTAACTCCATTAAGAATGGCCATTCTTAATAAAACGGAAAATAACGGATTCAGGTGAGGATGTGAAGAAAAAAAAGAACTCTTTTACATTGCTGATGGGAATGCAAACTAGTTCAATCTCTATTTAAAAAAACAAAAAAACACAGTGAATAAACTTCTAAAAAACCTAGAAATTGACCTTCCATATGACCCAGCAATTCCTCTACTGGGAATATACCCAGAGGAACTCAAATCATTCTACCAAAAAGATATCTGCACAGGCATGTTTTCACTGCAGCACTATTCACAGCAGCAAAAACGTGGAACCAACCATGCTACCCATCAAAGCTGGTTTGGGTTAAAAAAAAGTGTTCTATTCTTGATGAAATATTGCTCAGCTATAAAGAAGGATAAACTTGGACTTCCAGCAAGATGACGACAAGGCAGCATGGTCTGTGAGACCCTCTGTGAAAGAGAACACCCATAAAGACCCCAGCTCTCTCCCAAGGGCTGCAGCTCCCATCTCCTGCAGCCTGTTCTTCACAGGGAGCTTAGCCACCACCGGCACCCACCACCACTACTCAGATATCACAGTGGTCTGGGCTGCTCCCACAGTCATGGATGCCGCCTCTGCAGTCATTGCTCACCCATGCCTGAGGCGATCCATGGTTACAGAACATGAAGCCCCTGCAAGCAAGATCTTCTGAGATTGCCACTGCCCGGCTGCTGCTGCCACTGCCACTGTCACGCCATGCCCCTTGCCTGGAGCCAGGCCTGTGAGGCGCCCCCCCCACCATGTACAGGGAAGTTGCCACCACAAATCGCAGATCCATAACCGGATCACTCCCCTCTGGACTTCAGTGAAGGTTACAACATCAAAACGGGAATGACAGAGACTCTTTCCTTTTGTTAAAGAGAAAAAGCCAGATCTCAGTAATAGACTGGGCATGGGTCCCATATCTGAACTGTTCTTCACAGCAGGCCAGGGACAACTGACTCTAATCGTGAACAATTGTACTAGTCCGCAAAGACAGCTAGATATCAGAGCTGAAAGGACATTGGACTTAAAGGAAAAGTCTCAGAGTGTGCTTGGTTGGTTCTGTCAGTCTACTGACTTCAATCTACCCCTTTCCCCCTTTTTTTTCTTTTTTCCTTTTTTCTTATTTCTCTGTAAACCCCATCTTTGTATAGAGGAATAGCACACCAATAAGGAGGTTGGTCAGCATGTACATTAGCATCAGTATATGTTTTAGCTTTTTATATGGTTGTAGGTTAGTTTTCAGTCATGGTTATTGTTTTTCTTTATATTTGTTTCAGTCTTTGTGTCTCCTTTCACTTACCAGTCGGTATACTCATCTGTTTTCCTTCTCACTCCTCTCTCTCTCTCCACTCCCCTCCTCTCCCACTGCCAGCTCAATTCTCTTCCCTCTGTTAACCTCATTTTGCCTTCAGGGAGTAAACCTACAACCCCACTGCATGGACAGACTCCAAGGTAGTGGAAAGTGGGTTTCAGACTATCTATACACCAGTTGGTGGATACCAGGATCTGCAGAGAGATTTTGAATCACAGCTCCCCCCTTAATTAAATCCCAAAACTACAAAAAGGACTGCCCTCAACCTACAGTCCAACTCCAGAACTGAAAAAAGCAAGAGGAAATACATTACGAAGAATAGGAGAATTGAACAGAGAGAAGTAAAAAAAAACCCTCCACCCCTGAAAAACAGAATTAAAGAAGATGAAGTGGAGGGAATGGAAAAGTAGGGAGGAAAAATCTGCACAAATGAAGAAAAACCAAAAGAAGACTATAGGGCTCACACAGACCCCTGGGAGGTCAGACACTGAGATAACAGACTTCAGAACACAAACAATGAAGAGCCCCCAGAATGACTAGTCACAAGCAACAAACTCAGACATTAAGGTATTAATAGAGAGAATTTTAAAAATTGAGGAGAAACAAGAGGAAAATAGGAAGGAGCTGATGATAGAAATAACAGCAGTAAAGAATACTGTGGTGGAAATAAATAACAAACTAATAAGCATGGAAAGCAGAATTAGCCAAGCAGAAGAAAGAATCTCAGAACTTGAAGAGCAAAATACAGAACTAACCCAAACTATCAAAAACATAGAAAAGAAGCTTTAAAAGTCAGAACAAAACCTTCAGGAGATGAATGATTACTTCAAGAGATGCAACCTAAGAGTAATTGGCCTTCCTGGGGCAGAGAGAGAGAGGGTCAGAGGTCACACTGGAACAACCATTTAATGAAATCATTCAAGAAAACTTCCCTCATCTCATCAGTGATGAAAAAATTCAAGCACAAGAGATTCAGAGAAGCCTTGCAAGACAATAAATGAGAAGACCAACTCCCAGACACATAATAATTCGCCTAAACAAAGTAGCTATAAAAGAAAAAATCCTATAGGCAGCAAGAGAAAAAGGCCAGACTACCTACCAAGGAAGACCAATTAGAATAGCAGCAGATTTATGTACAGAAACCCTCCAGGCTAGGAGAGCCTGGAACCCTATGTTCAAAGTTCTAAAAGATAAACAATTTCAACCAAGAATACCCTACCCAGCCAAGCTAAGCTTCATTAGTGAGGGAGAATTGAAATCTTTTCCAGATATCCAATCCCTAAGAACATACGCTGCCACCAGACCACCTCTACAAGAAACACTTTAAAAAGTACTGAACACAGAAGAAAAGGAAAAAAGAACAACATTCTTCACAAGAGTACAGGCAAGAGATTAAAAACACACATGAACCAACTCCAAAACCAAAAGAAAGACAACAAACAAACAGGAACAACAACTCTGTAAGAACCTTATGACAGGCATCAACCTGCATATTTCAATAATTATCCTAAATGTGAATGGACTAAATGCACCACTGAAAAGACACAGAATGGAAAAATGGATAAAATATCACCAGGCAACAATCTATTGTTTCAAGAGACTTGCCTTACTAGAAAGGACACTCACAGACTCAAAGTAAGAGGATGGGAAACAAACTCAGGCAAACAGAACACAAAAGAAAGGAGGAGTAGCAATCTTAATTTCAGACAAAATACCCTTCAAGCTATTAAAAATTTAAAAAGATACGAAGGCCACTACATAATGATAAAAGGTTCAATCCATCAACAAGAAATATCCATCTTAAACATATATGCACCCAACATAGGAGCACCAACTTTCATAAAGCAGCTTCTAGGTAAACTAAAAAAAGATATCGACTCCAACACCATCATAGCTGGGGACTTCAACACCCCACTCACAACCCTAGACAGATCATCAAGACAAAAAATCAGCAATGAGATCCGAAACCTCAATGTGACTCTTGACCAAATGAACTTAATTGATACCTACAGAACACTCCATCCAAAGACCACAGAATATATATTCTACTTATCACTACATGGAACATACTCTAAGATTGACCACATTCTTGACCATAAATCAAGTATAAGCAAATTTAAAAGAACTGAAATTTTACCATGTACCTTCGCGGACCACAGTGGAATAAAAATAAACACCGACACCAACAAGGTCCCGCTAAAACCCACAAAGACATGGACACTAAACAGCATGATGCTAAACAACTCCTGGGTCAATGATGAAATCAAAACAGAGACTAAAAGGTACCTGGAAGCAAATGAAAATGAAGAAACATCTTACCAAAATCTCTGGGATGCCATGAAAGCTACCATAAGAGGGGAATTTATATCCCTACAAACACACATGAAGAAAATGGAAGGATCACAAATTAATAGCCTAATAAGCCACCTAAGGAAGCTGGAAAAGCAAGATCACCAAAACCCTAATTTCAGCAGAAGAGTCCAGATCACCAAAATAAAAGCTCAAATCCAGGACATAGAAGACAAAAAGATAATACAAAAAAATCAATGAGACAAAAAGCTGGTTCTTCAAAAGGATAAACAAGATTGATGGTCCCCTAGCTAGACTGACCAAGAAAAAGAGAGAAAAAGTCCAAATAAACACAATCAGAAACACAAAAGATGAAGTCACATCTGACCCTGAAGAAATACAAAAGATCATTAGAGACTGCTATGTACACTTGCATAGAAACAAAAAGTCTTAAGGAAATGGAGGACTTTCTGATATCGCACAACCTGCCTAGGATGGAACAAGAAGAAATTGAGACCCTAAATAGACCAATAGCAATCAAGGAAATTGACTACGTATAAGAAAACTACCTACAAAAAAAAGCCCTGGTCCAGATGGTTTCCAGCAGAATTCTTCAAGACATTTAAGGAGGAGCTGATACCAATTCTACTGAAGGTATTCCAGGCGATTGAAAAGGATGGAACTCTCCCCAAATCATTTTACAAAACTAACATCACATTGATACCCACGCCAGGTAAAGACCCAACAAACAAAGAGAACTACAGACCAATATCTTTGATGAAGATAGACGCTAAAATTCTGAACAAGATCCTAGCAAATCAGATTCAACAACACCTCTCAAAAATCATCCATCATGACCAACTAGGCTTCATCCCTGGGATGCAAGGCTGGTTCAACATTCGTAAAACCATAAATGTAATTAAACACATCAACAGATGTCAAAACAAAAGCACATGATTATATCATTAGATGCAGAAAATGCTTTTGATAAAATCCAGCACCGCTTCTTGCCTTGAACATCTAGGCATACGAGGATCATACCTCAAAATAGTAAAAGCCATCTACGAGAAACCCACAGCCAGCATACTCCTAAACAGACAAAAATGGGAACCATTTCCCCTGAAAACTGGAACTAGACAAGGATGCCCACTCTCACCCCTTCTGTCCAATATAGTATTGGAAGTCCTGGCTAGAGCAATCAGAGAGGAGAAGGCAATCAGAGGTATCCAGATAGGAAAAGAGGAAGTCAAGTTATCTCTCTTTGTAGATGACATGATTGTGTACCTTGAAAACCCAAGAGAATCTGTCAAAAACCTCCTTACACTGATAAAGGACTTTGGCAAAGTCTCAGAATATAAAATAAATGTACAAAAGACAATTGCATTTCTTTACACCAATAATAAACAAGCAGAAACCCAAATAAAAAGCACAATTCCATTCACAATAGCCACAAAAAAAAAAAAATGAAATACCTTGGTATCTTTCTAACGAGAGACATGAAAGACCTTTACAATGAAAACTGCAAAACACCACTCAAAGAAATCAAAGATGACACAAACAAATGGAAAAATATTCCATGCTCATGAATTGGAAGAATCAACATTGTGAAGATGTCCATCCTACCCAAGGCAATCTACAGATTTAATGCGAAACCCATGAAATTACCAGCAACATTCTTCTCAGGCCTAGAAAAAATAACACAGGAATTCATATGGAAACAGAAACGACCAAGAATAGTCAGAACAATCCTCAGCAAAAAAAAACAAAGCTGGCGGTATCACATTACCAGACTTCAAACTTTACTATAAAGCTACAATAATCAAAACAGCTTGGTATTGGTACAAAAACAGGCATATAGACCAATGGAATAGAATTGAGATTCCAGAAGCTAAACCTCAATTTCTCAACCAACTCATCTTCGACAAAGCCTCCACAAAATGCGGGACATATCATTATGGAAATTGGAAATGGCATCCAATTCCTGAACAAAGCCGAAACCCACAGGCCATAAGAAATAAGACAGACAAGTGGGACCACTTTAAAATGACAAATTTCTGCAAAGCCAAAGAAACCATCAAGAGAGCAGGGAGACAGCCCACAGACTGAAAAAGTATTTGCCAACTTCAGTTTCTACAAAAGCTTAACATCTTGGATCTACGAAGAACTCGCACCTGCTGAGAGGAAAAATACAAACAACCCCATTATAAAGTGGGCAAAAGATATGAACAGACACTTCTCAAAGGAAGATATCTGAGCAGCCAACAAACACATGGAGAAATGTTCAACCTCACTAATCATCAAGGAGATGCAAATCAAAACCACACTGAGATACCACCTAACTCCAGTCAGAATGGCCATTATCAATAACTCAAAAAATAACAGTTGCTGGAAAGGGTGTGGGGAAAAGGGAACACTTCTACACTGTTGGTGGGAGTGCAAACTAGTGCAACCTCTGTGGAAAGCAGTGTGGCAATTCCTAAAAGCTCTAAATATCGACTTCCCATATGACCCTGCAATCCCCCTATTGGGAATATACCCTGAAGAACTCAGATCACTCTATAAAAAATATACATGCACATAAATGTTTATCGCAGCATTGGTCACAATAGCAAGAACTTGGAACCGGCCATGCTGTCCATCAAAAGAGGACTGGATTAAAAAAATGTGGTACAAGCAGGGTTCAGTGGCTCAGCCTGTAATCCCACACCTTGGGAGGTTGAGGTGAGTGGATTGCCTGAGCCCGTGGGTTCGAGATCTGCCTGGGCAACTTGGGAGACCTCATCTCTACAATAAATCAAAAATCAGCCAGGCATGGTAGAGCATGCCTGTAGTTCCAGCTACTTGGAAGGCTGAGGCAGAAGGATCGCCGGAATCCAGCAGGTTGAGGCTGCGGTGGCCAGGAGCCCCCGCTGCACTCCAGTCTGGGCAACAGAGAGAGATTCCACTCAAAAAAAAAAAAAAAAAAATGTGGTACATACACACGATGGAATACTACGCAGCCATAAAAAAGAACAAAATCATGAATTTCACAGCAACCTGAATGGAACTAGAGTCTATAATACTGAGTGATCTGACAGTGGTGGGAAACTATGGGGGGGTAGGAAGGGAAAGGAGGTGGGGCTAACGGTAGTCAATATCTGTCTGGGGATGGGGAGACACCCCTTATTAACAAGGGCACCTGAACGATGCACATTTGTATACCTAGCCTTTTACTGTAACCCACAATTTTATAATAAAAAATATGTTAAAAAAAAAGAAGGATAAACTTATGGACTTCACAACTTGAATAGATTTAGAGGGTATAATATTCAATGATTTATTGCAAAAATAATCGATTACCACATGCTCTCACTCATAAGTGGACCCTGAACTTTTACCATAATACTATAAAAATGAGACTGGCAGTAGCCAGAAATTGCTGGGGCCGGGGTGGGAGTGGCACATAACATCAGTAAGGGTACCTAATCTCAAACTAGGTGAAGTGGGGACCAAAGAGAGGCCCAAACTTTACCTGTATGATGACCACTTGTATACCTAATCCTGAATTGTACCCCACATCTTTAAAATAAATAATAAATAAATAAATAATTTTTAAAATAAATAACTAGTGCCACCAATAACATTCACCAAAATACTCGAAACATGAACACTAAACAACATGGTGGAATGACTATTGGGTCAACACAGAAATCAAGATAGAAATAAAAACATGTCTGAAAATAAAACAGACATATCATAATCTCTGGAATGTTATGAAAGTCATGATGAGAAGGAAATTCATAGCATTGCATGTTCATATCAAGAAAATTGATCACATATAAACAGTTTAACATCACACATAAGGAAGTTGCAAATGCAAGAACATTTAAATTCTAATTTCAGCAGAAAAATCCATATTATTAAAATATAGACACAATTGCAGGATATAGAAGATGAAAGTATCATGGAAAGAATTAACAAGACATAAAGCTGTTTATTTGAAAGGATAGGTAACATTAACAAATCCCTGACCAGATTGGCTAAAAAAATTTTTTTTTAAAAGTGAAAGTCCAAATAAATACAATTAGAAATGGAAAAGGTCATGTCACAACTAACTGTGAAGAAATTCAAAAAATTATCAGAGATTTCTATGAACATCTATGCAAATAAATTAGAAAATCTAGAGGAAATGGAGAATTTCCTGGCATCACACAATTTTCCAATGTTGAAACAGGAAGAAATTGAGATCTTAAGCAGACCAATAACAATTCAGGAAATCAACTCAGTTATAAGAAATCTCTTTGCAACCAAACAAAAACTAAAACAAGCAAACAAAAAGCACAAAACCCTAGACCAGATGACTTCTCAAGCTGAATTCTGTTAGACATACAAGTCAAAAAACAACAGGTGCTGGTGAATCTGTGGAGAAAAGGAGACAGTGCTACATTGCTGTTCAAAATGTAAACTAGTCTAACCTCTATGAGAAACAGTTTGGAAATTTCTCAAAGAACTAAAAATTGAGGGTACTTTCAATCCAGCAATTCCTCTTCTGGGAATATACCCAGAGGAACACGAATCTCTCCATAAAACAGACACCTGCACATATGCATTCATTGCTACACTATTCAAAATAGCAAAAACGTGGAGCCAACCCAGATGTTCATTGAAAGTGGACTGAATTTTAAAAAGTGAACACATACACAATGAAATATTATACAGTCATAAAAAAGAACAAAGACATGGCTTTTGCAGCAACTTGGATGCAATTGAAGACCATCATACTAAGTGAATTATCACAGAATCAAAGAACTGAATACCACATGTTCTCACTCATAGCAGTCCCTGAACAGCAATTACATTAGCATGAGTGTGTGATTGGCAGTCCGGGGAACAGAACTGTGGGATAAAGGGAGAGAGGACGTCGGAGGGCATGTGGCAACACAATGGGTACCTGACCAACTGAAAATGGAAAAGGGCTAGCTAAAGGCCCAAATTTCACCAGCCTGCAGCCTGCTTATGTTGCAAACACTCATTTGTATCCCATAACTCTAAAATTAAAAATAAAATAAATATAATAAATAAATAATAAAAAACAAATAAGTATTGTCTGTAAATATTTAGAACATTATTCATACAGCAAAAACAAGAAATGATCAAAATGTACCTTAATAAGTGCATGGACAAATTGTAAATTAGTCATATAATGAACAACTATTCAGCAAGAAAAATAGACTAATTAGTAATATTCATATATCATATAGTTTATTAATATTGTCCAATATTAAAATGTAATAGACTCAGATACATATAAGCCATTTAAAATTTTAAATATAATCTCTAATAATAGAAACAGATAATTAATTGACTGCCTGAGGCCACGAATAAGAGGTGTTTTACTGAGAAGGGACACAATAGAAACTTCTATAAGTGGATATTTTATATATTTTGGTTGTAGAGGTAGTACAGAGGTAAATTAATTCATCAAAATATATTAAATTGTACACTGAATATTGATATTTTTATTGCATTTCAACCATTCTTTTAAAATATGAAAAGAAGGTAAAAAATCTAATGAAGGTTACTATACAATATTAATTGAAATAGAATATCCAAAAAAATTGGATTGCACTCTTCCAGCATTACAGAAATATTCCAGTCACTCCACATTCTATTTTACTTTAATATTTAAAAGACTGAATTACATTTGTAAATGTCTTATTTTTCCAATTATTTAATAATCCTTTAAAAATTATTTCAAAAGACTTTTCCAATTATGCAATAATCCTTTGAAAATTATTTTAAAAGTTTTAAATTTACAGAAAAGTTGTGATGACACTACAATGATCCCTATTGCCAATATCTAACATTAATATTGGTATATTTCTAACAACTAATGAAGTGATATTGATACATTAATAATACATGAAGCCCATACTTTATTCCAAATATGTAATTTTTATCAAATGTTCATTTCTCCTCCAGGATCACCTCTGAAAAAACACATTACAAGTAGTCAGCATGTCTCCAAATACTTTAGCTGTAACAGTTGCTCAGAATTTTCTTTTCTTTTAAATTGTCTTCACAGTGTTCTAGAGTGCCGGTCAGGTATTTTGCAGAATGTCTTCAATAAGGACTTGTCTGATTTTTTTTTTTATGTTTAGACCAAAATAATGTATTGCGTAATGAGAAGAAAGATCAGAGAGTTAAATGTAATTCTTATATAATAGCAAAGTTATATACTGTCAACATGACATCACTGTACATGATGACATTGGTTACCTGGCTGAGATAATGCCTGTCAGATTTCTTCACTTTAAGCTTATTTTTTTCCCCCTTTTCCATATAACTCTTTTGAAGGAAGTCATTACACATTGGCCACAGTTAAAATGTAAGGAGTTATGTTTCACCTCCTTAAGGATGTACCTTCAAATTAAATTATTTAAAATTAGTTTATATATGTGATTTATCTATTCTTCCAATTTATTTATTTATTTCTCAATCATTTTAAAATCTCAGCATAAATTGATATATATTTATTTTATATTTCAAATTATAATTCCATATTATTTTTAAATGTATTTCCCTCAATTTGTTTCAGATTTGGCTGTAGAAAAGTGTTTCTATTGGCTATTGGATCCATTTGGCATGCTTCATTATTGTTTTTATATGATTTTCATTGCAGTTTTTATTATTTAATTATTGTTTTAATATCACAAGTTATATAAGTTTGCCTTTTGTATTCTGTGCCTTTGTTCCTCATTTTTGAGAATACTATTTGAAACCTATGTCTGAGTACTAGATGTCCTTGTGTTATTTAGGTTGCTTCTAAGACCCCTGAGTTGGCAGAATAAGGAAATTTATGTGTATATACTGACTGTGTGTGTGTGTGTGTGTGTTAGTGTGTGTGTGTGTGTGTGTGTGTGTGTGTGTGTGTGTGTGTGTTTATACACATATCAGGGTATATATTATGGTAAATGTCAATTTGTGCTGACTCTAATCTAGTACTTCATGAATAATTCCTGTCATCTACCTTGCTTGTCTGAATGTTCTTACTTCAACAGTGAGAAATCTGTCACCACTACAATTCACTTAATTGTTTAAATTTACCACATATGTATAGCACTAAGAGAATTGTTATACTGTACTACCATGTTGAATAATTTTATCAATTATAGTAAAGTGTTTATGAATACTTTACCATTTGTTTTATATTCCCCACTTGTTTAGAAGTCATTTAACCCACCAAATTTTTGTCCTATCCTTTTCACTGAGATTATTTTACACATTGGTAGTATAATAAGATTTTTCTGTCATAGTCTACATTCCATCCTGTCAAGCCCTAACCTCCTAAATATTTTTTTAATTTAAATATAATAAATTTATTCTATATATTTTTATGGGTTTTGAGAAAATATGCAATGTCATATAACAACTGTTATAATATCATACAAAATAACTTCACCATCTTGAAATCTCCTCCATGATTTATCTATTCAAACCACTGCAAGGCCCAAACCCCTGTCAACCAATGATTTGTTTTCTTTTACTCTAAGATGTTGCTTCTTCTATAATGTAATATAAATAAAATCATATAATAATGCATCTTTTTGAGTAGTTTTGTTCACTTATCATATAAATGTAAGATTCACCAATATCTTTGCATTGCTGAATGGTTCATGTCAGCACAAAAGTGTATTCTAAAGTATAAATATACCATAGTTGATTTATCTATTTGTCTACTGAAAGATATTTTGAGTGCTTCTAGTTTCTAGTGATTATGAATAAGGATGCTATAAACATTCACAAGTAGTTTTTTTTGAGAACATATATTTCCAGTTCATTTAGGAAAATACCTAGGTAAGTGACAGTTGGATTATACCTTAAAACTAAATGTAGTTTTGCAAACAACTACCAAACTGCCTTCTAAATTGGATACAATTATTATGTCCTCATATAGAAAAAAATTAGATTTTCCATTGCTCTGCATATTCTTCAGCAATTGGTATTGTCAGATTTTGGATTTTAGTCTAATGACAATTGACATTTAGCAGTTTTCATGTGCTTATTATCATTCCTACATATTCTTTTATTCTTTGGTAAGTTGATAGTTCCAAGTTTTTGCCAATTTTTAAAATAAAACAGTTTCCTTATTATAAACATTGAAGCATTCTTTGTATATTTTAGAAACAATTCTTTATCAGATATTATATACAAATTTTTCTCTTGTTCATTGGCTTGTCTTTTCATTTAATGTAATTGTTTGATTTAACAATTTTTTTCAAAGATCATGCTTTTGTTTTACTTCAAAATATATCATCTCATTCAAGGGCACATAGATATTCTCTTATGCTTTATTTTAGAAATGTTATAGTTTCAAATTTTACTTGTTGTTCAAGGATCTTTTTTGAGTCAATTTTTATGTGAGGTGTAAGGTCTGTGTTTTGTTTTCGTTTTGTGTATTAAAATTGATTATTTCAGCATCACTGTGAAATGCCTATTCTTTCTCCATTAATTAACTTTAGATTTTTAAAAAATATGTTAAGTATATTTGTGTTGGTGTCTTTCTGGACTCTTTATTCTGTAATATTTATCTATATATCTCTTCTTTCACTAGTACTAAGGTTAAAAAAAGTCTGTTCTGTTAATGCATTAATTTCACACTCAAAACATTGTTCAAACTCAGAAAACATATGAAGAAGATTCTTTATTTTTTATATTATCAGTAAGACTTTGTTTACCTTTGGGCATGTTTTATTCTTTGAAATTGTGGTAGAAATTTTTCAATACATTATCTTGGCCTGGTGTTTGTTACAGGGATTGTTAATTAAAGGTTATGTTTCCTTATTTACCATAGGAGATTGCAAAATTTATATTGTTTCTTGAATCCATTTTTTTAATTACAGAATTTTGTCTGTGAATTAGTTTGCTAATTGGGTGAATTAAATAATATAAACTTATTGTGTTATAGTTCAGGAGCCTACAAGTATGAGATCAAGGTGACAGCTGGGTTATATTATTTTATGACTGTGAAGAACATACTTTTCTGTCTGTGATTCTCAAACTGCCCTCTTTTTTTAAGAACATCAGTTATACTGGATTAGGGTTCATTTTATTCTAGTATCACACTATCATAGCTTAATTTATTAATCTGAGATTATTCCATTTTCAAACAAATTCACATTTGGAGTTACTGGGGTTACAATTTCAACATATTAATTTAAGGATGATATAAGTCAAACCATGACATTACTTTTCATATGTATTCAAGTTTGCAGGAAAAAGCTGTTGACTTATATCATTATTTTTTGGCTAATTTTTAAAATACTGCTTGACTTACACAAAAACTTAATATATTCTTTCACTTAACTTTAAATATGCTTTTAAAAATGCAGTCATATGTTTTATCAGGATTGTTTTAGCCTTCCAAAATGAAAATTCACTATAGTTTAAATGAATTATTCATAAATTTACCTTTGATATGATTATTGATATGTAGATTTTGACCACCTTTTTTTTTTTTTTTTTTTTTTTTTTTTTTGATGAGGATTCTCACTCTGTGACCCAGGATGGAGTACAGTGGCATGCTCATGGACACTGCATCCTCGAACTGCTGGGTTCAGACAATCCTTCTGTCTCAGCCTTTAAGTAGTTGGAACTACAGGCATGTGCCATCATGCCTGGCTCATTGTTTGATTAATTGTAGAGATGAGATCTCACCAAGTTGCCCATGCTGATCTCGAACCCATGGGCTCAGGCAATCTTCTCACCTTGCCCTCTCAAAGTGCTGGGATTATAGGCATGAGCCACCACTCCTGGCCTCATTTGAACATCTTTTGACTTAATTTCCATTTATCTGCAAGATTTTAGCAACTTTTCTTTACTTATCTCCATTATTTGGTAGTTGATCTTTCATTTATTATATTGAAAGCAATATTTAGTCTTATTATTGTTAGTATATTGGCTTCACTTTTAGTATGTAAATAATTTGATAAGTAAAGTTATTTTAACAATAGCCTTACCAAAATATAAATAATTTCAATAACTTATTCATTTACAACAATTAATACTGTTGTTATTTTTCCTCTCTATTGTTATCTTCCCCAAAAGAGATACCAATGTCATCATCACTTTATAATATTTTTGCATATTTTCTAAAAATTGTATTTGTCTAAAATAGTTTTCTTTATATTCTTTATATTAAAGATAGTCCTCATGGAATTATATGTGTTCTTCCTAAAACACATGCTTTTCAAATTCATTGAATACAGATTGGTTGTAGTATTCTTGTCATTTTTAATTATGTAAAAATGGCCTTAATTGTTTTCTACTCTTGAAAGATGATGTAATGGGCACAATAATTTCCTCTAAAGATATCCTGGTACCTGTGAGTATGTTAGAAAACATGTGCAAAAATAAATTAAGCTTGCAGGCGAATAAGCTTGTTGTCCAACTAAACTTGAAATAAGGATAATTCGCCCATATTTTCCAAGTAGCCATATTATAATCACAGAGGTCTTTATAAGGAAAAAAACAAAACAGAAGAAAAAGAAGAAAGAAGTTGAGAATCAGAAGAAAAGATATAAAAATGGAAGCAACACCAGAGAGGCTCTATGGCTCTCTGTCAGTGAGTCTTTGAAGATGGAAAGGACATGAACCAAGGAACAGAGTGTCCAGTAGAAGGTGAAAAGGGAGAAAAAAATGGATTCTTTCCTAGAACCCTCAAAAAGAAATGCACACAAACTTTAGGATAATATTCATTGTTTAAACCACTACACCGTGGCAACTTATTTCTGAAGCAACAGAAAATCAGTACAGGCACTTATGTTTGGTACAAAATTTTAGTTTGACAAACACTTCCCCTCTGTTTTTTTAACAGAAGTCTATTTTTACTATGTACTTTATTGATTGTCCAGATCAAAGTCGTTTTGCTGTACTAGTTTTAAGATTTTTACTTTGTCTTTATTCTTTTTTTTTGCTACAATTTTCTCATTTATTCAACAGCGCTTTCTTTTTTTTCTGATTTATTTGTCTCACTAGTTTTAAAAGTCAGTTAAACTCTTTGAAATAATTCATTTACCCTATTGTCTATACTCTATTTTTGTAACATACCATTTAGGCATTCATTAAAATTTGCATTCTATCTTTCTTATATCTTTATCTTTTCCTATTTTTATTTTGAAAATCTCTGTAATGCATGCTTTTTATTTTTTTCAGGTCCAAATATAGGTCTACTAATTCTCTTAAAATCTCTTGTTTTATATTTATAATTTTTCAGAAAACTTGGGAGGAGTAATTTGATAAATACTTACATCAGAGAAGTATTTGCTTTTGCTTTCTCACTGGAACCAGTGATATCAACTTCATATGTTTTCCAATACTTTAATTTTTCCTAATTTAACTGCAGTCCCTATGATGTCACTTACTCACTCTGACCAGAAGTGTATATTTTGGTATTTTGTTTTGTTTGCTTATATAGAGATATGTATTGTTCCTTTTAGCATGGCGTGTGTGTGTCAGATTCTATTTATTTTGTAGTTAGTGTTCTCAGTTCTTTCTATAAATTTTATAATATTTGAATAAAGAGTATTTACATTCAGCAAGTGGTTGCATTTTAGTAGAAGGTTAGTTATAAATAAATTTGATAGAAAGATAAGCAAAATTTAAGCGAAAAGTACTTAAAAAGATGTGACTTAATTTTCAGAAAACTTACATTCTTAGTGTATTTTACAAATCTGAGAAAATTTTATTTTTAGGCTCTATAGGTGATTGAAAAAAAAAATAGAACCAAATTGTTTCCTCAACGAGTTTTCAAACTATCTAAATTAAATTTACATTATAGACTAATGCATGAGTGTGTTTTAAACAAGTGTGATGTTACATGAGAGACAATAACTAAGTGTTGTGAACACTGTGGAAAATCACTAAAAAGTTCTAAATGTGCTGTATGTGAATGTTTTTATTTATGTAATTTTACAAGCATATAGGAATGAAATACACATTAATCTCATTTAAGGAAGGAGCAAAATGAGAAAACACACAACACCAAGTGAACTAATATCTCCATTTGTTCAACATGAAATTATTACACATAATGCATGTGTATCAGAATAAGAAGGTTTATGTTTTATCAAACACGGTTAACTTGGAAACATTAACTTTATGTTTGTGTTTCTTTTCATTTTCTTCTTGGGTGGGAGAAAAGTAAGCATTTTTTAATTTGCTCTCTTAACCTTGCTTACTGAAATATTGGGATTTTGAGACTTTTCTGTTATAAAAAATCCATTTAAAAAACATTTTTACTCAGGGTGTATTGTGCATGGAATTGTTTGATTCTGGAAGAGATGAATTTAACTAAGCAGTTAAAGAGACATGGACCAATAATCAGCAGGATTACAATCATCGTAACAGGCCCAACAAAGGGATAACAAGGCAAAAGAAGGCATGGAGTTATTAGTAGTTTCCCAGACAATGTTGGCAGCAGGAATCCCTGGCAAATTCATGAAGCCATTTAGACTTGTCATACATTTTCTTAAGACTTCTTCAACTTGTCTAGTGAGGTATACGTAAGTACAAGTTTTAGTGATGATTGCACAAACTCTTCCTTGTGTAGCAAATAAGTAATCTAGAGCCAAACTATTATCTAGCACTATATTAATTAGCAAGAGAATCAACAGATTTAGATAAAGTTTTTAAGTAATTTAAGGCAGTAGACAGATAAAACACCCAAAGTTGCAGCACTATTTCTTAAGTTAGCCTCATGACATTTATATTCTCCCTATGGTGCAAAAAATTCAATTGTGGCTCCAATTCCTGCCAGTCTTATTTCAAGCATTCACTTGAGTCTAGGATTGGTGAAATTATACACAATTAAATGGAATCTTGCATAGCTAAGAGTGTCCAGAGTGCAGTGACCCAACAGTTGAATATTATCTATGCAAGGAATAGCTCATGTCTTTCCAGGCCTTAGGTAAATGCCATTGGTTTGGCATAATATAGTCAAAATATTTTTAAATTTCATAAATGTAGAGTATGCAGGGTGCATATCTTTTCAGGAGTTTTCTCATCCAGGATGATGCTTAATGTGGTTCTCCAGGTAGATTCCCCATGACAAAGAGGAGATAGAGGATTCTTTCAAAAGAGGGGATCTATTTTTCCTTTGTGAGCGTCTGGGTTCTTCTGTCTGATTTGCTAGGAAATAGTTTCCTGTCCTATCCAAGGAACACATTTTTTCTCAACTAGTCCCATCCTGGCCTGGACACCAGAGGGTTAAGTTGTACTAGCAAGCAGAGAAATTTAACCAAGCTGGATATATTAACAATCTGGGTGGTGTCTGATCACTTTTTGTTCAAGGGTTACAGGGCCTTGTTTATTTATTTACTTATTTTAAAAATGTGGGGTACAATTCAGGGTTAGGTATACAAATGGTCATTGTACAGGTAAAGCTTGAGTCTCACTTTGGTCTCCACTTCACCTTGTTTGTGATCGGGTACCCTTAACTAGCACAATTTAAATAATAAACTGCAATTCCTGTGGTCTTATTGTGAGTAGCAGTGAGTTTATAGCAAGGAAAAGCAAATAAAATGAATTCTTCCATCTGATCAGGTCTCCCATGAATAACAGTAAAATTTTTGGGAGACTGGGTGGCAATGAAAAGCAACTTCTCCAGTTTTCTAGGAGGTTAATGGCATAGCCAGCAGTCTTCCAGCTATTCATTTTTAGCAGTGGTTCAGGAGAAATTGAGGATATCATTTTGTTCAATTCTCTGTTCTCAAAGAATGAAGGCAAAGCATGCAAAAGGTAGTAAACGCAGAAGAAATGTACATTCCTGAATACAGGCTTTTTATATTCTTAATTACTTTGGTCTAATTTCTGCCAGAGAAGGAGTTTCGGGTCTTCTGTTGGCTCACAGGAGTAGGAGGGCTGGTTAGCTGTGGAGAATCAGAAGCCATAAGTTTAACTCCGGATATGTGAACCCAACTATTGATTTCCTGTTTTTATAGCAATAGGTGTGTAAGAAGAACCTGATTTAGCCCTTTCCACTTCAGTTGGGTCTGGTCCAACTGTGGAGCACCTTCTTTTTATGTTTTAAGATAAATCAAATCTACAGGCTGAATTCTTGGTGTAAAAGTTATGTCTGAAGATGGCAGAATTTGGTTAAACATACTCTTGAATAGCTTTTTATACTTATCCTTTGTTAATAACATTCTGGGTTATTTCCAAGGATTCCCTATCTTGTAAAAGACCAGAGACCAAGAATGGAAGTCCATACAACAGTTCAAAAGAACTTAAATGGAGTGAATTTTTAGGTGGGGTTCTAGTCTTGAACAAAGCTATAGGCAACAGCTTAACCCACAATTATGATGTTTCCTGCCATAATTTACTAAGTGTCTTTTGTAAAATGTCATAAGCTTTTCCTGATGACTGGTGTCTCCAGCAGAAATGTAAATTTTAATCAATTCGTAGGTCTGCAGATATTTTTCAAGTAATTTTAGCTACAAAAGATGGTCCATTATCTGTCTGGGGGCTCGTAGGAAGTCCAAAATGAGGAATGATTTCTTTTAACAAGGACTTTACTACTTTTATGTCCTTTTTAGTTCTAGAAGGGTAAGCTTCAATCCAGTCAGTGGATGTCAATAAATACTCTGTAGCCTTGAGCTGGAGTCATCTGTGTAAATTCTATTTGCTAGCCTTACTCTGGATAGAAGCCCCTTCCTTGTACTAGTGAAAGTAATGTTGTTTTTCTCAGATGTCCTCCTGGCTCCTTTATAGGTCAGAGAGAACATAAATGAGTTATCTCACAGCAATCTATGTGTTATTTTTCTTGTGAAATATAGTCATATTAAACTTCCTAGTGCATCTATACCCAGGTGGGTGGAATCATATAATCTCTAACAATTTTCCAAAGGTTATTCTCAGGTAAGAGAATTTTCATTTCTCCTTCACACCATCCTTGACTATTTAAGTTAAAACCTCATTGTTTTGCCCAAAGTATTTTTCCCAAGTGTACTGTAGTTAATGGAGGATTTAATTTCCTTTTAATATATGGCATCATAGCCTTTGCCTTAGTGATTCTAGTTTCTTGTTTTGCTGCACAGTCTACAAAAGCATTTCCCTATGTGATGAAATTTTTTTCTTCCTTATGTTCCTTACAATAAATTACAACTACCTTCAAAGAATCTAGTACAGCTTCTAAAAGAATTAAACTTTCAGCCTCATGTTGTATGGGGGAGTTCTTTCCTGTTAACAATCCCTGTTTCTTTTCATACTGTCGTATGAGTTTTAATGACAAGGAAAGCATACTTACAATCTTTATAAGTGTTAATTTTCTTTCCCGTTCCCAGTTGGAGTACTCAAGTTAGGGCTTTGAGCTCTGCCTTATGGACTGAGGTGTTACTAGGAAGTGCTTGTGCTTCTGTGACCTCATGTGAGCTTACCACTGCGTAGACAGTGTTTGTCTAATTCCTTGTTCAACAAGGCTGCTTCCATCTATGAACCATTTCTCATCCGGGTTAGTTAAGGCTCACCCCAGAGGTCAGACCTGCTAGAGTATACCTCTTCTGTGGTTTCCACATTGGAATGAATTAATTACTGGACTCTGGTACTGACATTAAGGTAGCTGAGTTTGACATCTGACAAAACTTAAGCTCTGGGGTGTTGAGGACAGCATTATAGTTAACCTGTCATCCACTGATGTTCTTTGACTTCTAATACACTTTGTAACTTGTGGCTGGTGAAAACCTCCATAGGCTCTCCAAAAGTTAACTTTGTTACCTCTTCTACTAGTCAATCAGTGACTGCTACTGCTCAGAGACAAACAGACCATGTATTACTAGCTATTTTCATTTGCTTGGAGAAGTAGGTAATCTGTTGGGTAATGTCCCCTAACATTTGAGTGAGAACACCTTTGGCTCTCCCTTGTTTGTTAGCTACATCAAGGTATAAAAGTTTATTTGTTTGTTTATTTTCTAAATTAGGGAAATCAACTGCCAGGGTGGAAGTTAAAACCTTTTTAAGTGTTGGAAAGCTCTGGCACTCTGTTGTCCATTAAAAGGTCTTGGTCTCCTTATCCTTTGTGGCCTTATAGAGAGGTTTAGCTATAATGTCAAAATTTGGCATCCATATTTTGGATAAAACAGATATTCCCAAAAAAGGTTTTTAGCTGTTTGTAAGTTTTAGGAGTCTGTAAATTTAGGATGGTTCTTTTCCTTTCCAATGCTTAACCCTTGTTGGGGTTAAAATGTAGCCCAAATATTTCACCTTTTGTAAGACTTGCCTTTTGTGAGTCTCTTTAAGAGAGACTCAGTGTCCACTCTTTTCTAAAATAGTTGAAATTTGAGATAATATTATTTGAAGAACTTTCCTTAGTAGGGCCACCAATTATCAAGTAACATCCAGTAGGATGGTGACTTTTTCTAAATGCAAATATTTTAAATATGAACCAAAGCTTTGCCAAACAGGTAGAGGCTGTTCTGGAACCCTAGGGTAGAACTGTCCAGGTAAGTTGTTTAGTTTGTGTCTTTCCAGGAGTTGCCCATTCAAATGCAAATAAAAACTGAGATTCTTGAACCAAAAGAATACAGAAAAATGCATTCTTTAAATCTAAGACTGTGAACCCAGCAGTGCCTTCAATTATTTGAGTCAGACTTTGGGTTTATAACTATGGGATTTATTGGTATTACCACTTCATTAACTGCCCTAAAGTCCTGGACTAAGGAATAGAAACCATCAGGTTTCTCAACAGGGAGTATGGGTGTATTACAGTATGACTGACCAGAAATTAACAATCAATGTTATAAACACATCAATTAAGTGTAGACTTTTTGTTTCAGATCATATGGGGTATTGTTGCTTATGGGATAGGTTACATTTTCTTTTAATTTGATAATCACTGAAAAGGCAGTTTTTACCCTTCTGGATACCCCATGATCCCATATTTGACTATTTACTTGAGCTCAAACTTCTTCAGGGATTGCAACAGGCATGGGCTGAGATTGTAAATACAAGGAATACACTTTATCCTCTTCAGAGGATTGAATAAACTCATCAGATCTTATCCTAGTGACTAAAAACTGATGAGACACCATGGTATTGCCAACTCGACAACTTAGAAAATAAATTAGATGTTTAATTCTTAGAATGACATCAACTCCCACTAGGGAGCAAGTGGTCAGGAGAAAGAGTTGGTCAAGCATGGGTAGTCAGGGTTGAATAAAATGCCCTGAATCAGTCAAGAAATTAATTTGCTTCTCAGCCACCTCAATTTCCACCCAGAGACCTTGTGGGGTGATGATAAACCTGGTGCTAGATTTTGTAGAGGTTCCTGTCTGTGCCTCTTCAGTTATAGGCCACCATTTCCAAGCTAAGTGTTCCCCATTCCTACAGAAGAAGGCACACTCACTTTTCTAGTGACCTGCTGTCCACACAGTGGACATAGTCCTGGAGGTTTTGGCTGCTGGGGGAAATAGCACTTTGTGTCCTGGTTGGCTGCATCTATTACAACAGATATTATCACCCTTAGAAAGTTTATTCTTACTGGGTTTCTGTCAAATGGCCTGAGATTTGTGGCTGATTGCAACTGCTAATAGGTTTGCCTATCTTTGACCCTGCTGCCGCTGGTCTCCTTTTTTCTCCTTAATGTGTCTATTGTTAAACACTTAAAAGCCTACTGTAACAATTGGAAGCTTGGTGTCTGTGGTCCTATGTCTGGCTTCTGGAGTTGTGGATATGCAGAGCCAACTGACTGATAAAATAAGTTGCTAGAAAAATTTGTCCTGGTTAGAGTCTGTGTTAATATTCATTGTTTTAAGTTTAAGACAATATTTATTAGAAAGAAAAGACACAATAGAGAACATGAGTGCCTTAAGAGATAAAACAATCCACTTGATGTGAACTGAGTGTTTTAGATATTTTCTTGGTGATTACTTAGCAAACTATTTCTTAAACTAAGATTTGTGTGCTATGTGGTGGGTTACAATGTATTGTTCACAAGTTTTAATTCTAATTGTTTACTTCTGAACTTATGTCCTGTGAAAAATCTTGAGATAATGGTAAAAGTTACTGTTTTATGGATAAATTAAACTTCTCCTGAAAACATCACTCTCCTCCCCCTCCCCAGTGCCTCTCGAAATTTACTTATTGCCTTGTTTGTGGTTTATGTAGCTGAGTGTATCAACCGCCCCACATACTGACCTTGGGTTTGGATGCTAAGTTAGTACAGATATTGTTCTAGAGAGTTATATTCTGACTATCTGGCTTTCTAATTATCTAAGCTATACTCGCCTGCAAGAAACTCATGTATCTATCTCTAAGCTATGATACCTATCCTACCCCAAGCTGGTCTCAAAATCCTGGACTCAAGTCATCCCCCTGTCTCAGCCAAACTAACTGCTGGGATTACAAGTGTAAGCCACAGAGCCTGGCCTAAAACTACTTTAACTTTAAAAGAGAAAAAATATTTACTTTAGGTAAAATATTAAAAAAGATTTTCTATGTGAAAATGTCTGGAAATTTAAACATGATTCCTAACAATGTTCATTTTCAAAGTATTTAAAAGTAATAAGTATAATTCTTATGCATGCCTTTATTTGTATTATTTTGTAAGCAATGCCACTGAAAATAAATACATGGTTTAGGAACCAGTACAAAGTAGATAGAACAAATATGAAAGTTAAAGCAAGGATTTTCTTGAAGTCTGGTGAGCAGATAAATCATGCCTTTGAAGCATATTCTCCATTTATCTAATGGGCAAAACTTAATGTAATGGTTGCTTAATGTTTATCTAGATGGAGCTATGAGAAGAAATTGCAGTGCTGAGCCATTTAAAATCTTTTAATGACAATCTAAGGAACTATGCTGATATCCTTAATAGATTCAAAATGATTAAATGGCAAATAACACCACATTAAAAGTGATCTGAAAATCCATGAAGCATGTCCTCAGTAAAACAATCATCAAGCCAGACTTTTTTCAATAGCAGATGACTGAATGTTAAAATAAAAGGTCAAACTATGCTAGAATTTAAGATTAAATATATAATCATCAATGGAAAATATAAATATGGAAGTCAGGGAGGTAAAAAATATAATCTAAGTGCACTCAGAAAGGGATAGCATGCACAATCAAAACTTCTTATGGGTTGTTTAGCATATGGACCACTGTCTGTATATCATAATGGCATAATTTATATTAAATGTTATGTATTTGTGCTTTTTAGGTAAAATTAGAACAGACAAAATAAGGATAATTATTCTAAAATAAAAATCAGCAGTATTAAATATTTTCAAATTTAATCTTCTACATTTTTGCTACACATAATAGGTTTTTGTACCCAGGAATGCATATATCTATGCTGGGAAAAAGTATTTGCCAACTCCAGGTCTGACAAAGGCTTAACATCTTGTATCTACAAGGAATGCAAATGTGCTGAAAGAAAAAAAACAAACAACCCCATTATAAAATGGGCAAAAGATATGAACAGACACTTCTCAAAGGAAGACATCCGAGCAGCCAACATACACATGAAAAAATGTTCAACCTCACTAATCATCAGGGAGATGCAAATCAAAACCAGACTGAGATACCACCTAACTCCAGTCAGAATGGCAATTATCAATAACTCAAAAAATAACAGTTGCTGGAGAGGGTGTGGCGAAAAGGGAACACTTCTACACTGTTGGTGAAAGCGCAAACAAGTACAACCTCTGTGGAAAACAGTATGGCGATTCCTAAAAGCTCTAAATATTGACCTCCCATATGACCCCACAATCCCCCTACTGGGAATATACCCTGAAGAACTCAAATCACTCTACCAAAAAGATACCTGCACACATATGTTTATCACAGCATTGTTCACAATAGCAAGAACCTGGAACCAACCATGCTGTCCATCAAAAGAAGACTGGATTTAAAAAATGTGGTACATATACACAATGGAATACTACGCAGCCATAAAAAAGAACAAAATCATGAATTTTGCAGCAACCTGGATGGAACTAGAGTCTATAATACTGAGTAATCTCTCACAGAAACAAAGATCTGAGTATCACATGTTCTCACTCATATAGTGGACCTTGAACATCCAATTAATACTATAAGAAAATGACTGACAGTGGTGGGAAACTATGGGGGGGAGGGGAAGGGAGATGGGATTAATGGTAGTAAATATCTGTCTGGGGAGGGGGAGACACCTTTTATCAACAAGGGTGCCTGAACGAAGCATATTTGCATACCTAACCCTTAACTGTACCCTACAATATCATAATAAAAAATAATGACTAAAAAGAAAGAGAGAGAGAGAGAAGAAATAAACAGATGACTAGATAGCTTTATTATTTAAACAATTTGGATCATATTACTTATAAGTAGTAAAATGATATAATTTTTAAATTGTTTAACATTTATGAGTATTTTGACCTATCAATAAATATTCTTAGGCTATCTGAATTTTAAAATAATAATAATTATTATTATTATTCTCTGATCTGTATAAAAAAATAATACCACTTTGAGGTTGAAGCAATTATATTTTAAGCCTGGATTGTTCTTCATTCTTTTTACTGATACTAGTCCTTCAGAAAGCAAGTACAATAAGTTCACTGCTTTAATCTGTTAAAAATTCTAATTATCATGATGTTTTATATGAAAAATAATATAAGCTCATTTATTTAGATAACTTTTGACACACAAGTCCAACTCTAAGCTTTAAAAACATGGCGAGTTGAAATAGCTCATACACTGCATGTAGTCAGCCAGTTTTCCCAGCACCATTTACTGAATAGGTTCTCCTTTCCCCAGTGGTTGTTGGTGGAGGCTTTGTCAAAGATGTGTTGGTTGACAAATTGAAATTTTGCTTCTGAAATCTCTATCTTGTTCCATTGGCTTATATGACTATTCTTATACCAATACCAGGCTGTTTTGATTATTTGTAGCCTCATGAATTTTTTTATTTATTTTAAAAATGTGGGGTACAATTCAGGATTAGGTATACAAGTGATCATTGTACAAGCAAAGTTGGGACACACTTTGGTCCCCACTTTGCCTGCTTGAGATCAGGTACCCTTACTGATGTTGTTTCCCCCTACAAATGGAAAAATATTCCATGTTCATGGATAGGAAAAAAAAATCAACATTATTAAGCTGTCTATCCTACCGAAGGCAATCGACTGATTCAATGGAATTCCCATTGAATTACCAAAATCATAATTCTCAGACTTGGAAATGGCAATGCAGAAACTCATATGAAAACATAAACAACCATGAATAAAAAAATTATCAGCAGGAGAATTCAACCCTATTTCTAGAGGTAACTATGCTGAGATATTATACATTTTTGAAAATATTAAAAATATTTAAATGAATATTTTAAAGCAATAAAAGTTTATGCACTTGAAAAAATATTTTTTACTCCAGCAAGTTGTAATTATCATTCTAATTGTGACTTATTTTTCAGTGCCAAAAATTTCTTTTAATATTTACTCTGCTTTTTTATATAACATATTCTTCAACATGTTACAAGTTTATATGGAGCTTTGGATATTTCAACAGAATACAGATTTTTAGACATTAGAATTATTAAATATTCAAGTAAAATGTTATGAAAGCTACTAACAAATGTTAACTACTTACACATTGTTTTAGTTTTAGGTAGTTTACATATATTATTTCAATTTAATTTCAAAACAATCATTAGGATATATATGCATGCATAAACTCTGCAAACATATTTAATTTGATGGAACTTATAATTTTTTTCTTGTAAGTGTAGCCTTATTATTTTATTATTTCTTTAAGTTGATCAAATTATACTTACTTTGATCCCTAGTAAATTTTCTTCACAACAAAGTATGCATCTTCCACATTTTTAAGTTAATATATTATCATATATCATTATATGAAGTATAATATAATTGAAAGTGCTTATATAATCATAAATATTTAGGGAATATAGTTTTGCTTGTATTTTTCAAAAATTTGATCATAATGCATATAAATTTTTACACCTTGATATCTTCAGAAACTCTCAGAAAGTCCTTCAGGTAAAATAAAATTTCTTTAAATTGATTTTAATGACAAAAGTTAATGATTATTATTAAACCTTTCTTCATCCTGATACTAAATTTGTTTTTGTTAGTTTGACACTAAAAATGATGTTCTTGCACCAATATCTTCAAGCATTGATGTTGTTATTTTTATGAATGAGATTTGAGTCAAATTACAAATGTATTATGCCTTTATATATTTTTCTTCTGCTTTGATTTGTTTCTGTCTTCTGATAATTTTATTGCACCAAGTTCTTGGAAAAGATGGGAAACACATGTTTCTAGTCTGCTTATGCAAGTCTTATAAGTAAATAGGTATATACCCTTTAAATTTCTTCAAAAATATTAATTTTATTTTTAATAATGGAAAACTGAAATATCACAGTGATGATGAAATTAAAATAGCTCCTATGTAGTGGAAATTGATAATCTCATACCTTTAAGAAAAAAAGATGGTCAATAATACCTGATTATTTCCAAGTTTACCAATTACAAATGAAAAAAAAATAATGATCTTATTTTAGAAAGTTAAATAAGCCAGGCTCGGTGGCTCAGCCTGTAATCCCGTGCCTTTGGGAGGCTGAGGTGAGTGGGTTGCCTGAGCCCGCGGGTTTGAGACCCACCTGGGCAGCGAGACCTCATCTCTACAACAAATCAAAAAATCAGCCGGGTATGGTAGCACGTGCCTGCAATTCTGGCTACTCGGACGGCTGAGGCAGAAGGATCGCCGGAGCCCAGCAAGCGAGGTGTGGTGGCCGGGAGTGGCCACTGCACTCCAGTCTGGGCGACCAAGTGAGACTCCAACTCAAAAAAAAAAAAAGAAAAAGAAAAAGAACACAACAAGCTGTGGGAGAAAATATTTTTAAATAAAAAATGTTATGCATTTGGAAAACGTTGCCAGGCCAGAATATTAAGTGTGAAATTCAGCAATTTGAGCATAGTGTCAATTCTGGGTTTGTTGTTGCTATTCAAGAATATGCAGTTATTGTATAAAATATTAATGCTTTTCTCAAATGTAGGTTTAATGCACTTATTAGATAAAACTTTAGTGGTCATCATTTAGAATAATTTTACCACCAGATTCATTTATTTATGCAGCATTAGTATAAATTGTTAAAATGAATGCACTCATCAACAAATAAAAATTTTATCTCAGAAGTAAATTTAACTGTAAAAAAAATGAAGTCTAGCTAATAATATGAATGCAGAAAAGTATAGGAGTGAAAGATATTGAAAGTTAATTATGTAAAATAATATTTTTGGGAGTTTAAAATAAGATAAAATTAGAAAAAATGGGTAAATATAAAAATATTTGAGTGGGTAAGGTGTTGAGTAACACATAATGTGTTAAGTAAGCATGCAACAATTTGGGGTATAACTACTTAAAAATTAAAATTGTTTCACAACAAGTAGAGAAAAATGTGATTAACAAACAATAAAATAAAGTACAAATAAAGTACAAAAAATGCAATAAAGAGAATTTAGCACAGTCAGTACCCAAATCACTGTGATTAATTTTTATTTACTATATATTACAATAAATGTTCAGTTAAAATAACAAAATCATCAGACTAAATTTAAAAATTTCAGTTATTTAACATACATCCAAGAACATACACAATTTGAAAGTGAAAATGCATGAAATCATCAAAAAAAGATGGTTTGTTTGCCTTCAATAACAGTGATACAGATTTTTATCACAAATATTTATTTTAAGAAATATTTAATGCTATTACCTGCTTAAGTTATTAGTTTTTTGTAAGCATTATACATGTATATGTAACATAAAATAACCTCAGTATATATAAAATTATGGAAAAAATATAAAATAGAAAGAAATACTGTTAAAAAGAAATTTTAAACATCTCCTAGGTATTGATAAAATAAACAAACTAATAAATGAATATGTAGCCATATTAAAGTGATAGAGCAAAACTGAAAGTATTTATATATTGTGAAAAAAATGTATAAAAACTTATTGACTTAAACATATAAAGAACATAATTACTCTTTGGCTCCTAAAACAAATCTAAAAATATTTTTAGAGACCGAATCCATGCAATTTAAGCTTTCTAAATAAGCTAAAATTAAAAAATATATATATATTTGGAAGTTAAGAAACACATAAGTAAACAGTGTTTGGGTGAAACAAAAGAGTATAATAGAACATAATTAGAAGTAAATTCTTTAAGGAAAATACTACATATTTAACTATGGGTTGTAAATATGAGAATGAAAAAATGCAAAAAATATTACTTGTGTACATTTTAGAAAACAATAGGAAAAAACTGGTAAAGATAACCTATAAAAATAAAAAGAATAAAATGTAATTATAGATAAAACATAAGAAATGTAAAGTGTCAGAAACTTCTCAAGTTAATGATTTAAAAGAACTATGAAATCTACCAATAAATAGTGATGGTCTTTAACAGCAGGAGCAGTCACAACAATAACAAAAAAAGAAAATCACATTAATATCATTAAATAAAATTGAGGCTATAAGCATATATTCATTAGATGTCCAAAGCCAATGGGAACATCAGTTAATTTTATTTAATTTAAAGATACAGAACTGAAAAATTTCCCTCACACTTACAACTAATTCAAGAAAACATAGTAAAGATTAAAATTCAAAAATTGAATGACTAGTTACATTATTTGACAAATACTCTAAATCTTTATGATTTTATTATAATTTTCTAAATAATTATGAAATAAAATATTTCAATTTTTAAGTAAGTTTTTTATATAATAAAATATATTTAACAACTTATAAAAGAAGCATAATATTGAGATTTGTCTTAGGTGTAATAGTTGTAAGAAATAGTATTACAGCTTCTTTAAATATCACTCTCTTTGTACTTATTAGCTGTGACTTATGTGTCTATAGTCTAGTATAATTTTACCACCTATCCTGATGTTTGGAATCAATATAGATTTCTTATAAGTATTTTTTGTTTATCTGTTCTTAAATAATATCAAGATCTTTAAAGATATTTGAGTTTGCATTGAGATAGCTAAATTTCTTACTGATTTTTTGACTCTTCAATTTTCATCATAACAGTCTACAATTGTTTCCTTTTCTTTATAAATAATTATCTAGAAATTTTTCTCCTGACAATGAAAGTGTAACTCTTAATTTGCCAACATTTTTATACCTAGCAACTATAAACTCTGTACAAGATATCAAATTCCACCACTTGAAGGTGCTGTAAAGCAATTCAAAAGAGGAAGAAACTGAAAACTTGTACACTTGGAAAGAAGATTTCCGCTGTGTGCTTTTTTTTCAATTTCATGAATTTTGCCTGAAGGCAGGACCCTGTCAGGGACTTACCAGGGAACCAAAACTGAGAAAGCTATCATTTTATTTTTGTCTTACTTTTTATTGGTAATAATTGCTCACATTTATAGGTACTTATGATATTTTGATACATGCATACAATGTCTAATAATCAAATCAAAGTATTTAGGATATTAATCACATCCAAGCTTTATTATTTAAGGCTTAAAAAGCTAGAAGACGCCGGGCTCGGTGGCTCAGCCTGTAATCCCGTGCCTTTGGGAGGCTGAGGTGAGTGGATTGCCTGAGCCGGTGGTTTCAAGACGCGCCTGGGCAGCGAGACCTCATCCCTACAATAAATCAAAAAATCAGCCAGGCATGATAGCGCATGCCTGTAATTCCGGCTACTTGGAAGGCTGAGGCAGAAGGATCGCCGGAGCCCAGCCTGCTTAAAAAAAAAAAATCAATACCTTTCAATTAAACATAAGAGAAAAAAGAGTCTACAACTGAACTCTGTGGATTTATCACCATGCATCAGTAGAGACATAAGTCATCATCGCTTTCTCTCTTATTTTTTTCATCTAGATTTCCTAGAATACCATTGTTTGTCCAGTCACTAGTCTGGGCAAACTAAATTCCCTCTTTTACATAGCAAAGTACCCATACAACTGCTGTCTTTGTTTAAAATATATATATTTTTCTCTCTGACATGTACAAAAATGGGTGTCCTTTCTTATGACTCTCAAAATATAGACAACTAGGGTACAAAGTGGCTCTGTGACTCTGCCTGGACTCACCATGCCACCGCTTGTACTCTACAGTCTCCATCCTATTCCAAACCATTGCAGGGGTACCCTTCACTTTCAATACCTCACCTTGGAAAAGAGTTCATTTCCTCTCAGTGTCTGAATTGCTAACCTCACCCAGAAGTTGAATCTTCTACCCAATCTGGTCTAGGTGTCTAAATAAGATTGGTTGGGGAGTGTCTATCATGGAATCAAAATATCTCAGGTCCCATTATAATTGTTTGCCTTCTCCAGCTGAGAAAATAGTTATTTCATCTATATATTTTTAAAGGAGGCACAATGTACACGGAAAAGAACATTTATCTGATTTTTTTCCAAAAAATGACAATTTAAAACTTCTAAAGTTAAATATTTTTGTGTGTATTCTGACCTAATATTAGCTCTTCTACTTAGAGACAAAAAAAATCATCTTAATATTAAACTACCTGGCATAGGAGTATATGCTTTATAAAGAGAAGAACTGAAACAGGATAAAAAAATGATTTTTAGTTAAGAACAGACTGCATTATCATCAATGTCTCTTTTTGAACTTTGTACTTTTCAAAGTCTTGTGTAGATCTTTAGTCTTGTTAAAACCGGTGTTTGGGGAATTTTCAAGAGGCAATGCTTTCTTCATCTCTGAACCTTTTGGTGAATTTTTAGTAGAATAGGAAAAGGCAAAATGCAATAATTTAATAATTCTTATTTTTTGTAACAGTCATTTTTTTTCAAGGTGATGTATATAGCTATACTTTTATTTAATAGTTCCAGTGACCTTATTTATATAAGAAGTGCACTCTTACGATCTCCACTTCAGATCAGGGAACTTGGGCACAGTTAGTTTAAGCAACATTGTTGGACAAGATAATTAAATAGTAGCAAAAAATAAGGGAACAAATTACAAAATGTCTTCAATATTTACATAATACATAATGCATTATTATTGATTATTAAAGAATAAGAGTCCCAATACTCAGAATCCCAATTAGAGTGAAAAAAATTGTCTATCACCACAGTCAATCATCATGGGTATAAAAAAGTGAAGCCAATCACGTTGAAGAACAGAAACTGTGGTTAAGATCATAACACAAAACTTGGAATCTCTCTGACAAGAACAGCTCAGCTTCAGCTTTGCAAACTGTTCTAAAAAAAAAAAAAACCTCCATCTGAAGTCTAAGAAAAATAAAATGGGTAATTTTTTATGGGCGCTTATGACACATGGGATAATAACAAACTTTGTCAAAGGGCCTGTAGACTAATATTTATTTTTTTGCTCATTTGAACTTTGAATTTTGAACTTTACAGAATATAATCTCCATGTTATTGGGTTCTAGAAAGGATAAAATAGTTGGCTTCCCTTAACCTCTGTCATTGTCCTTTGAGTTTTGCTGGTAAGTTTTTCTTTTCTTTTTGCTTTTATTACTTTTATTGTTTATTCATTAAATAAGAGGAAGAGTCCATAGCACAGTAATCTTTACAGGAAATCGCTCTTTCCCTCTCCTAACATGATCCTTAACAGATCTATTGACCTAAAAATTGACAGAATTTTGCTCGTGCCTTCAAGAGCTGAGGAAAAAAATTATTTGACTGTTCAGTTCCAAAGTATTATGTATTTGAACTATGGGAGGCTTCATGGGATAATTTAGTGGAGAATTGAGAAAGGATCCATTTGGTACTGTCATATAGTTGCCATTTTAAACCTGAATATCATAATCTTGAGTTTAATAACTTAGGTCAAGATAAAGGGAGAGAAAGTCCTGGAAATATTATTATTGGATATTGTATAGTTTTTAAAAATTAAATCATATAATAAGAACCTTGAAATACTAAAAACATCAAAGTACCAAATAGCTTATTAGATACCCAATGGCAAATCTATTTAAGCTGCAATCCTTGCATTTTATGCAGACACTTTCTTAAATGCAAGAATTGCAGTTAACCATCAAAATCACCTTGAAGCAAGATTCAAATAGGATATAGAAGTAATTGAATCTTAAAGTTAATATCAGAATACCTCTAGCAAAATGATTTAAAATTTTACTTATATTTTTAAACCAACATAAAATCATGAACATATATATTATTTTGCTGACAATTTAAAAAATATTCAGTAAGTATCTGAGTAGCTAAAATTATATAAAACCAACGAAAATATATTGGAGAGAAAAATACAGGGTATTTCAGGAAGCATATCTGAGTACACTTGAAGCTTTAATGAAATTACAAAAATAAGCCAATTCCTCAGTATTACTCTGTTTGAAAATTCTGATTACACATATGGTAAAACCAAAAAATGGTTAAGTTTTTAAGATAGCAAAGTCTCAGCCAATTGAAAACAAGACCTTGTATCATAAGCAAATAATGTGTATGAATAATATTCATACTAGTTTATAGTAATTATCTAAGAATTTCAGGCCAATTTTTACTGGGAAATTTTTGTTAATTGCTTATTTTTGTTTAAATTTATTAACCAAGGTGTTATTTAATTGTAGAATTTACATGGCATAAAATTCATTGTTTTAAAATATACAATCCAATTACACTAATTACATACATAAGATTGTGCAACTCTAACACTTTCTTGTTTCAAAACATTTTCATTGCTCCAAAGGAAAATCTCATGCATATTAAATAGGTAGTCCGTAATAACCCATTAGTATCTACCCACAGTACATAGAAACCATTTATTTGCTTTTTTGTTCCTATAGATTTATCTATTTGCATATTAAATAGAAATATAATCATAAAATGTTCTTTTAATTTAGCTTCTCTTACTTAACATATGCTTTAAAGTTTCATCTTGTGTGTAGCATATGCCAGTACCTTACTGCTTTTTAAGGCTAAATAATATTCTATTGTATTATATGCCACATTTTGTCTATCCATTAATTTATTGATGAACACTTTGGTTATTTCCTCTTTTGACTATTGTCAGTATTGCTGCTATGAACACACATTTGCAGATGTTTGTTAAACGTTTTCAATTTTGGGAAGTATATACCTAGAAGTGGAATTATTGTGTAATAAGATTATTCCATGTTAACTTTTAGAAGACCTGACAACATTCCCAAGGTGGCGGCAACATTTTCCTTTTCTATTACCAATGTGCAAAAGGGTTCAAATAGCACATTGTTAGATTGTTTTTGTATATATCCAGAATAGCTAATGATGTTAAATTCCTTTAATATATTCTTATAATAAATTTTCTCATTATGTATAATATTGCCAGTTTTTTACCCATAATGATGAAGAATTACAAAAATTGCAGAAATTTCCAGAATCTTTGCAAAAGAAAAAAGTGTATAAATAACAATACACTCAAAAGTCAATGACAACAAAGTGAAGATATTTTAAATATATCAGTTTTGTTTTATATGAAAAATTCACACAAATTAATGAGAAAATTCTAAAATGTAGACAATGAAACAAACAATAAGGCTTAATAATTTATACACACCTATTAAAATTGGCAAGTGATCATGTATTATTAAAGTTCTTAAAAGAAATAAATGCTATATTAACAATAAAAACAATGATAAATTGATTGTATATATGTAAGGTAGACATTTTTTAAAACTTTTATAAAAATCACTTTTATAGTACATATGAAAAGTCTTCAAAAACTTTCATTCCATTTGATCTTATGACTCCCTTCTTCAATTTGTGAAATAATCAGATAAAATTAAAACATAAATAATTGTCTACCTCATCAAAGTATTATATGATTATGTCTTAGTACTGAAAATTATATTTCTGTTTGTTATATTGTTAGTACTGCTCAAATATGAATTTGGGTCAAGTGGAAATGACCTTTATTCTAGGTGAAAATCAGTGGCCATAAACATTTACATGTGGTGTAAACTTTATAATATTTATATAAAGGTCAATTACAGTAAACAATTATTAGAGACAATATTGGATAAATATGCACAAAAGTTGTTTCTTTTCATGTTTTATAAAATATAGTTGATGATTTATTTTGCACAATTCTATTAGCTCTTGTTCCTTACTGATAAGCAATATATTTTTCTATGTATACTATCATATAGTTTTCATAGTATACTCTAGCTAAATGTAATGTTACAGGAAAAATACATATCACTTAGAATAACAAAGCATCCAAAAACTTTGTAGTCTTAGAACAAAAATCAATTTATTTACTTAAAATTTATTCATTGACTAGGTGTTACCTTTAGGTCCAAAACAAGTTGGTTGACATCTATAGTGAGTCAATGGTCTGCTTAGGGTCTCACTGACATATGGGATTGCTGAAACATCTCTAAACATAGTCTATCATCCAAAAACTGGCCAGCTCTGAATTATTCACCTGATTGTAGAAGGACATACAGAAACAATAAAGGGAAGGTTTTGAAGCACAAGTATTTTTCAAGTCTCTGCTAGCATCATACTTGCTGACAACTGGAAGTGCAAGGCCTGGAAAATAGATTTTATTTTTTCATGGTAAAAACTGCAAAATATTGTGGATATGTTTTCAAATCTGAACAGAGATGTTTTCTTGTTTTAGTTTGTTTGCTTTTGTTATTTTCATTTACTCACAGGATATGTCTAAGTAGGTTAGAAATGTCAAGGTATGAAAAGAAGAGGAGAAGACAGTGGTGGAGCCAGTCAGACTATGCAAGTCCCTGTGTGAATGAGTGAGTGTATGGACAATTTTGCCTACATGTCTGTGAGTAAATGGGCATGTGAGTGGCTGAATGAGTAGAGACTAGGTAACAAGTGGTCAGGGCTTTCCTGGTGAAGCAGCTGGTGCTGCAGTTGCTCTGCATAATCCCTAGTGCTTTCTGGGGTGCAGAAGCACAGAACCATTTTTAAAAATCAGCAAAGTCCTTCCCAGAAAGAAACTGCTAGTAGTTACTGCAGGTTCCAGGCTCTGCCTCACAACTGCAGCACCTGGCTGGACATCAGCCGCAAGGGCTGTGACAGGAGCACAGTGAAGGAGCCAGAGGCAGAGACCCACTGGAGAAGACAAAACAGGCACCCTGCAACCATTTTGAAAACTGGTCAGGGAACTGCTCCAGCTTGCTCACCACAGAACAACAGATTCAATTTCTGTGATCAGTGGGTTAATTACTCAAGGAATGATCATTACTCACAGGAAATAATCTGAAAACATAAACATCAGAGAGACAGGACGAGTGCTGAGTCTCAGGTGTCCCACCCTCTACACTGCTTCAGCTGTGGGACAAAGGATGTGACCAGAAAAGGATGAAAAAGACTCCCAAAGAGACCAGAGGTGAGTCCTGGGCTGGGCCAACCCCCTCCTCCCTAACAATCCTCTGAATGTCAAACCCACACTGCAGAGGCATGACTTAAAGGAATGAACACGGGTGAATCCTGGGCATCAGTCAAAATAGGAGGACTCTACTCCAGGATAAGCCTGAGTGGGACACATCCCCTGCCAGTACCTGGGGAGGAGACAATTCTGGACCTCCCCAACAGAGGGGATTTCTCTGGTCATATGAGAGTGGAAAGGGAGAACAGAAACCCCACTCACTTTCACTGCCCCCTTCTCCTTCCTTGGGCCAGGCACTGGGGAGATTGTGAAGCAGGTCATAGCTCCACAAGAGACAGCAGAGGAGCTTATCTATGAGCAACTGAGAGGAACAATTTTACAACCTGCCCAAAAAGGGCGCTTAGTGACATAATTTTTTAATGTGTTTTATTTCATTTATTCATTTATTTTTTTTAATTTTTTAATTTTTTTTAAGATGTGGGGCACAATTTAGGGTTAGGTATACAAATGTTCATTATTGTGTGTGTGCACAGTTTTCCTGTTTTTAGGAGTCTTTTTGTTTTATTTTGTTTTCCTGATTGTGTGTGTGTGTGTGTGTGTGTGTGGTGTGTACTTGGTTTCTGTTTTTGTTTTTCTGAGTGTTTTATTTTATTTTTGTCTATCCTATTTCATTCTACCTTTCTCTATTCTCTTCATTGTTGTTACTTTATCTTAGATTCAGGGAGTACACACAGGTACCCATTGCACCACCATATAGAGTGGTGGTGGGGAGTGGATCTCAGGGAGCCCATACCACAATCAGTGAACTTTGTGTTTGCAAGTAGTTTCTGAATCCTAGCTCCACATCCTTCACCTTATTTGACTGTCATCACTATAAAAGACAAGAAAGCTTCCAACCCACTTGTTTAAAATAGAACAAACTCAGAACTCTGATCAGAGAATAGAGGGCTGAGAAAACATCAGAAGTAAAAGCCTTGCCCATTGCTACTGAATAGCAGAACTAAAGAGAAAAGAAATAGATCTGTCACAAATTAGGAAAAAATAATGGAAGATTGCAAGCAATTTCCAATGTACCAAAAAGACAATTCCTGCAAAATCAGACCTCAAAGCCCAAAATGGAAGTTACCAGCAACTGGCCTCATAATACAACAGAGATTAAGGAATGAATGGAAAAAAGTGAATAATAAGAAAGACAAAAATGCAACACTGAGAGAACTTGTAACAAAGATTTTTGCCATAAAATTTTTTATCCAGGAAATAAATTACAAGATGGCAGGCATGGAAAGCAGAATTAATCAAGCAGAAGAAAGAATGTCAGAACTTGAAGACCAAAACATGGAATTAACCCCATCTGTAAAAAAATATAGAAAGAAAATTCAGAAAGAAAGAACAAAGCCACTAAGAGATGTGTGGTTATATCAAGAGGCCAAATGTGATTGGTATCCCAGTAGAAGAAAAGGAAATGAATGCCTTGGAGCAAGTATTCCTGGAGGTTATCTAAGAAAACTTTCCCTATCTCACCAGAGATGTGACTATCCAAACCCAAGAGATACAGAGAACTGAAAGACATGAAATGAGACAACCAACCCCTAGACACATAGTAATTCACTTACACAAAGTAAGTACAAGAGAAAATATCCTAAAGGCAGCAAGAGAGAAATGTCAGACTACCTACTGATGAAGACTAATCAGAAAAGCATGAAACCTATCAGCAGAAATGCTATAAGCTAGAAAGAACTGGAGTCCATTCTCAAAGTCCTCAAAGATAAATCATTTAAACCACTAATTTCTTACTCTGCCAAGCTCAACTTCATCAGCAATGAAGAATTGAAATCCTTCCCAGACATCCAATTGCTAAGAGATTGTGCAGCTTCCAGACCAGTTCTATAGGATATATTTAAAAAGCACAGAAGAAAGAAAAAGAACAACCACATACTATCAAAGAACACCCCTGTACTTCCCAAGATAATAGGAGAACACAGAATCAACAAAGAGTACATTGCAGCTACAAACTTGAAAACACATACATAAATCAACCCAAAAGTTAAAAGAAAACATAGAAAAAACTTTATAAATACTTCATGATGAGGATAAACACTCACATTTCATATTCACAGCCTGAATATGAGTGGATTGAATGCACCACTGAAAAGACATAGGATGGCAAACTGGATAAGAAAACATGACCTAATAATTTGCTGTATCCAGGAAACTCATCTCACCACAAGGGATGTATACAGATTCAAAGTTAGAGGATGGAAAAAAGCAAATTTCTGGCAAATGGATCCCAAAAGTAACCGGGAGTCACTATCTTAATATCAGCCAAAACAACCTTTAAGCTATCAAAAAATAAAAAATAAAAAAATAACAAAGGACATGACATGATAAAGATGAAAGATACAATCCATCAACAAGAAATATCCACCCTAAACATATATGCACCCAATACAGGAGTATCAGTGTTTATAAAGCAACTACTAAGCAAATTTAAGAAATGATATTTACTCTAACACTATCATAGCTGGGGACTTAAATACCCCACTAACAACCCTAGATAGATCATTGTGGCAAAAAATTAACAAAGAAATTGGGAAACTCAACTTGATGCTTGCCAAATGACCTTAATTGATACCTTCAGACCACTTCATACAACAGCCATATAATGTACATTCTACTCATCATCACATGGAACGTCCTCCAAGATTAATCACATTTTCGGATATAATTCACACATAAACAAATTCCATAAAATTAAAATATTGACAGGCACCTTCTCAGACCACAGTGAAATAAAAATAAATATCAATACAAACAAAATTTTCCTCAAACACACAAGACATGAACACAAAACAGCATGATGCTGAATGACTCCTGGGTCAACACAGAAGTCAAAACAGAAATTAAGATTCCTGGAAACAAATAAAAATGAAGAACCATCTTATCAAAATCTCTGGGAAGCCATGAAATCAATTCTAAGGGGAGAACTTATATCTCTATAAAAACACATCAAGAAAATGGAAAGACCACAAGTTAATCTCCTAACAAATCACCTAAGGAGGCTGGGAAGACAAGACCACAAAAATTCTAACTTCAGCAGAAAAATCCAGATCACCAAAATAAAAGTCCAAGTATGGAATATTGAAGAAAAACATTTCATATAAAAAATAAATAACAAAAAAAATTAGTTATCTGAAATGTTAAAAAATATTGAGAGACCCCCCTCACCATAATGACAAAGAAAAAGAGAGAAAAAGCCCAAATAAACACAATTAGATGCACAAAAGATAAAATCACAATTAACCCTGAAGAAATACAAAAGATTATCAGAGATTAGTACGCACACCTGTATGGAAACAAATTTGATAACCTAAAAGAAATGGAGGACTTTCTGACATCACACAACCTCTCCATGTTGAAACAAGAAGACATTGGGACACTAAATAGATCAATAACAGCACAGGAATTGATGAAGGAGGAGATGATACCAAACTTACTGAAAGTATTCCTGGCAATTGAGAAAGATGGAACTCTTCCCAAAACATTTTATAAAGCTAACATCACATTGATACCCAAACTGGGTAAAAATCCAGCAAAGAAAGAGGACTATAGGCCAATATCCCTGATGAACATAGATGCTAAAATTCTCGACAAGATTCAGCAAATCACATCCAACAACACATCTCAAAAATCATCCACCATGATCAAGCAGGCTTCATCCCTGGGATGCAGGGCTGGTTAAACATCTGCAAGACCATAAATGTAATTAAATACACCAAGAGATATAAAAGCAAGAAAAACATTATTATATCACTAGATGCATAAAAAATCTTTAATCAAATTCATCATCTCTTTTTGATAAAAGCCCTTTAATTTCTAGGCATAGAAGGAACATATCTCAACATAGGAAGCACCATCTATGATCAACCCATAGCCAACAAATTGCTAAATGAACAGGAACTGAAAGCCTTTCACTGACAACTAGAAAAAGACAAGGCTGTCCACTTTCACCCCTTTTGTTCAACACTGTGTTGGGAGTCCTAGCTAGAACAACTAGACAAGAGAAAGAAATCAGGGGTATCCAAATAGGTAATGAGAAAACTAAGTTATCCCTTATTGCTGACATTAAGACTCTATGTCTCAAAAATCCAAGAGAATCTGTGAAAAATCTCTTTGCACTTATAAAGGACTTTGACAAAATCTCCGAGCACAAAATAAATGTGCAAAAGACAGTTGCATTCTTATAGACCAACAAACAGGCAGAAAAACAAATAAAAATCACAATCTCATTCACAACAGCTACAAAAATAAAGTAAAAAATAAAAAAGAAATACCTTGACATCTTCCTATCCAGAAAAGTGAAAGATCTATAAAATGAAAACTACAAAACACTGCTCAAAGAAATCCAAGAAGGCACAAACAAATGAAAAAATATTCCATGCTCATGAATTGAAAAAATCAACATTGCTAAGACCTCCATTCTACTAAGGGAAATCTACAGATTCAATGTAATACCCATTAAATTACCAACTTCATTCTTCTCAGGCCTGGAAACTATAAGACAGAAATTCATATGGAAACATAAATGACCATGAACAGTCAAAACAATCATCAGCAAAAGAAACAAAGTGGGAGGTATCACACTTCCATATTTTAAATTTTACTGTAAGGCTACAATAATCAAAACATCTGGTATTAGAATAAGAATAGGCATATGGACCAGTGGAACAGGATAGAGATTCTGGAAGCAAAACCTCAACTTCTCAACCAACTCATATTTGGCAAAGTCCCAACAAACAACCACTGGGGAGAGGAGAACCTATTCAGTAAATGTTGCCAGTAAACTGGCTGTCCACATGCAGAAGATTGTAACAGGACCCCTACTTAACACCGTACACAAAAATCAGCCCTAAATTCATCAAAGCCCTAAACATAAAACCTCAAACTAGAAGAATCTTAGAAAACACAGTAGACACTCTTACAGAAATTAGAGTAGTCAACCAATACCTGATCAAAACCCCAGATGTTAATGCCATGAGAGATAATATAGACAAGTGGGACCTCATTAAACTGAAAAGCTTCTGCAAAGCAAAAGAAACCTTCAAGAAAGCAGGAAGTTAGTCCACAGAATGGGAAAAAAAAATTGTCAACTGTATATCTGACAAAGGTCTAACATCTAGGATCTATAAGGAACTCAAATGTGCCAAAAGAAAAAAGAAGAAAAAACCCTATTTAAAAGTGGGTAAGCTGGGTTCAGTGGCTCAGTCTGTAATTCCCCACCTTGGGAGGCTGTGGTGAGTGGATTGCCTGAGCCCACGGGTTCAAGACCCACCTGGACAACTTGGTGAGACCTCATCTCTACAATAAATAAAAAAATTAGCCGGCATGGTGGCGCACGCCTGTAATTCCAGCTACTTGGAAGGCTGAGGTGGAAGGATCGCCAGAGCCCAGCAGGTCGAGGCTGCGGTGGCCGGGATTGGCCACTGCACTCCAGTCTGGGCAACAGAGTGAGACTCCAACTCAAAAATAAATAAATAAAATAAAAATAATAAAAATAAAAGTGGGTAAAAGACACGGACACTTCTTTTCTAAAGAAGACATATGGGCAGTCAACAAACACTTGAAAATGTGCTCAGCCTTACTAATCATCAGAGAAATCCAAATCAAAACCACACTGAGTTACCACCTAATCTCATTAAGAATGGCCATCCTTAATGAAATAAAAATCAACAGATGCTAATGAAATATTACACAGCCATAAGGAAGGATAAACAATTGAACGTTCCAGCAACTTAAATGGAGTTAAAATCTATCATACTCTGTGTTCTATCATAGAAACAAAGAACTGAGTACCACATGTTCTCACTCATAGTATTTACTATAATACTATAAAAAAGGGATTCATAGTAGCAAGACACTGCTAGGGAAGAAAAGTGGGGTAGCATATAACATCAACTAGGGTAACTGATCTCTAATCAAGGAAGTGGAGACCAAAGAAAGACCCAAACTTTATGTGTACAATAACCATTTGCATACCTAATCCTGAATTATACCCCATATGCTTAAAATAAAAAATAAAAAAAATTGAAAAATGTCCTAGTATTTATCAGTGCATCTAAATTTATGAAAGCAAATGGTGGCAGAATTAATGTGGCTTATTACTTCTATCCCTTCTAATAGATCTTGGAAGCATGATGTTTCCATCTGGGGGGTTATTGGTTACATGTGAAGAATGTTCAAATTTCAAATTAAGAATTGTTATTGTGACTATTAACCCAGTGTTCCTACATTTCCTTAAAAAAAAAAAAAAGGACAATATCTATAAGAGACTTGCAAAACATGCCCCTTTCTTTTTTTAATAATGACGGATTTTGTGGACAAGTGGTAAAAGTGGGTCTAAATTAACAGATATAAATTTGCTTAGAATGATTCTCCCACTTTCTCAATTTCCAAAGCAATGAACTGATGCATTGACAAGGGTTATTGACTAAAAAAAAAATCAGAATCAACAAATTTAAAGAGAAATTTATTTCTAAGGAGGCTATAACTTGTAGGTGGGAAACAAACCTTTTGAAGATTTCAAAAAGGGATTAGAACGGAGGTAGATGTTTATGCTAGGTGGGGAGGTAGGCTATACAAATTCTGTAGGATACAGTAGAAAACTACAAATATTCATAGGAGAATTTCATTTTGCATGCAAATTGGGCTCATATGTAAGAAGCATAAGACAACATAAGCCCACATTAACTCTGGGTGGAAATTTAACATTTCAATATATTACAATTAGGCCCTAATCACAAAAAGGTGAAAGATCACAAATCCATGATCTGTGCACACTCAGGAGATAGGCCTAAACCCTTCCACAGTTGGCAGTAATTCACTACAAATAGAGCCTTTGTGGACCAGGTTGGTTATAAGATCAGAACCATAAAATCAGTAGGAGGGAGCCAGACAATCAAATGAAGTGAGCAAAAAGGACTTCCGGCCTTTTGTGCTCTTCAAATCAGCCCTGGATAAAATCTAGCAATGATTAGTAAGGGATGTAGTAATGCCAAACAAGATATCTCCAGTCTCTGTCCCGTCACAGGTAAGAGCTAAAAAGCATTAAATCTTTTGGTCAGAGGGTTATGTCAGTTCATTGGAGGGGTACAGGATTTGTATTTAAGTTCTTAGAATAATGGCAATATCTAACTCTTATCCACATCTTCAACTTAAAGGGCCAAACCTGAGTTTTTTTTTCTATTTAAAACTGAGGATCTCTACCTTTTAATTAAGGAAGCTATTTGTGGGGGTCCAGCCCCACAAGGGTCGTGAGATTTCCTGAAGGAGAGACAGATAGGTGAAGTACAAAAACATTATACCCAGACACCTGCTTCTTGAACAGATGACAATTTAATGTTAGTTAACAGAGCTTTTATACCATTCATAAAGGGGCAAGACAAAGAAAATTCCTTCATGTACATATCCTCTACAAGTTACCACCATCTAGTGGTCTTAGCAACAAACAAGCCAAGAACCCTGTAAACATTCAGACAATGAGTCTTATTCATAAGGCCAAAGATGATAGTTTTAGTTCAAAGTCCCGAATTACAGTCCTTGAACTGTCTCCAGAAAGTTTCCAAGTGTAAATTTCTTCATGTAGCAGTAGCTTTCCTTCTGGGGCTTTATGGCCTTCAGAGTTTTGTTATCGCTTTTCTTGTCCAGGTGTCTTCATTACTTTTCTCTTATCCTGCAGTGCTTGTTTCTAAAGAAAACTCAAAAGAAGCTTTTAGTAATGTTTCCCAGACCCCCAAGGTTGCTTTCTGTCTTTAGCTAAGTTATCATACAAGTGTCTGATTAGTATATTATGAGTTCAGTGAAAACCCACTTTATAAATGTTAACTTAGAGTTTTAACTATTGAATTAAGTAAAAACCTTAAAGATAATCTTTATCCTAAGTCAGTAAAAACAGTGTTATAAATCATCTACATAACTCCTAGATAAGTGTTAGAACTTATAATGAATTCATAATGAACTTACTATAAACTTGTACTTCTAAAAAACCTTATTTCTAAACACTAAACTACATAATTCTAAATCAAATAAGGAGTGAATATACTTATATCATTTATTACTTAAGCAGTATCTAGTAATTTATAACCAAGTGAAAGAAAGCATTCTTGATGTGCTTCAGAGTTTAACCCTTGTATATGTTAGAAAAGGCCAAGCGGCATAGTGGGAAATGGAAAAACAAACCATGACATTTCCAGATTAGCTGTGAGTACTTCACATAAACATGCCATTTTCTTCTTCCACGACTGCACAGAATTTCTTCAGCCATACCAGCAGCAAAGACAGAAACAGAAGGGCTTCAGCTGCCCGGACTCGCTTTGCGGCCAGGGGTCCTCAGCGCACCTGGACTTTGTCAATCAAGTGGGCCTCCAAGGCTGGCTCCCAACATCTCCCCCTTTTTTGTTTTTTAATACAAAGCCGTGAAATCCCGTGCTTAGTCGAGAGATGTTAGTTTTCAATGATTTGAAGATGACTGGAAGTAAGCATAACAGTAGCAAGATTATTCCTCCACAAATTCCCACATTGATTAATATAGACAATAATGATTTTTGATTGATGAATGAAGAAACATTGTTAAAGATTGACTGAGCCAATTGGGGGACTCAAATTGTTTTTCAGTCGAATTACTGTCCTGTACTTCCTAATGAAGTTTGGAAAGGTTTACACTTAGATTCGAATGATTCCAAATTCAAGGATATGGTTTTTTATTTTGTATCAAGTATGGACGGATTTAATTATTTGTAAGGGAGTAACACAAATTTATTTAAACTCTGAATGACATCGCAGAGCCAATTTAATTTTCAAGATTACAAGTTCTTGTCCTATAATCAAGATAGCCTCTTCTAATGCATTAACTTTACTTTCTAATTTCTGGTCAATAATTTCTTGAGCAGCTAAAGCTAATGAGACATTCTTGGATTACTGATCTGTAAATGTAGCAGTATGTACTTCTTTAGCTAAAGTTACAACTGAAACTGAGACTGAAGTAGCTATAGTTGTTAAAGCTGTAATTTCTAAAATCAAAGTTGCTATAAATCTTTTTGGTCTTGACAACAATGAGTTAACCTCATACAATGTTCTTAGACTATATTCATCATACCAAAGAGATGGAAGATTTACAAAACCATCAAATAAGAAGGTTGTTTAAGAATCATAAATTCTCTATATAAATTAGAAAAGTAAGACATTAGTCAATTTACAATTTATGCAAATAGTTTGATTTTTTAGGTAAACTAAAACATATTGGAAGAGAACTAGAACAACCTGAAAAGGAAAAATTATGATTAATAACAATTTTGACCCACAATGGAAAAAGAGTGGGGACTTTTAATAAAGAGGAATGATTAGTAAAAACAGTAATAATCTTAGTATCCCATGTAACAGACTGGAACATTGGAGGGTTTGGGATATAAACCCAATAAGATTTTCCTTTTTTTGAATAAATACAACCCACCTGGCTTGCTATAATAGCCAGTATAGCAATAAAAGCAGTAGAGAGAGTAAGAGAAGTAATTTGAAACTGAACCAAGTTCTCTGTGTCACGTGTCAGCACCTTTAGCTGTCCCCAAGTTGGTGGTTTGCAGGTTCTCGCAGCACTGTGGTGGGGGTGGAAAGCCGGACATTTCTAATGAGGCAGTCCAGAACCCAAATAGGTGAAGTAAACTTTAGGCATTCTGATGATGAAGGGCATGGGAAGTGGTAGCTGCTAGTAAAGGAAAAACAAAAAATTACATATCCTCATTAGTAAGAGCATTGCTTTTAGATAATGGACCAAGGAAGGGTAGAATGAGTATGAATAATGAGTAGCATAAACAGGTTCTGTGCTAGCACAAATATGTAGTTGAATGGTTTATAAAAGAACAATTATGTTAGTGAGGGAGAATGAAGAGACAGCATGAAGACTAGCAGTTTTTAAATGACGCATTACACTTGTAACATAATGTTAGTGTTGAGATTAAATTTTTTTGTAAAGACCTGACAAGCTGCAAATAGCTTAACTCATTGAGTGGAATTATAATCTGTTTGAAAACAAGAAGTAACACCATTAATAACAGTAACTGCTGTTTCAGAAGAGGAGCCATCTATAAAAACCAAGCTAGCATTTTGTAGAGGTTGAGCACTGGTAAGCTGAAGAAAGATAAAAGAATGATTTTTGCAAAAGTAAGAAGTGGAGAAGGAGGATAATGGGAGATGGAAAAATGAACCATGACATTTCCAGATTAGCTGTGAGTACTTTGCATAAACATGCCATTTTCTTCTTCCATGACTGCACAAAATTTCTTTGGCCGTACCAACAGCAAAGACAGAAGACAGAAGGGCCTCAGCTGCCTGGACTCGCTTTGCGGCCAGGGGTCCTCAGCGCACCTGGACTTTGTCAATCAGGCGGGCCTCCAAGGCTGGCTCCCAACAGCTATTGCTGTTTGAAAGCATCTTGAGAGGAACAAAAAAGATAACGATGCAAAATTCTGCCTGATTCTGATAGAAAGTTGAGTTCACTGTTTGGTTTGATATTACAAGACCAAATGATTCCTCCTTCCCCATTGGAAATATGGGTTATCCACAGCCTCTGACTGGTTGCATAAATATGTCTTTGAGCTCAAGCAACAAAATGATTGTTTAACAACAACAACAACAAAATTTGTACCAATGTGTTTGAAATTTCAAGTGGCAGTCATAAACAGAGGGCAGTACAGTGTGGACTACCTTGAGGACATATAATAGGAGAGCCACACCATGACTTAGATTCTGAATATCACTCCTGTCAATGCACTCAAAGCACTGATAAATATGCAGTCAAAACTTTCAGGGTAGGTTAAATAAATAAACCAATGTATTTGTGCAACCAGTGTGAAACATACAAATCTTGAATGCACAATGGATGTCATTAAACATTAAGAATGTCAAGTATAGGTAAGTCAAGAGATGGGTAGCAAAAATCTGTACCAAAGAAAGATAAATAAAATAGAAAACTTTATTGTCCAAATTGGAATTCCAAAATTTCATATTAGAAATTACATACGACACCTGCAAATTGGGAATAATAAAACCTATTTGCACATTTTAGTGGAGATTTATTTGATGTACCAAAAATATATACCACATTGTCACATAAGTTTCATAAATCAGGCTTTAGGTTCTACTGTAGAGAGCTGAAACACAACTTCTTTGGACAGCTGTAACAATCACAAGACCAAAGAGTCTTAGCTACAACAACAGATGACATTGAAACCCAGGAATTTAGAATAAAATAGTATTGACATTGAATTGAGACAAATTAAAAAAGTATTCCGGAAGGGATCTAGAAGATTTAATACCATATTAAATTGGTTTGCCAATATTTTTAGGGAGGCAAATTTAAGAATCTATGAGCAAGGTTCAATGTATGTGATATAGTATGTTCATTTCATGAATGTGGATATTTTATTCTAAGACACTTTCAAGTTCAATTATCAAAATAATAAAAAATTGATGGTTAAAAATGTTAAACTCTCTTTTCAAAGTAATCTATTTAGAAGAAGATATGAAATAATAATTTATATATTTTTCTTATTTAGTTATATTTTCAATAAGTTTAGCATATTCAAAAATTTCTGATTGAGTTTTTATAGTCCAAACAGAGCAGATATTGAATTGATTATTGTAGGGTCGATTATATATACTAATATAAAATTAAATGCTCAAGTAGAATATTATAGAAAAAGTCTTTTCCCAATGAATAGCATCCATCATAGTGCTAGTACACGTATAGACAGACTGATAAGTCTAAATGTTCATTTTTCAAATAATTTTGTCTTGCTTATTTTATCTATTTTCAAATCAAATTGTTTGATAACAAAGATTAAAAATGCTCATTGATTGCTGAAAGTTAACAGCACATTACAGCTATATGTTGTTCTTTAAATGTAAATACCATTGTTCTTGCTTCCTCTCACACTTTCTCGAACTTAAAGGACAATACAGAAACAACACTAAGAATTTCTTTAAAGATAATTATGAATGTGATAAAATGTACTCTAAAATCACATTAGTGAATATTGAATAGCCAATTTATCATGTTCAGTTTCTTACACATAAAAATAAGATGAATGTGTAAAATTAAAAAAAAAAAAGAATTCCTGATCAAAAATCTTCATCAAAATGGCAACAACATAAAAACTCTATAGACCTGACTGTCTGATGGAAGAGTTCCCACTGTGAAACTATCATTTAGAAAATATATAAACCGAGTGATTATCACAACTCTTTCTTCTTTAAATTGACCTGTAAAGTTAGTGGCAGAAAATCAATAAGTTCCAAATGAAAAATAATAATGCAATAACCACACTCAGCTTTCAATTTAAAACATGTAATAATCAATATGATAAAACTCTCTAAACTTGATTTTTTAAAAATATAGAGTACTATATTCTTATTTTGCCAGCAAACAGTCTCAGCAAAACAACAAAATAACTCTGATGCCAATCTTTTTTTTTAAAGTTTTAATATATTCCTAAATCCTGGAAATGCAAGAATTTTGTTTTTAGTGTTCAAAATAATCCTCTGGGATATGAACACATTTTCATAGGAAATTGTTTCATACATATTTATTATTCACCCTGTATGTTTGTGGAAAAAATATATTTTAAGCATTAAATATTTTAAACTAACATAAATTTAATAGTCAATGTTCCTGGGAAAAGAAAAAAATGAATTTAAATTTGCATTGGTAAGTTGTTTATTTTGGCATGCTGTAAAAATCCATGTGTGTTGTGGACACCTATGATTAGGAGGAGATCCTTTGTCTCTCAGTGAAGATCTGTCAATATCAATACTTCAAACAAAAATCAAAAGGTAGTTAATTATGTTCTAAACAGAAATTTATATAAACTGTACAACAACGTTGCTTTATTAATTACTCAAATTTTATATTAAAATGCTCACTAAAAACATAAAAGAAAATAACATAAAATGTTCAATAAAGATACTATAGAAATCCTTCAAAATTATACCATCACACACTGTATATATGAATGAGAATTAATCTTTTAAAAAATGAGATTCATGATAATGTGATAGTATAAACCATTTGTGTTGAAATTCTTCCCATAAAGCATCCATTAGACACTGTTAATAACAAAAATTTTATAGTTACCGAGTTGACTTCCTCTAACGGGGATAAATCTTTATTTTTTTCTTTTCTTTCTCAGTTGCAGTATTATATAATAGAAAATACATAGATACTAGTGACAATCCAACTGTAAATTCAGACTGGACTCTGTTACTTCATACTTTGTGATCTTGGAAATTTTATTAACCTATTTAGTGTATTATTTGGTTTCATTTTTATCAATTCCAGGAAGGCTGTTAAGAATTACAACTCATGCTTGTAAATCTCTTGCTGTAAGTATTCAATAAACTGCAGACAATTTAGTTGTTCAGTAAATTATAGGCAATTTTATTTTATACTAATATAGAACTATTGTTATCGAAACTTTCACCGTTTGGTTTGAGTTATTTTGTTAAGGGCTTAGTATGTGCTTGAAGTAGGAAAAAAAGAATACTAAATATACCAAAATAAAAACACAAGTAAACCCCCCACCCCAGCTCTCAGGATCTTTCTAACAGAAAAGACAAACCTTAAATGTGTAATGCATTGAGTGCCTTGATCCAGAGAAGTATCAGTATAACATAAGAATATAAATTAAGGATATTGAGGGTTATTTGGTTAGATTGAGAAACTGACAATTCAGCTGAAATATAGATAAATGAGTTGTAATTAGATCTGTGAAGTAAAGTGTAGACATAAAACACTCCTTAATACTGATTCTGAACTTTGGCTGCACCAAGTTTAGTTGGGAAAGCTTTGGACTTGCCATCATAGTATGAGGTGGAGAAAGGAGAACAGTGCTTTGAATGACAATTTGTGGTAGCCAAATTATGGCTTCCGAGACATTCTATTATCTTTTCTCCTTAGTTCTCTTTCTAAAACTGTGATTCTGAACTTTGGTTGCACAAAGTTTAGCTGGGAAAGCTTTATTTATTTTATTTTATTTTTATTTTATTTTAAATCTCACTGTCCAAACAGCAGCAAAGATAAATCAGAATCTCTGAGGAGGAGACCCAGGTATAAGTAATTTTTAATGATTCCCTGGTGATTCCAATGCACAGAATATTTTGAAAGTACACTGATTTAGAAGAATAAGAACTGTAAAATGTTTGAATAAAGTATCTCAGTTGCACTAAAACATAGGATGGAGGAAGAGTGTTAGAGATTCATGAACACAGATGCCAGGCTTTATTTTATTTTTTAAATTTGATTAGAGTCTCAGTTATTCTATAATAGCTAATAATGTATGATGTAACCTTTCTTTAACCACATTTGTGACTCCTAACACGTTCAAGTTTTCCTGCTATGGTACCATTTTTATAATGGTTAATATTCTGTTTGTTTACTGGAAACATTCATTTGTGAGTTATGTTCCTATAGTAAGCTAATCAAAATATATCTTAGTGCCCCAAATTGGGTCTGTACAGCACAGAAGAAAGTAAAATATATTCAGCTCACTCACTCCACACTGGGGAATGTATTTGATGCTTAACAAAGAATGTTATAACAATTAAAGTAACATTGAATTAATAGGGTGCTATAGAAAAAAAAAACTGGACTTGAAGACACAATACCATGAATATAAAATGCTAAGACCTCACAGAGTGACCTTGAAAATTTGGACTTGCCATCACAGTATGAGGTGGGGAAGGGAAAACTGCTCTTAATGACAATTTGAGGTAATCAAATTAAGACTTTCAAGACATTCTTTTTTCTTTTCTCCTTAGTTCTCTTTCTATAACATGAAACAAATTTTTGAAGGTCCTTTGAAATATTATGAGATTATGAGTTTATCTACAAGCTGCTTATCTATACAGTGTTAACACTGAATGGAATTACAATGAGCACTAAGTGCAACATAAGTATGAGCATTCTTAAGCAGATCAGTTCCTGTCAAACAAACCATATTCTGACAACTATATTTTTTAACCTTGTGAAAGATAATTACCCTTATTATGTCTTTGACTACAACTGTGTAAAATAAAGTCATGGGCTATTAACTTCACTATAGAAATTGTGAGATACTTAGAGAAATGTATTTCATGATGCTTTGAAGCACCTGAAAAGATGTTATAAAATAGCACAAACATCTTAAGTGTATTTTTCTCTTGTGATCATTACTAGTGTTTAATTTTATGTGAAATTAATTATCACTAATTTGTTTAAGCATTGATATTCTGGGGACTGTTTTAAGGGTTTAGATTTATTCATTTATTTTTTTCTCAATAAATTTCTATAAAATAGTAGATTTACTTTACAAATTAGAAACTTAAGCAATAGAGAAAAAATATCTTGCTCACTAACACAAACAGCAGAAATCAATACTTCTGGAAATGTAAGCTTCAGAGATCAAGAGAATCAATTCTACTTCAAGTTCTCTTTCTGTCTGAATATTTTAGTCATTGTCATGAAAAATAATTCATTTAAATTTCTAAATTTTAAAATAATATAGATCATTTATTCTCAATGTGCTAAAAATAAAAGTTTATTCACAGGCCCAAATACGTTTAGCCTCTCTAAACTGTACAAAAACAAGAAGCAAAAAGTACATAACTTAAACTCACGTTCAGTAATTAATGTTTTAGTATTTCATTCCCTTAGAAATAATGTAAATATTTAATGAATATCTGTTACTTAATTTAGCATGTCTAAGGTTTTAAGTTACCAAAATATTTATTAAACTAGTTAAAAATAAACATGTATAGTCGGGCTCGGTGGCTCAGCCTGTAATCCCGTGCCTTTGAGAGGCTGAAGTGAGTGGATTGCCTGAGCCCGCGGGTTCGAGACCCGCCTGGGCAACTTGGCCCGACCTCATCTCTACAATAAATCAAATATTAGCTGGGTGTGGTAGAGCGCGCCTGTAGTTCCAGCTACGCGGAAGGCTGAAGCGGAAGGATCGCCGGAGCCCAACAGGTCAAGGCTGCAGTGGCCGGGAGCAGCCACTGCACTCCAGTCTGGGCAACAGAGTGAGACTCCAACTCAAAAAAAAAAAAAAAAGACATGTAGCTGGATGTGGTGGTTCATATTGTAATCTAAGCACTTTGGGAGGCCAAGGCGAGAGGATTGCTTGAGCCCAGGAGTTTGAGACCAGCCTGGGCAACTTGATAAGACCTCATCTATATAATAAAAATAAAAAAAATTAGCTGGGCTTGGTAGTGCATGCCTGTAGTTATAGCTGCTTGGAAGACTGAGGCAAAAGGATCGCCTGAGCTCAGCACGCTGAGGATGCGGTGGCTGTGAGTGTGCCACTGCACTCCTGCCTGGGTGACAAAGTGAAACTCCAACTCAAAAAAAAAAAAAAAAAGACATGTAAAGCATAAATATTGTTTTTGAAATAATTTTTTTCAGAATAATGACTCAATTTGATTAAAAATAAAATTTATATTTTTATGATCTTAAATATTCTATAGGTATGTTATTTTAGGATTTCAAAATTTTAACATTATTTGACACAGAATAAAATAGATAATGTCTCTATTATTTGTTCAATACCGTTAAGAGATAACTCCATGAAATAAAAATTGTAAGGCACATTTTACAGAGATTTATAGATGTCTAATTATTTAAAGTACAATTTCCAGAAGTGTTAACCTAATAAAAATGTATAATATAGAATTCTATCCCATCTCTGCTCTTCAAATCTGTTCAATATGGTTCAGTGGCAAAGACATCAATTTCCTTTCAAAGGAGATACAATTTTGAACCCATGAGTGTGTGATCATTCAATATTATTTATACATTTAAAATATGTACCTAGTAAATACCGGGTAATATTATTAGCAAATATTTTTCAAGGAGAAAAATCAACCATTGATATGTATGAAAATAGGAAAGAAAATCAAATTTTATTATATTTGCACAAAAATAATTAAAATATTATTCAAACAGTTTTATTTTTTTAATTTTTTTATTTCCTTTAAAGATGTGAGGTACGATTCAGGATTAGGTAAATAAGTGGTCATTGTACAGGTAAAGTTTGGGCCTCCCTTTTGTTCCCATTTTGCCTGGTTTCAGATCAGGTACCCTTATTAATGTTATGTGCCCCCCACCGGGGGCAGTTTCCTGCTACTGCCAATCTCTTTCTTATACTATTGTGATAAATGTTTAGGGTTTGCTTCTGAGTGAGAACATGTGGTATGTAATCCTCAGTGATCTATCACAGAAACAAAGAACTGAGTACAACATGTTCTCAAATAGTTTTCAAATATTTACATATATATTTTTCAAATATTATTCAAAAATAGATTTGAATGTAAAGGGTTATTTTGGGAGATCCAGAAGTATTGAGCAATAGAAAGGCCATATTCTAGAGAGAAAAGAATAGTAGAGAGGTGAAATTACGTCCTGACATTGCTTTTTCTGCAAGGGATTTGATAATCCTAGGGCAAGAAAGACAGCATTTGTAAAAAGGAATTAGCTTTTGGTAGTGTTTTTTGTTGAATAAACTAGGGTAGATGATATGCTAGAATAATTACACCAGGAAACAGGTCAAAATTCTTGCAGGGCCTTATAAAGAGGCATAAATGAAACATAGACTGAGCCTTAGGAAAAGAGAAACAGTTCAGTCTCTGATTGAATTAAATTAAATATCAACCAGCTGTTTCGCCTGTTAGATGACAGTGTGAATCTTTTATGAAGAAAGTTTCATTACCTAGATTCTCAATGTTTTTTATATATGAGACTCATGGTTCTTGTTCAATAAAACTCTCCAGCCATACCAAGAGATAGGATTACATAGCTCAAGTAAAAACTGATAGAAATAGATCTATTGGTGGTGCACTCGTTGACATAAGTTATAAGGAAGTCTCAAAACTTTTTCAATATAATGTAAGAAAATGTGTAGAAAACAGGAAAAAAGATAATATCACTAGAAAATAGGAATCTAGAAAAAATAAAAAGCATTCTAAAACTGAAAAATAACTGCAAGTGAAGATCGAAAAATGGAGGATTAAGGGTAGAAGAGTCACATGATTAGTAAACTACAATTCAGGTTACTATAAATATCTAAAATAAAGGAAACAAAAATATAAAATATTTTTTATATAAAAAATATAAAATAAAGTCCAAATAAAGTGGGACATACAGAAACATTCTAACATCAATTGAATTTGAAAGACAATGAACAATAGACTTATGGGATGAAATTATTTTCAAACCTGACAGAAAAATACAAAATATAATAACCTATATCTAAGCACTCTTAGAAAAAATGGTTAGACCATTTTTATCAACTAGAAAAATTATGTGTGTATATATATATATATATATATATATATATATATATTACATGCATACATACATATGTTGGTACAATTATATGTAGAAATAAAATGTGTGGAAGCAATAAACAAAATTAAAAGGAGGGCAAGTAGATTTTGAGTTCTATGGTTTTAATGCTTTAAGTCTGTCATTAAAGTAGTTATTTTTAATGCTGCAATAGTTTGGGGGAAAATAAGACAATATATGCTTGGTTAGAAAAGAAAAAAACAGAAGAGTTAATTTAAAAACTAAGGTAATATAGATATAAGCACAAATTTGTCAGTAAATTAAATGTAAGAAAATAGATATGTACCAATTAAAATACTGGATTGTTATAAATGACTATTTTTGAAAATTTGTGTATCAGAAACATATCTTAAATATAAGAATAGAGAACAGTTGCAAGCTATAAGAAGTGAAAGACCTTTGCAACAAGAACTATAAAATATTGCTCGCCGGGTTCGGTGGCTCAGCCTGTAATCCCGCGCCTTTGGGAGGCTGAGGTAAATGGATTGCCTGAGCCCGCGGGTTCAAGACCCGCCTGGGCAGTGAGACCTCACCTCTACAATAAAAAAAAAAAAAATTCAGCCTGGCGTGGTAGCGCATGCCTGTAATTCCGGCTACTGGGAAGGCTGAAGCAGAAGGATCGCCGTAGCCCAGCAGGTCGAGACTGTGGTGGCCGGGAGTGGCCACTGCACTCCAGTCTGGGCGACAGAGTGAGACTCCAACTCATAAAAAAAAAAATAAAATAAATAAAAATAAATATAAATATATATATATATATTGTATTGCTCAAGGAAATCAAGAACGACACAAACAAATAAAAAAATTCAATCCCCTGTTTATGGATTGGAAAAATCAATTGACAAGATATCCATCCTACCAAAGGAAATCTATAGATTCAATGCAATACCCATGAAAATATCAACATCATTTTTCACAGACTTGGAAATGACAATATAGAAATTCATTTGGAAGCAAAAAAGTATAAATAACCAAAACAGTCCTCAGCAAATGGAACAAAGCATGAGGTATCATACCTTCATTGGAAGGCTACAGTAACCAAGATAGCATGGCATAGGCTAATAGACCAAAGGAATGGGACAGAAATACTGAAAGCAAAAAACACAATCTCTCAACCAACTTATCTTCAAAGCCACCAATAACAATCACTGAGAAAAGGAGACTTTATTTAGCAAATAGTGCTGGGAAAACTGACTGACCACATGAAAAAGAATAAAATTGAACCTCTAACTATCACCATACACAAAAATCAACCCCGAATAGATCAAGGATCTCAACACAAAACCTCAAACAATAAAACAGAAAAACTCAAACAATAAAAATCTTATTGTAAAGTGTAAGAAACACTCTTTTAGACATCAGAATATATATATATATATATATATATTTGCAAACTAAGCATCTGACAAATATACATATGTGTGTATGTGTGTGTATATATATGTATGTATATATACATATATATATATATATTTTTTTTTTTTTTTTGGTGAACTAAGCATCTGACAAAAGCCTAACATCTAGGATCTATGAGGAAACCAAATGAAGTAAGAGGAATAAAACAAAAAACCCCATTAAAAAGTAGGCAAAGGCATGAACAGATACCTCCCAAAAGAGGACATAAAAGCAGCCAACAGACACATGAAAAAATGCTCAGCCTCACTAATCATCAGATAAATGAAAATCAAAATTACAATGAGATATTGCCTAACACCAGTAAGGATGGCTATTATTAATAAGTCAAAAAAAAAAAAGTGCTGACACGACTGTGGAAAAAACAGGAACACTTCTATATCATTGGAGGAAATGTAAACTAGTTCAACCTTTATGGAAAGCAGTATGGCAATTTCTAAAAAAAACTAAAAAATGTTCTTTTATACTTTCTAGTGATCCCTTTCCAGGAAATATACCCAGAGGGACATAAATCACTCTACCAAAAAGACACCTGCACATGCATGTTTATTGACACACTATTCACAACAGGAAAAACATGGAACTAAATTGTGGTACATATATACAATGAAATATTATGCAGCCATAAAGAAGAACAAAATCATAACCTTTACAACAACTTGGAATGCAGTTGAAAACGATCATACTAAGTGAACTATTGCATGAAAAATTAACTGAATACCACACATTCTAACTCAAAAGTGGGCTCTGATTTCTAATCATATTAGCACAAGGGTGAGATCAGCACTTGTTGGACACTGCTAGGAGAGGGAAAGAGTGAGGAATCTGGGGGGCATGTGACAACACCAAGTGTACCTGGTCCACTACCAGGGAAGTGAGGGTCACCTAGAAGCCCAAATTTTACCTGAATGCAACCTACTTATGTAGCATATTCTCTCTTGAACCCCTAACTCTATAATAAATAAATAAATATATTTTTAATTGTAAAGAAGTGGGATACAATTCAGGGTTAGGTATACAAATGTTCATTGTGCAGATACCCTTGTTGATGAAGTGTGCTCCCTCCCCACTCTGGCAGTTTTCCACTACTGCCAATCCTTTTCTTATAGTATTATCATATATACATGTATTGAAACAACACACTGTGCCTCCTAAGTTTGTACAATTATTATATATCAATTAAAATAAGAACAAAAATAAAAATAAAGCACTGTGGACCAAGTGATATGCTTACTAACACCATTATATTTTATAAACAATTGGTTAGGTTTTGCCAGGTCTTGCCAGTGAAATCTTTCTGACTTTTAATCTCTGCCCTTGAGGTTTTATGGATCCTATCCACACTTTGTTACACACTTCATACAGAAGAAACATGATTTTTTCATAATTTTCACAAAGAAATCACAACATTAACATTGTAATTATTCTGAAAATCTGTTTGTCTAGAATCCTGATTAATCCACACAAGTAGAAGACCCTTTACATTTTCAATTTTGTGGCAAAAAAGTGTCTAGTATGTTTATTTCTCCCTTTATTATTAAAGTCTCAAGTTTAATAGAGCAGAGTGCTCTGAATATTAGTTTAAATAAATTATAATATTATAAGTTAATTTATATATACATAATAACCTATGTGGGTAATTAAGTTCTTCCATGAATTTTGTTTCTAAAAGAAACTCAACAAATTTTGGTCAATAGTTTAGATCAGAGGTTGCAAGTGGAAGTGTCCTAAAGTCTTAGGGTTACTCAGCATTCTGTAAGGTCCTCACATTTGTCCAAGCAATTTGGAGTATATTTAATAACATAACAAAAATCAGAACAAAATATCATATCTTAATTATAGTTTAGGAGACATACTTGGTCAGTGATGCAGAAATGGAAATTATAAAGAGTCACGGATATCTTTTCTGAACTTGAGTTGATTGCAAAATTTTCATGTAAAATTGCAAATATTTTAATGTAAATATACTTATTTTCTATCCATTTTTTAAAAGATTGTAATAACAGCACATTTAAAAATTATTTTTGGAGGAATATTATGGAAATCACATACTCTAGAAGGTCTTAATTAGTAAAGTTAATGTTCTTGATTAAGAAAGAAAATTCAATGAATATTTCATTAGATAATACAATTCATTAAAAATAGGAGCTGTCTCTCCTATTGTAGTTTTCTGGAAGTCTGCTTATCACCCAAGCCATAACTTCAGAATTTTTAATTGTTTCTCTCATTTTTAGAATAAATTTTATAAAAATATTGTTAGGCGGGCAGCAGCAAGATGGTGACAGAGCAGGTTGTACTATAAGAGTCTCCAGAAAAGTGAGTCTTCACAAAGATTCTCTGCATGAGTGGGTATGTGCTGGTGACTGAGTGAAAGTTTCTATGAGGTTAGACTCAGATTAAAGCACACAGGGCTCTCCTCTGGACGTGACTGTAACCTCCCACTGTCCTGAGATTGGAGTCCCCAGTGTGCAGGATTATCTGCTATTTTGGGCTCTCTTGAGAGGAGGCAGTGAATACAGCTGCTTCTCACCACCTGGCACCCAGTCTACACCATCACCTGTGACAGCAGATAAGTCCGAGCCCCAGGAAGCATGAAGAAAGCAGGTCGTAAACATCTCGAATGGAACCCCACAACTGGGGAGTAGACACTGAACGGTACCATTTTCTCTGTCCTAGGACCAGGCAGAGACCTGCATTGTCCAACCCAGCTCCACTCAGTCTCCAACCTGGGACCTAGAGATTATCTCCTATAGGACTTGGAAAGACAGACACCCATTCCCCATACCAGAGTAGGCACAGACATGTCAGATCTGAGTGGGAGACTTGATAGCAGTGACTGCAAGTCAGGTGAGTCCAGATCTGATCCACATTACTCTCACAGTAGTCCATGGGGCATCTGACCCACACTGAGAGCAACCCTATCTGCCTGCACTGAGAGCAGAGAAGAGGGCCTGCAAACTGGAGCCACTCCTTAATGAAGAGACAGCAGTCAAAAGGAACTTGGAGAAATGACCACAGAGTGAGTTGTTTTTTGTTTTGTTTTGATTTCTGTTTCTACTCGTTCTGTTTTTTTGTTTACATTTCCATACTTGCTTTGTTTCTGTTACTTCAATTTTTTTTTTTTTTTTTTGAGTTAGAGTCTCACTCTGCCGCCCAGACTGGAGTGCAGTGGCCGCTCCGGCCACCACAGCCTCGACCTGCTGGACTCCGGCGATCCTTCTGCCTCAGCCTTCCAAGTAGCTGGAACTACAGGTGCACACTACCATGGCTAATTTTTGATTTATTGTAGAAATGAGGTCTCACCAAGTTGCCCAGGTGGGTCTTGAACCCGTGGGCTCAGGCAATCCACTCACCTCAGCTTCCCAAGGTGCAGGATTACAGGCTGAGCCACTGAGTCCGGCTTATTTTAATTTTTTTTTTTTTGTTTTCTGTTTGTGTATGGATATTTTTGAGGGAGAGTACATCAACAGGGGGATTTTTGTTTGTGTGTATGATTGTAGTTTGTTTTTTTGCTTGTTAGCTTTTTGTTTGTTTTGCTTCTCTGTTTATCCATTAGTTGGTATGCATGTCTGTCTTCTCTCTCCCAGCTTCCTTTCATCTTTCTCCTTCCTTTATCCATTATTTTCCTTTTTCTTACCTCATTTCACTTTCAAGGAGCAAACATATACTCCCACTTCATGGACAGATTGTAAGGTGGTGGGAAGTGGGTTCCAGTGGGCCTACAAACACACATGAAGAAAACAGAAAGATCACATGTTAACAGCCTAACAAATCACCTAAGAAAGCTGGAAAATTAGGACCACAAAAACCCTAATTTCAGCAGAAGAATCCAGATCACTGAAATAAAAGCCCAAATGCAGGGCAAAGAAGACAAAAAAATATAATACAAAAAACAATCAAAATTAAAACCTTGATCTTTGAAAGAATAAACAAGATTGATAGACACACTTAGCTAGACTGACAAAGAAAAAGAGAGAAAAAGCCCAAATAAACACAATTAGAAATGCAAGAGATCTAGTCAAACCTGTCCTCAAATAAATACAAAAGATTATCAGACACTACTATGAACACTTATATGGGAAAAAAAAAACAAACATTAAAACCTAAAAGAAATAGAGAACTTTTTGACATCACACAACATCCTGGTTTGAAACTAAAAGAAATTGAGACTCTAAGAAGACCAATAACAATCCAGGAAATCAACTATGTCATAAGAAAACTATCTACAAAGAAAAGTCCCAGACCAGATGGCTTTCCAGCAGAATTCTACAAAACATATAAGTAGGAGATGATAGCAATCCAACTGAAAGTATTCCAGGCAATCAAAACAGATGGAACTCTCCCCAAATCATTTTATGAAGCTAACATCACATTGATACCCAAATCAGGTAAAGATTCAACAAAGAAAGAGAACCATAGGTTAATATTCTTGGTGAACATAGATGTTAAAATTTTCAACAAGATTCTAGCAAACTGAATCCAGCAACACATCTCAAAAATCATCCACCATGATGAAGTAGGCTTCATCCCCAGGATACAGGGATGGTTCAACATCTGCAAGACCATAAAATAGTTAAATGCATCAACAGATGTAAAAACAAAAACCACATGATTATATCATTAGATACAGAAAAAGCTTTCAATGACATCCAGCACCCTTTCTTGATAAAACCCCTTAAACAACTAGGCATAGATGGAACATACCTCAAAATAGTAAGAGTCATCTATGAGAAACCCACAGCCAACATACTGCTAAACAGACAGAAGTTGGAACTATTTCCCCTGAAAATCAGAAAAGATGAGGATTTGCACTCTCACCCCTCCTGTCCAACATAGTTTTGGAAGTCCTAACTAGAACTATCAGACAAGAGAAGGAGATCAGGTGTAACTAACAAGGAAAAGTGAAAGTCAAGGTATCTCTCTTTACAGACAACATGATTCTATACCTTGAAAACCCAAGAGAATCTGTCAAAAACCTCCTTACACTGATAAAGTACTTGGGTAAAGTGTCAGGGAATAAAATAAATGTGCAAAAGACAATTGCATTCCTATACACCAACAACAAACACACAGAAACCCACATTAAAAGCACAATCCTATTCACAATAGCCACAAAAAAATGAAATACCTTGACATCTTCCTAACCAGAGACCTGAAAGACCTTTACAATGAGAACTGCAAAACTATGCTCAAAGAAATCAAAAATAACACAAACAAATAGAAAAATATTCCACGCCATAGACTGGAAAAATCAACATTGTTAAGATGTCCATGCTACCCAACACAATCTACAGATTTAATCCAATACCCATTAAATTACCAGCAGCATTCTTCTCAGACAATGATAATACAGGATTCATAGGGAAATATAAACAACCAGGAACAGCCAAAGCAAGCCTCAGAAGAAAAAAAAAAAAAAGCGGGAGGTGTCACACTCCAGACTTCAAACTTGATTATAAAGCTACAAATATCAAAACAGCCTGGTATTGGTACAAGAGCAGGCATATAGACCAATGGAACAAGAGAGAGATTCTGGAAGCAAAACCACAATATTTTTATTTTTTCTTTTTAAAAAATCTTTATTTTCAAATTGTGGGGTTCAATTCAGAGTTGGTTATACAAACATTCATCATGCAGTTACCCCTATTGATGAGGCGCGCCTCCCCCAAGTCAGATTTCACCTACTGTCATTCCCACCTCCCCAACTCCCTCCCCACCACAGTTTCCAACTACTGTCAATTCTTTTCTTATAGTATTATGGTAGTTGCTCATGGCTCACTTATGAGTGAGAACATGTGATACTTGGTCCTTTGTTTCTGTAAAAGACCACTCAGTATTATAGACTCTGATTTCATCCAGTTTGCTGCAAAGCTCCATCATATATATGTACCACATTTTGTTATCCAGTCCTTTTTTGATGGGCAGCACTGTTGGTTCTATGTTCTTGCTATTGTGAACAAGACTGTGATAAACATACATGTGCAGGTGTCTTTTTTATAGAGTAATTTGAGTTCTTCTGGGTATTTTCCCAGTAGGGGATTGCAAGGTCATATGGAAGACCAATTTTTAGAACTTTTAGGAATCACCACACTGATTTCCGCAGAGGTTATATTAGTTTACACTCTCACCAACATTGTAGGAGTGTTCCTTTTTTGCCACATCCTCTACTGCATCTGTTATTTTTTGAGTTATTGATAATGGCCATTCTGACTGGAGTTAGGTGGTATCTCAATGTAGCTATAATTTGCATCTCCTTGATGACTAGTGTGGCTGAACAGTTTTTCATGTGTCTGTTGACTGCTCATATGTCTTTCTTCAAGAACTGTCTATTTATATCTTTCACCCACTTTGTAATGGGACTGTTTGTTTTTTTCTTTTCAGCACATTTGAGTTCTTTGTAGAACCTAAATGTTTAGATGTTAGGCTTTTGTCAGACACGGAGTTGGAAAATAATTTTTCCCAGTCTGTGGGGTGTTTCCCTACTCTCTTGATAGTTTGTTTGGCTTTGCAGAAGCTTATAAGTTTGATGAGGTCTCATTTGTCTATCTTATCTCTTATGGCCTGGGCATTTCCGGTTTCGCTCAGGAATTGATTGTCAGTTCCAACTTCCATAAGGGTGTCTCCTGCATTTTTCTAAGGTTCTTATCATTTGAGATTTTACATTTAGGTCTCTGATTCATTTAGAGTTAATTTTTATGTTTGGGGATAGGTAGGTCCTGTTTCAACTTTCCGCATGTGATCAACCAGTTTTCCCAGCAGCATTTACTGAATAGGTTCTCCTTTCCCCAGTAGTGAGTGATGGAAACTTTGCCAAAGATGAGTTGGTTTAGAAATTGAGGTTTTGTTTCTGGGATCTCAATTTTATTCCATTGGTCTATATGCCTGTACTTGTACCAATATCATGCTGTTTAAATAATTGTAGGTTTATAATAAAGTTTAAAGTCTGGGAGTGTGATACCTCTGCTTTTTTGTTTGTTTGTTTGTTTGTTTGTTTGCTGAGGATTGTTTTGTCTATTCTTGGTTGTTTATGTTTCCATAGGAATTCCTATATTGTTGTTTCTAGGTCTGAGATGAATGTTGCTGGTGATTTGATGGATATTGTGTTAAATCTGTAAATTACCTTAGTAGGATGGACATCTTAGCAATGTTGATTCTTCCAATCCATGAGCATGGAATATTTTTCCATTTTTTTGTGTCATCTTTAATTTCTTTGAGCAGTGTTTTTTAGTTTTCATTGTAAAGGTCTTTCACATTCTGATTAGGAAGATGCCAAGGTATTTCATTTTTCTTGTGGCTGTTGTAAATGGGATTGTGCTTTTTATTTGGATTTCTGTTTGTTTATTATTGGTGTATAGAAATGTGATTGTCTTTTGCACATATATTTTATACCGTAAGAATCTGCCAAAGTCCTTTATCAGTGCAAGGAGGTTTTTGACAGATTCTCATGGGTTTTCAAGGTATACAATTATGTCATCTGCAAAGAGAGATAGCTTGACTTCCTCTTTTCCTATTTGGATACCCCTGATTGCCTTATCTTCTCTAATTGTTCTTACTAGGATTTCCAAGACAATGTTGAACAGGAGAGGTGACATTGAGCATCCTTGTCTTGTTTCAATTTTCAAGGGAAAAAATGGTTCCAGTTTCTGTCTGTTTAGCGGTATGCTGGCTGTGGGTTTCTAAGAGATGGCTCCTACTAGTTTGAGGTATGTTCCATCTATACCTATATGTTTGAAGGTTTTTACCAAGAAAGGGTGCTAGATTTTGTCAAAAGCTTTTTCTGTATCTAATGATATAATCACGGGGTTTTGTTTTTACGTCTGTTGATGTATTTAATTACATTTATGGTCTTATGAATGTTGAATCAGTCTTGCATCCCAGGGATGAAGCTTATATGCATGGTGGATGATTTTTGATATGTATTGTTGAATCTGGTTTGTTAGGATCTTGTTGAGAATTATAGCTTCTATGTTCATCAAGGATATTGGCCTGTACTTGTTCTTTGTTGGATATTTACCTGACTTGTGTATCAATGTGGTGTTAACATCACAAAATGTTGGGGAGAGTTCCATCTTTCTCAATCACCTCGAATACTTTCAATAGAATTGGTATTAGTTCCTCCTTGTATGTTTTATAGAATTCTGCTGGAAAGCCATCAGTTCCAGGGCTTTTTAGTTTGTTTGTTTGTTTGGAGGTAGTTTTCTTATGACGTAGTCAATTTCCTGTATTGCTATTGGTCTGTTTAGGGTCTCCATTTCTATTTGTTTCAACCTAGGGAGGTTGTGTGATGTCAGAAAGTCCTCCATTTCCTTGAGGTTTTCAAGTTTGTTTCCATAAAATTGTACATCGTAGCCTCTGATAAACTTTGTATTTCTTCGGGTCAGTTGTGACTTTATCTTTTGTGTTTTTCATTGAGTTTATTTGGGCTTTTCTCTCTTTTTCTTGATCAATCTACCTAGGGGACCATCAATCTTGTTTATCCTTTCAAAGAATGAGCTTTTTGTTTCATTTTTTTTTTTTTAATCTTTTTGTCATCTACGTGCTGGATTTGGGCTTTTATTTTAGTTATCTGGATTCTTCTGCTAAAGTTAGTGTTTTGGTGGTCTTGCATTTGCAGCTTCCTTAGGTGACTTGCTAGGCTGTTAGCTTGTGATCTTTCCATTTTCTTCTTGTGTGTTTTTAAAGATATGAATTCTCTCTTACTACTGCTTTTGTGGCATCCCATAGGTTTTTATAAGATGTTTCTTTATTTTCATTTGTTTCCAGGTACCTTTTAATCTCTGTTTCGATTTTATTGTTGACCCAGGTGTTGCTTAGCATCATGTCTTTGTGGGTTTTAGGGGAACTTTGTTGGTGTTGATATTTATTTTTATTCCAGTGTGATCTGAGAAGGTGCATGGCAAAATTTCAATCTTATGAAATTTGTTTATGTTTGATTTATGGCCAATGATGTGGTTGATCTTGGAGTATGTTCCATGTGGTGATGAGTAGAATGTGTATTCTGTGGTCTTTGGGTGAAGTGTTCTGTAGGTATCAATTAATTCCATTTCTACAAGAGTCTTATTGAGGTTCTGGATCTTCTTGCTGATATTTTGTCTTGATGATTTATCTATGGTTGAGAATGGAGTATTAAATTCCCTAGCTATGATAGTTTTAGAGTCAATATCTTTTTTTAGTTTGCTTAGAAGCTGTTTTATGAACATTGGTGCTCCTATGTTGGGTGCATATATGTTTGGGATGGATATTTATTGTTGATGGATTAAATCTTTTATCATTATATAGTGACCTTCTTAATCTTCCTTTAATTTTTGATAGCTTAAAGAGTATTTTGTTTGAAACTAAGATTGCAACTCCAGCTTTCTTTTGTGTTCCATTCACCTGAAATTTTGCTTCACATCCTCTTACTTTGAGTCTGTGAGTGTCCTTTCTGGTGAGATGACTCTCTTGGAAACAATATATTGTTACCTCATGATATTTTATCCATTTTGCCATTCTATGTCTTTTCAGAGGTGCATTTAGTCTATTCACTTTCAGGCTAATTATTGAAATGTGAGCATTTATCTCTGTCATGATGTTCTTAAAACATATGGGGAGCCGGGCTCAGTGGCTCAGCCTGTAATCCCGCACCTTTGGGAGGCTGAGGTGAGTGGATTGCCTGAGCCCGCGGGTTCGAGACCTGCCTGGGCAACTTGGCAAGACCTCATCTCTACAATAAATAAAAAATTAGCCGGGAGTGGTAGCGCACACTTGCAATTCCAGTTACTTGGAAGGGTGAGGTGGAAGGATCGCCAGAGCCCAGCAGGTCGAGGTTGTGGTGGCTGGGAGCGGCCACCGCACTCCAGTCTGGGTGACAGAGTGAGACTCCAACTCAAAAAAAAACCAAAAAACACATGGGATGCCATAAAAGCAGTCATAAGAGAAGAATTCACATCTTTACAAACACACATGATGTTCCTGTTTGTATGTTGTATTTCTTTTGCTTTGGGGGATGATTCATGTGTGTGCTCAATCTTTTTCCTGTACTCTTGTGAAGAAAGTTGTTTTCTCTTCCCTTTCTTCTGTGTTTAATGCTTTCTTAAGTTTTTCTTGTAGAGTTGGTCTACGGGCAGAGTAAGATCATAGGGATTGAATGTCTGGGAAAGATTTTAATTTTTCCTAATTGTTGCAGCTTAGTTTAGCTGGGTAGGTTATTCTTGGTTAAATTTGATTATCTTTGAGAACTTTGAAGATTGAGCTGCAAGCTCTCCCAGCCTGAGGTGTTTCTGTAGATAAATCTGTTTCTATTCCAATTGGTCTTCCCCAGTAAGTAGTCCAATCTTTATCTCTTGCTGCCTTTAGGATATTTTCTTTTATATCTACTTTGCTTAGGTGAATTATTATGTGTCTGGGAGTTGGTCTTCTCATTTGTTGTCTTGCAGGGATTCTCTGAATCTCCTGTGTTTGAATGGTTACAACACTGACAAGATGAGGGAAGTTTTCTTGCATAATTTCAAGGAATGCTTGTTCCAGAGTGGTCTCTGTCTCTCTTCCTGCCTCAGTAAGTTCAATTATTCTTAGTTTCAGCCTCTTGACTCATCTCTTGAAGGCTTTGTTCTGTCTTTTGAAGCTGCTTTTCTATGTTTTTGACAGTTTGGGTTAGTTCTATATTTTGGTCCTCAGGCTCTGAGATTATTTCCTCTGCTTGGCTAATTCTGTTTTCCATACTCATTAGCTTGTTATTTATTTCATTCACAATATTCTTTGCTACTGCTATCTTAGTTATCAACTCCTTCCTATTTTCCTCGTCTCTTCTCAATACTTTTAAATCTCTCTTAATATTTTGATACCTGGGTTTGTAATTTGAGACCAGTCATGCTGGGGGCTCTTCATGGTTTGTGTTCTGAAATCTGTTTTCTCAGTGTCTGACCTTCCAGGGGTCTGTGATAAACCCATATTCTTCTTTTGGTTTTTCTTCATTTGTGTAGCTCTCCCCTCCCACACACACACACACACACACTGTTTTTCCCTCTTCTTTTATTCTGTTTTTCAGGGATGGCAGTGTTGCTTTTACTTCTTTTTGCTCAGTCTTCTATTCTTCCTCATGTGGATCCTCTGACTTTGTTCACTTCTGAAGCTGGACTGTGGGTTGGGGGCTGTACTTTTTTTTCAGTTTTGAGATTTATTTGAAGGGGCAGCTATGATTCAGTATTTATCGGCAGATCCCAGTATCCACTGACAGGTGTAAGTGCACTCTGGAACCCATTTCTCACTGCCTTACAATCTGTCCATCCAGTGGGGTTTAGGTCTGCTCCCTGGAAAAAAAATTAGGTAAGGAAAAGAAAAATAATGGAAAAAGGAAAGGGGGGAGGTCAAGGGATGGTGGAGTGAGAGAAGAGTAAGAGGGAAAACAAACATACATACCAGCTAACAAATGAAAAGAGACACAAAAACAGACAAGAGAGGGGGAAAAAAACCCTACAGCATACAGGTAATCACACAAACACACAGTCCAACAAAGTCCTGCCTATTGGTGTACTCTTTCCCTACACAAACAGGGAGTCTAAAGAATAGAAAAAAGAAAGAATGAAAAAATCAGTAAAATAACAAAAGCAAAGCAAGCATGAAAACATTATCAAAACCAGAATGAAAGAGAGAGAGAGAGAGAGAGAAAAAAAAAGCTAAAACAAAAGGCAAACAAAAGTGAGCCAAACAGTCAAAAATGTAAATAAAAAATAAAATCAAGGAATCAGACTGGCTCTGAGGTCCTTTCTGTATGTCCAAAGTCCCTTCAGCTCTGATTGCTAGCCCCTCCTCTCTGCTCTCATCACAGGCATATAGGGTTACTCATAGCTTGAGTGAGTTGCTGCAGGCCTACTTTGGGAGGAGGGTGAATCCGATCTGGGTTCACTTGACTTGTTTCCTGTTTTGTCTACCACACAGATCTGAGTTGCCTGTGTCTGATTCAGCCTGAGTGAAGGGTTTCTGTCTCTTCCAGTTTGATTAGATTACCTTGGGCAACACTTTGGAGGCTGTGTGGAGCAGGGTGGGGCAATGCAAATCTCGGCCAGGTCCTGGGTCAAAGAAAATGGCTGCCATGGGCAGCTCCTCATGGAGCATGGACTCCTCTCTGGCTTTCCCTGATCCTCTCTCTCCACTGATCAGATCTGTGGCTCCAGCTGATACATTATGACAGGTGATGGTGTGGGTCAGGGGCCAGACAACGGGGATCATCTGGATTCAGCAAAAACCACAGTTTTTCAACCAACTCATCTTCAACAAAGCCTTCACCACCAACCACTGGGGAAGAGGAGAACCTATTCAGTAAATGGTAAATGGTGCTGGGAAAACTAGCTGACCACATGCAGAAGATTACAACAAGACTGCTATCTATCACCATACACAAAAATCAACTCTAAATAAACCAAAGACCTAAATGCAAAACCTCAAACTATAAGTACCTTAGAAAATGCAGGAGACACCCTTATGTAAACTGGAACTGGCAATCAATTCCTGACCAAAACCCCAAGTGCCCAATCCATAAGAGATAAGATAGACAAGTGGGACCTCATCAAACTGACAAGCTTCTGCAAAGTCAAAGAATCCATCAAGAGAGAAGCGAGACAGCCCATAGACTGGGGGAAAAAAATTACCTACTATATAGCTGACAAAGGCCTAACATCTAGGATCTACAAGGAACTCAAACATGACAAAAAGAAAAATCAAACAGCTCCATTACAAATTGGGAAAAAGATATGAATAGACACTTTTCAAAATGAGACATATAAGCAGCCAACTGGTACACGAAAAAATGCTCAGCCTCACTAGTCATCAAAAAAATGCAAATTAAAACCACACTGAGACATCACCTAACTCCAATCAGGATTGCCATCATTAATAATTCAAAAAACAACAGATGCCGGAGAAAATGCAGCAAAAAGGAAACACTTCTACACTGTTGGTGGAAGTGTAAACTAGTACAACCTCTGTGGAAAACAGTTTGGTGATTCCCAAAAGATCTAAAAATTGACCTTCCATACAACCCTGCAATTCTCCTACTGGGAATATATTCAGAGGAACTCAAATCACACTGTGAAAAAGATACCTTCACACACATGTTTATTGCAGCATTAGTCACAATAGAAAAAACATGGAACCAACCATGCTGCCCATCAAAAGAGGACTGGATTTTAAAAATGTGGTATATATACATGATGGACTATTATGCAGTCATAAGGAAGAACAAAATTATGAACTTCACAGCAACTTGGATGGACTTGGAGTCTGTAGTGCTGAGTGATCTATCACAGAAAAAAAGAACTGAGTATCACATGTTCTCACTCATAAGCAGACCTCAAACAATTATCATAATACCATAAGGAAAAGATTGGCAGTGGTGGGAAATTGCCAGTGGAACAGCAGAGTGGAATTGGCAGTAGTGGGAAACTGCCAGGGGATGGGAGGCACATCTTATAAGCAAGGGGACCTACCTAATGAACATTTGTATACCTCAATCTGAATTGTACCACACTTATTTAAAATTAAAATTATTTTTAAATGTTAGATTTTACTACATCAATAATGTGGCACTCTAACTTTGTACAGAAATGAAACAAATGATGTTATCCTTGAGCCATAAATAAGAGCCTATTTCTTCTGGTTTCATGAGCACAAAATGTATAGGAGCTCTAAAATATTGTTATATTTTTCTCGTTCAGATTTGAATCAAATCAGTCTAATGATACAGTTCCTAACACATATAAACATAAAAACTTGCCAAATCAAATCAAATCAAATAGCCAAATCATTGAAGGGATGTAGAAGACTAGTATGACAACATTGCTGTATAAAATATAGTATAATGAATAATATGTTTCACTTGCCTAAGGTGGAAATTTGGTTTGTAACGCTAAAATGACTTAGATTGCCTTTTACCTATTTCATTTGCAGGGATAAGTGAAAATTACATCCTCTGTAAATGAGCATGTGTAGCTAAAACCAGTATGACACAAACATATAAGCAATACAAGTGGGTGGATGTTGCATTTCTACCACTTACGTTTCTCTTTGCTGGAGGCATTCCTACTCCCTGCAAACAGATAAATTATCATTGCGACTACCAAGAGACTGCTCATGCCCTAAAACAAAGCTCTTGAATGATGCAAAAACATTAATGGGTATAATTTACAGAATGTTTTGCCCTAAGAAAATTTGTGTCTATTTTTTTTCTTCTGCTTTTTTGTGCAGGATCATGTGTATGTATAAAGATTTTTAAGCATTCAAAATTGTAATGTTAGTCTCTCAGAATTATTTTTTAGAAAAAGTATTGACTAATAATTATCAGCATACTTTAAAATCTGTAATATTTGTTTATGCTTAACTACTATTTACATTCAACTACTATTACAAGTTACTATAGATGCTAACAACTGATCAGGTGATTTCCTTTTTAAAAAATAGTTAAAACATAGATCATAAATAAATAAAACCTGTATAGTTATTTTAGGCTTCTCCGAGTTACATATTTTTAAAAAATTATTTTGTTTTGAATACTAATGTAAGGTACAGATATAGATCTAGTATGTTCACTACAGGTTTTTAGATTCTAAAATCTGAAAGAAGATTTCAAAAGATAGTGAAGTGACAACTGTCACTTCTAGTGGTTTTTTTTTTTTTTGCAACTTTCTTATGGCAATTTTCAATAAATTATAACAGTTTTATTAATAACTTTCTAATATTTTATTAATTTTTTGATACTCTAAAATGGCATAGTGTCTTTGTTGAAAAGTTTACTGGGAGGGAGAGCCAAGATAGCCTACTGAAGATATACACTACTGCAGTTCTCTGCAAAGAAACCTACTCAGAGAAGCAGACCTAGGGCTTTGAGGGCCAACCTGAAAACCCATATTTTGGTCTATCAGACCATCACCTGGCAAAGCAGAGGAAGGAAAAGCAACATTGACAAATCTTTAGCTAGACTAAGAAAAAAAGAGAAGATAAACTATTTTTAAATTAAAAAAGATATTACAACTGATATCACAGAAATACAAAGGATTATGAGACTACTATAAACAATTATATGCCAACAAGTTGGGAAACCTAGAGAAAATAGATATATTTCTGAAAACATACAAGTTACCAACACTGGGTTGTGAAAAACTAGAATATCTGTACACATCAATAACGAGTTTATTGATTCAGTAATAAAGAGTCTTCCATCAAGGAAAAGCCCAGGCTTGACATCTTCACAGTTAAATTCTACCAACCATTTAAGGAAGTGATTCCAATCCTTCTTAAAGTTCCAAAAAATTCATGAGTAGAGAAATCCCCTAAACTCATGAGACCTGCATTATCCAGATAAAACAGTCAGATAGGACACTAAATACACACACACACACACACACACACACACACACACACACACACACACACACACACATACACACCTTACAAGTATATATGTCTATCTATCTATCTATCTATCTATCTATCTCTACAAGCCAATGTCCCTGGTGAACATAGATACAATTTTCTTAATGAAATATCAACAAACCAAATGCAATAGCACATAGAAAGATTCACAAACTATGAGTAAGATTTATCCATATAATATAGGATATATGGTTCAACAGATGAAAATTGATAAACAGGATACATCATAGTAAAAAAGAAAGATGAAAATTATGTGATTATCTCAATAGATACAGAAAAAGCATTTGACAAAAGTTAACATCCTTTCAGACTCATTCCAGCTTCATTATTAAAACCCAAAACAAGTTACATATAGAAGAAATATATTTTAACATGGTAAAGTGCATGTTATATATGTAATCTGTGACAAGCTTACAGCTAGTATTATACTCAATGGTGAAAAGTTGAACATTTATTCTCTGAGATAAATCACAAGATAAGGATGTCCACTCTTGCCATTTCTATGTACCATAGTAGTGGGTATCATAACCAAAGCAATTAGGCAAGAGAAAAAAAAAGAATAAAATATCCAACCTCACCAAAACACTTTTTAGAACTAATAAATAAATTAGTAAGTTTGCAGAATTCTAAATCAACAAATAAAAGTGTTTTCTGAGTTATCAGAAAAAAATCAGAACAATCCCATTTACAATAGCATTAAAAATATAAACCACTTAGGAATAAACTTAGCCAAAGAATGAAAATATCTGTACACTAACATCTACAAAACATTGATGAAATTGGAAGAAGACACCAATATATGGAAAGATATTGTGTTCACAGATTGGATTTATATTTTTTAAATGCCCATGCTAACCAAAGCAATCTACATAGTCAATGGAATTCATGTCAAAACACCAATAACATTTTCACAGTAATATTAAAAAATTCTAAAATTTATAATAAGTTAAAACAAAATCTAAATTTATTTTAAGGAAAGAGAAAAAGGCTGAAGACCTCATACTACCTAATTTCATAATATATTAAAAAGTTATACTAATAAAAATAGATAGTACACATAAAAATGACACATAAACCAATGGAATATAATAGAGATTCCATGAATAAATCCACACATTTACATCTAGCTGATATTTGACAAAGGTGTCAAGAACACACAAAGAGGTGAAGAACAATTTTTTTTTCAATAAATGGTTTTGAGAAAACTAGATATTCACATGCAGAATATTAAAATTGTATTCTTATCTCATGTCATATATAGAAATCAAGTCAAGATGAATTAAAGTCACAAATATAATAGCTGAAACTGTAAAGCTGCCAGGGAAAGAAAAAAGAAACACAAGGAAAGTTGTCAGTGGTCTGAGCAATTATTATTATAACAGGTAAATATTAGTGAGGATGCAAAGAAGCGAAAACTCTTGTACATTATTAGTGGGAATGTAAATTGGTACAGCTAATTATCAAAAACAGCATGGAAGTTCCTGAAAATTTAATAATAGGACTACTGTATGATTCAGCAATTCAACTTCTGTGTATATGTCCAAAGGAAGTGAATCAGTATGCCAACAAGATATCTGCACTTTTATGTTTATGTCAACATTATTCACAATAGCCTAAATTTGGAGTCAATCTTGAGTGTTCATCAGTGCAGCAACAGATAAAGAAAATGGGAAATACATAAACAGACACCATGTGGTGTATATGTGCACACACACACATATATATACTACAAAAGCACACAACAAAATATCATTCAGCCTTTAAAAAGAAGGAAATTCTGACATTTGCAACATGGATTAACCTGGGGTACATTATGCTAAGTGATAATCATCCAGGCACAGATATACAGATATTGTGTGATCTCACTTATTTGTGTGATCTAAACAAGTCAAACTCATAGAAGCAAGGAGTAGTATGGTGATTGCCAGGGGTTAGGGTTGGAGGTGAGAGTAATATTGGTCAAAGTGTGCTAAGTTTCACTTAGATAGAAGGAATAAGTTTTGGAGATATATTATAGCATATATTAACTCTAGGTAATAATGTATACTTGAAAATTGTTAAAAAAATTAGATCTTAACTTCTTTTACCCCCAATTATGTGAGATGATAGATATGTTTGTTAGCTTAATTATTTTAATTAGTTTACAAAGTATACATATGTCAAAGCATTATGCCCCCTGCAAATATGTATAATTTTTGGTTGTTAATTATACCACAGTAAATCTGGAAAAAAAGTTGAATATATGTAGAACAATGCAAATTATTTAAATGAAAAGAGTTAATTTAGATCTCAAATTGATGCATTTTATTCTGATAAATGCACATGTTAGAATAATACTAAAATATTTAAACATAATTTTTTGAATTATAAAATTATTTTAATAATTTGTATTGCAGTGTTTTAAATATCGTTCACGTTCAAAGTGTTATAATGATGTTAGTAACAAAACTGAACATATTATATACACACACACAAATATGCACATATCTAGTTTGAGTAGCAATTTTAGAAAATAAAATTTTTGAAATGTTTTCTAATATCTAAATCTACAAGCAAATGCTGCAATTTTCAAAAAAATATTGACTTTTTAACTATAAATGCAAAAAAACATGTCTCAAACAATTAAAAGGTGAGTATAAATAATTTATGTATGGAGTATGTTTTTAAAGAAGGAATGATAATATTAAATTTTATTTTAATTAAAGGTAAAAAAATGAAAATATGTATTTTACTAAAGAAAAAGAAAGCTTCAGTACTCTATAAAATAATTAGTCCCATGTTATCACAATACATTGATCATTAGATATAAAATTTAGTAAAACTTCACATTTCATAAACAATATATAATAATAATAACTATAATTTTTCAATTATTTTAAAACATTCAAATTAATCAAGTGTATTTTTAAAAGGCATTGCTATCAACAGATTGTAATTGTAATAAATGCATTATAATAAATGCATAATATTATTTCCTCATTGTAATAAATGCATAATATTATTTCAAGTAAGCAATTTTTTTTCTTCTAACTTTTTCTACAGAATTTTGTTATGTTTCAAGTTGTATCATTTATTTAGGAAAAAATAAAATTTAGACTAATGTAAAATTTATGCTACATTTAAAACATTGATAGGTGACATTATATATTTATAAGACACAGTCAACTCTAACTGTATCTCATGTTCTTATGTGAAGCACAAGATATGAAAATTTAAATACGCCTAAAATGAAATATTTTCCATTTTATGGATGGGCTTATGTATGAAATAATTCTTAAAATATTATCTACAAAATATATTAATTTACCTAATTAATTTGCTAGCTCTTGCTCTCAGGCAAAACTTCTATTGTTATTGAAACTTTAAATGTGAGAATTTATGGAATTAATTAACTGAAATCATTATAGCACTTAAACATAGCACTTTTCTACATCATCTCATTGACCTTATTTGAAGTGATATAACAAACTTTTTCTTGACAACAGTGAAACTATCATATGAAAAAATTCTGAGTATTCATTTTTTCATTATCTCACCATAATACATGAGGGTAATGGTGAAGAAGTTTCATGAAGAAAAACACAACAGCTGTCATTTTTATCCTGAATAGGAATTATTAAACAAAGTATACTAGTATTAATACTATCTATCTCATTAAACAGATAAAATGTGTAGCAAATGTTGGTGATCGGCCCACGCCCAATCAGTATTTAAAATTTTTGTCCACACTAATATGACTTTCAACTGCCAGCTTCTAAATTTTTCAATGAAGGTGTCTTTTGCCCTCCGGAACCTGCCACATGGAAGTGCCAGTGAACTTACATGCTCCTGGGAGCAGCTCTTAACCAGTGATTGATGGTAGTTAATGTGATGTACCCAGGTTTCTTGCCTCCAGGTAAGATAACTGCATTGTATCCACTAACTAGAATCCCATAGTTCCAAAGCAAGATTTATCTTCAGCTGCTTACCATGGTAACTTGTTTAGTAAGGCAAATTGTATCGGTTTCTTTTACTTTCCCATTTTATTTCTCCTCTTCCTTATAATAGTTTTCTGGGAACAACTTCCAAATAAATGTTATGCAATTCCTCATGTCACACTCTGCCCCTGGTAAAATTCAAAATAATGTAAGCAGTTAGTACAATAAAAACTATATCCGAACTTCTTTCAAATAGACCTTAATACATTTCCATTAGGAAATAGACTTGCTTCTTACCTAAGAATCACAGGAGAATTAGATTAGCAAAATCTCCTAATATTAGTTAGAAGGAACATTAAAAGAGAATTCTGGTCAAAGAAAGGAATTCTCTCCACAGTCTTTTAATTTGGTGGAAACTAACAATGAATTCCACGCATCAAACTTCCCCTTTGAACAGGCAGATAGAGTATGTATGCAATATGAGTCATTAGTTCCTCGTATGGCATTGTGGTAGCTTTCGCACTTTTAACCTAGAAAATTAAATCCAGTATTAGGATGTGATCTCTCCCTTTGAAGAAGCCCTTACATGGCCTGATTAAATTTCAAGATAAGTTCAAAGTAGATAGCTAAATTATTTATCTCTAGTTCAATACAAGCACTGTTTGTTTGTTTTGTTTTGTTTTTTTCCTAGTATAACTTTTTTTCTTTCTCAATATAGAGAAGATCTCTAATTTTGATTGTCATGGAGAAAAAACTCTTCCCTTTTCAATCCTTTGGTTCCCAGTTCTGTGTATTCTGAGAATGGGAAAAACAGAACCATATGTTGCTTCCTAGTTCAGAATTTTTATGGTATGCAGAATATTTTTGGTTGGTGTTGCCACCCAGTTTCTCAATTTTCAAGAAATGTCATAGTTTTAGCTGGTCAATTTATTTAAATGATGGGAAATTTGTATACATGATTCTATTTCCTCACTTCATTTGCCCTGCTTTCACAGAAGTATTATTTTTAAAATGATGATAAATAATGGAGTCAGTAAGTTCTGAGATAGTGCTGACAGAACCACAGTTGTCAGTGCAGCAGCTTATTCCAGTGAAGAGTAATTCCCTAAAAAGAAGTCAGACTGTAAGCCAGAATGATTCTAGATTGACTTGCCAGACTTCCATAGATTCAACAAATAAGAATTCAATAAGCCTAAGTGGATTCAGATAGTTTATTCCTCACAACACAGCATGAAGCAGGAACTTCATGTCTGAATAAATTCATCTTATCCCTCAAGTTCTATTAGTCTGAATCAGAATAAGCCCAGGTGAGCTGCACACAAAGGAATCTGTCAAAACTGAGGAACACTGAGATTAGCTAAACCCAGTCCTCTAAAGGGATTGATAACAAATGAGCCCATTCTTTGCCCTGAAGTAAGATTTCATTATACTGGTTAGGAAACATACACTCTGACTCAGAGGAAGAGGCTACCTTTATCTTCCAAGGCTGTTTGCTATGGAGACAAAAGGATATTCCTGGAGAAAAATTGTCATAAAACATATAAGAACACCACGAAGCACTATCTCCAAACACCTTTCAAGATAGGAGGTCAAATGTAATTAGCATATTGACAGATACTGATAAACTGCACCAGAGAAGAGAATTAGCTAAAAGTTGGTCACCCCAAAATAGCAATACTAGATACATCTTGATGTGAAGAAGCCCATATTAACCCATGTATTGTTTCAATTTCAGTCCTACCACTTTTGCCACTTTGTTAATAATCCTATTGAGTAAGACTAAAGGTGTCAGTAGAGAAAGCTAATTGATAAAATTAGTCACATTCCTCATTTTATTATTAAGACCTTCTTCTGCAGAGCATGTTTTATGTCAGTGGTCAATCTTGCTTCTGTTCCCATCATTAAAAGCTTATCTTTCTACCTCTTCCAGTTCCCTTTATCACAATCCTCCAGTCTTATTCTAACACCCTGGCCATCTGTGCTAACAAACAATGACTTTCTATGAACTTATGTGGATTCATATCTCTGTCCATCTATTAATTATAAATAATTATTAATTATCAAACCCTGCTCATCCTATGTCAGGTTTCTCCCTAGTTTAAGGGGATGGTGCTCCTGAAGTACACATGTTTGGAGCCAGAATTCCTCAGATACCTGCACATAAGGAAATTCCCACAAGACCAAAAGGGTTAATTTGGGGGAAAAGGTGTCAATGCAGGAACAGTGTATGTTATTAATATATAGGCACCTAAGTATGCCAACAGGATTTGTTAAAGTGCAGTCTCCTATATTTTATTTGCGCATATTATTGAAATGGATTGTATATATTCAACTTTCTGGCTTGATGGGTCAGTTAATGAGAGACAGCTCACATTGCATGATCTTTTGGTAACACAAACTCAGAAATTTAGTCACTATGTGGCTCAATAAGATACTTGAGACTTTATCTTAAAAGGAGATTTTATCTAGAGAAAAGGATATCTTTGTTCCAAAATTTAAGATTTTTGTCTGTTATTTTATTGTAGCTTTACAGAAGTTCCACATAGCAAACACCTATTATAGAAATGTAAGAAATGTATCTGGTAAGTTATCAAACCAAAGTGATAGAGTTTCTACATTATTTTGTAGGCCTTCCAAAGATTTTCTCTTGCCTTGAGTCTCAGTAAAAAATGACAATAGTAGTCTTCTTCTAGGATCTGAAAGATTGTCACAGGAAGGTTGTGCTATGTAAGTCCATAAACTTAAATAATTCCACCAATCTCCTCCTGCATATAATATTTATTTTGAATTTCATGAGAAAAATGTCTTCCTAGGTAAATTCAAATTATAGTTTCACTCTTGAAGTAATAACAATGAACATAAAAATAAGTGGAAGCCGGGCTCGGTGGCTCAGCCTGTAATCCTGCGCCTTTGGGAGGCTGAGGTGAGTGGATTGCCTGAGCCCACGGGTTCGCGACCCGCCTGGGCAACTTGGCAAGACCTCATCTCTACAATAAATCAAAAAAATTAGCCGGGCGTGGTAGTGCACGCCTGTAGTTCCGGCTACTTGGAAGGCTGAGGCGGAAGGATCGCCGGAGCCCAGCAGGTCAAGGCTGCAGTGGCCGGGAGCGGCCACTGCTCTCCAGCCTGGGCGACAAAGTCAGACTCCAACTCAAAAGAAAAAAAAAGTGGAATTTTTTTTAAGATAGGGGCTTATTGCGCTATTTTAAATTTATATATATGTGTTTGTTTGGTTTTTTTTTTTTTATCACAGTAGGTACAAGTCAGGATTAACTACACAAGTAGGCTGGGTGCAGGTAAAGTTTGGGCCTCCAACACCAGTTGCCCGGTTTAGGTCCTCAGTTGCCCAGTTTAGGTCCAGGAACACTTAATGTTGTTACATGGTCCCTATCCTTCCTCTGGCAGTGTCCAATGACTGCTGATCCCTCCCCTGAGCAAATGTGATTAATGTACTCTACTTATGAGTGAGAGCATGCAGTATTCAATTCTTTGATTCTGTGATAGATCACTAAGCAAATATGATGATCTGTAACTCCATTCAGTTTGCCACAAAATTCTTGATTTTGTTTTTTATGACTGTGTAATAGTTCATCGTGTATATAAGTGGAACATTTTAAATAGGTCTAAGCCATGAACACTTTTTTATGATCAGATGATGAGAAATGTAAACACAATCCACTTGAAGAGATGAATGTTGAGTTTCAATAACAGGATAGCTGCTGTGAAAAAGTAGAAAGCAGTACTACACTTAAAATTTTAAGAGTGAATTTTATTATTTAAAATTGAATTTTATTATTTAAAAAATCACTAGCTAACTCCAAACAACAATAGAGACTGAATAATTTCACTTCATAATTTTAGCTATGGTAATTTCATATAAATTAAAGTCTAAAAATAACTTATTTTTATACATCAAAGAAATGTGAATAGATGAATGTTTTCAAAAGTCTATTTTCCAACTCTAGGACCATAAAATTCTTCACAAGTATGTGTTTGGGATTAACAAATTGGTGATCCATATTCATGTATATTTGCCTAGCAAATGTCTTGAGAAGTGTCTGCTAAAAAATCTTTTAATATTGTTAATCACGTACTTCTTGAAACAATAATGAACATGTAGAAACTTTGATCAGTAAATATCTATGAATGTGTAACAATGAATTTTGGGACATTTTTGGAAATTCTAAATGAAAAAAATCCATTGTTCTATAGAATTCTATGAGAAAACACTTATAAACAATTATTTGTTTGTGTATTTGATACCAGTGGATATTAATACTGTGGTTTATTAATTTGTGGAGAGTGTTAAATAATTTTCTTTGTCCATGCCTCAGTTCAAGTGTGTATAATTACATAAATATAATGATAAAATCTGAGTTGAGGAAAAATATACATGCATTTAAAATCTATGTTAACTAAGCACCACACAAACAGAAGAGGTTTTTCAGACATGTGAAACTTTTTAAACTTTGGCTAACATTTCTTCCACATAATAAGATACAAAATCTTTAAATGGAAGTGAATGCTCTAATGCAAATAAACAGTGATTCATTTTTATGGTTCAGAGGGAAAAAATGACAGTTATTCATGATATTCAAAAACTGCTAAGTCTTTATTCTTATTCTTTTTTACAGAATTTGTAGGTTATTGGAACATAACATTCAGAGGCCTGTGAAAATGCCTTAATGATAACGGCTCATGCACTTAGGGCTTCAGAATCCCTATGAATATAGAATTCAGTTATGTGAGCAGGTGCACCCAAGTAACTTGACTAGGCTTTATGCTCACTGGGATATCACAACATTTAAAATTGATAAAGTTAATCCCCAATATGTACCTTCATACACAACAATAAGTGAATATACATTCATGAAAATGCAAATATAGGAATCAATGCCTGCAAAGTGATTAAGACTGCTTTTTAGAAAATTGTTATAATGATTTCACCTCCATGCAAGATTCTTTCTGAGAATGATTTCAGTATAAAAGTAAAAAATAGATTGAAATATTTGTATCAACTATACATATTTACTAGAAATTTTGTTGTTCTTGTTGATAGGAAAGTTGAAAGCAAAAAGTAAATTATTGGTTTGCTAGAGTTGATTCTTTTCAAAAGTATGTTATGAAATTTAACAAACCTATTATTTATTTAACAATATATCAGGTACAATTGAATTTTGAAAAACTACTTTTCTTTAATATAACATATAACAACACTGCACTAAATCTGATGAACATGAATCACTAAAATATTCATAAAAAGAAATGATAGAAGTCAAAGTAAAGAAATAAGAGATGACATTACCTTTATCAATTCTAATATTATGATAGTGCCTTTTAGTATTTCCTTCATCCTAATAAAAGCTCTGTATAATTTTGTCTGATTAAGTTTTTTTAAAACTTGAGAAAGCGCTCATGGCTATTGTATAAATAATACAAGAAGTAAAACTTTATTTTCTGTTGCTTTCTTAATAAAACTATGTAATTAGAATATGCAAAGCTGTTTAAGTTAATTAATCTTTAACTTTTTAAAAATATTTCAGATTCTCTAAGTGCAGCTTATTATCTTCAATTTTTCAGTATGGAATATAAAATGACATTTAAAAGCAGCAAATAATTGTCCATAATCATAAATATCAGTCGATAGAAGTACATCTGTGATTACATGCATGTTGGAATTAGAAGACAAAAGCAATAAAATAGTTATCAATATGTTTAACAACTTAGAATAAGAATAAAATAATGGGTAAATAAATAAAATATCTTAGCAGAGTTATTAAAATTATTTTTAAAATAGCACATTTTATAGCTGAAAATAGAATACTGAAATGAAAAGAATACTAAATGGACTCCAGAGATTAATTTGGGACTGCAGAAGAAAAAATCAGACAGCTTTAAGACAGGCAATCTAATTCATCACATTAAAAAGAAAAAGAAAAATATGATCACCTCAATTGTCAAAGAGAATGCATTGACAGAAATCAAAGTTTATTCAAAGAAAAATAATCATTAAGCAAACTGGGTATAAAAAGAATTTCCTCAGTCTGATACAGGTCATCTTCATAAAATTTTTAAAAAGCATACAAATGAAGATAGGAGCTGTAACTCACATTATAGTGAATGCTTTAGGACTTGATACTCTGCCTTTTGTATTGAAAATAATAAATAAATCATGACTTTTACCACTTCTGTACAGAATTGTACTGGAGGACTTAGAAAGTACAACAGGCCGGGCATAGTGGCTCAAGTATGTAATCCTAGCGCTTTGGAAGGTTGAGGCAAGAGGATTGCCTGAGTTCACGGGTTCGAGACTAGTGTAGGCAACTTGGCAAGACCTTGTCTCTTCAGTAAATCAGAAAATAAGTTGGGCATGTAGCACATGCCTGAAGTTCCAGCTACTTTGAAGTCTGAGATGGAAGGATCACCTTAGCCCAGCCTGTGGAAGCTACGGTAGCCGTGAATGTGCCACTGTACTCTTGCCTGTGTGACAGAGTGAGTAACTAAAAAAAAAAAAAAAAAAGTCATATAGCTGGGAGTGGTGTCTCAGGTCTGCAGTCTCAGCTTTTCAGTAGGTTGAAGCAAGAAGATGGCTTAACCCAGAAATTTGTGGTCAGCCATGGGAAAAGAGCAACACTCCAATTCTGAGAAACATTAAAAGAGAGAACTATAAATGTTTGAATATCATAAAGAAAAAAGTGTAATAGAGAAGATTATAGTTTACATTAAAAATTCTGAGGAATTTTCAAAATGAATTAGAACCAGAAAGTAAATTTAGACCAAGACAAAGTATTAAAGATTAATATACAAAAATGTATTATTTTATATATTTGAGAAAATATATGAAAAATTATTTGAAACAGTAGATTTACAAAAGCAGTAATAATATTAAATAATATAAATCACTAAACAATGTAAAACCTCTATTGTGCAAACAATTTACGTTTCTAAGATAATGTCAATAGATGTAATGACCTGCTGCTGTATGAATTGAAGTTATAGTACTCAGATACAAATCATACTTTTAAACTTAAAACAAAAATATACATTTTAGGAGAAAATAGGGTTGGATACCTTCACAAACTTGGAATAAGCAAACATTTTTTTTTTTTAATTTTTATTTTAGATTTGAGGCATACATGTGGTGATTTACTACATAAATAGGTTACATGAAGATGAAGTTTAAATTTTTAGCTGACTCTTACTTCCCAAAATAGTGGACAGGGTACCCAGTGTGTTACCGCCTTCTCCCTTTTCATCTCCTCTCCTCCCCCCTCCTAGTGTCCAGTGTCTGTTAATCCCACCCTTGTGCTCCTGTGACCAGTGATTAGGGCACGCTTATGAGTAAGAGCATGCAGTATTCAGTTATTTGTTTCTGTGATAGTTCAATTAATATGATGATCTCCAGCTGCATACAAGTTGCTGCTAATATTATGGTTTTGTTCTTCTTTATGACTGTAGAACATTCCATCATGTATATGTACCACCCATGTTTTCTTTATCCAATCCATTATTGATGAGTGTCTGGGTTGGTTCTATGATTTGCTATTTTGTATGCAGGTGTCTTTTTGGAAAAGCAGTTTATGTTCCTCTGGGTATATTCCCAGAAAAGGAATAGCTGGATTATTTGGAAGCTCAAATTTTAGTTCTTCAAGAGATCTCCACACTGCTTTCTACGAAGGTTGAACTAACTCACTTACAATCCTACCAACAGTGTAGAAGCAATCCCTTTTCTCTTCAGTCATACCAACACTTGTTTTTTTACTTCATGATAGTCAGTTTTACCAGAATTAGGTTCAGTGGTATCTCACTATATTTTTATTTGCATTTCTCTGATGATTAGTAAGACTGAGAATTTTTCCATGTGTTTATTTGCTGTTTGTATGTCATCCTTTTGAGAAGTATCTGTTTATGTCATTTGCTCATTTTTAATTTTTTTTCCATTCCAATTTGATTTCCTTGTAGATCCAGGATGTTAAACTGGTTATATGCATAGCTTGCAATTTTGTTTTCTCCCCATTGCATGGGTTGTCTCTTTACTCTCGTGATAGTTTCTTTTGCTGAGCAAAAACCTTTTAGTTTGACTTCCTATCTGTCTACCTTAGCTTTGCTGCATTTGATTTTAAGGACTTGGCCATGAATTTATTGCCTATTCTGATATCCAAGAGGGTACTTTCCTTACTTTTTTTTCTTAAATTCGTATAGTTTCAGGTTCTACATTTAAGCTTTGATCCATTTAGAGTTAATTTATGTATACAGTGATAAATAGAACTCCGGTTTCATTCTTCTGCATGTGGCTAGTCAGTTTTCTCAGTACCATTTACTAAATATGGTTTCCTTTCCCCAGCGTTTGTTATTGATGGCTTTGTCAAAAATAAGTTGGTTAAGGAACCATGCTTTTTCTTCTGGATTCTTTGTCCTATTCCATTGGTCTAGGTGCATATTTCTGTACTAATACTGTATGCTACACTTTTGTGATATTGTGGCCTTATGGCATAGTTTAAAGTCTATAAGTGTGATGCTTCTAGCTTTGTTCCTTTTTGTTGAAGATTGCTTTTTCTATTCATGCTCTTTTGTGCCTCCATATGATTTTCTGTTTTGTCTTTTATAAGACTATGAAAAATGGTGTTGGCAATTTGATAGGGATTGCACTGAATCTTCTGATTGTTTTGGGTAGGTTGGACATCTTGTCAGTATTTTCTCAGTCTATGAACATAAACTTCATATGTGAGTTTTTTTCATTTATTTGTATCATACTTAATTGATCTGAGCAGTGTTTTGAAGTTCTTTTTGTGAAGTTCTTTCACTTCTTTGGTTATGTGGATGCCAAGGTATTCATTTTTTTGTGGCTATTGTGAATGGAATTTATTTTGTTTTGTTTTTATAATTTGGTTCTCAGCATGACTGTAGCAAACATTTTATTTTAGAGAGGTCACAAAATCACAAGATATAAATCAAAACAATCAAAAATGAATTTAACCTTATCAAAAATGGCACCTACTGTTTATGAAATATACCTGTTCTAAAAAGTTACATGCTTTTTGACAGACTGTGAGAATATTTTAACAATACTACTAAACAAAGAGGTTAAACAACAGCTATGCACCTTTTTTTTTCTAGTTACTTGAGTGAGGTTGTCTCATATTCCTACCCAGGAAAAGAGCGACTATTAGGTTACTATATTACATAACCATACAAAATATTAATCTCCTGTCAAATAAGTTCAATGTATTTGACAACAACAGTATTTTTATGAAATGCTTTTAGATGTACATATAGTAGAACTGCAAACAATTAAGAAATCTATGGATTTATGAGATGATTCTATGGAATATGTCAATAATTCATATTGAATTAGCTATAAAATGAAGAGATTTCATTAATAAGAACATTACTTCTGTGTAATTTGTGATCTCGTTTGTTAATATGGGTCTTGCATGGCAATGAATGACATAGGGAGCTCTGTTGAATTGTCACAAACCTCTTAATGCTTTTTCTGTGACTCATAATTACTTACATCCTTCATATTACTAGTAATGTTTGATAACGGGTAAGGTCTCTGAATCATAAAAGTCCAACTTCTCTATTGAATGCTGTTGCTTAATTCTTTATCCCTCCCCTATTCTTTATCTCATTTCCTTTTATCACCTCTATTTCTATCTCTTTTTTTCTTTATTCATTAGGGAATTACAAATTAGAAGCAAATAAATCATCACTTTATACCCACAAGAAATGCCACAATCAAAACTAAACAGGCTGACAATGTTAAAAACTGACAACCAGGTAGAGTAACAGAAACTCTAATGCAATACTGGATCACTTCCCAGTATTTCAAGATTGTCATACAATGCTGGTAACAAGATAAATTGTAACAGCCATCTAGAATAAAATACTTCCCACTCCTAAATGTTTACCAAGATAATTAAAAACATATGTCCTAAAAGAGACTTTATAAGAATGTTTGTAAACCGGGCTCAGTGGCTCAGCCTGTAATTCCGCGCCTTTGGGAGGCTGAGGTGAGTAGATTGCCTGAGCCCGCGGGTTCGAGACCCACCTGGGCAGCGAGACCTCTTCTCCACAATAAATCAAAAATCAGTCGGGCGTGGTAGCACACGCCTGTAATTCCAGCTACTCGGAAGGCTGAGGCGAAAGGATCGCTGGAGTCCAGTGGGTTGAGGCTGCGGTGGCCGGGAGCGGCCACTGCACTCCAGTCTGGGCGACAGAGTGAGACTCCAACTCAAAAAAAAAAAAAAAAAAAAATGTTTGTAATGTTTTTCTTACAATATCTTAGATAGAAATAACCCACATCCATCAATATTAGAATGACTAAACAAATGGTGATCAATACACACAATATAAAATACCAATATGCACAATATGAATAAATCACAACAAATATGTTGAGTAAAGAAAAATGTTGAGAAAATGATGTCAGACAGAAATAAAAATATATTGTATGACTATGTTTATGTAGCATTCAAGAACAGGCCAAACTAATCTGTGATAATTAAAAGCTCTACAGTATTTACATATGGGCATAGAGATTAACTAGTAGATGTTATGTGGTGTGTTCAAAGTTCTATGGTATTTACGTGTGGGTGATTGACTGATGGTTGTTACTTGGTATGTTCGTGGTCCTTAACACCAATTTCAGTGTTGACAATTTGCTAGAAATACTCACATAATTCAGAAAAACTGTTTTACTCATGGTTATGGTGCATTACAGTACAGGGCTACAAGCTAATATTAGCAAAGGTAAAGGCACATACAAAGTAGTCCAAAAGAAGCCGGGAACAAACCTCAAGTTTGTCTCTCTCAGTAAAGTCATGTAGACAGCATTTAATTCTTTGAACAATAAAATGTAAAAACAAATATGAAGTATTTCCATCCAGAGAGGCCCATCTCCCGTGGTGTCTATGGATTTAATCAGGGATTACTCCCATAAGTACTGGTCGTGTTCATGACTGACAATGCTACTAAGTCTCCAGACCCTCCAGAGTTCAAACTGATACTGCATGCAGCAGTTAAGTTGCATAAGTAAGTTTGTTAGTTAGTTTGTTTTTTTCAATTTATATAGATTGTGAAAATATGTGAAAGTACAGTGTAGTTTCTCTGGCTACAAATCCATATTTCTGTAAACATAAAAAGTCACCTCATCTAATAGTATCTCACTGTATCAAACTCTTCAAATTAATAAATCAACTATCTAGTAGCCTTGTTTGGTTTTTTTTTTTTTTTTTTTGAGTTGGAGTCTCACTCTGTCACCCAGACTGGAGTGCAGTGGCCGCTCCTGGCCACCGCAGCCTCGACCTGCTGGGCTCCGGCGATCCTTCCGCCTCAGCCTTCCAAGTAGCCGGAATTACAGGCATGCGCTACCACGCCCAGCTGATTTTTTGATTTATTGTAGAGATGAGGTCTCGCTGCCCAGGCGGGTCTCGAACCCGTGGGCTCAGGCAATCCACTCACCTCAGCCTCCCAAAGGCGCGGGATTACAGGCTGAGCCACCGAGCCCGGCTTAGTAGCCTTGTTTTACTTTATATTAATAAATAAGTATGAAGAGAGAGAATTGTGTGGAATTAATATTTTTAAAATATAATTTAATAACAAAATTTATCAAGTAAAATATAAAATCCAGCATAGATACTGCATTATTAAAAGCTCTGTTGAGGGAAAGAATGTAGGTGCACTATTTTTTTTTGATAAAACTGACACATAAGAGAAGGGTGAACTAAAATTATATATCTATACATACACATAGATTTCTTTCTCTCTCTCTCTATATATATATATACATATAAATTAGAGAGATGCAGCAAAAAGTTATAAAAACAGATGTAAGTATGTAATATATTCTGTATGTAAAACTATTATTTATATGAATATGAATGAATATAAATATGTAGTAAGTATAGGAATAATCAAAACTATAATTAAAATTAAGAAAAATAGTAACTACAAACTCGAGTACTTTTAATAAATTTTATGAGGGGAAGTCCTCTCCTCCTCTCACCAAAAAAAAAAAAAAATTGAATCATCCTTTGCTTAGAATTTGTTCCTCTGGATCAAACCATCAACCAGTTTTCATCTGGAAGTTTTGAGAAAGTTGCATCATGATTTATGCATGCATAAGAAGAAACATCTGGAGTTGTTCAAACAGGTGGTTAGTTCTTCCACAATGACAGTGTGCCTGTCCACATAGTACTGAGTGTTTAGCAGTTTTTGACCCCAAACAGCATAACTTCCATGCCCCACCCTTTCTATTTACCCAGTTTCACCCTGAGTGACGTTTTTGTTTGTTTGTTTCCCCAGATGAAAAAAGTCCTGGAAGGGAAACATTTTGGTCATGTGAAAGAGGTGAAACAAAAAATGTAAGAAGCACTAAAAGACATCAAAACTGATGAGTTCAAAAACTTTTGAGCAGTGGAAAAAATGTCTCCATAGGTGTATTGCTTGACATGGAAAGTATTTTGACGGTGACTGAAATTTAAGCATGTAAGAATAAATACACAACTTTTTAAAATAAATTCTGTTTTGATGAGGTCTTCCCTCATATATATTCTAAATAACATTGCAAAAAGGTACTATTATCATTCTTATTTTATTAGAGGAAACTACATCACAGAGAGATTAATAATTTGTACGATCACAAACATCCATTAAACTTATAATACCAAGGGTTTTTGATAAAGGCAGTCTAGTTGCATATTCTTTTTGCTATGAAACACTATGCTACACTCTATCTCACAATTAATAGTGTTGGTATTGATTAAGTGGTCAAATCTGAAAAGTAAAATTAACAAAGTTAGACCTAATAAATATTATACATACAAAAAACTTTAATTGAGCTAAAGAAATATTCATTTATTTTGACAATCTTATAAAATTGTAGAGATATTATAGGATTACAGAATGTTTAAAACAGTTAAACTTAATCTTCAATGCATTTTAAAAGAATTATAGATTCACTTATGATAAAAGTAATCAGTAATATATTAAAAATAGGTGCAGTGTGGGAGAAAATAGTCACCTCACATTTGAGTATTTGTGTTCCAAATTATGTAGAGAATACCTAGAAATTATAAACAAATAAAATAGGTAAATTAAATAAACAAGATATAGAATAAAAGCATGGATAAAATTATGAAAATGTACTTAACTTCAAACTAATTAGGGAAGTAAAAACCAAGCTTATAATTAGACAGTCTGATCTTTTTTTATCATAAAAAATGCAAAATATTTTAAACAGTCATAAAATATATTGACTAATGTCACTGAAGTGGTCTGGTAGGAAAGGTTTAAGACACATTTAAATCAGGTTTCATCTTCAATTTTCTAAGATTTTTCTGAGCTTTCTCCCATCTTGTTTGAACTGGCTCTTGTCAGGTTTTCAAAATGGTTACTTGCAGCAAATATTGCTGCCTTTTTCCTGATTCATATCTAGGTGTAGGAAAAAGGGTACATCTTTTTTCTAGTCAATATATAATGTCTGCATTTCACCAAAAGTGTCCCATGTCCTGTGTAAACAACAACAGTGAAAAGAAGAAAAGATTATCCAAATGAGTAGACTTATTTAAGCTGCTTCTATTCTGCTTTGGGTTACCATTAGCCACATTGCATAGCTGTGTAATATATTGGATGGATAGATGGATACTGCTTATGAGGGGCACTTTTTTTTTTTTTACTCAAACTGGCAAACAATACATTTTTAAAAATCAAAAGATGGAAAATATACAGGAAAACAGTTTCATTCAGTGTAAAAGGATATGTAAATTGCTATAGAAATACGTAAATTAGTTAGCTGGCGTATTATGTAATTTCATACATATACACACTAAAAAGTTTAGACAAAGTGTCATTTTTATAGATGTATTTGCTTATGTAAAACAAAAGTATGGACATGAATAATAATGGCAACATAATTTGTATTAAACACTAGTCATTAAATAGTACATATATCAGGAGAGTGTTTTAAAATATTTTAATATATACAAAAATAGAATTCTAGCAAGCTGTTTATAAAAAATCTTAGAACATAACAAGACAAGTCATAACAGAAAGGACAGTCTTTTCAACAAATGGTGCTGAAAAAAATAAATATTGTTATGAAAGAATATAAGGTTGAACTTTTACTTCACAACATATACAATAATTTATTCAAAAAATATCACATATCCAAAATAAAAACTAAAATCATAAAATTCTTAGAAAGAGATGTGAGGAAAACTTCATGACTTTGGATTTGACAATTATTTCTTTGATGTGACACTAAAGCATAGGCAAAAAAATATAGACATGTATATAAATTGCAATTCATCAAAATTTAAAACTTTTGCCTTAAAACGAAACCACAAGACTGAACAGGCAACCCATAAAATGAGAAAAAGAATTCACAAATTGTATACCAGATATTAATATCCAGAATATATAGTCTTACGAGTCAACGACAACAACAGCAAACAAATGTGAAAGCTGTCAGAATAAAAAAGAGTCACTAAATGTTAAGAAAACTCTGACAAATAGAGTTAGAAAAAGTAATAAAGAGAAGACTCTCACACATATATAATGATGTAAAAAGGAACTCTAGAAAATTGACAACCTTGCACCAACACTATCACAAATTTACATGAAAAACATCTGTTCAGCAACTGTTTGTCAAACCTGAGATTGGCATCATTCTCCTTACTGATTTTTGTAACAGAGTATAATTTTATAAAACAATTAATAATCATCCTAATTTTAAAAAAAGACCTTTATCTTCCTTTACCTTTTGAATACACACATAGTTTACTATGGCATTTGAATTTTATCGCAATGCTCTGTTCCAAATAAATATGATTTGCTTGTAGAGAACCTCTCTCAGTTTATTTTGGTTGACACAAACAGCCTGATTAAAAATGGACAAAAACTTAACTGTACATTTCTCCAAAGAAATTATGCAAATGGCATATATGTAAATGAAAATATATTAAACATAGAATTACCATACAACCCAACAATTCCACTTCTGGGTATATACTCAAAGAGTTGAAAGCAGGGACTCAAACAGATATTTGCACACTCATGTTCATAGCAGCATTATTCACATACTCAAAAGATGAAAACAACTCAAATGTCTGTCAATGGATGAATCAATAAACAGAAAGTGGTATATTCATACAATTTAATATTTTTCAACACTAAAAGAATTGACTTTCTGACACATGCTACAATATGGCTTGAAGACATTGTGCTAAGTGAATAAGTCAAATTCAAATGGACAAATATTGTATAGTTTTACTTACATGAGGTACTTAGGGTAGACAAATAGAGACAGAAAGCAGAACAGTGATAGGGAGAGTGGCAAGATGTGTTTAATGAGTGCAGAATTTTAGTTTGGAACTTGTGGAGATGGATGGTGACAATAATGGCATATTAATTTGAATACACTAAATGTCAGTCAATTGTACATTTAAAATGCTCGCGTTTACGGAATGTACAATGTAATGCAATGAAAAACTGGGAAAAAATAGACCTATATATTCTCCAATTCCCCATTAAAATATATGGCTCGGTAAATACTTAAACCAGATAGCAATATATGTATTAAAAAGTGATAAACACATAAATGCTTAGAACATACCAAACTTGCTAGAGCAGGGGAATGAGATTTGACATTTATGTTTGCTGACACATTTTTCCTTGTTACAGTTCTGAACTTATAATAATAATTATGAATTCACATTTTGTAATAAAAAATTGGCAATAAGTAAATCACTAGAATGCAGAACTTTCTGATAATCACATGCACATTATACAAATACAATAAGAACAAAATAAAATTTGACAGAAAAGTAAAAAGAAATAGTGATTCAAACAATCTAAGCACATAATTTGTTTTCATACTTCCAGAAGATGAGCATATTTTCCCTTTGTATGCAGAGTCACAAAAGGTGAACATTAGAATTAGGACACTGATCAAGAAAGACAGATATAAAATTACTACTTCTGTCTTTTTGAAACACCTTCATGCCTATCCTCTCTCTTGCACCTACCGTGTTAATTTTTCATGATACTAAAAAAAGAAGAACACAAAAGGGTGAGGCTAAAGGCAAAAACTGAGATATGTCAAGGATGTTGCTGTCATTTGAATCATACAGCACAAAATGCCAGGGATCTTCAATAACAAATGAGTCTCATGTTATAATAGTCTTCATTATGTGTTTGCTGATCTCAGTGAGATAGCTTAATAACACTGAAAAGAACTAATACTCTTAACTGCACAAGTAATTTTAAACTAAGTCCTTTCAAAAGTGAAGGTACAAGCTCTTTGTCCTATTTGGATCAGTGTGTCTGAATACCTGGTTGATCCTTCTAAACTCTGTTTAAACTGAGAACATAGTTTTGTCTACTTGTTTTACATTACTGCCACAGCCATCTGATACACTTGTCTCTTTATATAAGCTCACTTAAAAACTTCATTCCCAAAGGAAGAGTAAAGCATGTAGGCTCTTAGATCATGTTTCTGCAGTGATGATGCTGAAGGTAGGCAGTTTCTGTCATCAGTAGTTCATAAATTTTTGTAGCTTACATTCTACTAACCATACTTCAAAATACTGGTGTTCTATTATGGAAGCAACATATAGACACTGAGTTATTTCATAAAATGTGATAATTTAAAGAACAAACAGATTGCAATAGTATTAGGCCATTTAATGATTACAATTTATGTTCTTTTAATGGCAAACCAGCTCCCAGATAACAATCATGATTCATTCCAAAAGTATTAAATATATTATAACTAAGAATTACTTTCTGAGAAAACAAGAATTGTATGGGAAGAAAAATTTCCTATAGGAGTCACATGTTTCTATTTAAATACATATTTCTAATTGGTTAAAAGAGTTAGTAATATTGATGAGAAAAGACTTGAAGATAAATTTTAAAATGCCAGTTAAAGCTTAAACAAACCATTTTTCTCAACACTGCAACCTAAAGGCAACTACTGAAACCCAGACATACTTTTATATGGTGGCTCTCTCTCTCTCTCTCTCTCTTTCTCTCTCTCTCTCTCTCCCCCCCCTTTCTCTCTCTCTCTCTCTCTCCATCTCCCTCTTTTTCTCTCTTGCAACCCTCACACAGATACACATACTACCTTAATTTTACATAGGTAGGAAGCTAGCTAGCTAGCTAGATGATAGGTAGATCATTATAAATATTTATAGATACATATGTAGAGTAGAATTATTTTTATAGTAATTTTATTTATTTATGTACTTATTTTAATTCATCTATTTGTTTAGAAATAGGGCATCACTGTGTTATCCTGGCTGGAGTGCAGTGACAGAACCATACTTTACTAACCACTTTTAACTAAATAATTTTTGTACTAGATAACTTGCTAGTTTATCTCCAAAACATGACAGTGGCTCCCAGCACATTGAATGACTGCATCATTTGTTATGTGGTGAGAGTAAGACAGTAATGAAGATATATGTATATAGTTATATATATATATAAAACATTTCATACACACACACACACACACACACACACACACACACACACTATAGAACTTCAGACTCCATCAATTAAATTCTATTATTAACAAGAATAAGTTATGTTTGTTCACAAATGAAATTTATAGATGTGGAAAAATAACTTTTTAAGCTATACATAATGCTTGAAAAAAAACTCAAAAGTATGTTACTAAAATAAGGTTTACGACGCAAAGAAGATTAATTTTTTTTCAATCACAAAAGCTAGGAGGATTTTCAAGTCAGTTTGCTATGCATGACCATTTGTTCTTATATCTGCTTTTGCCTCAAATGCCTTGAGCATATACTATCTGGTTCAAGGTATTTATAATTAGTCTCTTTCTCTTGTTAGTGGTAAGCTCAAAAGCAAACATCTCACTCAGTCCTAGCTTTTTGAAAATTTTGTCATGCTTACAGATGAACTCCAAAGAAGTTATCATTTTCTCCCTTTGGGTGCTGGTGTGTAAGGATATAGTTTCTACTCTTCTTTGAGCATAAAGGAGGGAGATGACACTACAGAGGATGGTAAGGGACAAAAGTATGTAGTTGGGTCGTTGAAGACACCCTGAAGGTACCAATAACTTAACACTGCTGTACTTACAACATCTTATTTGAAACAATTTATCTTATCCTTTGGATTTTCTACACATATTACTCCTTGCAGAAATGATACTAATGGGTACATTAATGGTAGATCAATATTTTTCAGATGTGGCTGTAAATTCAACTGGAATTTGTTTAAAAAAAAATAGCAGTGTCCAATATGTACCTTCATCAAGGAAATCACAAATGTCTCCATGTTGGGAGCCGGCCACGGAGGCCCACTGAGCGTTAGGGATCAGGGAGGGCCGTGGACCCCGAGACCGCGAGGATGTGTTTGGGAGCCGTTGACCTCATTTTCCTCCTCCTTTTACCATGCAGCACAAGCAACCTAAAGTAACTCTGCTGGCCTAAGCTGAAGGCTCTGTGACTGTGACAGGCATGGCTCACTCTAGAAACCCATTGTTCCTGTTTCCCATAAACTGTGGTTTTGGCTTAGGTATTAGATATAATTCAAATTCAGGTCACATTTGGGAGCCTTTTATACGGTACAAGCCTCTTTATAAGATTTAAAAGTATATTTGTAGAATTAGTATATACTCACGGAGAGTTGTTTTCAGGTTTTCTTTCTTTTTTTTTTTTTTGAGTTGGAGTCTCACTCTGTCGCCCAGACTGGAGTGCAGTGGCCGCTCCCGGCCACCGCAGCCTCGACCTGCTGGGCTCCGGCGATCCTTCCATCTCAGCCTTCCGAGTAGCTGGAATTACAGGCATGCGCTACCACACCCAGCTGATTTTTTTATTTATAGTAGAGATGAGGTCTCACTGCCCAGGCGAGTCTCGAACTCACGGGCTCAGGCAATCCACTCACCTCTGCCTCCCAAAGGTGCAGGATTACAGGCTGAGCCACCGAGCCTGGCTTGTTTTCAGCTTTTCAATGGTATAGATGACATCTAGAGTTATCAGAAATGGCCCAGCACAAAGTTTGGGCTGGGCCACATTCCTGAGGGCCCAGCATGTACTTTGGACTGGGCTGCATTCTTTTAGGCTGGATGTAGCTACAGTTAGTGTAGGGTTTTTCTACCTATTATAGAAATTGAATTTATTTTATTCCTAGAAAGTATTGTAGAATGGGTAATGCTAACATCAGGGAATCATGTTAGTGCAAGCATGATCAATCATGATATTTTGAGGTTTAATAAGAACACAGTTAACTTTAGAAATTTCATTGTCTCCATTTTCTACTATTGTGGTTTTTGCCTTAGCACATTTACAGTTTATATTTGGGTTTTATTTTTAGAAGCTTTGTTGCTGATGATCAGCTTTATATATTAGGATCAGAAATTAGAAACTTTCAGAGAAATTAGGATAGATATATAGGACTTTAGAATAGCCATTTTGTTAAGAGATTGTAGTCTATTGTTCCAAAAAATGACCCCCCATGAACCTTGGACTGGGTCACATCCTATAGAGCCCAGCTTGATCTTTGGACTGGGCCACATTCTTTAGAAATTGGTTTAAGCTATAATTAAGAGCTTCCGTAGCATTGTGTAAGTAGTATTAGCATAGAATAGAAAGGTAATAAAGTTTAAGTTAGTCATCATGGGTATTGAGTGAGCTTTAGAAGTTATTGATTATCAGAACATCATTAGGCTAGTAGGGATTGTTGCACTGCTTTTGAAGAGCATTAACTAGCAAAGGGAACAATAAGACAATCTTGGGGTTTGTCCTTCCTCATACCTGAGAAAACATCTGGTGGGTGGGGGATGCCCCTCCTGCACCTGGCTTCGTGTTCACGTGAAAGACTTGTGAGACTGTCTGTCTAAAATTTGGAGATAAATACCTGCTGTAACTTTCAATAAACGGCTTCTGCTCATTTCACTGAACAGTTGTCCACTTTCTTTCTCTTTCTTCCTCTTTATATCTATCCTTCCATCTTTCTTTCTTTTAATATCTGTCCCTACAGATTCACTGACGCCACCACATCTTCCAAGGGACTCCCGAAAACTTGCAGGGGCTGGCCCCCCGCATCTCCAGACATTTTAAAATTAAAAAATCTCAAGGTAATTTTAAAATTTGACTCCACTCTAAAACCAAAATTGAAGACCATTGGGGTACACAGGGAGTTTACTCTGCAATGCTATATATCTTTTTCTTCTACTGCCTCTCTTTGTCAAATAAAATGATAGAGTTGAGGGTCTGTGTTAGAGTTTTCTCTTAACATCAGAATAGGCTGCCTCTTTTCCTCTTTGTTGGAACAGCTTTGACTTTTTTCCAGTGCGCAAATATAAGTACTAGAGACTCTTCTTTGCTTCTACCTCTGACAATAACACTATTGAGAAGAGTGTTCATTTTTTAAAGAGAATAGTTGTTTATGCTTTTATTATATGACACATTATTTCTGACAGTTGCTAAGGAAAGGGCTTAAACAAGACTGCCCATATGTTTCAGTATTATCTTTTTAGCAACTTCAGTTATGGTGCCTCAACTCTACATTTTCTGGAAATGTAATTCCTATTTTCTAGATGTGTCCTAAATAATTGACCATTGATGATTTTTTTTAATTTTTATTGTAGAACTGTTATTCTGTTAGTTTTTAAAATATTTTGTTTATATTTTATTTCAATAAGACTTTTGGAAGGAGTGTGATCATGTGCTATATGTATGTTATTGAAATATTTTTACGTATCATCATATATTATAAAACAAACTAGGATATAGCCACAACTATAATGATGCCAAGGAATATTAGCTAATTATTTCACTATCTGTAATCATAACTGTAATGGCACTGTATATATGTATAGTATGTATAAAATGTACTACATATATACATATATATACATGTATACACAAATACACACACACACACAACACACACACACACACACACACACACACACACACATATTCATATGTAAAGTAAATAGAAAACCTGTGGAGATAACTGAAGCATTTCAACAATTGTTTCAGGGTATTTGCAGAACCAATTAGGACTGAGTTTTCTGTATTAATCTTTCTGTTAGTCCTTGCTGAAAGCCAGGTACACCGTGTGGATGATACTGGCCTCCTTGGCAGAGCCAACCATCATCGAAGAGAGGGAAAAAGCCCTACCAAGTTGGCTAGAAGCTGAATTGGCCTAGATCCCTGTTTGCTAGAACTGGGCACACGCAGTACCTTTCCAAGGCAGATGCTTGCCATGAGATTGACCTGTAGAGCCAAAAAACCTTCCAAGTACACTTATTTCCATCTGCTTTTCAAGTTGGACTCTGAGCTACTCCAACTTTGAGATTATCATAGGACTTTTTCAGACTTAGTTTAATTATTTGTATGATGTAATATTGTTTTGGATGGAAGGATCACCTGTAATTAGCATTGATGTTTTCAACTTGCACAGTTCGGTAGAAATAGAAATTTGTAGATTGTGAATGGCATCTGTAAGCTTTTTATTGTTTTAATATATTTTAACAATATTTGAGAGCACAAAAGTTAGATTTCTAGACACATTTTAATAAATATTTTACTAATGTGTGTATTTTCCTTTTTAACTTACTTCAGTGCAATCAACTAATTACATATACATTTAAAAATGCATACGTGCTATTTAATTTTAGAATTATGGCATTCTAGAACACATTTATCTTTGTTTATCATTTTATTCAGTATTATATAAATATTCAAAATTATTTATATTATTCTTCCCTGCAAAAAAAAAGTATAAGTAGACCTTAAATATCATATAAGCAGAATCCATAAGTAGTTGAGAGGCCAGTTTCAACATATCATTCATAGTACAAGAGTGTCTCTTCACTCTTAAGTTGTTTATTAATTATGTAATATATTAAATTGAATTATTTTTATCACCACTCTAATTTATACATATTTATTCATCTCAAATTCACTAAAAATGTTTCAAACATGCAAAATTAATATAAAAGTAATGCAATTAATATATATAGACTCAACAAAATCATTATATATTATTATAAACAAAGTCTTGTATGTCTTTTCTACATAACATTTTTTTCTTATCCTCACTCAGTATCATTCCTTCAATTTGAAGTTTATGATAAACATTTTAAACTATATACCTTACTACAAATATGATAAATATTGTTTTGAATGTTTCATGCATTTTATAGCTGTTATATGAATATTCTTGAAATTTTTAAAAAAATAGTATATTTGAGTAAGATTATCTATTCAATGATAACATTGTTTATTTTATTTTCAATGATAAACAATATTTTATTTTATTGTTATAACTTAACTGTTATTAAGATAGGAGATAGCTAGAGAAAAGCTAGGTAGACAGAAGGGTCTTCTAGTAACAATGTAGTGAAATCCTGGCAGGCCTCTCAGGCTCAGCATTAAATAAGCTAGCTCCCTGAAAGCCTCTCAAGCTAGAGCTTAAGTCCTCACTGCTGGAATCGAAAAGCAACCAGTCAGCTCACCATTAAGTCCCTACCTCCTGCCAATTGGTCCTTAATACTGACCAATCAGAACAGTTACAGTTCACAGCTAGTGCTAGCCAATCTGCTTGAACTTAGGGCTATATAATCACCAGGTTTCCACCCCAGAGATGGGTAGCCACTTTGGGTCCCCTCTTGCTGTGGGAGTTTTCTGTTCTCTATAAATCCTGTTTTCTCACTTTCTGGCCATCCATATTCCTCATTCTTCCTGGGCATGAGACAAGAATCTCAACCCTGAAGAGCTGCAACCTGTAGAGTTGCAGAACATCATCCGAGCTAAAGAGATGTACACCCTAGAGGCTGGCTTGCCAGTCAACAGAGTCAGCTGAACCAGGATAGCTGCCAGAAGAAGGCAAAACTCTGAAGCTGCAACACCTTGGGGCTAAGCTCAGCCCACCAAACCAGCAACACTCTCAGGACTTGGCTTGCCAACCCGTTAAAGCCAACACTCCAGGGGCTAGGCTTGCCAGCCCACCAAATTGCAACACTCTCAGGGCTTGACTTGCCAGCCCGTTAGCTGACACTTCTGGAGCTAGCCTTACCAGCCCCTCCAGACTACCCTCTCTGGGGCTTGGCTGGAAGACCCATTTGTGTCTCAAAGCCCAAGCTGACCTGAAAAATCTGCATCATTATGTTTTCTCAAGTTTCCCTTTATTCTTTTTTACTTAAAAATAATGACTCTAATAGTATAATTTTACATATTCTGATTTGTACATGTGTGAGATTTAGCCTGGAGTATGTAAATTGAAGAATGATTTTTTAAATTTAATGTATGTGTATTTATTCACATGCTAAATTTCTGTATTTTGCTAAATTGTATCTTAATGTTTACATACATCAAGTTTTGCCAGTTTTGTAAGTGTAAAATATTGTCTCATTTTAGTTTTTATTTTCAGTTTATTTGTTACTAGTGATGCTTAACACAAAATTATTATCTCTCTAAATGTTATGCCCTCTTATTTGTTTATTTATGGCTTTAGCTGTTTCATCTTTATTTCTCTTTTTACTTTAGGATTCTCTGCATATATGTTTGTGTTGGTCATATTTGTATGTGAATATGAGTATTTTTATATATATATATTTCTAAATTTCTGCATAAATTGCAATATCTCAAATCTATGGTTCCCATGTCTTTGCCTCTAGTAGTTTCTAAAAGCAAACTGGACTAATTTGTCAATATACTCTATGTTTAGCTTTTGTTCTTGTTATGTTAAGAATATCTTTCCTGAATCTTGATCTCCTATTTTTTCTAAACATTTTAATCTTTGCCTGCTATTTAATTATCTATTACTGTACTATTTATTGAATTACCTACACTTATTTCATTGCCATTCAAAGAAATTAGTTACATAACTTCTCATCATTAAACCTGCTTCTTCTGGGCTTCATCCTTGATTAACACCACATCGACTTTATTAACAGAGATGCTTTGGTTTTTTGTTTTGTTTTGTTTTTTTAGGAAAAAGCCTCTCACATTTTCATATGTATTGTTTCAACTATTTTTTGTAGATTACCAACCTAACTTTGTACGTTATTTGTTAGAATTGAATTAAACAAGTCATAATAATTATAATTAAGTTTAACGTTGATATATCTGTCTTGTAAAGTCATGTTTTGACCATTATTAACTATTTATTCCAAATAATAATTTTTCTTATATTCTTATTAGGCATTTTGGCTTTTTGGGGGGTTATTTCTCTTACATATTGTTGATTCTTTCTATTTATCTTAATCTGCTCTTATATTCAATGTACTTTTCTTAGTATTATGTAATTACTCCATTTGTATGAGGGAGAACCAAGAAACCCTGGAATTTGTTTATTAAAAATTGTGTATTTATTTTTACATGTATAAAATTCAGTCATCTTCAAAGTACTCCCTGTTTTATGCAATACACCTGTTGAGACTCTTTTTCCACTGCTCAAAGCAGTTTTAAAAAAAATCTTTTTATTTATTTTAAATGTGATTTAGGGGAAACATTTCAGGGTTAGATACATAAGTTCATCATACAGGTGAACTTTGGGCCTCCCATTGGTCCTTACTTCACTTGGTTTTGGATCTGGTACCCTTATTAATGTTACATACCCCTTCCCTCCCCTGGCAGTGTCCTGTTACTGATTCCTTTCATGTAGTATTATGATTAATGTTCGGAGTCCATTGTGGTACTCAGTTCTTCAGTTCTATGATAGATGATTGAGTATGATAGACACTAAATTCATTCAACTTGCTGCAAAATCCATAATTTTTCCTTCTTTATGGCTGTGTAATATTCCATCATGTATATGTATCATATTTTTAAAAATCCAGTCCAGGTTCTATGGGAGCACGGTTGGTTTCTTGTTTTTGCTGTTTGAATAGTGCTGCAATAAACATGCATGCACAGTTATCTTTTTTGTAGAATGATTTGAGTTCCTCTGGTCATGTGGAATGTTGAGTTTTAGATCTTAAATAAGTCACCAAACTGTTTTCCACAGATTTTGCACTAGTTTACCCTCCCATCAACAGTTTAGTAGCATTCTCTCTTCTCTGCATTCTCTCCATCCTCTCCAGATCTGTTGCTTTCAAAACAGGTTTTGAATTTGCCAATTTTGATGCCTTTTGGGGCTTCTGTCATTTCTTGTTTCACCTCTTCTACATAGGCAAAATGTTTCCCTTTGAGTACTTTTTTAATCTGGAGAAACAAAAAAAAGTCACTTAGGGGCAAGATTGGGTGAATAGAAAGGGTGGGGCATGAGGGACATGCCATTTTGGGTCAAAAACTACTGAACAATCAATGTGGTATGAGCAGATGTACTCATAAATCACCCATCATGAAATGGGCAACTATGTTGAAAGAATTTTCAAAAAATAATTCACTGAAGCCAAATGCAGTCTCTTACAACAGTAACTAGTATACTGATGCTTATGTGTTTCTACTACAAGGGTCTGTCCTCCAAAAGGTAATTCTGATATTTAGGGCATCCCCCCCTCATATATTAAATAATTTTTACAATGTCTTTTAACTTACCAGCTTATTCCATTTAAATATTGTAGTTATTGACACACATGGACTCTTTCTATCATCATATACTTGTTCTGTTTATCTAGTTTTCTTCTTTTTCTTGTTGTTGCTGCTTTTGGATAGAATGAGTGCTCATTTTTTTTCTTGTTCTTTCCTCCCTTTCCAAAAGATATAATCTATATAATTTCTCTGTAAGCTTCTATTTTCATTTAACTTTACAAAATCCAAAACTAATCAACATTTTTAGTCATAGACCTTCAACTACTTTAGAACATTTAAACTTTGACAGCTGGTTTTGTTCTTATATAATAAGGTTGCCAGTATTTTAATTTTCCCTTTGAATCCTACACATTATACAATTAATAAAACATCTGTGTTGAAATTGCAAGAGTGAAAAAATTTTATCACAATTTCTTTGTGTATTAGATTTTCATTATTGCTTTAGTAAAAAGCAATAGTGTTGATTTTATAAATGGATATATCAATTTTACCTGCAAAGCATATTTTTTTTCCAGAATTTTTCAAAATGTTGGTGTGTTTTATAATTTTCTATTTAGAATGCAAAGTAAGAATGTAGTGGAATATCAATGTGGATTTAATTTACATTAATCTGAAAATGTTGAAGAACTTTTCGCATATTGTTTGGCTATTTTGATGACTTATTTTGTAAAGCATTTGTTTAATTATATTGCTCATTTGTACTGTCTTCTTTTTGGTGGTTTGTATAATGCATGTCTATTTTTTCATGTGTTTCCTACCAAAACTCTTTTGTCATAAGTGTGAGACATGGTACGTTGTGTGATATGCACAAGGGAAAACCCAGGAGATCTTGCACTCCAATAAGTCCTGCAATAGTTCACCATCAGAAGTGTCTGGATGCTGATGGTAACCACTTTGAGAACCTCTTGTAATAGCAGAAGTCAGACATGACTTGTATCCATCTTTTGCCATTGTTATATTTTATTATAATTTTAATATATTTTTTTCTTTCTCAAAATGTGTAAATATATACACATTTTCTGGCACCCTCTGTATTTTTATGAGGTGTGATATTTAGGTAAAGGTATTTTTTGTCACTTTTGCCTATGGGTTTCAATTAATAATGCACCAGTTTTTGAAAATGTTATTTTAATTTATTGAATTGATTTTTCACCTTTGTCTAAATCAGTTGCCTGTACTAAGATAGCATTATTTCTGGGTTCTCTGTTCTGTTCTGTTAATCTATGTGCCTATCCCTTCACCAATAACACACAAGCTGATTATTATAACTATTTGTGTTAAATTCATGTAGACTAATGAATCTCAGGCTATTCTTTAAAAAAAAAACAACTGTGTAACTACTTGTGTAGTTCCTGCTTTAGAAAAAAGTCTTATTTCTATCTACAATTTTTTTCTTTTTTTGGTTGAAATTGTGTTAAACCTGTATGTCTCTTTGGGTATTTGACATTTTTACTAAGCATAGTCTTTTGATCTATGAACAAAACATGTCTCTCCATTTATTTTTATATTCTTTGATTTTTTTTTTCTGTCAGTGTTTGTTTAGTTTATGTAATATATCTCTTATGTTTTATTAGATTTACACCTAATATTTTGTTTTGAGCATAATTATGAAATATTGGCAATGTTTCAGGTATCTTTTTTATATTGATTCTAGTTTCTTTCCATTATGTTCTGTAAATATGGTTTTGAATTTTTTTTTAAGTGTACTACGGTTTCTTTTATGGGCCTTTTTTTGTTTGTTTGCTTTAGTGAATGTTTCCCTTAAAAATAATGTATATTTTTCTGATGTTGATGTGTTTTATAAGTTTCAATTAGATCAAGTTGTTTAATGGCATTGTTTATTTTTTCTTTATGCTTATTGATTTTTCTGTCCACTTTTTCTATTAATAAGAAAAAAGTAGCTGAAATTTCCAATCATAGTTATTGATTTATTTATCTTTCCACTTCTATCAGTTTTAGTTGCTTTTTTGTAATTCTGGGTTATAGGTGCATTTACGCTTATGAGTTTTATGTTCTTAAATAATTGACTTTATTATTGTATAGTTTCTTTTTTTATCTCTGGTAACACAACTTTTTCTGAAATAAGTTTGAAGTGAGTTGTGAAGTTTTAACTTTTAATTCCTGAATGCATTATAAAGGCGTTAGAAGTGTTCAAAATTATTAGTCATTGCAGAGTTGTCATTTTTATCAAGAATGTTTTAATTTTGATTTATGATCACTGACTAAATGTTAGTATTTTCCAACCACCAAGGACACAATAATTGTGAAAGTATTTTTTAAATCTTAATAAGAATTATCAAAATTTTTCTGAAATAGTTTTATATACATATATTTATCTTGGGTGATTAGCTCTTTTTTGAATATTAGCTATCTTAGACAGATACATGGCACATCTTTCCCTTATTCCAAATTTCCGTTTAATATTTTAGCAAATTGTTTTTCTTTATATAACTCACACACTTTAAAATATTTTTGCATTTCTTCAATATTTTCAATGAAATCATTCCCTATACATATTTTCTAGAAATGTTTAAAAGTTTATATTTCTTAGAAGTTTATTTTGCAACCATTTATAATAATGATTTTGCTGTTATTCTTTGTGTAGTTATCTAGGATACTAAGACATTCTACAAAATTTAAAATGCTGAGATTTATTTTGACCAAAATTTCTCTAGAAATAAATAATTGTTCTTAATTATACCTAATAAAAATACCTACTATAAAGTACAATGAACTGTGTGTTGGTAAGATGTATTCCTTATCATATTAAGGAAAACATTCTTTTTTGTTTTGTTTTGTTTTGTTTGAGTTGGAGTCCCACTCTGTCGCCCAGAGTGGAGTGCAGTGGCCGCTCCCGGCCACCGCAGCCTGGACCTGCTGGGTTCCGGCGATCCTCCGCCTCAGTCTTCCAAGTAGCCGGAATTACAGGCATGCGCTACCGCCCGGCTGATTTTTTGATTTATTGTAGAGATGAGGTCTCGCTGCCCAGGCGGGTCTTGAACCCGCGGGCTCAGGCAATCCACTCACCTCAGCCTCCCAAAAGCGCGAGATTACAGGCTGAGCCACCGAGCCCGGCGGAAAACATTCTTATATTTATTTTTGAGTATTCCCATTTTTTAAAATTTATATAGTGTGTTCCAGCATAGACTCTAACAAGAGAATGTTTCATTTTGATACATACTTTTTTAACCTTCTTACTTAAAATTTTCTATCCTTTCTCTGCTACTAAATAATTCTTGCCTTTTTGGATAACTTTTACCTCATTCTAGTAAAAGTTATGCCACTTCATATAAAATTTTGCTGAAGCCGGGCTCGGTGGCTCAGCCTGTAATCCCGAGCCTTTGGGAGGCTGAGGTGAGTGAATTGCCTGAGCCCGCGGGTTCGAGACCCGCCTGGGCGGCGAGACCTCATCTCTACAGTAAATCAAAAAATCAGCCGGGCGTGGTAACGCATGCCTGTAATTCCAGCTACTTGGAAGGCTGAGGCGGAAGGATCGCTGGAGCCCAGTAGGTTGAGGCTGCGGTGGCTGGGAGCGGCCACTGCACTCCAGTCTGGGCGACAGAGTGAGATTCCAACTCAACAAAAAAATAAATAAATAAAATAAAATAAAATAAAATTTTGCTGAAGTGGATAGCATTTTAATTACCAATGTCATATCTATATTTACTCATAAGTGGTTTAGAGAAAATGTTTTTAATTTTTACAATTCATTAATCACTATTGCAATAAATATTTTATTAGTTTTATTTGATACGTTATAATTACTATTTATTTTATTCCTTGGAGTAATTTCCATAAGGATGGCATAATAATATGTTTATGACAGTTGAAATCATCCAGGCTAAAAATAATCTGAATTGGAACATTTTAAATACATTTTTAGATATCTTATTCTATTTTGTTCCCAATCATCAAACTGTTAATGATATTTTATACACAAATTTTTGGACATTTTGATTTTTCTTTAGAAATGCATTAATTTTATCAAGATCTTCAACATTTAGAATATAGTGTTAACTAACTTTCAAAATTTATATATATAGCACTACTTATGTTTTATTTCTTCTTATTTTCTTACATTTTGACTTAGATCTTGTAATATTTTTGTAATTAAAAAATAGCAGTTTGTTTTTGCAACCTCCTCTGCCTAAACACCCACAATGTTCTAACAAAATATATCCACTTTTGGTGTTTGGATTTAAATTAGTTTTGAAAAGTCAAGTTACAGTGTTTTTTTCTTATTCTACTTTTTTTTTTTTTTGCTTAATCCATATGAATTAAGCACTTTTAAAACTTTTTGACTCACATTATCCCATGTAACTGTGTATAGAAAAACTTAAATGTCCACAAAAGTAACACTGAAGTCCAACTAGAATAAGAGTCTTGTGAGTCTAATATAGTGTTCTTTCCAGTAAATTTCAGCATATAGTACAGGAAAGCAAAGGTGATTAAGAGTACCTAATATTTTTTGAGTATAAAAATGTACATATAAGCCGGGCTCGGTGGCTCAGCCTGTAATCCCGCGCCTTTGGGAGGCTGAGGTGAGTGGATTGCCTGAGCCCGCGGGTTCGAGACCCGCCTGGGCAGCGAGACCTCATCTCTACAATAAATCAAAAAATCAGCCTGGCGTGGTAGCACATGCCTGTAATTCCGGCTACTTGGAAGGCCGAGGCAGAAGGATCGCCGGAGCCCAGCAGGTCGAGGCTGCGGTGGCCGGGAGTGGCCACTGCACTCCAGTCTGGGCGACAGAGTGAGACTCCAACTCAAAAAAAAAAAAAAGTACATATATTTTCCTCTCAAAATCTATAGTTTGCATGATTAATTCAGCTATAGATGATACATTATTGTGGTTTTCAATTATATTTCTCTGATGGTGGCATTAAGCACCTTTTCGTGTTCCCATTTGTCATATGTGTGTCTTTTCAGAAGAAATGTCTATTCCATTTCTTTGTCTATTTTTAAAAATTAGAATATTTGTTTATATTATATTGAGTTGTAGCAGTTTCTTAAATATTTTAGATATTAACACTTTAGCCGAGATATGATTTACGCATATTTTCTTTTTTTAGGTTTTTATTTCATTTTATTTTTTCCTTTTCTATGCAGAAATGTTTTAGTTTGGTGGTGTTCCATTTGTTTATTTTGGTTTTGTTGCTTATGCTTTTGTTGTCATATCCACTAAATCATTGCCCAAAAAAAATGTCAAGAAGCTTTTCTCCTATGTTTCCTTCTAGAAATGTTATGATTTCAGATATTATGCTTAACTCATTTAAAATTGACTTTTGTTGTGGTGTATGATAAGGAACATATTACAAAAGATATTATAATAAGTATTTGTGTGGCTGTAGATAAAAGGGAAACCTTATATGCTTGATGACAATGTAAATTGGTGCAGCAACTATGGAAAACAATACAGAGATTTCCCCAAAATTAAAATTATAACTGCCATATATTCCAGCAATCCCAATTCTGGATATATATTCAAGGAATTTAAATCAAGGTCTCAGAGAGATATCTGCACTCTTGTGTTCATTGCAGCATTAGTCACAACAGTCAAGACATGGAAGCAACCTCATATCCATCAATGTATGAATGGATAAAGAAAATATGATATATTTATGTATATAACCTATATGATATGTATGTATACATATATTAGTATAAGAACTATTATCAGATCTTTAAAAATAAGAAAGTCTTGCCATTTGATACATATAAATGAACCTGGAAGAAATTATGATAAGTAACAGAAGCCAGAAACAATAGGACAAATGTTACATCAATCCATCGATATGAGGAAAATCTAAAATAATTAAACTCATAGATGTGGAGATAAATTAATTGTTTCTAGGGACTAGCGGTAAAGAAAATTGGGATTTATTCATCAAAGGGTACAAAGTTTTGAATATACTATGAAAGTGCTACAGCTCCATTGTACAGTGCAGTATGGATTACAGTTGCAAATGTATATGCAAAAATAATATTGCTTATATGCCTATATACATTACTTTAAATGTGTTTATTCATTAACATATGTATGAACATCTAACTTGTTCTATGGTCATGGTCATCAACATAAGATTATAAAGTATATGTTGCTTGCTAAATATATTTTCTTTTAAGAAATTCCAGATATGTTTTGAAAATATAATTTCATAAAGTCTAATTGATAAATATTGTCTCCTTCTTCATGAGTGTAACTTTTACATTTACTCAGATGCAAAAATTTTTAATATGTTCTCACATGTTTTGCTTTTTTATTTCTCAATTTTACCATCTATCTCCCTCTCTCGGTCAAGTTTGTGCATATGTGTATGCATGCATGCATTCCCTAAAAAGAGAGGGCAAGCAAAGTCATGAGAGATAAAAGTTCAAAAATGTTGCTTTTTCTCTCACAACCTAAATTTTTATTTATTACCCCAATAAATGCAAAATATACATTGAGTGTGTATTGTGAGCAGAGTGGAATAAAAGCTACTACAGCATAACTAAAATTTAAAAACTTTGCAACTAAATATATGAGAAATCAAATATACGATGGTACCAACAAAATATACACAGATTTTAAGAAATGTTGCCTATGTCAACTTTTCAAAGTTAAATTAAATTATGGTAGCGATGTGTAGCATGATGTTTGCTCAACCACACTTCTGCCATTTTCTCTTACTGCCTTGCCTTGCATTGTAATGCTAACATTAGTTTGATTAATGCTATCTTTTGAGTGAACGTTATACTTAAAATGTGTATACATTTCTCTGGTATCCTCTGTATATGTAAATGTAGAATATTTGTAAATCTAGAATAATATAGATAATAATTTGTATGATATTCATGTTATTGGATGCTATAAAATTAAGATATTATGAAGTCTTTCAATAAACATTCACATCTACAGTCATTGTGAGACTACACGTCATATTTTTCATCCACTTTTGACACATTTGTAAAGAAATTTTAAAATGATAAATATTTAAGTTCTCACATAAAGGCCTATTTTTGTAAGAATATTATGATTCATGATTATTGAATTACTTGTATGATAATTGGAAAATTGAACTAATTTTTTCTCAATTAACATTATGCATCTAAATATATTCAAGAGATATGATGAGAGGACAGCAAATGCTGTATAATGAGGAGATCAAGCTTTTGTGATGAAGCAACAGGCACTGAATTGTATTTTTGAAAACATTGAAACTTTGTGACCTTAAGCAAGATAATATATATTAATTTCATTTTACTCATTTATTAAACTAGATTTTAATAGTATACACAATTCTAGAATGTTTTAAAAGTTCAGTATTTCTAAAGCATTAGAACCATCAAAGATGATATTTGATCATCAAAGATGATATATGAAAAGAAATTAGTGCTCAAAATAAACTACCTTACCTTTTAAATGTATTTGTAGCAATAAATGTATTTATTATTTTGTCATGGTAATTATTTCACAATGTATATATTTATCAATGACATTTTTACCTTAAATATGTATATATTTATCAATGACACTTTTACCTTAAATATGTATACTTTTATTTATAAATTATACTTCAATAAAGTCAGAAAAATAAAATGTAATTTAAAAAATAAAACCTACTATTAATCATATACATTTTTATTCAATTCTTCTTATATCATCAGAATACATTTTTAAGATTTGTTTAAATGCATCTTCAAACATATTGCAGAACTTTTCAGAAATCATTTTAAGAATAACTCGATTTATGGAATAAATTTGGCAAGCGTAATCAAGACATTAAACCCACCTTATTTAAGTACAATAACTACAAATAATGCTAGGTTCTTATTTGAGAGAGCATACCATTGCCTTTAGCCATTATCAATATTCTAGTGAAAAAAATGGAGTAGATAGGGTCAAAACAAATATATCCATCTGATATTTACAATTTACTGTAGACATGCTAAAGTTAAAAATTTCTCAATGAGTCAGAGTAGTATATTTGCTTGATTCATGTAAATTATCTAGAATGTGAAGGTAAAAACCCTTCTTCAGTTATTAAGAGAGATACAAAAATCGGCTGTAACTTATTGTCGCTATACCTGTGAAGCATCCATTTACTAGTCACACAATAGACCGCCTTTGGTATTGCAATTTTTTTTTTTTTTTTGAGTCGGTATCTCACTCTGTCGCCCAGACTGGAATGCAGTGGCCGCTCCCGGCCACCGCAGCCTCGAACTGCTGGGCTCTGGCGATCCTTCCGCCTCAGCCTTCTGAGTAGCCGGAATTACAGGCATCCGCTACCACGCCCGGCTGATTTTTTGATTTATTGTAGAGACGAGGTCTCGCTGCCTAGGCGGGTCTCGAACCCGTGGGCTCAGGCAATCCACTTACCCCAGCCTCCCAAAGGCGCGGGATTACAGGCTGAACCACCGAACCCAGCTGGTATTACAATTTTTATCTTTGCAACGAGAATCAGCAAATATATTACTGAATGCTAGTTATTATTCTGAAATGTGTAGAAGAAATCTTGATCCAAGGAAAAGCAACAGTGCTCACTTCAGCAGCACATAGAATAAAATCAGAATAAAAAAATTATAGAAATCAGTATGTATGGGTAATACTGACTTAATTATACTAATTGTTTTCTAAAACTTAAATTATATAGCAGAAATAAGTTTAGTTACACATTATTAAACTATTATTGTATATTTTGATTATATAAAAAGAATTAAATTATTTCAATTAAATTTGAATACAATGTTATATATGCAATATAATAGTCAAATTTAGTTTGATTAAATTTATTTGAATTATATGTATATCTCCATTATTTTATATTTTTACAAATTAGCTTTAAAAACTGCAGTTCTCTATACATTTAAGAAAATATATTGTTCAGTTCTTAATAGTTTTATAAAATGTATAGTAAAAGCTTTTGAGGTGCAATTATACTTCCTGTTGAAATTCTGGAGATATGACTTAATGTGTTTAATATGGAACCCTGGAGAACACTGAAAATAATCAGAAGCCATCTGGCAAACACAGAAATAATTGAAAAAAACAGGTTTGAGAAAATTATAACTTCAATTTGTTTGTAAGTATCAGTATGTACTCAAAGAATAAATTAAAGATTGTAAATTGGAAAGATATCGTAAATAATACAGAAGGAAAACATTTTTAAAATGGAGATACTTGAATCTCATTAGAATTTTTTAAAAATTGATTTATTGTAATTACACAGAAAATAACAAAATGATTAAAACTACTTGCTCTGAAAGTTAGATGAAATGACATCAACTTTTCCCATATGGTCTTCAAATATTTAAAAAATAAAACATACTTCAAATTTTGCACCCTCTTCTAAAATGAATTAGGTCAGAAGTGATCCTAGAATGTGTTTATTATCAATTTTTTCTATTTAATATTTTGTTTCTGCTATGATTTCTAATTTTTCAGAATCTATGCTAATGAATTTTTTTAATGAAAATTTCTGCTTTAAAGCTTAGAACAGTAGAGAAGAATTATTGATAATATATTTACATATAAAAACAACACTTTGGGCCACAAGATGGCACTGTAGTTCAAGAAAGGTGTGGTTTTCTCTGCAATTAAGCAGAAAATAGGGTACATTGGAATTAATTTATATATTTAAATCTGCTTTTGATTATATTTTAGATATTTTTGCAGTGGACTATACAATAAAATTAGAACAAGGAATAATTTTTCAAGGAGTAATCGTCATCTGATTTGCTAGCATTCACAATGATAGATGATAGAGAAAATAAGTCAATTATTTAATATTTATGAGAAAAGAATTATAAAGCATAGTAACAACAAAAACAAATGAGTTGCTTCACTTTAAACCTTAGCTCTTATTTGTATAGAATACCATAATGTTCAAGGTGTGGGATCAAGATTTAGTCTTCAGAGGTTCATATTTTTATGATTTATTAATTGTATCTTGGACTAACCTATCTCATTACCTATAAAATGGAGTAATAATGGTAAACTACTTCTTAGGGTTACGATAGGTTGAATTACATCTAGGCTTTAATATAAAAGTAGTTTTTAATGCACAAACCTATATGCTGCAATCATTTTTATTTTTTGCATGTTTTAAAAATACAGCTATTTGTCAATCAGACATTGATTGGCAAGACAAAAAAAAAATGCCTTATGTGACACATTAAACCTCACTTTATGTTTCATAGTAATTAATCCAAAGGACAAAACCAATGAAACAGACATCAGGATCCTGACAAAACTGTACTATAAATAATATTCTCCAATCAAGCTTTCCTATATCTATTATTTTGTTCTCACTATTTCACACACAGTATTTTTATTCTGTATAGGTTAAAATCATGTCAAACTATACTTACATAATTATATAATATGAATATTTAGAATTGTGTGAAATAGCACGTCATTTCTTAGATGACTAATACTGCTAAGTGCTTATTCTCAGGACAGTACAATTGACTGGCAAAAGTATTATCATGTTTACAAATACTTTCTTGATTTTTTTTATTATTTTACCTTCACCAAAACTCTGAGAAGTGGAATGAATGAGTATTATCTTTATACAATTTTCGCAAATTAGAATCTTCTGTTCATAGTACTCTGCCTAGATAAGAGGAAGCAAGCCGGCTCGGCGGCTCAGCCTGTAATCCCGCGCCTTTGGGAGGCTGAGGTGAGTGGATTGCCTGAACCCCCGGGTTCGAGACCCGCCTGGGCAGCGAGACCTCATCTCTACAATAAATCAAAAAATCAGTCGGGCGTGGTAGCTCATGCCTGTAGTTCCGGCTACTTGGAAGCTGAGGCGGAAGGATGCCGGAGCCCAGCAGGTCGAGGCTGCGATGGCCGGGAGCGGCCACTGCACTCCAGTCTGGGCGACTGAGTGAGACTCCAACTCAAAAAAAAAAAAAAGAGGAAGCAAAAAGGAGACAGAGATCAAAAGAATGATGGGATATTCAGGAGAGGGCTATAAGAAGCAAGAGGCTTTGCCAACCATTTGTCCTCATGAGAATTCTCCAAATCATTGATCACACGGAGGCATATATACAAAATACACGTACATGCACATACACACACACCTTCTGGGCAACAATTTTGTGCCTTGGTCTTAAACTTGAATGAGCAATCAAGTATCAACTGATGTTTGAAGAATCCACCCTAAAACACCGAGGCTAAAGGAAGCAAATAGAGGGCTAGGATATGATCCAGATGACAATTATCCTGCACATACTTGTCATATTTTTAGATGATCAGCTAAGGTCAAGGAAAATGCTACTGTTTAAAACGTTGCAAATGATTCTTTCAGAATCATCCTCAGGATTAGTCTCAGTATCACCGAAAACAAGCTCTGATCCGGAATTTATGCATCAGGAGATTCTAGGTTGAAATATGAAAATAATAATTTCCTGTGAGTTAGAAGATCCAAATTTAAAATAGAAGGTAGAAGGGACTAAGCTAAATGTTTCCAGTTACATATATATAACTTTTTCCCCCTCACAAGATGGCTTTAGCATTAACTAGCTGGATGACTCTGGATATGTTATTTAAGAGTTTGAACTACACACTTCAAAATTCTGCAGAGACAAAAATTTACTCTTTACTTTATAAGTTCTTACATGGATCTGTCACAAAGCATATGCAAAGTGTAGAATACAGTTTGTAGTATTAAAAAACTGATCAATAAATGATGCTATAAATAATATGTTAATAATTGAGTTGTTTCTTAATTACATTTTTAGGATGTAGTACGTCACAATACATTAATAAATTTGAAAAGAGTCTTGGCATCTTGTTTTCATCTATTGTACAGTTTTAAAAATTAAGTGCCTATGTCTAAAAATTAAAGTAGACTACAGAGTATGTGTGCGTGAGAGGGAGGGCACATTTACCTCTCTTCTTATATTTTAGAAAAGTTAGAAAATATTTCAAATGCTTGTAAACATAGGTCATATGAAAGCTACTTAAAAACACATCAAATATTCCACAATAAGTATTAAGAGTTTCATGAAGATTCCCTGAGGAAAAAATATGTAAAGAACATTTGGCTACTGTGTAATCTATAAAATATATATTCAGAGCTAATACAAGCAAGGAACCCTTTTTTTCCCCGTTTGCAATTTCCTTGCTTGAATTAAGTAGCTGTTTTTCTTTATATTCTTATCTTAGTCTTTCATTATATTCATTAGCATACATAATGCCTGCAACTCCAATCACTACAAAAATGAAATATCTCACACAAAGTGCATTATACAGTATTGTTTACATTGCTTTTACAACATAATTCTTGTTTTTCTATGTAAGAACTATTAATATTTATTGAAATGTTCCAAGAATACAAGTTCTCAATAATTACAGTCACATTTAAAGATAATATTCTTCTTCATACAACAATTTATTTTAAGATTTGAAGTAGATGGAAAAACTAAGAAGCTATACATTAAATTTGAGATGATTATTTAATGCTACTCTCTGAAATTTGAGTATGATTTTAGTATTTTTCTTTAATATAAAAGTAAGAGCCTTTATATTATGACACGTAAATCAACAGCAAACCATACATATGTAATGTGGTCCCATAAGGTTTTTTTTTTTTTTTTTTTTTTTTTTTGAGTTGGAGTCTCACTCTGTCGCCCAGACTGGAGTGCAGTGGCCGCTCCTGGCCACCGCAGCCTCGACCTGCTGGGCTCCGGCGATCCTTCCAATTCAGCTTTTCGAGTAGCTGGAATTACAGGCATGTGCTACCACGCCCAGCTGATTTTTTGATTTATTGTAGAGATGAGGTCTCGCTGCCCAGGCGGGTCTCGAACCCGCGGGCTTAGGCAATCCACTCACCTCAGCCTCCCAAAGGCGCGGGATTACAGGCTGAGCCACCGAGCCCAGCTACTTCTGTTCCTTTTTAATGTTAAGATACCAAAATACTTACCACTGCATTGCATTTGCCTACAATATTCTGCACAGTAATGTGCTGTACAGGTGTGTAGCCTAAGAACAATATGCAATGCCATACAACCTCATTGTGTAATAAGCCATAGTATCTAGGTTTGTGTAAGTACCCTCTACGATGTTTGTGCCACAACAAAATTGCCTAAGATGAAACTTCCTAACAACGCTTTACTCAAAACATCTCCCAATCGCTCTGTTACATCACTACAATTGCTCTATGTAAATGAACTGAAAGTTTTAATGAACAGAATAAAGGAGATATGGAGAGAAAAAAAGAAAACAGGACAGATGTGTTGTTGCTATTGATACGCAGAACTCTGTACTTGATGAGCAATTAAAGTCACAGCAGATGGTGGAGAATTGGGAAAATATGTGAACAAAAAATATATATATTAAGAAAACAAAACTACAGCCTAGTTCCATGAATTTCATTATTCTCTAAAATCAACTATTCTTTTAAATTTAGAATATATATTCCTTCATATCTAACTCTTAAAGTCAAGGACTTACAAATAATAGCAATCAATAAAGCTGCAGTAATATAATTTGTAAGTAGCCAGCCTTATTGAATTATTTTTCAAGTCATCTGTTAGCCTACATGTCTTTTATATTAATAAGCACACTATATTAGGCAATTATTTTAGATATTGTACAGTAGAATCTAGGTTAATGTTTTTTGCACACAGAAAAAAAGTATATATTAGGAGGAGACTGCCAGCTCGCAATAGTGAACAAAGAAAGAAGAACAGAGGGAAGACTGGGAAAACTTATTTAGACATTTAAAGCACAGAAAATCAAAAGCAGGTCTGATTCAGGTTGATGACACTCTCCCAAACAGCGGCAATGTCCCTCCTAGCTATTGTATTTGCAGTTTTTTTCATTTTATTAACTTTTAAAAGATGCGCTCTCCTTTCTTATATAGTATCCTCCTCATAACTTACCAAAGTTAAAGTTGGTTTTGTTTTTATAGACCATGCCCAGAACCCAGTGCAGTTTTTCACTGTAAAATAAATAATAATAAAAATATCAGCTACCATATGCTAAGCAGAATTTTATGGTGTTTTGTATGTGTTTCTGTATGAAAAGATATTGTTTTTATCGGACTTTAGTAGTGTGACCTATAATTTACAACTTGACTGCATACCCTTCTTTTTGGGTGGTCTACTAGCATTTTAATTGAACAAAAGGATTATATACGAAATAAAAATTTATTATAATTATTTCTTCTTTTAAATAAATTGGATTGATTTATTAAGAACATCCATTAGATACATTTACAAATTGTATCTTTCTGAATACAAGTATTTTTGTAATTATTAGACAGGCTGATAAATTTAAGGCAAACCCCATTTTAAATTTGTAAACATGTAATCATTTCATTTATCTGATGATGTATAACAAATTTCCCAACACTTACTAGTTTAAAACAACAAAGGTTTATTCATTCATCATTCTTTATTTGGGGTGGAATTTTCAGGAATTGATTGTGTGTTCTCTATGTGATGTTATAAATGTTGACTGAAGTGGCTCACCTGTTGCTGGTGGACACGTGCCTACACACACTACACACACACACACACACACACACACACACACACACACACACACACACACACACACCCTGCTATCTTGGATGAATTGATGGAATGGCTGCATTGTTTTGGCAAGATTCGTGTACGTTGTGTTTCATCCTGAAGTCTCTACAAGTGGTCTTGCTCTCCAGTAGAAAGTCAGAATTTGTGTCCATAATTGACTGACTTCTAAGAGAAGAAAAAAGAAAACTGCAAATTATCTTAAAACCTAAACCCAAAGGTCATAACATGTTATTTACACACATTCTGTTGGTCACAAGAAGACTCCAGGAGAGTCTGTGAAGGGTTGTTTTTTTTTTTTTTAAAGGAAGAAAACAAGAGCAGAATTTTGGGTGGTCATTTTGTAGCTAACCCAATAGAAGATGGTTTAAATATAGAAATTTATCATGTACTTAAACAGTTGAGATATATTTTGAGATTAATGAAATATATTTGTCTGTAAAAAAATAATATTGTACTTATTTCCTTCTGCCTATTTCTTGATACCTCCCATTGATTTGTATTCTATTGTCTTTAATTTTCATAGTTAAGTAGGGATTGTTACTCAACTTTCTTTCTTAGGGGCTACTGGAAATTATGTTAGTGTTGTCTGTATAGTTTTGTATGTGTGAATTTTACTTGCCATTAGAAAAAGATGATAAATTTCACTTTATAAGAAATAATTCACATAGATGCTGTTGCAGTTCAGTTTCTCTTTGTGGGTAGAAAATTCATGATGATTACTCTTGGGATCAATACCAGTAGGAAGGTGAAGGAAATAGGATCGAGCAGAGGAGAAGTTTAACTGCCATACAGTTGCAGCAAAACTCAGCAATTACTATGATGCGATTAAGAGCTGAAATGGCCCTTTAGAATTACCTTGCATTTAGGCAAACTAGCTCGACCTATTTACTCCTGCACTAATCAGTCATTGTGCATAAGCTTTGTTGGACAAGGAAGCTATCTTCAGCAGAAAGAAAGGTCCACAGAGAGACTAAAATGAGAACTGTCATTGGCCACGACTTCGATAAATGCAAAATGAATTTTTCAGTTTTTTTTTTTTTTTTTTGAGTTGGAGTCTCACTCGGTCACCCAGACTGGAGTGCAGTGGCCGCTTCCGGCCACCGCAGCCTCGACCTGCTGGGCTCCGGCGATCCTTCCACCTCAGCCTTTCGAGTAGCTGGAATTACAGGCATGCGCTACCACGCCCGGCTGATTTTTTTGATTTATTGTGGAGATGAGGTCTTGCTGCCCAGGCGAGTCTCGAACCCGCGGGCTCAGGCAATCCATTCACCTCAGCCTCCCAAAGGCGCGGGATTACAGGCTGAGCCACTGAGTTTTAAAACGAGAGATAAACTGGGTGTAATAGCACATTGTACACAACAGGAACAAATAGCCTGAATAATTAATCTACTGTATGTAATGACTATTACATACAGTAGATTAATTATTCTATATATAAATATATATATATTTGTTTCACCAAATTGCAATGCTAATATTAGTGACGTTAGTGGTTTTGTTGAGGATATAGACACATAGATTGATAGAACAAAATAGAAAACCCCATAACAGTCTCACAGAATTATAGTTCACTGACTTTTGACAAAAGTACAAAAAAAGGAGTAATTATAGTATTTGTCAAAATAGTACTGGAGTGATTGAACATCCATAGGAAAAACAAGACAACCAAAAAATTCCCACAAAATTTAACTTGATATTCACACTTTATGGCAAAAAAATTCAAAATGCATTATGGAATCGAACAAAAAATATACTATAAAACTTTTAGAAGTCTAAAACAGGATAATATTTTCTGAACCTAAGAATTTGTGAGGAGTCATATCTAAAGATGATATGAAAAGAATGACTCATAAAAGGAAAAATGATCTATAACTGAACTTCAACAGAATTAGAAACATTGTGTTCTGACAGACTTGTTAAGAAGGTAAAAGGACAAATTACAACTGAGTGAAGTATTTGTAAACCATATATCTAACAAAGAGCTTATATCTATAACACATGAAAAAGTAGCAAAAATCAAAAAGTTCAAGGTGAATATGAGGAAAAGACACGAGACATTTCACTGAAGCAAACATCATGCCCCTCAAAGGTGACTGTTAAACCGCAGTGTGTTTGAACACATATCATGGAATATTTCTCTGCAATAAAAAGGAATAAACCATTGATTTATGCAACAACTTGCATAAATTTCAAGATCATTATAATAAGTAAATAAAGTCCATTTGAAAAAACACATACTCCATAAATTTATTTATATAACATTCTCAAAATGACAAAAAATACTGATGTGAAAATCAGATTATTGATGGATATTAGATAAGGATGATGGCTTCCAGGAAGTTTATGACTATAGAGGTAGCATGAGGAAATGCTTTTTGGTAATAAAATAGTTTTAACTCTTGATTGTGATGTTGTCACACAAATCTATACAGACAGATTGTCAAAATGTCAGTTGCCTGTTTTTATATTGTACTAAAGTAATGTAAATGATAACCATTGAGAGAAACTGAGTAACAGAGCAGGACTTCTCTTTACGTATCAATCTAACTTTCTATGAATCTATATTTATTTGAAAATGTTTTAAAGTTTTAATCATTTATAATCTATCATACTCAGTGATCTATCACAGAAATAAAGAACAGAGTACCGAGTACCACATGTTCTCACTCATAAGGCGACCTTGAACCATTATCGTAATACTATAAGAAAGGGATTGGTAGTAGTGGGAAACTGCCAGGGGAGGCGGGGGGGATTGGCAGTTGAGGGAGACTGCCAGGGAAGGGAGGAGCACACCTCATCAACAAGGGTACCTGCATAATGAACATTTGTATATCTAACCCTGAACTGTACCCCACATCTTTAAAATAAAATAAAAAGTTTCAATCAAATAAATGGCTTGTGCGTGTGACAAGGATGAGGTAACAAGAACCAAATTAACAAATGCCTGAACAAAAACAAAAATAAAGAAAATGGCTTGGGTAGCTTTACAACATGAGTATTGAAGAGCTCTCTCTGCTTATATGTTTTGAAAGATATTATCGAAAATGCATGTTAATCCCTCAAACATTTGGTAGAATTGTCTAGTGAAACCATTTGAATCTGGACAATGTTTCAACAAAGTTTTTAATCACAATTTTTTTTTTTCCAACTGGAATAGGATGTCTGTTTAATGCATCATAGGATATTCAGATATCTATTTCATCTACTTTGAGTTTTGGAAATTAGTTCTTTTTGAAAAACTGGTTCATTACTTCCAAGTTATCAAACTTATGAAAGTAAAGCTGTTTATAGTAATTTATTTTTTTAAAAAATTCAGTATTTGTAGTGATATCCTCTGCTTCCTAATCTCAGTAAGCTTTATTTTCTTTAATTTTATCTTTGTCATGCTTGCTATGTTTACCAAATGTATTGATCATTTTTGAAGCATCAGTCTTTTATTTCACTGATTTTTTAAATGTTCCTCATTCACTTATTTATTTATTTAGAAAGCAATATTTATTGAGAGGACAGAAAAAAGTTCCCACAGTAAGAAGGGACCCAAGGGGGTTGCTCACAAATTTTCCTCTTTTTAATTTATGATCCTTTTTTCTGATTGCTCTTGGGTTTCCTTTCTTATTTTTCATTAAATTCTGAAGGTGGAACCTTAAATTAGTGAATTACAGTCTTGAGTCTTGCTTCTTTCCTAAAGTGGCAATGACTGCCTTTACTGTGTCCTATAGATGTTAGTATGCTGTATTTTCATATCTCAATTGATCAATTTTTTTAATTGTCACTGATACTTTCTCTTCACTCATGCATTATTTAGAATTATATTGCTCAATTCACAAGTTTTGGAATTTCATTGTTATCTTTCTGTTACTGATTCCTAGTTTATCCCATTATGATTACAAAACATAAACTATAGGATTTAAAATATTTGAAATATTTTAAAGATGATTTAAGTTTCAGAAATTATCATTCTTGTTGAATATTCTATGGATGCTTAGGGGAAAAAATGTGTATTATGCCACTGTTGGGTGGAGTGTTCTATAAATATTGATTCGTTACTTTTGTTGTTTGTGAAGTTAACATTCTTCTATATCTTTGCTAATTTCTTGACTAGATGTTTTATTTATTGGTGAAAGGGTTTTGGATTCTAACATTATATTTGTGGATTTGTCTGTTTTTTATTTAGGTTAGATATATTGGTTTTATTTATCATTCAACATTTATTTGCTATTTTTTTCTATTAACACAATGATTATACTTTGGGGCTCTGTTGTTTAGTCTGTTGTACTGTGAACTGTCACTTTCAGATTAATCCTCCTATCATTATAAAATGTTCATTTTTATCTGTAATAATATTGTTTCCTCTGAAGTCGAAATTATCTGATATTATAAACTATAGCTGTTATTTATTTTTAAATTAATTTTTACATTTTAAAAATGTTTTTACCTTCAACCTGTCGATGTCTGTTTTTTAAATGTTTTTAATTTATTTAGTATGGATTATGATGTTTTGGTTTTTTTTATTTTGCTTTCTTCTTATTATTATTATTTTTTGAGTTGGAGTTTCACTCTGTTGCCCAGACTGGAGTGCAGTGGACGCTCTTGGCCACAGCAGCCTCAACCTACTGGGCTCCGGCAATCCTTCCACCTCAGCCTTCCAAGTAGCTGGAACTACAGGCCTGCCATGCCCAGCTAATTTTTGATTTATTGTAGAGATGAGGTCTCGCCAAGTTGCCCAGGCGGGTCTCGAACCCGCGGGCACAGGCAATTCACTCACCTCAGCCTCCCAAAGCACGGGATTACAGGCTGAGCCATCGAGCCCAGCTATTTTGCTTTAATTTTAATCCACTGTTGTTACCTCTTTCTTCTGTTGATTTATTCAGAGTATTAACATTTAAGTGGCTATTGATAGTATGTGGTTTAAGTTTGTCACTTTGTTTTCTGCTTGTTTGTTTTGTCTTTTTAAAATTTTTTTCTTTCTCTGCATTGCTTGAACATCTTTAGAGTTCTGTATTTAATTGATTTATAATATGTTTAATTATATCATTTTGTCTAATTTTCTTAATCATTTTCTAGGTACCGGACTACACATATATGCCTTTGACAATTGCAATTGATGGTTTAACACTGCAAGTAAATGTATAGACCTTGCTTCATTTTGATCCCCTTCCCTTCCCCACTACTTAACATGGTTGTTTTATATGTGTCCTCTCTATATATTGAACATTACATTAGATAATTATTTTTCCCTTATCTATCAACCAAAAAACTGTAAAACATTCATGAAAAGTAGAGCCTACTTTTTTAAGGGCAAGATTTCTAGAAAGAAGAAAAGGAAGGAAGGACGGGGGGAGGAAGGAAGGAAGGGTGAATGGGAGGGAATGTTATTTTTGCTTTGCTGAATAACTTATTTATTCATATTATTAACTTATTTTTGGTGAAACTACGTATTGCCCGGCGTGTGGAATGATAGACTTTGGAGACTGTGGAAATGGGAGATTTATGGATGATGAGAAATTACTTAATGACTACAATATATACAATTTGGGAAGTGAATACATTAAAAATCCAGACTTCATCACCATGCAACATATTCATTTGTAAATTTATCAAAATTATACCTGTACTCCTTGGCTTGTTACAATTAAAAAAATAAAACTTCTAATGCAAACATGGTTTCTTTAGAAAAATATGAGTGTTTCATTGAAAGAGACAAAAAAATGTGTCTAAAAAATTCCAATTGGCTTTTCAGTTACTTTTAGTTCAGTGGTAATGCCCCACCTCTCCAACACACATCAGAATAGTGGCAATATCTACAAATACACAGAAATAGATGAGCAAAATTGCCAGATCCAAAAGGCAGAGGTCTGTGACTGGTTCTCAGCCATCTTTAGTGGCTCAGGATCCAAAATTCCCTGTCAGTGTCATGCAGAAATATGTATACATTTCCTCCTCTACGAAATGATCTCTTTCTCTTGACAGGTCTGTGGCATCTCTTGGAACAAGAACTCACTTCAACAATGAATTGATTCAGAGTCATTAAGTTAGTAACTAGAGCTACATTGGCAGGTAACACTTGGGTAGCGGAAGTAAAATATAAAAAAATACAGCAATGTCTCCAAAGAGTGATATTCCAAAAAATTAATGAAAATTGTTCATGCATTCAAAGCTGAATTGAGATAATTATTAAAGAAAATTTATGTTTAAACACCCTTCATTTCTTCGTCTCCAGACAATCTTGCAGCATGGTTTCTTCTAAAATCTTTCTGTATTGCCATTTCTAAACAATTCTTTTTATTTTCATTTTATTTTTATTTTTAATAAACATTTGTTTTTAATTATATTTATTAAATAAATACTGTTCCACTACTGAATATATACACAAAGGAGCATAAATTGTTTTACCAAAAAGACAGCTGCACTTGTGTGTTTATTATAGCACTATTCAATTACATGGAACTATCCTTAGCGCCCATCAATGGCAGACTGGATAAAGAAAGTATTTTACACACACACACACACACACACACACACACACACACACGCACACACACACACACCACACATACACACACCATGGAATGCTATGCAGTCATAAAGAAGAATGAAAGCATATCTTTTACAGCAACATGGATGCAGTTAAAGGTCATTATTCTAAGCAAATTAACACAGAAAACCGAATGCCATGTGTTTTCACTTTCAACTGGGAGTTAAACACTGTGTATACAAAGATATAAAGATGGGAACAACAGACATTGGAACTCTAAGGAAAAGAAGGAGAAATGGGGGCAAGGGCTGAAAAATTGCCCATTGGGTATCATGCATTCAATTTGGGTAATGGTCGTAAAAGAAGCCCAGGTTTCACTATTGCACAATATACCCACATAACTAATCTACATATGCACCCTTGAATCTAACTTTTTAAAAAATATCTTTTTGACCCTGAGCAACCTGTTTGACGAGTTGAAGCCTGAACTGGGCTACACTAACTTCATATCTATCATTAACTTTTTTTTTATTATCAATATTTTTTATTATGATGTTGTGGAGTACAGTTAAGGGTTAGGTATACAAATACGTTTCATTCAGGCACCCTGTTGATAAGAGGTGTTTCCCCGTCCCCAGACAGATATTTCCCATCTCCCTCCCCCCCATAGTTTCCCACTACTGTCAGTCATTTTCTTACAGTATTACATTGGATGTTCACGGTCCATTATATGAGTGAGAACATGTGATACTCGGATCTTTGTTTCTGTGAGAGGTCACTCAGTATTATAGACTCTAGTTCCATCCAGGTTGCTGCGAAATTCATGATTTTGTTCTTTTTTATGGCTGCGTAGTATTCCATCATGTATATGTACCACATTTTTTTCATCCACTCCTCTTTTGATGGGCAGCATGGTTGCTTCCAGGTTCTTGCTATTGTGAACAATGCTGCGATAAACATACGTGTGCAGGTACCGTTTTTACAGAGTGATTTGAGTTCTTCAGGATATTTTCCTAGTAGGGGGATTTTGGGGTCATATGGGAGGTTGATATTTAGAGCTTTTAGGAATCGCCACACTGCTTTCCACAGAGGTTGCACAAGTTTACACTCCCACCAACAGTGCAGAAGTGTTCCCTTTTCGCCACACCCTCTCCAGCAGCTGTTATTTTTTGAGTTATTGATAATTGCCACTCTGACTGGAGTTAGGTGGTATCTCAGTGTGGTTTTGATTTGCATCTCCCTGATGATTAGTGAGTTTGAGCTTTTCTTCATGTGTCTGTTGGCTGCTTGGATTACCAGACTTCAAACTTTACTATAAAGCTACAATAATCAAAACAGCTGGGTATTGGTATAGGAACAGGCATATAGATCAATGGAATAGAATTGAGATTCCAGAAGTAAAACCTCAATTTCTCAACCAACTCATCTTCAACAAAGCCTCCACCACCTACCACTGGGGAGAGGAGAGCCTATTCAGTAAATGGTGCTGGGAAAACTGGCTGACCACATGCAGAAGATTGAAACAGGACCCCTATCTATCCCCATGTACAAAGGTTAACTGCAAATGGATCAGAGACCTAAATGTAAATCCTCAAACCATAAGAACCTTAGAAAATGAAGGACATACCCTCATGGAAATCGGAACTGGCATCCAATTCCTGAACAGAACCCGAAACCCACAGGTCATAAGAGAGAAGATAGACAAGTGGGACCTTATTAAACTGACAAGCTTCTGCAAAGCCAATGAAACCATCAAGAGAGCAGGGAGACAGCCTACAGACTGGGAAAAAGTATTTGCCAACAGCAGGTCTGACAAAGGCTTAACATCTTGAATCTACAAGGAACTGAAACGTGCTGAAAAGAAAAAAACAAACAGCCCCATTATAAAATGGGCAAAAGATATGAACAGACACTTCTGTCATTAACTTTGTGTGTTATTGGGTTTTAATTTTCAGTCCCCTTTACTTCCAGAATATTTATCCTTAATTCCTGAAGAAGATTTTTACTTGACATAGTACTTGCTGTTGACTTTTATGTTATACTTAAAAAAGTGGTATGCCACTTCCTACTTGTCTCCATGTTTCAAGTGAGAATAATGCTGTTGTTCATTTTCAAACATTTGATTGTGATATGTCCTGATATGAATTTTTTTGTGCTTTATCTTATTCGGAGTTATGCTTAACATTTTGAATTTGTAGGATAATGTCTTTACAAATTTGGAAATGTTTTAGAAATTATTTATGAATACTTAGTACCTGTCTCTGTCTCCTTTTCTTCATAGATTCTGATAATACACACATTAACTCTGTGTTTATGGTAAGACAGTCCCTAAAGTTTCTTTATTTTCATTTTTTTTAGTATATTTTTCCTTTGTTTCTCAAATTGGGTAAATTTAATAATTTTTCTCAAGTTTTCATATTCTATTTTCCATTATGTCAACTTTACTGTTTATTCCAATCAGCATGTTGATTATAGTTATTGTCTTTTTCAGTCATGTTAGTTTAAATCTGGTTCTTTTTTATAACTTCTACTCTTGATGAGATTTCCTATATTTTATTTGTTTAAAGATAATTGACAGATTTTTGCCAAAGCATTTTCATGATGACTGTTTTAAATTGATTGTCAGATAATCCTAAAATCTGATTTATTTAAATATTGAGGTCTATTGTCTTTCTCATTTACGTGCTAATTGTTCTTGTTCTTGGAATAATGAGTGCTTACTTTTATGTCCTAAACCTTTTGGATATTATACTATCAGCCTCTGAATTCCATTTTCTTCTGACTGGAAACCTGCCCACATTCAGTTTTAGCACTAGGTCTATTGGGTGTGTATATTCAGCTCTCTATTGTGTTCTGCCAACACCACCTCAATAAACTGTATCATTGACTACCATTGCCTTGTTGCAGACAAAAGGAATAAAATGTTCAGCTTCTTGCACTGACATCTACCTGGAAACGTAAAAGACAATTATAACTCCTTACTTTTGGGATGGAAATGTATGATCAGCACTGCGTTAAGTTTCTGCCAACATGAGGGTATGTTAACATCATCCTGTGGTCAAGAAAAGCAAAATGGGCCACTAGGAAAGTGGAACAGAGTACCAACTATCATTATCTTGCAACAATTTGCTCTACTGCTAGTGAGGCTGGATGGGTTAGAGGTGTGCTCCCACTGGGTCTCATTGTTATCAGTGAAGGGGGAAGTAGAATGTCAAAACCTCATACCGCCTTTTTATGCCTTGTTAATGCTGGGTGCTCACTAAGGCCCCCTGTGGGGTAAAAAGGAAAGTGGAGAAAAAGAGTGCCCGCTAGCTAGCGTTGATTCAGACTTGTTCACTCTTGCAGCCGTCTGGTGAGTGTGGAGATTTAACTCCTCTAGGTTTCACCTGCCACCCCAGATTGGGGTCCAGCAGAAATGCAGGGCGAGAGCGGTGAGTAACAGTGACTGCTTCTTTCTGACGATAACTTGCTGAATTTCGTGGCTGCTGGATAGTGATAGAGATTCTGCTTGCTGTTAGACCATGCTAACACTACCCTGAGAACATTTGGAACATGCCAATGACTTTCTTGAAGTGTGGTATTCGGTAGGATCAACTGTTCTTTCAGCTCTGCTGAAGCCTTGGAATGGGGAGGTGGGAAAGATGCCTTTTTTTTTTTTTTTCCTGTTGGTGTTAGTCTGGAAAGGGTTTGTATTGGCCAAAAGATCTTCTGTTGCCTGTTTTGCTGTCTTTTTCCTAGGATTTGTCTTAAATAAACAGATTTTCTTGAAGTTTTTTTGTGTTTTGTTTTTGTTTTGTTTGTGCTTTTTTCAGTTTGGAGGGTTTTGCAATGCCCTTTCCTGTTTATGTGGGAAGCAATATGGGAACTCAGGAAACTCACTACCATGTTGTTCCTCAAAGTCCTGTGTTTTACAAATAGTTACATTCTTCCCACTTTGAGAACCTTCCTACTCTTGATTGTTTTGTTACATTTAGATATTTTTTAATTTTTTTTTTTTTTTTTGAGTTGGAGTCTCACTCTGTCGCCCAGAGTGGAGTGCAGTGGCCGCTCCCGGCCACCGCAGCCTCGACCTGCTGGGTTCCAGCGATCCTTCCACCTCAGCCTTCCAAGTAGCTGGAACTACAGGCGTCCACTACCAAGCCCAGCTGATTTTTTGATTTATTGTAGAGATGAGGTCTCACTGCCCAGGCGGGTCTGGAACCCGCGGGCTCAGGCAATCCACTCACCTCAGCTCCCAAAGGCGCGGGTATTTTTAATTACTATGGGTGCATAATAATTGTACATGTATGGGTGTTTGTGCTGTTTTGATACAGACATACAATGCATAATAATCTAATTAGGTTATTGTAATGCCAATCACCTTAAGCATTTGTTATTTCTTTTCTGTTAATAATACTCTAACTGCACTCTTTTATTTTTAAAAGTATACAATAAATTATTGTTGACTACAGTAACCTATTGTGCTACCAAATACTGTGTCTTATTAATACTACCTAACTCTATTATTGTACCCATTCACCATTTCCATTTTATTTCTCTTCTCCCCATTATCCTTCTCAGCCTAGGTAAACCATCATTACACTTCTCTATTTCCATGAGTTCCTATTTCCATGAATTTTCTATTTCCATGAGTTTCCTATTTTTAAAAAAATCTCTTACATATGAGTGAAAACATGCAATATAAGGAGGGACCCACAGAAAACTGGAATTTATTCATTAAAAAATGTGTATTTATTCTCTATGTTTAAACTTCAGTCACCTGAAAGAACTCTCCATTTGATGCAATACACTTATTGAGACACTTTTTTCAATACTTAAAAAAGTTTTTGAACTCGTCAGTTTTGATGCCTTTTAGTGCTTCTGCTGCTTTTTGTTTTACCTCTTCCACATAAGCAAAACATTTGCCTTTGAGGATCTTTTCATCTGGAGAAACAAACAAACAAAAAAGTCACTGGGGTGAGTTTGAATGAACAGGGAAGGTGGGGCATGGGGATCAAGTCATTTTTGGTCAAAACTGTCATTTTTGGTCAGCACATTGGGTGCAGGAGTATTACCATGGTGGAAGAACCCATCATCTGTTTACCACACACACACACACACACACACACACACACACAAAACAAAAACAATGCCAAAACCAACCATAGCCTCTCACAACAACATTAGATGGTACACTGATGCCAATGGTTTCCTAGAACATTTACTTAAAATAGGGAGCCTGTAGTAGGGCCAACCTCCACATGTACATACACACATATGCACACAAAAAAACCACATAATTTTATATTCTTGTTACTGTACCATGTTGTTTCAGATAACAAGTTTTCATTTTTTTATGACTGAATAATATTCTTTTGTGCACATGTACCACATTTTGCTTTATCCATCCATCCACCCATCCATTAATGGACACATAGGTGACTTCCATATCTTGATTATTGTGACTAGTGCTGCAATAAACATAGAGGTTATATCTTTGATATACTTATTTTCTACCTTTTGGATATAACCCAGCAATGATATGCTAAATAATATGGTAGTTACATTTCTAGTATTGGGAAAAACTTACATATTGCTTTCTATAGTGACTGTACTAATTTGCATTTCCACCATAGCATGCAAATGTTCCCCTTTCTCCACATTCTCACCAGCATTTGTGATTGCCTATCATTTGGATAAAAGTTATTCTAACTGGAGAGAGATAATATCTAACTTTAGTTTTAATTTTCATTTCCCGATGATTAGTAATATTGAATATTTTTTCATATAACTTTTGCCCATTTTCATTTAAATTAATAGTTTTTGTTGGTTTGTTTTGCAATGAGTTGTTTGAGTTCCTTATATATTCTGCTATTAGTCCCTTGTCAGATAAGTAGTTTCTCCTGCTCTATGGGCTGTTTCTTCACTATGTTGATTGTTTCCTTTGCTGTGCAGAAGCAAAGGAAAATCTCATTGGTCCATTTTTGCTTTGGTTGCCTGTACTTTTGAGAGCTTAATTAAGAAAACTTTTCTCAGAGCTATGTGCTAGAATGATTTCCTAATTTCCTAATGTTTTAATCTAGTAGTTTTACAGTTTCAAGACTTAGACTTTAGTCTTTAATTCATTTTGTCTTTTTATTTTTACAGTTAGAGATGGGGGTTTAGTTTAATTTTTTGGGGGGGGGTATAGATATCCAGTTTTTCCAGCACCATTTATTGAAGAAATTTTCTCTAATGTATGTTCTTGATATCTTTGTTGAAAATAAGTTAATTACAAACGTATGGATTTGTTTCTGGTTCTCTATTGTGTTTCATTGGTCTATGTGACTGTTTTTATGTAAGTACTGTATTATTTTAGTTATTATAGCTGTGTAGTTTAATTTGAAGTCAGGTAATGTGAGTCCTCCAATTTTCTTCCATTTGCTCAAAAATTCTTTGGTTAATCTGAACTTTTTGTAATTTTATATAAACTTTAAGATTTTTTTAAGTTTCTGTGACGAATGTCATTGGCATTTTTATAAGAATTTAATTGAATCTGTAGATTGTGTTAGACAGTATGGACATTTAAATAATACTGATTCTTCCAATAAGTGGACATAGCATATTTTTCCATTTTGTGTGTGTGTGTGTCCCCTTTTATCTCTTTCATCAATATTTTGTATTCTTCAGTGTAGAGAGCTTTCACTTATTTGTTTATGCTTTTCTAAGTATTTTAATAGTGCTGCAATAAATAGACATGTGCAGGTATTTTTTTTGTAGAATAATTGAGTTCCTCTGGGTATATTCCCAGAAGAGGCATTGCTAGGTTGTATGGAAGGTTGATTTTTAGATATTTTTAGGAATCGCCACTGTTTTCCACAGAGGTTTTATTAGTTTACACTCCTACCAACAGTGTAGAAACATTCTCTTTTCCCTTCTTCCTCTCTAGCAGGAGTTATTGATGATGGCCATCCTAGCTGGAGCTAGGTTGTATCTCAATGCGTTTTAATTTGCATTTTTTATGAGGATGAGCATATTTTCATGTATCTATTGACTGCTTATTTGTCTTTTTTTGAAAAGTGTTTATTCATATATTTTGCCCACTTTTCAATAGGGCTGTTTTTTGGGTCCCCCCTTCCTTTTGCCACTTTTGAGTTCTTATAGATCCTAAGTGTTAGGCCTTTGTCAGATATACAGTTAGCAAATACTTTTTTTCCCATTCTGTGGGCTCTTTCCCCACGCTCTTGCTAGGAAAACTGGCTGACCACATGTAGAAAATTGTATCAGGACCCCTGCCTATAACCATGCATAAAAACCAACTCTAGATGGATCAAAGACCTAAATGTAAAACCTCAAACAATAAGAATCTTAGAAAATGCAAGTGACACCCTTATGGAAGTTGGAATAGGCAATCAATTCCTGATCAAAACTCCAGATGTTCATACCATAGGAGACAAGATACACAAGTAGAACCTCATCAAAATGGTGTTTATTTCTATGCATCAAAACTTCAATGCAATTATTGGATGGCAGTGGTTGAGATTCATAGCCTGTATTTTAAAAGTTTTTCCTTAAAAATAACTTTAAAAGACTGTATTACTGTTCTTAAAATAAACACCAAAATTAAGACAATACAACAGAAAAACAAATAGACTTTACTTCATGAGAGGATTTAAAAATTAATAAGAACTGTTCATATTCCTTTTAAGAACTAATTAGCCTGTGTTTATATTATAAATTTCTTAATTTATTATAGGCATTATTATCTGCCATAAGATTTATCAGTGAGAAATAACGAGAGGGCTTCAAATGTATTAAGTATGGGCTTCAAATGTATTAAGCTTCAAATATATTAAACACATTTTGCATTTCCTACTGACTCGATCCTTGCTGAATATATTCACAGAATGACCATTCTCAGAGTTAGCATACTACAAATGCTCATCTCTCACAAAAGAGACATAGATTACAATAATATTTATATATTTGCCAAAGTTAACTATTTATTTGCTTTTATATCCAGTAACATGATTGAAGACATGGAAGTTTGTTGTGTTTTACATTTGACAAAATTGGTTTCATTTCTTCAAAATTTCACAGTTGGTAGAAATACACTTATTATTAGCAATAAATATTTGATTAATGGCCATGACAATATTTCTTAAAAATTAGAATGTCCATTTTTAATAAAAATGAGAGTTAATTTTATTTTAATGTACTTTTTGTCTGCCATTGTCATGAATAATAAAAGGTAAATAAAATAATTTTTCATCCTTATTCTTTTTCTTATAAATTTATTATTTTTATTAGAGTTAATCTAATTTTATATGATACTTACACCATAGAGTTAAAGTGACCAAGTTCCTGGATTATCATTTTAAAAAATTAATTTCATTATTTTAGATTACCATAATAAACTGCTACTCTTTGATGTGCTTATGCAATTCTAGATTCTAAAAATTGCTTTTAAAAATAACAATTAGGCATACATATTATCAAGAAATTTTGTTTGTATTCACTTTGTTTTCCTATTTTATAAATTCTGTCATGTGTAGTATGAATTAATTTTACAATTTGAAATTGCTATTACAATTTTGTAACAATTGAGAGAACAGAATTTCTCTTCACAAAAAATATAAAATTTTTCCTGTGTTAGACTGTTAATTTTCTTAGCTATTATTTTTTCTCTGATGGTTCAAGCAACATTGCTATGTCTACAATTGATTGTCTTTCAGCAACAAAATTGAAGAAGAGCTTTAACCATATATTTAATTATCAGGAAGTATATTAGTAATTGGGAAGAAATACTTCCAAAGATTCAATTAGTTAATATCATTTTAAGAGTCTAAGTGTTGTCAGTCATTAACATGTTATTAATATGTTGATAAACTAATGGGTAAGATAATATATATTAATTAAGGAGTAAGTAACACATTTAATAATGTATTTAAAATATGGATTGTCGAATTAAATTATCTCTAATTACTAGTATGACAAATCAAATTCTACCTTATGTAAACTGTGAAGAATGCACTAGTTAGGAATTGTCCAGCATCACACTCACTGGTTATGGTTTCACTCTTTCTTCATTGTCTCCCAGCAAACACCTGAAGAATTCTTCTTCTATTATATGATTCACATAAAGGTGCTGAGTGACAGCAGTTCCAAAGTCACCTGCAAAGGAGCAAATTATATTGGTAGCTTTATAGTTTATAACAGAAATGGACATTAGTAAATTAGCAAAATTATCTATTAATGTTATTTATTAAAATAATAAAAATCAGTAAAATATGATCATGCTATATATTAGGTTAAGTCATATTATTAAGCCATAATTATTTGATATCAGAATTATAGTTTAAGTATATTTCTGTCATTTAAAAAGAAATATAGCACACTTCAAAGTCCAATGTCAAAATTAGAGAATTAATATACTCACTAATTTAAGAAAACACACTGCTTTTTGTATAATGAACTTTAATAAAATTTATTAACACATTATCATTTGTCTGTAGGCTTTATTGTCTTGAATTCAGGTAGTTCTTTTCTAATAACTTTCAGAATGAATGTGCCCTTAGCAAGAAATCTGAAAGCTAATATAATTAAAGAGACAAAGGAAAGTCCTTTCAGTGTAGAGTGATGTAAAAATTCTATGAAACTGATTCATGGAATAATGTTAGCGTACAACTCTATCCCAAAGGAATAAATGTCTGTATTGTAACAATGCCAAGTAGGTCACTGTGATCATTCTAGTATAATATTCATAACATGATGTAATAATCTAAAGAGTACAAATTCCAGCATTTGTAAAAACAACAAAAATAACATGAATCAAAATATCAATATATTCAGCACATGTATTTTGAATTTAAAGCAAAAATTTGGTAAGTGAAAATAGATCATCATGACCAGAATGATTAGCTAGAATAAATTATCTTTATATTTTGCAAAACTGAATACTTAAATTCACAGCTCTCTGTCAATAAATTACTCATTTGTCTCTTATTTTTTAATTCAATAAATTATAGTAAACCTATTTATTTATCTTTGTGTCTTACCATCAAACATCAAAGTTCATATTTTATAATGAACTTGTTGTAGTTATTTATATAGGCTTAAAATATTTTGCCTGTTTATTTTTCATGGAAGCTATAATAGACAAATTCTCATGTTCTCCCATTAGAGGCCCTCTATAATAAATCTAGTTTTAAATTATTGCTTTTGTATACCCTTCTGCAGAGGTTGCAATTATTTAGTTTCATTTTTATTTATCTTGTCAAGATAAAATAATTATTGCCCTAATTGTTGAATTTCATATTGTGCCAAGGCTGCAGCATAACCTAAAACTAATGTTGTCAGTAATGACCTTAATAAAGAAAATCATAAACTATATTTATTAACATATCTTAAAATGTGTAATTATTTTAAAATAGTTTTTATCCAGATTTATTATTTTAAAAATTTTCAAAATAGTAATTATTTAAGAGATAAATATCACTTTTACAGGAAATGTAGGATAAAACTTCATTTCTGATGAGTATACAATAACTGAGTTATTATACTTTGAAACCAATAAAGTTAAGAAAATATGTAATATATGTGTGCTAGGCAGTGTTCCAGATTATCTTATTTACAACTGATAACTAAGTAAATTCTGTTGCATATGTGATATTTTTCTTAATTTATAAATAAAGAAATGATGACTCAGAGCAACTAAGTAATGTTCCACAGGTTATGCAACTAATAAATTGGTCTGACTGAGTACATTTGACTTTTAACAACACTATGGTGGCCAAAAGAACACATGTTATCATAATATGTGTACCATACTCTGGGTCATAATCCCTAGGCAGTATGAAACAGGTAAATATGTATATATAAATTTATGCAGATCTCTATACAGTCACACACGTTTGCTTACATTTTAATCTAATTGTAATGTAAAATTTTAAAAGGCTTGTTTTCAGTGACTGGAAGAAAACTGTTGCTTCATATACTTCAAAGTTATCCACTATTGTGAATCATTTGCAGTCAGTATGTAATACTTGTTCTCTGACCGATGTGTGTAAACCTAATACATATTTACCAATATATAAACAGACAACATGATGTAACATAACAGACTTAAGTGGTGGGGAGAGATCAGAGTGAACCTGTCTCTTGCCAGTTGAGTGATTATCACAGTCTCCTTAATACAAATGAGCATAGTTAGTAAAATCAAAATACTAATGTCTACAGTAGTCTTCCTTTATCCAAAATTTTGCTTTATGGGAATTCAATGACCTGTAGTCAACCACAGTCTGAAAATATTAAATAAGAAATTCCATAAATAAACCATTCAGGAGTTTAAAATAGTGTGTTGTTCTGAGTAGAGTGATTAAAACTTGACCTGTCCTTCTCTATCCCACCAGGACATGAATCATTGCTTTGTGCAGCATATCTACATTGCATACTCTACATATTTTTCACTTGGTGGCTGGCTCAGTGATGAGACTGACTGTCAGGACGTAACAGTGCTTGCGTTAAAGTAACCCTTTTTCTACTCTATAGTGTCCCCAAAGTGCAAGAATAGTGATACTTGCAGCTTGGATATGCCAAAGAGAAAATGTAAAGTGCTTCCTTTGGGAGAAATGGTAGAAGTTCTCAACTTAATAATGAAAGGAAAAAAAATATTATGCAGAAATTGCTAAAATCTATGGTAAGAATGCATGTTAACTGTGAAGAAGGGAAAGGAAACTTTTGCTGTTGTACCTCAAACTGCAAAACTTATGGATTACAGTGTGTGATCGGTGATTAGATAACGTGGAAAATGAATTAAAGTTGTGGGTGAAGAACATAAATTGAAATGTGTTTCAATTTATAGTAATTAGAGTTGGTACTATCTGCCACTTCAGACAAACACCAGAGGTATTAGACTGTATTTCCTCAGGGATAAAGAGGAGACTACTCTATCTTTTGATGTGTGTTGACAGTACATTATAGATTACAGATGTCTCGTGAATTGTGCTTATCATTCCATTAGTCATCACCATTATAATTCTCACCAATAGCTTGTTGATCAAAAAATCAAAGTAAAATTTCTGACAGTAGAAACATTTTCTATTGTTGCCTCAAATATACTTATTCCTAGATCTTTGTAGGGACATGTAGTTTTTGGTGTGACCCAGCATTTCTCATGCTAAGAGAGAAAGACTGCTTTGGTTATATTTTCATGATAGCAATGACTACATCTTACATGTGATAGATCATTTAATTTACTAAATGCTTTTCACATTGAAGTTTATTGTTATAATAGCATGTGTATTATATAGGAGCGATTTTATAAACTTTTGTTTGGAATCAGAAGGGGCCATAGAAGTGAATTTTTCACTTAGTTCTCTATATTACTAGAAATTCAGGAGCTAAATTCCTTTCAAGTGTTTGTATTCACATCAACAGCAATTACTTTAACAATGGTCTTATTCTTCTACCTTTATTTTGCTCAGGGTTTAAAAGTAAATTTTGAAAACACTGATAGTGAAGTATTACTAATTTATTTTATGACCTGCAAGTCGTACCTACATTAAAATATGTGCAGCACATGTGTAGAATGGATATCAGTTTTTCTTAATTTATGCAAGGAGTGCTCTTTCCCAGATCTAATATCTGACCCAATGGATTATTTGGCTTTAGTTTTCTGCTTATTTTTTTCCTTTTTTCTCTTTGAAGCTAGAAAAATAAGCTTCTCCACAAATTATTTCTTCATTTTTGTTGATTTTTAGTCATGCAGCTTCATATGGATTTAATTATATACCCCTATTAATAAAGTATTTTGGCATTCACCTCAATGTATGTAGATGTATGTGCATATAAATTGTAATATCTACACTCTTAATATAAGATAATCTATGCTTTAAAGGTTTTTATAATATATATTTACATAATAGTGGTATTGAAGCTTATAGTGGTATCTAGTATCATATATAAAACTTATATAATAATTATTTATCCAGTCACTAAAATGACTCATAACATTGTCACATTTGAAAAGATCCTTAATTTTCAGTTAAGAACCAACACAAATAGGCTTATGTCAACAGAATCTGTAACAAATAAAAAGGTATGCAAAAAATATTTTTGAAGAGTAAATGAATCCTCAAATATTACTTATTTGTTACAAATATGAGTTACAATATTGGGAAAAATTGTTTTTTGTGTTTGCTTCTCACAAAAAAGAAAATTCCTTCAATTTGTTCTGTATCTGTTATTATTGGTACTCTGGGTCATTGTCAGGTATGATTATACATTCACATATTCTTTCTTATGAGGAATGGCATGCCCTTAGTAGCCTATCCCATGTGTTCTGAGTTCTACTTAGGCAGTTGCCTTGCCAAAATGATTACTCAGAAATGTGCTGCTGGACATTTAGTTGATACTTTCCTTTTCTGTGAGGTTAACTCCATATATTCAATTTTTTCATTTTGCTAGAAAATTCATATTATCATAAGACAACTGATTTATAATTGACAATTTCTAGAATAACTTATAATTATATATATGCAAGTTTGTTTAGGCCTTGAGACAACTTTATACAAGTTCCTTTAATCATAGGTTTTATTTTCTTTAAATTGTGAAAAATAATAATGTCCACATTGTATAAAGTTCCTGTGAAAATTAACAAAAATAAGATGAAACAAGATAAATGATATTGACTTCAATGATAATAACTAATATTATTTTATTTCTATAAACATTTATTAAACATATAAAATAAAAATAATAACTAAAGTTTAAATTCTGTTCATTGTTAATAACTAGGTCCTTAAATATATGGATACACTTAAACGTGCTGTATGGGGTTGTAAATGTATTTAGTTCAATATTTTACTGCCTCTGTGTTTTACTTTCTTTAAGCTTTCTTTAAAACATTTTATCTGGAAAGTTTTTTTTTTCAACATTCTTTATCATAATTACTTAATAATAATTCAACATAATTTTTGTCTATATGTTGAATCATTTTATTATATTTTATTTGGCCTACTTCGTTACATTGAGCTGAATAATCATCATTTATTTATAAAAAATTATCTTTATAGTCAACATTTATCTTAACCATATGAAAAATTTTTTGTGAACTCAAAATGAATTAGGATTGATACTTTAGTAAATTATTACATTGAATTAACATAGCTAAAAGTAACAAAATCAGTCAGTACCCTTTTGCTGATAAATTAGGTCACATTGGTTTAATGTCATAATAACTCTTTCTGAATCAGATTAAGAAAAGCAGACATATTCTGATGGCTACTGGGTACCTCTCTAATGACCAAAAAACCATGATAAAATTTATTATCTCAGCACTTTTCTTTTAGTGACTGACTTTGCCAAGGAGCAAGAACATTGTGAATCCAACAAGATTCAAGATCAACTAGAACCATACCTCTAAGGCTATAAGAACACTTTCTTCTAACTCTCACTGTGTATTGATAATGTTTTTGGGTTTGACAGAACAACTTTCTTCACATGCCTGAAAAAGTGTCTGCAAACAACTCTTTAATTTAATGTCTCAGAGAACATTCACTTAATTATGCATATATTTGTCTTTCAAATATTTAATTTTTATTACAGATATCTCTGGAAAGAAAACAGATCAACCAAGGATGACACCAATTAGTATAAAATTTCTGAGCATAAATGTACAAACACTAAATATATAGTTTAGTAAACTTACATATTATTTTTAAAAATTATTTAGAGAAACGACTATAGGATTTTTACTTTAAGGAGAAATAAGCATTAGCCATCAAAATACAATAATTCAATTTCAAAAATAATAAAACTTTTGTGGTTGGTATTGTAAAATTGCTCTCTCAGCTCTAATAATAATACTTTTAAAAATAAATATTCCAGTATTAAAAAAAAAAGACGTTACAGCTTTGAAAGCTACATTTTCCAGACTTTCTTGCTTCTTAAGTTTTAGATGTGATCCAATCTTTCCATGAAGAGAAAACTAACCGGCAACTAGAAAGAAATATTACAGATACTTCTTTTAAGTTGAATGGAAAAGACATTGGTCGCTCAGTTTGACTCTGTAGCAGTTTCTTGTCCGATAATCTTAAGGAGATGAAGCAGGAGAATATTCAATACAATTTTCACTACAAAGTGTGGAAAATATTTGGCTGCTTTTCTTGGTTTCTGCTGTTTCTAATTTAACCATAACCCATACATTGGGTTTTTAGTGGCAAAACATATCTCTCCATTTTATTTATGTGATATATCCTCCTGAAGGAATGTACTATAAAAATAATAAAAGTAAGAAGAATCAGCCCCTCACAAGAAGATAAATGCTGAAAAAACTCCAACTCAACAATTATTTTTAGGTGTGTCAGAGAATGGAGGTCACAGGACAAACCACTACCCTGAAAACTTGAGAGACTGGCACTTACAGAGAGCACAGAACAGCTTACCTAAAGAGAATCCATTGAAAGCAGTTATTAATAGAAACACTTAATTGATAACTTCACCAAGTTACTGAAGATAGGTGTGGACTAACTGAGAGTTAAAAGCACTTGGTGGCCAAAATTTCAAAGTTACTATATCCAGGAGCTCCACCACCTTCTCTGAGTAAAGATCAGAGAAAAATTTCTTCTTGTTTCAACATGGGGTGAAAAAGTACCATTTTCAATGGCACCCAGTAGAAAAATAACTATGGTTTTTTTGTTTTTTTTTTTAATTTTCAAACATATTTTTTATTTTAAAATTGCGGAGTACAGTTAAGGGTTAGGTATACATATATGCATCGTTCAGGCACCCTTGTTGATAAGGGGTGTCCCCCTGTCCCCAGACACATATTGAATACCGTTAATCTCACCATCCTTGCCCTCCCTGCCCCCCCCCATAGATTCTCACTACTGTCGATCCTTTATTTATAGTATTATGATAGATGTTCAAGATCCACTTATGGGTGAAAACATGTGATACTCAGATATTTGTTTCTGTGAAAGATCACTCAGTATTATAGAGTCTAGTTCCATCCAGGTTGCTGCAAAATTCGTGATTTTTTTTATGACTGCTTAGTATTCCATCGTGTATATGTACCACATTTTTTAAATCCAATCCTCTTTTGATGGACAGCATAGTTGGTTCTAGGTTCTTGCTATTATGAACAATGCTGCGATAAACATACATGTGCAGGTATCTTTTTTATAGAGTGATTTGAGTTCTTCAGGGTATATTCCCAGTAGGGAGATTGTGGGGTCATATGGGAGGTCGATATTTAGAGCTTTTAGGAATCACCACACTGCTTTCCACAGAGTTTGCACTCCCACTAACAGTGTAGAAGTGTTCCCTTTTCACCACATCCTTTCCATCATCTGTTATTTTTTGAATAATTAATAATGGCCATTCTGACTGGAGTTAGGTGGTATCTCAATGTAGTTTTAATTTGCATCTCTTTGATGATTAGTGAGGCTGAACATTTCTTCATGTGTCTGTTGGTCACTTGTATGTCTTCTTTTGTGAAGTGTCTCTTCATATCTTTTGCCCACTTTGTAATGGGGTTGTTTGTTTTTTTCTTTTCAGCATGTTTGATTTCCTTGTAGATCTGAGATGTTAGACCTTTTGTCAGACATGGAGTTGGCAAATACTTCTTCCCAGTCTGTGGGCTGTCTCCCTACTCTCTTGATGGTTTCTTTGGCTTTGCAGAAGCTTGTCAGTTTAATGAGGTTCCACTTGTCTATCTTATCTCTTATGGCCCATGCATTTATGGTTTTGTTCAGGAATTGGATGCCAGTTCCAATAGCCATAAGGGTGTGTCCTACATTTTCTAAGGTTCTTATGGTCTGAGGCTTTACATTTAGTCCTCTAATCCATTTAGAGTTAATTTTTGTGTATAGGGATAGATAGGGGTCTTGTCTGAATCTTCAACATATAGTCAGTCAGTTTTCCCAGCACCATTTACTGAATAGGTTCTTCTCTCCCCAGTGCTACGCAGTGGAGGCTTTGTCGAAGATGAGTTGGTTGAGAAATTGAGGTTTTGCTTCTGGAATCTCAATTCTATTCCATTGGTCTATATGCCTATCCCTGTACCAATACCAAGCAGTTTTGATTATTATAGCTTTATAGTAAAGTTTGAAGTCTGGTAATGTGACACCTCCTTTTTTTTTTGTTTTTGTTTGTTTGTTTGTTTGTTTTTTGCTGAGGATTGTTCTGGCTATTTGGTCGTTTGTATTTCCATATGAATTCCTGTGTTGTTTTTCTAGGTCTGAGAAGAATGTCACTGGTAATTGTATGGGTATTGCATTAAATCTGTAGATTGCCTTGGGTAAGATGGACATCTTCACAATGTTGATTCTTCCAACCCATGAGCATGGGATATTTTTCTACCTGTTTGTGTCATCTTTGATTTCTTTGAGCAGTGTTTTGTAGTTTTCATTGTAAAGGTCTTTCACGTCTCTGGTTAGGAAGATGCCAAGGTGTTTCTTTTTTCTTTTTTTTTTAATGGCTATTGTGAATGGGATTGTGCTTTTTATTTGGGTTTCCAATTGTTTATTATTGGTGTAAAGAAATGAGATTGTCTTTTGGACATTTATTTTATACCCTTAGACTTGCCAGAGTCCTTTATCAGTGCAAGGAGGCTTTTAACAGATTTTTTTGGGTTTTTCAAGGTACACAATCATGTCATCTGCAAAGAGAGATAACTTGACTTTCTCTTTTCCTATTTGGATACCCCAGATCACCTTCTCTTTTCTGATTGCTCTAGCCAGGACTTCCAATACTATATTGAACAGGAGGGGAGAGAGTGGGCATACTTGTCTTGTTCCAGTTTTCAGGGGAAATGGTTCCTATTTTTGTCTGTTTAGGAGTATGCTAGCTGAGGTTTTCTCGTAGATGGCTTTTACTATTTTGAGGTATATTCCCTGTATGCCTAGATGTTTGAGGGTTTTTATCAAGAAGTGGTATTTTAGTATCTATGTTCATCAAAGATATTGCCTGTAGTTCTCTTTTTTTGTTGGGTCTTTACCTGGCTTGGGAATCAATATAATGTTAGTTTCACAAAATGATTTGAGGAGAGTTCCATCTTTCTCAAATACTTTCAGTAGGATTGGTATCAGCTCCTCCTTAAATGTCTTATAGAATTCTGCTAGAAAGTCATCTGGTCCAGGGCTTTTTTTTGTAGGTAGTTTTATTATTACATAATCAATTTCCTTGATTATTATTGTCTATATAGGGTCTTGGTTTCTTCTTGTTTCACCTATGCAGGTTGTGTGATGTCAGAAAGTCCTCCATTTCTTTAAGGTTTTCAAGTTTGTTTCCACACAAGTGTACATAGTAATCTAATTATCTTTTGAATTTCTTCAGGGTCAGCTGTGACTTCATCTTTTGTGTTTCTGATTGTGTTTGTTTGGTCTTTTTCTCTCTTTTTCTTGGTCAGTTTAACTAGGTGGCCATCAATCTTGCTTATCCTTTCAAGGAACCAGCTTTTTGTGTCATTGATTTTCTTGTATTATCTTTTTTGTCTTCCATGTCCCGGATTTGGGCTTTTATTTTGATGATCTGAATTCTTCTGCTGAAGTTAGGATTTTGGTCTTGCTTTTCCAGCTGCCTTGGGTGACTTGTTAGGCTGTTAATTTGTGATCCTTCCATTTTCTTCATGTGCTTTGTAGAGATATGAATTCCCCTGTTACTACAGCTTTCATAACATCCCAGAGATTTTGGTAAGAAGTTTCTTCATTTTCATTTGTTTCCAGGTATCTTTTAATCTCTGTTTTGATTTCATCATTGACCCAGAAGTTGTTTAGCATCATGCTGTTTAGTGTCCATGTCTTTGTGGTTTGGGGGGAACCTTGTTGGTGTTGATGTTCATTTTATTCCACTGTGGTCTGAGAAAGTGCATGGCAAAATTTCAATCGTTTTAAATTTGCTTATGCTTGATTTATGGCCAAGTATGTGCTCAATCTTAAAGTACATTCCATGAGGTGATGAGTAGAATGTGTATTCTGTGGTCGTTGGATGGAGTGTTCTGTAGGGATCAATTAATTCCATTTGTTCAAGAGTCACATTGAGGCTTCGGGTCTCATAGCTGATTTTTTGTCCTGATGATCTGTCTAGGGTTGTGAGTGGGTATTGAAGTCCCTAGCTATGATAGTGTTGGAGTTAATATGTTTTTTTAGTTTACCTAGAAGTTGCATTATGAAAGTTGGTGCTCCTATGTCAGGTGCATATATGTTTAGGATGGATATTTCTTGTTGATGGATCGAAACTTTTATCATTATGTGGTGGCCTTCTGTATCTTTTTTTATTTTTGATGGCTTAAAGGGCGTTTTTTTCCTGAGATTAAGATCGTGACTCCTCCTTTCTTTTGTGTTCCGTTCACCTGAAAATTTATTTCCCTTCCTCTTACTTTGAATCTGTGAGTGTCCTTTCTAGTGAGGTGAATCTCTTGTAGGCAATAAATTGTTGCCTAGTGATATTTTATCCATTTTGCCATTCTGTGTCTTCTCGGTAGTGCATTTAGTCCATTCACATTCAGGCTAATTGTTGAAATGTAAGAGTTGATCCCAATCTTAAGGTTCTTTCAGAGTTGTTGCTGTTCCTGTTTGTTTGTTGTCTTTTTTTTGGGTTTTGGAGTTGGTTCATGTATGTTTTTAATCTTTTGCCTATACTCTTGTGAAGAACATTGTTGTTCTTTTTTCCATTTCTTCTGTGTTCAATACTTTCTTAAGTGTTTCTTATAGAGATGGTCTGCTGGCAGCATAGGTTCTTAGGGATTGGATATCTGGGAAAGATTTCAATTCTCCCTCACTGATGAAGCTTAGCTTGGCTGGGTAGGTTATTCTTGGTTGAAATTGTTTATCTATCACTCAGATCTGGTCTGTCTATTTATCAAGGGGGAAGGAATTGGTTAATAATAAAACTACCTTTCATAAGATGTTAAAAGAGAAAAAAAGGAAAATGATATATAACAGAAACTTGAATCTACATAAAGAGGAGCAGCAGAAAAAAATAAGCGATTAAAGTTTTAATAAAAGAAAACTAGATATTCAATACAGTTTGAGAAGCACTAGTCTTAACTAAGTGAGGAGGAATATTCTGCCCTGTGAATGCCAGTCAGCCTTTACTAAAAGTGACAGATTGGAGACTCAGAAACAGCAAGTGCTATTAGAAGCAGGAGAGAATGTAGTCATATTATCTGCAGATCACAAGAGTTTTATTTTCCCCTTTTCTTTGTGTTTAAATGATTCTTCTTTCTTCTTGTCATCTACATGTGATATTAAGAAAAAAAGGGGCTGGGCTCGGTGACTCAGCCTGTAATTCCAGTGCTTTGGGAGGCCAAGGTGAGTGGATTGCCTGAGCCCATGGGTTCAAGACCTACCCAGGCAACTTGGTGAGACCTCATCTCTACAACAAATCAAAAAATTAGCTGGGCATGGTAGTTCATGACTGTAGTTCCAGCTACTTGGATGGCTGAGGTGGAAGGATAGCTGGAGCCCAGCAGGTCAAGACTGCAGTGGCTGGGAGCATGCCACTGCCCTCCAGTCTGAGTGACAGAGTGAGACTCCAATACAAAAAAAAAAAGGAATCTAGTGATACAGTGTTTTAATATTATAATTACCTACATAAAAGCAAACAAATGTTTTACATATCATCTCCTTAGTACAGAAATGAAATAGTATATACTTAGAGACAGACATACCTGGAAAATAATCAATACAGTCACAACTATACAATTCTGTGGAATATCCAACTTTATTTTTTGTAGTATTTTAGATTATTTTCACATGATCAGGTAAATATAGTTATCTTAAATAGGAAATAAATTATTCTGATTTACATTGCATTTAACAAACGTTTTGAAAAGTCAAATTACGTTCTGTGATATTGTTTTACTTAAACTGTATTTTTGGCATTTATATTAACATGATGCAATCTATCGTGAATTGTATCCTATTATCGTGAATAGATACTGCAGTGGTGTTTTTGTGTTTCATTTTTATTTCATTTTATGAGTCTCTAAACAGGTTTTTTACAACATTCATCTTATACATTATATAAACAAAATGAGCAATTTAAGGTAAAGTAGTAAAAGCCATCATATCACAAAATCCAATAGTAATTTGATTCTTTTACTAGAATTTAATGGAAGTGTATGTATTTATTCCCAATACATGAGAAAAATTTATCTCAGTGGCCACTTTGTTTTATGTTTAACAGTTTCATTAAACATATTATTTGACGACACTAAATAATTATTTTTCACCCCAAGTGGCATTTGTGATTTTGCAAGGAATGAAATTCCTAACTAAACTTTTTTTTAACAAAACTTGCAATGTTGAATTTAAAAGAAATGAATATTATTTTTGTATTAATGGGCATGAGATAAGTAATAATCATGCTGCAATATTTGTTTGATAACTGAAACTTAGAAATTCACTTATGCAAATATGCTCATTTTTTATGACACATGTACTGACTTATCAACCTTCATCATGTCCAGATACAATAAAAATCCAAAGCTAGCATAAAGTTGTGTATATATTCAATTAGATTTTTTCTAAAGTTCTACTTTTATGTTATTCAGAATTTCTTTAATTGTTATAATGCTTTATGACATAGAGTTTAGATATATATGTTACATATTATTTACATTTTTCATAAAGAAAATAAACTTGAGCCGGGCTCGGTGGCTCAGCCTGTAATCCCACGCCTTTCGGGAGGCTGAGGTGAGTGGATTGCCTGAGCCCGCGGGTTTGAGACCCGCCTGGGCAGCGAGACCTCATCTCTACAATAAATCAAAAAATTAGCCAGCGTGGTAGCGCGCGCCTGTAATTCTGGCTACTCGGAAGGCTGAGGCGGAAGGATCGCCGAGCCCAGCAGGTCGAGGTTGTGGTGGCCAGGAGCGGCCACTGCACTCCAGTCTGGGCGACTGAGTGAGACTCCAACTCAAAAAAAGAAAAAAAGAAAATAAACTTTTTTTATACTACTTGCCATAGAATAAGCAAATGTACCTGTTGTCCATTAGCCTCATTCTGGAAAGAAATATTTCTTAAAACTTCAGAAATCTATAATGATTGATGACACTATTTTAATTATCTTCATTCATGGTTTAAGTACAGAAAGGGTAATGCAGCATGCATTAATGTCTTTTCCATCTTTTAATGAAAATAAAATAAAAATGTGGACCAATTATTTAATAAATTAGTTGGAATTAAAGCTGAAATTAATGGATGTATATCAATATATAGGAGAATTTCCAGTCGTTTTTACAAGATTATTTCCTTTGTCCTTGTCAATATAATTATCAGGAAGATGAAGAAACAGATGTCATGGCCCTGAGTTTGTCTTTTGCAAAAAGCTTAAAACCTCATGCCACAGTGATTTTTCATCAAAATATATGTTCTTCAATTGCAAAGGCTATTTTTTTCTAGTATGCACATTTACTTGGTAGATCATACCAGGTTCTCAATAAATATTTGTTGAATTAATTAATTAATCTGCAAGAAAAAAGAGGAATGTAAAGCAAATTGATATATGTTGTATAACTAATGGTAATCAGTGTTAATAGTATGTTTTGCTTTGAGAACTAAAGATTTAACAAAACGTAATATTTATCCCACAATATCCAGAAGGTTGTTCATTAAAGAAATGATTAGTATTTTTTTTTTAATTGAACCCCTTTGGATGATTAATATGTTTCAGCAATGTCTTTTATTTTAACGTGAGGAAAGAGTTTTTTATTGATTGATCTAAAATTTTACATAGCTGCTATATATGGTTACAAATTGCCTGTTATTGAATAATATTCAAGGACACTCAAGATAAAATATGGTAAGAAGCTTTAATCAGTGAATGATAGAAATCTTAGACTGTGTGTACTTTATAGTACTCATAGTGTATGATTATATTGTAGTTTTACAAAATCTACCTATGCCACTGTATCAAGCATGTATTGATTTTATAAAGACAGTGATAAAGCATTTCAAATAAATCATAGCTTTTGAAGTCACATCTATTTAACAAAATACTTTGTTATATTTCCAATATTTTTCTACAAGTGTTATTAAAATTATATCTTCAATTGTTCACTTTAGTAAATTAATGTTAAGCATAATTACCATTATGTAGACTATTGCAAACCAATAAGCAAAATAAAAAGACAATGTGACAAAATAAAACTAGTAATACATTTAAATATTTAGGAGTTATTTTATTTTTATTGTTAACATAATTAAAAAGCTATACTAAAAAGGCATTGAAATTAGATAACTGTGTTGTTTTTGAGAAATTCTTAACTAATGTCAATGCAAATATTTAAAAAAACATTTGATCAATTTTGTTTTTGAGGTGGTGTTTGTTTAATTTTGGATTTGTATATAGGTATCCAAAAATTCTAACATATTTTCCAGAGTTCATTTTTTTTTTTTTTTTGACTTTTACGTTTTTTATTTTTAAAATGTGGGGTACATTTCAGGGTTAGCTGTACAAATCTTCATTATGCAGGTACCCTTGTTGATGAGGTACCCTCTCCTGGCAGTTACCCTCAACTGCCAATCCCGTCTCCCCACCCCTGGCAGCTTCCCACTACTGCCAATCCTCTTTTTATAATATTATGAGAATTGTTCAAGATTCACTTATGAGTGAGAACATATGTTACCCTGTTCTTTGTTTCTGTGATAAGTCACTGAGTATGATAGATTCTACACCTATCCAAATTGCTGCAAAGTTCATATGTTTGTCCTTCTTTATGGCTGCATAATATTCTATTGTGTATCTGTACCACATTTTTTAAATCCAGTTGGTTGGTTCCATGTTTTTGCTATTGTGAATAGAGCTGCAACAAACATGCATGTACAGGTATCTCTTTTTTTTGACATATTTTTTATTTTAAAATTGTGGAGTACAGTTAAGGGTTAGGTATACAGATATGCATTGTGCAGCTACCCTTGTTGATGAGGTGCACCCCCCCATCCCCAGACAGATAGCGACTACCATTAATCCCACCTCCTTTCCCCTCCTTGCCCCCCCATAGTTTCCCGCCACTGTCAATCCTTTTCTTATATATTATGAGAGTTGTTCGAGGTCCACTTATGAGTGAGAACATGTGATACTCAGATCTTTGTTTCTGTGAGAGGTCACTCAGTATTATAAACTCCAATTCCATCCAGGTTGCTGTGAAATTCATGATTTTGTTCTTTTTGATGACTGCATAATATTCCATTGTGTATATGTACCACATTTTTTAAATCTAGTCCTCTTTTGATGAACAGCATGGTTGGTTCCATGATCTTCCTATTGTGAACAATGCTGCGATAAACATATGTGTGCAGATACCTTTTTTATAGAGTGATTTGAGTCTTCAGAGTATATACCCAGTAAGGGGATTGTAGAGTCCTATGGAAGGTTGATTTTTAGAGCTTTTAGAAATCATCACACTGATTTACACAGAGGCTGCACTAGTTTACACTCCCACCAACAGTGTAGAAGTGGTCCCTTTTCACCACATCTTCTCCAGCATCTGTTATTTTTTGAGTTATTGATAATGGCCATTCTGACTAGAGTTAGGTGTTATCTCAGTGTAGTTTTAATTTGCATGTTCTTGATGATTAGTGAGGTGATTTGTGTTCCTCCAGGTATATTCCCAACAGGGTCATATAAAAGGTCAATTTCTAGTTCTTTCAGAAATCGCCACACTGTCCTCCAAAGAGGTTGCACTAGTTTGCATTCCCACCAGCAGTGTAGAAACATTCCTTTTTTCTCCATATCCTCACCAACATCTGTCGTTTGTTTTATTAATGATGGTCATTCTTACTGGGGTTAGGTGGTTTGTATAAGGGTTACTTTATGTCTAAAAAGTCTAAGGCTCCAAGTATGAAATAACACAAATATTAGTAAACTCATGAGAAAAGAAAAATATAATAATTAAATGTACTATGTTACATAAACATGCTTGAGACAAAATTATTGTATTAAAATTAGAACAGTTGTAATCTCTATTACTGCAGTTAATGCAAACTGAAAACACAAAGATTTATGCTATATAATGTTTTGATTCACCCCATATCAAAAATCTTCTCTGTAATAAGATTTTTTTTACCATACAGATTTCAAATCATTGAAATATTTATTGCAAAATTAAACAAAGACAAATGAAATCTCCTAGAATGTGAATAATGTCCTGTTATGATCACTCTTCAGATGAATGAACAAAAGACCTATGTTCTTTTGAACCATGAAAAAAGTTAGGGAGTATTTTGTAATCTAATAGCAATCTCATAGCAAACAGTCATGCAAGTAATGAAGTTTTGTTTGTTTGTTTTTTTTGAAAGCAGGATTTATTGAGAGGACAGAAAACCTCCCACAGTGGGGGGGAGCCTGAAGGGGTTGCCCAGAAATGTTTTTATGTATTGCATTTATGGTAGATAATCATAAAATATTTTATTTTAAAATGTCTAATTTATATTATAGTAAATATTTAGAAAGCAGCTTCTTGTGTTTTTTTGTAATATGGAGATCATTTTGTGTACTATCTTTTCTTATAACTTTTGAATGAGTATTAATATATTCTATCATCTAAAATTTTGATCTGTCTCAGTTACTTTGGATGTATGCAGAGAGAATTTGGGGAAGAAAATAAATTACCTGCTTTTTTTTTTTTTTTTTTTGAGTTGGAGTCTCACTCTGTCGCCCAGACTGGAGTGTAGCTCGACCTGCTGGGCTCTGGTGATCCTTCCGCCTCAGCCTTCCGAGTAGCCGGAATTACAGACGCGCGCTACCACGCCCGGCTGATTTTTTAATTTATTGTAGAGATGAGGTCTCGCTGCCCAGGCGGGTCTCGAACCCATGGGCTCAGGCAATCCACTCACCTCAGCTTCCCAAAGGCGTGGGATTACAGGCTGAGCCACCGAGCCCCGCATAACTACCTGCTTTTTGTTTGTTTGTTTGTTTTTGTTGTTGTTGTTTTTAGAAAGCATGATTTATTGAGGGAACAGAAAAGCTCCCATAGTGGGAGGGACTCAAAGGGGTTGCCCCATCACCTGGTTTTAAAAAATATTTGCAATGCAAAAGTTATCACCTAAATTTTTAGATAGAGCTAACTAAATGGAAAAAAAAGTCACTATTTAATGCAAAGCTTTAAATTTTTTTCAAAAATAAAATAAATAATGAATGAAAGTCTCTGACAATAAGTAAAATATAAAGTGACAATCTCAAAATTATTTGATACTTTGCCTACTTAAGGAAAGGCTAATATGGATAATGCAGAATTTCAAATTTTACTTTTAGAATCAGTGATTTATTTGATAAACATTTGAGAGGCGGGTTAACTATTACTTTTGAGATCCATGACCAGGCATAGTGGCTCATGTCTGTAATCACAGCACTTTGGGAAGCCAAGTTGGGAGGATTGTTTCAGCCCAGGTTTTGAAGACCAGCCTAGACAAAACTGAGAATGTAGGTGCTTGTATTCCCAGCTACTCTGGAGACTGAGGGAGTAGGATCGCCTAAGCCCAGAAGGCCAATGCTGTGGTCAGCAGTGATCCTGCCACCGTACTCCAACCTGGGTGACAGAGTGAGACTCCATCTCAAAAAAAAATTATCTGCCATATTCAAGATCCCATTTTAGTTCTATGTAGCATATAAGTAAGGGTTAACACTTTGGAGAGTCATCTGAGAAGTTAATGTGATTTTATTTAAAGAAACAGGTTACATAGATGCCCCCAACCCCCAAAACATAGAGATTAACGTTTTTTGTGTAAGCCATCCTTCTTAAACAGTCAGTTAAGCCATCCTTCTTAAACAGTATGTTGTGCTGTTCACAATCATAATAAATAAAATATAATAAACAATTTTATCTTTGTTAGTATTATTAACACTATTATAAAAGCTGCTCTATAGGAGCAATTATAAATCATCATTGGCATTAAGAATTGACTATTTTATGAAAAATACAACCGAAGGCTAAAGAGTTTTTATAACTCCTCCAGTGTTAGAAGTCAATAAATAACTGTATGTGATTTTTAAAAGTTATGTTTCATTAGCCTGTGTTAGCACTCCATCACTTTGTCTTCTATGCCAATAGATTATTTCAAAACACCTATACAAGGATATGTTCTAGTGACAGAATATATGTTTATATATAAAATTGACATTATACATAAGTTTGTATATAAGTGAGAAAGGAGAAAGGAAGAAAGGAGAAAGTTTGTATATAAGTGAGAAAGGAGAAAGGATAGTCAGACAGATTAGGGAGTGTCCCAATAAAAACTTCTGTGGCAATCGCCACAGACTGGAGTGAGGACATCCATTTCCAACTCCACAGACTTCCCCTTTTGCATGCTTTTTCTTGATTGGCTCTTTCCAACCATCTCGCAATTGGTGCATTTCAATCCCACACCATGGAGCCTCTCTCTGATTGGTACTATCACCACCCAATCAGCATGCTCTCAAGACTACATATACCATTGTCTTTGTCCTCCAGTTGACAACCCTCTTTGGGGTCCCCTCCCCCTTGCCTGGAGCTTTTCTATCTTCTAATACTTTCTACTTACTCACTTTCCAGTGTCCTCCCTCATTCTTCCTGGGCGTGAAACAAGAATACAGAACTACTGAACCAGAAGAGCTACTGAAGTAGAAGAGCTGCATACTGGACTAGAAGTACTGAACCCACTGAGGAGAGAGAGCTTCAGCACTCCTTGGGGACCTGGCTGCTTGTCTACCAAGCTAACAGAGCCCTAACACTTTTCAGGGGCTGGCTCCTTGGTCTACTGAACCAGCAGAGCTGTAAACACTTCTCAGGGCTCAGCTCACCAACTCCTAAACTAAGAAATTGTAACATTCCTTGGAGGCACCACAGCTGTTAGCATTTCTGAGTTCTCGGATACCACCATCTTCCCTTATCCAGACACCAAAGTGTCCCCAGCCACCACATGAATTCCAGGCTGAAAGTGCAGCTTCAGGAACTATGACATCCCTTGGGGACCCAGCTCACCAATCAGTCAGACAAAAAAAGTAACACTTCTTGGAGGCTTGTCTGGAATCTTGGAGGCTTGTCTCTTGGAGGGATCATTAAAGTGACCCTGTCTCTACTTTCATTCCCAAGGCTTCTTGCCTTCAGTTTCCTATCACATTTTTTCCAGTCTTTTCTATCACATTTTCTTTCTTTCAGGATTTCCATGGCTGCTATCACCTCTTTGCACACAATGTCACGGGTGTTTTACAGCCTATGTATATGGGTAGCTGGTTTGGTCATTTAGAACGTAGCTCACTGTAATGTTTTCATCTTTTCCTAGAAACAGGGGAATGTAAAGATTGAAAGAAATCACTTAATAAGCAAGCTCCCTGGCACAGTACAGAAAACTTTGGTTTTGTTTTGTTTTTCACTATGTCATCATAACCTGGCAAATATGAGAAAACTTTATATGCAAGACAATAACTATTAGGAGATGTCTGATTAGGTCAGCTCCCCAATTGCTAGGGCTCCCTCTCTTTTGTTTAAGGAGAACCTGGCTCTAAAATTTCACCCTAGCATGTAGAGTCCCGTCTGCACATTTAAGGGATTCTATGAGTAGGTAAAAATTGAATGAAAGCATACTCTTCCCTTTGAGGCATATTGTTGACTCTATTCCTGAGAACTCAAACACCTCATTTGTTTGCCCTATTAGAGACAAGCTCAATGTCTTGCCACATTTGAAAAATTCTCCTCATGATAGGAAAACAGTAAGAAGATGTTCTGTTGACTGAAGGTTTTGGTTTTTCAGAGGCCATTAGAGACTGTCTCAATGTACCCATATACCTTCCTCAGGCACTTTTATGTCTCCACTTGAATGGTTCCTTACCAGGAAAAGAGGGCTTTTATTGGAAAGTAACTTAACCCACATTATAGATGTTGCAAGTTGGCTCAATCCATGGGTCTCCTGGCCAGAGGTTCATGGAAGTTCCCAAGAACACCTCCCTATTAGAATTCTTTGCCCAAATACTGTTGGAAGTCGGCCACGGAGGCCCACTGAGCGTTAGGGATCAGGAAGGGCCATTGACCCCGAGTCCACTAGGATGTGTTTGGGTGCTGTTGACCCATTCCCCCCTCCTTTTCCATTTGGCACAAGCTACCAGGAAAGGCTCCAGCTGGCTCTAACAGAAAACTCTGAGACCGGAATGTACACAGCTAAATCTGGGAGTCTGTTGTTCCCATTTTCCACAGCTTATGGTCTTTTGCTTTATCACAATTTAAGTTTGACTTTGAGTCACATTGAGAAGCCTTAGTGCAGGTCACAGGTTCTCTTGATGTACTTTCAGAAGTTTATAGATATAGGTTTTAGAAAATAGTTTATATAGATTAAGAAAATTTTAGTAACCATTTTATTATAGAAGTGTGGTTAGTTCAGTTTGATTTGGGGGGCTAGTGAAGTTTGTATTAGGCTGGCTGGTGCTAGGAGAGAGTAACCTTAGCACCAACTGTTTTATAGAAGTCAATTTGAATTAGCATAGAATAGTAAAAGGCAATATATCATTATGTTGGTTTTAGGTGTAAGTATTGAATGATGTTATGTAGCTATAAACAATTAAGGGTACATAGAAACTGGATAAGAACTTCATGTTTTTCCTTGTGTTTGAAATATACATCTGCTTGAGAGTGGGGGGTGTCCTGTGTGTACCTGGACCTGTTCATGTGAAAGGCACATGCTACCTTTTGTGTAACCATGGCAGCAGGAGTTCCCATGATGATGGGGATAAATGCCCTGAGATTACACCCATTAAACAGCTTCTGGTCACTTGAGCAGGAGTCTAGTCTCTTTCTTTCTCCCCCTTTTCTTTCTCTTTATATCTATCCCTCCAGTTTAAATCGCTGATGCCATCACACGGCCAGATACCCCCAATCCCTGCAGGGGCAGGGTCCCCGCAAAATACAATTGCTCCAAGGTCTTTTTCAAGACTTAGTCTGGATTACAGGGAATGTGAGGTTTGAGAAATTCAGAAGCATAGTCGACAGCAACAGGCTGGGGACCTGTACAGGTAAATGTGACTAATCCTGTCAACCAAGCCCCTTTTGCAACACATGGATGAAGATCACACTTACGTCTATGGAGATACCATGAGCATATAAGAACAGAAAAGTGAAAGGACATCCTTCTTTGATCTTTATTCATGTGCATTGGTTGAAGGAGGAAAAGTTAAGAGATGGCATTCTTTTGCCTCTTTCTCTCTCCAAATGACTAACAAGCCATCTGGCCATCTACAGTGTTGACTCCTTCCAAGTGCATCCTGAGACACTGGGAACCCTTTGATTTTCAGATCCTAAAGAAAAAGCATCTTAGATTATTTTGCACCCAAGCATGGCTGAATTATAAGTTGCAGGGTGGAGAGACTTGATCTGAGGGGAAGTTGGTCATTTGAAAGGACAACCAACAGACAGGGGATACCAATGCAACAGGTATCACTGGGAAAGATATCAGTCACTGAGTCCATGCCTCTTGTTCTGTCCTGCCCCCCTTCTCTAGGTCCTTCCCATATTTCAAACCTGCCTCCCCCCAAAAAAATTCTCTCCCTAGAAAAGCTTCTGCTTTATTCATGCCCTTACAAGATGCTTAGAGAGTACATCCCCAGAAAGGTACAGGGTTCCTCTTCCCTATGATACTTTAAAAAAATTAAGGGGAATCTTGGCAGGTCTCAGGTGATGCCAGCAAATATATAGATGCTTTCCAGAATTTAACCCAAGTTTTTGAGTTCTCCTGGAAGGATGCTATGTTACTCTTAAGCCAAACCTTGACAACCACTGAGAAACAAGCAGTCCTTCAAGCAGCAGAGAAATTTGGAGATAAGCTTTGTATCTCATATAGTGCTCAAGAGAAGAATGAGCCTTATTCAATTAAAAAATCAATAAGATATGCAGGTATTCAACAGACACATGGAAAAGTGCCCAGTCTCACTAATCATCAAGAAATGCAAATCAAAACCTCACTGAGATACCACCTAACCCCAGTAAGAATGGTCATCATTAATAAAACAAACAACAACAGATGCTGGCGAAGATGTGGAGAAAAAGGAATGCTTCTACACTGGTGGTGGGAATGCAAACTAGTGCAACCTCTTTGGAAGACAGTATGGCGATTTTTGAAAGAACTAGAAAGTAGCCTTCCATATGATCCAGCAATGCCCCAATTGGGAATACACCCGGAGGAACTCAAATCATTCTACAAAAAAGATACTGCACACACATGTTTGTTGCAGTTCTATTCACAGTAGCAAAAACATGGAACCAATCATACTGCTCATCGAAGCTGGACTGGATTTAAAAAATGTGGTACATATACACAATGGGATATTTTGCAGTTATCAAGAAGGACAAACATGAACTTTGCAGCAGCTTGGATAGATTTAGAGTCTATCATACTCAGTGAGCTGTCACAAAAACAAAGAACAGAGTACCATATGTTCTCACTCATAAGCTGACCTTGAACAATTATCATAATACTATGAGAAAGGGATTGGCAATAGTGGGAAATTTCCAGGGGAGGGGAGTGGGATTGGCAATCGAAAGAAACTGCCGCCAGGCTTGGTGGCTCAGCCTGTAATCCCTCACTTTGGGAGGCTGAGGTGAGTGGATTGCCTGAGACTGCAGGCTCGCGACCCACCTGGGCAACTTGGCGAGACCTCATCTCTACAATAAATCAAAAATCAACCGGGCATGGTATCGCGCGCCTGTAGTTCCAACTACTTGGAAGGCTGAGGCGGAAGGATTGCCGGAGCCCCGCAGGTCGAGGCTGCAGTGTCTGGGAGTGGCCACTGCACTCCAGTCTGGGCGACAGAGTGAGACTCCAACTCAAAAAAAAAAAAAGAAACTGCCAAGGGAGGGAGGGGCACACCTCATCAAGTGTACCTGCAAAATGAGCATTTGTGTACCTAACCCTGATTTGTATCCCACTTCCTTAAAATAAAAGGAAAAAGAAAAAAAATCAGCAGTACCATTGGAAGACCCTAAATAGGACCCCAATAGCAACCTGGGAGAATAGAAGAGAAAACATTTTTTGAAGTGCATATTGGAAGGTTTAAGAACTAGAACTAAATATCTCAACTACTTTAATCTATCCATAAAAGAAGAGGGAGAAGATAAGAATTGCTCTGCCTTCTGGAAAGGCTAAGCACACCTTCCTAGATCCTAAGTCAGTCGAAGGGCACCTGACCCTAAAGACAAGATTCTTATTCAAGCTGCTCCAGTTACCAGGAGAAAACTGCAAAACAGGCCATAGGACCAGATAGTACCTTGGAGAATCTCCTGAAAGTAGCCTCCTTGGTTTTTTACAATAGGAATCAGAAGAGCATAGGAAAATGAAGAGATACAAGTAAAGGTGGAAGCTCTAGTGGCTGCCTTGCAGACTTGCACACCCCATGATCCCTGGGGTATACCTTCTAATGGTTATGGTTGCAGCAAGCTAAGACTTTAAAGAAGCAACAGGGTGCCAGCATGGAGGGCTAAAGAACCAGAGGACCAAAGGAAGCATCTCAATTGGCAGTTTCCATTAGTGACAGAACCTTCATGACCCATCAGAGACCTGGTAAGAATGAACCTGCTAAGGGGATAGTATCTGTTGCCACGGATGAACTCTTTGGGAGCACTAAAATTCTAGTTGTTCCAAAGAGACTTAAACCTTCTGGATGTTGTCCCCTGTGCAGACTAGAGAGCCACTGGAAAACAGGTATGTATTCTTCTGAGGAGAGGAGAGAACACCTAACTCAGGAATGATGACCACTGAGGAAGTCTGGGAACCCACTGAAGTGCCTGGCATAGTGTACCATCACCCCAACAATTCCCAGATGAATATTTGGGTGCTGGAATCCAAATTAATTTCTAAATTAACACAAGTGCCAGAGTTTGGTCCTGGCTATCCAACTTGGAATATATTAGCCTTAATTAAAGTTGCTAGGAGTAATTCAAAGTATAAATGTAGAGGGTTGCATGGAAAGATGGCAAAGGAGAAGCCAAAAATCAAAGGAAAGATGTCAAGAAAGTTGTTGGTATAGATTAAGGTTTTTGGTAAGGAAGCCTATAAAGGACAGATAATAATTTTGTATAGGAAAGGATCTCGTGATAAATTTTTGTCCTACAATAAAGTGACTGGTTATTAAAGGGATGGAAAGTATAGGATAAAAAAAATAGATGGTTCATATATGTTTAAAAAGGGTATGTGTATGTTGTAGAATGGTATATGTAACACAGGATACTTGAAATTGGTGAGCATTCTTCTTTCTCTTTCGCCTTCTTTAGGCCCAGATTGGAAAGGATCCTACACTGTTCTCTCCACTCCTTCAGCAGTTAAGGTTACCAGAATAGACTCTTGGATTCATCATACTAGAGTGAAAGCCTAGAGTCCAGAAGTTGCCTCTGCTGACCTAGAGGGACACTCAAAATACTATTATGGATAAATTGGAGATCACAAACTAAAGATAGTAAAAGATGTGTCAATAATTAACTTTCCATAGGTATTCTCCTTATAGTTTTACCTATATTTGTTTCCTTAGCTTTTGTTTTGATCTGAATTGTTACACACCTTTGTCAAAGACCTCTCAACCCTGAATTCCTATGGGATTATCTACCTTCTTACATGGACATACCTTTTACCTCTCCTGCAAGATTTCTCACACAGGAATGAGCAAAATGATTACTCTATTTTACTACTTCTGTCTAATCTAGCACTAGCTTCTTATAAGCACCCTCTTTTCCCCTCCTTACTTACCTGGCTTAAAGGGGTAATTATTCATATAGCTGGATATGCCCTCAGGAGAGATCTTCTCTCTCTTCCAATATCTCTACTACTATCTCTCAAGCAGACTGGAAATCTCAGTAGTTCTACCTATGAATTTACTGCCCTAAAAGGGGTAATGAAACACAACCAGAAAGCCCCCCCAGGCAAAAAATGCCTTAATTAAGGTTGGAAAAGTGGTGGAGATGTGGGAAAATGCTTCTCTCCTTTAAATCGCATTTAAGGTTATCAGTTGAAACTGGGTATTACTTTCTATTTGGTAATGAATTGTATTTAGTCTTACCTTACCAATGGAAAGGTGTTTAAACAAGAGTGGTCATTGTTATTAAAGTGATGATCCTCAATTATGTTCAGATGGCTTCCTCTGAGCATATTCTAAATTTAGGATCTTTACTGGAGCAATTCCTACAGCAACAACACAGTCACAGAGATCTGGGGACTCCACCCAGCACTAATATGCCTAACTATAATATATCTAATCAAGGAGAAGGTGCCCTTGACCACCCAGTTTTACAAAGACCTGTACTAGAACACTTAATTGCCAGAAGTTTCTTTTGGTTTACCAGGATACCCCTGTTAAAAAGATCCATATCAAATCTCACTCTCATGGTATGGAAAGTCACTGTAGTTGCTATTGAGAATCAACAAATGCCCATTACCTTGCTACCTAGTGTGGTCTTGTAAAACTATTGACCACTGGATATGCTCGAGGCAGAATGTGGAAGAACATGTGCATTCTTAAATGAAACTTATTGTTGTTTTATTAACACCTTCTCCCAGGTAGAGGAAAATCTACAAATCTTTTTTAAAAAGTCTCAATTACTTGGTTTCCCAGGATACCCCTGTTAAAAAGATCCATATCAAATCTTACCCTCATGGATGGAAAGTCACTGTAGTTGCTACTGAGAATCAACAAATGTTCTTTAACTTGCTAGCTACTGTGGTCTTGTAAAACAATTGAGCACTGGATATGCTCATGGCAGAACATGGAAGAACATGTGCATTCGTAAATGTAAAAAAAAAAAAAAGTTTTTTGATTAACACCTTCTCCCAGGTAAAGGAAAATCTACAAATCTTTTTTTAAAAAAGTCTCAATTACTGCTACTCTAAGGGAACACATTTGTTCACATCCCATCTGGTGACAATATTTCTTACCTTCCCTAGGAATTTCTATCTTGTGGATAGTCTTGTGGAATTTCTATATTGTGTACTGCTCATATTTGGCCTATGCATGCATAGTTAATCTCTTTGTACAATTTTTTTCGTTTCTCACCTAGAGACCATCAACCTCCATATGGTAATGCAGATGGAACTTAGTATGGAAGCTTCCTATTACTTAGGACCCTTAGATTGCCCTCCAGAGGGTCCCTAGCTGCCGTTCTCATATGACACCAGACCAGTAACCAGTAGTCATAATCCCTACTTTCTAATGAGATTAGGGTCACCATTCCAGAGACAGGAAAGAAAGAGGAGAAAAGAAGAAACCAGACAGGCAGACAGATTAGGGCAGTTCCCACTAAAAACTCCCACTGCAAGCCCCACGGAAGTGGAGTGAGCACACCCATTTTCAGGTCCATGGACTTCCCCTTTGGCATGTTTCTTGTTGATTTGCCGTTTCCAATCCACTTCCAATTGGTGCATTTCAATCACAAACCATGATGCCTCTCTCTGATTGGTGCTACCACCACCCAATCAGCACACTCTCAAGACTATCTAAACCCCTGACTTTGACCTCCAGTCAACGACCCTATTTCAGGTCCTTTCTCACCGCTGGGACCTTTCCTGTCTTCTAACAAATTTCTATTTACCCACTTTACAGTGTCTGCTTCCCTCATTCTTCCTGGGCACGAGACAAGAAACTGGAACCGCTGAACTAGAAGAGTTGCACATGCTGGACTAGAAGAACTAGACCTGCTGAGCTGAGAGTGTTTCAGCACTCCTTGGGGGCCTAGTTTGCTGACTCATCAAGCCCAAGGAGTTGTAACATTTCTCAGGGACTAACTCACCAGCCCACAGAACTGGCAGAGTTGTGAATACTTCTCAGAGGCTGGCTCACTGACTCCTTGAACCAGCAGAGCTCTAAAACACTTCATGGTGCTTGGTTCATTGACTCCTAAACTAAGAGACTGTAAAACTCTTTGGGTGTTCTGCAGCTGTTGGCATCCCCGAGTTCTCAGGCACCACCACATTGTTCTATCCAGATACCATCATGTCCCTGGCCAACATGTGGATCCTAGGTTGGCAGTGCAGCTTTGGGAACTGCAACATTCCTTGGGAGCCCAGCTCATCAATAGGTAGGACGAAAAAAAAAAGTATATAGAAAGTATGTATTGAGATTAATTTTAACAACAACGTTTAATCATACTTTTCTGAACACTGTAATATTTTTTTCAGAATAATGACAATAATTATCCTCAGAAATAGAACTCTACCTTCAATATATTTTATCTTTATAAAACATTAAAGTTAGTCCAGTTTACATGTGGCATTCTATAGACTAGAAAAAAGTGAAGTAACTTACAAAGTCCTGCTAATTATTGTCCAGGGCTACTGACTCTCAGTATATAGCTGTGTAAATGGAATTTTGAGTGACATGATTTATTAATTACCAGGTAATACAAATATAGAAACATTTCAATGCAAATTGAATATTTAATAAGATATACAAAATATAGTAAAATTCTTGTTATAACACACGTTCTTAAGTTTTACAAGAGAAGACATAAAAAAGTCCATAATACACCAAATAAAGCCCATGATTTTTGCAGAAACATATACATGAACTATTTTTAAACATTAAAATAAATACTGGTTAGTTTTTTGTCTCATAAGTAAGGCAGTGTAAATGGTTATTGAACATAAAATTATATTTTTGCCAGACATATTCAATTTGCATTAAAATTTTCTATATTTGTAATACCTGATAATTAATAAATCATGCCACTCAAAATCCTGTGAAATTAATATTTATTGAGAATAAGACCATATAAATTCATATTAACCCTTTCAGTGCCATCAATTACTAATTCAGAGAAAGTACATATTTTATTATCTATATTCAAATTTTTATGTAAATTATTGGTGTAAAATTTAATGTGAGGTAGAGAAGAAAGTGAATTGAAAGAAGAGTTAAATGGAAATAATGTGCTACCTCAGCAAACAATTATTGAATCTCTGCTGCCATTTATTGATGTACTTTTATAACTTTACTTAATTTGTCTATTTGACAAACGTACTATGTTTAATTTGCCTTAAATGAATAACTGAGAATAATTGGGCTAATATGTGTAATATTCCCAGGATTTTGCTAGGACATTATAATCACTTACTTTATAAAATAGTAATAGCCATCATAAGGTTTACAATGTGAATGAAAAGAGTCACCTACATCAAGGTAATAGAAAGTTTGAATTCAATAGATGTATGGACAACGTGATTGGGGGAACCCAGAAGATAATTATCTCTACCGAAAATTCTTTTTAATAAAACCATTTAATATCTCTGTAATTGTTCTAAAAACAGTAAATGAACAGACATTTATTTATGAAAACTTACTAAATCTCAGTAAAACCAGTGAGTGTCTGAGACATTTGTACCATGGCACGTATTTTATGAACATCACAAATACGATTGCAATTATTTCCAATTATTCATTTGAGGGAACTAAAATGCAATAAGCTTAAGTAACTATTTCTTATTCTACCTCCCAGAACAGTATGATGAAAGCTCCAGTACAAGTAGGTATAGCCAGCCGGGCTCAGTGGCTCAGCCTGTAATTTCGCACCTTTGAGAGGCTGAGGTGAGTGGATTGCCTGAGCCCTCGGGTTCGAGACCCGCCTGGGCAGCAAGACCTCATCTATACAATAAATTAAAAAATCAGCTGGGCATGGTAACACATGCCTGTAATTCTGGCTACCTGGAAGGCTGAGGCAGAAGGATTGCCAGAGCCCAGCAGGTCGAGGCTGTGGTGGCTGGGAGCAGCCACTGCACTCCAGTCTGGGCGACTGAGTGAGACTCCAACTCAAAAAAAAAAAAAACACCAAAAAACAAGTAGGTATAGCCAAAAAACGTTTCTCTTTCTTCTTATTTTCCAGTCTACAATTTTGATATCTTCCAAGGAGTAGCAGGACAACAGCATTTGTCATCCCCAGCTCTGTGTTGCAGTGACTCCATTCCAGGTATACACAAATGAGAAGTCTGAAACTCTTTTCCTCCTCTCTCTCTGTAGGCCGGCAGCAAGTCTAGCTCAGTTGCAAGAGACTGAAAATACTAGGTCCTTGGTCATCCTCACCCCAGCTTACTCATAATATGGTACTCTGAAAGAGGCAAACTAGAAAGACCAGAATCTGGCTCCTCACTCAGCACACTGATCATAAAGCAGGGTTAGCATTTTTAGAGAAGTAAGCCATGGTCTTTGTCCTTAATGCCCAAACAGTAACCAGAGGCTTTTTTTCCTAGGGAAGAGGCAGGATGTAATAACAGAGAGTATTGAAACTCTTCCTAGGTAAACTAACTTCACTTTGAGCAGAATATGAGAAAGTTCAAACCTTAAACTATGAAACAAATAGAAGTTTACCAGATAGAAACAGGAGAAAAGATGATTAAGAAAGTTCTCCCTGGATTGGAATAAGCATTAAAGACTTGCCTTAAGTAAAGGGAGACAAATATAATTTGATCAAACTATGGAGCAATTCATGCCATAGGGACTTATCAAATACAATAGAACATTCAGCAGAGAAGTATTGGAGCCTAATGTCTGTGTGTGATGCTAACAGATAGCTTGGCAGAGAGCTCAGGGAAGGAGATAGTCAAAGAGAATACTGATAAACTGTCTCCCATTCAAGTGTGATTACAGGCAAGCAAAGAAATGCACTCTCAAAAAAATGACATCAGAGATTTCACACTACAGGAGAAATAGACTTCAAACAAATAGTTCTCAGCCAAGTAGGTAAACAAAAAAAAAGCATTTTCCAGTAACCTCCTGATTGGAAGAGTGGAGGAAGCAAAGTGTGAATACAGAGTAACTGCAATATATTGCATAACATTTCCAGTACTTAAAAAATGCAAAATATGAAATGGAAAGTATGACACATACATAGGGAAAAAACAAAACAAAACAACTATTCAATATAGAATGATACTAGTATAGGCGTGTACTTAAAGATACATGGAATGGATTATTGACTTCAGAAATAAACCCTTGCATATATAATCAATTGATAAGACTACCAGAACAATTTAATGGGAAAAATATTTGTCTTTTTCTCAAATTGTGCTTAAACAAATGAAAATCCACTTGCAAAATAATGGAGTTGAACCTTTCTTCACACCATGCACACACACACAAAAAAACCCTCAAAATAAATTATATGCATTATATGCATAAATATAAGTGCTAAAATTATAAAATATTTAGTCATAAATATAAGATTAAGTCTGTGTGACTTTGGGTAAGGCAAAGCTTTTTTTTTTCCCAAATGACATCAAGAACATAAGGAACAACAACAAAAATTGATAAATTATACCTATCAAAATTTCAAAATTTGTACTTCGTAGAACATGATTAAAAAAAGGAAAAGCAACCAATTTTAAAAATTCAAATTCAAGTTAAGGGAATTGAATCTAAAATATATTTAAAAACTAAACTCAGTAAAAGAAAGATACATAATCCATTAATAAATGGACAAAAAAAATCTAAATAAAAATTTCTTCAAAGAAAAATGGTTATAATATTACCCATCAATTCTACTTCTAGTTAAATATCCAGAAGTTAAAATATATGTCTACACAAAAACTCATAGATAACAGTTCACAGAAACATAGAATATACTTCTACAATAGCCAAAATGTAGAAACAACCCAAAATGCATTAATTGATTCACAAGTAAAGAATAGGTGTTCCATTCATATTGCAGATTACTGCTTAAAAATTATAAGAAGTAAAGTATTAATATATGACACAACATTGATGAAGCTTGCAAACACTACGCTAACCATAAGAAGTCAGCAACAAAATATTTTTAAATTGTCTGATTATGTTTACATATAATAACCAAATCAGGCATATATATAATGAAAGCAGGTATCTAGGGTGGGAGAAGAGAGCAAAATAGAGTTAGTTATAATATATATTGTGTTTCTTGTTGGCATGATGAAGATATTTTAACTAAGATCAGGGTGATGGTGGCTCAACTCCACATATATACCAAAAACCATCAAATAGTGTACTTTAAAAGAGTGAAATGCATAAGTTAATTATATCTGAGTAAAGTCATGAAAATGAATGAAATATAATGGTACACAGTAAATATCAAAAACACCCATATGTGGCTTGGTTAGGGGACATTTGATACATTCTCTTTCATGAGATCTTTGAAATGTTTAGATGTTTTTAAAAGTAATACTATATGTAGAAGCTCTTTCCATATTAGCATAAACAATTGTACTTTCTAATTTATCTACATGGTATTTTATTTTAGTTGCAACACAAATTCTATAACATTTCACCTGTTTATAAATATTTATTCTCTCCAGACTTAATACTGTTACTAACAATAAAAATTTTGTTTATGGGTATATGTAACATTTATGATGAAGTATCCTAGATGAGTAAATTTCTGTAAGTCTATTTATTCAAAAAAAGATATGTGGGAGGATGCTGAGAAGATGTTGGAATAGAAAGTACAAGGAATCTCTCTCCCCAAATAAACAAAAAAATCCACTGTCATCAGTTTGACATAGCATTTTTGGAACTCTAATTTTTTGAGGCTTGCCAATTCCAAAAAAAAAAATTGAATGGTAAACTGTGGCTAACTTCAGTCGAATATAGTTCTTCGCACAGTTGCAGCTTCCCACCACTCATGTTAGTCATACTAACATCAGACAAAACAGACTTTAAATCAAATAAGTTTACAAGAGGCAAAGAAGGATATTATATATTAATAAGAGGTTTAATAGACCAAGAAATATAGCAATCACAGACATATACAACATCAAAATTTATGAGGCCAAAAAAATCTGACAGGCCATCAAAATATATGAAATAAACACTGATAAAACGGAGGGTGAACTAGGTAGATCTACAAAAAGAGTTGGGAATTTCAATCTCCTGCTCTCCATAGTGCACAGAATAACCAGTTAGAAGATGAATAAGGAAACAAAGGAGATAAAAAAACAAATCAACAAGATCTAACATGTACACAGAGCACTCTCCCCAAAAATGACATCATACACATTTTTCTCAGAACAAATGGGACATTTTCCAGGATAGATTTTGTGTTAGTCCACAAATTAAATCTTAACAGATTTAAAAAAAATACAAAGTATATTCCACAATCACAATGGATGAAATTGAAAATCAGTAACAAAAGTAAAACTAAAAAATTTACAAAATTGTGAAAATCAAACCTTACTCTCCTAAACTGCCAATCAATGAAGAAACCACGAGGAAAATTATAAAATACTTAGAAATGAATGCAAATAAAAATACAACATAATAAGACATATGAAGCATAGCAAAAGTGGCCTTCATGGGGAAAATTTATAGCTGTCGATGCTTACATTAAAAAAAATACAAAATTAATAACCTAACTATACAACTTAAGGAACTTGGGGGAAAAAAACCCCCACAAAACTCAACCCAAAGTAGAAGGAAATAAATAAATATTAAAGCATATAAACAAAATAGAGCATTGAAAAACCATAGAGAAAGATCAATGAAACTGAAAAGAAACTTTTTGTGAAAATATTGACAAAATTGAAAAATCTTTATCCAGATAAACTGAGAAGAAAGAGGAAAAAGACTCAAATAACTATAATAAGAAATGAAACTACAAAATATTTCTGAAAGAAATTAAATTAATAAACAAAAGCATATCTCGTCTTCATGAATTGAAAGACTTAATATTGCTAAAATAACAATTTACAGATTAAATTCAATTCCTCAAAACCCTAATGATTGTTTTTGCAGAAATAGAAAAGTGCATCAAAAAATTCATATGGTATTTAAAGGAGCCCCAAATATCCAAAGTAATCCCAGAAAAATAAAAAATAAAACCTGAGGACTTATACTTATTTTAATTTTGAAAATTACTACAAATCTATATTAGTCAAAACAGTGTGGTACTTGCAGAAACACAGAAATAGAAATAGACCATTGCATATAAGGCTAAATTATTTTTGACAAGATTACTCAGTGTGAAAATAACTGTCTTTTTATCAAGTTGTACAGGAAAAACTGTATGTCCTCATGCAAAAAAAATAAGTTGAAAACTTACCTAACACCATAAACAAAAATTGACTCAAAATGGATCAAAAACCTAAATGTAAGTATTAAAATGATAAAACATTTAGATGATATATTTGCATGGAAACTATAACTATCAAATGGTGATTATAATTCAAAAAATATTTGTATGACATTTATTTACATATTCAGTTTTATAATGATACTAAGTAAAGCATTATTACTGACAAGCAATATTTAAAATATATGGAATCAGAGAACTTTCATCTTTAGGATTCCATTCTACTTATTTACTCATGTAAGAGTATAAAAGTGTTTACACAAGACTTCATTAGTAGAAATGCTATAAATAATGTACTCAAGCTAAATATACATTAATATGGAACACACATACATACATACATACATACATACATGTAGAAATATGAGTCCATTAAAAATAACATGGTTGGTTAATATTAACAGATAAGAAAATGTATTCAAATATGTTCAAGTGTAATAAAATATGTCAGTTACAATGATGTAGTTACAGTGTGTATCTACTTGTTTTAAATGATACAAACTGCTAGCAATAGATAATTCTATTGAATAAATGGAAAATACAAGGACAAACTTTGACTTTTCTCCGAAAATCCTTTTATAAAGTTTGTAATTTTTTTTTTTTTTGACTTTCACTCTTTGTTGCCCAGGCTGGAGTGTAGTGGCATCCTCTTGGTCACCGCAGCCTCAACCTGCTGGGCTTGGGCGATCCTTCCACCTCAGCCTTCCAAGAAGCTGGAACTACAGATGCATGACACCACGCCTGGCTATTTTTTGTGATTTATTGTAGAGATGAGGTCTCACCAAGTTGCCCAGGCTGGTCTCGAACCCTTGGGCTCAGGTAATCCTCTCGCCTTGGCCTCCCAAAGTGCTGGGGTTATAGGCTGAGCTACCATACCCATCCTAAAGTTTTTATTTTACCATAATCTTATATTTGTAAAAAACCTTTAAACTATTATAGGTTTCCAAGTCTCTTAGGTCTTACATTAGTTTCCTAGGGTTGTTGAAACAAATTATCACAAACTTTTGTCTTAAAACAACAGAAATTAGTCAGGCTCGATGGCTCAGCCTGTAATCCCGTGCCTTTGGGAAGCTGAGGTGAGTGGATTGCCTGAGCCCGCAGGTTCGAGACCCACCTGGGCAGTGAGACCTTATCTCTACAATAAAATTTAAAAAAATCAGCCGGGCATGGTAGCGCATGCCTGTAATTCCGGCTACTTGGAAGGCTGAGGCGGAAGGATCGCTGGAGCCCAGCAGGTCGAGGCTGCGGTGGCCAGGAGTGGCCACTGCAGTCCAGTCTGGGCGACAGAGTGAGACTCCAACTCAAAAAAAAAAAACAAAACAAAAAATACCCAGAAATTTATTCTTTGACAGATCTGGAGGCCAAATATGAATTCAAGATGTTGGTAGAACTACAATCACTGTGGAGCCTTTCATAGAAAACCTGTTCCTTGATTTTTGTGACTTCTGGTGTCTGTCAACATTCCTTGACTGTGGCTGCCATCTTTTTCTCTGTGCTTTGTCTTCACATCGCTTTCTTCTCTGTGGTGCCCTCCACTCTGATGTTGTTTATAAAGACACTGTGTCTATAGTAATGACCGCTATGGAAGTTACATAAGGAAAAGATTGACAATTTTTAATTACGTGAATAGCCAAAATTGTTATATTATTTTAAAGTATTACTTTGAGATGTGCAATTAGTTGATATCTTAATGGGAAGTGTTAAATTTCTTGAAGATTACAAATATTTATCTAAAAAACTAGATGGAGCCGGGCTTGGTGGCTCAGTCTGTAATCCTGCACTTTGGGAGGCTGAGGTGAGTGGATGGGCTGATCCCGCGGGTTCGAGACCCACCTGGGTAACTTGGCGAGACCTCATCTCTATAATAAATCAAAAAGAAAAAATTAGCCGGCATAGTAGCGTGCACCTGTAGTTCCAGCTACTTGGAAGGCTGAGGCGGAAGGATTGCTGGAGCCCAGCAGGTCGAGGCTGCAGTGGCCAGAAGCAACCACTGCACTCTAGTCTGGGTGAAAGATTGAGACTCCAACTCAAAAAAATAAAAACAAAAAAGAAAACTAGATGGGGTTTTATAAAACATTCAAATAATACATGTGCTATGACTGCTTCAAATTATCATCAGAAGAAATAAAAATACATTGATTCAAATATATGAACTTGAAAGACTCTCTGCGTGAGTAGGCAGGCACTGGTGGGACAATGAAAGTCTGTCTGTGGTGATGCTAAGCTACATACACTCAGGTCCCTCCTCTGAGGGCAACTGCAAGCCCCTACCGCCCTGAAATTAGAGTGCAGCTCACAAGATCACATGCGGAAATGCCTGCTGCCTGTGGGAACATGCCTGAGAAAAGCCTGCTGAATCCAGCTGATTCCCAGCGCCTGGCTCTGGGCATACACCATCACCCGTCATACCGGACCTGTTGGAGTGCAGGATCTGATTATTGGAGAAAGAGCATTGGGGAATCTGGAGAGGCATACATGCCTGGTGAGGAGCTGTCCACCACAGTCATTTTCCAGGCAGAGATTTGCATTACCCCACCCAGGTCCCCCCACCAGCCTCCAATTTGTTTCCTAAGGCACAGATAAATAATTGCCCCAGATGCTCCCTCACCATTGAAGGAGGAGATAGACTGCTCTGGGCTTTGCCTCACCACTTCAGCACCTAACAAGGTACTGGAATGGGCTGCGGAGGGAGTCCAGAGATCCAATCTCTGTGAATGGCAGATCAACTACTCAGGGCTGGTTCGTGGTCCAGAGGAAATATCCTGAGAGCACAAACTTCAGATGGAGCTGATGAGTGCTGAGTTCAAGACACCCCACGCCCTACCCTGATCCAGCCAATAAGAAAGAAAGATCAGACTACCTACCGGGGAAAACCAATCAGAATAGCAGCAGACCTATTGGCAGAAACACTACAAGCAAGAAGGGACTGGAGTCTTATATTCAAAGTGCTCAAAGATAAACAATTTCAACCAAGAATTTCCTATCCAGCCACGCTCAGCTTCCTCAGTGCTGGAGAATTAAAATCCTTTCCAGATATTCAACTCCTAAGAGATTATGCAGCTTCCAAATCTGCTGTATAGGAGACACTTAAAAAGGTATTAAGCACAGAAGAAAGAAAAAAAAAAAAAAAGAATGACCACACACTACCCAAGAGAACAGCAGAGCACAGAATCAACAGAGAATACAGTGCAACAAGAAACTTGAAAACACACACATACATTAACCCCAAGGCTAAAAGAAATCAAAGAAAAAACTTTATAAGAACCTAATGACAGGAATAAACAATCACTTTTCAATAAATCAGCCTGAATGTGATTGGACTAAATGCACCACTGAAAAAACACAGAATGGTAAGCTAGATAAGAAACCATGACCCAATTATTTGCTGAATCCAGGAGACTCATCTCACTACAAGAGACACACACAGACTCAAAGTTAAAGGATAGAAAATGAGTTTCCAGGCAAATGGGTCACAAAAGAGGCAGGAGTTGCACTCTTAATATCAGTCAAAACAATCTTTCAGCTATCAAAAAGTTTAAAAGATGCAAAAGGACACTACATAATGATCAAAGTTTCAATCCATCAGCAAAGAATATCCATCCTAAATATATATGCATCCAGTACAAGAGCACCAGCATTTATAAAGCAACTACTAAATAAACTAAAAAAGATATTGACTCTAGCACTATTATAGCAGGGGACTTGAATACCCCACTGACAGCCCTAGATAGATCATTGAGGCAAAAAGTCAATAAGGCAATCCAGAACCTAAACTTGATACTTGATCACATGAACTTAGACAATACTTACAGATTATTCCACCCAAAAACCATAGAATATACATTCTACTCATCACCACATAAAACATACTCCAAGATCGATCACATCCTTGGCCATAAATTGAGCATAAACAAATTTCATAAGGTTGAAATCTTGCTATGTACATTCTCAGACCACAGTGGAATAAAAATAAATATCAAAACTAACAACATTTCCCCAAATCCCACAAAGACATGGACATTAAACAGCATGATGCTGAACAATGACTGAGTCAACCCTAAAATCAGAGAAGAAATTGAGAGATTTCTGGAAACAAATGAAAGTGAAGAAATAACTTACCAAAACCTCTGGGATGCCATGAAAACAGTTCTAAGAGGGGAATTTATATCTCTGCAAGCACACATCAAGAAAATTGGAAGATCACATGTGGCGAGTCTAACAAATCACCTAGGGGAGATACAAAGAGAAGACCACCAAAACTCCAACTTTAACCGAAAAATCCAAATCACAAAAATAAGAGCCCAAATACAAGATATGGAAGAAAAAATATTGTAGAAAACATCAGCAAAACAAAAAGCTTGTTCTTTGAAAGAATTAACAAGATTGATGGGCCCCTAACCAGAATGACCAAGAAAAAGGCCAAATGAACACAATCAGAAATACAAAAGATCAAATCACAACTGACCCTGAAGAAATACAAAGGTTTATCAGAGATTGCTATGTACCCCTATATGGAAACAAACTTGATATCTTAGATGAAATGGAAAACTTTCTGATATCACACAACCTCCCAGGTTAAAACAAGAAGACATTTGGACACTAAATAGACCAATAACAACCCAGGAAATTGACTCTGTCATACAAAAACTACTTACCAAAAAAAAAGTCCTGGACCAGATGACTTTCTAGCAGAATTTTACAAAATGTACAAAGAGGAGATGATACCAATCCTATTGAAAGTATTCTAGGCAACTGAAAAAGATGGAATTCTCCACAAATCATTTTACAAAGCTAACATTACACTGATACCCAAACTGAGTAAAGATCCAACAAAGAAAGAGAACTATAGGCCAATATTCCTTATGAACATAGATGCAAAACTCCTCAATAAGATTCCAGTAAATCAGATCCAAAAACACATCTCAACAATCATCCAGCATGACCAAGTAGGCCTTATCCCCAGGTCGCAGGACTGGTTTAACATCCTCAAGACCATAAATGTAATTAAATACATCAACAGATGTAAAAACAAGAACCACATGATTATCTCATTAGATACAGAAAAAGCTTTTGATAAAATCCAGCATCCCTTCTTGATAAAACCCGCAAACACCTAGGTATAGAAGGAACATACCTCAAAATAGTAAGTGCCATCTACAACAAACTGACAGCTAACATACTGCTAAATGGACAGAAACTGGAAACATTTCCTCTGAAAACTGGAACAAGACAAGACTGCCCACTCTCACCTCTCTTGTTTAATATTGTGTTGTAAGTCCTAACTCTGCCAATTAGACATGAGAAGGAAATAAGCATTATCCAAATAGGAAATGAGAAGTCAAGTTATCCCCCTTTGCTGATGATATGATCCTATATCTTGAAAATCCAAGGAAATCTCTCTAAAACCTGCTTGCACTGATAAAGGACTTTGGCAAAGTCTCAGGGTACAAAATAAATGTGCAAAAGACAGTTGCATTCCTATACACCAACAACAAGCAGGCAGAGACCCAAATAAAAAGCACAATCCCATTCACAATAGTCATAAAAAAATGAAATACCTTGGCATCTTCCTAACCAGAGAAGTGAAAGACCTTTACAATGAGAATTATAAAACACCACTCAGAGAAATCTAAGAAGACACAATCAAATGGAAAAATATTCCATGCTCATGGATAGAAAGAATCAACATTGTTAATATGTCCATCCTACCAAAGTCAATCTATAGATTCAATGCAATACCCATTAAGTTACCAACATCATTCTTCTCAGACCTGGAAATGACAATACAGAAATTAATATGGAAACATAAATGACCACGAATAGCCAAAACAATCCTTAACAAAGGAAGCAAAGCAGGAGGTATCACACTTCCAAACTTCAAACTTTACTATAAGGCTACAATAATCAAAACAGTCTAGTATTGGTACAAGAACAGGCACATAGACCAATGGAACAAGATAGAAATTCTGGAAGCAAAGCCTCAATTTCTCAACCAATTCATCTTCAACAAAATCTCCAACAAAAACCACTGAGGAGAGGAGAACCTATTCAGTAAATGGTGCTGGGAAAATTAGCTGACCACATGCAGAAGATAGACCCCTATCTATCACCATACACAAAAATTATATAGATAGACCCTATTTATCACCATACACAAAAATTAACTCTAAGTGATCAAAAACCTAAACATAAAACCTCAAACTATAAGAATCTTAGAAAACGCAGGAGACACCCTTATGGAAATTGGAACTGGGAACCTATTCCTATTCAGAACCCTAAAGGCCAATACCTTAAGAAATAAGATAGACAAGTGGGATTTCATCAAATTAACCAAATTCTCCAAAGCAAAACAAACCATCAAGAGAGAAGGGAGACAGCCCACAGAATGAGAAAAAATATTTGCCAACTGTATATTGGATAAAGGCCTAACATCTAGGATCTACAAGGAACTCAAACACCCCGAAAGGAAAAAATAAACAGACCCTTTTAAAAATGTGCAAAAGACATGAATAGACACTTCTCAAAAGAAGATATATGGACAGCCAACAGACACATGAAAAAGTGCTCAGCCTCACTCAATATCAGAGAAATGCAAAGCAAAACCACATTGAGATACCACCTAACCCCTGAAAGAATGGCTATCATTAATAAAACAAATAACAACAGATGCTGGAGTGGATGTAGAGAAAAAGGAATGCTTCTACACTGCTGGTGGGAATGCAAATAGTGCAACTTCTTTGGAAGACAGTGTGGCGATTTCTGAAAGAACTAGAAATTGGCCTTCCATATGACCCAGAAATTCCCCTTTGGGAGTATACCCAGAGGAACTCAAATTATTCTACAAAAAAGATACCTGCACATATATGTTTGTTGAAGCTCTATTCAAAATAGCAAAAACATGGAACCAACTATGTTGCCCATCGAAGCAAGACTGTATAAAAAAATGTGGTACATATACACAATGGAATATTATGCAGTCATAAAGAAAGACAAATATATAGACTTTGCAGCAATTTGGATGGATTTTGAGTCTATCATACTCAGTGATTTATCACAGAAACAAAGAAGAGAGTTCCATATGTTCTCACGCATAAGTGGATCTTGAACAATTGCAATGCTATAAGAAAGCAATTGGCATTAGTGGAAAACTGTCAGGGGAGGGATGTGGGATTGGCAGTTGAGAGAAACTGCTAGGGGAGGGAGGGGCATACCTCATGAAGAAGGGTGACTGCATGATCAATATTTATATACCTAGCCCTGAATTGTACCCCACATCTTTATAATAAATTTAAAAAAAAAATAAATATATGAGCTTATAATTTACATTTTAATTTTTCTAAGATTTTTCTGAGTAAAGTGTGTGTTATGATTACACAGCAAATTAATAGGATGAAAAAGGGAGTTAAAATAAACATAGGGATAAAATGTACTTCTTTGAGTAGATCCTAGATTGAACAAAAGTAGAAATATATAAAAATAAATGTGCTCCATATATTCCCTTTTTGAAAGAGGCTAATGTAAAAATGGTATGTCAAGTCATGGACAAAATTCAAGCATTCCATTTGCAATCCCATGTATTGTGGCTTCAAAATTTAAACACTGCAACATTTTTTCTAAATGAAAACATAGCAATCATATGTGCATGTTGTACATGTATGTATTCATGTGCATATGTGTGCATACACGTATATAAAGGTGTGTTAATGCATAAAGTAATATACATTAGTTCTTACCATAATATAAACAATGCAAAGTGTTTTTTGAGTTATCTCTTTCAAGGTCATCTAATGACTATATTCTAATAACAATATAATATTAAATAAATTAAACAATTATTCTGTCATGTAAAATAAGTCATCACTTTTACTTTATTAATATTTCTCTTTTCTATTTTAAAATTATTACATAACTTGTGTTTCTTATGTTTAAATGCTTTTGATACTTACCATGAGTTCTTTATGAAGATCTTTTTAGTGACAGTATTTTATTTCTTTCTTGGTTGAATTTTCTCCTTTAGTTCTTATTTACTTTTAACACAGATTCATGAAAAAAAATATTATCTGCATATTTGCATGCTTCAGAAAATTTAAATTTACTTTTGAAGAGAACAAAATGTATTGAATACAATTTTCCTTAATATGTTTTAGAGTTTGATTTATTTTTTGAAGGAAGAGAATGGTATAATATAAAAGTCAGAAAATAAATTTTTCCCCTTGAGGTAAATTATTTTTGTGTTGAGCAGCTTAGAATTATGTTTAGTAGTGTGAAAGTTTCATGTTATGCATAAAATAAAAATCAGTGACAATTTTTAAAATTTTCCTTCAGAATGCTTATCAGATTTTATTAACTCAGCTTCCCAAAGTACTGGGATTAAAAAAAAAAATGGTGAAAGCATTCTTGTTTTTGCCATTTGTTTGCTATTTATTTGTTTATTTTTCATGCATTATATTCACTCTATAGAAACCGTATGCACATTTATAACATGTCTTGGAGTCTTGGATAAAACAAAGATACTTCTATGTATCATAATATTCATAAGTTTTTAAAATCTGCTTATTTAATATACATTTTTCTACTTATTTAATAAGTACTTATTTAATATACATTTTTCATGATGCCATTTTTTTCTTTGCTTTTATTTTTACTGTGATCAGAAAGAGAAGTACATTTACCACTGTTACATTTTCATATTTAACTGAATATCTTCTGTGATTGTTGGAAAGTGCTATTGCACTGCTGTTTTATGTTTTTATAGAATTCTGTTCAATAACATAAGCTGCTTGTTAAATTAAAATAACTTTAGTTTTAATACCAACGATTCAGCACAAGATATTCCATTGGGAATAATTTGCAACTGAGCAACTCATCATCATCTTGGAACACAGTTTGAAATAGAAATCACTTTCATTTTTCTAAGCATAAGATTGGCAGAACCCAAAATCACCACTACTCCCATCACAGTCACTGGGAAAATCTAATCCAGTGAGAAATGACTGTTGCTGGAGAATTGCATTAGATTGGGTCCTGTCAGGAGGCAGAAACATCACCGGTAATGGAAATTGGAAAATTTAATGCAAAGTTGTGCTAATTAGTAAAGTAATAATAATAGTAATAGTAATAATAATAATAAAGAAATAGCAGACATAGAGTCAGCCACTATATTTTAGCATGAGGCAGAGTACACAGGAAAAAAAAAATAGACATAGAAGATGTTCTTTCAAGGTTGAGATCTACATCTCATTACAGAGTGTAACTATGTCATATGGGTGACTGATAATTGGAATGAGGGCAGTAGGCTTTGAATAGCAAGAAGGAAACTATCACCTGGGTAAGACTCTTTAAGTAAAGGCTTCTGATTAAATTCACTGGGAAGAGCTGACAACTGAAGTATCAACTAATCCTGTTGATAAACCACCTATGAGGGTGTCATTGAAAATTGGTGAAAGGTGAGACCCACTACATGTTTTACATACAGCTGGCCATAAGAGAAGACCTCCCACAATTCATGGCAATTTACTGAAAATTTACTGATAAGATTAACATTATGCCAGCAGCAAATGAATCCAGCTTCAGTTTCACAAAACAAGATAAGATGAATTTTAAGCTGAGTAAATAAACTGATATCGGTTTTTAAAAATTGTCTCAAGATATCTGTATGCTTTCTTAAGTGGCACTTGGCTCATATTTGTTATTATTAGCAAAATTTTCTGAAAATATCATTTGATCTGGATCTCATTTCTGAATCTGAGTTTTCACTTTTACTTAAATTTTCATTTCATTGACAGTGCTCTGTAAGAGTAAAATAGTATTCCTTATTCTTTCCTCTAGTACAATATTCACCATGTAAGTTTGGTAAAAATACAAATGTGGCAGTTCTACCATCTGATTCAGGTTTATATGTTGACACAAACAAATACCAATTTCAGATTGAGCAATGAATGAGAAGCATGCAGGAAGACTTACATAAGAAATAAACAATATAGGTTTACTGACAAAAAATTATGTTTTTTCATATACATATTTTATTTGCAAGTATTATAATTCCCCATGTTATGGGTTCTTACAAAGTTTTCCCAACATAATACCATTCTATAGTAATGATATTTTCCCCTTAAGTATTTCAAAGATGTCATTCCATAATATTTTTACATACATCATTTTTTAAGATGTCTTCTGTTGTTCTAATATTTATTTCTTTATACACAAGGTATAATTTCTTTTTCTGACTTGTTTTATAATGTGTCTTTTTCATTAGTTTCAAGAAATTTGATTATGATATATCATGCTGTAATATTTATTTTATTTTATTTTTTTGAGTTAAAGTCTCACTCTTGTCTCCCAGACTAGAGTGCAGTGGCACGCTCACGGCCACTGCAGCATCTACCTACTTGGCTTAGATGATCCTTTCACCTCAGTCTTCCAAGAAGCTGGAACTACAGATGCATACCACCATGCCCAGTTTGTTTTTGTGATTTATTGTGGAGATGAGGTATCACCAAGTTGTTTAGGCTGATCTCAAACCCGTGGGTTCAGGCAATTCTCTTGCCTCGACCTCCCAAAGTGGTGAGATTACAGGCTGAGCCACCACACCCAGTAAATATCATTTAAAGAAAGATTTTTGTACTTGTGCTTTTGAGAGTCTTTTTGATCTTGCAGTTTGTCAGTTTTATTACATCTTGGAAAATTCTAGGCCATGACATCATTTTTTTTATCTCACTCTTTTTCCTAAGAAACTCCAACTTATGGAAATGAGTCTGCTTCAGTTATCTCAATGTCATCTTCATTTTTCTATTTTTTAAAAAATTTTATGTTCAATACTTATGCCCAACTTTTCAATGTTAGAAAATATTTACCATATTGAATATTAGTTATTTTCTACTTTTATGTCTTCATTTTCTACAAGTTTCCTGTACTGTTTAATCTGCTGTTAATTATATATGGAATATTTTAAACCAAAATATATTGCATGATTTTTTTCTCTAGAAGTTCGATATGAATTTTTAAAAAATTATTCCACGCCTCCAAGTAACTTTATCTTATTGAATACACACAACTCAAATATCCTTTGACTGAAATTCTTGAACCCAGAAGTATTTCTGATTTCAGATATTTTTTCAGATTTTGGAATATTTGCATGTACCTAATGAGATATCTTGGGGATAGGACTCAAATCTCCATACAAAATTGATTTGTTGGCCAGGCATGGGGGCTCAGCCTATAATCCCAGCACTTTGGGAGGCCAAGGCAAGAGGATTTCCTGAGGACAGGGGTTCGAGATCAGCCTGGGTAACTTGGTGAGACCTCATCTCTACAATGAGTCACAAAAACTAGCCAGACGAGGAGGCATGCATCTGTAGTTCCAGCTACTTAAAAGTTTGACGTGGAAGGATCACATAAGCCAAGCAGGTCGAGGCTGTGGTAGCCATGATTGTGTCTCTACACTCCAGCCTCGGTAACAAGAGTGAGACTCCAAATCAAAAAAAAAAAAAAAAGATTTGTTTTATATACTTGTTATACACATAGCCTGAAGGTAATTTTGCATATTATTTTTTAGCAATTTTGTGTATAATGAAAAGTTTTAACTGTATTTTGATTGGGACTTATCACTTGATACGAAGAACAAAATTTTCCATTTGTGGCATAATGTTGTTGCTCAAAAAGTTTCAGATTTTGAAATATTTCAGATTGGAAATACTCAACTTGTATAATATTATGGTGTCTTTTAAAGCCATACATTTGTATAATAGCCATACCATTTGAGTCTACTTACATTCATTATTTTTTTCTTTATTGTGTATCATTTTCTACTTCTTTGAATGTGTAATAATTTTCTAATTGATGCTAATTATTGTAAAGTATACCTTTATGATGCTATATATTTTAATTTCTAGAAATATTTCTAAGCATTTGTTTCTGCCAGATCAAAGCAGCTTTACAGTAATATTCATTTTCTTGGTTACTAAGACAGTACATTTAATTATCCTAAAAGATCTTCCATTGCATGATTTTTTACTTTTGTCATTGGGAAAAATAATCTAGTTATAGCCCTGTGTGAGTTCTGTTTTCACTTTTTACTCAACTATTATTTTAGAAAAGTTTTTAAGAGACAAGATCTCTCTATGTTGCTCTGGCTGGAGTGTAGCAGCTACTCACAGTTGCAATTATAGCACACTACAGCCTTAACTCCTGGGCTCAATCAATCCTCCCTTCTCAGCCTCCTGAATACCTGGGACACCAGGAACACATCACTATAGCCAGTCACTTTCCATTTTAAGGTGGTCTTTTGCCCAGTTTATAGTTTTCTTGCATACATGAACTGATTAATATTCAGCTGAAGTCTTGAAGGGAATTCTCTGAAGATCTACAGATTGATATTCTCCCCCCGCCCCCCAAGTTTATTCCCTCTCTTCTTTCTTTAGGTCTCTCCAATTACTCCAGCATCTCAATCCTGATCTTTTTGGTCTCCTTAGAATCTCACCTTTATCTCTTCAACTTAAAGAAGTATTTCAAAATACACTGGGACTTATTTTCACTATGCTGTTGACTGCAGACTTTTTCCATTTAGGAAGCTACTCAATTGTAAGACAACTCATTGTTTTATCTTTCTTAAGGATAGTGCTGATGTTACCAAAGTTTTTCACATATTTTATCATTTACTTTAGGTTAGATAGCCTAAGACTGATACCTATTTTTCTATTTTGGCTAGAAGAAGAAATCAGGTAAATAATATTTAAAGGCAGTTTTTGGTGTGTCTATTACATAAAGCTTGTAGAAGAAATATTGCTTTTCTATACAAATTTGAAAAATCAGTTGTTTTTTTCTCAGGGTGAAAAAACATTACATGTTGATGTACATTGTAGTTTTGATTCCATATTAAAACTATGAAAATTCAATTCACTTTTTAATTGTAATTCACATAAATGTATATATATTATTTATTTAATAACAAAAATACATTTAGTGAATGCAGTCACTAAGCAATCTCATCTACTTATACATTAAGCAGCTAAAAAAAGGAAGAATGGGGAGGAGAAAATGCATACAAATGTATGTGCATGTAAATATTAAATATCAATAATTTTTAGAATACTAACTTCATAAGTAATTAAACTATGTTCATATAAAATCTTTAGTTTGTAATATATTAAATTAACCATACTATTAGAAAATTTTTATGAGAATTGTGACATTTATTTATAAATAAAGCCTGAGATATGATAATTCTATTCTAGCACTGTTAATTATAAAACTATTTATTTTTGTATACCAAAATATTTCAACACAATGTAATTTCTTCATATTCAAACCCCTTGTATGTTAATAGTTGTATTGTATTTTATCCTAGCAAATATATACATGTAATTTTTAAAGTATGAAAATATCAACAATTTTCTAATTTCTTTCTTCAAATTTAGTGAGAAAAATTATCTCAGTAATTTGCAATTTTTAAAAATCTAAATTTTTAGCATGTTTATGCATTTGTTTGTATATGTAAGTTACTGTAATTTTAGAGTAATATAAAATTATTCCAACTGTATAATTCCATTATATATGTTAACTTATACAATAAATGCAATTTTCAATAAAATTATTGTTAAGTCAATGTTTTTTAAAAGAAGTTTCTTGTTTTATATCAGTTAAAACTATTTTTTCTACAACAGTACTTTGGAAATTGAATTACTTTATGTGCATTTTTTACATGGTGTGACGTGTTATGAGAAAGCATTTTCAAAGAAATTGAATAAGATAACATCAAGCTACTCTAAGAAAAAGGTGTTCCAATCCAACATATAAAGCACACATGTAGAGCACATATATAGTTATTTTTAAAAGAAAGATATTTTAAAATAATTTATTACTAAAAATTATATTAACTACTTCATTCTTTTTTTTTAAGGTTGGGAAAAATAGTTTATTTAAAAAGTAGATAGGCTGAGCTTGGGAACTCAGCTTGTAATCCCAGTGCTTTGGGAGGCCGAAGTGAGTGGATTGCCTAAGCCCGCGGACTCAAGACCTGCCTGAGCAACTTGACAAGACCTCATCTGTGGGGGTCTTGTCTCTGCAGGGATCAGGGGTCTCTGGTGGTGTGACAGCATCAGCGATTAAACTGGAGGGATATATATATAAAGAGAAAGAAAGGGTGGAGAAAGAAAGAGACTAGATTCCTGTTTAAGTGACCAGAAGCCATTTAATAGGTGTAATCCCAGGGTTTTTGTCTCCAAACTCTGTAAAGTTATCATCACGGGAACTCCTGTTGTTATGGTTATACAAAAGGTAGCATGTGTCTTTTATATGAATAGATCTAGGTGTACACAGAACACCTCCCATTTTCAAGCAGATATATTTTTTAAGCATGAAGAAAAACATGAAGTTTTAATCTAGCTTTTATGTATTTTTAATTATTTATAGCTATATAACATTGTTTAATGTTTATACCTGAAACCAACATAATGACATATTATCTTTTATTATTTTATGTTAATTTAAACTAGTTTTTATGAAACAGTTGGTGTTATGGTTATATTTTTTTAGCACCAGCTGGGCTAATTTAAACTTTACTGGCCCCCCGAATCAAACTGAATCAACCACACTTTTATAACAAAATGGTTATTTAAATTTTTTAAATCTATATAAACTATATTTTAAAACCTCTATCTATAAATTTCTAAAATCACATCAAGAGAACCTGTGACTTGCACTAAGGCTCCTCAATGTGACTCAAAGTTAAACTTAAATTGTTTAAAAGCAAAAACCATAAACCATGCAGAATGGGAACAATAGATTCCCAAATTACCTGTGTTTGTTCCGGTTTCAGAGTCCTCTGTTAGAGCCAGCAGGAGCCTTTCCTGGTTGCTTGTGCCAAGTGGAAAACGAGGGAGGGAATGGAGTCAACAGCTCCCAAACACATCCTAGTGGTATCGGGGTCAACGGCCCTTCCTGATCCCTAATGCTCAGTGGGCCTCTGTGGCCAGCTCCCAACATCTCCCCTTTTTTATTTTTTAGCATGAAATCATGCAACTCCATATTGAGCTGAGATATACTCTTTTTTAACACTCTGAAGATGATTGGAAGTAGACACAGCAAGAAAAGAATCACTGTTTTACAAATTTCCACATTAATGAATATAGACATTAAAAATTTTTGATCAATGAATGAAGAAAAATTGTTAAATATAGAACTGGCCAATTTAGTAGACTGGAATTGCTTTTCAACAATCATCATGTCTTGAATTTCTTGATGTAATTTAGTAAGGTTTATGTTTAAGTTTGAATTATTTCAAATTTCAAGATTATGATTTTTAATTTTGTCCCATGTGTGGACAGATGTATTTATCTCTAAAGGAGTGAGGTAAATTTATTTAAACTCAGAGTAACATTGAAGAGCCAACTTAATTTTTAAAGTTGTAAAGTTTTTATCCTATAGCTAGAACCACTTTTTTCAAAGCATTAACTGTGCTCTCTAGCTTGTGATCAATAATCTTTTGGGAAGCTAAGGCTATAGAGACATTTTTAGATAACCAATCAGTAAAAGTAGCCATGTGAACTCCCTGAGTTAGAGCTACAGCTGAAACTGTTACCGAAGTAGCAATAGCTATTAGGGCTGTAATTTTTCAAGATAAAAGTAACTAGAGATCTTTTTTGTCTTCTCTCCAAAAAAGAGTTAACCTTATACAATGTTTGTAGACCATATTTATCATACCAATGAGATGACAGCTGTACTAGAACCATTAAATGAGGAGGTTGTTTTAAGAGTGAAAAAAACCTTCATAATCATCATTTAAACAATTTGTGAGAATATAATTTTGACAAGATATTGAATACACATCATTGTGGTGATTAATTTTTACAGTGTGATATTTATTTCATATAAGAAAAACATAAGGGTATTGTAAGCAAGCTCTTATTTTATAGGTATGAACTCTTCCACATGGTTGGATTAAAACTACTGGCTTTAGGGCAGCAAGGGCCCTCCATAAGTAAGGTTGAGCAGTTTATTTATTTCTAATAATAGTTGTTAATATTGAGAGTATCCATTCATTAATATGTCACCTAGTGGGGGATGGAGTGGAAGTAGTTGAGTAGGGTCGTAAATTTAGACACTAGTCACTAATATACTAATATACTAATACTAGTTTTTTTTTACCAAGTATGGGATAGTCCACTTTAGATTCATAAATGCACTCTCTCCACTTTGGATACCCAGTGTCTCCTTGGATGAGTAACCAGTTTTTTTTGGGGGGGGTGGTGTTATTAGGAGAGCAAATACTAGATGGTGGCAAAGTTTTTGTAGCTAAACTGGGATTAACTCTTCCAGGCATCAGCATTTTAATCCACCAACTTTTTTTGTTATTGTTCTGGGTTGGACTCTCAGTGATTAAAAACTTTAAAATAGACATTAAACAGGAGGCTCTATAATTATTGAAAGCTGGATTATCATAAAAACAAATAGGAGGTGAACAAGAATGTCCTTCATAAGAAAAATTATTATTAATAACATGTTTTGTTTGAGTATAAAGTAAAGCAGGTCCTCCCATCAACCGGGGGGAATCAGTAAAAACATTAGTGAGCACATTATCCCAAGTAACCTGTTGAAATGTTGGAGAATTAGGCATGTAGGCCCAATAGGTTTTATTAGCAGCTGTCAAAGCATGAGCCGGATTAGTTTGTCATAACCAAGGCAACCACGGCTAGAAACAAGGTTACCAGGCTAATAAGAGAATGTTGAAATGTTACCATGTCTCCTGTTTCTTCAGTCAGATTTTCTATCTGTTTTCATGTTGGTAGTTGTGAGCGGCAAACGCTTAGAACATTGTGCCTATTCACTTGTTGTCTCATCTGTGGCACTCTGGGAGGAGGAATGTTTTTTATCTCGAAGGGAAAGATTTCTCATTTGACAATTTAACGTTTCCCCTTCCTCTGGTTGATGCTGAGTTGTAGATTTATCTGCTGGTAGGCGTTTCTGGGGCAGTGAAGTAAGCTCCTCCTCCCACTAATCAGTAGCCATGCCTTCTCATCTATTGTTTTTCTGAATCGGCAGTATTCGTGTCACTCGTCTCGGTTGCCAGATCAATGGAAGCATGTCTAATAGATCAATCAGGAATCCAAATAGGAGTAGATTTGTCCTGTAGGAATATACAAGCATATCCTCTCCCACTGGTTTTTCTGTTTTTTGTTTTTTGGGTTTTTAGGTTTGTTTTTTTTTATAACAAGCCTTTAATTGTTGTTGAACTAGTTTTTTGGCTGTCTTAAGTTTTTTTGAGGGCATGGGCCATTGTTTCACCCAAACCGGTTTGTTGGCTTTTCAGGTAATAGGGTTGGCAGTCTTGGGAACAATGGCCCCTAGGATAAATTTGAATAGTCAATGTCAGTTTGGTTTGTCTTTTTATTAATTTGCCAGGTTTTTGTATTTTCTGTCTGTTTTTGTCAAGTCCCTTAAAGGGATTATAGTTCATCTGTAGTATTTGTGTTGAAATTTTGTTATTAGGGTTATATAAAAGCATGTCTACTTGAGCAAGAATGTCTCTTTTCCATAATGTAAAGGGGATAGATGGAATGACATATGCGCAGAAAGTTTTTGAAGTCTTATTGTTTGTCTAATTTAAAATTTTAGAGTTTTTGGCTATTGAGGGTGTTTGACCAATGTCTATAAGTTTTGAAGGAGTTATTTGAGTCAGCCAGGAAGTAGACCAATCTTTTTCTGTAATATAGGAAACATTGGCTTTGGTGTCTAACAAGTCTTTAATTTTAACTCCTTGTATATGTACATTTTTTAGAGGTTTGGAATTAGTAACTTTTTGAACCCAAAAAGCAATATTGTTAGAACTAAATCCAGAGTCCACCTCTAGGCAGGTCAGTTAAAGTTTTATGTTTTATAATAAGTTAGGAGTAGCAACTGGGCTATTTTTTGACCTTTGTTAAACTGTATCGTTTTGTTAGGGGGAGCGACAAGCACTTGAATTTACCCTGTGTAATCCAAATTCACCACTCCAGGAATAATGGAAATTTCTTGTAAGGACAAGGAACTTTTGTTTAATATTATACCCACTATTCCTTTTGGGAGTGGGCCCTTTATTCCTGTAGGAATTGGGGTTATTGGGACATCTGGAGTTAATATTGTTGTGGTGGAGGAACACAAGTCTAGTCGTGTGTTCCTTGAGGTGGCATGGATGAGCTCTGTGATGGAGTAAAAGGAAAGAATGGGTTTATGGTGGAAGTTGCCCCTATTGTTATCTGGGGCTGGGGTTGGCCCCTCTGGAAGTTTTTTTGAGTCGGGATAACTTGTTGTTGAATTAAAAGGGTGTCATTTTTATGAAATTTACCGACACTCTCTTGTCCAATGGTAGCCTTTTTGACATCTGGGACAGAAATATTTGGTCGAGTAACCCCAGTAGGTGGCGATGATGTGTCATGTAAACTGGCCATTTTTTGTTTAGCTGGACAATGTTTGTTAATGTGTCCAGCTTGACCACACTTAAAGCAAAATTGTAATGAGTTTTTTTATTATTTGTATATTTTGTTTGCATTATTTATATTATTTATATATTGTTTATATATTATTTATATAATATTTATATACTTTTGCTTATTATTGTTTGTTTTTGTATTTTTATAAGAGAAGAAAAGTGTCAGTATTTTTTTTTTTGAGTTGGAGTCTCACTGTGTCACCCAGACGAGTGCAGTGGCCGCTCCCGGCCACCACAGCCTCGACCTGCTGGGCTCTGGCGATCCTTCCACCTCAGTTTTCCAAGTAGCCAGAATTACAGGCATGCGCTACCATGCCTGGTTGATTTTTTTTTTTTTTTTATTTATTGTAGAGATGAGGTCTCACTTTCCAGGCAGGTCTCAAACCCATGGGCTCAGGCAATTCACTCACCTCAGCTTCCCAAAGGCGTGGGATTACAGGCTGAGCCACCGAGCCCAGCTAAGTGTCAGTATTTTTAACCTTTAAAGGAAAAACCTTAGAAAGAGGTGCAGTAACATTATTAGGATATTTTTGTTTATGATATTTTATCATTTTATTTTTTAATTTAGCCTTATCCTGTGAAGATAACTTGTAGAAAATTAGTTAAGTCATTAGAAGAGACTTTAGTTTTATGTTTAGACAAGGTATTTATTAAGATATTGATGAACATTTTTGGTTTTTTAGATTTGTTTTGGCCCATGATTATATTACGGCTCTGGCGTCACAAAAACTATGTTTATCCGTTTTTACTTTGTCTCTATAGAGGGTTCTGTAGCACCCTGGGTAAGATTTTAGCCATCCTGAAATGAGAAAAAGTTTTCCTTTTCAGAGCCCCTTGTTGGGCACAAGTTGCAGAGGTCCTGCCCCTGCAGGGATTGGGGGTCTCTGGTGGTGTGACAGGGTCAGCGATTAAACTCAAGGGATAGATATAAAGAGAAAGAAAGGGGAGAGAAAGAAAGAGACTGGACTCCTGTTTAAGTGACCAGAAGCCGTTTAATGGGTGTAATCCCAGGGCTTTTATCCCCAAACTCTGCAAAGTTATCATCACGGGAACTCCTGTTGCTATGGTTGCAGAAAAGGTAGCTTGTGTCTTTTACATGAACAGGTTCAGGGTTACACAGGACACCCTCCCACTCTTAAGCAGATGTATTTTTTAGACATGAAGAAAAACATGAAGTTTGTATCCAGTTTTTATGTACCCTTAATTTTTTATAGCTATATAACATCATTCAATGTTTATACCCAAAACCAACATAATGATATATTACCCCTTACTATTTTATGCTAATTCAAACTGGTTTTTATGAAACAGTTGGTGCTATGGTTATACTTTCCTAGCACCAGCCGGCCTAATTCATACTTCACTGGACCCCCTGAATCAAACTGAACTAACTACACTTTTATTTCAAAAAATGGTGATTTAAATGTTTTAATCTATATAAACTATATTCTAAAACCTATATCTATAAATTTCTGAAATCACATCAAGAGAACCTGTGACTTGCACTAAGGCTCCTCAATGTGATGCAAAGTTAAACTTAAATTGTTTAAAAGTAAAAACCATAAACCGTGGAAAATGGGAACAGTAGACTCCCAAGTTAGCTGTGTTTGTTCTGGTTTCATAGTCCTCTGTTAGAGCCAACAAGAGCCTTTCCTGGTTACTTGTGCCAAGTACAAAAAGAGAGAGAAAATGGGGTCAACAGCTCACCAGCACATTCTAATAGTCTCAGGATCAATGGCCCTTCTTAGTCCCTAACACTCAGTGGGCCTCCGTGACCAGCTCCCATCACTCATCTCTACAATAAATTAAAAATTAGCCAGTCATGGTAGCAGTGCACCTGTAGTTCCAGTCTTGGAAGGCTGAGGCAGAAGGATCGCTGGAGCCCAGCAGGTCGAGGCTGCGGTGGCCAGGAGCATGCCACTGCACTCCAGTCGGGGTGACAGAGTGAAACTCCAACTCAAAAAGTAAAAAATAAAAATTAGATTAAAGAAGCCAGGCTCGGTGGCTCAGCCTGTAATCCCGCGCCTTTGGGAAGCTGAGGTGAGTAGATTGCCTGAGCCCGCGGGTTCGAGACCCACCTGGGCAGCGAGACCTCATCTCTACAATAAATCAAAAAATAAGCTGGGCGTGGTAGTGCATGCCTGTAATTCTGGCTACTTGGAAGGCTGACGTGGAAGGATCGCTGGAGCCCAGCAGGTCAAGGCTGCGGTGGCTGGGAGCGGCCACTGCACTCCAGTCCGGGCGACAGAGTGAGACTCCAACTCAAGAAAAAAATTAGATTAAAGAGGGTGAGAAAGAGTATAAATCCACTTCTCCAGAGAAGGGGGCCAGGCATCTGAAAGAAACGTGGCCTACTTCATTATTTAAAAAGCTGTATTTTAATCCTTTACTAAATTATTTTATATTTAAACTACTAATAATATTAGTTTTGAATTTTATTACACTGTTAATATCTTCAGTGACATATAATAACTACTTAATTTTTATTGTAATCATGTTATATATTATGATAATAACTTTACGTTATAATTTACATAATATAAGTTACATTTATATATAATATTTGTCATAATTGCCTAACTATAATCTATCTTCCACTACAATAAATGGTAGATATTTCTTTCACTTGTAATTAATTCACTGTGGCTGTCTCATTAAAATATTAAATCCTATAAATGATCTTTTAATTAAAGGTTAAATTACATTTCACTGCATATACTATTAGTCTAATGCATTCTAAGGCAAACAGGCACTTTATCAGAAGAGCAAAATGAACTTATTGCTACAAATGAAGTTATTCTCTCTTTTATAAAAAGTATTCTACATTAAAACTTATTTTTTTATTTTCTAGCAAATGCATTTTAATAATGAAGTACTTGTACACATATATGTATCTATAATACATGCATATACAGATGATGCCTGACTTATGATTTTTCAACTTTACAATAGTTCAAAGCTAATACCCATTCAGTAGAATCTTTACTTTAAATTTTGAATTCTGACCTATTCCTGAGCTAGCACTATGCAGTAAGATATTCTCCCAGGATGTTGGGCAGCTGCTGCAAACCATAGCTTTCAGTCAGCTGAGGGATTATGAGGGTAAACAATTAATAATCTACAGAGTACTGTGTTCCCACATGATATTGCCCAATTGTAGGCTAAGGTAAATGTCCTGAGTACATTTAAGGTAGGCTAGGCCTAGCTATAATATTAAATAGGATAGAACTCTTTTTTTTTTTTTTTTTGAGTTGGAGTCTCACTCTGTCACCCAGACTGGAGTGCAGTGGCCGCTCCCGGCCACCGCAGCCTTGACCTGCTGGGCTCCTGCGATCCTTCCGCCTCAGCCTTCCAATTAGCCGGAATTACAGGCATGCGCTACCACGCCTGGCTGATTTTTTTATTTATTGTAGAGATGAGGTTTCGCTGCCCAGGCGGGTCTCGAACCCACGGGCTCAGGCAATCCAGTCACCTCAGCCTCCCAAAGGCGCGGGATTACAGGCTGAACCACCGAGCCCAGCACCCTCGGTTTCTTGATGATTTATTATCCACTCTAAAACTTTAAAATTTCTAATTTCTTAGTGTTTCACTTCAGAAATCATAAACCTAACATTAACACTCACAGATCTTAACTTTTTGACTTCTAATTAATTCTTTATGTTATCTCAATAAAATACATATAACTTTTTATCTTTTCTGTAGTGATAATTCTGTTTGTCTTTTTTTTACCCAACATTATATTAGACATTTTTCCTTCTTTTTAAATTTTAGCTACCTTATAGTCATTTTTCTCAATACTTTTGTTTTATTTTCCAATATGGCAATATCCCAATACTGGTTTAATCTAACGGTAACCTAAACCATTCAAATGACATAGTTGGGCTGGGCCCAGGGACTCTAACCTGTAATCCCAGCACTTTGGGAGGCCGAGGCAAGAGGATAGCCTGAGCCCGCAAGTTCGAGACCAGCCTGAGCAACATAGTAAACAAATTTTTAAAAAAATTAGCTGGGCATGACAGAATGTTCCTGTAGTTCCAGTTACTTGGAAGGCTGAGGTGGAAGGATCGCCAGAGCCCAGTAGGTCAACGCTGGGTAGCTGTGAGCCTGCCACTCCACTACAGCCTGGGCAAACAAGTGAGACTCCAACTCAAGCAACATCAACAACAACAACAATAAAAACAACAAAATGTAGTTGAAATTCATAAGATCTTGATTATTAATACGGTCATAAATTTTCCTTCAGTAGGGTTCTCTAAGCTCTCAAATGGTTCACCATTTTTCCTTGTAATTTTTTCTTTCTACTGCTTCCTAAATTTGTTCAAATCTGCTCAGCTTCACTCATTCCTCCTATTTAACCCCAACACCACAAATTGTTTTATTTTGTTAAAACAGTAGAAATAAATAGATAAAAAATTCTAATTTCTTATATCAAATCAGCAAAATATTGGTATCCATAATGCTTAAGTAGAAATATGTGTTCACATTGAATGTCCAATAACCATCCTAGAATTAGAATTAGTGTCATTCTTCTTAATTTTGTTGAGACATGATCAACATATTCTATTCATACTAATGAACATATCCATTGTATCACATACTTATTTTTTTGTGAGGAGAATGTATAAAATATGGTCTTATCAATTCTCAAGTTTACAATATAGTATGACTGATTACAGTCACCATGATGTATAATAACTCTCCAGAATATATGTTTTCTGTCTAACTGAACTTTTGTACCCTTTAACTGACATCTTTTTATTTTGTCCCCTGTACCCCCAGCCAAGGTAACTACCCAACTACTCTCTGCTTCTGAGTTTGAATTTTTTAGATCCCACATACAAGTAAAATTGTCCTGTGTTTATCTTTCTGTGACTGGCTTATTTCACTGAGCATAATGACCCCCAGGTTCATCCATGCTGACATGAATTACAGGACTTCCTTCTTTTTACCTGCTTAATACTATCCCATAGTGTGCATAAACTGCATTGCCCACATCACTAATCTGTTGCTAGACAACACAGGTTGATTCCATATCTTGCAAATAATGCTGAAATGAATATGGGAGGGCAGATCCTCTGCTTATTGATTTCATTACCTTTGACTTTATGTCCAGAAATGGAATTGCTGGATCAGATGGCAATTACATTTTTAGTTTTTGAGAAAATTTCATTACTGTTTTCCATAATGAATGTATTAGTTTACTTTCCCACTACAGCATATAATGTTTTATTTTCTCCACATTCTCACCAACATTTGTTTTCTATTGTCTTTTTGACCAAAGCTATTCTAATAAGTATGAGGTGATATCGCATTGTGATTTTAATTTACATTTCCCTGATGATTAGTGATGAGCATTTTTCATATAACTATGGACTATTTGCAAATCTTCTTTTGAGAAGCATCTGTTCAGGTTTTTCACCCATTTTCTAATTTTTTTTTTCTTTCTTTTTTTTTACTATTGAGTTACGTTTTTTATATATTTGGGACATTAAGAACTAAGTATCACATGTTCCCACTCATAAGCGGACCTTGAACAATTATTTTAACATTATAAGAAAAAGATGGGCCAGTAGTGAGAAACTTCTGGGGTGGGCGGGGGGTGGGAATCACCTGGGAGGGAGTACATGCATAATGTACATTTGTATACCTAACCCTGAATTATACTTTACATCTTTAAAATAAAAAAAAATCAAATAAATAAATGAATAACAGAAAAAAGTTTTGGTTTTGTCTTGAATAGATTAAATTAGGGGTAAGCAGAGATAAGCAGAATCTTTGGAAGGGAAACTGAACAAGCAAGGGGATAAGACTAGCAGAGTCTTGCTGTGGTCAGCTACTTCCAGGAACAAATAAAGAGGGTATGTTTTACTTCTTCTGGTCTTGTTTAGGCCTAGAAGCAAACAGAGTTCAGAGGCCAGTTTGGGAGTTAAAAAGCAAGAAGCCTAACCAATTGGGTCAAAATGAAGCAGAGCAAATGTAGGCATTTGATCAAACTGTTTTGTGTTTGTGGAATAATAGAGGAAAATGTACACATTACATATTTACACTAGTCACTTTTAATTGTTAACTTTGAATATATTGATATTTTATTTCATGCTGACTTTGTTTTAGGTTTTGGAGATGATGAACAGCTTTTGCTATATTTTTTGTAAAGATAAGGAATGTATAATGCAAACAGAAAATAAAAATGAAATAATAGATTTTAATTGAATTTAAATTCGAAAGAAACTACATTTCTAAATTATTTTAGCTATTTTAAAAAATCAATGACATCTTTTTAACCCTCTTTATTGAAATGTAAAGTTTTTGAGTGTATAGAACTTAAGAGTAAGCTCAATGAATAATGTGTCAGCTAAATTACTGCCCAGAAAAAGATTCGGAGCATCACCAGCATCTAAAAAACATATCTCTTTTTCTTTATTTATCATTATTTTTTCTCTCAAAGAAATTACTACTCTGTTATCTGACACTTTAGATCAGAATTTATAAATGATTTTTGTAAAATTACTCCTCTCTCCACATACATTCTTAGGCAATGTGTTTCTTAATCTTGTTCTTTCATAGAACTCTACATGTATTTTATATATGTATAGATTCATGCTTTATAAATAAAGAGTAAGTTATTTTTTAATCCCCCACAAGAGCAATTTTTGACATCACCATATCACTATCTTTGATAATGCATGCTATATTATTAAGTTTGCCTGTGTGCAACTCTATATAAATAAAATTCCACGGTACATGCTCTTCTTTTTAGTTCTTTCATTCAACATATCTTGTATTAGATAATTTTAACAAAATCCTGTGGGGTAAGGAGGCTCATATCTGTAAGCCCAGCACTTCCGGAGGCAAAGGCGAGAGGATTCCTGAGCCAAGGGACTCAAGACCATCCTGGCAAGATCTCATCTGTACAGTAAATCTAAATATTAGCTGTGTGTGGCGGCTTATGCCTGTAGTTCCAGCTACTTGGAAAGTGGAGACAGAAGAATTGCCTGAACCCAGCAGGTTGAGGCTGTGGTAGTGGTGAACATGCCATTGCAATTCAACCTGGGAGACAGAGTGAGATTCTGACACAAACAGAACAACAAAAAAACCCACATTAAATTAAATTAAAAATAAATTCCTTGGGATGGTATTTATGCTGTTTTGCTCTTGTTGAATCTCACACTGAGTAATGTTTTTTCCAGGAAGTATTCTTGACCTAACCTATAGTGACAGAAATTTTCCCCTGTATTTTTCTTTTGAAGTTTTATACTTTACATAGTATAGCTGTATCTATGATCAATTTTGAGTTAATTTTGTTAGGTTTAACTTCAAGTCAAAGTTCTTTTTTAAAAAGTGTATATACTTAATTATACTTAATTAGTAAGTAACAATATAGAAAAAATGTATGTGTTCTCTATCAAAGGGTGCTGTACCTTTTCAAAAAGAAATTGATTACATTTATATGGTCTTTATCTGAAATGCATGTTTAACCATAGATTTATATGTTTATTCTTTCACTAACATGACACAAATTTATTGAAAGCAGATAATGTGCCCTTTTCAACTTAGTTTTTCTAAAATATAAAGTTCTTTTTTATCAAGTTATTAGAAGTATATTGTTTAACTTCAAATATTTTAAGCTGTCCTGATGTCTTTCTATTACTAATGTTTGTTTAATTCCACTTTGAAAACATTTAAATGAATTAACATGTGCTTTATGACAATGCAATATAATCTATCTTGACAATGCAAATGGTAGCAGATGCATTGTAATAATAGGTGGCTATGATACTTGTGCAATTAAAAAAAGCAACTGATTATGAGTATTGAAAAATGGTATTATTTCAAGGTTTAATGTCTTGATGAAGAAAAATATAGGCTCAGGGAAAATAATCTCAAAAAGTTCTGTAGGACTAGAAGATTGCTACAACCCTTTTAAAATATTAATTTCCTGCATATGCATGACAAAATTATGTTGAATGTAAGGACCAGAATATGATTATATGCAGATTAATTCCCAAAATCTCTCTCATATTAAATTCAGGACTTTGATAATGAAGGAGAGAAAACTTAGATCCTAGATGAGATAACCGAATAAATAAATATAATAATTTTGAACTCACATTACCTTTTTAAAAATTTTTATATATTTATGGGATGAAGTCTGGACTTAATGGTGAAGTGTGAACTTTCAGTGTGCCCATCACATAAATAGTGAGCATTATATCCAACAGGTAATTTGTCAGCCCTCACTCTCCTCCACCTTCCCACGTTTTGGAGTTTTCAATGTCTATTATTCCATCTGTATATCCATGTGTACTCATTGTTTATCTTCTATTCATAAATGAGAATATGTGCTATTTGACTTTTAACTTTTGAGTTATTTCACTTAGGATAAGCCTCCAATTCTATCCATGTTGCTGCAAAGAATATAATTCATTACTTTTATAACTGAGCTGTATTTCATGGTGTGTGTGTGTGTGTGTGTGTGTGTGTGTGTGTGTGTGTGTGTGTGGCACTGTATTTTCTTTATCCAGTCTTCCATTGATGGGCATTTAGACTAATTCAATATATTTGCTATTATAAATAATGTTTTGATAAACATATGTGTGTCAGTATCTTTTTGATATAATAGTTTATATCCCTTTAGATATACACCCAGCTCTGAAGTTACTAGATTGAAAGGTGGTGTTATGGTCTGAGTAACACTTGACTGCTCCCCTTGATACCAATAAATCAAAGGGGTAGGGAATTGGTAGAAAGAAGTTTATGTCTGAATTTGAATCCAGGGATCAGAGCTGGACTTGAGGTTTTTTTTTTTGTTTTTTTTTTTTGTTGTTTTTTTCTTTGAGTTGGAGTCTCACTCTGTCACCCAGACTGGAGTGTAGTGGCCGCTCCCGGCCACCGCAGCCTCGACCTGCAGGGCTCAGACTGTCCTTCCACCTGAGCCTTCCAAGTAGCTGGAACTACAGGCGTGTGCTACCACGCCCGGCTAGTTTTTTATTTATTTATTGTAGAGATGAGGTCTCACCAAGTTCTCCAGGCGGGTCTCGAACTCAGGCAATCCACTCATCTCAGCCTCCCAAAGGCGCGGGATTACAGGCTGAGCCACCGAGCCCGGCTGAGGTCTTTTTAAAATGGTTCTGCTCACCCTTCCATCCTCGTAGTTCATTTTATAGACCAGAGTTGGCGGTACCTATACATTAGCCATGTAACCAGCAAAATATTGTATAGAACTTAAATTACAGCTGTATTTAACATTTAGATAGTGACATTTAGAGTAAAGGAAGTTTACAAGGCCTGAGACATCATGCATTGCTAAAGTTATGCAAATCATAAGACTTACAATTACACTGATACTATAAGTTCAAAGAAAGGGAGTAAATAGGGATTTACATGTTTGGGTGTAGTGTGCAGGAAGTAGAGGATCCCCTGAAGTTACTGAGAATACATAGAAGACAAGGGGACTCTCAGTAATGAACTCAGGAGTGTGCAGGAGCACTTTAATCCCACCATGCCCTTCTCTAGGGGCTGTGACAACACGGAGGGATATAAGTGGGTTCCTGTATTAGTAGCTCTGTTTTTAGTTCATTGAAAAATCTCCATATAGTTTTTTATAAAGGATATACTAATTTGCACTCCAACAACAGTATATGTGTTATTGTTTCTCAGCATCCTCACCAAAAGCTGTTGTTTTTTTACTTTTTAATAATAGTCATTCTGACAGTGTGAAATGATACCTCATTATGTTTTTTTGTTTTGTTTTGTTTGTTTTTTTTTGAGTTGGAGTTTCACTCTGTCGCCCGGACTGGAGTGCAGTGGCCGCTCCCGGCCACCACAGCCTCGACCTGCTGGGCTCCGGCGATCCTTCCGCCTCAGCCTTCCAAGTAGCCGGAATTACAGGCATGCGCTACCACGCTGGCTGATTTTTTTGATTTACTGTAGAGATGAGGTCTCGCTGCCCAGGTGGGTGTCAAACCCGCGGGCTCAGGCAATCCATTCACCTCAGCCTCCCAAAGGTGCAGGATTACAGGCTGAGCCACCGAGCCCGGCTTCATTATGGTTTTAATTTGCATTTCTCTGATGATTACTGATGCTGAGCATTTTTGTTGTTGTTGTTGACCACTTGTTTGCTTTCTATTAAGAAACACCTGTCAGTGTTCTTTAATCATTTTTAATTGGGTCATTTGTCTTTTCTTGTTAAGTTATTTACGCTCCTTATAGATTCTGGATAGTTGCACTTTGTCCAATGTATAGTTTGCAAATTTTTTTTTCCTATTCTGTAAATTGTCTGCTTATGTGGCAAAGAGGGGCTAGAAACAGTTAAAATTATTCCTTTTTAAAAATCAAGCTGCAAGTTTCAAACCTGCTAGACATGGGACATGAGAAAACCAATAGCCACAAGTTGCTTTCCTGTAAGTGCAAGATAGTAATCAATTCACAACCTTACCCTCCCCACACATTCTCTCTTTGTGAAGTTATTAATTTGCAACCCCTGCTTGTCATGTATATCCTGGAAACAATTTCTTCTTTGAAAATTTGGTTTTGCTAAATACTACTTTGCAAATTCCGAGAAAAAACGTATAGCCATACAACCCGACTCCCTTCCTTATCTAAACTAACATATAAAACCCCTCTCCTCTTTCTCCAGGTTGCTCAGCCTTGAAGCATTAGCCCGCTGAGTCATGCTAGTGGTAATAAAATGCTACTTCCTAAGATAGCCTTGGTGTCACAGTCTCTTCTCCTGCAACATTTCTTGGAGCATTGGTTGGGAAAAGGAGAGCTTGAAGATGATGTGTTCCACCTTCTTTGTCATCGGTGTATGACCTCTGGGGCAATGGGAGAGGTCATCTCACCTGGCATGCAGCATACCTTCTGATCCATAGGAGGGAGGCCCCTCCCGGTGCACTGAGGTTCGGATCTCAAGAGCACAACAGGGACCCAAAAGTGGTGCAGGAACTGGTGTCAGGAGAACTGCCTGACAGAAAGGGTAGGAACAAGGGTCTTTGCATAGACCTGCCAGTAGATGGCAGAAGTGGAGCTTGTTCAATTCCCTGAGTCTGCTAGAAGCCTCCAGTCTAAAGGAAAGGACTGAAAGGCAGTGGAAGGAAACACTGTCTTGAGACAAACCCACTGACTCCTAGAATTAGGGTGGAGAGTTGGAAAATGGGCTGTGTGATTGCATGTGAATGAGATGGACAGTGGAAGGGTTCCGACCTGACCAAAGGGTCAAAGCGAGTATTGACTAAGCCAGTGATGACCTCATACAGCTGAGGGCATTCTTAACCCTGTCACAGGGTTGGTCTGGATTGGGGTTTATACAAACCTGCCAGTTGCTAAGAGGTGTCTAAAATATCTGCACGAGGAGTATGACTGGAGTAGGATGAAGCAATTGTTTCCCATATCCCTTGTTCCCTCATTTGTGTGTGCTTGTCATTGTTGGGGGAGGAAATGGGTGGAAACCAAAGTAAGAATACCCCTCTAGACTGTATGCTTAAGAACTCTGACAAATGTTCCTGTGGATATTGTTATGGTGTCAAACTGTCTCAGAGAAAGCTCCGTACATTCTGTGAAATAGATTGGCCCTCTTTCAGGGTTGGATGACTGCCAGCAGGATCCTTAGATAGAAAAATCATCAAGAGAGTAAATAAAATTATATTAGGAGAACCCAGGTCACCCAGACCAATTCCCTTGCATCGACTGTTGGCCGGATGTGGTCCTTGCACTGCTCTCTTGGCTAAAGGCTTGCTTGGTAGACAATTGCAAAATTATGATAGCCCTCAAAACAGCCCAGTCCAAATGCCCATCAGAGTTTGATGAGTTAACTGACAAGCTGGTGTTAGCTGATGAACCAGAAATCCCACCACCTTATTCTCCAGTCTACCCACCATTGCCACCTGCTCCAATAGCACCAGTCACTGTTAGGGGTTCACAGTTGCGATGCACATCTAAGCCTAGTATGTCTCTTAAACAATCAGAGGCCACACCCAAATCACTTGTTCTGATTCCCCACACTCTACCCAGAAAACAGCTGCCAGAATGCCTGTCTGACTTCACATCAGGGGAATGTCATGATGCCTTTCAGATACTACAGAGGGAGACTAAGGGACCTATTTATTATGATCAAGCAGGCCAGATTCAAGGTGGGCAATGCATATTTTTGTACCAGCCTTTCACCACCACAGAATTGAAAAAATCATATGCCGTCCTTCACGGAAAAGCCTCAGACTATGATTGACTTAATACAGTCCATTCTTCAGACCCAGAGGCCAAACTGAGCTGACTGCCACCAACTCCTACTGACATTATTCAACACTGAGGAGCATCAGAGAATTACACAGGAGGCTATAAAATGGCTAGAGAATCATGCTGGAGTACTCAACACCTAGGCATATGCCCAAAATCAGTTCCCAGAGGAGGACTCCTAATGGGACCCCAACAGTAATGAACAGTAACCAGCTGCAAATACCTCCTAGGAAGTATGAGAGAAGGAAGGAAAAATGGCCATAAATATGAGCAAGGTCTCTGAGGTGTTCCAGGTAGCTAACGAGAGCCCAAAACAATTCTATGAGAGACTCTGTGAAGCCTTTTGGCTATAAACTCCCTTTGATCCAGAGACAAGCAAAAATCAGCATATGGTAAACACAACTTTTGTCAAACTGTCCCAGGGAGATGTGGATATAAACTACAAAAACTAGAGAACTTTGCTGGAGGAATGTAAGCCTGCTGCTAGAAGTTGCCACTAAAGTGTTCATTAATGGAGATAAGGAGGCCCAACAAGAGACAGACCAAAGGCAGAAAGAGAAAATGGCCATGCTTGCTGTTGCCATTGTGGGGTACCAGATAATAGGCCCACCAGGAGGAAACAGAGGCGGAGGTCGGGAAAGAAGACAGCCAGGTCAGCAATTTCCCAGAACAAGCCCACACCACCTCAGCCTGCAGTGGGACCACTGAACTCCATCTATCAACCTACACAAGGGACATCACAACTCCCTATGAAATTAGGGAGAAACCAGTGTGTCTATTGTTACCAAGAAGGTCACTGGAAAGATGAATGTCCCCAATGAATAGCTGATGAGGGAGCCCAACAGAAAAAGGTCCCACAAGGCTCCACTTATCAGCAGGACCCACCAGCTCCTAATGGCTTTATGGGCCTGGCCTCTATGGAAGAGCTGCAATAAGAATAGGCCAGACTGGGCTCCCTACTATATTTAGGTCCCCAGGAGCCTATGGTCAGCATGACAGTAGGGGACCAACATATGAACTTCATGGTCAACATGGGAGGTGAACACTCCGTGACCACCCAGCCTGTAGTTCCCTTCTCTCAAAAACAGGCTAATGTTATGGGAGTCACTGGGTGTCAAGCCAGACATCCCTTCATGGTGCCATGATGCTGTATAGTTGGTGGCCATGAGGTCATACAAGAGTCCCTGTATCTGCCAGATTGCCCCCAGCCTTAATGGGATGAGACTTCCTGGGAAAGCTTCGAGTTCAGATAACCTTTGACTATCCTAATCACATAACTGTGAGATTAAGAGGCCTAGAGACTAAAATCATGACCCTTGCTAGCCCCCAGGAAGAGGAAAGAAGGTTCTATAGTCTAATAGAGGCCTCACAAAAACTCCAGAGCTGCCATTTCGAGTACCGGAGTGTGGGCAGAGGACAATCCTCCAGGACTGGCAAGAAATATGCCCCCCGTGATTGTGGAACTAAAGCAAGGGGGCAAGCCGGTCCATCAGAGGCAGTTCTTCATCCCATGCAAAATATCCCATGCAAAAAAAAGGAACCCGCAAGCACCTGGAGAGGCTCTTGCATTATGGAATCCTCCAGGTTTGTCAGTCTGCTTGGAATATGCCTCTGTTGCTGGTGCAAGAGCCAGACATGGAAGACTACCAGCCAGTTCAAGACTTACAAGCCATAAATCGGGTCACAGTCACTCTACACCCCATCGTCCCAAACCCATATATGCTGTTGGGTCTCATCCATACTGAGGCTGCTTTCTTTACCTGCTTGAACCTTAAGGACGCTTTCTTCTGCATCCGCCTGGCCCCAAGAAGTCAGCCAATCTTCACTTTCCAATGAGAATACATGATAAAAGCACCAAGGGACAGTTAACTTGGACCTGGATACCCCAAGGAATCAAGAATTCTCCAACCATTCTTGGTATGGCACTAATCTCAGATTTAAAAGTCTTTCCAGCACACCAGTGTGGCTGTACCTTGCTCCAGTATGCAGATGACTTACTGATGGCAGCATCAACCTGGAAAAACTGCATACAAGGGACACAACAACTTCTCACCCTCCTGTAGAAGGCAGATTACAAGGTCTCAAAGAAAAAAACCCAGATATGTCAGAAAAAATTAGATATCTAGGTTTTCATTTGTCCCGAGGCCAGTGCCAACTTGACCCTGAAAGGAAACAGGTATTGTGTTCAATACCAGTTCCAAATACCTGGTGTCAAATTCAGGAGTTTTTGAGGGCTGCAGGGTTCTGTAGAATTTGGATACCTAACTTGAATTTGGATACCTAACTTCTCCGTGATGGTAAAACCCCTCTATGAAGCCACAAAGGAGGGTGAACGGGAGACTCTGCTATGGGAAAAGGCTCAGCAACATGCCTTTGAACAAATTAAACAGGCCCTCAACAATATACCTGGTCTGGGACTCCCAGATGCGACTAAGCCTTTCTTTTTATACATGCATGAACATACTGGCACTGCAGTAGGGGTCTTGATGCAAATGCTAGAGTCATGGCATAGACCCGTGGCCTATTTATCCAAACAGCTAGAGTCTGTGACTCAGTGCTGGCCACCTTGTTTACAAGCCTTGGCAGCCACGGCATTCCTGATAACACAAGCTGACAAACTAACTATGGGACAAAACCTAACTGTCAGGGCGCCTCATGCTGTAATAAATTTAATGGAATATAAGGGGCAATATTGGCTAACCAATGCTTGAATGGTCAAATGTCAGGGGATGCTCTGTGAAAACCCACACATTCACCTAGAGGTGGTAAAGTCCCTAAATCCGGCAACCTTACCCCCTATAAAGCCAGGACTGCCAGGCCATGATTGCATAGAAATAATAAATGAAGTGTTCCCTAGCCATCCAGATTTAACAAACCAGCCCCTCAGGGACCCTGAAGTCGAGTACTTCACGTATGGGAGCAGTTTCATACAGGAGGGAGAGCACTTTGTGGGCTATTCAGTGGTAACTTTAAACTCCACGGTCGAGGCGAATCCTCTGTCAATACGAACTTTAGCTCAGAAAGCAGAACCATAGCACTCACTCAAGCCCTGCAGCTAGCTGCAGCGGTATGCGCTAAAATCTATACAGACTCCAAGTATGCTTTTACTACTTGTATTTGTATAGGCCTTATACAAGAAGAGAGGTTTAATCAATTCAGAGGGAAAAGACATAAAATATGGCAATAAAATTACAGAACTACTAGACACTGTATGGGCACCAAAGGAGGTAGCAGTCATACATTGCTGAGGACATCAAAAGGGAAATGTGAAAACTGCCAAAAGAAATCTCAAAGCAGATCAAGAAACAAAGCTTGCAGCAACAAGAATACTGTCAGAATGACTGCAATAACCGCAGCACTGCTTCCTAACCCATTGACATACTGGAGACCTTGCTGCACGTCAAATGAGAAAACATGGTTTGAAAACAAAATAGGACACTACTTAGAAACCGAATGGTGGAAATTTCAAGATGGCTTACTAGCAATTCCAGAATCATTGGTTCTAGTATTTGTCAGGCAATTTCACCATAGGACACACAGCAGACGGACCACTCTTGAAAATACCTTTGGCCAGGATTGGTGGCTCAGCCCCTAATCCCAGCACTTTGGGAGGTTGAGGCGAGTGAATTGCCTGAGACCACAGGTTCAAGACCTGCCCAGGCAACTTGGCGAGACCTTGCCTCTACAATAAGTCAAAAAAATTAGCTGGACAAGGTAGCGTGCGGCCATAGTTCCGGCTACTTGGAAGACTGAGGCGGAAGGATCACTGTAGTCCAGCAGGTTGAGGCTGCAGTGGCCGTGAGCATGCCACCTCACTCCAGTCTGGGCAACAAAGTGAGACTTCAACTCCAAAAAAAGAAAAAGAGAAGAAAATACCCCCAGTAAGTACTTCTATGTCTCCCGACTCTCTAGTATAGCACGAGTAGTCTGTAAACAATATGTAGTTTGTGCACAAAATAACCCACAGCAGGGACCCAAAGTATTCCATGGAGTACAGCGTGTGTGGGGGGGGACACTGTTTTAGGATCTTATCATGAATTTTCAGAATTCCTGCACTGCTGAGGCTACAGATATCTTCTTGTTTTTGTGTTTTTGTGTGTACTTTCTAGGAAGCGTTGAGGGCTTCCCCATAAGGACATGACTCCTATTAAAAGAAATCATTCCTTGGTTTGGACTCCCAATCACTATAGGATTGGACAATAGACTGGCATTTATAGCCAAAGTAGTAGGGTTAATGACAAGAGAACTGCAAATCAAATGGAAGCTCCATACAGCGTATAGGCCACAAAGTTAGGGAAAGGTTTGTTGGGATCTTGCCCCTGCACCCAAAGCTGAAAAACTGTTAAAGAAGTTGTACAATTTATAATTCCCCCAACTACCCAACAGCCAAAGTTAATCTCCTTCCCTTAACCATGGGAAGTAGGCCAAGATCTGTTTATAAATTTGACTGAAAATAGCCTGGACACTTGGTGTCACCAATTTTTGGGTATGCAGAGGAGCCCTAATGACTGAAGAATGGTCTTGGAAAGGAACCAGTCTTGATGCATAGCAGCTCCTTCAATGAAACAATTCTGTAACTGTTAAAACAGACAACCTACCCCAAAATGGGTCCTCTCCTCAAAAATAATTGGAAAAGACTGCTTAAGCAGAGTAAACTCTGCTTATACTCAATGGGTAGAAGAAACTCCTTGCAAAAGAATATTATACTGGAATTCAACCCACTGAACCTGGTGGCCAACAAGGCCTGTTTGGTATTGGACACCTTCTTATGCAACTAAATCTTCTCAATGTACTATTGTCACCCAAACTATAAGTAACTCTACAGTACTATCCTCTGAACAAGCTAACCCATTTCAAGTTATTCCTGTTATAAGTCAAAGTTGGACAAACCTGTCCTCTATAAATCTAGACTTCTGGAAAGCCCCTAAAGGGCTGTTTTGGATATGTGGAAAGGTTGCATATACCCAACTCCCAGTGCTATGGAAAGGCACATGTACCATAGAAATAATCCAACCAGGATTCTTCCTTCTGCCAAACCTGAAGGGAGATGAACTGGGCATCCCCCTTTATAAGCGCCTTAAAAGATGGGATGCTCTATCTCTTGATCAAACTCTTAATATAGGAGGGACCCAGGTTTGGAAAGATGACGAATGGCCACCCCATAGAATTATAAATACTTATGACCCAGCCACGTGGGCACAAGGTAGAAGTTGGGGATACCGCATGCATCTATGTATGTTAAATCTCATTATCACATTACAAGCTGTCTTAGAAGTTATAACAAATCAGTTTTTGAGCTTGCTGCTCAAAAAAAAGCTCAAATGCATGCTGCTATTTATCAGAACCACTTAGTTTTGGACTACTTGTTAGCAGAAGAAGGAGGAGCATGTGGTAGACTTAATAGCTCTGACTGTTGTTTGCAAATAGATGATAATAGTAAAGCTATAAATGATATAGCCAAAAATATTAGAAAGTTTGTCCATGTCCCAGTACAAAATGGTATGATGTAAAAATTGACAATTGGTTTGAAAACATGTTTTCTGGTCTGGGAGGATTTAAGTACATTACTGGATCTGTAACCTTATTGTTAAGATCCTATCTTATCCCCTCTTGCCTAGCCCCAGAAATTATGAACTCCAACTCTAGTTTGCGGAAACAGTTGTTGAATAAAAAACTGCAGCCCACATAATTTAATGCACCAAATTGAAGATGATGCTCTTTAACTCATGAAGGGTCGAGCAGCAAAGGGGGAACATGGCAGAGAGTGGCTAGAAACAGTTAAAAAGTATTCCTTTTTAAAAATCAAGCTGCAAGCTCCAAACCTGCTAGACATGGGATGTGAGAAAAACAAATAGCCACAAGCCACTTACAACCCCTGCTTGTCATGTATATCCTGGAAACAATTTGTTCTTTGAAAATCTGATTTTGCTAAATACTACTTTGCAAATTCCCCCCCAAAACGGTATAGCCATACAACCAGATCCCCTCCCTTACCTAAACTAACATATAAAAACTCTCTCCTCTTTCTCTGGGTTGCTCAGCCTTGGAGCATTAGCCCACTGAAGTCATGCCAACACTAATAAAACACTACTTCCTAAGATAACCTTGGTGTCACAGTCTCTCCATTTTCCCACAACATTAACTTTATTGATTGATTCTTTTGTTGTGTAGAAACCTTTTAGATTAATTAAGTTTTGCCTATTCTTGATTTTGTCGTATTTCTTTTCAGGAATTGATCTTGTTAGGTTTGTGGTGTGGGACTGGTGCTGTGGGAATAAGGCCAAAAATTGCACAAAGTTAGATTGGAAAATATAGTTTATTCATAAAGTAGTTTAGAAGTGAGTGTATTCACTTCTCACGAGAGAGAAAGGGCCAGATGGTTGAAGGAAATGTGGCAGCAAATGCCTGAGACTATGGATTTTGACAACTTCTTTTTTGGGGAGGGAGCAGGCAAGCATTCATAGGCGTTGACATCATGGTGATAGGGACTGTTTCTCAGATCTCTGATGACTCAATGGATGAGTGGGTCATTCATAAGCACTTAGGCAAAGGTGGGCCTGTAAGTGGATGGATAGGTCAGTCATGGGTAGTTAAATACATAGAAGGGCTGGACTGGTGGCTGGAAGACAAATTCTTGGGAGATGCTAATCTCAATGTCTTGTTACTCGGGCTTCTGGGAAAGGATTATCATTAGGTATGAGCTCAAGGTTGTCAGAGAAACTCCATTTTGGACTCTGTCCTCTCATTTCCTCCTCTGATTATTTTGAAATATTCTTATTTAATACTGGAGAATGTGGACAGTAGTCTGTCTTTTGTAGCCACTTCCTGCTGAATTAGAGTATAGCAATATCCCTATCTCCCTGAAATAAGAGAAAGAGATGAGGGCACAGGAGCCAATGGAGTTGTTAAGAGTATTGTTAGTGTCTGCATCATGTAAAAGTACATATTATTAGACTACATATTAAGGTTTTGATGACTGGTAAGATATATTTATAAATAGTTACCCCAGTGAGCTCAGTATCCACTATAGAAGTCCAGGAGTTTCCACTATTGCACCAGCAAACTTCTTAGGCCATAAGTGGATATCCCTGCAGTGTGTTTCCAAGTTTCTTCAGATTTTGTGATGAGGATTTATAGACTTATAAAGGGTTGCAAAAAGAGAAAGAGTCAGGAAAGTTAGGACGATATTTTACATATTCAGAGGAAACTGCAAAAGTTGGAAACCAGAGAAAAATAAGTCAGCAAAAAGAGAAATGTCTAGTAAATATTAAGGTAATGACTTTAGCAAGGAAATATAGTTACTTTGAGAAAGTTTGAATAAAAAAATTGAAAACATTAGTTTGGAGACATGCAGTTAAGAAATACTTTAAAATGTAGTTTAAATTGTAGAAAATAATAATGACCAAAATATTTTAAAACAGGTGTACTCTATGTTTGAAACATAATTATCTCTCTCCAGTCCTCTATTTTTTATCAAAGGCAAATTATAGTAGGACCAATTTATTCATAAAATAGATTTTAGCCTTATTTGTATGAAGTGCAGCAAAAATAATTATTTGCTAAAAGGTTCTTTTGAATTGGGTTTGTTGAAACCCTTTTCATAAAGAATTTTAGATTAGAATCTCTGAGAGCCTTTGAGTTAGCCAAGGATTTGCTTTATAGACCTGTACGTACCAGGATACTCTTTCCAAGGTCTTTTTATTGACTCATCGTAGAACTTAATCCTAATTCCTTAAAGCAAATTGTTTTTAAACAGCATTCCATATAAAGCCTTGGTAAAAACAACCAGTGTTTCCAATTATATTTTGTTACAAAATACATTGATTATTATTGAACTTATGCAAATAACCATACTGTTATAAATTAATAGCTTCCAAATTCTGGGGAAATTAGGTAGAGAGAAAGGAATATGTCTCAAATTTCGCTTATAAGAACATAGTTTACTTGTTTGTGAGAACAAATAGCTTCAAGAATTAGGTTTTTCTTTTGACTCTGAAAAAATAAAAATAATTAGCAATATTTTAAGCAAAATGGTCATTCTGTCATCAATACTATGTTGGATTAGCAATCCTTATGCCTGGAAGTCATTAGCAATTCAGTACTGAAAAGCATTTTAGCTGATTACAAACCTTTGTGGTTGATCAAGGCCAGTGAAGAAAAAGTTTGAAAGAGATACCATTTTAAGGATTTACAACAGATGTTGTTTACAAAACAATCTACCTAGATTGCAGGTACCACCTAAGCTATTATCCAGGCAGTTCAGAAGGAGGGTGTTTGGAAGGTGTGGTTCCTGAAGCTGTTTTTTGCTTTTTGCCCCACCCTAAAGAGACTAATTTGTGAACATGAAAATTCGCATTTTGAAAAGTTTGCTAAATATTAAAGCTTTTAAAAGTATGATGTTATAACACAGTATTACAGGTCATTAAAAAAGTTACTCATTTAGCCAAAGTGATAGTTCAAAGATTTCAAGAAGGAAAAAAAATAATTCACACTTCGTGATAGAGATTTATTCTTAAACATCTTAAACAACAGAAACTAACAAAGTCAGCAGGGGCCTAACTGAATTTGTCTCTTCCTCTCCCTCTCCTATTCTCTGTAGGAGAAAATTCTTTTGGAGTCATTTTAAGGGTATTGAAGGCTGTATATATTGGAGATTGCTAATTAAGGAATTCGTGTTTTGGTATCTGAGTAGACTCATAGAGAAGTTTAGCAATGAGGCCATAGGTTGGGATTTAGATTTTAAAATATCCAGCAAGGCTCCAAAAAAAACATGGAGTTTCTTCTTTTGAACTTTTTTATAGATAACTTTTTATGTCTATAATCTCAATTTACCTTTTTAATAATTTCTGATTGAGGCAAGGCTATATATTACAACATTGATGGCCAGGAGCAAACTGCTGGCACCTGTGTTAATTAAGAATTAATTAGGGTTCCAACACCATAATATTTACCTGGGGATTGTTGGAGTGATTGGTACTAAGTTGGTAATATCAGGCACTTTAACAGATTTTCAGGTCTCCTCATTGGCCACTGTTTCCTGAGACAGGTGTTTCCCTTTCCTCTGGAAAAGGCACACCCACTCCCCAAAGGCTCTGCGACCTACACAGTGGAAAAGGTCCTGGAGGTTTAGGCCTCTTTGGGGCAACCATGCTTCAAGTTGATTTTATTCATAGTAATAGACACTATCTCCCTTAGTAAGTTTGTTCTTACCAAGATTTTGTTGGGCAGCTTGAGTTCTGTCACTAAAGGTGATTGCCAGTTGGGATACCTGTTGTTGGCCCTCTGGTCCTGCTGCCTTCAATGCTGGCACCCTTCTTTTGTTTCTTTCATGTCTCTGCTGAGAAACAAACAAGCAAACAAACAAAAACCTCAAGAGTTTTCTACCATTCGAAGCTTGATACTAGAAGTTTCAAGTCTAGCCTCTGGAGTTGGGCATTTAATAGCTCATAGTATAAAATCTTGTTTGCAAAGTAGTGAGAGTAAAAGAATGCTTCTACATATAAAACTTTTGACCATTTCTTTGTTTGTAATGGTCTGATATAAAACTCTTTTAGAGTGAGCAGACCCTGTGGATGTGAAGTGATCTGTCCCTACTCATTTACAGTTATGAACAGGCAGATTTGTTGAGACTCTTTTTAAATTACTAAATTATAATCTAGGAGGTGCCAAACGTTTGCACAAGGAAATAAAAAATAGTTGCAAAGTGTGGACAATTAGATTAGAGTGATCAGTTCTCATGCCTCATTGTGTCACGCAGAGAGTATCCAGCATTTTGCCCATCCTGCAGGAGAATTATTGGGCTCACTAAAGTGACTCAACAGTCAGGTGGAAATGTCCAGTTTCCATACCTCATTGTGTCACACAAAGTATATCCAGCACTTAAAGCTTCACCTGTCCTGCAGAAGAGGAGCTAGTTGGGTGCAATAAGGTGACCCAACTATTCCCCCCAAAAAACTTTTGCAACTCTGATATAGTAAACACTGGTATTATCTGGTACTAATGCTCTAGCACATGAAAGTCATAGGAACTAAGATTTTACTGGAGGACTTGGAAGTCTGGTTTGGAAAAGCAGATTAGAATGACAGCAGGCTTTGTTTTCCTGTGAGTTAACAGAATTTGTTAACCAAAACGTAGTCCCTTTGTTTGTGGCCAGTAGGAGGTCTGATATTCCCAGTCTAGATTTAATATGAGAGGGATTTAAAATGGAAAAAAAAAGACATGGATCCTAATAATACCTTCTGCCCTGGCCACCTCACTGAGGGGAAACTGGTAAGCCATAGTGGAAGTCTGAAAGGACCCCCAAGAATAGGTGAGAACAGGTGAGGGATTAGAAGGCAGCAGAGAAGTAAAAAACGGGGAAAGGACGCTGCAGTTGATAGCCACTGCAATTGGCATTGGCCCTCTTTCCGATGATAATCGTGGGTAAAGAGGAGGTGGTAAGAAGACTGAGGAACTGACAGAGGTGGGATTTAGGAATTGTGTATAAGAGAAAGGGTCAGTTAGATTGGCTGGGTTAGAGTTGTTAGAGGAAAAGCAAGAAAGAGGTAAAGTAAAGCAGGAATTAGAAGTCATATCATAGTAAGAACAAAGGTCTGGGAGGTGCCATTTTGAGAAAAGCTTGTACATAAGGAACCTAAGACCATTTGTCTTTGTGGCAGAAATAGAGATCAAGTTTAAGGGAAATATTAGGATGTTGGATCTTCTATGACTGATGGAAGTTACAAGTGAAGACCGAATTGTGCAGATTTACCTGTTGCAGCTAACAGACCTATTAATAGAAGAGTGTTAGAGTTAGAAATAAGGATAAATATCTGTTGAAACGCTCATGTATTTAAATATATCAAGAATCATGCTATTATTATGGCAAATCCAATGTCTCCAATATGATTACAGAGGATTGCTTAGAGAGCTGCTACATTGACATCTGTTTGTATGTAGCATCAGCTGATGAAAAGAAAATATATAACTTCTACTTCCTCTCATCTAATGAATAACTGAAATACATCATTAGTGGTTACTATAATTAATATTGTGGTGAGGAATAAAGGCAGATATTTGAAAAAGCGATTAATGTTGGGGTCCAAGTGCATGTATTATATTGAAAATTCTATACTAGATTGACAAAAAGTGCTACTGGCATGAAAAGCATGGAGAAATAGTCTAACTTGAAGCTTAGTGAAAGTTTTAGGTTTGAATAGTTTATTCAATGTCAGTTTGAGACGATTATTTCTTGGCCTGAGTATACACATATAGATATTGGGACAAGGGTAGCTATAAATGCACTTGCAATGGAGTTTTTTTTTTTTACATAATTTTGGTGTCATTTTTATACATATTAGTTATATTGGCTATAACAGTAAGACAAATCAAGAGTATCAGTGACAATAGGTTGAAGGAGAATAGAATTATTGCTTTTATTGGGAGTTCCACCAATTTTTTTTTCCCTAAAACCAACAGATTACTACTACCCTTCAAAAGTTAAGGTCATATTGTTAGATATGGAGGCATGAATTAGCAGTTCTTGCATACTCTCTTGGTAAATAAGAAATTTTAAGTTTCTATTATTAGGTTTCCAATTCAATTTTTAAACTATATCTACAATATAAAAAGCCTAAAATAAGCCTGAGATTAAGAGACAGTAGTAACAGGAGCAGAAGATGCGGAGACTTAGAGCATGTTCTCATGTAAACAAAGGCTTGATACTATTCATATGGTAGGTGAATTTTTCTCACTGGGTTGTGATGTGTATGTAGAGGGAGTATAGGACAGTAATTAATATGTCGATTCCAATAAGGATAATAGTCAAATGTGATCATAAAAAGGATGCTATTATCACAAATAAGTTTCTAATTAGATTAATAGGGGAGAGTATGAGATTTGTGAGACAAGTAAGGAATCATCATTTAGCTATGGGTCCCACCTTGGGCTCCACCTCCTGTTTGCCTAGTTAGTATTGAGGGAAAAAGAAAGATGTTTAGGGTAGACGTCATTGTCTGGTAAGAAGATCCTGAGACCTTTTAGAATGCATCTCAATGGGGGCTTTATCCACCCCATATTGAGTATTCACCATGGAGAGTTCTAAAGAGATAAAAGGCTTGGTCCGGAGAACAGCCTCAAGCAGCCAGAAAAAAAGAAATTCATCCATGTTCTCAGTTGGCATTCCAAAAGAGAATTAGTGAAATCAGCCTGAGTATGTGGGATTAAGTGAGAAAGGGCATCCTTTTGATCCCCTTGACCCACTGGAGACAGTCCTTCTGCCTGGTGGCAGGGCTGCTCCTTGTGCATGTTCGAAACACTTGGTACCAAGGTTTCCAAGAGAGGAAACCTGGTTCCCCAGAGAGAGAAATCGTCTGAACAGAGAAAGCTCTTTGACTTTGTTTCCAGCCTTTTTTGTGAAGGAGAGGGTAAGATGTGGACTCAATGGTGTTGAAATTTTTGTACTGGATAATGCTGAGGCAATGGGAAGGGTTCCTTCAATGTAGTTCACGGGCATGGAGTGAAGGCAAGAAGGCAAGGAACAAACAGAGGGAGAGAGAGAAAGAGCAAAATACATCATCTCTTACTCTATCAGGCAATGGCAGTCTGAAACTTTCTCTCAGTCTTCTAGACTTTCCAGAGTGTAGCCCTGGCAAAAGGCATCAGTTGCCTGCTGAGATCCAGTCTGGTCCACTGAGAGACTCAGATTAGAACCATCAGTTGTCACCAAGTTCTAGCGCAGTCCAAAGAGAGACACAAGTTAGAAAAAGAAAGAGTAAGATAAAGAGCATTAAGGAGACACCACAAGAAGTGATATCCCATATGAAGCCACCAAAACATTAGGTCAGTGGGCAGGTACTGTGGGAATAAAGCAAATAATTGCACAGAAATTAGATTGGAAAAAGGCCGGGCATGGTGGCTCAAGCCTGTAATCACAGCACTTTGGGAGGCTGAGGAAGAGGATTGCCTGAGCTCAGGGGTTCAAGGCCAGCCTGGACAACTTTGTGAGACCCTGTCTCTACTATAAATCAAAAAATAAGCCAGATGTGTCGGCACGTGCATGTAGTTCCAACTACTTTCAAGGTTAAGGCGGAAGGATCACTTGGGTCCAACAAGTTGAGGCTGTGGTGGCCCATGAGTGTGCTACTGCACTCTAGCCTGGGTGACAGAGTGAGACTCTGACTCAAACAAAAAAAGAAAAAAGAAATTAAATTGGAAAAAATAGTTTATTCAGAAAGTAGATAAGAAAAGAGTAGATATGTTTCTCAAGGGAAAGAAAGGGCCAGATGTTTGAAGAAAACATGGCAGTAAATACTTGAGACTAAGAGTTTCTAAAACTTCTTTTGAGGGGAGAAGGCAAGCATTCATAGGAGCTAACATCATGGTGATGGTCTCTTTCTTGTAACTCTGACTGTCAGACAGATGGGTGGTTCAGTCATGAGCACTTACCTGTTTATTTCATGTCTGCATATTTGTATATTGTATATAAAAGAGAAAGACTAAGACTTTTTACTTTAAAAATTAAAATTTGAAAAGCTATTAACATTTAATTTAACTTATAACTAACTGTACTAATTGAGTAACTCTTAATATACATGGAAATAAATTTTAACTTCTGATAAAAATAATTGGGGAACAAATTGGACCCAAGTGCTTTGCCAGTTTTCTTGAAATGAATCTTATTTTTTGAGTGAAATACACTTCTTGTTTCTCCCTTTTCTCCATAGACAGCTTCTTCATGATTCAACTTTTTATTGCAATATTTTTAATAACAAGATATAGCAATTTCAAAAGGAGAAAAAGTACCTTGAACTGCTTGCAAACAAAAAATTTTTTTCTCTATTTGATTTAAACATTTAATAATCATTACACATAGTTTGGAGATTAAAAGTTACAATTAATTTCAAGACATTAACTTACAGAGAGCTGTTATACTGACAGTTATAAAATAATTTATACATGTTAAATTAAGGTAAAAGTTCAAAAAGCAATCTTTGAGGTTAATATAGGTATATCATTTAAGATAAATAATGGCTGTCTAAGAAGCAAATTAAAAATGAAACATTTTTCTTCTAAAAATTTTATATAAATTTAACACTAAAATGCTGTCAAATGTGAACACCAGCACTATAGAAATAATGACCATTTCTGCATGTTGACCATAAAATGTCTATGATAATTCCATTATGAATTGGTTATTATGAAAGAGATAGTCTAAACTAGTACATATCAAATCAAAACTTTTAAATTTACTTTTTAAAATTATTTAATCATGTTCCAAAGTGATCGATAATATATTAGCATTCTTTTTAAGTTTTTACTTATATAACTAGAATGCTTAGGAATTTTTAAAAACTTTACAAAAGAATAAGTAACTGTAATTCAGAAGTCCACAGACTTATTTTTTATATGGCCAAATTCCAAACAGGTTAAGCTTTGGGGGTCAGATGATCACAATTTTGTCACTGTAATGAGAAAAAATGTATATATAATATAGAAACCGATGAGTGTCACTCTGTTTAAATAAAATTTTATTTTTAGACAGATGGAGAGTCAATTTTGCCACATAGGTAGACCCTATTCTAAAATAGTCTGTAAATATCAAAACAGCAGTATTTTGGTGCATTGATACTATTTTTAATGAAGAAAACATAAAATTTAATTTAATTTCTTCTCAATGATGCAGGCATTCTATGAAGAGTTATCAAATTTAGTTCTCATACACCATGATTAAATATGTATATACAAAGATATGTGTAATTAAATATTGAACAATTAGTTTATTTTCGTCATTTTCATAATTAAGTCCCAATTATGTTTGTTATGAAGAAATTTCTCTAATAAAGTTAAATAAAACAAAGCAGTTGCCAATGCTTTTTTCACTTTCTAAAATGTTTTTGAAGCAAAGAATGTCAAAATTAATATTCAAATTTTCCTCATTGACAATTCATATCAGTGCTGTAATTACTAGTGATGAATTGCTGTCAATTTATTGCATATTCTATGACAAATTATTTCTCAAGAATGCCAGACAAGAAAAATAAAAGCTGACAAAACAAATTATTAAGTGTATGGTTTTACCAGCCAAGCTTATCATTAGAGGTAGTCCTGAGGTAGTAACCATTTAACTGAAAGAGAGTTGAATATACTAATTGGAAAGACCAATAAATAAACAAATAAACTTGGTATGTTCATAAATTAAAAACAATACAAAACAAGTTTCAGTCCATCACTGTTACCAAGAAAGAAGGACAAAATGATGATCGGAATATCACAATTAAATGTGAATAAAAATGTGACTATCAAAGTCTGCCATTATCAATATGAGCAAACAATTTTGGATTTTGTTCACCAGACAGAAATGGTATTATTGAAATGTCAGTATTCAATATGCTATAGCAGGTGTTTAAGTTAAATTTTCTAACTTGATTTTTTTTAATGTGATATTTTACATCTGCAAAAAAAAATTTGATTAAAAAATAATGAACTGACTTTTTCAAATCTTAAAAAAGTGTAAAAGCATTTATTTTATGTAAAAGTGCATTTTTAAAAAACTCTGACTTCTAATTTTTTTAAAAGTCATTCTTCTCATAATTTGACAAGTATCTTTTTTCCCTGTAGGCTTATTCAATCTGGAAATAGCTCATTATTTTGCAAAACTCTTAGGCACTTCTTAACGTGGAGCTTTGGCAAATACCAAACTCGAAGAGTTGAAAAGTTAAACGAATGATATAATATATACCAACTTGATAAAGGTTTTTATAGGCTTTTCAAATTATTATTAGGACATTAAAATTATAAATTTACTGAAAGGACTAGAAGTAATTTTTTTTTTAATGTGCCATATCTATGTTTCTATTCTTCTTGTGAAATATATTTTGTTCAAATGAAATATATTTGTTTTCCATAAAGACTCAGAGGAACTACCTTTGCTACTCAGGCCTAGAATTACCATAAAAGGTAATTTAAGCCGGGTTTGGTGGCTCAGCCTGTACTCCCGTGCTTTGGGAGGCTGAGGTGAGTGGATTGCCTAAGCCCGTGGGTTCGAGACCTGCCTGGGCAACTTGGTGAGACCTCATCTCAAAAATTAGCAGGGCGTGGTAGCCTGCACCTGTAGTTCCAGCTACTTGGAAGGCTGAGGCGGAAGGATCGCCGGAGCACAGCAGGTCAAGGCTGCGGTGGCCAGGAGCAGCCACTGCACTCCATTCTGGGCTACTGAGTGAGACTCCAAGTCAAAAAAAAAAAAAAAAAAAGTCATTTAAGTATAGGTTAAAGAAAACCAAGTTGTAAGAAAAACTTTGGCTTATGGCTTGCCTTCACTGAGACCAATGGGACTGCTTGCTGAAAACACTTTATTTTCTTTGTTTTCAATTGGATAATTGAAATACTCTTAAGCAGTCAGCAAAATTTTCATATTGGTTCCCTAACCCACAGATACATGGCCATTGTGGTAAATAAAATAAATAAAAATAAAAAGACCAAGTGTAAGCTTCAGAAATTGCTCCAAGATAGTAAGCAAATGTAATACAACTTTCCAAGGGGAATTTCGTATAATAGTACCACTATAAAGGACATATAGGTGGTGATCACTATCATATCACCTTTTAATGCACTCATATAGCATCAGGGAAATGAGATGCATTATGGCAAATAGTAGTGAATTCATGTAAATTTAACCAAAGTGTAGCCCCCATTGCACCTGCAGTACTAGATGTGGTATGCTAATTGGGTAGATCAATGTGGCTCCTTGATATTGCAGACCACATAAAATCTTTAATATCCATGTAAAATAAATACAGTTCTTTAGAAGTGTACAGATACAGAAGATAAATGAGTTTTTCATTTAGCTAAAGGCTTTAATATTTTGTACCTGATTTCTTTCATCTAAAATTGCTAAGTTCATAAACAAAGTTTACATACATTCTAAACTTAATTGATTTTGCTTCCCTAGGCAATGTGGCAATACAAAAGTGTTTAAAATAAAATTTTCCCTTTGAAATCATTAAACCATAAAAAGAAAATTTAGTTTATTTTGCAAAGTATACAGAGCTCTCCAAATACTAAATAATTCTTATGTGTTTTTATTTGGTTCACCTGAATCGTCTGTTTCTTTTGTTTCATTCTTGCTTCCTTTAAGATGTTGATCATACAGTATCTGTATTTGTGGCTTTTTAACTTAAATGATAAGTTAATGCAGAGGTAATGTTTCTCACTAGTGAATACCACTTCATGTTTATACATTTTATGGTGAGCTCAGATTTTATCTAGTAGAATATGTAGAGTTTTAAAGACACCTGTATAGCCTGGACGAATGAACAAGTTAAAAATGTCACCTTGAACTGTATCCAAATGTGTTTTGCACAAATGTTTGTTTACACTTAAAAATAAGAAATAAAACGTTGATAGCCTTATGTTCTGTTTAAATACAGTCCTTTAAATATAGACATAATTAAGTTGCTTACATTTTATTACTACACATGCTTTGAATTTATATCAAAGCATATGCATAGCAAAATAGTTTGTTAAAGATTAATAAAAGTAAAATCACAAATATGCCTTAGTATTAATTAGAACATTTTGGTTAATATATGAAAAAGTAGAGCAGAATTGTGTCAATTAAGGTTTTAACTTTTAAACATAGTGGTCAACTATAACTTATTATGTTAGATTCCAAAAGTTTAGTCTTTCAGTTATTTTTAGCAATTTACAGACACAGATTTATATACAAGTTATAAAATGTTATACAATAAATTATACTGACCATCAGTGCAATGGACAAATAATTTATCAAATAGTATCCTGATGACTGTAATCAACATACATTCAGTGTTTCATTACTTAAAACATAAGAATGGTCAGGCGTGAGGGCTCACACTATAATCCCAGCTCTTTGGGAGGTGGAAGTGAGAGGATTGCCTGAGCTTACGAGTTCGAAACCAACCTGGGCAACTTGGTGAGACCTCATGTATACATTAATCAAAAAATTATCTGGGCTTGGTGGTTCATGCCTATAGTTCCTGCTACTTGGAAGGCTAAGGCAGAAGGATCGCCTGAGCCCAGTAGTTCGAGACTGCAGTGGCCGTGAGCGTGCCACATTCCAGCCTGGGTGACAGAGTGAGACTCCAACTCAAAAAACAAATAAATAAACAAAAAAACCCATAAGAATATATGACTTTTTATGCCAAAAGGACACAATAATATATATTTTTTAAATAGCTTGATATGTGGAGGTAGAAAATATTTTAGGAAGCCCATATCAAATACTCCAAAAATTATGTTATTCCCAGTTGCAGAGAAAGATACAAGAAGAATCAGCTAAAATATTGTGAAAGTAATTGCTACTGGGGTACAACTATTGTCTTGTAAAGACTGTGTGTATATTAGCTTCTATTGCTATAAAACAAATTACCACAAACTGCAAGGTTTAAAGACGCATCCTTTGAATATCTCATGTTTTCTGTCAGTTAGAATTATGGCATGACATAACCGAATTCTTTTTTCAAGGTCTAACAAAACTGAAACCAAGAAATTGGTTGAGCTGCATTTTTATGTGAAGTTCAGGCTCTGCTTCCAAAATTATTCAAGTTGTTGGAAGAGTTTAGTTCCTTGTGGTTATAGAACTAAGAACCCTATTTTCTTGTGGGCTGTCAGTAAGGGATAGCTCTGTTATGATCACATGAAGAACTAAATTCTTCCAACAAACAGCTAAACCATACCTGGCTTTCTGAAGCACAAAAACTGTGAGATAACAAATTTCGTTGTTTTAACGAATAACGAGTAATAGATAACTAATGCTAGTAGTAATTTCATATTCATTTAATGTGCAACAGTTACATTAGGTTTAATAATTTCTGAGTGCTCTGTAGTATGACATTATGATATTTCCATATAGTATTTTGTGTTTGCATTTATCAAGGGTGTACCAAGAGAAGAAATGTTATATTAGATGACAAACTATTTATTACAAGTTGACCAATTTTGAAGGTCAGCAGATATTTTAGAAACATATCAATTAGTTAATATACTATACAAATTTTTCCATTGTGCTATAAGAACCATCTGTATCAACACTACTAGAGATTGGTGGGACTGCTACCCTTGAGGACCAATGCACATTATCTCTGACTGTTGAGCCAAAGAACATACAGTATAATATCCTCATCCCAAAGTAGTTCTTATAACCATGGAAACAAAGAGTTGTAGCTTTATATTTTTACTAATATCTTAATCATCATGTTGTAAAAGGTAAAACAATTCAGAAAACCTGCTCACATTTAAAAATGTTTATATTCAAAATTAGCTTCAGTGAGAAATTATTAATTTTTCTAAAAATGAAATTTAATATTATTTTTCTTGTCACATTGGTTCTAAATATATAATGATAAATTAAGACTGGTTTTATCTATCTTTTTCAAGAGGAAGTGAAACAAAATGATTTTTGTCAAGATACTGAGAAGGAAAATATCTTTAATGTCAAATTCAATATCATTAGAAAATAAAGGGAAAACGGTAACTCTGTATATTAAAATATAACTTAAAGTTTCACTCACCTATCTTTAAATTATTATTTTTAATGTATTACTTTTATTTTAGTAATGTGTATTTTTTTGCAAATTTGATATAATATTCTAACATTGTACATATAGGTTTGCTTTATTTAATAAACATGCAATTATAAGATATGTATATATAACATAATTTACTTGAATAATCTATCACTTTGGGGTTGTTTAGTTTTTTGTTGTTTTGTTTTGTTTCGAGTCGAAGTCTTACTCCATCACCCAGGCCGGAGTGCAGGGGTATGCTCACGGCCATCTCAGAGTTGACCTGCTGGGCTCAGGGTATCCTTCCGCCTCAGCCCTCCTAGTGGCAGGAACTACAGGCGCGCACTACCACGCCTGGCAATTTATTATTATTATATTATTATTTATTGTAGAGATGAGATCTCACCAAGTTGCCCAGGCTGGTCTCGAACCCCTGGGCTCAGGCAATCCTCTCACGTCAGCCTCCCAAAGTACTGTGATTACAGGCTTGAGCCAGTGCGCCTGGCCTGAATAATCTATTACTTTGATTAGTCTTCTAGTTTTTACTTTTACAATACTGGAATGAACATTTATTTCCTTTTCATGGATACATCATGAATAGACCTCCTTTTGTTTCCAGTGGGATTCTACAGTAATTTGCACCTCTAGGGAGAGCTACAGCAGCTCTCAGTGGTTGAGTCTGGAGCATAAAAATCAGAGTATGCATTGGCTAACTTGCTAACTGTGTAGCAAATTTACTTAACCTTTCTATACCTCATTATTATTTTTTGTCAATGAGTCTAATGGTAATGGTGTCAAGTGAGTCTAATGGTAATGGCCACTTTACAGGGTTGTTGCTTAACAGTAAATAGCAAAATTAATATAAAAAATACTTAGAATTGATCTGGGAGCATGGAAATGACTCAATAACTGTGTATAACCACTATTATTGATATTATTGTCGTTGCTAAAATTATTATTCCGCTTGTTGTCTCCTTATCTCTCTTGCAAAGTTGTAGAATCTTGAAAAGAGATCTAGGATTCTTGTTCTTCTTCACAACCTTGAAGAACCTCAACACTGCACCTGGAATGTTCCTTTAACACGAAGTTGAGAACCATTACTCAACTTTAACCAATTTCATTATGCCTCTACCAGGGAACTCCATGTAATCAGTTTGGAGTTTTGCATCAAAGCCTTTCTAAGAGATTCAGATTAATGCTGAGTGCAGTTTTGAAAGTTTCCAACCTAATACCAAACTCTTTGCAAGAAATCACATTAAAATGTTCATTTTAACATCTATTTTCTTGTTCCATGTAGTATGTGTATTCTGTTGATTCTTTGACTTTTTTTTCAATTTAACACATTATTTAGTAATTTCCTGCTATGAAAAAAATGGAATCAATCTATATTACAACCCCTTGCACCAATTAAACTTTTATTCCCTTCAAGACTCTAAGGAAAAATTATATCATAATTTGATATTCAAATTTTATGACAATGTGTATATAGTTTATAAGTACTATGCAATTTTATGATTTTTTTTTTAGGTCAGACTCCCTGCCTGCCCTTCAGCATTTAGAATTGTATATTGCTGTTATTTAGCTGTTAAAATAAATATTCTTCCACAATTTTCAACTACTGTAAAACTTTCTTAATAAAATCAAAATGTAAATCAAATAATTTTAATTTATTCTCTTGGAGATATTGTTCAAAGATATCTATATATTTCCTCTATCTGGTTTTTTATACTCACTAGACCTGTTGCACAGTCATCATTTTCAGAAAAATTATCTTCACCTTTATTTTATGTTGATGCCTTCATTTACTAGATCTCATATCTCATCTACAATTTTGTTGGTTTATATATGCATTTTTATATGCCATATCATCTTATGGCTTCCTGTTAAAGGGAACACAAGATATATATCTTTTAAAACCTTACATACTATAAAGTTATTTTATTATAGATTCCTAGTTAGAAATAATTTTTCCTCAAAACATAAAATATATACTTTTTAAAATTTTAATTATGCAAATATGCATACCATTATAAACTACAATTCTTTGTTTGTAGATCTATTGTTTGTTTCTTTGTATTCTTTTTTTATTATAATTTTCCTGTTTTTCTTATTTCAAGCTTTAGATTTCCTCTCTATATTTGTTGTTTATGTATTTCATGATGTATATATACTAGGTATTTTCTATTATCACTTTAGACATGCAGTGGATCTTCTCATATTTGGGGTCTTTTGTTTGAATTTTTATAAATAGCAACTGGGCCGGGCTCGGTGGCTCAGCCTGTAATCCCGCGCCTTTGGGAGGCTGAGGTGAGCAGATTGCCTGAGCCCGCGGGTTCGAGACCCGCCTGGGCAGCGAGACCTCATCTCTACAATAAATCAAAAAATCAGCCGGGCGTGGTAGCGCATGCCTGTAATTCCGGCTACTTGGAAGACTGAGGAGGAAGGATCGCCGGAGCCCAGTGGTTCGAGGTTGCGGTGACCGGGAGCGGCCACTGCACTCCAGTCTGGGCGACAGAGTGAGACTCCAACTCAAAAAAAAATAGCAACTGGAAGCATTGTGTTTATGTGTATGCATCACATGTAAGGAGACAGAAATATTTGATTAGTGAGCAGTTTTCCAAATGCAAAGATACATAGAAAAAGAGTTGTTCCAGAGAGAAATGTATTAAAGTTGTAGACACAAGTCACAATCTTAGCTGTGTCACACAGTGTCAGAAGAGAACAAAAAGTATCATTTTATTGTGCAGATTGGAGGTCAGTAAACCAGGGTCCCTGGGACATATGCTGCCCACCATATATTTCTGTACTGACCAAAAGCTAAGAACAACTTTTATTGTATTTATTTATTTATTTATTTATTTATTTATTTTTGAGTTGGAGTCTCACTCTGTCACTCAGACTGGAGTACAGTGGCTTTTCCTGGCCACTGCAGCCTCGACTTGCTGGGCTCTGGCGATCCTTCGGCCTCAGCCTTTCAAGTAGCTGGAACTACAGGCGCGTGCTACCATGCCCGTATAATTTTTTGATTTGTTGTAGAGATGAGGTCTCGCCAAGTTGCCCAGGTGGGTCTCGAACCTGTGGGCTCAGGCAATCCACTCACCTTGGCCTCCAAAAGCACTGGGATTACAGGCTGAGCCACCAAGCCGGGCAACTTTTACATTTTTTAACAAATGAAAAACAAATCAAAAGAAGATTATTTTGTGACACATGCAATTTATACAAAATTCAAATTTTAATTTATGTAAACAAAAATTTAGTAGAAACCAGCCAAGCTCATTTGTTTATGCATTGTCTATGGGTACTTTTGCCCTTCAAAATGAGTTACATTAGTTGAATAGTTGTGTCTGAGACCATATTTGGAGCTCTCATTTCTTCACACTGCTGCTGGGTATAATACAAGTTACGGTGATGTCATTATAGCTGGACAGCATTTCCAATGTGTTATATATCACTGTAACTCAACATTCTTTTTCACATGTTTATAATCAATGCATAGTCATCATTGGGGGAATGGACTTCAAATGATATGCATATTGGCAAATGGATTATTTTGTTACCCAATTATGTGACAAAGCATTTTGGTTCTTGTTCAAAGATACAAAGAATACCATCAATAGCAATATTAAGAGACAAAGAACATATCACAATATACCAATCCACAAAAAAAGTCAGAAAATGTCGCTTTCAATAACGACTCTCACACGATTCTTCTGCAAGCTGCTTTAATACCAGATTACTACATCGTTCTTCTTCCTCTTTCTCCTATTCGTGACCTTAAATCTAGTATCTCTGCCAATCAATTAAGGTAACGCGGCACGGCAGTAAGAGAGGATTGTATGCTGATATCCTTTAGTTGCCTTATCAGGGCTTGTTTTGTCTTGTGGTCTGGCTGCTTCAGGCGCCATGCTAGGGCGGAGGCGCTCCACAGCTCCCCCTTTTTTATTTATTTTGGCAGGAGAGGGTAGTGGTCACAGCCCCCATATAACAAGGACCATGTAAGACAGTCTATCTCGCGCGTGTAATCGCCAGACCGACTGCCCACCTGTCCGACACCGATTTTCTGGGGAGGGGAGAGGCGGTGTCAACCCATATGCAGCTGGACATGCCCTCCACGGGATAACTCCTCCGGGGCCCCCCGTGTGCAGTACTTTCTCACATCCTGCCCTGTTCTTATTGCCCTAACGTGGCAACCCAGACCTGAGGGGATTGATCCACCTCCATGGCAGCAAAGGCCTGCGCTAGTAGCGCACGGTCACGTGCATTGCGTTGATGCATACGGCAGAGACAATAGAGGCACAGGACACAACAAGAGAATAACAAAAAGGCCACTGAACCCATTCCCGCCCACTCTTTAAGGTGGTATGCTGCCTGGGCGATCCGGGAGGCCAAGGTTTTGAGCGATACTGGATCTACTCTAATGGCGCTGATGATTTCACGACGTAGAGCCTCCGTCAGGTTGTCAAAACTTTGGGACCAATTACTAAAAGATGGAGGGAAAGCTTTCGAGAGAGGTTAGCAGCAATGGTCATATTGTGGTATGGGATGCCGATTACGCATAAAGCAATAGTGTGCCATTCACACCCTATTTGCACCATGCGCCAGAGAATGTCTACTTGTTCTTGTACCACGTCAACTCTTTGATCAAAGATCATAATGCCACCACACAAGTGACTGTTAATATTACTTTGGCAGCAACAGTGGAAGACAAGGTTTTTTAAAATTTGGTGGCGGTCTGTACTGTGGTACACATGGCAACAGCGGCTGTAGCAGCTGCAGCGGCCGCCATTGCAATTGCTGCAATGTTGGCGGCTGTAATGCCGAAGTCTCTCCTCTGTCTAAAAGGAGAGAGAGCATTAGGGCCCCAGCAAGAGTGTAATAGAAATCAGGGGCTGGTGCCAGTTAAAAATCTGGGGAAAGTACGTGCCGAATAAGTGTCTAGGAAATACTTTTAAAAATTTCCCCCATTGTTGCTCAGCACGACTTATGGGGAGGTTCAGCATCAGCGTTCCCAGCAGAAGCCACGTCGTCGGACTCATCATCAGCAATTGGGGTTCGTTCCTCGGGGTCTTTGTAGTGGTTTTTAGTCGCTCAGGTACCCACACCGGGTCTGGGCTGTCCTGGGGAAAAAAACACACACAGATCCTCTCGCCCACGTTAATACTGGGTCGGGACCTCTCCATTGTCCCGTGATAACATCTTTCCATTTAACGTAGCCCCTTTTATGCGGTACTGCGCCTAGATGGCGGTCCGCAGCAGAATTGTTCTCGTTGTCCAGCTGAAAAAAATTTAAAGTTAATAATGCTAATGACAGTCTTTGTTTAGGTTTGTAACCCATGCCTATTCCCCCTTTTGTTTTTGAAGTAGTTCTTTTAGTGTGCGATGAGCCCTCTCGACTATCCTTGACCTTGGGGATTATAAGGGAGCCCATGGCGCAGGTCCACGTTCATTTGTGCACAGAACCGTTGAAATGTTGGGGAGGTGTAGGCGGGGCCATTATCTGTTTTGATTTGCTGAGGCATGCCCCAGGCGGCCCACACCTCCAAGCAATGGGAGATAACATGATGTGCCTTTTCTCCAGCCATGGCCGAGGCAAACAAAATTCCGGAACAGGTATCTATGGAAACATGGACATACTTGAGGTTACCGAACTCTGCCACATGAGTGACGTCCATTTCCCAAAACCCCATGAGGGGAGAAGGCCTTTTGGATTCACCCCCCATGAAGGGGGGTGGTGGAAAGTAACACATGATTCGCAAGATTTTACAATATCTCGGGCCCACATGACGTGGTATTTGGAAACGGGTCTGTAGTGTTTTTGAGTTAACATGAAACTGGGCATGAAAATCTTGTGCCTTTTGGGCAGGGGTTACAAAGAAAGCTGTTGAAGTCGCGTAAGGTTGTCAGCCTGGGCATTACCCTCTTTAAATGTCCTGGTTTACCACATAAGAAGCAGTTTCCAGAACGGTGGCTCGTCCGGTACCACCTCGCTTGGTTAATTGTAAGACTGCGCGGCAATCCAGTATTGGACAGGGGCCCCCCAATCTCTCTGCACACTTTCATCCACACTTCCACCCCTTTTCCTTTGAATGGTGTTATGGCAGCCCTACATTCCTTTGTACACTGTTCAAAAACCAGCTGCTTCACTAAGGGCATGGCAGTGTCTGGGTCCCCAAAAATCCGCCCTGCGGCCTGCATCATTCGGCCACAAAGTCTGAAAAAGGCTCTGTGGAACTTGAATAATTTTGGTGAGATTACCTGATCCCTCCCCTCGGATAGGCAAGGCCTTCCAGGCTCGCATTGCCATGTGATTAACTTGATCATACACAACCTGGGGGTATCCTATCTGTTGGTTAGAAAAACGGCCCTGCCCCAACAGCTTATCAACGTCCCAAGTCCCGTTACCCGCCCGCCCGTTTCTTGCTGCCTGCTCATTAGCCAATTCTATGTAATAGGCCTTCCAATCTAAATATTGTCCCGGGTTCATGCAACCCTTCACTAATCTCTGCAGTCTCCGGGGGTCATGGCGAACCGGTCTAGTGCCTCACCATTGCTGTCGTGAAGGCAGCAGTGAGCCCATACGTTCGTACGGCCTCCGTGAGGTTTTTTACTGTTTTGAAATCTAATGGTTCATGGTACCGGTTTCCTGCATTGTCCACGAACACCGGAAAAGTTTGCCATGTGCCGCTGGTATGGACCTCCCTCCACACTTCATTGTTGAAAGAAGCGCCTCCTTTTCCGGGAGGCGCAGAAGGATTATAGGGGGAGGAACTCCTACCGACCCAGGGACAGAGGATCCGCCCTTATCTCCGGCGCGGCCCGACTGAGTTCTAACTTTTCAACTCGAGTCACGAGATCTCTAAGTTCCTCATCTGACTCCAGTTCTGAGTCAGAGGCTGCCTCGCTGTTCCCTCTTGAGGAAGTTGATCGTTCCTCTTTTATTTGGTCAAGCGCTGCTTGGCCTTGCTCGACTGTTTGCACGCACTTTTGATCTTCCAAACGGGCAAAAACCAGTCTCCAAAGGGGCTGGACCCCGCCTGCCACCTCTCCTAGCTCTCGGGCGCGGTCAATATCTGCCCCACTTTGTCCCAATTACCCACTGTGAGAGTCCCGAAACGGCAAACCACAGTGCAATCTCGTCTACCTGTGTGATAAAATTTAGTCAAGGTTTTATCCCTTAATTTTAGTCCTTTTGTTTTTAGGAGAGTTTTAAGAGCCTGAAAAAGCGGGTGAGAGGAAGTAGTGCCCCTGTTAGCAAAAAGGGGATCACCTCTACACCGAGGGCCCTTTTAGATCGCCTCTTTGCCCAGGACCTTCCCCAAAACGCCTCTTTGCCGAGGACCTTCCCAAATCGCCTCTTTTACCCAGGACCTTCCCAATCGCCTCTTTGCCGAGGACCTTCTTTTAAAACACCTCTTTGCTGAGGACCTTCCCAAATCGCCTCTTTGCCGAGGACCTTCCCAAATCGCCTCTTTACCGAGGGCCTTCCAAATCGCCTCTTTACCGAGGACCTTCCCAAATCGCCTCTTTGCCGAGGACCTTCCCAAATCGCCTCTTTGCGAGGACCTTCCCAAATCGCCTCTTTTTCCGAGGACCTTCCAAATCGCCTCTTTGCCGAGGACCTTCCCAATCACCTCTTTGCCGAGGACCTTCCCAAAACACCTCTTTACCGAGGACCTTCCCAAATCGCCTTTGCCGAGGACCTTCCCAAATCGCCTCTTTGCCGAGGACCTTCCCAAATCGCCTCTTTACCGAGGACCTTCTTAAATCGCCTCTTTACCCAGGACCTTCCCAAATCGCCTCTTTGCCCAGGACCTTCCCAAATCGCCTCTTTACCGAGGACCTTCTTAAATCGCCTCTTTACCGAGGGCCTTTCTAGTTTTTTCCCTCCCTTGTGGGATCTACATACCAGTCGACTGCCTGAGCAGCTGCAGTTCTGAAACAAGGATTTCGGCTTCTTCGAGTTCCCGTACGGGCACACTTGTCGCTTTCAATAACAACTCTCACACGATTCTTCTGCAAGCTGCTTTAATCCCAGGTTACTACATCGTTCTTCTTCCCTTTCTCCTATTCGTGACCTTAAATCTAGTATCTCTGCCAATCAATTAAGGTAACGCGGCACGCAGTAAGAGAGGATTGTATGCTGATATCCTTTAGTTGCCCTTTTCAGGGCTTGTTTGTCTTGTGGTCTGGCTGCTTCAGGCGCCATGCTAGGGCGGAGGCGCTCCACAAGAAAAATAAAAAAAAATAATATTTCAGCACAACAAAATTCTTTCACATATTTTTCATTTACAATCAAAATGAGGCTGCAACTAAAACAAGTTTCTAAATGGCTTTCTTGTTAGCTAACCCCTAAAAACTATTTATCTATGCTGATTTAATTAAATTATATTTGATTGCAGAAGCTAAATAAATATATTTAGAGAAAATAAACTTGTTCAAGACTGTCAAACCAGTTAGAACAGTGGCTTTACCAATTGAAAACAGTCAATTAGAAAACTGGGGAAAAGATTTCATCACTCAATGACTTGATTTATTTGAGAAGTCATTGCTGAGTCAGTGCTGAGATGACTGAAGAATTAGTTTCTATGAATAGCTTGTGTGGAAATACTACAAGTGAAAATATTTTCAAAAAAGGTGAGATGAGAAAACACAAATTTAGTACAATAATGAAATTTGCTTTAGTTGAGTTACAACTGAAGGCAAAATAATGTGTAAACAGAAAAAATATACTTATTGGACAAATTTTAAAAGTTTGTGAGAACTTGAAAAGTTTAATGCCTGTGATAGTCATTGTGTTGTTTATCAGCAAGTTACTATAGACATTATTTAAATCTATCATGTGTAATAGGATCAATGGTGAACTTCATATGATCTTGTGGACTTAACCAACATTAATTGTTTAAACTTGTTTGGTTAGAAGTAGATGCTGAATATCTGTACTTACCCTACTATGGAGCAGTTAGATGGATTAGAAATGGTAAAGATTTGTTGCGACTTTTTGGACTCAGAAATAAAATTGAAATCTTCACTAAAGAGAAGAACAGCTCTTGACCACTATTATCAAACACTGAATGTCTTGTGAAGTTAGCATTTTCTGCAGACTTAATAATGTTATTTAAATAATTTCAAACTAAAATTACAAGGCAAAAAATAAGTTCTAACATACAAAACATACTACAATACTGTCATTTAGATAAAAAACATTGTTTGAATAAACAGTAATGTCAACCTGCTGTATACACTTCTCAAACCGTCAAAATTTTTTTTAAAAGTGATCATAATTTTCACAAAAATTTGCAGCAAATATATTTTCTGAGCTTTAACTACAATTCCAACAGCTTTTTTCAGAACCTTATGCCAGTGCAAAGGAAATTACCATATTTCAAAATACATTTAACTGTTCGGTTTGAAAAGCACCCACCTATCCTGCAATTGGAAGTGATTATTTGGAACATAATGACTTGCTAAAAGTCAAATGTCCATAGTATAATTAAAAAGAATTCAATAAATCCCTTCGAAGACTTAAGCTCAATTAAAATTGTATGTTCATTGATTTGTATCAGTATTTGTTATTATCTATCTTTCTGAAAGGACATTTTCAAAGAGGAAATTAAAACAGTCTCAACACAGATCATTTTTAACAGATGAACATTTGTAGTCTTTTCTGATGAGAGAGAACACTAACTTTGAATTTTCACTAAGTAAAATGTCTCACTTTGTAGTAGTTCACTAGGGCTACCCTAACAAAGTAACACTAATTGGATGGTTTAAACAACAGAGAGGTTGCAGAATTAGTTCTTTCTGGAAACTGTAAAAAAAAAAAAAAAAAAAAATCTTTCTTTGTTCTCAGCCTAAATAACAAAAAGGGAGGGAGACTCTCTAAAAGAAAATGATGTTTATTCAGGAATAAGCATTACAATGCAAATATGAGTGCCATACTAAATTTCCATTACTGTTTAGGGAGGTAAAGGAAGATGAAGATTTTTAAAAGAAAATAAGGAGGATTACATAATTCTTTTCAGATTATTATTCTTGGCAAGAAGGATCAATAACAAGGATGGCACCATAGGCGTGTGCTGGACAGATGTCCATGCAAAAGTACATTTTTTGTGTGTAAAGCATGAAAATCCTCACTTTATGACCTTTCCTGGTTTTCTTTCTAGGGACTTTGAATACAAATAAATTTCATTTTTATTTTGGTAACTTCTACACATACCTCTTTGATCATTGGTTTGCCAGCAATCTTTGTTTCTTGGCTTGCTGATGATTCACTCTAATATGTGACTTATGATCATATGACTTTCTCCCAGGGGTATGTCTGTCCCCAAACAGTTTTTTTTTTTTTTCATAAACACACCAGCAATATTGGATTAAGGACCACCCAAATAACCTCCATTTAACTAGATTACTTCTGCAAAGGCCTTGTCTGTAAGAAAGGTCATTTTCTGAGAATTGAGAATTAGTACTTCAACACATGAATTTTGTAAAAATGCATTTAATCCATAATTTTCTCCCCTTCCAAAAGAATTTTATTCCTCTTCTTAATAGAACTATACTATACCTTTTTGTTATTTCAATGTCATCCATAATAATTTGTGAAAATGTACTACAATATATATTATAAATATATATTACATTTATTTAATTATTTTTTGAGTCAGAGTCTCACTCTGTCGTTGCCCAGGCTGGAGTGCAGTGGCACAATCATGGCCACCCCGGCGTCGATCTGTTGGGCTCCGGCGATCCTTCTGCCTCAGCCATCCAAGTTGCCGGAACTACAGGCATGTGCTGCCACGCCTGGCTATATATATATATATAGCCGGGGTATGTATATATATATATATATATATATATATATAAAACTATATATATATAGTTTTTTTAAAATCATGGAGATCTGGTCTCACCAAGTTGCCTGGGCTCATCTCGACCCTCAGACTCAGCAGGCAATCCACTCGCCTCGGCCTCCCAAAGGGCTGGGATTACAGGCTGAGCCACCAAGTCCAGCCATTTTTTTTTTAATATGCTCATTCTGATGTATTTTCCTCTTGTCCCTGATATGTTCAATTTAGTGCTTACTCTTTTATCTACCTGATGATTCAGATTGCAGTTACTCTATGTTCAAAATGGTGATGTTGAAGACAGCAGAATTCATTAAACTCTGATAACTATAATTCGTTCATATCAGAACCATGCTCATTAAGAGCTACCATTGTTTATGTGATGTGTCTGTGTGTGTCTGCCTCCACTCAAGTACTACTGAATTAGAAATTTTAGGATGAATCTCAGCAATCTGTATTTCTTTATTTTAACATGACTTCCAAGTGATTGATACATGCTAAGTTAACATACACATAAACATCATCATCACTATGTTGCACCTAACAATGCATTCTTCACAACTTTGTGTGGATCGTCACTTTGCTAAAATTGTAACCCGCAACCCCCTGACTGACCACAGATAGTCAGGAACTAACAGCTGACCTCTATTAATCCATGTCCTACCATTACCAAAGATGTTGACAAGCTCAACTCTGTGACCACTTGTACTACTACACTGGACTTGCAGAGGAAAGTCACCTATGGTACTTTTCTGATTCTGGTGACTCCACTCCCCAGTGCATTCCTGATGTGCATAGTGAAGGGCGTGTCTTCTGGGTCTTCCCTTGAAACATACTACTTTGGAGAATTTTCAAGCTTCACACAGTATATTCACTCTAGTATGCCAGTACATTTTCTTTCCATCCTCCACTGTCCGCCACAACAGTTCAAGCATCTCCACTTAACACTGCATGGGCTGTTGCTTCTAGGAGCCACTGTCTCTGCGAGTGAGTCTCTGCTCTATCATCAGTGGTCCTTACAAATCAAAAAAGGCCACATAACATGGTGTTGAAGACTGTATTAATTAACTCTTGCAAACCAGTTTTGTCAATGTATTAAATCTCAAACCCTGAAAGAGCTATCACCAATTTAAAAACTCTCCGGTGTCAAGTCGTATGTTCTATTTCCCTTGCCCTCACAACCTCAAAATCCTGTCCCACGTGTACTCCTCTGGCTCCTGCCAATACAAGCTAATTATTGGAGCTCCTCTGCATTATCGTTCCTTTCTTCCATGATCGCCATTTATGTTATTTGCCATTTAGCCAGAGTTGTCACCCTGGCATCCAGGGGAGAAAATGAGGACAACAATCCTCAGGAAGGTCCTTGTTGCCTTGCAGGGGTAAGACTTCTTTAGCATTTTCTTACAGTGAAAATTCCCTACTCCTGATAGAGTGGTGTTGGTCACTTCTAAAAGTTCTAAGGGTAGAGAGGAGGCTGGGAAATAAAAATTTTTGCATGTATCTATTCAGATGTTTTTATCCCGTTGTATGACATATCTTAGCAGATAACATTTTTGAAGCGTAATAAAGTGTTAAATTCCAAGTTTTGCTTTCACTCTTCCTGCTTTCCTACTGCTTGTTATCAATCAGAAAGTTCCTTTGCCCTTCACACTTAATTTTCATTGTTCATTAACTTGAAAGCAGTTTTTTATTATCCCTCTGAGAACATTGATGCAACTTATTAACAACCAGCCAGATCTATTGTCTTTGTATGCACTGACACAGTTGTCAAAGCCTTACGTATTGAAAAATGCAAAACTTTCCCTGCCCTGGTATAATTTTCCAAGTTGCCCAGTGAATATCTTAACAATGGAATATTCACAGTGTGCAAAGACCATTGATATCCCACCTACTTCCTGGGATGGAGTTCGCATTGCCAATGAGGCAAGAATGTTTTAGTCCCCAAATCCTCATCTTCCATTTGCTTTAGCAAACCATTCCCCAGTTACTCAAATTTAAAACTTATGCGATATGAAGTTTGAGTGTGAGTATTTTATTGGACAGTGAATGCTGTGAAAGAAAAAAAGGCAGATATATCAGGACAAAGCAGAAAAATACTTCTGATTATGAAACAAATGTGGTATCAGTGAAAGAAGGGGAGGAGAATGAAGAACTGAGCAGAGTCTCAGACAGCAATGCACCTCAGAAAATGTTCCCACCAACCCAACAGGGAGTTCTGGAGTAAAGAAATAGCCAGATCCTATTTATCCTGCAATGCTCAACAATTGACTGGAGACAAATGCCTGAGAAGATCACGAATTCAATGCAAATCACAGGAAGAACCAAAAGGCAGAAAAACTGAATGCAGTCAGCCAGCTCCTCCTCTGTTCTTTTTTGAACAAAGTTCCAAGCAGTGCATTCTTGCTCTTTATCTTCTATTGGTCTTTATTATGACTTAGTTATGCCTTCTGCATAAGCAGATACATTCAGACTTGTTTTCAGCATGCCAAAAAAAAAAAAAAAGGCATTTTATATATGAAGAGACATGATTGACAGTATGTTCCCTGAATAAAGATAAAAATATCTTTGTATTAATATGCTGAGGAAAAATCCTAGAGGGTAACCCTAAGTAATATTTGGACACTATGCAATAAGGCATTTTGAATAATGTTATTTTAACAGTAGTACTGGTGACAATTTTTTCTTGGCTATTTATTGACTTATACACAATCACATCTGCCAGCTTTAGAGGGTAATTTAAAAAATGTTTTAGCAAGATTTGCTTTTTGAGGGTATATATAATAATTAAATATTTTTGTTTAAATAATACTTAATTTTTAGAACTCTTATGTCTTGGTAAACTCTCAGAGATTTTGCTTGTTATTTTCCTTTTTACTTTATTTTATTTTAAAGATGTGCAGTACAATTCAGGATTAGGTAGATAAGTGGTCATTGTATAGGTAAAGTTTGGGTCTCTCTTTGGTTTGAAATCAGATACCTTTACTGATGTTATGTGCACCCCCCCCACCCTTCCCTGGCAGTGTCCCACTACCACCAATCCCTTTCTTATAGTATTATGATTAATGTTAAGGGTCCGCTCATGAGTGGTAGCACTCAGTTTTTTGTTGCTGCGATAGATTGCTCAGTATTATAGACTCTAAATCCATCCAAGTTGCTGTGAAGTCCATAATTTTGTCCTTTTTTTTTGAGTTGAAGTCTCACTCTGTCGCCCAGACTGGAGTGCAGTGGCCACTCCCGGCAACTGCAGCCTCAACCTGCTGGGCTCCAGCGATCCTTCCACCTCAACCTTCCGAGTAGCTGGAATTACAGGCAAGCGCTACCATGCCCGGCTGATTTTTTTATTTATTGTAGAGATGAGGCCTTGCCAGGTTGCCCAGGTGGGTCTCGAACCCACGAGCTCAGGCAATCCACTCACCTCAGCCTCCCAAAGGGCGGGATTACAGGCTGAGCCACCAAGCCCGGCTATTTTGTCCTTCTTTATGACTGTGTAATATTCTGTTGTGTATATGTACCACATATGTCTAGATGCTAGGAAGAGTGACAACTGACAGGAATCCATAGGTACCTTAGTAAAGAAATCAATTTTTTTCAGAAGTCTCTTACTGAGGTACCTATGGATTCCTGTCAGTTGTCACTCTTCCTAGCATCTAGACATTTAAGGGGGAATTCCCCAAAATGGGATTTACTCATTAAAAATTGTGTATTTATTCTTACATGTTTAAACTTCAGTCACTTTCAAGGTACTCTCAGTTTGATGCAATACATCTATCAAAACTTTTTCTAGCTCAAAACAATTTTTGAACTCATCTATTTTGATGCCTTTTTGGTGTCTGGTGTTTTTGGTTTTACCTCTTCCGCATCAGCCAAACATTTCCCTTTGAGGACTTTTTTCATCAGGGGAAACAAAAAAGTCACTTGGGACAAGATCTGGTGAATAGGAAGTCTGGGCATGGGGATCATGTTGTCTAGGGGCAAAAACTGCTAAACAATTAGCACAGTGTGTGCAGGGGTACTTCTCTTCATGAAATGGGCAAATATGTTAAAAGAATCTCCAAAACAAATTTACAGATGCCAAATGCAGGCTCTCACAACAGCAATAGCTGGTACACTGATGCCAGTGGTTTCTAGAACATTACATGGTTGGGGAAGATTGTACTACAAAGGGCCTACCATCCAAAAAATAATTCTGTTTTTGGGTCTCCTTTGTATATGTTCAAGAGAATAGAGGGATTGGTACTTATATGATTTTCTTATAAATCTGTTATATGTAGGAAGAAACTACTCCCAGCCTATTGTACAGCATTGATTTTCCTACTGTAGATTTTTGCAAGTCACAAGGAAACTACTTACCAAACCACTTACCAAACCACTTAAGCCTAAAAGCTTCTATTTTGTGTCTGAGCGTCCAATCAGATGACCCTTGGGTCACTTTAGCTAGTATCAAATGTAATATAACCACCAGAATCATCCTTCTATCACAGATGGTGTTACATTTCAGGACCATGAAAAAAAACAGATGAATAACATTCACAGGTGGCATCCAACTACATTTCTGATCTGAAGATTGGAAGAACCTAAGATTTGAAAAGCACAGTGGGAATTCCAAAATCAATATGATGCTGAACTTAGTGCATCACAATGAGTGTCATAACAGTTCAGAACCGTCATCACAGCAGTAAAAATATCACAACTCACTGTGATAGGCATCCAATTATATGTAATAAGAATCCAAAAAACCAATTAATTAGAAAGCTGGCAATCACTAGTAAAACATTACAAACAATATTATTAGAGATCTGTATATTCACATGGCTCAGAATCAATTAATGTATTTTTTTTAATGCTTTCATATAACCCTTAGAAACCAGAAAAATCTCTAAATGTTTTTAAAATGGAATCAAGAAATATTCATGATATTTAACATGCTTATCTCAATGAACTACCATACCAGATCTATAGCTGTATATTTTGTTATTCATTTTTCTACAGTTCCAGTCAACATAAATCAACTTACAGTGCAGTGGCCGCTCCCGGCCACCGCAGCCTCGCCTGCTGGCCTCCGGCGATCCTTCCGCCTCAGCCTTCTGAATAGCCGGAATTACAGGCATGCACTACCACGCCTGGCTAATTTTTTTATTTATTGTAGAGATGAGGTCTCGCTGCCCAGGCGGGTCTCGAACCCGCAGGCTCAGGCAATCCACTCACCTCAGCCTCCCAAAGGCGTGGGATTACAGGCTGAGCCACCGAGCCCAGCTAATTTAATTTTTTTAGTGAAAAAACTAGTTTTCTGAAGAACTTAGAATAAAAACTGGAAAAATAAATATGTACTAAGTGGTCTAATAGAGTAAAAATTCCATGACCATCTGGAGAAGTTCTGAACTAGAAATAAAAAATATTCAAAAGAAATAATATACTATAGCTATTTAGGTTCCCATAGAAGTGTGTGTGTGTGTGTGTGTGTGTGTGTGTGTGTGTGTGTGTGTGTGTTTGCATGCGCACACAAGAGTGAGAGAGAGAGGGAGAGAGAGAGAAGCTACATGTAGACATAAACTGCTCAATTTTAGTCTGAATGACTGATAAAACATTAAATTAAATGATGACTTGGCCATAATCTTCAGATTATTTTTAGTCTCAAAGAAAATAAATTATTAGCCAAATAGACATAAAAATGGAAAGCTTGTTAATGTTATTTTCAATTTTAAAATATTGTCTATAAAATTTTAGGTTAGAAATTAAACATATACTGTAAAGGTTATTCATATACCACTCTCTTTCACATAGTTTTCCCAGTTATTAGTATCTTCTATTTATGCAATTTTGCTTTTCTACTAATGAACCGATATTGATAAATTATTATTAACTAAATCTATTGTTTACATTAAGTTTCACTCCTTGTGTTATATAACTCTGCAGTTTTGACAAGGAATAGAGTCATGTATCCACAATTATAATATCATATAGAACAGTGTCACCACCCTAAAAATCTCTATGCTTTACCCACTCATGTTTCCCCTACCCTGAAATCAGGACACCAAAGATCTGCACAAATTTGTTTACTGTCTCTTTAGTTTTACTTTTTCCAGTATGTCATGTAATTGGAATAATACAGATTGTAGTCTTTTAAAATGGGCTTTTTTAACTGGATAATTTGCAATCAATATTTCCCCATGTCTTTTCATGGCTTGAAGGCTATTTTTTATCATTGAATAGCATTTTATTTAGAACCAAACAAAGACCTACAGCATTTTACTATTCACTTATTGAAGGATATTTGGTTACTTTCAGTTTGGGGCATTTACAAACAAAGCTTCAGTAAACATTTGTGTGCAGGTATTTGTGTGGAAATAAGTTTTCAACTAATTGGATAAGTACTTAAAATGTGATTGCTAGATCACATGATAAGAGTATAATTAGCTTTATAAGAAACTGCCAAATTCTTTTTCAAAATGGCTATAACATTCTACATTTCCACCAGCAATAAATGAGAGTTCCTGTGTCTCCATATTCTCCTCAGTATTTTGAATTAGCAGTGTTATGAATTTTTCCAATTCTAGTATATTTATGGTGAGATCAAATTATTGTTTTAATTTGGAAGGTCCTAACATCACGTTACTATTCATTTTTTTACATGCTTATAATTTTTATACTTTCTTTGGTATGGTCTGTTCAGATCCTTTGCTCATTTTTTGGTTAGATTTTTTTTTTAATTGAAAATTTAGTTTTATGAGTTATATGTATATTTTAGACTTAGGACTTTTATCATACATGTGTTTTGAAAGTATGTTATTACAAGTTATACCTACTGTTTTTATTGTTTCACCAGCATATTTCTCAGAGCAGAAGATTTTAGTTTTTATAAAGCCCAACCTATCAATTATTTATCTCATGTATCATACTTTTGATGTTATGTTTAAGAATTTTTCAACAAACCTAAAATTACCTAGATTTTCCTCTATGATATCTTCTGCAAGACTTATGTCTTTATATTTTACCTATAGATTGATGATCTACTTTGAGTTATTTTTTGTGAAAGATGTGAGAAATGTGTCTGGAGTCTTTTTTCTTTTTTTTTTTTTGCATATGAATATCCAGTTGTTCAAAAAATATTGGTTGAAAAGTTCATTCTTTCTCCTTTGAATTGTCTTTGTTTCTTTGTCAAAGATCGGTTAGCTACATATGTGTGGTCCTATGTTTAGGCTCTTTATTCTGTGCTAGTAATCAATTTGTCTGGTCTTTTATCAATACCACACCATTCTGAGTACTGCAGCTTTAAGTTGTCTTGATGTAAAATAATGCCAATCCTCTGTCTTTGTTCTAATTTAATTTTATGTTGAATATTATATGGGTTTTTTTTTGGTTTTATATAAAAGTTGGAATCAATCTGTTAAAATCCAATCATATTAGTTGAATTTGTTGATCAAATTGAAAAAATTGACATCTTAACAGTATTGAGACTTCCTCTTCCTGCTTATGTATGTGGATGTTTCTTTATTTATTTCGATCATCTTTGATTTATTTTATAACAGGTGTGAAGTCTTCCTCATAAAGTTACTATATGCATTTTGTTAGATTTATGTCTAAATATATTTTTTGGGGGGTGCTAATATGAATGACATTGCATTTTAACTTCAAATTTCAACTGCTCATTTTTGGATTATTAAAAAGAACTTGAAATTTGCACATTAACCTTGTATCTTGCAACCTTAGAATCCCTTATTAGTTCCAGTTTTTTTTTTTTTTTGGTTGATTTCTTGGGATTTTCTATATAGAAAATTATGCCATGTAAAAACAAAGATTTTTTCCCCAGTCTATATATTTATTTCACTTTTTATCATATTGTACTATTAGAATTTGAGTATCACACTGAATAAGCATGAATGGGAATCTTGTCTTGTTCCCAGTGTTGGGGAGATTTCTAGAGTTTCGCCATTAATTATGAGGTTAGCTGTATTTTTCTGTCTTTTTGTTTTTCAAGATTTTTTTAAATCAAGTTAAGAAATTTCCAGTTTTTAAATTTACTGAGAACTTTGATCATAAATGGCTATTAAGTATTGTCAAATGATTTTTGTGTATATGTTAGTTTCATAATATTTTTTCTCTTACATTCTTTTACTATCCATTTAATACACAAAAGATCAATCGTAATGACTCATTTTTTACTTCTAATAAGAAAAACTTGTTTCTTGTCTTTTTTTGTTTTGCATAGCTAGGTGTTCATTTAATTTATTGATATTTTCAGAAAATTAGCTTTGGCTTTGTATATTTTCTTTATAACTTTCACTAATTCTTGCTCTAATTTTTTATGCAATTTGCTTGTAATAAACTTGCTCATTTTTTATCTTGTCTCTGAGATTATTGTCTTTAGGATTTTCTTCTTTTCTAACATATATTATATTCAGTGCTATAAACTTCCCTTTTACCACTGTTTTTTCTCTTGGAAGTTTGACCAGTTGTATTTTCATTTTCATTTGGTTCAACTTATTTAAGTTTTCTTCTGAAATGTATTTTTTGCCCAATGTGTCATTTAGAAGACTATTATTTGATCTCCAAATGTTTAGCATTTTCAGCTGTCCTGTTATTGATTTCTATTTACTTCCATTGTAGTCTGAGAGCATACAATATATAAGTTCTATTCTTTTAAATTTGATAATGTTTATTTTATGCCCCAGAATGTGCTCCATCATGATGAATGCTTCATGTGATATTAAGAAGAATGTGCATACTACTGTTTTGGGATGGCGTATCCTGTAAGTGTCAATTATATTATATTCAGTCGATTGATGGCACTGTTTGGTTCAACTATATTCTTATTAATTTATGCCAAATTGATCTAGTAATTACTAATAGAAGAGCATAGAAGTATTTGGTTGATAGCATATTTATCAATTCTTGCATTTCAATCAGTTTTGCCTCAAATATTTTGAGGCTCTTTTATTAGTTGCCTATACATTAACAATCACTATATCTTTGTAAAGAATTGATCACTTAATAATTATAAAATGTTTTTCTTTAACCTTGACAATTTGCCTTGTACTAAAGTCTGCTTTGAAGTTAATATGCCTACAATAGCTTTCTTTTAATTTGTATTAGCATGATATAACATTTTCCATTACTTTTAAAATAACTGATTCCTGATATTTATTTATTTATTATTATTATTATTATCATTTTGGAGTCGGAGTCTCACTCGGTCGCCCAGACTGGAATGCAGTGGCTGCTCCCGGCCACCGCAGCCTCAACCTGCTGGGCTCCGGCGATCCTTCCGCCTCAGCCTTCCGAGTAGCCGGAATTACAGGCGCGTGCTACCACACCCGGCTAATTTTTTGATTTATTGTAGAAATGAGGTCTCGCCTGCCCAGGCGGGTCTTGAACGCGTGGCTCAGGCAATGCACTCACCTCAGCCTCCCAAAGGTGCGGGATTACAGGCTGAGCCACCAAGCCCGTCTGACTCCTGATATTTGAAATGTGTTTTCTAAGCAATAATTTTTTCTCTAAAAAATCTGTCTTTTATCTGGCATATCCTGACCATTCATACTTAAAGCGGTACAGCTAGCTGTATTAATAGCTAAGTGTTTATGACTATCTTCTATTCATTGTTCTTTTTCTTTTAAAAAATGTTTTCTGTTTTTTCTTTCTTTTCTAGTTTTAATTGAGCATGTCACATAATTGATTATTTTCTCCCTCTTAGAATATTAAGTTCTTACTTAATATCATTAATAGGCATTTGAAAACGGCAACTTTAAGTGAAACAAGATGTAACAAAATATTTTTCTCATCAGCATTATAACAAAACAATGCTGAACAAAATGGAATTATTCTAGAAACTCCTGTACATCATTTCACTTAAAGTACAGTTTCCAGTAACTTATTGCTAATATTACATAAGAAGTTGCTGTAAATATCTTTTTAAAAATTAGTAGTTATCCTAGAATTTGCAGTATAAGTAAATTATGTGAATTTACTTTCAAGTAACATTATACCACTTCATGGATAATGGAGGTACTTTATCATAAAATATGCCCCATTCCTCCTTTCTGTCTCTTATAATAATGCTGTTCTTCATTTGACTTATCTGTAAACTATAATCATCAATACATTGTTGCTGCTATTCCATTAAACAAATAGCTACTTATGAAAGCAATTAAAATTAAAAGATGATTTTATATTACCTTTATTCACTCCTTCTCTGATGCTCTTTCTTTCTTCATGTATGCACAAATTTCTGACCTAAGTCCTTTTTCTTCCTTCTGAAATACTTCATTTAACATTTTTTTTTTTTACAAATGGAGGTATTCTGAAAATATATTTTTTAGTTTTCATTTGTCCAAGAAAGTCTTCAATTTTTTACTTTTGAAGTATAATTTTTCTGGAAAAAGAATTCTTAATTGATAATTTTTATTCTGTCAACACTAAATATTTCACTCCACTCTCTTCTTACTTTCATGGTTTCTGAACAGAAGCCTAGTATGATTTTATCTTTGCTCTTCTATAAGTAAGGACCATTTGTGTTCCCTCACCTAGTCTCCTCACCACTAGCTTCTGTCAATATTTACCCTTTGACTTTGGGTTCCTTCAGTTTGAACATGACATGCACCGGCATAGGTTTTTCTAAGATTCATTTTTTGTTATTTACCCTGATTTCTCTTTTCTGGGCTTCCTGGATCTGTGGTTTGATGTGTCTTATTAATTTTAATTTTAGAACATCTTTTGGCAACTACTTTTATATTTCTTTTGTTCCTTTCTCTTGTTTCTCTTATTGCTATTTTCATTATACTTATGTTATACCTTTTGTAATTGTCTTATAGTTCTTGGTTATTCTCTTCCATTTTTTCTTAACTCTGTTTTTTTTTTATCTTTTTTTTTTTTTTTTTTGCTTTTCAGTTTGAAAATTACAATTGTCATCTCTTCAGGTTCATTGATTCTTTCCTGAGCTATATCTAGTCACCTGAAGACCCCATCAAAGGCATTTTTTTATTTCTGTCACAATATTTTTCTAAAGTTCCCTTTTTATTCATTCTTAGATTTTTCTGTGTGCTTACATTGCCATCTAATCTTACATGTTGTTCACTTCTTCCACTAGAGCTCTTAACATATTAATTATTTTTTAAATTTCAAATCTGCTATCTAATAATTTCAAGTTGATGTTGTAGCTGAGTCTGGATTTATGTATGCTTTGTTTCTTTAGACTTAATTCTTGCTTTGTAGCATGCCTAACAATTTCATTGTTGTTAAAAGTTAGATATAATATTTCTAGCAATATAAACTGAAATAGTCATTGTTTGGGTGTAAAGTTTTATATTAATCTGACTAGGAAACTAAGCTGTTCACTGCAACTATAGCTGTAAAACGGCTTAAATTTTCCCTAGGTTATCTCTTTTCTTCCTTTTCTTTGAGTTTCTCAAAGAACTACTTTTTAAAGTCTGTGTATTTTACAACTCTTTCAGTTATAATATACCGTTTGAAATCCTGTTGGTATGATGTTAAAGTGTTGGAGAGAAGAAACATTCTACAATCACGTAATTATATCTCATTTTTGTTAGTGAGCCTTGTGGTATTAAAATGCATTTTTTTAGTGTTTTTTGTTTGTTTGTTTGTTTTCCTCAGCAAACATGACAGGAAGGCTGGAAGAGGTTGGAATTATCTAATTGCCCATTTCCCAGGTCAGATAAGGGTCTGGTAAAGTAGCTTTCGGTAGGGGCAGGTCTTTGTGATAAAGAATGCTTTTGTCATATATTGAAATGATTAGTTACTTTTCTACTTCCCCTGCTTGAAACACAGGGGACTTTTTCTCCATCTTAACTAAAGAAAATTGTGAAACTCCTGAAGATTAAACTCATGAAAATGTGGGATCTTCTCTAAGACTGGGCTCCAAGAAATTTTTAGTTCTCAAGGTCGTCTACACTTAGTCTCCAGCAATTTGTCAAGACAGTTTAAATTTAATTGCTTCTACCAGTTACTGGCTTCAGTTGTGATTATCTGTATTTGCTTATCTCTCAGTTTTTCAATGATGACTATCTCTGTGACCTTAATTTTCTAATAGACCTAGGAAAATTCAGTAATGTTTTAATTTATTTAGATTTTGCTTTTGCTGTTTTGTTTTTAGGACATGAATGATGACTTTCAAACTCTTGAAGAAACCAGAAGTCCCCAACAATTTTTTAAGGGCTATTGTTTTTTTCTAAAGAAGTAAAGAATTTATATAAAATCTTAACTAGGTTTTACATTATTTATTCTAATGCTTACCTTCAAAGCTCCTTTCTCATTTACTTATATGGTATCTTTGATATTCATTTAATATTAAATATAATTTATATATATTTGTGATACTAATTTATGTTTAAAAAATATCATTGTATTATTAAGACCATTTATTACTTGTTTTATGTTAAATATATTGATGAACATATAGAAATTTAGAAAATAGAATATGTATATGTGTGTGTTTTATTTTGTTAGACTATTTTTAGAAAATTTGTATAAATTCTCTCTGGAAGTATATTTTAAGAAGACCTTAACATATGCTTAGTTTTTGTTTGTTTGTTTGTTTGTTTTTGAGTTGGAGTCTCACTCTGTCACCCAGACTGGAGTGCAGTGGCCTCTCCCGGCCACCACAGCCTCCACCTGCTGGACTCTGGCGATCCTTCTGCCTCAGCCTTCCAAGTAGCTACAGGCTACGCACTACCGGAACTACAGGCGCGCACTACCACGCCCGGCTAATTTTTTGATTTATTGTAGAGATGAGGTGTTGCTGCCCAGGCGGGTCTCGAACCAGCGGACTCAGGCAATCCACTCACCTCGGCCTCCCAAAGGCACAGGATTACAGAATGAGCCACTGAACCTGGCTTTATGCTTAGTTTTAGGTTCATCTTTAGTGAGTTATTAATTAAATAATTTTGTGTATTTCAATATAATAAATGTATTAAAAATATTTTTACTAAATCCATTTTAATTTGTTTTTTCAAGTACTATCATAATTCATAAAGAAGAGTAAAATATTTGCCATTTTAAGTACATTTCAACTCAAAGTAAGTTTGTATTTTTACACTGTCTTCATGCATACTAATACAAACACTTAATACTTTATGATTCAGAGGATATTGCTTTGATACTTGGCTTACTACAATACTAATCAATTTCACATTATATGTAGAGGGACTTTGACCTCTTATAGAGGAGAGTATTGAAAAATAAGTACATTAAAGTAATATAATTCAAAACTGCCAAATTACTTATAAGAAACTCTATAAGTTCTGGAATAAGGCAGAATGCTATCATTCACAATTTAACACCATTAATTTAATAGAAAATACTGTATTATTTCAATAACAGCAGGTTAGTTATATTCTTCAACCTTGAAAATTACAGAAAATTGTTCTTATTTTCAACAAAGGTAAAGAAAGAAAAAGAGCCTGGCTCAGTGGCTCAGCCTGTAATCCCGCGCCTTTGGGAGGCTGAGGTGAGTGGATTGCCTGAGCCTGCGGGTTCGAGACCCGCCTGGGCAGCGAGACCTCATCTCTGCAATAAAAAAAAAAATCAGCCGGGCATGGTAGCTCATGCCTGTAATTCTGGCTACTCGGAAGGCTGAAGCGGAAGGAACCCCGGAGCCCAGCAGGTCGAGGTTGCGGTGGCCGGGAGCGGCACTGCACTCCAGTCTGGATGACAGAGTGAGACTACAACTCAAAAAATAAAAATAAAAGACTTTGCAAATACTTCTCATTCTAGTTTCTATAAAATCTCAAATTTTTATAAATAACTAGTGAGGAGTGATCTGGCTTTGATTCTGCTTAACTCATAAACCTTATTGTTCCTTGTTATTAATTCACATGAATAATTTTTTTTTTCATTGTTGAGTAGCTTTAATTCTGTGCCTCAGACTTGCCACGGTTCTTCAGCTCAGAACATTATAACACTGGCTGGTTTGCTTGCATCTACACAAGTGTACCAGTTAGCTGCTACTGTTCAATGAATGGCTCAATATACAGTGATGCAAAACTACAAACATTTATTATTTCTCATGGTTCTGTGATTTTATTTTATTTACTTATTTATATATTTTGGGGGTTGCCCCAGAGTTCTATTTTATCTGCATTTTCTTGGCTAGGCCTGAATGAGCTCTCATAAACTCACTCACATATCTGGACCCTCAGCTAAAATGGTACCCTCATCTGTAACCTCTGTTCTCATGGTCTCCAATCCTTCATGGGGTAAGAGCTTTGTTTGTGTAATGGATAACATTCACAGAAAGCAAAATCCTATGCATAAACACTTTTCAAATCTTTGCATAAGGCTATCCTTGTTATTGTCCCATCTGCAAAGCAAGTCATGTAGCCATTCGAGACTCAGGAGATGTGGAAATCAATTTGACACTTCAGTAGAAGTAGTGGAAAATTCAGAGCACAACAAAACATCATAAAGGGATAGAAAAAAATGTTGCAGTAATTTTTTGCAAACAATATATCATCTCAATTTTCTAGTTTTACCTTGATTATTCTGTTTCTTAGAGTGGTTCTTTCTGAACTGACTCCTCCCATCTACAAGTTTTGTGTGGTTTTCTATCCTCAGGGATCCTTTCTATTTTCCTTTCTGGCATTGATTTTAGCTTATAATTATACATGTCTTAATAAATAATATGCAATGACCACGAATATCCAAAACAATCCTTAGCAAAAGAAACAAAGCAAGAAGTATTGCACTTCCGACTTTAAACTTTATTTTAAGGTTACAATAATCAAAACAGCCTGGTATTGGTACAGAAATAGACATATGAACCAATGGAACAGAATAGAGATTCTGGAAGCAAAACCTCCATTTCTCAGCCAACTCATCTTCAACAAAGCCTCCAACAACCACTGGGAGAGGAGCACCTCTATTCAGTAAATGGTACTGGGAAAACTGGCTGACCACATGCAGAATATAGGTAGGGCCCCTACCTATCGCCATACACAGAAATCAACTCTAAATGGATCAATAGCTTAAATGTAAAATCTCAAACTATAAGTATATATATACTTAAATATAAGTATACATATATGTATATATATATAAAGTAATATATAATATATATATATATATATATATATATATATGCATCTTAGAAAATGCAGGAGACACCTTTACAGAAATCAGAGTAGGCAACTAATTCCTGATCAAAACCCCAGGTGTCCATGCCATAAGAGATAAGATAGACAAGTGGGACCTTATTAAACTGAAAACCTTCTGCAAAGCAAAAAAAACAAAAAAAACAAAAAACAAAAAAAAACCACAAGAGAGCAGGGAGAGAGCCCACAGAATGGGAAAACATTTTTGTCAACTGTATATCTAACAAAGGGCTAACATCCAGGATCTACAAGGAACTCAAATGTGAAAATAAAAATAAAAAAAAAAAAGCCCCATTAAAAAGTGGGCAAAAGACATGAATAGACATTTCTCTAAAGAAGATATACGGGCAGCCGACAGACATGTAAAAAAGTGCTCAACTTCACTAATCATCAGAGAAATGCTAATCAAAAACACATTGTGATACCACCTAACGCCAGTAAGAACGTCCGTCATTAATAAAACAAAAAAATAGATGCTGTAGAGGATGCAGAGAAAAGGAAAGGTTTCTATACTGCGGGGAATGCAAAGTAGTTCAACCTCTATGGAAAACAATGTAACAATTTCTGATAGAACTAGAAATTGACCTTCCATATGACCAGAAACCCCCTATTGGGAATATATCCGGAGGAACTCAAATCATTCTACAAAAAAAGTACTTGCACACTCATGTTTATTGCCGCACTATTCACAATAACAAAAACATGGAACTAACCATGCTTCCCATGGAAACTGGACTGAATAAAAAAAAATGTGGCACATATACACATGGGATATTATGCAACCATAAAGAAGGACAAACATATGGACTTCACAGCAACTTGGATGAATTTAGAGTCTATAACACTCAGTAATCTATTACTATTACTGAATAGTAATAGTGTAAAACTGTAATCTATTACAGAATAATACTGTAATCTATTACAGAAATAAAGAACTGAGTATCACATGCTCTCAGTCATAAACAGACCCTGAACATTTACCGTAACACTAAAAGAACGGAATTGGCAGAAGCGGGATACTGTTGGGGTGAAGGGATCACATAACACCAAAAAAGGTACCTGACCTGAAACCAGGCAAAATGGGGGACAAAGGGAGGTTCAAACTTTATCTATACAGTGTTCAATTGTATGCCTAATCCTGAAATGAACCTCCATCTTTAAAACAAAATACAATAAATAAATAAATAAATAATATGTTGTTCTTTTTAACTACTTAACATTTGTGTTTATTAGAAATTTTTTAGAACATATGTTTGCTTGACAGTTTATCCAGTATAATCATTAAGTTCCTCAGTGCTTACTGAACTGACAATTTATATGTATATATCTCTCTCTATATATATACACACACACAAATATAAATATATATATATAAATTATATATATATATTTTAACAAAGGGATGATTTAATGCTACCAATGCATTAACTTTGGAAAAGACTATATTAAAGAAAGAGAATAACATAAAATTAAATAATTTGAGGTAGGCTGGGGAATGTGTCTTTGTGAATGATTTATATTTTGAACATGCCAAGTGATTATTTACTTTTTAACACAAAGGACAGGGCGTGTTAGGGAATGTATTTTGTCTTTATACTTTATCACCAAACTTCTTGCAAATATAGCACTTTTCTGAGCCCCTCCAATAATATTATGTAAAATGTTCACTGAGCAACTTACATAACAAAGGCAATTTTTTTACATAGCGGTGGAATTAAAAATTTACAGAAAAGAAAATTCGAAATTATTAGCAGATATTTATCTTCTTAACATTTCCTCATCCAGCGTCCAGGATAGGCTTTCTCTGCTTTACCTTAAAGATAAGTTTAACTCTACTCTTGCTTCTCTTCATAATGCTTATATAATCCATCATATAATCTGTGAAAATGTGCCCACTTGTAAGTGTTGCTCCTTGAGATCCTGGTTTTGAAAGATTCCTGGAAGAAGCTCAACCCAGGAAAAACAAAATCCCAGTGAATCTAGAGATGCCTGAGTTGGAGATGAAAATTGGCAAACTCTCATTACCATACTAAAAATCTCACCCAGGGAGGAGGTTATTCATCATTTTTTAATATAGTATATGTAGAAGTGATGTAGAAGCGAAGGCAGCTTCCATTTTACATGCAATGACTCAGTTAACCAGACTAATAAAAGCCCTGTTTTCACTATTGTTCAGGGAGGCACTGATTTGGGTACTATTCTATTGTCCTCCTTACTTACTTACTTGTGATGTTTAAATCCTCCCTGGTTATGGGCATTGGGCTGTCACCTGCCAAGCAATCAAACCCATAATTTGTGTGGTAACACTTATTCAAAGACTCATATTGTTCGTCAACAAAAACAAATACTCCTATAAATGTCTACCTGTCACAAAAGACATGTTTCTAGTTACATTTAGTTGTGCATATTCTTTGTGTCTTCTTCTCTAAAATACTTAGCTTATTGAATATTTGTTTTAAATACAAAATTGATTCTACTCAAGGGGAAATTCTGGTGAATCGTTTCTTTCTTGCTTTGCAACAATGTAAAATGTGAGGTAGATGGAAGAGAACGTTATAAGAACAAACAGGAGCTTTCATGGGAGAATGAGCTGTCCAGATCAGGAAGGAGAGTGTGAAGATTTCAGAGAGTTGCAAACAGGAAGTAAAAACATGATTCTAATCAAGTGAAAGGGGCATATTTAGATAGTAAAAGCCAGTACCATGAACAAATGACCCTTGAATAATTCAATTATGGATCTAAGAAGGAAACAAAGGTGAGAGATATGGGTGTCAACAAGGTTGTGAAACAAGTAAGATGGGTAAGAAATAAAACAAAATGAGCACTTGCAAAACTTGGTGAGATATAATTATGAAAATCTAGAACTACATTCCAATGTCTACTTATATTTTTAATTGTTATATATGTATAATAAATCTTATTGAAGAAAATATATGGAAAATCCGTAATGAAAGGATATACAGCCCATTATGCACCACAAAATGCAATTTTTTAACCAAAGTTTTCCTACCAATTTTATGTATTAAGATGAAATTAGATAATATATTATAATCAGTAGTGTTCACATGTATGCTTATTTTTTGTAAAAGAATCATTTTATCAAAAATGCAAAGTGCAACTTTAAATATCAGAGTTAGTCTAACTACTTCATAGTTTTTTATTATATTTTCTTAACATGCAATTATCTATCATGTCATTATTGCTTTCTCAGAGGTTAAACATCTAAAATATATTTTTTGGTAACCTGAAGTTTAGATCAGATAAAGAACATTGACATTAAACCTTTTTTAATAGATTCCTATTGAGTCGGTTTATGTTTGTTTACTTATCTTCCAGTAGATGGTGCCCTTACAATAGATATTCTCTTTTATTTTTTATTTTATCTTGCATGATTTAGGTAAAAGAAGCACCACCACTACTTTCTTTTTTGTGATGGCATAGTTAGTAGAGATGTATTTTATGAACACATTCTATCATTTCTTTTATATTTGAGTAAGTTAAAGTGTTTCAAAAACTGTTAGCAAGACTTTGCCTAGGAATATAAAAAGATACGATTGCTTGTTCTTCCCATCTCTCTCTTTCCAAGCTACAGTCAATTGTCTCTCTCACTCTTTAAAAAGTAAACTGTTCATCTTCTGCAAATAATTATTTTCTTTTACTGAGTTCTGGAGACAGGTTGTCCATGGCTCAGTCTTTAAAAAAACAATCTTTTATCAAATCCCTGTTCCTCTTCTGTAGAGGATTCCTCTGCTGCCTTAGATCCCTGTTTGATGCCGACAGATTACATTTTCTATTTCACCACACAAAATCGGGAAGTTGCATTGTTTCTCCTTCAATTGCTTGTTTTTATTTGACTATGTGTTAATCTTGAAATCATAACTAATTTGGAGGCATTGTCCTACAATTGTTTTTGTAAAACCCATGGAATTTCAGTATAACCTTTAGTACCCAGTAAGGATGAATAGTTTTAAATCATTTGTCATTCATGTCCAGATGTTAACTTTTTTAACACTTGAATTTGTGTTGTCATTCTTATCCCCAATGTAATCTCTATAATTGTGTCCTCGTGGCTTGTACAATATGTCTGCTCTTTCCTATCATGTCAATGTTTTTCTTGACGCATTTTCTTTCACAAGCTCATTCTTGCATTAATCAGTGTGTTTATTTACTAATCAATTAGTTATTGCATGCTTTCATCCAGTACATACCACCTCATTTCATACTGATTTGGAGGCACTTCACAATATAGTGGAATTATATAAATGTTGACTAACAATAACAAAAAAAGGATTGAAATATTTAAAAAGTCTAGCTAAAAAGGCAGCTATAAAAACAAACTGATCACTTATAGGAAAAACCTAAATATATTTATGTTAAAAACAAATCTTATTTGACAAGGATGCAGATTAGGTAACCATAATGCTATTAGGTAATTTAAGTTTCTAAATAATTGTTACAGGAGTTTGGATGAGGAAGAAATAAATGTGGATGGAACCATTAAAGAAGATTTCTCCAACTATACCAGAAATATGGATAAGAGGTACTTAGTTAAGAGGACAATAACATATAAGCACCTGCTGTGAAGATTAAGCATAAGACATGCAGGGTTAAGCACACAGTGCCTTAGGACTTGAGCAGAGAAATTATATTGTGCAAATAAAATTAAATAGTTTTGTAGATTCCAAATGCCAGGCTAGAAAGAGCTTTAACCAGTAGATAGCCAAGTTCCAAGATGAAGTCAGGGTTTTAAAATTTTAATAAATAAGAAACTGGAGAATGATTTGAAAGAAAAAGAGAACATAAATAAATACCAGTTAGGTATGCCTCTATTAGAAAAGTAAATTATGGAATATTGCATTTATTTTTCTCAAGAGAAGGAAGAGAGGAAGAAAACAGAAAGCAGGGAAGGAAGGAAGGAAGGAAAGAATATTGCATTAAAATTAATTTATTGGAAAAATAAGCAGAAATTCTTCACTATATGAAACCCCCCAAAAAAGAATGAAAGTCTATCAAGAAGCATAAGTATAATAATCAAATTAGTGAGAATAATTTCATTAATTATTTAGTGAATTGGGCTGGATTCGGTGGCTCAGCGTGTAACCTCAGTGCTTTGGGAGGCCTAGGTGAGTGGATTGCCTGAGCCCGCGGGTTCGAGACCCACCTGGGCAACTTGGTGAGACCTCATCTCTACAATAAATCAAAAATTAGCCAGGCGTGGTAGCGCGTGCCTGTAGTTCCAGCTACTTGGAAGACTGAAGCGGAAGGATCGTTGGAGTCCAGCAGGTCAAGGCTGCAGTGGCCAGGAGCAGCCACTGCACTCCAGTCTGGGAGACAGAATAAGACTCCAACTCAAAAAGAAAAATTATTTAGTGAATTAGTTAGTTATCATAATATTAATTACAGGAATTAGTTACTGAAATGTGTAACATACTTGAAGAAACAGGAAATTATAAAAATAAATTAAATTTGAAAAGATTATATATTCTTATAATTTTCAGAAAGAACAAATTCATAAGACATTTGAATGAAAGGTTTTCAAAAAGTCCTAAGTAACAAATTATAAAAATTCTAGCAACTTTCAATTATATATCAATTTTGACATTATTGCAGTGATAGATAATACTGTAATACAAGTGAGATGCTTCCCACTTTTCCCTGGGAAGAAAAGTGAGGTGTGGAAAATAGCTTTTCAACTGAAGTCAAAATATCTTAGAGAAAATTCCAGCTATGCTGTTTGCTGTCTTTATTACTTCCTTGTAATCATAAAATTATTTTGCCTCATTTCTTTTCTATGCATCTGTATGATTCTAATATGCATTTTTAGTGAGAATCCAATAAGATAAAACATTTGAAAATGCTTTAAAAATCTAAGTTATAAACAAACAGTATTAGACATTATAATCATTTATAATTGTTTTTACCTTTAAAAATAGGTATTAACTTTTATGATTAATGTTTAAAATATGTATTTTACAAGCTAGAGAAATGTTGTTGAGTAATATTAGTCAACCATGAAAAATAATTTATAACTTGAAATATAACTTGATAGTGGAAATTGAAGGGATGCCCGAAAACTTACACCAAAATATGGCTTTTTGCCACATGGTTTCTCTGACGTTTCTGCCTCCACTTTGTCACAGAGAAGCTGCTCCCCATTCTCACTATCTATTGCAGTGAAGAAGAGTGAGATATGAGCACACCTGAGCAAACCTCCTTACAGGTATAATGACTGTCTCCGATCACTTAATTCCAAAGATAACTATTTGCCAGTCAATCTGTTTCCCTCATCCATTCATTGCCCCACTAATTTGTTACCCCTAATAGAATTCCTCTTCCTCCTCCTTCCACAACCTTATACCAGAATGCAAACTCCTACTCTTTCTGTAACCTCAAGATAGTATATAAGTTTCTGTAACTCATTGGCATGTTGAGTCTTATTCTGAATGACCCCATTTATGGACCTTAAATAAAATGTGTATGCCTTTTCTCCTATTAATGAAGCTTACCTCATGCCAGTGATTTTTCAGCAAACCTTTAGGGAACCAACAGGCATGGCCCCCACAGTATGAAGTACTGAAAAGCCTGCTATTGCGTATATTTGAAAAATGTCTTAAGACATTTCAATGTTAACAGCAGATATGTTGGTCTAAGTTTGTTGGTCTAAGTTTTAATTTATGCTTTAACTTAAAGTAATGCACTTGATTTTTCAAAGGACTCAATACCTCTTGAGATTGCATGTGTTGTCAAATTAGAAATTAAAGTGAGTAAAATTCACTGTATGTTATGGTAAGAACAGTGTCTCATATATACATATAAACAAGGTTATTAAGTAGTCACGACTGGTAGAATTTCACTGCTACCTCTTCTATAAAATAATTTATTCTGTTTGTGTGCATAATAATTTAATACACTATTTGATATTATATGAATTTTTCTATTCTCCAAAATGTATATGCTGATACCTAATCCTCAGTGGAATACTACTAAGAGGTGAGGCCTTTGGAAGGTGATTAGATTACAAGGCAGATGAGATAAGTGCCCTTATAAAAGAGGACTCCTGAAGTAACTTGTTTGCCCCTTTTGCCATATAAGGATACAGCAAGAGGGTGCCTTCTATGAGGCAGAAAGTGAGTCTTCACCAAACATTAAATCTGCTGGTGCCATAATCTTTGTCTTCCCAGCCTTCAGAACCACAAGTACTAAATTTCTGTTGTTTATAAATTACCTAGTCCAGTGTATTTTGTTATAGCAACATGAATGAATTAAGTCAGAAATTGGTACCAGAGTGGGCTGAGATTGTAACAAATACCTAAAACTATGAAAAAGATTTTGGAACTCGTAATGGATAGATGTTAAAAATATTTGGAGGTGCATAATCATGCTACATTGTCATTAATGGAGTATTAAAAACAATTCTGATCAGGTCTCAGAAGAAGATAAAAGCTATAGAGAAAGCCTCAATCTTTACAGATATTTCTTAAGAGAATATGAACAGAGCCGGGCTCAGTGGCTCAACCTGTAATCCCAGCACTTTGGGAGGCTGAGGTGAGTGGATTGCCTGAGCCCACGGGTTCAAGACCCGCCTGGGCAACTTGGCGAGACCTCATCTCTACAACAAATCAAAAATTAGCCAGGTGTGGTAGCGCGCACCTGTAGTTCCAGCTACTTGGAAGGCTGAGATGGAAGGATTGCAGGAGCCAGCAGGTCGAGGCTGCGGTGGCCGGGAGTGGCCACTGCACTCCAGTCTGGGTGACAGAGTGAGACTTCAACCCCCCAAAAAAAGAATGTGAACAGAATGTTGACAGAAATATGGCCTGTAAAGACCATTTTTATAAGATCTCAGATGAAAATGAGGAATAAGTTATAGAAAACGGGAGTAAGGGTGATCCTTCCTATGAAGTGGCAAAAACTTTGGGCAAATTGTATTCATATCTTGGTGTTTTGTGGAAGGTGAAGTTTGTGAGAGATGAAATTAGATATTTGACAAAAGAATTATCTAACAAAAGTGTTGAAAGAGTCTCTTGACTTTATTTGAATGCTTATAATAAAATCTGAGACAAGAGAAAGAATTTATAGGTGAAATTTATCATCAAAGTGAAACATAACTGAATGATTTGAAAAATCCTTAGTCTGGCCATGCTGTAAGGAATGAAAAAGCCTGTTTGAAAGCTAACACGAGGATATAGTCAAGCAGTCCTTTGTAAGGATGAGCAGAAGCCAAGTGCTATTCAGCAAGTCAATAGAGGAATGACTTCAAAGACATTTTAAAGGAATCAGGGCTGCCACTCCCACCATAGGTCCAGAAGTACAAAAGCTTTGGGAGCAAGAAACTTCAAAAGAGGGACTTTAGGCACCCCCACTGACTTCTGCACTCTATTCCTTGAACCTTCACAAATCTCTGCTGCGGGGGTCCAGCCCCGCAAGGTCATGAGATTTACTGAAGGAGAGATGGATAGGCGAAAGACGAAAACATTATACTCGGACACCTGCTTCTTGAACAGATGACGATTTAATGTTAGTTAACACAGAGCTTTTATACCATTTGTAAAGGGGCAAGACAAAGAAAATTCCTTCACGTACATATGCTTTAAAAGTTACCACCATCTAGTGGTCTTAGCAACAAACAAGCCAAGAACCCTATAAACATTCAGACAAGGAGTCTCATTCATAAAGCCAACAATGATACCTAGTAACTTATAACCAAGTGAAAGAAAGCATTCTTGATGTGCTTCAGAGTTTAACCCTTGCATATATTAGAAAAGGCCAAACAGCATAGTGGGAAATGGAAAAATGAACCATGACATTTCCAGGTTAGCAGTGAGTACTTCGCATAAACATGCCATTTTCTTCTTCCACGACTGCACAGAATTTCTTCAGCCACATCAAACAGCAAAGGTGGAAGACAGAAGGGCCTCAGCTTCCCGGGCTCACCCTGCGGCCTGGGGTCTTCGGCCCACCAGGACCCTGTCAATCAGGTGGACCTCCAAGGCCGGCTCCCAACACTCTGCTCCCTGAATTCTGGCACAGAGCTCCTCAGCTGTACCAGGTGTAGCTCCAGTGGGCACAAATACAGTGATGGCTGCTCCTCCGAAGGCACAAGTAGTAAACCTTGATAATAACTGCCTGGTTCCATCTCCTCTAGTGCAGAGAGTGCACAAGCTATGAGTGTATGGCTGCCCCAAATTAGATTTCAAAGGATGTCTCAAAGAGCCTCAGGGCACAGACTGAGAACCACTGCATGAGCAGGATCACAACACAAAGCCTCCACTTTGGGAGCAGGGCTGCCTTCTAGACCGCAGAACAGTAAAACCTCATGCATTATACTCCAGTCTGGGGAACTTGAGGCACATGACTTCAAACCATTAGAGCTATGATGTGGGCTGTGCACAGAAAAGCCGTGAGAGTGCAACTACCTCAGAGCCTTGGGTCACAAACTTTGCCGCAGTGTGTCCAGAAGGAGTGAAAAATGATTATTTTTAAGCCACAAGATTTAATATTGTTTGTCCCACCGGGATTTGAACTTGGTTAGGGCTTGTCACTTCTTCCTTCTTTTCTATTTTCTCTTTTAGAATGGAAATGTCCATCTATGCTTTTTTCACCATTGTATTTTGGAAACACATATCTTGTTTGTGAGAGCAGTTTGCCTCACGATGATTCACACTCTGAATCTCATTCATATCTAATTTAGATGATATTTAGATAAGACTTAGTGTGTTAGACTGATGAGCTGATTCTGGGACAACTCAAGACTGCAGACTACTGCAATTGAATGAAAGTACTTGCATAAAAGAAGGTCTTGAATTTGGGGGGTCACAAGAATGATATAGTCTGAATGTTTGTGTAGCCTCCAAATTTACATGCTAATACTAATCCCCAGTGGAATATTTTTATAAGGTAAGAATTACTTTGGGAAATAATTAAATCCATGAGGTGGATGGGATTAGTTCCCTTTTTAAAAAGTCCTATCCAAGGGAACTTGTTTAACCTTCTGCCTTTTGCGGGCACAGCAAGAAGGTGCCATCTATGAGACAGAGTCTAAGTCCTCACTAGACACTAAATTTGTTGGCATATTGATCTTGTACTTCCTAGCTTCCAGAACCGTGAACAATAAATCTGTTTTCTTTTTATAAACTACCCAGTCTAAGATCTTTTTTATTGAAATACAAATTAACTAAGATACTGTTAAATCACATTGTATAAATGGTAAACCATGTACTATAAACAAAGTTAGAGATATTATACTTTTGGTATAATAAATATCTTGCTTTTGCATTTTATAATCTTTTACATGAAAGTATCACATTTGATCTGGAATTCAACATAATAAAAACGTTCTCTGATTCTTGGTTGATTAAATCCTGTCCAGTTGCAGGGAAGAAGGCATATACTGCTTCAGGTAAAGATGCACTTTTTCAGGTAATTTTTTGAAAAAAAAAAAAAAGAGAGAGATGTATGAAATGAGTAAAAAGGAGAAAAAGTGAAACTGAAAAAGAGTGTCACCAGATAGACAAGAAAAATATATGGAACACTGCAAAAAGTAATCATATCTTATTTGGAAAAGAAAAATGACTTTTATTTTAAATTTTACAAAAAAAAAAGAACTTAAGTGAATTTGTGAAACTGTAAGAGAGTCATCCCAAGAACAACAACAAAAAATCATTCTTTAGCTTAAATATTTCATGAAGTGTGTCTCTTGGACAATACATCTTCTCAGTTTAATTAATTTCAGTAAGTATATTTGTCTGGCCGTGCCAGTGAGGATTGCTTAGCACTTAGTCACAAACACTGATACTTTTAGTTTAGCCCAAAACTTTGTTAAAGTCTAACAAAATAATTTTTTGATAAAAATTGTATTTCCCTCTCTTCATGAATGCCTTAGTCATTTTGTGCTACTATAACAGAGTTACCTGAGGCTAGATAGTTTACAAAGATCAGAAATTTATTTTCTCACAGTCTGGGAACTGGGAAGTTTAAGATCAAAGCGCTGGCAGGATCAGTCTCTATTTCAAGACAGTACTTTATTGCTGTATCCTCCATAAAAGAAGAGCTGAAAAGAAAGAACCCCTCCTGAAAACGATTTTTAATAATAGCATTATTCCATTAATGAGAGTAGAGTTCTCATGACCTAAACAATTCCCAAAAGGCTGCACTTTCCAACTGTATTGTATTATAGTTAAAGTAATCAGCACATGCGTTTTAGAGGAACATGTTCAAACTATAGAAATGAATTTGCTCATCATCTTTAGAGGTTCAAAAGCCTAAGGTAAGTCTGGAACTCTAGCACACATTTCATGTAAGCTAATTTGAAATGCTAAAGAAATGGCTCTGAGCAGAATCTTTTCTAATTTGTTCTATTGATGTATTACTGTTTCCTAAGCTGTGGTAAAAAGTTTTATCATTTGTAGAAATTTTGACTTGATATAATTTCTAGTTTCTAAAACTATAAACTATATGTATGTGTTTGTCAACAACTTCTTAGGATTTGTAGCCAAACATCAGTAAACAACAATGTTCACCTTTTTATCTTCTGGATAGAGATTATGCAGGAAGGAGCAAATGGAAATATGTATTCTGTTCCCTAAAGCTGGTATATTTTAGTTTGAATTTTTTGATAAAACATCACTATGTACCTACCTTGACTTTGGATTTATTTCTATTAAAATAGTTTTCTCAGCCAGGTTTGGTGGCTCAGGCTGTAATCCTGTACTTTGGGAGGCTGAGGCGAATGGATTGCCTGAGCCCGCAGGTTCAAGACCCACCTGGGCAAATTGGTGAGACCTCATCTCTACAATAAATAAAAAAAAAAAAATTAGCCGGGCGTGGTAGCACACGCCTGTAGTTCCAGCTACTTGGAAGGCTGAGGCAGAAGGATCGCCGGAGCCCAGCAGGTTGAGGCTGTGGTGGCCGGGAGCGGCCACTGCACTCCAGTCTGGGTGACAGAGTGAGACTCCAACTCAGAAAAAGAAAAAAAAAAATTCTGAATTCCCTTTCTCAGGTTTGGGCATTTACTATTTTATCTTTATTTCTTCTTTTCTGTCCCATATGTCTGTCTCTTTACATTGGTGAAAGTGTCCAACACTATCTAAGGTATCTCTTTTGGATTTGGATTCTTTTAGATTTCAAGACCTTATTTGGGAGAATTATTAGATTTAAATTGGGTTTTCTTCTGGATGTTTAATGTTTTATTCATATAAATTTTATGTCAATTGTTGAATAGTCTTTCTATATTGAATTTCTTCATCTTAAATATTGCTTTGATTTTAGAGAACATTTCTTAGAGCATGAAGTCCTATTCTTACTAATTTAATTGGAATGCCTGCATAGTTATATTCCATACTCATGGTCAACTGCAGTGTAAAAAATAGACACAACTACATTATCAGATAAAGTCATAGAACAGACTCACTGACAAAGTTGAAATACGTGAATCGCATGGTTCTTTGAATCTATTTCCAATAAGAGTAAGAGTCAAGGGGATAGCATACAAGCAATATGGAAAGACTGACTGAATCTTGTTGTAGTAGATATATGTATATTTTATCTCTCTCTGCTTCAATAGACTTTCCTAGTAATGATAGGGACACAAAACTTAGATTTAAAGTATAAGCAAGAGAAGTCAGCACACAGACAGTCCTAAAGTCATAACACTTTTGTCTTTTTGGAGATATTCAGGAACATATATGCTTGTAGCTGAGGCTCACCAATAAGCCAGATTAGCAGTTATGGATATTACATAACAGAGGACAAATAAAGAATTTACATATCATTAATGGGTGACTGGTTAAAAACTCTATGAATATGCAGTAACTCATATGATTTGCGTAAATACTGAATCGTGAGTGTTAGTTTTATATGTCTAATTTGGTGTGCCATAGTTCCCAACATATAAATAAATATCCTAAAACTTCTTAATCCTTCCATTTTTTCTAGGTTAACAACTGAAATTCATTTCTTAGCTTAACTTGTTTCACAAGCCACTGACCTCTGCACTTAGATTTATCCAACTACCTTATTATTTTTTTAGTAGACTGGGGCTTGTTCTGTTGCCCAGTCTGGACTGCAGTGGCACAATTGTAGATGGCTGCAACTTGGAACACTTTAGCTCAAACAATTCTCCCTCCTCAGTCTCTGGAGTAGCTGGGAGTACAAGTTACCATTAACACATATGTTTTTTGCTGTTGTTATTATTGTTATTTGTTTCTTTCTTTTGTTTTGCTTTGTTTTTTTTTGTAGAGACAAAGTCTTGCTATATTGCGGAAGCTGGTCTTGAACTCCTGGACTCAAGTGGTAGGTACTCCCACCTCACTACCCAAAGCGTTAAGATTATATATAGGGATGATCCTCTGCACCCGGTCATGTTTCTATCTTTCTTTCACATATTTTTACCCGTTATTTGATTTTTTTATGACAGAATTAAATATTTCTACATTATATAGTGAACACACATTTCATTATAACCTGCTGAATCTGGTGTTCAACTTCTTTGTATTACCCAATAGCAATGCCTACACAATACACCAAGAGTAGTAATAGTCATGATAATCCAGAATGTGGAAGAAGATAAAGTTCTGTCAACAATAGAATGAATAAATTGCAATAAAAATTAATGCTCATGACTATTTTCAGCAGCCTAGATAAATTTCACAAACATAATATTGAATGGAAGAAACCACTTAACAAGAACAAAATGTGTCATCCAATTTGTGTCAGAAACAGGGAAGTCTAATCTATAGTGTAAGAAGTTGGCTAGTGGTCACTTTAGTAGAGAATTAGTGACTGGTAAAGGGGACACAAAGGGATGGGAAGTATGACATTTTGGTAATGTTCTTCTTGATCTGGGTGTTGGTTCTGGAGCGTGTTTGGTTTGTAATGAAAAAACATGAATATTCCCTTCTCTGGTTGTATAATCCCTTGTATTAAAAGGTAAAATAAACACAACTTAAAATAAGAAATGTAATATTTTTTATGATTCTATTTTAAAAAACAGTAATAGAGATAAAATACTGGGAAAAAACTCAGGAAGCTGTTTCATTTGGGTCAGAGATATAATAGGGATTATTATTTTATTCTCTGTAGTTTTCATATATTACGAATATTTTATATTGATATTATATGCATAACTTTTGTGATTAGAAAAAAAAATTCCAAATAAATTCTCATGAAAACCCCAGTCAAAGGAATTTGTAGTTATGAAATAACAGAAGGTATGAAAAAAAGTGAGGTTTGAGTTCAGATGTTCTAGAATTGCAGGCTTCATTGAGAACACAAAGATTTATCATATTATCAACTCTGCACAAAAATACTTATGGAATGAGCATGTATTTGAAAGAATTCAAAACAATCATTATTAGAGATAGAAACAAGTTGCATACTCTTCACCACACTGAGGGAGAGAATAGCTAGCTAAAAGTGGAGAAATTCAATGAGAACAACAATAACCATAAAAAGAAAAAAATATTTATTTTTATTTTAGTTTGGGAGGCACATGTGCAGTTTTGTTTCATGGGTTCTACTGAACTCCTCAGCCAGCGAACAGCTTGTTTTTTTTTTTTTTTCTTTAAACATGCTTTTCCGGGGACACCTCATCAACAAGGGTACCTGCATAATGAACATTTGTATGCCTGACCCTTAATTGTACCCCATATATTTAAAATAAAAAAATTATATAAAACAAACAAAAAATTCTTTTCCTTGGTACATGTTCATCAAGTATGTTAGGAATTTCTTCAAAAGTCAACTTTTCAGTGATACTTTCTCTAAATCCTTTATTTTATTTGAATTTTTAAGTGTTATCTCTTACTGAATATTTAAGATTATAAAACTATAAATATAACCTAAGAACAAAATGCATAATAAATATAAATTGCTTGATTGATTTTAAGCATGTCAAGACAAAAAAGAATAAGTGGCGAGAAAAAGTCATGTTTTCACATATACAAGTTTCTGACAATTATGTTCACAAACTTGCCACTGTGTGCTTACATTGGCTGCACTGTACGAATAACTCAGTAAGATTTCATAACCTTAGTTTATCAGTGTCTCACAGCTGTGTTCATGTCAACATGTGGCAGGGTCTTGCTGAGTGGTGCTCATTATTGTTGTGTGCTTTTGAGTGCTGTAGCAAAACTGTCAAAGCTTGTATTAGAGCAAAGAACAAACATTAAATTTCTTGTTAAACTTGGCAAGAATAGGATGAAATCAACGACATATTAGTCCAAGTTTATGGGGCTCATACCCTAAAGAAAATAACAGTGTGGCTGTTTTTCTTACAGACCAGCCCAAGTTGCTTTGCCTGTGGAGTAGCCTATCTCTGTCATTGCAATAAACTTTTCATTTTCTCCCAAAAAAGAAAGAAAGAAAGAAAATGACAGTGTGAAACATTTTTCCGAGTGAAGAAAAATTACCACCGATGAAGAGAGGTAAGGATGACCAGTAACAATCAAAACTGAAGAAAACGTTTCAACAATCTGTCAAATTGTATGTCAAAATAGTTGGCAGATGGTGAGAAACAGAGCAGACCAATAGACATTGATAGAGAAACAGTTAGAAAAACTTTAATTGAAAAACATGACCTGAGAAAGGTGTGTGCAGAAATAGTCACAAAGGAACTCTTGCATCACGATAATGCACCAAATCACACAGCACTGTCTCTGAGGGAGTTTTTAGCCAGTAGACAAATAACTATATTGGACCACTTTCCCTTCTCATCTGATCTGGCCCTTAATGACTTTTTCTCTTTACCTGAAGATAAAGGAAATATTGAAAGGAAGATATTTTGATGACATTCACTCCACCAAGCGTAATATGATGACAGCATTAATGGCCATTCCAAAAGAATATTCAATATTGCTCTGGCAGGTGGAGTAGGCACCAGCATCAGTGCATAATTTCTCAAGGGAAGTATTTCAAAGGTGTTTGTAGTGGTGTTCAGCAATGAGGCATGCACCACTTTTTAGGATGAGTTCGCAAATTTAATTGTCAGGCCTCATAGGTTCTTTACTTCTGTGAATTCTGATATTTGTTTGATTTTTATACAAGAAAAATGACTCATAATGATGGATACCTTTGTTTAATGTCTCATGAAATTTTCATGAGTAATTCAAGCCTAGTTGTTAAATACAACACCTCCCACACTCACCTGTTTTATCCAAGAACCTGTCTCTGCCTTTTTTTCCCATAGCACTTATGGAAATTTGATGAATATGTTTCGAGAAACCAGACAAGAGAAGGATATTAGGGTATCCAAATCAGAAAAAAAGGAAGTTAAGCTATCCCTCTTTGCAAATGATATAATCCTATAACCAGAAAACACAAGTAAATCTGTCAAAAACCTCCTTGAACTGATAAAGGACTTTGGCAAATTTCAGAGAACAAAATCAATGTGCAAAAGACAATCACATTTTTATACACCCACAACAAATAAACAGGCAGAGAACCAAATAAAAAGTACAATCCCATTAACGATAGCAACAACAACAACAACAACAAAAGAAATGCCTTGGCATCTTCCTAACCAGAGAAGATAAAGATCTTTACAATGAAAACTACAAAACACTGATCAAAGAAATCCAGGAAGACACAAACAAATGGAAAGATATTCCATGCTCATGGATTGGATGAATCAACATTGTTAAGATGTCCATCCTACCCAAGGCAATCTGAAAATTCAATGTAATACCAATTAAATTACCATCATTATTCTTCTCAGACCTGGAAACAACAATACAGAAATTAATCTGGAACCAAAAATGATCACAAATAGCCAAAACAATCCTTAGCAAAAGAAACAGAGTTATCATACTCCCAGACACTAAACTTTACTGTAAGTTTACAATAATCAAAGCATTCTGGTATTGTACAAGAACAGGCATATAAACCAGTGGAACAGAACAGAGATCCCGGAAGCAAAACCTCAATTTCTCAACGAACTCATCTAAACAAAGCCTCCACTAACAACCTCTGGGAGGAGAACCTATTCGGTACATGGTGCTGGGAAAATTGTCTGACCACATGCAGAAGATTGAAACAGGACCCCTACCTATCACCATACACAAGCACAAACTCTAAATGAATCGAAGACCTAAACATAAAACCTCAAACTGTAAGAATCTTAGAAAACACAGGAGATAACCTTATAGAAATTAGAATAGGAAACCAATTCCTGATCATAATCTCAGATGTCCATGCCATAAGAGATAAGATAGACAAGTGGGACCTCATTAAACTGAAAAGTTTCTGCAAAGCAAAAGAAACCATCAAGAGAGCTGGGAGATAGACCACAGACTGGAGAAAAATATTTGCCAACTGTGTATCTGACAAAGGCCTCACATCTAGGATCTTTAAGATCAGTGGCCGCTCTCGGCCACTGCAGCCTCAACCTGCTGGGGTTCTGGCAATTTTTCCACCTCAGCCTTTCAAGTAGTTGGAATTACAGGCGCGTGCTACCACGCCCGGCTAAGTTTTTGATTTTATTGTAGAAGTGAGGTCTCACCAAGTTGCCCAGGCGGGTCTCGAACCCACGGGCTCAGGCAATCCACTCACCTCAGCCTCCCAAGGTGCGGGATTACAGGCTGAGCCACCGAACCTGACAAAAATGTATATTTATTATATATTATATATAGCTTATTATCTCCATATCCCTTCCCAACAAACCTTCACAGGATTTAATTTTGAAGGCAGGATTTTTATTGTCTGATTTGTCACCAGTGTCTATCATGTAGAAGTGTAGCTTATTTTAGGAAGAATTTATTATATATATAATGAATAAAGATACAATAATAGAAAAAAAGAAGAAAGAAAGAAGGAAGGGGGGAAGGAAGGAAGGAGGGAAGGAAGGAAGGAAAGAACAAAAGGGTTGAAAAATAATTTGAAAAAAAGAAATAAAAAAAGACAAAATTGTATCTTAAGAACCACAGAAACAAAATTTCAGTCAGAGATTTTAGCACAGCATTTTCAATGTAAGACAGATAAAAACAAAAAGCTAAAGATATTAGTAAATAAGTAATATTTTGAAACTAATGAAATATGTCAGTTTCATCTGAATAAGTGTATCTTCTCAATTATTCTCAAAACCTGTCCAAAAATTGGTTTTATGTTGAACCATACAAACATGCTTTGTCAAAAAAGTTCATATTGTATATTCTATTTTTAAAACGCAGGAAAAAAAATACTTTTGTAAATGATGCAAACATTCCCTATGCAGTGAAATTTTTACAGTGATAAATATATTAGGTATGAATATAATCAAATTTGCAAAAATACTTCACATAGAACAAAAGAAGTAATCATATCACTATGTCTTTAAAACTACTTTAAAATTTATAATAGAGCCAGGCTCGGTGGCTCAGCCTGTAATCCCGCGCCTTTGGGAGGCTGAGGTGAGTGGATTGCCTGAGCCCGCGGGTTCGAGACCCGCTTGGGCAGCGAGACCTCATCTCTACAATAAATAAAAAAATCAGCCGGGCGTGGTAGCGCGCGCCTGTAATTCCGGCTACTCGGAAGGCTGAGGCGGAAGGATCGCCGGAGCCCAGCAGGTCGAGGCTGCGGTGGCCGGGAGCGGCCACTGCACTCCAGTCTGGGCGACAGAGTAAGACGCCAACTCAAAAAAATAAAAAAAAATAAAATTTATAATATTTTCATAAGTTTGTTGTGTTATAAGTTAATCACATAAACATACAAATCCATTTTAAGAATTTCTTTGATTTTTACCAGCAATGGATAAATTAAAAGAAACCCATATCCACAAGAAATGGAAACTTCGAAATATAGTTTGTTTATTAATTTGTTTGTGTTTATTTAAACTGAGATGTGTGAACAAAAATGAAATGTCATTTTGTTTTAAATATTAGAGAATAGTTACTATTCACTGTTCTGACTCTCCAAGATTTTATTAAACAAAATTCTGATTTGCAGAATCTGATTTTATACTCTACTTTTTTCCTTAAAAGTGGTCCATGAGGAGGAAATGCTCCCAAAAATGAAATTATTTTTTGGAGGATAGGCTTCTTGGAGTACAGGCTTCCCCTGCTAGGTAAGTGTTCTAGGAACTCAGTGGCATCAGTGTATCAGCTAGCACTGTTGTGAGAAGTTGTGTTTGGCTTCAGTGAATTTTTTTTTTTTTTTTTTTTTGGAGATTCTTTCAACATGCTTGCCCATTTCATGATGGGTGATTTACAAGCACACCTGCCCACACTGTGCTTTTGACCAAGAGCAGCATGACCCTTATGCCTCACTTTCCCTATTCACTGAATCTTGCCCCAAGCAAGCTTTTTCTTTCATTGTTCCCTGGGTGAAAAAAAAGTCCTCAGAGAAATGTTTTTCCCACGTGGAAGAAGTTAAACAAAAATGGCAGAAGCACTACAAGGCATCAAGATTGATGAGTTCAAAAACTGTTTTGAGTAGTGGAAAATGCATCTCAATAGGTAAATTGCATCAAATAGAGAGTACTTTTATATTGCACTAAATAGAGAGTCTTTAAAGGTAAGTGAAGTTCAAAAATGTAAGAATAGGCCAGGTGTGGTGGCTCAGCCTGTAATCCCAGCACTTTGGGAGGCCAAGGCAAGAGGATTGACTGAGCCTGGGTGTTCAAGATCAGCCTGGGCAACTTGGTGAGATCTCGTCTCTACAATAAATCATAAAAACTAGCTGGGCATGGTGGTGTGCATCTGTAGTTCCAGCTTCTTGGAAGGCTGTGGTGGAAGAATCGTCTGTCTAAATCTAGTAGGTCGAGGCTGCGGTGGCCATGAGCGTGCCACTGTACTCAAACAAACTCAAAACTCAAAAAAAAAAAGTAAGAATACACAATTTTTAATAAATACATTCTGTTTTTTGAGGTGCTCCCTGATATAGTCATTTGCCTTAAATACTGATTTATTCAAATGTAAAAACCTCTGTTTACTAGTAAACTTCCTATCATGTGTAATATATAATTTCCAAAAGAAAATTGGTACATAACAATTCCTAAACCAACTCCCCAGAAAATATTTTACTGGGGAGGCAGAGTCACTTAAAGTTGATAAAATTTGTATTTCCTATTCAAGTCAATGGTAACTGCTATTTTATAATTAAGGAAGATTAGAAATTTCTGGCAATTGAAGGTATCTCATTTTAAATGTGCAAAAAAATGAGTGACCAAATGGGCATAGTAAGCTCAGGTGGTGTAAGAAATAAAAAAATACACAGTAGTAGGAACTGGTGTCAATAAGTTATTTATTATTATAAATTATTGAATATATACTCAAATATCTACTACCCTTGTTGAATGCTGTAGATGGCATTTTTATAGAGATAAGTTTAAGACAAAAAAATCTTGCAAAAATTAAGGCCTTTGCAATCAACAGTGCACCAAAGATTGATTGAATTATCAGGTTTTGATGCTTTGTCCCCAAATTCTTACACCATTTGAAAAGAAAATGTGAAAGGCTACCTCAAAGTTGTATTAAGCTTGTCTGGAATGTTGTTTGATGTTAGCCACAGTGTTATGAGCTCATCACTGCCTGAGGTTTCTCACACAATTTATTCAATTCATAACTTCTGAGAAAATATATTTATTCTGATATTTTAAAACTCAGAATTGTACACTATAATCATTGTAAGTACATAAGCAATAGCTAATCTTTTTTTTTTTGGAAGGTGAGAAATAATTTATTGAGAGGACAGAAAAGTTCCCAGATTGGGAGGGAACCCAAGGGGATTGCCCACTAATCTTAATACTTTCCTCAAGATGAATAGTTTAAATAAATGAAGGCATTATTCCTCATAATTCTCAAGATGAGAAGCATTATTTGTTAAAGTTCTAATGTGACTTTTAAAACTGTTTAAATAGAGTTTAATTAGTTTGCTTCTTAGTATAATTATTCAATACAATAGTGCATATATTTCCTGGGATTCTCATATTTTTGCTATTATTGTGCTTGATTAGGATATCATTTATATTTGGTGTATTATAAATAAATACATTTAAGAAATTTAGATTTTTGAAAATTAATTTACTGTAAAAAATAATATTGAGATAACTAGGGGACACTGGTAAAATTACTTCTTTGCATTACAAAGAAGTATTTAATTAGCATAATTAATTCAATTATTAGCAATGGCATAAGCATTTTCACATGAGGTTTTATTTCACCTGTGTTATTTATACAGCTGTATTAGTCTTATCAAGTCAATAAATATTCAAATACTAATGACATGGGATTTCAAGATGGGTAATCATCTCTCCTTTTACAACTAACAATCAAATAGGGGAGTATGTACAGGGAAATTAATCCATCTGAATAAATAACTATAAAGTAAGACAAGATGTGGTATTACAGAGGAGTGATTCAAATCCAAGCACTTTCCTTTACTAGCTATAGAACCTTAATATTATAAAAGCTACTCTCATTTTGCTTTATAATTTCCATGGAAAATTATTAGAAGATTCCTGATACCTAGAAAGTGCCAAAAAAAAAAAAAAAAGCTAGCCATTATGATAACATTATTGTATGCTAAATAATGTGGTAAGTCAAGGAATTATTTTGGATTTCAGGAAAGGTACTGGGGATGGATCAATGGATGCAGAATAGGAATTTGTGGGTAAAGCATCACTGTCAATGTGAAAAAAATTATAAAAGGAATTAGGAGCAATTTTGAAAATTTGTTTGATTTTGTATAATTTCAATTCAGGAAAATATTTGCATAAGATTTATGTTTCAAATCATTTAAATTGGATGCTGATTTTAGTGCAGATTAGAGAAGAGAGACAAAAAAAAATGAAATAAACCACACAATGAAATTTCTTCATAAGACCAAGTCAAAAGCTATATGATAATGATGAAGAAGCTAGCTGGAGAAATACTGTGAACAGAAGAATCTACTACAGGAGGTTGAACCTGTTTTTTAAATAAAAACAACCTTAAATTCACCTTCTCAGAGGGAAAAAATGACTGTTACAGCAATCTTACTGAAGCTTATCTTCCAATTGCAAAACTAGTGTACCATACAGATATGAGCAATGCTTCTCACAGAGAGTTAACCGAGGAGGAAGCCAAGATTGTAAATGAAGGCAGTTTCTACCTATTTTAATTTTATTACTGTTTTAGATTATGGATTATGTACAACTTGAAAGCTAAATAATTATGAAATATTCTCAATGAGAATAGGAATATTATATCACATGTTGAACTTCTCTAAAGATTCTAAAGAATCTGGCTAATTTAGGTTTAGCTTTCAATGATAGGTATGATATTTTTCATATGGTATTATTCCAATTAAACCTTTGATTAAAATCCAAACAGATGCACTATACTTTCAGATAAGATGGATCTCCATTTTGTAATCTTTCCTCCCTTGAATATTCTCTGCATAATCAGAGATTACCTTTTGTTGTAATCATGTTTTTAAAAATTATCAATAAAAGTAGCACTTAGGATTGCTTGACCCCAGGAGTTTAAGAAAAAAGTAAAATAAAGAAAGCAGCAATTGTTTTTAAAATAATAAAAGAAGTAGTCCAGCATTGGTTTGGTTGTTTCTTTTGGGGGGGGCTTAGCATCTATCTTCACATGAGTCATGTATTTGTGGTTGTTTCATTCTTTAAGAGCAAAGAAACATTAATTTCTGAAATGTATGAAACAAAGGCAAAACTTCAAAGCTTAGTTTAAAAGTATCCTCAGAGTTGTATTTTCACTTTATTCTTTGTTTATCTCTTATTCCAATATTGTGGTTACTTAGTTATCTTTTCTAGCAATCTATATATTTCCTAATAAAGATAAGGATAAGCCTCATTTACTGTTGTGTTTCCAGGGCCTACCACAGTACTTTATGTGTGGGAAGAGCTCAATAAATGTTTATTGCATGGGTATAATCAGAATTAGTTAACAGGGGAAAATAGTTGTTAAGAGAGCATTATTTACTTCCTCTTTCAGAGAAAAGGTATCATACAAATTTTTAAATGAGACAAAACTAAGGTGTATTATATAATTAAGAGCTGATAAAATAATTAAGGGCCTTGGTTACTTACAATCTATGATGTTGTGACAACTTCTGGTGCTCACATTCAAACAATATGATAGAGTCATCTGTTTTTATCATATAAAAAAACCAACAAAAATAATGTAAAAGGGAAGAAGGTATAGATGTCTCATCCTTTGTGAAAATAAATGTGCTGAGATCAGTGACTACTAAGCATAGTTCATTCTGTATTTTTTATTTATTTTTGAATATTTATTTTGATTTTATTTAAAAAATAATAAAAATAAAATGAACAAGTTCACTTAACTGCCTTTTCAAGTGGTTAATTATTATTAGAATTATCGTTACTTTTTAATTACATGTCTAAATGAAGATTTCTTTAATAGAGCACACTAATTTAAAAAATATATCTTCCGCACTAATAATTTTCATGACAAATAAAAACTTTGGCTTATCTTCACAAGTGCTGTTTTCTGATTTTACCTTAAATAGGAGAAACTTGGTGGGGAGGGAGGGAATACAGCAAGAATTCTGAATCTGTAACTGAGAAACCAGTTTCCTCAGAGAGCAGAACAGCATAGATGCAATCATGTAATCCTGTTTTCAAATTCCTAGTCAGAGAACTACTCCTTTACTTGAAAAACTAGACTTCTGTCTCTTGCTAGTCTCTGATTTCTCTAACAGAAGATAACCAACTTCACAAGTATACAGTTGAACAAGTAAGTAATTCGGATGACATAACACATCTTTCATTGCTTGATTAAATAACTGAACAACACACTTCTGAGTTTCCTAGAAATTTGTGTATGGCATCAAGAAGCAAATATATACTTTGATCCAATAGATGAATCATCCAATTCACTTCACGGATGAAACTTAACCCGTCCTCTATAGATTGTGAACAGAACAGTTTGAAAGAGTTTTCCACAAACATTGCACTTCAATAGATGGCAGCTCACAGAGCATTTGGTTGGAGATTTTTTTTTTTTCCAAAAAAAAAATGATGGGTTCTTCTTTTGAAGAATTTCTGAATTTTTTAAAAGACAACATGCGCTCCACCCACATCACCAGTGACTCCTTGATAAACTGCAGTTAAATAGGCATAATAGCATTGGGACTACAAATTCATTTTTTTCTTTTTTCCATCTTTTAAATTAATCAAATGCCTCCTTGAAATTCAAGTATATGATTTTGTACCAACCAACATTTTGCAGACAGATATGTTTAATTCATTTCTGATCTATTGCAAGTTTCAAAGCAGTACAGAAAGAAGTCAAGGCACTGTTGAGTTGACGCGTTTTACTGTAAAGGATGCAACTCAGGAACAGCCAAATGGAAGAGATGCATTAGGCAAGTTATGTGAGAAGTTCAGAGCTTTCATTCCCTCTCTGGACATGTCACCCTTCCTGCCTCTTCATGTGTTCATCAACCCAGAAACTCCTCTTTATTTTTATTTTGTTTCTGTTTTTATAGAGATGTGGGATTTTCTTTCTAGCCCAGGCTAATCTTGAACCCTTGGCTTTAAGTGGTCCTCCAATCATGGCCTCCCAAAGTGCTGGATTTACAGATGTAAGCCCACACACCCAGCTTCTATTTTTACATATTCCAGATATATTTATTGCACAAATAAAAAAAAAATACACAATATTAACTTCCTGATGGCCACCAAGTTTTTAGATCTGTTTAATTAAATAAGACAAAAACATGAAAAGTTTGTTCCACAAATTAAATGGGGCATCATAGTGAATTTTTTTTTTTTTTTTTTTGAGTTGGAGTCTCACTCTGTCGCCCAGACTGGAGTGCAGTGGCCGCTCCCGGCCACCGCAGCCTCGACCTGCTGGGTCCGGCGATCCTTCCGCCTCAGCCTTCCAAGTAGCCGGAATTACAGGCATGCGCTACCACGCCTGGCTGATTTTTTTATTTATTTTAGAGATGAGGTCTTGCTGCCCAGGCGGGTCTCGAACCCGCGGGCTCAGGCAGTCCACTCACCTCAGCATCCCAAAGGCGTGGGATTACAGGCTGAACCACAGAGCCCGGCTACATAGTGAATTTTTAAAATGCATATTTATCTTTGCAATGATACATCTTTTGGAAACAGAAAACCTAGTTTTCTGAGAAAATAAAACATTCTGCATGAAAAGCTTGTTAAAACATATAGTTGATTATTCTGTAACCTTTGTCTTATTTGTGGCAAACATGCATAAGCCTATGCTTCTAAAATCTATAAACTGATATATTTACATACAGTTAAAATGAGCAAGACAGATTGGTGTTAGCAGGCAATATTATTTTATGGACTCTCATTTATTCATAGACAACTTAGATGTAAATAATCCATGCAAATAGCAATTAGACCTTTCCTGGTTTATACATATAAGCATAATGGCTAATCAGGTACACAGAAATGTTTAAGTAGCTTTCTATATATAATATACATATTAAAATCATATGTTTGAAAGTTTCATTGAATGGTTGTAAAATAAACACAAAGAAATTAAGAGTGGTGAACTACCGGGCTCGGTGGCTCAGCCTGTAATCCCGCGTCTTGGAAGGCTGAGGTGAGTGAATTTGCCTGATCTCGTGGGTTGGAAACCCGCCTGGGCAGGTGAGACTTCAATTCTACAATAAATCAAAAAATCAGCGGGCGTGATAGCGCGCGCCTGTAGTTCCAGCGACTTGGAAGGCGGAGGCGGAAGGATTGCTGGAACCCAACAGGTCAAGGCTGCAGTGACTGGGAGCGGCCACTGCACTCCAGTCTGGGCGACAGAGTGAGACTCCAACACACACACACACACACACACACACACACACACACACACACACACACACACACACACACACACACACACACAAAGACTGGTGAACTTCTGTATGTATCTTTTTTATTTTATTTTAAAAGTGTAAGGTACAATTCAGGATTAGATATATAAATGGTCATTGTACAGGTAAAGTTAGGGCCTACTATGGTCCCCACTTTGCCTGGTTTGAGATCAAGTACCCTTACTTGATGAAATGTGCCTTCCCCCTGCATCCCCTGGCAATTTCCCACTACTGCCAATCTCTTTTTAAAAGTATTAATGATAATTGTTCAGGATCCACTTACGAGTGAGAACATGTTGTACTCAGTTCTTTGTTTCTGTGATAGATCATTGAGTATTATAGACTCTAAATCCATCCAAGTTGCTGCAAAGTTCATAATTTTGTCCTTTATGACTGCATAATATTCTATCTGTATATGTACCACATTTTTTAAATCCAGTCCACTTTAAATGGGTAGCAAAGTTGACCTCATATTTTTGCTATTGTGAATAATGTTGCAATAAACATGCGCATGCAGATTTTTTTCTTTTAATACAGTGATTGGAGTTCCTCCAGATATACTTACAGAAGAGGCATTGCTGAGTCGTATGGAAGATTGATTTTTACATCTTTTAGAAATTGTCACACTATTTCCATTAGGCTGTGCTAGTTTATACTCCCCAAAACAGTGTAGAAGTGTTTCCTTTTCCCTGCATTCTTTCCAGCATCTATTATTTTTGGAGTTATTGATGAGGGCCATCCTAACTGGAGTTAGATGCTATCTCAGTGTGGTAATAATTTGCATTTCTTTGATGATTAGTGAGGCTGAGCATTTTTTCATGTATCTGTTGTCTTCTTTTGAGAAGTGTCTATTCATATCTTTTGCCCATTTTTTAATAGGGTTATTTATATATTTATTTATTTTTCTTTTCAGCACATTTGAGTTCCTTATAGATCCTAGATGTTAGGCCTTTGTCAGATATACAGATGGCAATTTTTTTTCCCATTTTGTGGGCTGTCTTCCCACTCTCTTGATGGTTTCTTTTGCTTTGCAGAAGCTTTTCAGTTTGATGAGTTCAATCTTATCTTTTATGGCATGGACACTTGGGGTTTTCATCAGGAGTTGGTTTCCAGTTGCAAGTTCCATAAGGGTGTGTCCTGCATTTTCTAAGATTCTTATAGTTTAAGATTCTTTGATCATTTAGAGTTGATTTTTGTCTATGTTGATAAGAAGTATCTTGTTTTAATCTTCTGCATGTTCAGTCATTTTCCTAGCACCATTTGCTAAATAAATTCTCCTTTCCCCAGTGGCTGTTAGTGGAGGCTTTGTCAAAGATGAGTTGGTTGCATAATTGAGATTTTTGCTTCTGGAATCTCTATTCTGTTCCATTAGTCTGTATGGCTTTTTGTACCACATCCAGACTGTTTTTTATTAATGTAGCCTTATAATAAAGCTTAAAGTCTGGAGGAGTAATACCTCCTGCTTTGTTTATTTTGGTGAGAATTGTTTTGGCTATTTGTGGTCATTTATGTTGCCATAAGAATGTATGTATTATCATATCTAGGTCTGAGAAGAATGATATTGGTAATTTAATGGGTATTGTATTAAATCTATAGATTGCCTTGGGTAGGATGGACATGTTAACATTGTGGATTCTTCCAATCCATGAGCATGAAATATTTTTTTTTCATTTGTTTGTGTGTTTTTTGATTTCTTGGAGCAGTGTTTTATAATTTTCATTGTAAAGGTCTTTTACTTCTCTGGTGAGGAAGATGCTAAGGTATTTCATTTTTATGTGTGTAGCTATTGTGAATGGGATTGTGCTATTTATTTGATTCTCTGCTTGTCTGTTGCTGGTAGTGTAAGAATGCAACTGTCTTTTGCAAGTTGATTTTTACCCTGAGACTTTGTCAAATTTCTTTATAAGTGCAAGGAGATTTTTGACAGAGTCTCTTGGATTTTTGAGGTATAGAATCATATCATCAGCAAAGAAGGATCTCTTGATTTCCTCCTTTCCTATTTGGATACCCCTGATTTCTTTCTCTTGTCTGATTGCTCTAGCTAGGAATTCAACACCATGTTGAACAAGAGGGGTAAAAGTGGGCATCCTTGTCTTGTGCTGGTTTTCAGGAGAAATGCTTTCAATTTCTGTCCATTTAGCATTATGTTGACTGTGGATTTATCATAGATGGCTGTTACTACTTTGAAGTATGTTCCCTCTACGCCCAGATATTCATGGGTTTTTATCAAGAAGAGATGCTAAATTTTATCAAAAGCTTTTTCTTTTTTTAATTATTATTTATTTATTTATTTTTCTATTGTGGGGTACAGTTAAGGGTTAGGTATACAAATATGCTCCGTTCAGGCACCCTTGTTGATAAGAGGTGTTTCCCCGTCAAAAGCTTTTTCTATGTCTAATGATGTAACTCCTACTTTTGCATCTGTTGATGTATTTAATTACATAATGGCCTTGTGAATGATGAGCCAGCTCTGAATTCTAGGGAAGAAGCCTACTTGTTCATGGTATATGATTATTGAGATGTGTCATTGGATCTGATTTGCTAGAATCTTATTGAGAATTTTTGCATCTATGTTCATCGAGGATATTGGACTGTAGTTCTCTTTCTTTGTTGGATCTTTACCTAGTTTGTACATCAGTGTGAAGTTAGATTCATAAAATAATTTGGGAAGCATTCCATCTTTCTTGGTTGCCTGGAATACTTTAAGTAAGATTGGTATCAGCTACTCCTTGTATTTTTTTATTTTTTATTTTTTTTTGAGTTGGAGTCTCACTCTGTCACCCAGACTGGAGTGCAGTGGCTGCTCCTGGCCACTGCAGCCTCAACCCGCTGGGCTCCGGTGATTCTTCGCCTCAGCCTTCTGAGTAGCTGAATTACAGGCATGAGCTACCACACCTGGCTAATTTTTTGATTTATTGTAGAGAAGAGCTCTCGCCTGCCCAGGCGGGTCTCGAACCCACGGGCTCAGGCTCCTTGTATGTTTAGTAGAACTCTGCTGGAAAGCCATCTGGTTCAGGACTTTTTTTTGTAGGCAGTTTTCTTATGACAGAGTTGATTTCCTGGGTTGTTATTGGTCTACCTAATGTCTCGATTTCTTACTGTTTCAACCTTGGGAGGTTTATGTCAGAAAGTACTCCATTACATTTAGGTTATCAAGTTTGTTTCCATACAGGTATACATAGTAATCTCTGATAAATTTTTTTATTTCTTCAGGGTCCATTGTGATTTGAGCTTTTGCATTTCTGACTGTGTTTATTTGGGATTTTTCTCTTTTTTTCTTGATCTATCTGGCTAGGAGTCCATCATTCTTGTCTATTGTTTCAAAGAAACAGCTTTTTGTTTTGTTGATATTTTCTATGATATTTTTGTCTTCTATGTCCTGTATTCAGGCTTTTACTTTGGTGATCTGAATTCTTCTGCTGAAGTTAGGACTGTGGTGGTCTTATTTTTCCAGCTCTCTTAGGTGATTTGTTAGGCTGTTAAATTGTGATCTTTCCAATTTCTTTAAGCATGTTCATAAATAAATAAATTCACCTCTCAGTACTGTTTTCATAGCATCCCAGAGGTTTTGGTAAGATGTGTCTTTATTTTCATTTGTTTCCAAAAATCTTTTAAATTCTTCTTTGCTGTCTGTGTTGACCCAGGAGTTGTTCAGTATTATTCTGTTTAGTGTCCATGTCTTCGTGGATTTTGGGGGAACTCCATCAGTGCTGATATTTATTTTTATTTTCTGTGGTCTAAAAAGGTGCATAGCAGTATTTTGATCTTATGGAATTTGCTGATGCTTGATTTATAGCCAAGGATGTGGTTGATCTTGGATTTCATTCCATGTGGTGATAAGTAGAATATATATTTGTGATTGCTTGGAGTGTTATGTAGATATCTATTAAGTCCATTTGGTGAAGCATCAAATTGAAGTTCTGTTTCTTCTTGTTGACTTTTTGCCTTAATAATCTATCTAGGGTCAATAGTAGAGTATTTAAGTTCCCAGTTATGATAGTGTTAGAGTCAGTATCTTTTTTTAGTTTACCTTGAAGCTGCTTTATAGAAGTTGGTGCTTCTATGTTGGGTGTATATATGCTTAGGATGTATATTTCTTTTTAATGGATTGAACATTTTATCATTATTTAGTGACCTTCTATATCTTTTTTACATTTTTGATAGCTTAAATGATATCTGATATTAAGATCACAACTCTTGGTTTCTTTTGTGTTCTGTTTGCTTGAAAAGTTGTTTTCCATCATCTGACTTTAAGTTTGTGTCTATTCTGGTGAGTTGAGACTTCTGGAGATAGTATATGGTTACATCTTGGTTTTTGTTGTTGTTGTTTGTTTGTTTTTTGTTTTGTTTTTATTCAGTTTGCCATTCTATGTATTTTCAGTGGTGCATTTAGTTCATTTATGTTCAGGCTAATTATTGAGATGTTAGTGCTTACCCATGTCATGAGGTTCTTATAGAGTTCATTGTTTTTTTGTTTGTTTGTTTTTTGCTTGTTTGCTTGCTGGTTTTCTTTTAACTTTTTGGTTCATATTTTGTGTGTATTGAATCATTGTCCTGCAGTTTTGAGTAGAACATGGTTATTCTTTTCTTTTTCTTTCTTTCTTTCTTTCTTTCTTCTGTCCTTAATACTTTCTTAAGCATTTCTTGTAGAGCAGGTCTGGTGGCAGCATACAATCTTAGGAATTGAATATCTGGGAAGGATTTTGTTGTTGTTGTTGTTTTGTTGGTTTTTTTTTTTTGAGTTGGAGTCTCACTCTGTCGCCCAGACTGGAGTGCAGTGGCCGCTCCTGGCCACCGCAGCCTCGACCTGCTGGGCTCCAGTGATCCTTCTGTCTCAGCCTTCCGAGTAACTGGAATTACAGACGTGGGCTACCACACCCGGCTGATTTTTTGATTTATTGTAGAGATGAGGTCTCGCTGCCCAGGCGGGTCTCGAACCCATGGGCTCAGGCAATCCACTCACCTCAGCCTCCCAAAGACGCGGGATTACAGTCTGAGCCACCGAGCCTGGCTTGGGAAGGATTTTAATTCTCCATCACTGATGAAGCTTAGCTTGGTGGGCAATTTTTGGTTGGAATTGTTTATCTTTCTGAACTTTGATGATTGAACTGCAGCCTCTTCTAGCCTGTAGTGTTTCTGTAGATAAATCTGCTGCTATTCTAATTTTTTTCCTGCTAGGTAGACTGACCTTTCTCTCTCATTGCCTTCAGGATTTTTTCTTTTATGGTTACTTTGTTTAAGTGAGTTACTACACGCCGAGGAATTAGTCTTCTCATTTGATATATTGCAGAGATTCTCTGAATGACTTGTGATTCAATGGTCACATCTCTGATGAGATGAAGGAAGCTTTCCTGAATAATTTCATGGAATGTTTATTCCAGGGTGGTCTCTATCTATCTGACTCAGGAATGCCAATTAACCATAGGTCCAGCCTCTTGATACAATTGCCCATCTCTTGGAAACTCTGTTCCATTTTTAAAAGCTTCTTTTTCTGTTTTAACAATTTAGGTTAGTTCCATATTTTGGTCCTCAAGCTCTGAGATTCTTCTGTTTGGTTAATTCTGCTCTCCATGCTTCTCAGATTGTTATTTATTTTGTTTACCACATTTTATTGCCATTATCTCAGTTATCACCTCCTTCATTCTTTCCTCTTGTCTTTTCTTACTTCTATTCATTCTCTTTATTAATATCATGATATCTGGGTTTGTAGTTTGAGACCAGCCATTCTGGGGGTTCTTCATTGTTTGAGTTATGAAGTCTGTATTCTCACATGCTGTCTTGCCAGGAGTCTGGATGGGACCTGTGTTCTTCCTTTGTTTTTTCTTCATTTGTGACAGTTTTCATCCCCCTCTTTCCCCCTTCTTTAATTCCATTGCTCAGTGATGGGGGAGGATAGCTTTCACTTCCGTTTGCTCAATTCACTATTCTTCTTTATGTAGACCCTCTGGATTTGTTTAATTTTGAATCCAGACTGGAGACAGGGGATGTGATTTTTGCAGTTTTGAGATTTGATTAAAGTGTCATGGGGGGATGCTGTGTTTCAGAAACTGTCTGCAGATATCACAGTATCTGCTGACTGATATGTGGGTCCCTTGGAACCCACTTTCCTCCACCTTACAATCAGTTCATGCAGTGGAGGCATATATATTCCCCCAGAAAACAAAATGAGATCAGATGAAGGAAAATAATGGAAAAGGGAAGAAGGGAGACTTAAGGAAGATGAAGGGAGAAAGAAAATTAAGCAAAACAGACATGCACACCAGCTATTTAATAAACAAAGAAACAAATAAAAACAAAAAGCAAACAAACATACAAATAAAAACCTGATGCACTTGCCCTCAAGAATACTCATATGCAAACAGAAAAGCTAAACAAACAAACAAACAAAAAAACATAAACAAAAACAGAAAAGGAAAAAAGAGCTCCCTCTATGGTCATTTCTGGAGCTTCAGAGTGCTTTCCTTTTTTCTTTTTACTGGTGGGTCCCAAGAACTCTAAAAGCCATAGCTTTTCTCTATTGGTGCAGTAGAGAGCAGGCTTCTGTCTCCAGTCTCTCCCTATCAGCACAGGCTGATTGGGTTGATCTTAGCATGGGTCAGACATACCATGGACTGCTGGGGGAGGAGGGTGAATCAAATTCAGACTCACCCCAACTCATCTGCTGCAGCTGCTGCTTCCAAGTCTCCCACTCAGATCAGACATGTCAGTGCCTGGTCCAGGGTGGGGTGGGGCATTTGTCTCTCCGCGTATACTCCTGAAGTTTTCTTTCTTCTCTTTTTTTTTTTTTAATTGGAGTCTCACTCTCTCGCCCAGACTGGAGTGTAGTGGCCGCTGCCGGCCACTGCAGCCTCGACCTGCTGGGCTCCCACGATCCTTCCGCCTCAACCTTCCGAGTAGCCGGAATTACAGGCACCCGCTACAACGCCCGGCTGATTTTTTTTTTATTGAAGAGATGAGGTTTCGCCAGTTGCCCAGGCGGGTCTCGAACCCACAGTCTCAGGCAATTCACTCACCTCGGCCTCCCAAGGCGCGGGACTATAGGCTGAGCCACCGAGCCCGGCTCCTGAAGTTTTCTTGCTGTGCCAGCAGTGGTTGATCCTAGAAAGGTGTAGAGATTGCTTCTGGGTCTCAGGTTGGAGGCTGAACAGAGTTGGGTGAGCCAATGCAAGTCTCTTCCTGGTCCCAGGACAGAGAAAACTGTGGCAATAGCGTCTCTTCCCAGTGGCGGGGCTCAGCTCCAGATTTCTTCTCCTTCTCCACGGTTCCCACTGCCAGTGCCCAGCCCACTAATGCAGGGAGTGGCGTGGGCCAGGAGCCAGGTCCTGAAGAGCAGGTGATCTCTACTGCCTCCTCCTGAGAAACCCCTGAGAATGACAAATGATTCTGTGTGCCAGGCGCTCCAATCTCAAAGCTGCAGTGGTTTGCAGTTACCTCTGGAGGGGAGCCTTGGATTCTTGATCCCGTCTTGCCCCAGAGGGACTTTCGTTCGCTCACTTGCACATCCCCATACATGCAGACTGTCTTTATGGACACTTGTCCTTGCAGAGACTCTCACACTCTCACCAGTTCCATCGCCGTCTTCACTGAATGCATCTTTCTTGTTCAAAATCAGGTCAATAAACCGTTTAACATACTTGTAGCAAACAAGTTAAAAACCTGTTGATATTTCTGTTATCATCTTAAAGTGATTTTTCTCTATCTTAATATGTTAAAAACGTTTTTCTTAGTGATGAATAAAAATGAGAAATTAAAGATTGTATTTAACTACAGTGCAATAATAAAAAATTAGGAAATTATCATTGATACAATATGATTTAATGACCTTATTCAAATTTTCCTTATTTTGCTATAAGTAATATCACTCATAGCTAAAGAAAAGAAAGATACGGCCCTAAAAACATTCCAGGGCAACCCCCTTGGGTCTCCTCCTGCTCTGGGAGTTGTTCTGTCCTCTCTATAAATCCTGATTCAAAAAAAATATCCAGTATTAAATTTGCATTTGTTAGATTTTTAAAATCTCCTTAATCTGGAACAGTTCTTCAATCTTTTCTTGTCTTTGATGCCTTGATATTTGTGTGATTGTCTTCAATTTACATTTGTCTGATGCTTCATAATAATTAAAGTCAGACATTTTTTAGAATACTGAAGATGTAGTGTTTCATTCTTCTCTCAACAAAACAAAAAGAAACATATGACTTTTGTTTGTTCTATTACTAGTGAAGTTACCTGTTTCACTGAGTTTTGGTTGTGTGTGACTGACTTCTTCGTGATATTACTGTCTTTTCATTTCTCATTAGTAACTTGGAAATGACTGTCCTAAAGTTGTGACCAAAATTCTTGGTTTATTTTAACTTTGTGAAGAAGTATCAACATAAAGGTCTGAGAGAATTTATGGCCATTATACAGTTAACCACAAAAACATTATGACTTCTCTTGAGTAGAGCTACAGTTGTTTAGTGAGTGATCTACTATGATGGGAGTGAAAGAAGAGCATGTTGACAGATGGATACCAGTTGGTATACTTCTTAAAGAAAGATGAGTTTGTTTTCTTCTGTTACTATTTTCTGTAAACTAGATGACAATATATCAGCTTGTTTTAAGAAGGAAGATGTTAGCAATTTCATGAAAGAAAATGTCCATATTGTAGGTATTTGAGAGTTCATTGACTAGTGGGACGTAGTAGAACTGCTTAGCAGAAAGAATAAACCACCTGAAATGTTTAAGTATCTCAAATCACATAAAAAGTAAAGGATAACTGTTTCCATTGTTCTTTGATAGTATTCTTTTCTTTGAGTACACTGATTGAATAAGAAATGATCTGGTTTCAACCATTAAAGTTAGAGATTATACATTTTCCAGTCAATAATAAAAATGTAGGATGGAGCAAGAGAATAGTGAAACACTATTATTATATTGGGTAAAATGGAAAGAAAAAAATAGGTAGATGTGGTGGAGTTTAAAAAGTGATAGTGTGGGCCTCTGTAGGCTGGCAGAGCCTCTCTTCCATGGTCCTGTCTGTGGGCACCGTTTCAGGAGACAGCCGGGGAGGCCTGGTCACACTCAGATGCTTCAATCCTCCAGTCTGTCACTGGACATGGTGGGCGAGCCAGTTCCACAGCTATGCGTGGGACCAGTTGCTGATTCCGCCACAGATTGGCCTTGTGCAGACCATCTATTATGACTTGCTGGTTCTGTGATTGGCACAGTTGGACAGGCTCATTCAAAGTAGTCCCTTGCTGGACAAGATGTTTGATACCAAGATTCTGGGGTTTTCCATCCCTCTAGAATAGCTCCCCACTATGTCCTTTATCCTCAATGCCACACCTGTTCCCTGGGTAAGCAATACTTCATCCAGTGAGGGAAGCAGTGTCTGGAATTCATTGTCACTGTCCATGTCTTTTACCTCCTGGACTGTGGGTTCCATAGCTCCCATTTCCCCCGAGTGCTGACCTGGTTGCTGGTCCAAGCTATATGCATTGCACTCATGGCTATCATCAAGGGGTGCCTGTGCATACAGATGGACTCAAGTAGATCCCCCTCAACTCAGCCCCTAAATCCAATGTCTAGAATTCTGCCCTTTGGACACCCTGCTGACACTTGGACCCTCCCCCCACCAACACCATGGCTGCTTAGACCCTTCAGATGAGCTCCAGTCGACTGAGAGGAACTCTGAAAATATAAAGTCTCTGATGCTGTGGGAGAAATAGTGAGGCCTCATCAAGAAGGCAGGTATCAGTCAGGATCACAACTGCAAAAATGGCCTGTGTGTGTCGATGCCCTGGTATCTGGGTGGTCAAGAAGAGTATCTCTTTGAGGGTGATAACAGCACTGGAACCATACTACTTTTAAGCCACCATACCTGTCACCAGCCTGTTATTAAAAAAAAAATCAAGGATATCTGATTGGAGCAAACCACTCTTCTAGTTACCTGTCTTACCTCCCTGGAATAATGGCTACCTTTGTCATGTTGTTGGAGCTTTTAGTTCAGAGAAACTCTTGGTTTCTGGGCCCATAATCACAGAAAAAGGTGTAACTATAAAGTATTAGGTCGCTCTTAGGGAGAGGACGGCTTATGGAGGCATCAAGCACAAGAAAAAGGAACAGCGTGTGTCCTGTTACATGCTTGTGCGCATGCACCCAAGACCCTATGACTTTCTTACAGCTCCTTCTAGTGGGTCCTTACCCTGCTGCCAATTCTCAGCATAGCAGGCCATAGGACCCAGAGAAAAAACCTAGCATTGCTCAAGGTCTAATCCTAATCATAAAGACACTGCCTGTTTTCTCAGAATGACCCAGTACCCCAACTTCCACTGGACCCTAGTTCTTTTTCCTGCCTTATTTAGAATTCTATGGTAGGAAGGGTATGAGAGGGTGCCCAGAGACACAAGCTCCACCCAGCCCAGGTTGTGCTGATCAGGCTGAGGGAGATAAAAATTTGCTGCTAAGGTTTTTCGGGGAGTAGTTTGCTATGTGAGGGGTTTGCAGCTGTCCTATACATAAACGCATTATTTTCCACAGTTCTGTCTGCACTTACTTTGTAATGCTATGGTTAACATCATAGAGAGATCAGCATAGACGGGCAAGGGAAACTATAAAAAATTATTTGGTCACCTTCTCCTTACCCGGATCCCAGAGTCATTTCTCCATTTGGACAAAATACTACGTTCTGGGAACTCCTGATTCTCATCCCCTCCACTTGTGGCCTCCTCTACTGCACCTCAAGTGAATGGCATGACTTTTGTGATTCCTATTCTACTTGCTAGTGATTTCTGAACACGTATAATGGAACACACTGGTCTAGACCCATTTTTGCACTGAAATTTTTAATGTTCCTCTGTGATTTCTCCCGAACTTGCCTAAGAAAGCTGCCAATTTTCAGTGTTATGGCTACACAGATGAGTTTTGCCCAGCCTGGAGAGCAGTGACACAATCACTGCTCACCACAGTCTCAATTTCCCAGACTCAGGCAGTCCTTCTGCCTCAGCCTCTCAAGTACTGGTACAACAAGCATGTGCTATCACGTCTAGCAATCGTTTGATGTATATATATATATATATATATATATATATATATATATATATACATATATATATACAGATGAGGTCGCACTATGTTGACTAGGCTGGTGTCAAACTCCTGAACTCAAACAATCCTCCCACCTTGACCTCCTGGAGTGTTGGGATTACAGGAATGAGCCATAGTACCCAACCTCACAGGTGAGGTCTTTTTTTGGTTTTTTTTTTTTTAGTCAAATTCCACATTAATAAAGTTTATTAAGCTGCCAAAAATAGTGGTAGTTTCAACAAACCAGATGACATGAAGTGTTGAAATAATATCTGGAGTGAGAATATTAGAATAAATAATCTTGAAAAATGGCAGAATGTAGTCAGTAGCCAAATGTTTTAAATAATTTTTGAGGTAATATTTACTTATATCAGCAAAATATATATGCATACATACATATACTCAAGAGTGTACACACATGTCTTCACACTAGAGTGTGTCAACAGCATAGTGAAAATTAATAAAATATGATGTGGATGATCTGATGGCATTTTTATCTTTTTGAATGAGAAGTAGTATAAAGCTATCAGTCTCTTTGATGTAGGGCAAGCACCAATCTCACCCACTCACCCACTCACCTATCGCCTAATTGACTTTAGGGAAGCAATGTCCGAAAAGTATAACCAAAACTGTGCCATTATTCTCACTTATCATGGTTCTTATTTTATCTCTACAGAATATTTGTTGCAAAACTTCCATTTGGAGTCAGGAAAATTTTTACTGGTGTCATTACTGTGTAACCTGAAATTAATCACTCTTACAAAAGCTGGAAGCAGTCTATTTATCCACTGGCCACTGCTTATTCTTCTATCCCATACCAATAATATATTAACATTGCAACCACAATAACTCCAAAAATATAAGAAAGATACTCAAAAGTTAATTGAGTTAATAAACATATAGTAAATTGAAATGAATTATTTTATTTTAATAACTCATTGTCTTAGTCAGTTTGGACTGCTAGAAAAAAGCATCAGAGACTGCATGACTTATAATCAACATAAATTTATTCCTCAGTTCTGGAGACTAAAAAGTCTAATATCAAGGTGCCAGCATGGTTTGGCTCTGGTGAGGGTCCTTTTCTGGATTGTAGATTGCAGGCTTCTCTCGAATCCTCACATGGCAGAGAGAGGGCTCGAGAGGTCTTTGGGGTTTCTTTTATAGATGTCAAAGTCCCATTCATGAGGACTCTATGCAATGAACTGTTTTTAAATGTCTCATCTCTTAAATTGTCACATTGAAGATTAAGATTTCAAAATATGAATTTTGAAAAGATACAAACATTCAGTTAATTGCAGTGATCAATTTTTTGTTTAGAAATTAAATTGCACTGTTTGAAATACTTGAAATGAAGTAGAAGGAGAAGAAACAATAAATCCATAGTAATGGATTTTAAAAGATTAAAACTGTTCATAAATAGCAGAATGGAGAAGTTAATTGTGTAATACTAGGGGGCAATGCAATCGATAAACTATAGTTATATTTACAATATAAATAAATGTTTATATAGAAATGTACACAACTCATTATTATTCAGCTTGGTGAATTATTACACTATGAAATGAGAAATTACTCCATCAGAATAAAGAAATAATTAATAGAATTATTACAAATTTGTAACTTGTACAGTGAAATAACACCTTTTCTTAAAATTGGTAAAACATAGAAAGTGATGAAGAGAAATTTGGGGAACATAGATAATTTATACATTTTTCTTTAAAATATACTTTGCTTAATCTGAAGATATGAGTTTATTAGTCACCAACAATAAATTATTTACATTGTCACAACCTATCTCATTTCTGGGATTATATCTTATAGATATATTTGAACATAAAAATTATTTTATAATAGCAGAGTATAAATCAAATTACATACCGATTATCGTAAGAAATTATCATATATAAGTAGCTCTGTTAAAAGATACACATATAAAATGTGAATTGTGTTGCATTTTGTGAAATATATATGGCATATTTAAATTAATCATGTGTGTTACCCATTTGACTAATATTTGATGATTATATATTATTTTCTTTTCTTGCTCAATGATAGTTGTACACTTTAGACTTTCCTCTATTTCCAAAGAATATGCATTTGTATTTACTTATTAAAGCATTCATTTCTATCTGTTTCAATTTATTAATATCTTGTGTATACAATACCTTAGTTTTGTATAAGTTAATTCCTCTTTTATATTTTATTGATTTGTAAACCTTTTTTTCTATTTTCAGAATTTTATTTTTTTAATATTAATTGTTTATGGTAATTTTTTCTAAGACCAATTTAATTATAAAATATACATGTAAATATATTATTTTCAACATTGTGCTAGATAGTTTTATATCATATTTATTTTATAAATTGTCAAAAATAATTTTTTATTTTAATTTGTGTATAAGGAATTATTTTGGCTCTTATTTCTTATTTTTCAGATTTAAGAGGTTGTTTTTTATTATTACTTTTAACTTCTGCACAAATGTTATATTCTTAGTGGTCTAATATACCTAATGATTTTGAAAGTATTTTGCAGATATATTTTAATAGGTAGGGTTTTAAAAATAACAATTCAGTGTGAATTAACATGATCTCCTTATTTTACTTTTTTTACAATATTGTCTCTAGCCAGGCTCAGTAGCTCAGCTTGTAATCCCTCGCCTTTGGGAGGCTGAGGTGAGTGGATTGCCTGAGCCCGTGGGTTCAAGACCCGCCTGGGCAGGCGAGACCTCATCTCTACAATAAATCAAAAAATTAGCCGGGCGTGGTAGCGCGTGCCTGTAGTTCCAGCTACTTGGAAGGCTGAGGTGGAAGGATCTCTGGAGCCCAGCAGGTTGAGGCTGTGGTGGCCGGGAGTGGCTACTGCACTCCAGTCTGGGCGACAGTGAGACTCCAACTCAAAAAACCCTCCAAAAACAATATTGTCTCTAAACACTTTATAATTCTTTGTCTATTTTCACATCTTATGAAAAGAAGAAGTGATCCTTAAGTGTCTTATTATTTTGTGCTTTTATCTATATTTGTTGAAGGATATTTTGTTCTTTACATAAAATATTATACTTTTTAAAATTTGGCAAATTAAATTTACTAATAATATGTAAACTAGAAATGACTGGGTCTAGGTATGTTATTAATGGAAATAATAGTGAGAGACACATATAATTGTAGAGGAATTTTTAAATGGAAACCGTTCATAATCTTATTGTATTTATTTTAATATTTAACATTCTGCTCATTTTATAATAAACCAGAAAAAAGTATAAGCATAAAAACATATTAAAAAGTATGCACATAAAATATAAAAATTGAAGAGATAATATTCAATTTTATCAATTTAATAATGAGTCTTTACTTATAAGTATACTTAATACATTAAGTTAAAACATTTTATAGAAAAGAAAAAATATTTGTATATCAGTTATATGAACGTTAGCATTAATTACTCAAATATGCTTTTAGTGGATTTATTCATAAAAAAGCATAAGATTTTTAAAATGTAAATATCTTGAGTAAAACTAAGTTAAATCTAGCAGTTATCCTAGCAGTTCAAGGAGTCAAAGTTTTTTTTTAAAACTTATAAACATTTAATCTTATAATTTTTGATGATATTTTTACAAGCTCAGTCTACATGTTAATGTGCATATTTTAAAATTATATTCAGTTCATAACTACAGACCAAAATCAGAAGTAATTTTAAAATAAAAAAACTACTAAGATTTTACTTTATTAAAAAACTTCTATTTAAGTCAGTCATTAGTGACCAGAAACAATTTTAAGTATAAGTAATGAAGAAGAACCATTGAAACAAAATAGTAGCTTAGTCAAACAATTTCTTAGTATGTCCCACATGTGAAAAGATGTGCAGTCCTACATACATAGCCAATCCCTGGAGAGATCATTTGGCTGCATTTTGTCTAAAAGATGCAAGCAGAAATTGCTCTTAAAAAAAATCACAGCAAGTGCTCAACATGTATACAATTTTAGTTATGCAAATTGAATAAGTCCTAGAGGTGTGATACTTAACATTGTGCCTGTAGATAACAACATTGTATTATATTTTTACAAGTCTGTTAAGATGGCAGCTTTTATGTTGTGTTTTTGCCACAGTAAAATTAATTAATTGAGCAACTAATGTCAAGATATCTAAGATAAATATTTAATCTGAAGCTACTCTTTTGTATATTTTGGAGGATTCAATGAAATGCTGTGCAACACAATTGTCAACAAACTATGGTCCATAGATCTAGCCTGCTGTAAGCCCAGAGCAGCCACACTAATTTGTTTTTGCAGTGTCTGTGGCTGCTTTTGGCTACCACTATAGAATTATGTAGTTGCAACAGTGACATTACGGTCTTCAAAACTGAAAACAATTTAATCTCTTGTTCAATATCGAAAAAGTTTGCCAATATCTGAATATGAAGAAATATTAAAATCTTGTGCAGTGGCTCATGCCTGTAATCCCAGCATTGTGAGAGGCGAAGGTAGGAGGATAGCTTGAGCCCAGGAGTTTCAGACCAGACTAGGCAACAAAGCGAGATCTCATTTCTACAGAAAAATTAAAATTAAAAATGCAATTATCTGGGCACCATGATGAACATCTGTAGTCCCAGATAATTGGAAAGAGGATTGCTTGAGTCCAGGATGTCGATGCTGCAGTGAGCTGTAATAATGCCATTGCACCCCAGTCTAGATGACAAAGACTTCAACTAAAAAATAAAACTTAAACTAAAGAAATATTGGTTAAATACCTCTTGCAGATATAAGAAACATTTTGTTTTCCCTTAAAAACTATTTCTCAAAACATTAAACAGATAAAATTGTAATTATTGAATTTGCATTAATAACTACATAGTAAAATATTAGGAAGTTATTTGAGTAATTGTATAGAGTATAAAATATGAGATTGACTATCAGATTTATTTTTATTATAATAAATAGATATTATAATTCAGAGATGTCAGCCTTCTTAGTTCCCTTTTGATTCTATGATAAATTTTAAAAAAATGTTTTGAGTTTGAGAATCCTAGAAGTTCCTGAACCACCGGTATGCAAAAAATAAAAATTCTTGGACTTTCAAGCTAACCCTACTGAAACAGAATAAAAGGGATGAAGTCCAGAAATCTGTGTTGTAAGCTTCTAAATAATTTTTATGTTGCTAAGATGTGAAAGTAATTAAATAAAATAATCACAAAATTTCCTTTAAAAATGTATATATATTTATATATACATACATACACACATACTATATATAAAATGTCACAAAGAAAATAAAAGGTAATTTCATTTGCTTGAATTTAAGTTTAAAGTCTTTAGTATTTTCTAAATATATGTTCTATAACTATATTTTATTAATAATATGAATACTGAGTTATCTATTAACATAATAAAATGCATTCAATGAGCTATACAAATTTAATTAGTAAGACCAAACCATAAATAGTTAACTAACTAAAAAATCAAATCAGAGTATATTAGAGTTCTACAGAGCGAGGGAGAGGGAGAGGGGGACAGAGAGGGAGAGAGAGAGAGAATGAGAAATTGACTCATGCGATTATGGTAGTTAAGAAGTCCCATGAAATGCTATCTGCAATCTGGAGACCATTCTACCTCAAGCCAGCAGGAAGTTGAGAAGGGAAAAAAATGAATTCCTCCTCCTTCTACCTTTTATTCTGCTCAGGCCTTCCACTGATTGGCTAATTCCCACCCACATCATCTACTACAGGGCAATTGGAGAAGGCAATGTACTATATTTAGTTTACTAATTCATATGATAATCTTATCCAGACACACTCCCACAGCCACACTCAGAAATAGTCTTTAATCTGGGCACTACGTGGCACAATTTGGCACATAACATTAACATCACAAACTGGAAGTTGAAATTCACTAAATTTGTATTAAACCATCTGCAGCTCATATGCTACTGACTCTTTTAATTCTATCTGAATAATTTTTTGTTAAATACCTACTATATGTATGACATTGTTGTATATGATGAAGATAATAATAATTATCAAAACAATAAAATTTCATACTTTAAGTTTTATAAAAATTTCTTGGAAACATACTATCCGCCAACCTTGAATCAGGAAGAAATGAAAACCCTGAACAGATCAATAATGAGTAGTGAGATTGAAATAGTAATTAAATGTTTGCCAACAAGAAAAAAAATTCTAGGACCTGATAGACTCACAACTGAATTTTACCAGACTTTCAAAGAACTGGTACAAATTTTACTGAAGTTACTCCCTAATATTGAAAGGAAGAAATTCTCCCTAACTCATTTTATGAAGACAGTATCATTCTTATACCCAAACCAGGAAAAGATACAACAAAAAAAAACCCTACAGATTAATATCCCTGATTGACATAGATGCAAATATTCTAAAAAAAAAAATACTAGCAAACTAAATTTAATAGTTTGTTAAACAAAACAAAACAAAGCAAAAATCCACCATAATCAAGTGTTTTTCTTCCCAGGAATGCAGGTATGATTTAACATATGTAAGTCAGTGATGTAATCCACCACATAAACAGAATTAAAAACAAAAATCATATGATCATTTCAGTAGATGTAGAAAAAGCATTTGATAAAACCCAGGATTCTTCAATGCTAAAAAGTTCTCAGCAAAATAGGCATAGATGGAACATACCTCAAAATAATAAAAGCTGTATGTGGCAAACCCATAATTAATATCATTCTGAACAGAGGAAAGTTGAACATACTTCCCCCTAGAAATGGAATAAGACAAGGATGCCCACTTTTATCAGTTCTATTCAGCATAGTACTGAAAGTCTTAGCCAGAGAAAATAGGCAAGAGAAAAAAACAAAGTGTTCAAATTGGGAAAGAAATCAAACTATTTTTATGCTGATGATATGACTTTATACCTACAGAATCCTAAAGACTCCTCCAAAAGACTCTTGGACTTGCCAAATGAATTCAGTAAAGTTTCAGGGTACAATATCAACTCAGATACAATTATAGCATATAGCCACCAGTGTAGCTAAGTGATTTTTGATCAGTATATATGTATGTGCATATATGCAAATAAATTAGTGAACTGGACAAATACTTGTTATTCTAGTATTTAAAACATATACATATTTGAGATTATACTAAAATCTCTAAATAGTCAAAGTGAATATTATTTTATGGTATTCACTGCATTCGATTGATAAATTAATAATTTCAAATACTAATTAAATTCATTGAATGTAGCCGGGCGTGGTAGTGCATGCCTGTAATTCCAGCTACTCGGAAGGCTGAGGCGGAAGGATCGCGGGAGCCCAGCAGGTCGAGGCTGCGGTGGCCGGGAGCTGCCACTGCACTCCAGTCTGGGCAACAGAGTGAGACTCCAACTCAAAAAAAAAAAAAAAAAAAAAATTAGGGAGGCCGGGCTCGGTGGCTCAGCCTGTAATCCTAGCGCTTTGGGAGGCCAAGGTGAATGAATTGCCTGAGCCTGCGGGTTCAAGAACCGCCTGGGCAACTTGGTGAGACCTCATCTCTACAATAAATAAAAAAATTAGCCGGGTGTGGTAGCACGCGGCTGTAGTTCCAGCTACTTGAAAGGCTGAGGTGGAAGGATCGCCGGAGCCCAGCAGGTCGAGGCTGCTGTGGCCGGAAGAGGCCTCTGCACTCCAGTCTGGGTGACAAAGTGAGACTCCAACTCAAAAAAAAAAAAAAAAATTAGGAAAGTTCTAAAATAATAAGCAAGATATTATTTTTCATGTATGTAATACTCCAATTTCAGAGGTGAGGTGAGAATAATGTAAAAAATTTCTATTATTTCCTATCATTGCAAATTCTTACAACTTTTACAATAGTTCTTCATTTGATTCTCAGCTTGGTTGCTATTGGTGTAGAGCAGGACTACTGATTTGTGTGAGTTGATTTTGTATTTGTGGGGGAAAATGGTGTTCATCAAAACAAATAAGAAAACTACTTTTTGTTAGTATGGGTTGAAAACTTCACTTGAAGTATGGCTACTAGGAATGAAAACAACATTAACTACATGATGATATGTCATAAGATGATAATATGTCATAATGCATTGTCTATCTAGATGCAATACATTTATTATTTAAGAAAAGATGACATTTTATGACATATTCTTTCTATATATAGAGAATCCAAAAATTTAATATTATGTTTTATATATTTCAGGTTTTTCTTAAAATTGGAATAATTATTATATAGACATTATAGAGTTTTTGGTAAGTTAAACAAATTTATAGAAAGCTATTGTGCCATTGTATAAAAATAAGAAATACTTGGAATAAATGTATGCTTATTCATTTAATCCATGTAAAACACATTGAAATCTGAAAAGGAATATACTAGAATTTTCCTTCACTACATAGTATTTACTTAGTATTATTAAAGATATTTCTCTTGAATATTACTTTCTCCTTAAACACAAACAGTTCATTATAAATTTATCTAGGCTTTAACAAGTATTACGCAAGAAATGATGACTATTTGAAGGAAGATAATAATTTTTGCTTTAACAATAAAAAATGATTTTGGAAAACAGAAAAACTGAAATGTGTAGGACATTGTAATTGACTATATAGTATAAGCAAGGAGGACAATTACTAACTTGAAATTCTCTGGTTGTATACGGCATGGAGAACAATGGCATAATAGAGAAAAGGAATAAAGGGGAACGTTCTTTAATGGAAATTTTATATTTAAATTTATATTAACTTAGCATAATGGCAAAACTTAATTTTTAAGTTTTTAGTGAATATGCATTTACCACAGAAACTCATACTCAATGTAATCCTAGTTAGACATAAATATCTGTGTTTTGAAAATATGTATCTTTGCCTTAATGCAAAATGTTTGATACCATTTATGGAAAAGTGAAAAAAAAACCTTAAGATTAGTTATGGATGCCTATTAGAATTAATAAGGGCACTAAAATTTGTAAGAAGTTATTGTTTTCATTAATCTAGATTTTCATTTTAAAAAAGAGAAGTAAAAGAAACTTTAACATAAACACCAGATAATATGTCATAATATATTGTCTATCTAGATGTTTGACAATACTCTGTTTATACGTGAGCAGCAAAGAATGTGTGGTTTTTCACTCTTTGGATTTTTACTTTATCACTCTTCACCATTTTTATGATTATTTCTCTACCAATTCTCCCATGTAAGTCAATTAATTTTATTATGGCTCAAGGTATAAACTAGCTGAAGTCATAAATTTAAATGCCAATTAAGATTTACTTTAATATTCATTACCAGGAGAGGACCCCTATCTCTGGTGGCTGTCTGACTCAACTCCTGATTCTCTCCCACTTTTTCCTGTCCCATAGTTAACACCCCTGGATGATAAGGGTTGTGCTTCCTGGTGACTTCAAAAATTATGGTTTGGTAAAAGTAGTTTCTTATATTTTTGAAATCATCATCTGGGCATTTTAGAGCATTGGAGGGTTTTAAATTCATCTATTGCTATAAATTTCATGGAAATAAATTTGGAGAGTTATCTGAGAATTTCACTGTTGGAAAGCTCTTGACTGTTCTCTGATAAAAAGTTGATTAAAACATCATTCAGCTAGCATATTGCCTTTGATTTTTTTAATAATCATATTTTTTGGGTGAGAGTAGAATATATGCAAAACCAAAGATGGACAAAAGTTCAATTAGAAAACTTGTTTAAACACCTTGAGTTAAAACTTTTATAGGGTCATTTCCCATGCTTAATCTAATTTCCTGCAATTCTCACATAATACATTCATATGAAATTTTCTAAGAGGTTTGATCAGCTTTCTTTCCTTGATAGAGCATATGAATATGAAAGTGGACATGAAAAATGACCTTTGCTATACATCTGACTTCAAGTAGCCAGTTTTGTCATCTTGAGAAACTGGCAGAGAAAACACCAGATAAAAGAAAAACACACCTAGATTCATGGAGAGCAGAGATAAAACAGAGTAAATAACTCTTGTAGCCATCACTAGTCGAAATACTAGATCCATTTTAAATACCATATTATCTGTATACAGTTAAATTCGCGAACTTACCACTGTCTGCTTATGGAACTCAGTAAGGTTCCATAGCCTTGATATATCAGTATCTCACAGCTGTGTTTGTGTTGACTTGTGACAGTGTCTTGCTGAGTGGTGTTCATTATTGTATGTTTTTGTGTGCCGTCATGAAAATGTCAGAGTTTGAATTAAAGCAACAAACAAACACTAAATTTCTAATTAAACTTGACAAGGGAGGGAGTGAAATCAGGGGCATGTTAGTTAGAGTTTGTGGGTATAATGCCATGAAGAAAATGGCAGTGGAGAAATGGATTAAACATTAATCTGAAGGGAGAGAAAATGTCACTAATGAAGAGAGATCAGGACAATGACAAGCAGAACTAACAAAAACATTGCAAAAATTCTTCGAATTGTTTGTCAAAATCCTTGATTGACTGTGAGAAGCATAGCAGACCAAATGAACATCGATAGAGAAACAGGAAAATCTTAACTGAAAATCTTGACATGAGAAAGTTGTGCTCAAAATGGTCCCCAGGGAATTGTTGCATCATGACAATGAACTAGCTCACACAGCATTGTCCAGCACTATCTGTGAGAGAGTTTCTAGCTAGTAAACAAATAACAGTATTGGCAAACCCTCCCTACTACCTCATCTGGTCCCCAATGACTTTTTTCTTTACCAGAAAATAAAATTTTGAAAGGCATTTTGATGACATTTTGCACACCAAGGATAAGATGACAACAGTTCTGATGGCCAACCCAGAAAAAGTGCTCCAAAATTGCTGTGACAGTTGTATTAGGCACTGGTGTCGGTGCATAGCTTCCCAAGGAGAGTACTTTAAAGGTGGCCATGGTGATACTCAGCAATGAGATAAGAAGCACTTTTCCTACGATAAGCTTGCAAACTTAATTCTCAGACCTCTTATATCTATTGCTTCTATAATTACTACTTAAAAAGATTAATACAGAAAGAAAACTAAAACAAAACAAATTGAATTTACTAATGATAATATTCAATGTAGAGTATCACAATATTGCATAACAAAACATTATCAATTTATTATTTAAATGAAATTAACTTACTGAGTTGTAAAAATCATAAAAATTAGCATTGACTAACAACAGCACTTATTAAGCATGAATTTTATTTTATTGTAGAAGAAGCACAAGGTATGTGTATCTTTTTAAATGTATGTAGTATGAAACTGTATTATTTACTGGAGATTTCTTCTATCTCTAAGATGTAATTTTTAGTTAAATAGCCATGTTGCTGCACCGACTCTCACCCTTTAGAAGTTGTTTCAAAGATAAATTACTTTTTTCAAGTTAATTGTTAGAAACATATGCTGGAAAAGCAAAATAAGTACCAAATAAGATTTTACATTTTATGTGAGAAGTGGAATAAATGTAAAAGTAACCCTCAAAGTCATTTAAAATATTCCACTTTACACTCATACAATTTTGCCTTTGGGAAACTAAAAGACAGAATGTGTCTTGCTAGCGAAAAAATATATATTAACATGTTGTTTTTAGGCAGATGTTGTCACAGATGCAGAGGAAGATTTAGGATATGCTCTGGCCAAGCAGCTCAGAAATTACTCTCTCACAGATGAATAAGCATCCATACCAAACACGCTGTCACCAGCCTTGTATTTCTGTGTAATAGATAATGAAAAGCCATCTGTCCATTGCAGTAATTTGCCAAGAGCACAACTTAATATACCATTTCATTTCACTATATTTAAAAGTAAACAATATTTCTGAACAAAGTTTATTTTTTTGTCTGCAATGTTTGAAATAAAGGGTACTCAATAAATTGCCAAAATCAGTTACAGAAACAATATATTTTGTAATTAATAATGAAAAAACCAAAATGCCTGGTTCTGATTCAAATAAAACAAGGTTAGTTTTATGTCTCTTATATATTTTTTAATTAACAAACTTCATTTTTCTGAGTTTTAGGTTTACAGAAAAACTGAGCAGAAAGTAAAAAGAGTTGCATATACTTTCTCTCCCCCTGCCCTGAGTTTTCTCTGTCATTAACATCTTGCATTGGTGTTTGCTTATCTGGGGCACTGCTGGGGGAGGGCAGAGGGGAGACATGTAGCAACACAAAAGTTACCTAGTCCTAAACCAGGGGAAATGAGGACCAGTTGGTGGCCCAAACTTTACCTGCATGTAGATTACTTATGTACCTAATCATGGACTGTATCTTGATAATAAAATGAAGTAATTAAAAAAATCTATAGTTACATTATGGTTCACAATTTTGTTGTACACATTCATGGGTTTTGCCAAAAGCAAAATGTCATGCAGCCATCATTACAGTATCATACAAAATCATACATATTTATTATAGTATTATACAGTATCATATGCAATATAAAGAGAAACACTGTTCTGAAAATCTCCTGCATTCCATCCACTTATCTCTTTTTCTCACCCATTCAACTCTTGATAACCACGGGTATTTGTAATCTCTGTAACTTTACCTTTCCCAGAATGCCATACGCTATGTAGTTTTGGAACTATACAGTATATCGCCTTTCTAGATTGGCCTTTTTCACTTAGAAATGTGTGCTTAAGGTTACTTTGTGTTTTTGTAGCTTAATAGCTCATTTCTTTTGTCACTAAATTTTGATAGAGGTGAAGCCATCACTACAATCAAGATAATTAGCACATCCACCAGTCCTAAGGTTTTCTTGTTTCATTTTTTTAAGTTAATATACTATTTTTTGAGAAGTTTGTGTGGTATATTTGTCACAATTGTTGAGCAAATATTGATATATTATTATTAACTAAAGTCATAGTTTACATTAGGATTTTCTCTTTGTGTTGAATATTATATGGGTTTGGAAAAAATGTTCAATGACATATCTATTATTACAATATTGTACAGAATAGTCTCACTGCCCTAAACTTCCTAGGTATTCCTCCTATTCCTTCTTCTCTTTCCACCTCCCAGCCCCTAGCAACCTTTGATCTCTTTACTGTCTTCATAGGATTGCCTCTTCTGGAATGTGACATAGTTGAAATCATACTGTATGTAGCATTTTTAGATTGCCCCCTTTTACTTGGCAACATGCCTTTGAGGTTACTCCATATTATTTCATGTTTTGATAGTTTATTTCTTTTTATCATTCTTTTTATCACTTCTTTGTTATCACTTTATCATTCTTTTTATCGTTGAATCCATTGTAGGAAGGTACCAGAGTTCGTTTTCCCATTCACCTATTGAAAGATATCTTGCTTGCTTCCAATTATTGGCAACTATGAAAAAAAAAAAAGAAAAAAAAAGGCTAGTAACAATGATGTTCAGGATATTTTGTGTGAACATAGGTTTCAGCTTACATAAATATCTAATACACGTGACTGCTAGACCCTATGGTAAGACTATGCTTATCTTTATAAGAAACTATTAGGCTGGGCTCTGTGGCTCAACCTGTAATCCCAGCACTTTGGGAGGCCAAGGTGAGAGGATTGCCTGAGCCGGCTGGTTCGAGACCCACCCAGGCAATTTGGAGAGCCCTCATCTCTACAATAAATCAAAAAGTTAGTCGGGGGTGGTAGTGTGCACCTGTAGTTCTGGCTACTTGGAAGGCTGAGGCGGAAGGATTGTCGGAACTCAGCCCATTGAGACTGCAGTGGTCGGGAGTGTGCCACTGCCCTCCAGCCTGGGTGACAGAGTGAGACGCCAACTCAACCCCCCAACAACAACAAAAATATATTAAGCTGTCTTGTAAAGTGTCTATGCTATTTTGCTTTTGCATAGACAATAAATTGGTTCCTGTTACTCCAGGCCCTTATCAGTATTTGGTGCTGTCATTTTTATTTTCTATTTTAGACATTTAAATTGGTTTGTATTTGTATCTTATTGCTACAATTTGCATTTTCTTGATGTGGAGCATTTTTTCATATGCTGATTTACCATTTGTATATATTGGCTGTGGTATATGTTCAGATCTATTACTGAGTTGCTTGTTTTCTTATTGTTGAGTTTTTTTTTTTTTTTTTTTTTTTGAGTTGGAGTTTCACTCTGTCACCCAGACTGGAGTGCAGTGGCCGCTCCCGGCCACCACAGCCTCGACCTGCTGGGCTCCGGTGATCCTTCCGCCTCAGCCTTCCGAGTAGCCGGAATTACAGGCGCGCGCTACCATGCCCAGCTGATTTTTTTAATTTATTATAGAGATGAGGTCTCACTGCCCAGGCGGGTCTCGAACCCGCGGGCTCAGGCAATCCACTCACCTCAGCCTCCCAAAGGCGCGGGATTACAGGCTGAGCCATCGAGCCCAGCTTATTGTTGAGTTTTAAAAGTTCTTTACATCTTTTGGATATAAGTACTTTATCGGACGCAAATTTTGCAAATATTTTTTCCCATTTTGTGGCGTTTCTTTTTATTATTCTAATAATGAATAAATTAGAAGAAGTTTGTAATTTCATTTGTCTATCATCATTTTTTTAATTAATTACATTTTTGAGTTGTATTTAAATTACCATTGTCAAACCCATGGTCACCTAAATTTTACCATTATTTTCTACAAGTTTTGTAATTTTGGCATTTTAAATTTGAACCCATTTTCTATTTTGAGTTAATTTTAGTGAAAGTTGTAAAGTCAATGTCTAGATTCTTTTTTGCATGTAGATATCAGCACCATTTGTTGAAGAGATTAGTAGTTCTTCATAGATTGCCTTTGCTTCCTTGTTAAAGATCAGTTGACTATATTTATTTGAATTTATCTATTTTGTTTCATTTATCTATTTGTCTATTCTTTTGCTGATACCACATTGTCTTAATTACTATACTTTTATAATATAATCGAAGTACAGTTGTGTTAATCCTCAGATGTTGCTCCTTTTCAATATTGTATTGCCTATTCTCAGTCTTTTCCACTCCATATAAACCATAAAATCAATCATTTTTTCATAGAATTTGTAGGTCAAGTTATGTATTAATAATATTGACACATAGCTTCTTCTTTTACTTATTTAGGAATTCTTTGCTTCTTTCCTTAGAGTTTATAGTTTTCTTAATAGAGAACTGGTACATATTTTGTTGTTTCTACCTAATAAATTAATTATTGGCACTAATCTAAGTGGTGTTGTGTTATAATTTCATTTGAATTGTTCTGGCCATATCAATAGATGCAGTAAAAGCCTCTAATAAAATCTGATATTCATCTATAGTAAAAAGTCACCCAGGAAACTAAAAATAGGGACTTTCTCAATTTAACAAAAAATATCCACAAGAAAAAGTCCTACAACTAACATCATACCTAGTGCTGAGCACAATGCACTGAATACATTATGGTTTTTTATTTATATGTTGAAATTTAAACACCCAAGGTAATGGTATAAAATGGTAAGGCCTTTAGAAGCCAATTAGGTATTGAGGGCAGAGTCATCATAAATGGCATTGTGCTCTTTTAATTTCAGTGATGACAACTGGGACTTTGGACTAGAGAATTTCCAGCTGAGGGACATTTGCTACTTTGTTATGAGACATAAAATGAAATTATTCCCATGACTGAAGGACATAAAATTATCTTGAAATATCTATGTAGTCTGTGGACGTCAGTAAAACACTCTAATGGGAACGACTGTGCCCAGAACAATTCCATAATAAAACAGAAGAGGTTTGTATAGGATTATGCTACCTGGGGAGTGAAAGGAGGAGATACGCATGAGCAGGGAGCCTCTTTTCCCCTGGGTCTGACCCTGTATAAAGAGCTACTGAATTCTGCAGTGCCTGGTAAACATCTAACTGTCAAAGGGCTGCTTGGTTTGTGAATGGCAGTTCCAAGGTGAACAAATAACATCCTATTTGGAAGGCTGCTACTCTGATGGAAGAAAATGTCATGAAAACTTTTTTTTTGTTTTTCCTTTTGAGGTATTTATTAAGCTTTTGGCAATGGGGTAAAGTGTAAAATTACTTTTCTGTCTACCTAATTTCATTAAAATTTGGAAACTACTCATAGGTATTCTTAGTTTTTGGTAATATAGTTTTTTGCATTAGTTGAATAAGAGTCTGTTTAATTTTGTATAAAAAACACATCAGGGACACTACTTATTTTGCTCAGGCTTTGACTAGAAAAGCATATTTTCAGATATAGCTAGACATCTTTGAGTAATTGAGGTTGACTATAGAGCTGATATTTAAAATCCCATGGAAAAGCTGAATTGATACCTTGTTTATATGGTTCTCTTATAAGGTTCCAGACATAGCAGTAAGTAAAAAATAAAACTTTTTGAGAAGTTCAAGAAACTCAAGATATTTTGGAACCTTGAGAAAAGAGGAATTCACAAAATCCATACAGGTATTACAAGCACAGTCTGATGATACATTTTTATCTTGACTTCTTAGCATCAGTACTTTTAAAAAGTCAAATAAAAATTCCTTATGAAAGTTCTAGCAAAGCCTACTTAAAAGGAGCCTATATGTCCAATCACTGTTTTTACTGCATTTTAGTCAAATAATCAAGCCAAACATAATTAGACTAAAACTTATTCTTGCAAACAAACTGGTGCTACTATGAGTTTTCTTTGGTGGACAATAAGTACTGGAGAGAGGAAAAGTATGTTTCAGAAAACAAAACAAAACAAAACAAACTATACTACACCAGCCATTAGAATCTAGCTCTGATTACTGTTTCTGAGTTTTTATTATTTGACAACAATTCAAACTGAATTCTGAATTGTTATTGGCTACAATTTCCTAAAAAAGAACCAGGTTTTAATTTTCTTTCTGTTTTTAGTTGTCTTACTCATAAAATAGGTATGTCTATTTTCATTCAAACACGTTTTTGATTGCAACCATTATATATATTATGTTTCTACTATTCAGATTCTTAAAAAGGAAAGTATAGATTTTATGTGTTGGTTGCTTAATATAATCAGTGGTATTTATAGTAAATCCAGAGTTCACAGATAATTATCACAAAATTAGTAATTTAACTTCTTCTTAAAATGAACTTGGTTTATATTTAACAAATTTGAGTAATTTTTTGAACCCATTAAGCATGCAATTTATACTAACATAATCAGTTTTAAGGTTACAAGTCAACAATACAAGTCAAACAAGAATACTTAACACTTTGAACTTTTATAAATCATTTGCCCTTTCTAAAAAACTGGCTCATGCAGAAATTCAATTTTATATTGACCTCTTATTCAATGCAGATTTTTTGCTCTAGTTTCAACTAAAATTGAAAAAAAAAAAAACTATAGATAATCTTGGGATAAAAATATCTTTAACATACTGGTTATAGTTTTTAGTATTTTCTAACATGGCACATAATTAATTGGGTAAAAAATTTTTAATAATTATAAAAAAATCAAGGAGAGTTTTGCTGTTTAAATACAGATGCATTTTAAAATTTAGATTTCACATCCTTGCCAGCATCTGCTTTTCGTTTTATTAATAATGGCCATTCTCATGTGGAGAAAAGGGAATGTTTCTACACTGCTGGGGGAATGCAAACTGTTTCAACCTCTATGGAAAACAGTGGGACAATTCTTAAAAGAACTAGAAATTGACCTTCCATATGACCCAGCAATCCCTACTGGGAATATATCTAGAGGAACTCAGATCATTCTATCAAAAGGATAACTGCACACGCATGTTCATTGCAGTACTGTTCACAATAGCAAAACCAACCATGCTGCCCATCAAAACTGGACTGAATAAAAAACATGGTACATATACACAATGAAATATTACACTGTTACAAAGAAGGACACACATATGGACATAGCAGCAACTTGAATGGATTTAAAGTCTATCATACTCAGTGATCTATCACAGAAACAAATAACTGAGTACCACATGTTCTCACTCATAAGCGGACTCCGAACATTTACCATGATAGTATAAGAAAGAGATTGGCAGTAGCAGGACACTGCCAGGGGGCTGGAGGGACATATAAGAGTACCTGATCTCAAACCAGACAAAGTGGGGACCAAAGGGAGGCCCAAACTTTACCTGTATGATGACCACTTATATTCCTAATCCTGAATTGTACCTCACATCTTTAAAATAAAAAAATAGATTTCATATTTGTATATAGATTACTAAAAATGTAAACTACTCTTCAAAAGTTACTCCATTCTCTCAGATAGATTGCATTAAAATCTTCCTATTGCTATTATAGGAGTTATCCCAGGAACATACCGGGAGATAATATTTAAATGACGGAAGTCTATTTTAAAGTGATTTTTAGAAGATGTAAAAGTGGAGAATAGACGTGAGACAGGGAAGGAAGGAAAGCTAAGATAGACTACGTGCGTAAGAAGATTTTTATGCCAATTAAGGCTTACTTATGTGAGGGACATCTGGAACTGACTAGTCACAACTCAAGAATTTCCCCACCTTAAACATGAGGAGCCTGGAGTAAATAATTGCCAGTTCCTGTTTTTCATTGTTTGGGGCCTCTCCTGGGGATGCTAACATCTTGATACTTTAGGTCTTCTTCATACATGGACTGAGCAAAGTCTCAGGCTAAGTCACCGGTGTTTGAAATAAGAAGCCCTCAGTATAATTGGGAAAAGTAGGAAGAAAGTGGTATAGATGAGACACTGATAATATCTGCCACAAACTGCCCATTGAATCGCTGGGATCCACTGATGGTACTTAATATTGACTCTACGCGGAAGATGTTGAGTCTTCAAAATGGTGACTGGTTACAATTTCTAAGATAATGTACTTAAAAAAGGAAAACAACAAAAAAGAAGAGCCAGACAAGCTTCAGTCCTATCCTAGCTCACCACCAAACAACAAGTAGTATTTATTATCTACTTCCTCAACACTCATTCTAGATTTGCTTTACATTTGACCAATATGTCTGTTCATTTAATTTGCTTGCCTAGTGTCTCGAGGTACATATAAACAGATAAGATGTTTGAGTAACTGATTACTCTGCTCCAGGCTCTTTCTCTGAGTATTGGCTCAGAGCTTTCTCTACAATAGATGTTGCCTGGTGAGCAGTGTTGTAAGAAATAAAGCTGTGAATGCTTAGCGACCCTCCTAGAGAACTTTTCTCCAGATTTCTTTGTCTCCAATCTTGCATTGTTCAGGCCCCTCATTGTTAGTCATTGTGAAAAACAAATTGTTTATATCCTTAGCATGCCTACGATTTTTCCTGTATTGATAACACAGGTGTCTTTTTTTAAAGTTTAGTTCAGCAACACTATTTCTCTATATTGTAAGGCACTGTATTAGTCAAGTTTCTCCAGACAGAACAATAAAGAACAAGAGAGAGAAGGAGGAGCAGAGAGAAAGAGAGAGATGGGCAGAGAGAAAGAGAGAGACAGACAGACAGAACAGACAAAGACAGAGAAAGACAGAGAGACTTTCAAGAATTGGCCACATATTTATGGAGGCTTGATAAATTTAAAATTTTCAGAGTAGGCTGGCAAGCTGGAAACTTAGGGAAATGTCACAGTACAAGTCTGAAACCTAATATGCCCACAGAATTCCTTCTTGCTTGGGGGAGGTTGGTCTGTCCTATTAAAGTTTTTAACTAATCAGGCAAGTCTCGCTCTCATTATAGAGAATAATCTGTTTTGTTCAAAGTTCACCAGTTTAAATATTGATCTCATCCTAAAAAATACCTTTGCAGAAGCATCAAAATAATGTTTGACCTGATATCTGGACACTACAACTTCACAACATTGATATAAAAGTAATCATTGCAGGCACCAGCTTATTCAGCATATCCTTCACTATTAGCTCATCACCCAGAGGTCACATATATGAATAGGAGGAGAAGAGTTAAAGCAAGACAGGTAGATGACAACTAACGCAACAATTCTGATCATCCCCATTGTTACAAAGAAGTCCAGGTCCATACCATCATCTCCTGCTCTTCTACTTGTCCTCTAGACTTGCTGAGAACCAACCCTGAAATATCCTTTCCATCATGTGAGGGATGTTAACCATACTCACCCAAAATTTTGGCTTAGTGGATCTGACTACTTTCAAGTAATGCCAAACAGCTTCAAGTAGAGCATAGCTGCTTACTGTCCTATAGTCAGGCATTCAATCTCTCCTAGGTAAAAGCAGCATCCTGGAAATTGCTTTTTAGATTGTAAAGAGTTTTCTGTTTATGATAGCATAATCTACAGTTTTATGCCAGACTTCTTTGTTTGTGCCCATTCAGGACTGCCAGAGCTTCCACACAGCATTCTTACAGTATAGACAGTACTTTGTAGCTCACAAGTTAGAGCTAATTGAACTGCAGGCTAAACCTAGAACAAAACTCTTTCTTGCAGTTAGTTATATTTAAAATTGCTAGTCTTTCAATATTCAAGCAGTATTTGTAAATGTGTCATTTGCTGTTTCCACACTCCAAAGAAGTCTATCAAGTGCTGTGAGACTTTGCTATTGATAAGAAGTGCAGTGTACAATTACTGTTTATTTCATCTTGGAGGACAGACATGCCACAGCATATACCAGAGATATAGGCCCCTGAAAACTTGATGTGGCAAACCCATGAAAATGTGTAAAGATGCTCTGTCACTGTCTTATTTATGTTCATCTTACTGGGACATCCAATATATTTACCTTTTCCTACTTTCAAGTCTTTTTAACAAAATGCCACCATTAGACAGGCCAGTGCCTTATTCATCATTATACCAACATGGTTAAATTCACTTTGTTCTATATGTCTATAAAAAACAAGAGGGTTTACTTAGTCCTGGGACAAGATCTTGGATGAGTACAAACTATTTATATTCAATTATGCTAAAAATAAGAAGAAATATATTCACCCGATCAAAATATATAGTGTCAAAATATGTGTTTCAGTAAAAGATTCTATTCTTTCTCTTGTACTACTGGAATGGCTGTTTGAAACTCCAAAACAATGATGGCCTATAATAAAAGAGATGAAGAAGTAACTAGTGGTAACATTCATCAGAAACAAGGCAGGCAGAATTTCTGGGATGATCAGCAAAATTGAAATAGCAAATAGAGATCCTTGACTTGCAGGAGTCTATAGTGGAAATAAGTGGAAAAATGAGAAGCAACTGCAATTGGGACTTTACAATCATTTGTCATGATTTCCTTGCCTTTGCATGATCAAAACCATGGAATTAAATGTGCATCTCTGGATTATTTAGGTCCTTAAGAGTGACATTAATCTCTGTCATTCTTGCTATGTGGCACTGTTTCTGATTTACTGTGTTGGCCATAAAAGAAGTTTCAAAGACTTCCACTTGACTTCTCCTAATATAAGTGTTATTATTCCACACGAAAGTAAACCAATGCAATTGTCTACCATCTGTTAAGTAAATCCATGCCAATTATTAACAGAGAGAATACAAAAATAACTACAATATAGTTTTTTTAGGATCTTTAACCCCATGGTGGACTAGACCTAAGATAAGAATACAGTTATCACCTGGAGTCCACATATTCTTATTCTAATGAAAAAGATTAGCTTTATTTTGGTTCACTTGATATCTGTATCAGCTCAGATAATCATAGAAGTTTATTTTTAATCCATTGCTCCATATATAGTTTCCAGATATACTCTCTGTAGCTCATCAGAATCCTTGTTTTAAAATATATGTAAAAAATATATGTATGTATGTAAAATGTATGTAATATATGTAAAAAAATATATGTATGTAAAAATATATGTAAAAAAATGTCTTTTTTTTTTTTTTAATCAACTGGCATGAATCTGAGATTCAGCTTAGGTCTGGAGATTGACATAGATATCATGATTTTTCAGTTGACTCATTCTTGATATGCTGTGGCTATCTAAGCAAAAAAAAAAAAAAAAGAAAGAAAGAAAGAAAAGAAAAGCTGAGTGTTACAGCTTTCTAATCCCTGGGAACACCGTGGTCTAGTAGTCATCACTACAGACTGCTTCAAGTCAAGAATCTCGAATTGCTATTTTAGCTTGCTGGTCATCCCAGTAATTCTGGTTGCCTTACTTCTGATGGATATGTGCTGCCAACAATTCTCTCTCTATCCCTTTTATTTTAGGTCATTATTGTTATCAAGTTTCAAAATGCCATTTCAATATCATTTAAAATTGTATAAAAGCATATTCCTTGAATTAATAATGTTCTAGTAACTAAAATTTTACTTATGCAGCCTATAGTCCACATTTTGTGATGTAGCACTTTCAAACTACGTTCACAAACATATCATCATGCTTGTTGTTTAAATGTGAGTTAGATATCATTTTTTACTGTTGTTGCTGCTTGGTAAATAGCTACATTTTCCCTTCTAGTGGGGTTATGGCCACTTAGATAATTTTGGAAAAACCTAGTTATTGTTCTAGATACAATAAGAATACTTTGGAGGCTAGCAGATAGATGTAATTATGGAAGGTAAATCTTTCAAGTGAACTCTTCAATGTTCTCTAGATATTTACAGAATGTTGTTTTATAGAGATTATGAGGGTACTTTTTTATTTTATTTTTTATTTTTTATTTTTTTTGAGTTGGAGTCTCACTCTGTTGCCCAGACTGGAGTGCAGTGGCCGCTCCCGGCCACTGCAGCCTCAACCTGCTGGGCTCCCGCAATCCTTCCGCCGCAGCCTTCCAAGCAGCCGGAATTACAGGCATGTGCTACCACGCCCGGCTGATTTTTTGATTTGTTGTAGAGATGAGGTCTTGTTGCCCAGGCGGGTCTCGAACCCACGGGCTCAGGCAATCCACTCACCACAGCCTCCCAAAGGCGCAGGATTACAGGCTGAGCCACTGAGCCCGGCTTAGGGTACCTTTTTTAACTAAAAAATTCCAAGGTACCTGGAGAATAAAAGCTCTCAAACACATAACAACAACAACAACAAAAAAGTCTTAATCCATTGCCAAGTATCTATTCTTTTTCTATTAAGGCCTGATTTCAGTATAAGAGACTTGTGGAAACTTTGAACTTTGTTTACATATAAATTCATCATACTTATAAAGATTTTTTATAATAATTTAATTTATAATAGAGTCAGACCTTTCACTGAGTGAGATAAGAGCAATTTTTAACACTGCTGTAAACTATTTCTGGCATTTACTTTGTGTCCTAAATTGTTTGTTGACTGCATTGAGTCTGATATTTCTGTACTTTGGGACTGGCAATTAATCACAGCCAATCAATTCCACAAACATGAAAAATCATCACTGCTTTCTTATGTTTCAAGCACTCGAGCTACAACTTAGGCCAGTATAATCTGTCCCATCTCTAGCCAACCAGTACACCACCAAAATGAAAGTGAAAGTCTCAATAATTTTAAAAATAGAATATGTCAGGCCAGGCAGTAACACACTCCACAAGGTGGTTGACATCTGGCCTGCAAGTGATCCACTGCCATGTTCTCATTTTGAAAGTGTCTTCCTAGGATCATTTCAAATACCAAGTGCCTTTAATGTCTGAGGCAAAGGATTCAAGTGCAGGTAATCTATCTGAGAGTTATCTATAGGAATCTCCAGTGGTGGTAGGATATGAAAATAATTATTACTTTGTTTCTCAGTTTTGACTGATACTAGTTAGGAATGTTGAGAACAAAATAAATACAAAAAAACAATTCTTGTGCCAGGGGTTGTAGAGACAGTAGAATATCATATTTATATAATCAGCTTTTAAAATCTTTATTGTGAAGATCAATAATAAATGAGTATTAGATGAAAGGTAAGGTGGAATATAGAGTGAGTTTATAATTTGTAAGTTATTACTCTATAGAGTCTAAGATAGTTAATGTTAGAGAAAGACTGTACTTAACAGATTCAATTTGTTAAGAGGGAAAGAGACACTTTATTCTTCCCTTCACCTAATTGATAGCTTGATTAAATATAAAGTTCTTCTGATGCATACTGTCTTATAAAATTTTTAGTGGACATACGACTTTCAGACAACAAAAGTACTAGAATGGAAATCAAGGAAACAAGGAAGAGAGACAAAACAGAAAAAGAAATCAAGAAGAGACAAACAGAATACCAATGATAGTGAAGAAAGGAGATTCCAGCATAACAATTCAGAGAAAACACAGACGTCATAGCAGAAAACGTCGAGTTAAATTTCCTTATTTTATTTTATTTCTTATTTTTTTTAGTTGGAGTCTCACTCCGTTGCCCAGGCTGGAGTGCAGTGACATGCTCACGGCCACCCCAGCAGCAACCTACTGGGCCCCAGCGATCCTTCTGCTTCAGCCTTCCAAGTTGTCAGAACTACAGGCGCGCCTTACCATGCCTGGCTAATTTTTTATTTTATTTTATTTTATTTTTTATTTTTAGAGATGAGGTCTTGCCAAGTTGCCCAGGCTGGTCTCGAAACCATGGGCTCAGGAAATCCACTCTCCTCGGCCTTCCAAAATGCTGGGTTTACACGCTGATCCACTGAGCCCGGCCAGAGTTAAATTTTGTTAAAAACTTTACGCTAACAAAATATCTGATGTGCTTTAATATATTGAGAAGATACTTGTTTAACTTGGGTGAGTTGAGAGATCAATTAGTTATAAATATTTGGAAAATTAAGCAAATAAAAATCAAGACCTTATAAACTAAACAGAAAACATTTAGTCGAGCAAAAAGGGAAAATTCACCCATTGCTCCATTTTGAAGAGAATTGACATCACATAATTTTCATAACGTAAATTCTAAATATTTACCTAACTAAAATTATGATATATTTTGGAAAGCTGGGAGGTAGAAAATGTATAATGATAGATAAATGTCTAAAACTTTTTTTTAAGTAGCAATTTAGTTGTGTGTGATTTACAAAGCTGAAGATAAATATCTAAAATAAGTCAAAACTATTGTAAGTAGTTTTATCTCTAAAATGGGAAAATGGAGTTAATGTTCAGATATGGGGAATACTTTTTGTATATTAAAAACATTATAGAATAATCAGTTCTTTAAATTATGTATATATATAACTTAATAAATATAAAAACTACATAAATTTTTTTAAAAGTTAAGAAAAGTATCGAGTAACCTACAGATAAATGAGTTTCTAATATAAGAAATATTTTAGTAGTGATAGCCAAGGAAAAAGTAACAATGAAATACATATGCTTCAATGTTTATAGATTTGGTGGCAGGGAGGAAAAGAAAGCTCTCATTTGCTATCTTCTATGTCATCAGTGAAATATGAAGAAACAATCCTCCAAGATTGATTAATAGTAATTGGGAAGAAAAGAAAGTCAAAAGAGAAAAGAAGTAATCAGATTGTTATTTAACGATTATAAAACCATAGCAGGGTTACCAAAAAGAGTTAAAAAACAGTTATAATTTAAAAACTTATACTGAAGTGAGTTTCTCCAGAATTATTAATTTATCCCAAATTATTTGGGTATGTGAAAATATTCATGGATGAGTTTATACAAGATGTTGCCAGGTGAGGAAAATGGAGGAAATTAGTAAAGTTAAAAGTATTTTCAAAGGAAAGATTTTATATGTGGGGAAATGAGTCTGTCTAATTGGAAAATAAATACTGAAGGCATAAATAGAAAGTTGAAAATTCAATGGACTGGAAGATTAGAAAAAATATTGTGGTTAATGGATTTGAGAGCTGAGATTAAAAAGACAAACATTTTTGGTTTCAGAGCAGGAAACTGAAATTCAAGAATTTTTGCTACTAAAATTTGGACAATACAAAATCTAAAGTTATTGAGAGTGGTGATTGTCTCCAAAGGAGTTGAAGGAAAAATATTAATGATGGGGAAGAAATCAAAAGATTAAGAAATCAAAATAACATATAATAAGTTAAAATGGATTTAAATCGTGAAGAAGTGAATACAAACTATTTATAAATTATATGGGTTGATGTATAAAACTAGAAGTTATGATGCGTTCAGTAAATCTAGACATAAAGACATTGTCTTATGTGCTCTGAGAATATGTTTCTCTGTGACTTAATTGAAATCTTATTATTTATTCCAACAATTTTCTATGTCAGATAATTTAAATATTTTCAAAGGCATATACAGATTTTAAATAGTTAAAATGTGCAGTGCAGTGGAGAAATTGCTTTTATTACTGTGTAATCAAAGGAAATTGTTTCCTGACACTTATATACAAATACTCAAAATTGTAAAATATTGATAATCAAGTGTTATTTCGCTTTAACTTATTTATCATGGATTTTGTTTCTAAAAGATAAATATTTATAGGTGACAGGTAACATGCAAAAAAAAGAAAGTTTATAGCAAGTCTGTATAATTTTTTAAAATTTTGAATAAATGAGAAATATAAAATAACAATACTCAGTGACTGAACACTCTGGAATCCAAATGATTCCTTTAGTTAAATTTCTCAAACAGAAAAGTGCATTTATAATATTTTCTCAAAATCTGAGTATGGTGTTATATTGCTATAACAATGTTTTATATTTGTTTTAAAAAGAATAACTGATCTTCCTTTAAAATCACAAGGTATTTCAAATTGAGAAGATAATTTTACATTGTTATCACTTTATACACAAAATGCTAATTTATAGTATGTAGATGTTCCTCAACATTATGGACTCATATCCCAATATACTCATCAATGTATATGTGTTTATTTAAAAAAAAGTTACATGCAAGGATTTAAAATCTCGAAGGTTACTATTATTCTTCCTTTATGCAAGTTAGCTCCAGGTAGTAATTACAGCCAAGGCTATAAATAACATGTAAGTCACTGCATTCTAATATTCAAATAGCCAAAGGCTAAATTGGTCTTAAGGTACTAAATATGTTTTAGTATAATGCTATGAATAAATAAAGTTATAATTAGGATATAATGGTAAGCAATTTTCAAAATAATTAAAGTGCACGTAAGAATGTGAGTTAAGAAGCAATCTACACTGACTTAATCTTTTAGTAAAATTTTTGTTATTTTTGGAAAATCTATTTTATTCACATTTTGAATTTTACTTTTTTTTTTGAGTTGGAGTCTCACTCCGTCACCCAGACTGGAGTGCAGTGGCCACTCCTGGTCACCGCAGCCTCGACCTGCTGGGCTCCGGTGATCCTTCCGCCTCAGCCTTCCAAGTAGCTGGAACTACAGGTGCACGTTACCACTCCCAGCCCATTTTAATTTATTGTAGAGATGAGGTCTCACCAAGTTGCCCAGGCGAGTCTTGAACCCTCGGGCTCAGGCAATCCACTCACCTCAGCCTCCCAAAGGCACGGGATTACAGGCTGAGACACCGAGCTCGGCTTGAATTTTACTTCTAAAATTTTAGCACAAAGAAAAATAGGTTAATCAAAGAGGACCAGTAGAACATTTAAAAATTGTCTGAGTTTATGCTTTCAGTTATGTTTACACAAAAACACACATTTAAACTTCAGTTTAAAGTTGCTAGGAAAGCAAAATTTATTAAGGTATTTTAATTTTTTTGTATTATGACTAAAAGCATAGTTATTCCAACTCTGCATTCTAGAGTTTGTAATTTCTTTCTCTGAATTCTGTATATAGACCGCATATATAAGGAATGCATGGCTCTGCACTTTTCCAAATTGACATTTCGAGCTTATGTTTTCAGTTAGTTATTTTTGTACAACACAATTTTTGTTGAACTGAATGCTGCATTGAAATATATCAGATATTTAAATTTCATTGATACTGATAAAAAGAACAGGGTTACTTACACCAAACATGCACTCTAGTGATGGACTAAAAGCACAAACTCTGCAATGTCAATTGTAACAGCAAATTTGTAAACATTCTACATCATTCTCCATTAAACTTAAAAGTAATTATTAGTTTGTGTCCATATAAAAAGGAGAGACATTCACTGGGCATTTATCATTGGAGAAATAGAGACAGACAAATAAACAGATGACAGACAGAGGAGTGATGACAATAAGAAGAAGAAAAACAAAAATGTAACCCTCATTATTAAATTATTGTTTCATAATTTAATAATTTAATTATAATACATGAGACAAAATACTTATATGTGAGGCCAAGAACATAATTAAAAAGTTGTATTCCAGCCAGGCTCGGAGTCTCAGCCTGCAATCCCAGCACTTTGGGAGGCCGAGGTGAGTGGATTGCCTGAGCCTGCAGGTTCAAGACCCACCTGGACAATTTGGCGAGATCTCATCTCTACAATAAATCAAAAATTAGCCGGGCGTAGTAGCGCGTGCTTGTAGTTCTGGCTACTTGGAAGGCTGAGGTGGAAGGAGTCCAGCAGGTCGAGGCTGCAGTGACTGTGAGAGTGCCACTGCACTCCAGTCTGGGTGACAGAGTGAGATTCTAACTCAAAAAAAAAAAAAAAATTGTAGTATTCCTGTTGAATGCAAAGCTAAGGACAGTTGCACCAAAAAGAGATAAAAAAGCAATTTTATTATACCTAGGTTGATCCCTCCTCACTCTAGTATAGCTCAGCACTGAGAGTTATCACATCAACCTGCAATTTTCACTCAGTGAAAAGAGTTATAAGGCTACAATAGTCAAAACAACCTGGTATTGGTACAAGAACAACCATATAGACCAAAAGAACATAATAGAGATTCAGGAAGCAAAACCTCTATTTCTTTTTAATTTTTTTTTTTTTTTTTTGAGTTGTAGTCTCACTTGTGTCGCCCAGACTGCAGTGCAGTAGCCGCTCCCGGCCACCACAGCCTCGACCTGCTGGGCTCCGGCGATCCTTCCGCCTCAGCCTTCCAAGTAGCCGGAATTACAGGAATGTGCTACCACACCCAGCTAATTTTTTGATTTATTGTAGAGATGAGGTCTTGCCTGCCCAGGCGGGTCTCGAACTCGCGGGCTCAGGCAATCCACTCACCTCAGCCTCCCAAAGGCGCGGGATTACAGGCTGAGCCACCAAGCCCGTCTCAAAACCTCAATTTCTGACACAATTCACCTTTAACAAAGCCCCAACTAACAACCACTGGGGAGAGAAGAACCTATTCAGTAAATAGTCCTGGGAAAACTGGCTGACCACATGCAGAAGAATGAAACAGGACCCCTACCTATCAACCACACACAAAATCAACTCTAAACGGATCAAGTACCTAAATGTAAAACCTCAAACTATAAGAATCTTAAAAAAATGTAAGCAACACCCTTATGGAAACTGGAATAGGCAACCAATTCCAAATCAAAACCCCATAATCCCATGCCATAAGAGATCAAATAGACAAGTGGGACCTTATCAAACTGAAAAACTACTGCAAAGCAAAAGAAACCATCAAGAGAGTGGGAAGACAGACCACAGAATGGGAAAGCCTATTTTCCAACTGCATATCTGACAAAGGCCTAACCTCCAGGATCTACAAGGAACTCAAATGTGCTGAAAGAAAAAGTCTCTTAAAAAGTGGTCAAAATACATGAATAGACAATTATTTTTTTCTTTTAATTTTTTTTAATTTTGAAGATGTGGGGTACAATTCAGGGTTAGGCATACATATGTTCATTATACAGGTATCTTTGTTGATGAAGTGTGCCCCCTCCCCTGACAGATTCCCACTACTACCAATCCCACCCCCTCAGCAGTTTCCCACTACTGCCAATCCTTTTCTTATAGTATTATGATAAATGTTCAAGTTTCGTTTATGAGTGAGGACATGTGATACCCAGTTCTTTGTTTCTGTGATATATTACTCAGTATTCTAGACTCTAAGTTCATCCAGGTTGCTGTGAAGTTCATGATTTTGTCCTTCTTTATGACTAATATTCCATTTTGTATATGTATCACATTTTTTTTTATCCAGTCCTCTGATGAACAGCATGGTTGGTTCTATGTTCTTGCTATTACGAACGATGCTTCAATAAACATATGTGTGCAGGTATCTTTTTCATAGAGTTATTTGAGTTCTTCTGGGTATATTCCCAGTAGGGGGATTGCAGGGTCATATGGTAGGTCAATTTTTAGATCTTTAGGAATCACCACACTGTTTTCCACAGAGGCTGTACTAGTTTACACTCCCACCAGCAATGACACTTCTCAAAAGAAGACATATGAGTAGCCAAAAGATATATGAAAAACTGCTCAACCTCACTAATCATCAAAGAAATGTAAATCAAAACCACACTGAGATACCTCCTAACTCCAGTTAGGATGGCCATTATTAATAACTCAAATAACAACAGATGCTGGAGAGGATGCAGAGAAAAGGGAACACTTCTACCCTATCAGTGGGAGTGTAAATTAGTGCAAACTTTGTGGAAAAAAGTGTGGCAATTTCCATAAAATCTAAAACTCGACCTTCCATATGACCCAGCAGTTTCCCTTCTGGGAATATACCTGGAGGAACTCAAATCATTCTCCAAAAAATCCTGTAGCCCTATTCACAATAGCAAAAACATGGAACTAACCATGCTGCCCATTGAAACTGGACTGGAAAAAAAATGTGGTACATATACATGATGCAATATTATACGGCCAAAAGAAAGACAAACATGGACTTTATAGCAACTTGGATGAATTTGGACTCTATAATACTCAGTGCTCTATCACAGTAACAAAGAACTGAGTACTACATGTTATCACTCATAAATGGATCCTAAAAACTTATTATAATACTATAAGAAAGGGAATGGCAGTAGCAGAACACTAATGGGTAGTGGGGGGAGTGGTGGCACATAAGATAAATAAGAACACCTGATCGTAAACCAGGTGAAATGAGAACCAATAGGTGGCCCAAACTTCACCTCTATAATGACCACTTATGTACCTAATCCTGAATTATACCCTACATCTTTAAAATAAAAAATTTTTACAAGTTAGATATATCCAACCAACCAGGGTGTGAACTTCCCTAGGGACCAGTTTCTGTCTTCTTTTATAAAACGCACTAATGAAATTAGCATAGTAGGCATGCCTGGGGGAAGCTAAGAACAAATAAAAATTGCAGGTAGTTTACTGTTTTCAAAACGGCTCTGTACGATTAAGAGAAGGTGCACAACCCCCAGCATTCTCCTTCAAGAGGCAAGGGTAAGAGTAGGCTTGCATTCTGCAACACAGCTTTTCAGTGCACTGTCCTAGGAAAAGAGGGAAGGTGGCTTATTGCAGCTAGCATGGCTCTGTGAGATTGGGAGAAGGCATGGAGTATTGAGATGCTCTTTAAAGGAGGAAGATAGAAGAATGGAGCACATGAGCCCTGACAATTAAGTTTGCAAACTTATCCTAGAAAAAATGTTACATATCTCATTGCTGAATATCACTATGATCACCTCTGAAGTACTCTCCTTGTAAAACTATGCATCAATGCCAGCACCTTTTCCACTTGTTAAAGCAATTTAGGAACTCTTTATCTGAAATGGCCACCAGAGCTATTGTCATGAGAATGTCAGAGTTTGAATTAAGCAACAAACAAAAATTAAATTTCTTGTTAAACTTGGCAAGAGTGAAAGTGAAATCAGCAACATGTTAGTCCCAGTTTATGGGGATAATTCCATGAAGAGAAAGGCAGTGTACAAATGGATTAAATGTTTTTCTGAGGGGAGAGAATGTGTCACTGATGAAGAGAGGTGAGGATGGCCATAATATTCAGTAATCTATCACAAAAACAAAAAACTGAGTACCACATGTTCTCACTTATAAGTGAATTCAGAGCATTAATCATAATATTATAAGATATGGAATGGCAGTAGTGGAAAACTGTCAGGGAAGAGAGGGGAGGAGACATATAACATAAATAAGGATACCCAAACTCAAATCAGGGGAAGTGGGGACCAAAGGGAGGCCCAAACTTTACCAGCGTGATGACCAATTATCTACCTAATCCTGAATTATACTCCACATCTTTAAAATAAAAAAAGACAGCTGAGTTCGGTGGCTCAGCCTGTAATCCCAGTGCTTTGGGAGGCTGAGGTAAGTGGATTGCCTGAGCCCGCAGGTTTGAGACCCGCCTGGGCAACGGCGAGACCTCATCTCTACAATAAATAAAAAATTAGCCTGGCGTGGTAGCACACGCCTGTAGTTCTAGTTACTTGGAAGCCTGAGGAGGAAGGATCGCCGGAGCCCAGCAGGTCGAAGTTGTGGTGGCCTGGAGCAGCCACTGCACTCCAGTCTGGGTGACAGAGTGAGACTCCAACTCAAAAAAAAAAAAAAAAAAAAAAAAAAAAGAAAACATTGTACAAATTTGTCAAATTTTGAATCAAAATTGCCAGCTGACTGTTTTGAAGTATAGCAGATCAAATGAACATTGAAAGAGACACAATTAGGAAAATTTTTGTTTGAGAAAATTATGTGCAAAAATGGGTCTGAATGAGCTCTTTTATCACGACAATGCACCAGCTCACACAGCACTGTCTGTCAGGGAGTTTTTAGCCAGTGAACAAATAACTGTATTGCAACATCCTCCCTACTCACCAGATATGGCCCCCAATAATGTTTTTCTTTACCTCCAAATATATTGAAAGGAAGACATTTTGATGACATTCAGGGCATTAAGGGTAATATAACAGCAGCTCTGATCTTCATTCCAGAAAAAAGATTCCAAATTTGTTATGGGTAGACTAGGCATTGACATCAGTGGATAGTTTCTGAAGGGGAGTACTTTGAAGGTGACCATAGGGATATTCAGCAATGAGTTATGTAGCACTTTTTCACAGATGAGTTCACCAAATTTATTGTGACCTCATATATGTCATAGAAAAGCTTTGAGAGGTTTTTAAAATCTCTAACTAGACTGGTGAATATCTTTCCCTGTTGAAGTTAATCTGTAAAAATCTTGAAAAGTAGTTGTGTCTTCTGACTTGTAGACACAAACACAAAATCTGTAAAAATCTTGAAAAGTAGTTGTGTCTTCTAACTTGTAGACACAAACAGAAAGCTACAAGAACATAAGAAATTATGAAAATATGACACAATCAAATGAACAAAATGAATTTCTAGTAACTAACCCTAAGGAAATGGATATCTATGAATTGCCTGAGGAGGAATTCAAATTGTCTTAAAGAAGCTCAGTGAACTACAAACAAACACATATACAAAACTAAATGAAATGAGAAAAATAATGTATAAACAAAAAAAGAATATCAAAAGATATATAAATCACAAAGAAATAATCAGTTATTCTGGGGCTTGAGAATATAACTGAAAAATGTAATACAAAGTATCAACAACACACTTGATCAAGTAGGGAAAGGGATCAATTACTTTGAAAACAGATCATTTGAAATTACCCATACTTAAAAGAATAAAAAGAAAAAAAAGTGCAAAAACCTTAAGAAATATATAGGACATTCTTAAGTGAACCAACATAGATCGTATGGAAGTCTTAGAAGGTGAGAAATGAAAGTAAGAGACAGAGATCTTATTTTAGACATCAAATTTCCCAAATCTAGGAAGAAAGTGAACATCCAGATTTATGTAAACCAAAAGATTCCAAATTTGATGAACTTTAAAACAAAATCTATTCTGAGATATAATAAAATAATAAAAAATTGAAGACAAAGAATTTGAAAGCAGCAAGAGAAAGGATACGCATATTTGCAAGAAAATCCCCATGAGACTATCAACAATTTACTCAGCAGAAACATTAAGGCCAAAAGGGAGTGAATTTTTATATTCAAAGTGCTAAAACAAAAAACTTGGAACCAAGAATATGATATTTAACAAAAATATTCTTCAAGCATAAAGGAGAAATAAAGACTTTTCCAGATAAACAATAGCTTATGCAATTTGCAACCATTAGACAAGCCTTATAATAAATGCTAAATGAAGTTCTCCAAGTTAAAATGGAAGGTCAAAAACAACAACATGAAAGTACATGAGAGTATAAAACTCATTGATTATGGCAAATATTTAGGAAAATACAGAATACAGAAATAATGGTATATAAATTATTTTTAATTTTTAGTGCAAAAGTTAAAAGATAGAAGTGTTCAGAATAACTATAACTACAAAAAAATTAATAAATATACAATAAAGAGGTAATGTATGACATCAATGACATAAAATGTGTGGAGGGAGAGTAAAAATGTAACCTTATATGCAATTGATGTTAAATTTCTATCACCTCAAAATGACTATTATAACAATAAAATCTTATATAATATTCTCATTATAACAAGGGAAATGCCTACAAAGACACACAAAATAAAGAAAGAGGAATCAATACACATCACTAAAAAAATTTAAAGCCACACAAATGAAGAAAACAATACAGAAAATAGGAACAAATGAACTGGAGAACAAACCAAAAACAATATTATGACAATAATTGTGCTTCCCTATCAAACATTATTTTAACATAAATAGATTATGCTCTCTAATCTAAATACATATAGAGTTGTTGCAAGACTATAAATCAAGCAAGACTCAAGTACATGCTGCTTATAAGAAACTCACTTTAGATTTAAGGTTGCTGTTAGCTGAAAGTGAAGAGATGTAAAAATCTGTTCTATGCTAACAATTTTTAAAAAGACGGTAGGCATGGATATACTTAGACAAAATAGACTTAAATGAAAAATTTTCCCAAAGGACAAAGAAAGTCATTATATGATAATAAAAAGATCAGATCATCAGGAAGTTGAATTAGAAACATATGCACCCAACATTAGGACACTTAAATATAAAAAGTAAACATTGACAGAACTGATGGAAGACATACACAGCAATATAATAATAATAGGACATTTCAGTACTCTATTTTCAATAATAGATGGATCATGCAGACAGAAAATCAAGAAAGAAGTAGCAGACTTGAATAACACTATAGGACCAAGTGGACCTAATAGACTTATAAAAACATTCCACCCCATGGAAGGCAGAATACACATTTTTGTCAATGCACACAGAGCATTCTCCAGTATAAATCACATGTTGCATTCTAAAACAAATCTCAAAAACACAAGAAATTTGAAACTATACCAAGTATATTTTATAAACACAATGGAATGAAATCAGAAACTAACAACAGAATGGAAATTTAAAATGTACAAATATTTGAAAATCAACAACACACATATGAACACCAATGGGTCAAAAAATAAATCAAAATGAAAATAAAAGAATATTTTGTGAGAAATGTAAATGAAAACAAAAAATGCCAAAGCTTACGGGTTGCAGCAAAAGCAGTACTTAGAAGTTTGTAGGAAAAAAAATGAGTAAATTTAAAAAAGAAGAAAGGGATAAATAATCTAATTTTTATACCTAAAGGAACCAGGAAAAGAATAAGCCCAAAATTAGCAGAAGAAGGATTAAAGCCGATATAGACAACAGAGAACAGCAAATCTAATAGAAAAAAATTCAACAAAACTAAGAATTAAAAAAAAATTTTTTTTAAACTAAACAATTCTAGTCAAGTGTGATGGCTCATGTCTGTAATCCTAGCACTTTGGGAGGCCAAGGTAGGAGGACTGCTTGAGTCCAGGAGTTCAATACCAGCCTAAGAAACATAGTGTGATCTTATCTCTACAAAAAAATCAAAAAAACTAGCCAGGCATGGTGGTATGCACCTGTTATTCCAGTTACTCAGGAGGCTGAGGCAAAAATTAGTTGTGACATCTCCTTTGTATTTTCTAGTCTATTGAGTCTTCTTTCATTTCTTTTCTTTAGTCTACTTAAAGTTTTGTCATTTTATCTTTTTTTTTTTTTGACTGGGTCTTACTCTGTTGCCCAGGTAGAAACACAGAGGCATGATTATGGCTTACTGTCGCCTTATTCTAGGCTTAGATATTTCTGAATTTCCATGGTTTCAGGTCTGACATTTAAATCTTTAATTCATCTAGAGGTAATTTTTGTATATGGTGAGCGATAGATCTAAAGTTTCATTTTTCTGCACATAGCTATCCAATTTCCCCAGCATCATTTGTTGAATAGGGCATTCTCTCCTCAGTGTATGCTTTTGTCTGGTTTGTCAAACACCAGTTAGTTGTAGGTATTTGGGTTTATTTCTGCATACCCTTCTCTGTTCAATTGGTCCGTATATCTGGTCTTTTATCAGTACTAAGCTGTTTTGGTTACTACAACCTTGTAGTATATATGAAGTTAGGTAATGTGATGCCTCCAGCTTTGTTCTATTTGCTTAGGATTACTTTGGTTATTCTGATTCTTTTTTGGTTCCATATTAATTTTAGGGTTGTTTTTCCTACTTCTGAGAAAAATGACATTTGTGGTTTGATAGAGATTGTGTTCAATCTGTAGATTACTTTGCATAATATGATTATTTTAACAATGTTGTCTTCTTTTTTATTTTGTAGATACTGATTCTTCTAATCCACTAGAATTGGATGTTTTTCTATTTATTTGTACCTTCTACAATATCTTTAATCAGTGCTTTGTATTTCTCCTTTTAGTGATATTTCACGTCTTTGGTTGAATATAATCTTAGATAGTTTAGCTTTTTGTTTGCTATTATAAATGGAATTGAGTTCTTGATTTGATTCTCATCTTTGTTTCTATTGGTGTATAGAGAAGTACTACTGATTGTATGTTTATTTTATATCCTGAAGCTTTACTGAATTCATTTATCAATTTCATGAGTCTTTTGGAGGAGTCTTTAGAATTCCTGAGGTATTAGATGATATCAATGATATATAGAGATAGGTTGATTTCTTCTTTTCCAATTTGAATACCCTTTATTTCTTTCTCTTGCCTTATTGTTCTTACTAGAACATCTGTGTTAATTAGGAATGGTGAATGTGGGCATCCTTGCCTTTTCCCAGTTCTAGGTGATAATGTTTTCAACTTTTCTCTATTTGGAATGACACTGGCTGTGGGTTTGCCATATATGGCTTTTTAAATTTTGTACTTGAATTAATTTTAAATTATGAATTTTAATTTTCCTTCTATATCTATTTTACTGAGAGTTTTTTGTCATGAAGGATGCTGGATTTTATCAAACACTTTTTTCTATTATGTGATTTTTATTTTTAGTTCTGTTTATGAGGTGGATTATGTTTATTGACTTGCATATGTTAAACCATACTTATATCCCTGGGATTAAACCTACTTAATCATGGTGGATTTTTTTTCCATGCTGCATAATTTGCTTTTCTGTTATACTGTACAGGATTTTTGCATCAGGGATATTGGTCTATAGTTTTCTTTTTTAGTAAGTGCCTTTTCCTGCCCTTGGTACTAGGGCAATACTGGCTTCATAGAATGAATCAAAAAGATTTATCTCTTTTTCAATCTTACAAAGCAGCTTCATTAAATGGTATCAGTTCTTCTTTTAATGTCTAGTAGAATTTTGCTGTGACTCTGTTAGGTCCTCAATTCTAAACTGAAAATTTGAAGCAATTCCATTCACAATATTATTAAAAATGTTAAAATAGAAGTAAACTTAAAAGGAAGTAAAATACTTGTACACCAAAAACAATAAAATATTGATAAAAGAAATTAAAGCAGGCACAAATAAATGGAGAGATGTCCTGTGTTTATGGACTAGAAGAACTGATACTGTTAAAATGTTTATACCACCCAAAGTAATCTTCAAGTTCTATGCTATCCCCTCAAAATTTCAATGGTATTTTTTATAAACATAGAAAAAATATATAAAAATTCATACGGAACCAGTATGAATTTATCAGTATAACACCAAAGCCACAGACATTCAAAGCAAAAACAGAGAAGTGGGACCACTCAAATCTAAAAAATTTGCGTAGCAAAAGAAACAATCAACAAAATGAAAACATAACTTAGAAAATGAAAGAAAATATCTTCAGACCATATTCCTGATACAGAGTTAATATCTAAAATGTACAAAGAATAATGCACCTAAGTAGCAAAAAATAAAATAAAATAAAAACAAATAACTAAATAAAAAATTAGTCAATGACTTGAACAGTCATTTCTCAAATGGCTAACAGGAATATGGAAAAATGTTAGGATGGCTATTAAGAAAGTCAGGATGGTTGGGCCCGGTGGCTCAGCCTGTAATCCCAGCACTTTGGGAGGCCAAGGCGAATGGATTGCTTGAGCCCACGGGTTCCAGACCAGCCCGGGCAATTTGGCGAGACCTCGTCTCACAATTAAAAAAAAAAATTAGCTGGATGTGGTAGCTCACACCTATGCCTGTAGTTCTTGCTTCTTGGAAAGCTGAGGCAGAAGGATTGCCGGAGTTCAGCAGGTCGATGCTGGGGTGGAGATGAGTGTGCTACTGCACTATATAACTAGTGTGGAGAAAAGGGAGTTCATGTACAATGCTTATATAAATGTAAAATGATGTAGCTGATATGGAAAACAGTATGGAAATTCATCTAAAATTAAAAATAGGACTATCATATGAATCAACAATCCTTCCTCTGGGGATATATTCAGAATTGAAATAAGGATATTGACGAGTCATCTACATTTCCATGTTTATTTCAACATTATTCACAATTGCTAAGAAGTAAAAAACCTAAATGTCCATGGATAGACAAATGGATTTTTAAAATGTGGTATATACATAAAATTAACTATAATTCAGCCTTAACAAAGAAGAAAATTCTGCCATTTGCAACAACATACCTGAATCTGGAGGATATTACACTGAGTTTAAAAAAAAAAAAGTCGTCCCAGGAGAACAAGTACTGCATAATTTTTTGTGTGATGTATCTAAAAATAGTCAAATCCATAAAAGCAGAGAGTAGAATGGTGGTTCCCAGAGACTGGGGAGAGAGGAAAATGTGTCGTTTTTCCATGGGTTTCAATTATGTTTCAATTATGTTTCAATTATGCAAGATCAAAGCAGATTACTTTCCATAATGTAAATAGGCTTTATCCAATCAATTGAAGGACTGAGCAAGCCAAAAGACTAACCTTCCCTGGGCAAGAGAGAATTCTATCAACAAATAGCTTACAGTCTTGAATTGCAATTTCAGCCTTTCCACCAATGTAAAGGATTTTGAACTTGAACTGTAGATTTTGGACTTGCCAGACTTCATAATTGTGTGAGCCCATGTCTTAAAATAAATCTGTCTGTATTTATATCCACATTCTATTATTCTATTTCTCTGGAGGACCATAATATTATTTATATTCATAAATCAATTTCATAACACCATCTATTACTTTATACACTACTGTCTTTTCTAAAGCAAGTAAATTCTAGAGATCTACTGGCACATCATAGCACATATAGTTAGCAATACAGCATTGTGCAGCGAAAAAATATGTTAATTTGTTAAGGAAATTGATTCCTAAGTGTTCTTACCTTCCTCCCCACACAAAAACAAACAAAAAAGAAACAAACAAGCAAAAACAGCAAATGTGCCCAAGGAAACCTTTGAGGTATTGAATGTTTATTACTTTGATTGTGATGATGATTTCACTGATGTATGCATATATGCATATATCCAAACTCATCAAATTGTATGCATTAAATATGTACAGTTTCTTATATATCAATTATACACAAATAAAGTTGTTAGTTAAAAAAAATAGAGGAGGAGGTAGAGAGACAGAGAGTGCAAATATCAGAACACTGGTGTGAAGATGCTGTGTTAAAAAAATTGTTGCAATAGTGTTCCTAGACAGAAGTTCTGCATAAATGAAAAACAAAAGATATAGCAAAATACAACCAAGTAGCATGAACGTGTTTAACTTGTAAACTCAGGGGATGCTACAATGTTTTTCCTATTTGCCAGACTTTATATGAACTTCAAAGGGCAAAAGATGAGTACATAGAATGTCTACCTGATGAGGACAAAGCATTGGGTAAACTTTGTCTGGGATCCTACTGACATTTACTTGGTAACTGATTTTCTTCATGTTAATTCAAGGTCATTTTGAAGTGAAACAAAGAAGAATAAATATATTGGATTTATAATTGATAATTATATGTAGTTTGTGAGATAGTTTTTTTTAATGTGTCTACTTTTCTGGATAACAGTGCTTAGATATATGTTTAAGAATTATACTGAATGTTTCTGTGAGGGTATTTTTCAAATGAGATTAACATTTAAATGACAAACTTTGAGAAAAGCAAATTATTTTTCATAACGGAAATGGATTTTGTCAAATCAGTTGAGGGTCTGAACAGACCAAAAGATTGACCTCCAACTGGACAAGAGAGAGTTCTGCCAGCAGATAGCTTTCAGACTTGAAGTGCAACTCTGGCTCTTTCCTAGGTTTCCAAACTCAAAGTCTTGAACTGCAGATTTTGAACTTTAGCTGAATATTTTGGACTTGTCAGACTTAATAATTGTGTAAGTCAATGTTTTAATATAGATCTGTCTATATTTATTTTCACATTCTATTTGCACTATTTCTCTGAAGGATCTCAATACAATTCATATTCATAAACTAATTTCATAATACCATCTATTACTTAATATACTACTGTTCTTTCTAAATATTAATAATTGCTGATTGATACATGCTAGTTACATCAGTAAAACATAAAAAAGATAACTCTTATTGCTGCTATTGAAAAACTCCAAACATTTTTTAACATGGGTTTTTATATCACTTTGAAAACTTCAAAGTAATATGTGAAATTTATTTCTGTTGTATTATAATATAGGTAAATAAAGAAGTTTAGCAATGAAAGATTTGGAGTCTTTGCCCATGGTCATAAAGTTACAGTTTTAGATTTAGAATCTAAGTCCATAATCCCTGACTTTCAGGTCCCTGGTCTGTCTACATTACTATATTTTCTATCATATTAATTTCAGTAGAGAAGTTAGGTTAAATTATTCTTTGTGGAAAAAAAAATCGGTACTATTTGATCTTGCTGGTAAGTCTATTTTTAGAGAATTGCCTGGAGTTACTTGTTTTCCTCATATATTTTTCTTTAAATTAAGTATAACTTTCAGAAGTGTTTTACGATCTCTTTAATACTATACCACTTAGTATATTAACAAGCACTTAAGTATGAAATTTTACTTCTTTTCAATTCCGTTAATGACCTTATTACTGACATCCATATTAATAGATTTATTCCTTGTAATGATCTACTTATGGAACATTTAAATTTAAGGATATATATTTTAATATGTCATTAATACAGAGTTTCTACATTTTTGTAATACATTAACTACTCAGTTCGAGTAGTTAACCTTTAAATTGGTTTTCAAAGACTTTCTGTGAGAGAGACTACATAGGAATCATTTTTGGATTATGCTGTATATGTTTCTTTGGAACCAGTAAAATGTTAGTTTTTCCAGATAGTTATAAAAGGAAGTCTTTTATTTAAAAAATACATAAAGGGAGCAAACTGTCAACATGAGCTTATACTAGTAGTTTCCAGGCAGTCATCAGTACTAGAAGAGCTAAATTAGAGCTGTGTGCCTCAGCTTAAAGTTCTATCTTTTCCATGATAAATATATTTATTTTAATCCTCATTCTTCCGTTATTAATGCCAGCTTAACCTTACCATATTATTATGATCCATCTTAATTTAATTTTTTGATCTATTAATGCTACTGTGTTTGATTTAAATTCTATCCAGTCATGATAGCATCATGATCTGTGACTTGCTAGATTTAATTCGTGACAGAGCATATCACTGTCCATCTCGAATGTGTAACTCATATTCATGGTCCTGAGGCTCAAATTAAGTGTATCTTATTTCTAATCCAATACCTTGTGCTAATGAGAAATTCTAGAAGGCACTTTTCTAATTTTGTGCGACATTTGCAATAATGAGTATCCTGAGGCACTCTTTTTCCTTATCAAGTTTGGTCTATGAGTATGTAAGAATTGTATTAATTTAACAATTAGTTGTTGATTTACTTAAAAGAGAGATAAGCCACTGAATCTACACAAATCTAAACATACATGTTAAAAGTTTTTTGATGATAGTGGTGTTAATTACTCTCACCTTTCCTTTGCTGAATTGCTTCTCTTACCTCTTACTTGCGTTGTTATTTCATCCAACACTAATTCTGGTTGACCCAAAAAGTAATTAAGCTAAACCATGTCTTAATTTGGTGTTAGTGATTCTGATCAAAATTTGGGACAACTATCATGTTACACAAAAGTGACTACTAAATTCTTGAGTCATTCACTTGAGATTGTGTTTTTCCCTGGCAAGAAGAGCGTCAATGTTTTCTCAGCACACCATAGTTACTTATGATTCTTAGTCTTTTCTAACATGAACCAGTGCTTGCCCAAGCCATTTTACTTGGTCATTAACAAAACAATTCACCTATTTTGGTGTTGTAATATAGCAACACATATATGTGTGAATAGTGTTTTTAAGAGTTCTTATCTTTTAGATGTGCACCCTAAATATTTAGATGATATAAAAACAGCATAACTGAATGACAACATTTAAGTTATAAAATCTCAACGAAGAAGCCATAAACCACCATATCATTTTACAATCCTTTCTCTCTCTTAATCAAATTGAAGTAATAACCATGTTTTTACTTTATTAATATAAAATAACTAGTATATATTTAGCATTTATTCTGTAATATATATGTTCCTATGCAATTTGTGTATTAGATTGAGAAAGGGACACATTACTATTCTCCAGTTACAAGACCAGAGATCAAGCTGTAGGGAACAGTTTGACCCTTGTTCCAATAAAGGACTTACCTTCTCGCTGATGTTATGAAGCATTCATATGCTGCCCATTACTCCCCTGCACACTAGAAAATAAAAAACAGCTTTCTAACCTGACCCTCATTGCTGTTTTCCTTTCTTTTATGCAGAAACATCCTCCCCTTCACCTCATGATTCTGTGTAAAGTCTTCTACATTTAAAAAAATTTTTTTATCACATTATAGACTAGTGTGGATAATACTCAGTAAATGGATGATTCATTACTCTGAAACCTAGATAGGTAATATTACAATGCTGCTTATTCTTTTAAAAATAATAATAATTTTCTTGTCAAACATTTTGCTGTTTGTCTATCAATTATTTGCCTAGGTAAATGTGTAACATCAATTTATTTGTTTAAAAAGATACTGACTAATAGATTATATTCTAGCAGGAGAGATATAAACGTTGAGTGTAAATATAATACAGAAATCACAGAGTACAATAAAAGATGGTAAGTTCTATGATTAAAATATTAAAACAAGTTAAGAAGGTTAAAGAATATAGAGTTACCATTTTATTTTAAATAGAGTTACCAGGATAGCTAATGGTAATATTTAAAACAAAATTTAATAGAGATGAATTCTATAGATCTGAAGGGTAAGTTTCTAGGCAAAAGTTAAGAGCCAGAACAAATGTTCTGAGAAGAAAGAATATCAAATGTGTTGTAGGAACAACAAAATCTGGAGCAAAGTGGACCAGAGCTATGGTACTAGGAGATAGGGTGTCAGACAGGACATGTTTGAAGAACTGCGTTACCTAAACAGCATCAAGTGTAAACAATGATTTACTCTTTTACAATGAGGAAAGAATTTCTCACAGAGTTTTGAACAGATGGTTTGCATGCTGTAAGTCAACCTTTTATAATGTCTGCCACAAAATGGACACTGAGGTAATATTTCTTGAATAAATGTCATAGTACTCCCCTTCTGTACTGATGGTAAACTCAGGTGTGAGAAAGTCATCGAATGTGAATGCAAGAGATGGTTTGGAGGTTACTACATTTCAGGTAAGAAATGATGCTTTGGACAATAGCTGTAGAGGTGGAGGAAGTAAAAAAAAAAGTTAATTTTTAAATATATTTTGAGTAAAGGCTGAAGGATTGCATGATACATTGGATGAGACATAAGAGAAAAGAGGAATCATAAATACGTGCAGATTTTTAGGTCAGAAGAAACTGTTGCTACTAAATGGAATTGGAGACATTGTAGATTCAGGGGGCTTGTTTAGTAGATTCAGGAGTTTCATTTGAAAACTAGACTACATAGTTAAGTGGAGATATTGAATAGGTATTTAAATATTTCAAACAGTGGTAAAATATATATATATATATACGTATATATATATACGTATATATATATATATATACGTATATATATATATATATATACACATATATATATAAAAATTTTGAAAAATGGTCACTTGGAGTTGGCATAGGATATTTTATAAAAAACCATGAGACTAAATGATGTTAATAAAAATTGTGTACATAGGGAGGGGATCAAGTACTGAGAAATATCCTATACTTTTATTCGTTCAATAATTATTTGTTATACCAAAGGAAAAGAGAAAGAAAAGACTAGTTGATAAAAACATAGGCGGGCAGAAAATTTACAGTGTTGTGTCTAGGAAGAGAAGTAATAAAAGGCATCCATTCTGTCTAAGAATAATTATGGTGCTCTCTTTTTTTTTTTTTTTTGAGTTGGAGTCTCACTCTGTCGCCCAGACTGGAGTGCAGTGGCCGCTCCCGGCCACCGCAGCCTTGCCTGCTGGTCTCCGGCGATCCTTCCGCCTCAGCCTTCCAAGTAGCCGGAATTACAGGCATGCGCTACCACACCCGGCTGATTTTTTGATTTATTGTAGAGATGAGGTCTTGCTGCCCAGGTGGGTCTCGAACCCGCGGGCTTAGGCAATTCACTCACCTCAGTCTTCCAAAGGCGCGGGATTAAAGGCTGAGCCACTGAGCCCGGCTATGGTGCTCTCTTAGTAGGCAAGATCTTTTTTCCTGTGCTCTAAATTTGTTTAACCACTTTTGAGCTGAATTTGCATGTGTATGTGTATGTATGTATGTATGTATTATATGTATTATATGTAGTGTCTGTGTCTATATGTGCATTGATAATATATTTTAAATATATACATATGTTAAATTTTATACATATGTTAAATTTTATGTTGCTATTTTGAAAATTATTTATGGACTCACACTTGCTTCACCCATTTTTTTTATATTTCTTTTTATAACTTTTATATTAAAGAAAATTTTTTAAAGTACAACTAGAAAGAATGTGAACTACTACAAAAAATAAACTATAAATATCTACAATTTGGTTAGACCCATTATACAAGTGACAAATAAGCGTTAAAAGACTAATTAGCTTCCCAGAATCTTGCTGGGATAAATAATAAATTTGAATCCAAGCCAAGCATTCTGTTGTCAAAGTCCAAACTTTCTTCTTTAAATTGAAACCACTTCCCCAAATATCTCCTTGTAAAAATAAATAACTCCTTCCTTTTCTGCATGCAAATTTCTGACTTAATTTAGAAATTCCATATTTCATATATATATGGAATTGTTACTCAACTTGTCTCTAGTTTTTCATGCTGTCATCTCTTCAATTCCCCATTGAAATTGCTTCCAGGGAAATTTTTCTAAAACATGCTTACAGACTTATTTCATACCCACATAATTTTTTCTTTTTGTGCACAACAAAACACAAATATTGTTGTGAAGTATACAAGCCCTTACGGCTGCAGCTACATCTTAATTTCATTTTTATATCCAGTAACCCACTTTTGCTTTATGTCTCACTAAACAATTTGTAGTTCCTCATGTATATCATGTTGGCATTTACCTCTATGTCTTCTATACTCTAATCTGGTATGTACTTTTCTTTTCTTTCTTTTTTTTTTTTTGAGTTGGAGTCTCACTCTGTTGCCCAGACTGGAGTCCAGTGGCCGCTCCCGGCCACCGCAGCCTCGGCCTGCTGGGCTCTGGTGATCCTTTCACCTCAGCCTTCCAAGTAGCCGGAATTACAGGCATGCGCTACCACGCCCGGCTGATTTTGTTATTTTTATTGTTGAGATGAGGTCTCACTGCCCAGGCGGGTCTCAAACCCGCAGGCTCAGGCAATCCACCCACCTCAGCCTCCCAAAGGCGTGGGATTACAGGCTGAGCCACCAAGCCCAGCTTTAGTGTGGTTTTAATTAGCATTTCTTTGATGACGAATGAGGCTGAACATTTTTTTTCATGTATCTCTTGACTACTTGTATGTCTTCTTCTGAGAAGTGTCTATTCATATTTTTTGCCCACTTTGTAGTAGGGCTTTTTTTTTTTTTTTCTTTTCAGCATGTTTGAGTTTCTAGTATATCCTAGATGTTAGGCCTTTGTCAGATATACAGTTAGCAAACATTTCTTCCCATTCTGTAAGCTGTGTCTCCGAACTCATGATGATTTCTTTTGCTTTGCAGAAGATTTTCAGTTTGATGAGGTTCCACTTATCTGTCTTATCTCTTATGGCATGGGCATCTGGGATTTTGATCAGGAATTGTTTTCCAGTTTCAATTTCCATAAGAGTGTCTTCTGAATTTCTAAGGTTCTTACACCTTAAGATTTTATGTTTAAGTCTTTGATCCTTTTAGAGTTGTTTTTTGTGTATGTTGATAGAGAGGGGTCTTGTTTTAATCTTCTGCATGTGGTCAACCAGTTTTCTCAACATCATTTACTGAATATGTTATCCTCTCCCTAGTAGTTGTTAGTGGAGGTTTTGTCCAAGTCGAGTTGGTTGAGGAATTGAGATTTTGCTTCCAGAATATCCTGTTCAATTGGTCTATATGCCTGCTCTTGTATCAATACCAGACTGTTTTGACTATTGTAGCCATATAATAAGGTTTAAAATCTGGATTTGTGATACCTCCCACTTCATTTTGATGAGAATTACTTTGGCTCCATATGAATTGGTTGTTTATGCTTCCATATGAATTTCTGTATTGTTGTTTCTAGATCTGAAAAGAATGATGTTGGTAATTTAATAAGTATTACATTAAATCTGTAGATTGTATGTGGTAGGATGGACATCTTAACAATGTTGATTATTTCAATTCATGAGCATGGAATATTTTTCCATTTGTTTATATCATCTCTGATTTCTTTAAGCACTATTTGTAGTTTTTGTGTTGCAAAGGTTTTCATTTCTCTGGTTAGGAAGATGCAGAGTTTTGGTTTTTGTTTTTTGAATGAAGTAGTGCTTTTCATCTGGTTCTCTGCCTGTTTGTCGTTGATGTACAAGAATGCAACTGCCTTTTGCACATTGATTTTGTACCCTGAGACTTAACCAAAGTCCTTTATGAGTGCAAGAAGGTTATTGACAGATTATCTTGAATTTTCAAGGTATGGATCATATCATCAGTAGAGAGACAAGCTGACTTCCTCTTTTCCTATTTGAATGTCCTGATTTCCTTCTCTTGTCTGATTGCGCTAGCTAGGACTTCCAACAATATGTTGAACAGGAGAGGTGAAAATGGGAAGTCTTGTCTTACTCTTAAAATAGTAAGAGTCATCTACAATAAACCCACAGGAAACATATTACTAAATGGACAGAAATTTCCTGTGGGTTTATTGTAGATGACTCTTACTATTTTAAGGTATGTTCCCTCTATGCCTAGATGTTCAAGAGTTTTCATCAAGGAGTAATGCTGGATTTTTATTGAAAGTTTTTTTCTGCATCTAATGATATGATAATATAATTTCTATTTTTACATATATTAATGTATTTAATTGCATTTATGGTTTTGTTGATGCTGAACCAGCCCTGAATCCCAGGAATTAAGCCTACTCACTCATTGTGGATGAGTTTTGAGTTGGGCCATTGGATCTGATTTGCTAGATTCTTATTGAGCATTTTTGCATCTACGTTCATCAGGGATATTGGTCTCTACTTCTGTTCCTTTATTGGCTCTTTACCCACTATGGGTATCAGTATGATGTTAGTTTTAAAAAATGATTTGGAAAGAGTTCTATCTTTCGTGATTGCCTGGAAAACTTTCAGTAGGATTGATATCAGCTCCTCCTTGTATATTTTGTAGAACTCCACTGGAAAGCTATCTGATCCAGGACTCCTTTTTTTTGTAGGTAGTTTTCTCATGATGGGATTGATTTCCTGAGTTGTTATTGGTCTATTTAATGTCTCATTTCCTTCTTGTATCAAGCTTGAGAGATTCTGTGATTAGAAAAAGTCTTCCCATTTCATTTAGGTTTTTGAGTTTGTTTCCATACTCATAATAATCTCTGATAATTGTATTTCTTCACTGTCCATCGTGATTTGATCTTTTGCCTTTCTTATTGTGATTATTTGGACTTTTTCTTGGTCAGTCTGACTAGGAGTCTGTCAATCTTGTTTTTCCTTTCAAAGAACCAACTTTGTGCTTTATTGATTATTTTATATGATATTTTTATCTTCTATGTTCTGTATTTGGGCTTTTACTTTACTGATCTGAATTCTTCTACTGAATTTAGGGTTTTAGTGGTCTTGTCTTTCCAGTTAGCTTAGGTGATTTGTTAAGGCTAAGTTGTAGTCTTTCCATTTTCTTGGTGTGTGTTAGTAAAGAAATTAATTTTCCTCTCAGTAATGATTTCATGGAATCCAAGAGGTTTTGGTATGATGTGTCTTTATTTTCACTTGTTTCAAGACATCTTTTATTTCTGCTTTGATTTCTATGTTGACTCAGCAGTTGTTCAGCATCATGCTCTTTAATTTCCTTGTCTTTGTAGGATTTGGGGAGTTTTGATATTTATTTTTATTCCACTATGGTCTGAGAAGTTACATGGCAGTATTTCAATATTGCAGAATTTTTTTATGCTTGCTCTATGTCTGAGGATGTGGTCATTCTTTTTCTTTCTTTCTTTTATGCTTAAGGCTTTCTTAAGCATTTCTTGTAGAGCTGGTCTGGAGGTGGCATAAACCCTTAAGGATTGAATGTCTGGGAAGAATCTTAATTCTACATCACTGATGAAGCTTACTTAGTTTAGCTGGGTAGGAAATTCGTGGTTGGGATTGATAATCCTTGAGAACTTTGAAGGGTGGACTCCAGTCTTCTTCTATCCTGTAGTGTTTCTGCAGATAAGTCTGCTGTTATTCTAAATGGTTTTCCCTGGTAGGTAGACTGACCTTTCTCTCTTTCTGCCTTTAGGACCTTTTTCTTTCTTACCATCTTTATGTATGTGAATTACTATGTGCCTAGGAGTTGGTCTTCTAATTTGATGTCTTGCAGGGCTTCTCTTAATCTCTTGTGTTTGAATGGTCATATCTCTGATGAGATGGAAGTGTTCTTGGATAATTTTATGCAATGTTAGTTTCAGTGTGGTCTCTGTCTATCTGCCTCAGGAATGTCAATTAATCACAGGTTTGGCCTCTTGAGATAATCCCACATCCCCTGGAAGCTTTGTTTCATCTTTTTAAGTTTATTTTCTATGTTTTTAACATTTTGGATTAGATCCATATTTTGGTCTTCAAGCTGTGAGATTCTTTTTTCTGTCTGATTAATTATGCTTTCCTTGTTTGTTACTTTGTTATTTATTTCATTTATTGTATTCTTTATCGCCATCATCTCAGTTATCTATTCCTTCATTCTTTCCTCTTGTCTTTCCTCATTTCTGTATAATATTTCTATTAATACCTTAATTTCTGGGTTTGTGACTTGAGATCTAGTATTCTAGAGGCTCTTCATTATTTGAAGTCGGGAGTCTATATTCTTAGATGCTGTCTTCCTAGGAGTCTGGATTGAACTTGTGTTCTTCTTTGGTTTTTCTTCATTTGTGATGATTTTCCTCCATCATTTTGCCCATTTCTAATTCTATTCCTCAGTGGTGGAGGGATAGCTTTCACTTCAGTTTTTTCAATCCCCCGTTCTTCCTTATGTAGATCCTCTGGATTTGTTCATTTTGAAGGCAGACTGTGGATGGAGGCTGTGCCTCTTTGAGAATTGATTAAGGTGTGATGAGGGAAACTGGTTCAGAAGCTATCTGAAGATCATAGAATCTGCTGACTGGTGTGTGGGCCCTGGGAACCCACTTCCCTCCACCTTACAATTTTTCCATGTAGTGGTAGCATAAGTGTGCCCTCTGAAAGCAAAATGAGATAAGAAAAATGAAAAGAACAGAAAAAGGAAGAAGGGAGATGAAGAGAGAGAAGAATAAAAGCAGACAGGCACAGCAACTATTGCATAAACAAAGAAACACACACACACACAAACCCCAAACAAGCAAACATACAAACAAAAATCCCTGATGATGCCCTCATCTTCAAAAATACCCATATACAAACAAAAACTAAAAAAAAAACTTAAAAATTGGAACTGGCAATTAATTCCTGATCAAAACCCCAAGTTCCCATGCCATAAGAGATAAGATAGACAAGAGGGACCTCATCAAACTCACAAGTTTCTATAAAGCCAAAGAAACCAACAAGAGAGCAGGGAGACAGTCCATAGACTGGAAAAAAAATTGCCAACTGTATATCAAACAAAGGACTAACAACTAGGATCTTCAAGGAACTCATGCATGCCAAAAATAAAAAATATAAAAAGCACCATTACAAAGTGGACAAAAAATATGAATAGACACTTCTCAAAAGAAGACATATGAGCAGTCAACAGATACATGGAAAGATGCTCAGCTTCACTAGTCATCAAAGAAATACAAATTAATCCCACACTGTGATCCCACCTAAAACCAGTCAGGATGGCCATCATCAATAACTCAAAACCCAACAGATGCTGGAGAGGATGCAGGGAAAAGGGAACACTTCCACACTGTTGGTGGAAGTGTAAACAAGTACGACCTCTGTAGAAAACAGTTGGGTGATTCCTAACATATCTAAAAATCGACCTTCCATACAACTCAGCATTTCCCCTTCTGGGAATATACCTGGAGGAACTCAAATCACTCTGTGAAAAAGAAACCTGCACATACACATTTATTGTAGCATTATTCACAATAGTAAAAACATGGAATCAACCGTGCTGCCCATTGAAAGAGGACTGAATAAAAAAAATGTGGTAAGAAAAATGAAAAGAACAGAAAAAGAAAGAAGGGAGATGATAGGAAGATGAAGAGAGAAGAAGAAGGAAAAGAGACAGGTACACCAACTAATGAATAAACAAAAAACACACAAAAATCCCCCAAACAAACAAACATTAAAAAAATCTTTAAAATTAAAAAATATGTAATAATAAATAAACCCCCTCCCCCAAAAAAAACAGAAACAGGAAAAAAGAGCTCCCTCAGTAAACTTCTAAAGTGAGGCACAAAGTGAAATCCATAAGAAAGTGTACTACATTCCAGAAAAACTACTTAAGTTTTCTAATTTATACAGAAAGAAATGAAAGAAATATTTGTGGGAATGGGTATTAAAGGTGCGAGATAATAATGGGAGGAGCATATATTTGGGTCAGGTCAGATTTGTTGCTATGGGCCTAGTAAGTAGAGATTCTGCATTTAATGTTGCAGCTTGGAAAATGAAAAACAGTGCTAATAAGTTTTTTGGGAGGTTCACTGAGATAGCCTACTGTTAAAGAGTTGAAGATGCCTGGTTTCCCTTAGTTTAACATAGAAGAAATCATTCAGAGGTTTGGGAAGACTGGAATGCTAGAATAAACTTCTCACATAAAACTACCCACCCACACTGGAAGAGTCCAGAAGACATATATTTCACCAATACTTTGAAAAATAGATTTATGAGAGGAGCATCAGAATCCTTGAAGAGCTCTGTGATTGCTCTTCTCTTTATGCCAGACCTTACAGTGAGAACCACAGTCTCTCAATTGAAGAACCTTAATACAACGGGAATAATTGGATACTGGAGTATCAGGGGTCAAGTGGTGGCCCTCAAATGCAAATGCTAAGTTGGGTGTAGTTGCTGTAATAGACAACAGACACAAAAAATAATCAGAATAATCTGATGTATTGATCTATGATGCTGACTAATTAGCCCCAATATTCCTAAAAGTGAAATAGATGCGAAGCCTACTATATTCTTTCTTGATCTCTATATGTAGAAAATATTTAGGTCCAGTGAGCAAAAGTCTAACTCAAATTATACAAATAGAGAATTTCCAGGATTAAGCTAGTGAACAGACCCAGAACCCTTTGAATGAAGTAAAGGCTGGGTCCCCTTGAGGAAATAATGGTACACTACAGAAAAATGTATATTGTTAATATTTCTCTCATCCTTCCCATAGGTAACTGTGCTTTGGGAAAAGGGAAATAATCAGAATTGGGGGGGATTTCTGGACATTGGCTATAATCTAAGATCGATTCCAGGAAACCCAAAATGTCACTGTGAACCTCCAGTTGAATAGAAGATTATAGAAGTCCAGTAATTCCTGAAGTTTTAGATTGGGTTTGATTTGCAGTGGTTCCAGTGGGTCCCTGAACCAATTCAATTATGCATTTCTTCAGTACACCTCCATTGTTCTCTTTATCTGTTTCTTTTTTTTTTTTTTGAGTTGGAGTCTCACTCTGTTGCCCAGACTGGAATGGAGTGGCCACTCCCGGCCTCCGCAGCCTTGATCTGCTGGGATCCGGTGATCCTTCTGCCTCAGCCTTCCGAGTAGCCGGAATTACAGGCGCACACTACCATGCCCAGCTAATTTTTTGATTTATTGTAGGGAAGAGGTCTCGCCTGCCCAGGCGGGTCTCGAACCCTAGGGCTCAGGCAATCCACTCACCTCAGCCTCCCAAAGGCACGGGATTACAGGCTGAGCCACCGAGCCCGGCTGCTCTTTATCTGTTTCTAACATGACAAAAATCTACTGCTCCTCACACATCAGGAAACCACTATTACAGAGTGTCAGTTGGCTTTTTCTTTGAGTAAACTCAAGAAATTGGAATGAGTAGGCTGGAGTAAGCTTCACAGCCATCATTGGTACTCAAAATCTTTATTCTCCACTCTCCATTCTAAACACCTTTGATCTTAGCTAGCACCTCAGCTTATCTAGGAGGTATTCCTGATTGTGTGGCCTATATATTTACTCTTGTAGGGTCGGATTCTTCACAGACTGGAGTTGCTCAACTTGTTCATTCAGAGTCACAGCTGTGCAGGAACATACCAAGTGGAGTCCATGCAGATTGCTTTTAATTTTCTGTATATTCCTCTCAGCCTACCTCTTCCTTATTAGAAAAAATGTCCCTTGTTCTTCTGATGACTCCTCTTCTGACCTGCTTATCCCTGGACACTAAAAGTCCATTGTGCCAGAATGGTAGCTAGAGTTTACATAGTTTGTAATCCATTGTGGCTCTTGCTGACCTGTCAAGATTTCACTCTCTTAGGGGACTAGATTATCCAAGCTAGCAAAGTCCAGATGCAAGGATCAGAAATTCAGATGTGAATATTTGGAAATCATGGTAAGAAAGTATGCTACTCCTTTCATCCCTGGTTTCCAGATCCTTTTATTCTTCCTGTTGAGAACACAGCACCACAGAGAGGTCTCTGATTCAGTGAGCAAACTGCCTCTTGGAGGAAGACATGTCATCCTCACACAGTATTGCCTCTACATTGGGCATTCTCTGCACCTTCTGCGGGTAATTTCAATGGTATAGCAAGACAACTGCTTTTGGAATGAATGATACGTGGTAGGATAAGTGGGTTCCAGGATCATGGGAGTTGTCCTGCAGTCTTTCACTATGTAGTAAGCTCCTGATAAAAACTATGCTTTAAGGGATACCATATGAATGCATCATAAATTCCAAAAGACCAAATAATGGTGATACTTACAGAAGCGCTGCTGGTGATAAAAGCAAATCAGAAGAAATGCCTATTTCTATATTAGCAAATTTTGGATTGTTCATTAAATAGTCAGTTGATCTTCTTGAAGTATAGTATTGCACTATATCAGAAGCACAGAATTAGTCTCCCTTGCTTATATATTTGACATTCAGAAACATTATTCACATGCCTTTAATGCCAGTGCCTGGGTGACAGATGACAAAACCTGGGAAGCAGCTGGGCAAGGTGACTTACACCTCTAATCCCAACACCTTGGGAGGCCAAGGAAGAGGATATCTTGAGCCCAGTAGTTTGGCATCAGCCTTGGCAGCCTAGCAAGATCTTGTCCTACAAAAAGTCAAAAAAATTGTCAGATGTGTTGGCATGCATCTGTAGTCCCAGCTACTCAGGAGGCTGAGGCAGTAGGATCACTTGAGTCCAGGAGTTTGAGGCTGTGGTGAGCCATGATCATGCCACTGCATTTTAGCCTGGGCAACATAGTGACATGAGAGAGAGAGAGAGAGAGAGAGAGAGAGAGAGAGAGAGAGAGAGAGAGAGAGAGAGAGAGAGAATGAAAAAAGCACACAAACAAGCAAACAAACAAACTGGAAAACACAAATTGGTGAAGACATTTTGTCTACTTATCTATTCAGTGCCTCTTTCATGGTGAATTGTTACTGGTAAGTGCTAACATGGAGAGCAAAGATGTTTATAATTTGCTTATCTTTTCATATGCCTATGAAAATGTCCCTAGCCTAGTTCATGTCTCTGATCATCTAATCCTTTATCTTCCAGGTTTCCGACTAGTTGACCAGACTATTTGGCCCCATTCCTGAGTTCAAGCATATGCTAAACTCAGGTCATTTCTCTTTGTAAATAAGGTGCATGACCAAAATGCTCAAATTTCTGTCCATTGGAAACATTTTATTCCTTGCCATTCTTTTTTTAAGGGTCCCTTGATTATGACCCCAGTGCAGTCTGCATCCACTTTCAGCTTTTCACTACACGCCAAGATATCTCACCTGTAAACCTAAATAGAAGATATTATTTCTTCTTTAACTGCTCATATGGTATCCTTAAAATAACTATAATAGGTTATAAAATAATTGTAATTGTGCAGACATTAATTTTGAATTAATCAAATTATTTAATCAACAATTATTGAACAAATATTGTATACCATGAAGATTCCAAGGAAAAGAGCATATTTATTCCTTAAAATAAAATATATAATCAATAACAGACTACTGTTCAAAACATGAATCAACATATATTATTTAAGCTGGGCTTTAAACTGGACTTTAAGCCGGGCTTAGGTGGCTCAGTCTGTAATCCCATGCTTTGGGAGGCTGAGGTGAGTGGATTGTCTGAGCCCGCGGGTCAACCCTCCTGGGCAACTTGGTGAGACCTCATCTCTACAATAAATCAATAATTAGCCAGGTGTGGTAGCGCACGCCTGTAGTTCCAGCTACTTGGAAGGCTGAGGTGGAAAGCATTGCCAGAGCCCAGCAGGTTGAGGCTGCGGTGGCCGGGAGCGGCCACTGCACTCCAGTCTGGGCGACAGAGTGAGACTCCAACTCAAAAAAAAAAAAAAAAAATTTACTAATTGCATTAGGAAAAATGTTCAAACCCTTTCACAGTCATTTCCCTTTCTAGCTGCTGCGCCTCATCCCAACCTCTGCAGAATACTTTCTTCTATTTCCACAGGAGAGTCACTGAACAAACCATGATCTTTTACTCTTCCATTTATGATGCTTATCTTTTTTCCTTAGGTTTGTGTGTGTGTGTTTGTGTACGAGTCAAATAACTCTTGTTCCTACTCAAGTGATTCTTTCATAAATCACTACTCTTCCTTCACATTATATTCCAAATATAAACAATTTATTTATAAGACATATTTCGTCTACAAGATCACTTGTGAGATATCTTTTAACCATAATGTTTAAAAACAAAACTTTGATTATGAATATACTTGAATTTAAGATCTACCTCTTTCATTTATGAGTTGCAAGAACTTGTTCAAGTTACCTTGTTATTTAAGCTCTTTGAACTACAGAATGTTGATCTAATAGTACTAACATTATAGGGCTATTAAATAAATGACATTTACTAGAGACTACAGTTTCTAGAGTCATGTAAGCATGTAAAACTGCTAGAAGGTATATAATAAAAATATGACTACTATTTAAATGTCACAAAAATAGTAATCATTATTATTCCTATATGCAGTATATTCGTTTTTTATTGTCAGAATAATGATATGGACAAGCAACTGCAAAATTTCCATGCAGTGAAACAGTACACATTCATTATTTCTTCCAGGTCTATATTTAAGCTGGGTGGTTCTAATGATATGTACAAGGATCAGTGAATCTTCTAGTTGGCTGAACTGATCTTGACTGGATTTCCTTGGCGTCTAGAGCCTTGACTGAATCACCTGGTCCTAATCATCCCTGCTCCACAGTCTCATTCTCCAGCACACTAACTTGGGCACATTCTTGAGGTATAAGCAAAGGAGTGAGAGAGAGCGAACATAGGCGAGGGTTCTTGCAGCACAGACTAGGCACCAATCCCCTGTCACTTTTACCACATTCTATCAGCCAAAGCAACTTACAGTGTCAGCCCAGAGTCAAAAGGTGAAGAAATAGTCTGTACTTCTGGATAGGAGGTCTTGCAACATCACATTGATAAAGGTATGGATGCAGAATGTACATTGATTCATTAATTCAAGAGTCATTAATTCACTCACGCTATCATTGGGAGTTAATAGTATTCACTGATGAAAAACTTGAATAATGATTGCATTAATACTTATATATATTTATTTAGACCTCACACGAACACTTTAATGCAGAATTTATTCTTACTTATGATTTTTTTTAACAAAAAAGAGGAACAGAAATGTTGCAGAGTTGTAACTAAAATCCAAATCTCTTAATTTCTGACTTCATGTAAATAATCTTGCTAAGTGTCGCCTTTCAAATCACAGTATATGTATACACAATTGGCTTTATAGATTGTAATCATGCAAAGACTCATACTCTCACAAACTCTCTAAAGAAGATATAAACAAATATTTGAATATATAATTTGAGATCCTTATAGACTACATATAAAGTAGATTTTACTCCTAGATCTGTTATAAAGAGAATACTTTTTCCCCCAAAACAGAATCATGTAATAGCTGCTGTCCCAACATACACAACTGCCTCATTAACTATAAAATGATTTCAGTTTAGATAATAAATGGAGCTACCATTTCATATGTAAAGAAATTTCAGTTGTAATTCTTTAAAAGGTATTTTGTAGCCGGGCTTGGTGGCTCAGTCTGTAATCCCGCGCCTTTGGGAGGCTGAGGTGAGTGGATTGCCTGAGCCTGCGGGTTCGAGACCCACCTGGGCAGCGAGACCTCATCTCTACAATAAATCAAAAAATCAGCTGGGCATGATAGTGCATGCCTGTAATTCTGGCTACTCGGAAGGCTGAGGCGGAAGGATCACCGGAGCCCAGCAGGTGGAGGCTGCGGTGGCCGGGAGCGGCCACTGCACTCCAGTCTGGGCGAGAGTGAGACTCCAACTCAAAAAAAAAAGTATTTTGTAATATAAAAATTTCACTAAAAGGCATTGCGCAGGAGAAATTTTAATAGAAATTGAAAGTGAGCCAACAAATGAAGCTACCTATTTTTATCTAGGGCTATTTTTAACTTCTTTCTACTGGGAGAAAAAAGTAAATAATGTGATATACAAATATATAATAACATTTTACATACATTTTATTCTTTTTGTATTTTAATAGGGTGAAAGCAGGTGACGCTTGGGCTTCTAGGAGACCCTCACTCTCCCTGGTAGTAAACTAGGTGCCCTTTGTGTTGTTATATTCCTCTCCACTCTCCTCACTCCTTCCCTCCTATAGCAGTGCCCAGCTACTGCCAATCCCAATTCTGTGCTAATGTGACCGGTGTTCAGGACCCATTTATGAGTGAGAACACATGGTATTCAGTTCTTTGTTTCTGTGATAGTTCACTTAGTATGATGTTCTCCAACTGCATCCAAGTTGCAAGTTTCTTTACCCAGTCCACTTTCGATAGGCAGCATAGTTGGATCCATGTTTTTGCTATTGTGAATAATGCAGCAGTAAACATGTGTGTGCAGGTGTCTTTTGAGTAGGGCAATTTATGTTCCTCTGGGTATATTTCAGGAAAGGAATTGGTGGATCTTGTGGAAGATAGATTTTTAGTTCTTTTAGAAGTTGCCACACTGCTTTCTGTAGAGGTTGAACTAACTCACATTCCCACCAACAGTTTAGAAGTGTTCCCTTAATAGGAAGGATTTTTGCCAGAATGAAAAAGTAACTTGTTTTTTACTTGGTTTAATTTTAGGTATAGATACTTTAAAAAGTTAGTTATTCTCAAATTTATATGTATTATTCAGTTGTCTTATTTAAAAAAAAATTGGTTGTGTTAAGATGTGATTTTTATTTTACCTCTCTCAATACATTTTTTGTTTTTAAATCAAATTGAGTAAATTAGTAATATTTTTCACATTTTACTTTTCAAATTCCACATATTGCAATTTTTGTGACTGTGCTTTAACAGCTTTTAAACAAGTTCAGTTTGGCTTGATTTGAGAGTTATAAATTTTACCATTAAATAAGTCACTAAGTAGTACCAAAATGCCCTGTTTTTTTTTTCTGTTATCTTTTGTATACCTCACAAGCTAAAAAAATGTTTTGTTGCCTATTCTAACATATTTTACTTCTCATTTTCCTTAGTATATATGGGTTATATACTAAGATTAGATTTTAGTTTAAAACATCTGGTAATTAACTTGAGTGATTTACTTACAAACTGGATACATATTTAAGAAAGAGACATAGTCTCCTTTAAACTTACTCATTATAATTTAAACTTATATTATTGCAAGCCAGTAAGCATGTTTTGGCAATAATACATCTCTTATTTCTAATTATTACTCCAGGCTAGGAATTGAATTGAAATCTTTTCTTAATTTAGAATTTACTTCTTAAGTAAAATATTTACAAATCAAACTTTCATCATACTTGTGCCAATTTTATTTATATAATTAACTGTACAAAATATTTTATTTTAAAAATAAAAATACTTTATTGCATTTTTATATACATTACCTCATGAATGTTGAGGTTAATGAAAAATTGGTAGAATACCAAGATTTAAAATAAACTGAAATACATATATAAAACCACTCATAAATGGGTCCCGAACATGTCTCACAATACTACAAGAGAGGGATTGACAGTATCAGGACACTGCCAGGGGTGGGGCGGGTGAGACACATAACACCACTAAGGGTACCTGATTCTAAACCAAGGGAAGCAAGGACAAGTTGGAAGCCAAATCTTCACCTGCATGTAGACTACTTATGAACCTAATCCTATATTCTATCCTTTTAATAAAAAAGTTTAAAAGAATACTTCATATATACATGAAGTGTTTTGAAATTTAAAGTGGCACTTCTTTTCAAATAAATTTATGTTTTTAAAAATATGCTGCTACTTCACTCTAACATCAAAACGTAAATCAAATAATCATTTTTATTGATACATAATGACTGTACGTATTTAAGAGGTACAGTGTGCTATTTGATACATGTACATATTATGTAATGATCAAATCATGGTAATTATCATGTCTATTGCAAACATTTATCATTTCTTTGCGAGACAAATCCTCTCTTCTGGCTACTTGAAAATAAAATTAGTGTTAGCAATAGTTACCCTACTGTGCAGTAGAGTACCAGAACTTATTTCTCTTACCTAACTGTAATGTGGTATCTATTGACCAAATCTCTGCCTTATTCGTCTCAGTCTCTGGTAACCACTATTTTATTCTTAATTTTTATGAGGTTGTCTTTTTTTTTAATTCTACATATGAATGAAATCTTGCAGTATTTTTCTGTGCCTGGATTGTTTTACTTAACATATCTTCAGGCCGGGCTCGGTGGCTCAGCCTGTAATCCCGCGCTTTGGGAGGCTGAGGTGGGTGGATTGGCTGAGCCGGCGGGTTCGAGACCCGCCTGGGCAGCAAGACCTCATCTCTACAATAAATCAAAAAATCAGCCAGGCGTGGTAGCGGATGCCTGTAATTCCGGTTACTCGGAAGGCTGAGGCGGAAGGATCGCCGGAGCCCAGGAGGTTGAGACTGCGGTGGCCGGGAGTGACCACTGCACTCCAGTCTGGGCGACCGAGTGAGACTCCAACTCAAAAAAAAAAAAAAAAAACCAAAAACCATATCTTCAAGGCTCATCTCTGTTGTGACAAATGAAATCCTTAATTCATTTAGATTTTCTTTCTTTCTTTTTTTTTTTGAGTTGGAGTCTCACTCGGTCGCCTAGACTGGAGTGCAGTGGCCGGTCCCGGCCACCACAGCCTCGACCCGCTGGGCTCCGGCGATCCTTCCGCCTCAACCTTTCAAGTAGCTGGAGCTACAGGTGTGCGCTACCACGCCCGGCTAATTTTTAATTTATTGTAGAGATGAGGTCTAGCCAAGTTCCCCCAGGCGGGTCTCGAACCTGCGGGCTCAGGCAATCCACTCAGCTCGGCCTCCCAAAGCGCTGGGATTACAGACTGAGCCACCGAGCCCGGCCTTTATTTAGATTTTACTTCATAAAATATTTCAAAAATAAAACTTTTATGGTGGATGATATTCATTTTCCTTATCCATTCAGTCCTTGATGGGCATTTAGGTTGATTCCATATCTTGCTATTGTGAACAGTGCTGTGATAAACATGAAAGTATAGATGTCTCTTCAACATAATGATTTTATTTCTTTTAGTTACATTCCCAGTAATGGGTTGCTGAAATCATATGGTAGTTCTATTTTAGTTTGTTTATGAGTCTTCATACTGTTTTCCCTAATGGTTGTACTAATTAATTCATATATTCCCACCAATAGTGTATGAACTTCCCTTTCTCCACACCCTTGTCAACATTTTGTTGTTTCATCTTTTTGATAATAGTCATTCTAACTAAAGTAAGGTGATACCTTATTGTGATTTCGATTTGTATTTCTCTGAAGAATAGTGATCTCAGCTTCTTTTTCTATACCTCTTGACCATTGGTATGTCTTCTTTGAGAAATATATATTCAGGTCCTTTGCCTATTTTTAATTGGGCTATTTGATTTTTTTGTTATTAAGTTGTTTGAATTGTTATAAATTTTAGATCTTAACTCATTTCATATGTATCATTTGCAAATATTTTCTTCCTTTCTTTAGGTTGTCTTTTCACTTTGTTGATTGTCTCCTTAGTTATACAAAGCTTTTTGTTTGACGTAATTCCATTTAATTATTTTGGCTTTTGATGGTCATGCCTTTAAGGTCTTTTCTTAAAAAAAAGAACAAATGTCCAGATTTATATCATGTATCATTTCCCTATGCTTTCTTCTAGTAATTTCACAGTTCTAGGTCTTATGGTGAAGCTTTTCCTACATTTTGAATTGATTTTGTATATGATAAAAGGACCCAGTATCATTGCATGTCGATATTCAATTTTTTCATCATCATTTGTTGAAAAGAGTGGCTTTTGCTTATTGTATGTTTTTATTTGAATTTATATCAAAAAATAAATTGGCTATATGTATGTGGATTTATTTCTAGGTTTTCTGTTTTGTCCTATTGGCCCGTTTATAATGTCAGGACCATGCTGTTTTGGTTATTATAGCTTTATGGCATACTTTAAAATTAGATAGTGCAATGTCTTTCTCTTTGATCTTTTTGATTAATATTGTATTAGCTATTCAGGGTCATTCATTGATGGTTCCTTACAAGTTGTAAATTACTTTTTTATTTCTGTGACAATGACATGGAATTATGATATGAATTGCACTGAGTCTGTAAAACACCTTTGGTAATATGGATATTTTAACATTCATTAGTTCTATGTATGAACACAAAATATCCTTCTAATTATTTGTATCTTCAATTTTTTTCAGGAATATTTTATGGTGGCTAATATTCATTTTCCTTATCTGTTCAGTCCAGTTTTTATTTCAGAAATATTTTACCTCCTTGGTTAAATTTACCACTCTGTGCTTTGTGTGTTTGTTTGTTTCTTTGTTTATAGATGGAGTCTCACTAAGTTGCCCAGACTGGTCCCAAACTCCTGGTATCAAGTGATACTTCTCCCAAGAATCTGAGATTATAGGCACAAGCCATTGTACCTAGTTTGTTTATTTATTTTTGTAACTAATATAAATGATATATTTGCAAAGTTTTGCATTCCTGGAATAAATCTCAGTTGCTCATATTGAGTAATCTTTTAATTTCTAATTGCTAATTTGGTTGAAGATTTCTCCATCTATGTTCACAGGGATATTGGGCTGTAGTTTTTTTGTTGTTGTTGTTGTGTCCTTGTTTGGTTTTGGGTGTAGGATAATGCTGGCTTCGTAGAATGAATTTAAAAGGTTTTTTAGAATATTTTTTAAAAGAATTTGTGTTAGTTCTTCTTTAAATGTTTTGTAAAATTCAGCAGTGAAACCAATAGTCTTGGATTTTTCTTTGTGGACTTTATTACTGCTTTAATCTTGTTAGTCAATATTGCCTGTTCAGATATTTTCTATCTTTTTTAAAATTCAATTTTGCTAAGTTGTCCATGTCTAGGAGTTTATAATTATTTTGATCAGTCATTCGTTTGTGACCTTTTGATTCATACTTCCTAGGACTGTGAAGTTCTTTTTGCATATGTGAATAATGTTTTAAATTGAGATTTAATGTTTAATATAAAAATTACAAATATAATAATAATTTATCTGTGGAAGAAATAACTATGCAAAAGTATTTAGATATTTGGAATTTATCTCTTTGGGAAAATATAAATGTGTCAATATTGTACTAGCAAACATATTGTTAAAACATGTTTAAAATTTATTTTAAGACTTTGTTTTAATCTATTATATTAACTTACTGTTTTGTAGCATTTGGAAGTTATGTTTGGAGGGTAAAGTCTTAGGAATACAATCTGTATGTAGCGGTAACTTGAAATATACATTATATGTGTCACCACCTGAAATTTTTAATTCCAGCTAAATTTGAGGCCTCTGGCTGTATTTTAGTGATATTAATATTTTTAAATTATTCAATAGTTTGTGTCATTTAAAGCCATATATTTTATTATTGCAACTATCACATGTCAACTACTGTCATTTATTGAAACTGAGAATAACAGTTTTCTTGATAATAATTGTTTTTATTATTTAAAATGTGTGAAAGTCAGATTTTTAAGGTATCATGAAAAGATTAGCTCTAAAAAAAAGAAAATAATAAACAGAAGTAGCAAATATGTAGAAGGCCATATATAATAAATACTAATGCCTAATTATAATTTTAAGCTTGGAAAATAATGTTTCAATTGAAATCTCTGCTGAGTCTTAGAAAAGCTTTCTTTTCATATTTAATATGATTCTGTAATTTAATCATGAAAGGTTTCTATTTTACTAAGGTTGAATGAGTGTGTTATTATTTGAATAAGTTCTGGAGATCTGCTGTACAGCATTGCCACTATAGTAAATAAAGATGCAGTGCATACTTGAAAATAGCCAAGATAGTAAATTTCAAATGATCTTATCACAATTATGATAAGTATTTGAGGTGATGAATATGTTAATCTGCATGATTTAATCTTTTCATCATGTATTCAAATATCAAAACATCACATTTTACACCATAAATTATACAGTTTTTCATGCCAATTAAAATTTTTTAAAAGTTTATTGAAAGTTATGGGCTGGCAACATTTTTTTAGCTTGTGTGGAGGCATCATTATATATAAAAGAGCTTTAACTAGATATTGATCAACATTGGACAAGGCACTCTTCCAAGGATTGAAAATATTATAGTTGGCTGGGCTCCATGGCTCAGCCTGTAATCTCAGCAATTTGGGAAGCTGAGGCGAGAGGATTGTCTGAGCCCGCGGGTGAGAGACTAACCCCAGCAACTTGGTGAGACCACGCCTCAACAATAAATCAAAAAGTAGCTGGGCATGCTAACATAGGCCTGTAGTTCCGGCTACTAGGAAGGCTGAGGCAGAAGGGTCGCCGGAGCCCAGCAGTTTGATGCTGGGATACCCGTGAGTGTGCCACTGCACTCCAGTCTGGTGAAGGAATGAGACTCCAACTCAAAAATAAATAAATAAATAAAAGGTAATAGAACAAGATAGATACTAAGTGACTTTAAGGATTTAATAGTTTGGTGCATGGTCAGAGAATTGAGTAGAAAATTACAACAGAGTAAAAAAGGAGCATATAACTCCAGCCTGGGGTCATAGGTGATGTTTCCCGGAAATAAAGGATGGCATTTATGTCAAGACTTGCACAATGAATGAGGGTTATTCAGGTGAGAAGTGGCAGAATCAAAATGAGTAAAATTAATAAGCATCAGACATTAGAATAGCTGTGTGAAATGGATGATAGGGAATGAAGTGTTTAAGTATGGTGAGTAGAGTTTATATGGCTTAAAGGCTTAATGTACATACTAAGTTAAATAGAAGGTAGTGAGAAAGTTATTGGGGGGAAAAGAGATTGCAGGTATACAGAGAGAGAGAAAGAGAAAATCAAAGGAGAGAGGAGAAAGAGAGAAAAAAAAGAGGATGAGATAAACTTTTAATAAATGGCAAAATTGAGCGTTTGAAATTTAAAGTAATCATCAAGCTAGTAAAAACTAATTTTAAAAAATTGTAATAAGGGGAAAACCTTTGTTTAATATTTTTAAACTGCTTATTGGCATTCATACTCATTCCCAATCAGATCTAGTCACATAGTTCACAGGGCCCAGTGCAGCATTAAAATATGAAGCCTTGCCAAGAGGCAGAAAAGTAAAACATCCTCTTGCCAAAATCTATCACACCAGCCCACATTATTTGGGTGACCTCCAAAAGATTGTAACCTCTATGCCCGAATATGATTAGTTCCTGCATCAGTGTTGGGCAAGAGTCCCCTAAGGAGTGGAACACACATGAAGTGCACAACCTAGATAAAGAATAGTGGTTACCTTGCCCTGTACAGGAAGCTATGAAATCCTGGGCAACCACTAATCCTCCCTACAATTACACCCAGATTTCACCAGGAATGGAGAGTAATGGTAGAATGAAGGTTTCCTCCTACCTGCTAATGGGACCAAATTGCCATCTTGGATGGAAGCATCAACTGTTGTGGGAATGAGATTTGAAGAGAGAAGACAAGTAGGGTTGAGATGACAAGAGGCAGGGAGACGTGGCTAATGACATATTCTAGGGAAATGGAGAAGTGGCAGGATGTCTCACAACACAAGAACTGAGTCTAGGCTCTTAGTGTGTGACCCATTGTTCATTTACCAAACATTTCACCTATGAATTAAAAAATAGAATGAACCAGAATTTCAAGATGACTATCACAGAGCATTAAATCTCAAATGTGGGACCTTCTAAGCAAGAGCCCTGAGTAACTTTACTGCTCTACCACCCAGGAAACAGACCCGAAACACAGTTAATATCTTTTTATAGTACTTCATATACTTCAATAAACTGATTCTTATTTAGCTTTTATCATATAAAGTGCAGATGAGGTGAATATATAATTTTTTACTTAACGTTAATTTTCACTTGCAAATTTAACACTTATGGTCCGAGGGAAGAATGTATATTGCACCATCATATATAAGAATCAAATATTTGGTATTGTGCTTCATCCCAGTCTGCTTCTGCCCGTTCATAATTTACTTCCAAAGTAACAGACTGTGAAAATCCACTGGTTCAACACTTTTCATTTTATCTATGTATCATTTACGTAAAGACATTCCTAATCTTTATTTGTTCATAGATCTTGCATTTGAAGACTCTTACAAGTAATGCAATTAAATTCAGAGACAAATATAATATAAAAAGTGTATTATTTGTAACTTTAAACTTTTATGTTTTGCTGATTATTTGATTAATTCAAATTAGTATAAAGAAGCATTTTTTCTTAAGCAAAAGTTTCTTAAGTATAAAGTCTTTAAAAGATAAATAAGTTTCTATGAAACAATGATTTATAAAAGACAACTTTAAGTCTCACTGTAACAATTGAGATATTTTTGTTTATTTTGACATGCATCTCATGTAAACGCTCATAGGTTTCACAGAGATGTCCTAAGATTTTTTGTTGACAAATATTTTTTTCCCAGTTGGTGGGTTGTCTCCCTGCTCTCTTGATGGTTTCTTTGGCTTTGCAGAAGCTTGTCAGTTTGAAGAGGTCCCACTTATCTGTCTTATCTTTTATGGCATGAACACTTAGTGTTTTGATTAGAAATTGTTTGCCAGTTCCAATTTTCCTAAGGGTGCCTCCTGCATTTTCTATGATTCTGATACCTTGAGGTTTTATGTTTAGGAATTTGATTCATTTAGAGTTGACTTTTGTGTATGGGGATAGGTAGGGGTATTGTTTCAATTTTCTGCATGTGGTCAGCCAGTTTTCCCAGCACCATTTACTGAATAGGTTCTCCTCTCCCCAGTAGTTGTCGATGGAGGCTTTGTCGAAGATGAGTTGGTTGAGAAATTGAAGTTTTGCTTCTGATATCTCTATCCTGTTCCATTGGTCAATATGCATGTTCTTGTACCAGTGCCAGGCTGTTTTGATTATTGTAGCTTTACAATAAAGTTTAAAGTCTGGGAGTGTGATACCCCCTACTTTGCCTTTTTTTTTTTTTTTTGCTGGGGATTGTTTTGGCTATTCATGGTCACTTACGTTTCCATATGAATTCCTGTATTGTTGTTTCCAGGTCTGAGAAGAATGCTGCTGGTAATTTAATGGGTATTGCATTAAATCTGTAGATTGCCTTGGGTATGATGGAAATCTTAACAATGTTGATTTTTGCAATCCATGAGCATAGAATGTTTTTCCATATGTTTGTGTCATCTTTGATTTCTTTGAGCAGTATTTTCTAGTTTTCATCGTAGTGATCTTTGATGTCTCTGGTTAGAGAGACGCCAAGGTATTTCATTTTGTGTGTGTGTGACTATTGTAAAGGGGATTGCACTTTTTATTTGGGTTTCTGTTTGTTTATTGTTGGTGTATTGAAATGTAACTATCTTTTGCACATTTATTTTATATCCGGAGACTTTGCCAAAGTCCTTTATCAGAGCAAGGAGGTTTTTAACAGATTATCTTGAAGAGGGAGTAATGTAATCTGTGTAGAGGGAGAGCTTAACTTCATCTTTTCCTATTTGGATACTATTGATATCCTTCTCTTGTCTGATTGCTCTAGTTAGGACTTTCAATACTGTGTTGAACAGGAGTGGTGAGAGTGGGCATCCTTGTCTTGTTCTGGCTTTCAGGGGAAATGGCAAAATATTTGCTACTGTATGTCTGACAAAGGTCTAACATCTAGGATATACGAGAACCTCCAATGTGCCAAAAAGAAATAACAACAACAATAACAAACAGCTCCATTACAAAGTGGGTAAAATATATGAATAGGCACGTCTCAAAAGAAGACATATGAGCAGCCAACAGATACATGAAAAAATGCTCAGCCTCACTAGTCATCAAAGAAATGCAAATTAAAACCATATGGAGATCCCACCTAACTCTGATCAGGATGGCCATCCTCAATAACTCAAAAAACAACAGATGTTGGAGAGAATGTGGGGAAAAGGAACACTTCTACACTGTTGGTGGGAGTGTAAACTACTACAACCTCTGTGAAAAACAGTTTGGCAATTCCTAAAAAGTCTAAAAATTGACCTTCCATATGACCTCACAATCTCCCTACTGGGAATATGCCCAGAGGAACTCAAATCACTCAATGAAAGAGACACCTGCACACACATGTTTATTACAACACTGTTTACAATAGTAAAAACATGGAACCAACCATGTGCCCATCAAAATAAGACTGGACAAAAAAAAATGTGGTACATTTACACGCTGGAATATTATTTTGTCATAAAGACAAAATTATGAACTTCACAGCAACTTGGATGGACTTAGAGTCTATAATACTGAGAAACAAAGAACTGAGTATCACATATTCTCACTCACAAGTGGACCTTGAACAATTATCATAATACTATACAATAAAATATTGTCAGTAATGGGAAATTACTGGCGGGGAAGGGGGAGGCGGGCATGGGACTGGCAGTAGTGGGATACTGCTGGGGGAGAGGAGCACACCTCATCAGCAAGGATATCTGCATAATGAACATTTGTATACTGTACCCCGCTTATTTAAAATAAAAAATAAAATGCATTTACCACTCAAAAAAAAGAATATTTTGTTGACTTTATATGGAGTGAGAGAGAATACCACCACTATTTCAATAATACAAATCTTTGTAGAAGTAATTTCGTTATTACACAAGTATTTTTTTTGTTTACATGACAACACATAAAGATGTCCAAAGTATGAAAATGAAATAAAAATTTAAAGATCTAGAGGCATTTTTAATAAAAGATATATTTTACAAAAGTATTTGCAGTAGGCTGTTTAGTTACCTCTGAGTTGTTTTAATGTCTCCTTATACCTTGGAATCAGAAAAAAAAAAAAAAAGAAATGGATAGAAATGGAGTTGCCAATATTTAAACCTTTATTAAGTCATATGCAGTAGAGTGAGAAATAGCATACTGGGAATCATCCACAGGAGATTACTAAAATAGACAGATACATTTATCATCTTCTGAAGTAATAAACCACACATTTATAAAACTGCAGTAATGATGCTGTCTTTCTTGAAATTGGAAGGTATTCTATTTCAAGATAACTACTTTTTTCAACAAAAATATGAGAGAATAATCATTTTCTGAAAGGTGAAAAATCTCAGAAGCATTCAGGATAAATGTGGATGAATACAGTGTAAAATTAAAAAATTTGATGTGGCAGAGTTATAATTTCATTTCTCTGTATTTATAAATTTTGTTGAACATTCTTTTAAAAAATTAGAACTCTTAGGGATAAAACTATTTAGACAAGTCATGGACTTTTTATAGAGTTGCAGCATTATCCTTGTTTTCAGCTTTTCAAAAAATGAAATGGAGCTTTAATGTAAATCCCATAGAAGTTTAGACAACCAGAAGCCTTATATATGCATATCAACATTCAATGAATGTCCTATTCTAGGTTTTAAATTCAATTTCCTAATTATGAACATTGTATTTTTCTACTAGTATGTGGTTTGAATTAAATGTTGGGGGTCCATACAAACAAAATTCACCTGCTACTGGATTTGATATAGAAAAAAATACATTTTAAATGACATTAGCAATTTTCATAACATAATTCTATTTAGCATAATAAAAGGATGGACACAGCATATGTAACTGCATACTTCCATTAAAGTATAATTTCTATCATGTAGCTTCAAGAGAGTTTGTGGTACATAACAAAGTAAATGGAAATAAGAAATGAAACAGACAGCATGAGCTCTATGAGTTCTAAAAGTATTAAGAGTTTGCATGGTTAGCTTTGAGTCTCATTCCCCCTTAAAAGATTCTCAAGGTAAATCAAAATCAAGACAATTCTGGATAAAAACATTAGCATGCGTTTTCACAGTTCCGGTGGATCAATAGTCCAGACTAACTGGATCTTCTATTAAAGGTCTCACAAGACTTCAATTAAGGTACCAGCCATACTGTATTCTTTTCTGGAGGCTTACCTGGCGAAGACTCTGCCTTCAATCTCATCCAGTTTCTTGACAGAAGACATTTGTCTGTGTCTTAGGAACAAAATCCTCAGCTCTCTGTTGATTGCCAGCTACAAACTGCCTACAATTTTTAGAAGCAGTTGGCCTGCAGTTTCTCGTTGTGTAAACTTCTTAAGTGTGGCTGCTTACTGCATTGAACCTTCAAGGAGACTCTGGGGCTAGATTTCTAATATAGAGTCTTTTCTAACATAGTGCAATCACAGATAAGACATGCTATTACCTTTGCTATATATAACACAATCTAATGAAACTTTGTCAGGAGGATATCATTTTATCATTTTTTTCTATGTCCTCTTGGTAAGAAGCAAGTCACAAATACTGTTTAGATACAAAGAGATATTAAGTTTTCCTGTGCACACAATGTAAATATCAGGAGACTGGGGGTTACTGATGTATCATTTTAGTGTCTGTCTGCCACATATCCCATAGACATAGAGTTAGAAACTAAAGATAAGGAACAAATCTCAAAAGAAGTCAAAGTAAAAAAGACACAATTCATTCCAAATAGCAACAATACAAATGAAGACTTTAACAATTGTAGTCAAAATATATAAAGTCTTCTGTGGTAACATAAAAATCAATATCACTGCTTTTTGAAAAATGTGTGTTCAAAGTTAACAGTGGAAACTTAGAAAAGGGGGCCATCACAACCAACCAATCAAAAATATAAAATATTTTAGAATAAGGTATTTGTACTAAATATGGAGATAAGTAGATGGATTTAGTATATGGTAATAATGCAAATATTAATAACAATAATACTTAACATATATTGAGCTATTACAGTATGTCAGATCATATTTGAAGGACCTTATTTTGAAAAATTCATTTAATGTTTACAATAAGTATATTATTATCCACATTATTAGACAAAAAAATAAATTTATTTGAAAAGTAAGGAAGAAAGTTCTGAGTACAGGAAGGGTTCAATAAGTATTGGCCATCATTCTTGTATATACAGAGGATGCCAAGAAGTGTATACACATTTTAAGAAAGAAAAAAACTGTATTAAAATTATAATACTCAATATATACTGATAACAAAAATGAACATCAACTTTTGAGTGAATGTCATGCTGCCCATTGCTGCCATAATTCAATTCAACTTTAAAAACGTAATATATATATAACATCTCTTAAAATGTGTATACATTTTTTTTGACATCCCTAGTATATATGTGATGGTGGTGTGCCAGGGATAGCCATTTGGTATCTGGATTGAACAACCAGGTAGATAGTGTGATGATTTTGTCAATTGTTATTATTGTGATGTCCATATAGGTTTCTTAACTATGGTCATACATATCTACTCAAACATATTTTTCCTGACCTTCTTTTTCTTACTTAACTCATGTTATTCTCATCTGAATTTGCTTCCTGATGTTCAAAAGCTATTAAAATTTAAATTAGCATTTATAGTCAATTTAAGGCTTTTTTTTTTTTTTTTTTTGAGTCAGTCTCCCTCTATCACCCAGACTGGGGTTCAGTGGCATGATTATGCACCACTATGCAGAGTTAATGTGGCTAATTTTTATTTTTTTAAATTATCTGTAGAGACAAGATCTTGCTATGTTGCCCAGGCTAGTCTTAAACTCATGGGCTCAAGCAATCCTCCCACCTTATTCTCCCAAAGTGCTGGGATTGCAGACATGAATCACCATGCCTGGTTTATGTTCTGCTTTATTCACAAAACAAGAAAGAACAGTTTATTTTCATACTCAATAAGTTAGATAATCAAAACTCTACATTCTATAAAATAATGTACTTTTTAATATTTAAGTGTAGCATGCACTTAAATAATTATTACTTATTATCTCATAATTAACGTATATTAGTTATGTTTGTCTTATCAACTAGATGGTAACATTCCTGAGGACAAAAAAGAAGACATCATTAAAAAAAATTCATAGTACCTTTCACACTTTTAGTGTCTATGTACTTTTCCTCTTGTGTGTGGAAAACCCCAGCTATTTCTAAATTTTTTATAGAAAGATGCATGAAAAAATATATTTTAATTTCTATTATCAAATTTCAGAATTACAAAGAATGTTCTTTAGTGCTTCACTTCTCACTGGGAATGGTGGGGGCAGAGAAAATGTATGCAACATGAAGAGATATACAAATCGCCCTCTGAAAAATTAGTCTCCTTTCTCTATCCGGATTCCTAAGGAGACTGGAAAGAAATATAGATACTGAGGGAGAGTGTTCTCAAAGATAGCCACAGTAATTCCTTGCATGATCCTTTACAATTTGACTTTGCCACTTCTCCCCTCAAAAAGTGAACTCAATTTCTCAACTCCTTGAATTGGGACAGTCCTTACACTATGTTTTTGCAGAATGATGCAGTTTGATTTCCGAGTTTAGTTTTATGAGGTCTTACAACTTTCATACCAACTATTTTGGAGACCTGAAACCACTATGCTATGAAGGAGCACACTCTAGCCTACTGGAAGACGAAATGCCAGATGGGGGAAAACTGAGGTTCCTAGGACCACAGGCAGCACCAAGGGACAGAAGAAATATTCTCTGGACAGGCTTGACCACAGAATAGGACACTAAAAATACCAGAATTAGCAGTCTTGTAGTATAATACATTCAAGGGCAGAATCATTTAGCTTTACTTGTGTTAATACTTTATTTGAATTCATATGCTGATTATACTTCTTTTAATAATTTGTGTGCATTTGAAAGAAATAAATACAATTCTTAATCAAGCCTCGCAATACTTTTATCAGAATAATACTAATAGTGCTTAGAGCAAAAAGTGAAACAGAGTAGTCTACTTAATTAAAATTACTAAGGAAGTTTTTATTCAGTGAGATAATTTGGCTATTAATTTGAAGAGCATACTTTTTGAAAAGTCGCTACTGTGTTATTAGCAAATAATACATCTTTAAAGTGTGGTTTTAGTAATTTTTTAATATGAATAATTTCAGTATAACACATTGTGATAAAATGTCTCATATCTGATTTAATATATCATTTTCTAATATATATTGACCTCAGGATTTACTTAATGTAAATGTAAGTATGGTGTATTTCATTGACATAAAATTAATAATTTTTTATTATAGAGAACTTGGAAAATGCAAAACTACAAAGAAAAAATAAAAAATCTGCAATACCACCAGATGAAAATAATCCACAGGAATATGCTTTGATTTATGATTTTTCAACTTTGCAATAGTTTTATTGGAATTTGCAAACTGAATTATTGTTGAAGATGGCCATTATCAAAAATTAAATTATAAAAGTCAAAATTAAGTAAAATACTCAAAAATAATTACCTTTACATTATTTTACCATTATCTATGCTCTTGAGTATATTTGCACATATTGTTTTTGTGTGGAAAAACTACTATATAATGATGTGCACTCAGTGACTTCATGTTAGCATGGTGAAATCAACCATGGTGAGAATATTTACACCCCAGAAATGAATAAAAACTGCAGTTGAGAATTCAGATATACACATATTTTTTTTCCCCCTGGATAGTCAATTGTTAAGGTTTTAACATTAATTCCCTACTACAAGTAGAGTGACTTTAAGTGTTATGAGGTTATGCTTCCATAGTATTTTGTGTTTTAAAATGAAATTAAGAAATATATACATAGTTGGAAGTAGGATGGTCTACATTGTCATTCTTTGATAAGTTGTTGTTTCAGAAGGGAAAATTTCCCTCATCTCATAAACTACACTTTCTTTTCAGCCAAACTTTATGTGTACTAAAGATGTTGCCTTAGGGCTTCTACATTTTTTCATCTTTTGTCTTTTTTTTTTGAATGTCACTACTTTTTACTATATACCAACTAGTTTATTTTTAGCTCTTTACAAAGAAAATGCTAAGAAAATTATAATCATATGTTATATGGTTTTAAAACCATAATATCAAATTTCTTTACATATAAGATGGAATGATCCGGCAGCTATATTCACTATCACAGACTTCAGTTCTCTTCAACTATATGGCACATCCTGTGAAATTAATGAATCACACATAAGTTTCAAATATGGTGAAAGTGTACACACAAGTAATTTACAATGCCAAATAAGGAATGCAGTTTAGAGCCTTAGTCAAGGCATAAAGTCTGAAGAGGTGAACATAACTGTCTCTAAGAGTGAACAAGGTATATGCAGTCACTGATGAGGTATGCAAAGGATTTAAAACTGCTCAGTCTTGCTGTGAAAACTGAAATGAGCTAAAATGAAATGCTGTGATTTCTCCATCCTATTCACTTCTGGATTAAGTCCACAATCTTACTTCATTATATAGAAAATAAAATTGACAAGAATCTCCAAGATTAAATCACTATTTGAGTAAATGAAACAAAATGCTTCACCAAACCCAATTCTTAGTTGTACCTCCTGGATTAGTAGCACTTTGTAGACAAAGGAATGTTTCACAAAATTGAAATGACATTCAAATGAAAGACAATATATTTTCCACTGACCATTAAGATCTTAAACTTTCAAATGGCCTTTATAACTGAACCATTGTATGTTACAGTAGTGAGCATTCTGGGGATCCTTTAGCAGAAAATGACAATGTAAAGGTCATAGGATCTTTTCAGGTTGATTTGTTTGCTGGATTATTCCTCTTTTAGTAAAGTGGCACAAAATAATTTTACATTATCCCACAGCTTTCTTAAAATGTCTATTTTTGGATCAAGAATAGCATCACGGCATGAGGCAAATGAATCTACATTATAGCCTATTTCTTTAGTAATCGTTAGGCAGGCCTTTTCATCTTCTAACCATCAAATAGATTCCTGAACCATTGTCCCATGATCTTGTGGAGAATTATCTTCATTGTATTTGCAAAGTTTGAAATCATCCCTTTGAGGGGAATTCCCCACACCCCACTGTGTCTCTAAGTCATCAATCTGGTTTAGTGGAGAGTTCATTATTGATTGGATGGGCATCATCGGCAGCCGTTGGATCTACAGTTAATTCTTTGACCCCATTTGCATATCTTAATGTATTAAGGCTATTTTTACAGGATGACATTCCCAGAGAGATTGTGACAATCATGTCACTATGAGAATTTCCACCTGTGAATGAATCTCTTAATGCCTGAGTAAGTTTTCTTGCTCAAAAAGGAGTATGAGGTTTCTTCTACCTATGACTCTGACGCACTTCTTGAGTGCTAAAAGACTTGTATTAATTTCAGCATCTTCAAGCCTAACTGACCTATCTACCCTAGAAATATCAGCTCCTCTCTCATTTCAACCAAATAGATGGGAGGAAATTTTTCACGTAGCTTTCCTTTCCTTCTAAGAATAATCTTTTACATTGCATTGCTCTGAATATGCATTTGCATGTTTGACTGGATGTTTTGCAACTTTTACCTATGCCAATGAATTTTAGCACATCTTCAACACATTTGACCTCCCATTCCTATAATCCCATCCCTTGAACCTGCTGTTTTCCATGTTCTAGAACACCTAATTTTGTTTTGTATTTAGCAAGTCAAACACCTCTCCACTGTAAATTTCCAAAAAGATTACGTATACTTGAAGTTCTAACTTATAATTTGGCTTCTTTAGCCTTAAAAAGATATCTTGAGCTGCTGATGTATAAATTCCTTTAGAATAATCTTAATTCTAAAGTCAGCACCTGGAATATGAATTTTTTCACTTCCAGTCTGCCCATAAGCAAAGCAAATCATCATTCCTTGTTCAAATATAGTTTCCACTAATTATCTAGAAGTAAATCTGTAAGCAATTGATTTAGAAGCTATATCATCAAAGGCACAATCAAAATTAAAGTTTGGTTTTCCAGCCCCATTACAAAGTAGGTAAAAGATATGAACAGACAGTTCTCAAAAGAAGACGTATGAGCAGTCAACAGATACATGAAAAAATGCTCAGCCTTACTAGTCATCAAAGAAATGCAATTTAAAACTACACTGAGATACCACCTAACTCCAGTCAGGATGGCTATCATCAATAACTCAAAAACCAGATGCTGGAGAAGATGCAGTGAAAAGGGAACACTTCTACACTTTTGGTGGGAGTATAAACTAGTACAGCCTCTGTGGAAAATAGTGTGGCGATTCCTAAAAGATCTAAAAATTGACCTTTCATGACACCCACAATCCCCCTACTGGGAATATACCCGGAAGAACTCAAATCACTCTATAAAAAAGATACCTGCATATGTATGTTTATTGCAGCATTTTTCACAATAGCAAGAACATGGAACCAACTGTGTTGCCTATCAAAAGAGGACTGGATAAAAAAAAAATGTGGTGCATGTATTACATGTACACACACAAATGATGGAATATTACACACCCATAAAGAAGAACAAAATCATGAACTTCACAGCAACCTGGATGAACTTGAGTCTATAATACTGAGTGATCTTTCACAGAAACAAAGAATTGAGTATCACATGCTCTCACTCATAAGCGAACTTGAACAATTATTGTAATGCTATAAGAGAATGATGGGCAGTAGTGCGAAACTGCTGGGAGGGGGGCAGGGAAGTAGAATTGGCAGTAGTGGGAATTTGTCTGGGGAAGGGAAGGGTACATCTCATTAACAAGGGTACCTGCATAATTAACATTTGTACACCTAACACTGAATTGTACCCCACATCTTAAAAAAATAAATAAAAGGAAAAAAAATACAAAAATAAAAGATTATTTTTCTAAATATATTGTTAAATCTATTTTTTGGACAGCCCCTTCAGGTTCCTTCCCACAGTGGGTGCTTTTTTGTCCTCTCAATAAATTCTGCTTTCTGAAAAAAATCTATTTTTTATTTTGGTTCATGTATACCATCTTTACTAGGATTGTGATTAAATCAAGAGATTTCATTTGAGTTTCTTTTTTATTGAATGGTTTTTTTCCTTACACAACACATATCCTGTGTTCATCAGTAGGATCTGCTGTTATTTATGGTCTATAATGCAAGCATCTGTAAAGTCTCTCATCATACACATTAGCATCCTCATCCTGGGCTCTTTTTTTTTCTCTATGCCCTTGCTGTGGCAGTCTCCTTTTTTTCTTGTTTTTCCTTGCAATGCTTTTACTTTTTTATAGATAATTAGATATCCTATCTGCAGCTTGAACTGGAGATATGTATGAAGTACTACTATTCTACTGTACAGAGGAAGATTGTTTAAGAAGTTGTCTAGTCAATGCATGTACAGAATCAACCAGTCTATTTTCACTTGGAAAAGGATCATTCTTAACAGAAGCGACAGTCCATCCATTATTTACAATTTTGTCTACTTTGGCCAAGGATGTTAGCGGTGGAGGTGTTTCTGGGCTGGGATAAATTTCTTCATTAGGAACAAGGTGAGGGTTAAGTGAACAGATGCCCTCCAGGTCAATCTCTTTGTCCTTTGTATTTCCGTTTTCTGTCCATTCAACAGTTACATTTTCATTATCTCCATTTAAAGATGTTACCATAGTTTGATGTACATGGCTCTGCTTGATGGCGATAGAAATCTGGATCTTGCCAAAGTTAGCCATTGCCGTCAACCTCACCTCTCACCTCTCTCTCTCTCTCTCTCTCTCTCTCTCTCTCTCTCTCTCTCTCTCTCTCTCTCTCTCTCTCTCTCTCTCTCTCTCTCTTCAATTATAATCACCCCCCACTCCCAACTGTGGACAACTCAGGGCCACCTTATGCCAACAAGATATCCTGAGTAGCCCTTGTCCCTTCGTCCCATCACTGCCTTACCACTCAGCACTCTTTCCTTCATGCGACTTATTTAGTATCTCGTATTCCAACCGTTCTCGATGCTCAAAAATGCAAACTCAGAGATGAAAGCAGGGCGCTCCCTGTCCCGTTCACACCTCATCCTCAGACCGAGAGCCCACCAGGGCCCCGGCTCCCGGCCGGCATCCTAGCTGGGCCTAAGATGGCGATGGCGGAGGGAACGATCAGAGGGTCGTGGGACTACTGTGGGATCCTGGGTAGCGAGTTCAGAGGCAGGGGGCGTGTAGGTGCAGCACGAGTGCACATGTGCATCAGTCTGCCGCAGGCTGCGCTTGTCCCTCTGGTGGTGGTACCTGCTCCGGACCTGTGCGCGTCCTTCCCCGCCCTCAGCACACCCCATCTGCGTCCAGGACGGCAGTTCTTCCCGTTCCTACCTTCGAACAGCAGAAACTACATCTAGGGCCTCGTGACCCTATGCCAGGCAGCTCCTCTCCCATTCACCTTTTCTCTTTTTAATGTTGTTCTTATATTACAGGAAAGGTACATTAGTCAATGTCTATTACATTAATTAAAATGCGCTTACATTTTGAGTCGTGAAAACAAGTATATTTGAGGTGCCTCTTTGAAAATGCAAATATAAAATTAAAAATGTGTTTTATTTTAGATATATACTCATTGTTAAGTAAAAAATAAATGAATAAAGCAAATCACTTGAATTTAAAGGCAATTGGTTTATTGAGCTCCTGGGTGAATACATTGGTCTTATTAACAATGAGATGGATTTCCAGTCTAGTGAAATTAACCAAAGGGTTTGGTCAGCATGCCAATAAGTTTTGAAGCAAAATTATCATTTAAGATTTAGTCTGATCTTACGCTGTACTGTGTCAATAACAGCAAATGTCTTTGTTGCCTTCTACTGTTAAATATAAGTAGTCTTTTCTTGTCATTTTTGAATCTATCTAAAATTTTTAAAAATACTTTTTTTAGGACCATAATCTTGGATTTTTTTTAAATGATTGAGAAACAATATAAAGCAAAGCTATGTAGGATATGCAGATTTAAACAATACTTATTGTTAATCACTACATATGGAATCGAACTTAAACATAATGCTTATTCATTATTGTTATACTTTTTAATTTCAGAGCCAAATGTTCATGTTTCAACAAGATTATTAAAAAGGAAAACTCTGTAACATCTGTTTTTAAGCTCTCTCAAGTTGTTCATAATTAAAAACTAAAACTGACTTCTGGAATTTTTAAAATCTAAAGAAAAAAACACCAAATTTAGTCCTAATCAGAACACTGTTTAGCATCATCACCAAATATTTGTTTTTCATACAATAAAGTAAATTTTAGTTACTTATGCTGTGGCCCGCACGGCTGCCTTGAGGGTCCCGAGAGAGAGTGGCAAGAGATTAAGAAAGACACAGACACAAAGACATAAAGAAAAACTGGGGCCAGGTGGAACACTTTCCTCTGATGGAGGAGGAGTGGCCCTGAACTAGCTCAGCATGGTTATTTTAGAATCAAGCACAAGGGAAGTTGGAAGGGGTTCAAGGTCTGCGAGGGAACCATAACGGAATTATGTTGCTACCTAAAAGGCGAGCTGTTCTGCTGTGATCTTGTTATAGCTAAGGCTTTATCCGCACTATGTGCACCCGGATGTGTGGACATCTGAGACGCCGTTTCCTGTGCAGGCTGCATCCCTCACAGCATGCCTTTGGCTAGGATGCAGAGCTTCCAAGCGAGACCTTGCCTACGAGTTTGGGGCCAGTAAGCGAAATCTTGCCTTCTCTTGGGGCCTTTATTCAAGGACTGCTACAGTGACAGTGCTCAACCGCGCGCTTCCGGCATACTTATGCAAAATAGTTCATAATTTGAATTTAAATAGTTTTTAATAACATTACTTTTTTTCAACTGCACATGTATTAACCTAATTCTTCTTATCTTTAAAGATAGAAAATTATGTTAGATTATATACTTTATATGGCTGTTTCTTGGTAATCAACATGGAATGTCTGTATTTTTTATTGCAATGTAGCAATGTATCACTTATTTTTATTGTGGCAAAGTATGGTGGGCAGCCTTTAAAATGGCTCCAAATTCTCACTCCATTATGCATGCTACTTATTTGCTAGTCTCTTATCCTTGAGTGTGGGCTGGATTTAACAATATACTCACTTCTGGAAGTTAGGTTATATGAAAACTCTGTCTTATGGCTTCTAAGTTAGTTTCTCTCGCTGGTTTAGATAGCTTCTCCTTGAAGAAGTCAACTGCTCTGTCTTGAGGAAGCCCTTTGTAGAGATAAATGTGAATAAACTAGAATCATAAGTGCATCTTCCTTCATAGGTGCCTTGAGAGTACTTCAGCCCAGGCTGACAACTTGATTTTAGCCTCATAAAAGAGTCAGAGAACCTAGATAAACTGACTCCAGATTCCCAACCCATAGAAACTGTGAGATACCAAATGTTTGTTTTTAAGCTGTGAAGTTTGGAAGTAATATGCAACATTAAATAACTAATTTACAAAGATTGCTTTCTTCTTCACCAAATTCATTTCCTTGTTTCTGAGGCACTAGCTGGATTACACGCTCCTAGCTCCCTTTCTAGTAAGCTGTAGCATGTAATTTGGTTTTTACTAATAAATAAATTGGCATATAAAACATACAACACTTCTAAACCTGGCTCCTAATCTTTCACACTATCTCTAAAACCCATTTTCCAGCTTGGTGCCAATACTAGAACTACACTGGAAGACATGTATTTAAGAAGCTGAAACCTTCCATCAACATCAGTTGTGGATGGATTTACAAAGCAAGATGACTCTAATGTGCTGGTTTGACTTCATCTGAGAAACAAAAGGGATGCTGCAAATATAATTGAAGAGCAAATTGCAAAAGCAATTTCAGTTTTATCTGGAAATCATTATTCTAAGAATAAAGTTATTACCCTATGAAAAGTAGTTGTCTCAAAATCAATTTTCCACTGATTTCCAGTGATTTAATGTCCCCCAAAAGAAATGTATACACATCCCAGCTGGCCCCAAAAGTCTTAAATTCAGAATATGTTCTAATTACATGAGGAGAAAGACAGAGAAATTCTCTAGACCATGCCTTAAGTGTCTCTTCGTTTCATATGTCTCCTAATTTGTATCCTCTATAATAAAACTGTAATAATAAGTGTAGTGCATTCCTGATTTGTATGTCTTTCAAGCACGCGATCAAACTTCAGGGTGTCATGGGAACACCTTGGAATTGTAGTCAATTGTTTAGAAGTTTGGGTGGCCTAATGACCCCAAACTTGCAGCTGGCACCTGAAATGAGGGCAGTCTTGCTGAGGATCATGACCTTAATTTGTGGATTTTCAACTAACTTCAGGTAGTTAGCATCAGCAGTACTTTGCAGTATTGCAGCTTCAAAATATTAATAACATAAGGCTAGAATATTGAAATGTAAAAATAAAAATTGGAAATGTAAAATAAGTGTTATGTAGATATATTTTAAAATACTAATTTCTGACAAAATAACAAGAATGAAAAATCTTTTAGAGTTAACTATTAGGATCAAGATTTATTTAGGATACCATGTAAGAAAATTGAAAACACTTCTTTATTTTTTAAATATCCTCATTTTAAAAAATTTATTTTAAAGATGTGATATACAATTCAGGATTGGGTATAAAAGTGGTCATCATACAGGTAAAGTTTGGGCCTCCCTTTAGTTCCCACTTCGCCAGGATTGAGATCAGGTACCTTTATTGATGTTGTCTCCTCTCTCCCCGGGCAGTATCCCCATTAAAAAAAAAAAAAAAAAGAATTTAAATGCATCAAATCTTTTTATCATTGTAAAAAAAAAATTTAAAAAAACTAGGATAAGAAATACCAAAAAGTTTTTTTTTTCCTTTCCCAAATTAGTTTGATTCTCTCTTTGAAAAAAATTCAATTTATTTGTTAAAAATTTTAAACTATTTCTATAATGCCAATCATTGAAAACTAAAATATACTTAAGGTTTACCCTGTCCTCTTCTCAGGGCTTTTGTACGGATTCCTAGTTTCTCCAAAACAAAGTCCTTGTTATTTTTCCTCATTTTTAAAGATATAGCTCAAGAAATAATGTTTTTATTATTTAAAATAGTATGCCTTAGGCATGTTTGACTTACTAATTATATGTATAATTGTATAATATCGTCCTCAAAATATTTCCCTTGAAACATTTTCTGTAAGTGTAAGCACTTTAAAGAAAGCAAACATTGCATATGTTCATGTGGGAGACAATGGGAAAAATATGTAAGTTGACCAAAATATATGTTTCATCACCAAGTGATGAAAGAGTGAGAGAAAGTTATATATTTACAAATGCATCATTATACCAAAAAGCATAGTATAAAATGTTAAATGTCAAAGCAAAAAAAAAATTAAAACCCAGGCTACAAGCATTTTCCACTCTTGCTATTTTGTCTTATACCACTTCAAAATTATGACACAGAATATACTAAACATTCACTTTCTTTGAATTTTTTCCTAGATGATCTTTTTCTTCCTTTTTGGCTTACCCAGCATTGGAGAATGTTTGTATAATCTAATGTAAAGAAAATCAATAATTCTATATTGTTTATTTTTTAAAGTTAAATAAGATTTGCAAACTAATCAAGGAAGTAAATCAAGAAGAAATAAATATTTAACAACTATTCATCACAGTAAGAATTTAAAGCACAAAGTATTCACTTTACAATTTCTATATCACCATATTGATTCTTTAAATGCAATGCCTAGCTTGCTATATATAAAGTATTGAAAATGTCAGCCGGACTCGGTGCCTCAGCCTGTAATCCCGCACCTTTGGGAGGCTGAGGTAAGTGGATTGCCCGAGCCCGCGGGTTCGAGACCTGCCTGGGCAGCAAGACCTCATCTCTACAGTAAATCAAAAAATCAGCCGGGCGTGGCAGTGTGCTCCTGTAATTCCGGCTACTTGGAAGGCTGAGGTGGAAGGATCACCGGAGCCCAGGAGGTCGAGGCTGCGGTGGTCGGGAGCGGCCACTGCACTCCAGTCTGGGTGACAGAGTGAGACTACAACTCAAAAAAAAGAAAATGTCTTAGAATATTAATATTCATTTTTTTATTGATTCATTGTCACTATTTATTTGAAGTCAAGTTAACGTATTTAAGACAATATTTTAAATTGAAAAAAAATTATTATCTTGTGGTATTTGAATTATCTTCATAGCCTAGGGGAATAAGTGCTAGTGGATTTTTTTTTATCAATCACAAATAATAATATAGTATATTTTAATATCTTAATAAAGATTTAAAATTACACATGTAATTTAGTAATTATATATTTCAATTTATTCTATTCAATTTTCATTCACTCTTGTTATTCCAGTAAAAATATTTGGTGGGATCAAATAAATTCTTTTCATACTAATAATTCCCTACTCTCATTATGAAAAACATTAGTTGCGCAACACTTGGCAAGAGACTTTCCTATATGTATATTATGTAGATTCAGAATCTTTCTATCAAGATTGGTGTCCTCTATGCCACTCTTGCTCTGATAGTGAAAAAGACAGCTGTTTACTTTCTGATAAAAGAGATATCTTTGCTAGTACTATCTTTTTTCCAACGTTGTCAATTAAGTCTTGACATAACTCTTATTTTACTGTGCAGTACCAAAATGTTTTAACTCTCCTCAATTACTCATTACTGGACCACAAAATAAGGCAGAAGCACACTGTACTCACTTCAACCTTGACAGCGTCTCCTATAAAATAGATGAGTTGCTATTTTCCTATCTTAGGTGAAACTTGAATTAGATGTCCAAGAAAAATGAGACAAAAACTCTGAAACTAAGTTTAGTACAATAGATTGTGTTTAGGAGAATAATTCTTTTTAGATAAAAGCCTAAACTGTGAACTTTGTATAGTGTCTCACTGTTCTTTCATAAAAATCTGAGCTACCAGAGAGTACTTCTTGAACTATACATGTGATAATATGGTAAGATACAATTTCAAGTATATTGAACACTTAGTTCTTTCAATGGATGCCAAATATGTAAGTTGACTTCATTCTGAAAATTATGCAAAAAATCAAAACTCTAGTCTTTGATTCCAGGTCAAGCTTCTGTGAACACGAGTGGAGTAACTTTAGCTATATCAGTTAAAATAATATCAAATCAATTACCCATTAATTTTTTCCCAGAAATCCTGTGCATAATTAAGCAACATTAATGATTCCTTCTAATATGAATTCTTCCGTTTAACTGGACCTATAGTACAAAAATGTAGTCCCTCCTGCCCCAGGTTTTCTACTGAAACCTGGGAGCAGATTTTAATAACACTGTCTCCCAGCAGTATCACAACCTACAGAAATAATCAGTAAAGTGATATATACAGAAGCTAAAGAGTTCCCCTTGGTAATATATTTCTCAAGATAATCCAGTATCCTCCAGGATCTCTCCTGAAACATAATTTAGACAACAATGAATATATATTTCCAAGTCTATTCTTGCTTCCTCTAATTATTTTTAATTTATATCACCTCAATCTTCTTTGAGGTCATGTTTTTGTTAAGTAATTAAGTAATGATTGAAACAATTAGAAACAATTCAGGTGTTCCAATTGGTCCACTGAATCCAAAATGTAGAGAAAGACATGCATTTTTATAAAACTTACTCTAGTATAAAACTATAATATGCACTCTGTCTCTAATTTTTAGTATCTTCAAAGTTTGTTTATGTATTTAACAGTTTCTTGATTTTTTAAAACATTCTCTTTGTATTTATGATTCTCACAAGGACAGGCTAATACTTGATTCTAATGATAGTCCTAGTGGCAATGGAGAGTAGGGTATGAGGAGCATCAGATTTCCTCTAAAGGGAAGATATTTTAGACAATGAAAATAGAGATTAATAAGGCGAGATATGTATTTCATCATTCAAGAGAAGCATCGCTTCTACTTCTGGTGAAGTGAACTCACTGGAGAAAGAGGTTTAGAGACCTCTGAGGTATTCAAATCCTTGCATATAATATACTCTTGGAACTGTACTCTTCCCAATCAATCAATTTCACTTATGCTAGCTGGTGAAACCATTAACTCACTTAGCATTTCAAATTAGGTATCAAAAGAATTACAAAAATAAATATTTTTTATTCAGTTAACAATGCTTTCTAGTGGTCATAAAATTTTCTGTGCTTTACTTTGTAAACTAAATTTAAAATGTTGTGGCTTTTGCTTAATTGAGCCATAAGCATCAGTAGAGGCAATTGTGGTAACCAAAATTATTGAACTCATTGTGACATTTATATTGTTTTAAGGTAGTAACTATTCAACTCAGTAAAATCTTTTAAATAGCTCTCCATTCCTGTTACTTAAAGTTCAATTAAAGGGTTTCTTTGTTTTAGTTTTGTTTTGGTTTTTCCCAATCATCTTTTCTCCTCGACCCCTCTAATAGTTTTGAGAGATATCTAGAGTGGTTTCTGTTTTCTTAATCATTCACTATTGATCCAGTCTACTCCTGTAAACATGCCAGATTTGCCTGCTTTATCATTTTGATAATAATTTGTTTCCAAAATGGCTTTGAAGGATAATAATCTTATGTGCTATTCCAAGTAAGAAATCAATGATAAATAGCTTCTTTAGAATTTTGCATGAGCGATAAGAATTATATAGAAATGTGTACCCCATCAGGATTGTAACTCATTTGATTTAAAGCACGTGTATACCTTAGAGCTTAATTATGTTACTCTTCTTTTCAGCTTATTCAGAAAGGAGTATGGAGATGCTGTTATTTTATCACTTTATTTAGAAATATTTCCAACTTGCTATTTTGAAAATAATGGTAATGAGTAAAATTTAAAAGACAGCAAAGGAACTCAAATCACTCTACGAAAAAGATACCTGCACATGCATGTTTATTGCCACATTGTTCACAACAGTAAAAGCATGGAACCAACCGTGCTGCCCATCGAAACAGGACTGGATAGAAAAATGTGGTACATACACACAATCTAATATTACACAGCCATAAAGAAGGACAAAATTATGGACTTCACAGTAACTTGGATGGACTTAGAGTCTATAATACTGATCTATCACAGAAATAAAGAACTGAGTACCACATGTTCTCACACATAAGTATACCTTGAACTGCTATTGTAATACTATAACAAAGGGTTTGGCAGGAATGGGAAACTGCCAGGGGAGAGCAGCACACCTCATCAACAAGGGTGCCTGCATAATGAACATTTGTATACCTAACCTTGAATTGTACCCCACATCTTTAAAATGAAAAATTAAAAAAAATTCATGCTTATATATTTTTAATAAAAATGCTTATTTTCCACTTTTTTTGGTCTTAAGCAGCAGTGCATGCAAGAAATCAAGCATAATTAATAAAATATTATAAGAAATGATCAATAAAATTTATTCTAAAATACAAATGCACGTATTACTCAGTTTGACAACACACTACCCAGTTGTTTTACTCCTCACAGATTTAATCTAGTTTATTTAAATTTTGACAGATTATTCCTATATTATAAAAGAAAATTTAAGTATTTTATCTATCAATATCCACTCTCAATCTTAATCTAAACACTGGAGTTTAGTCTAAATGGAATACTAGATATTGATTTAGATTTATAGTTGAGTTCTTGTCCATTCATCACCATTAAAGTAAAATTTTCTTGTTGGCAACCATTAAATTGGCAGAATAAAATACCTTATATTTTGAATCTTACTTACAATCCAATCAAACATTCTTAATGTGAAACCATATTGTTAGCAGTTTAAAATCAATGTGAGATAATTTTCCAGAAAATCTATTATGCTTGAAGAGTATATGTTATAAAATAAGATTTAGTTAACATGGTGTGAAAATAAAATTTGTAAATGTCAGTGCTTACAAATGGTTTGAAGAAGTTCAATTTTCTTACCTCAAGTATATTATTTCTTATTGTCATTAAAATCTACAAGAGGTAGGTAAATCATCACTGAGATTGACGTGAAATATAAATAATCAAGTTTATTCATTAGCCTGAATTATAAAATCTATCAAAATAAACCTTAATTTTGATTCACTATGATAGATAACTTGTTAAACGCAATCAAGCTGCCAAATAAAATGCAAAGACTTCTATGCCTCTCTGACATGCTGTTCACAAGAAACTTGGATTTTTAAAAAATCTACTTTAATACAGTTTGATTTTACAGACATAGCATAGTACTTGCATCAGTGTGATTAGCGTCAAAAATACATAAAAAGAGCAGAAAGAACATCAAATAACAATGAACTCATTTTTTTCAAAGAATTAACTATTTTACCTTAATCATTATAAAATATAAATTTAGATTGATTGCACATGCATACATCCCAATTTTAAAAAGATACATTTTTTAAAGCACAGAAAAATATAGCACTAGCCTTCAATAAGAATTTTCAGAGGCTTTGTAAGGAAATGATTTACAATGTATGTACAAGCTGAGTAAATGCTATTTATTGTTCATCACCTCAGTAAGTTCTCATGGATGCAATTTAATTTTCAGAGCCTAGTCACTATTAAAAAGAAGATAATACCATGTCATGAAATCATTTTCAGACAGTATTTCTCTTCCTTCATTTATACCTGTGCTCACAGGTCATGATATGATGATCATGCTGAAAAGCAAATATATTGTTATAGATAATAAAGGCAGAGGTACCATTGAAGTTCTTCTGCATGATTGAATGTGTTCTCCTTTTTGTCTGTTCCCAATTGATTCGCATGATTGAAAATTATTATTCTATTCTCTCCATAATTGAGTGGAAAAATTTTATCAGTTATTTGTTTTAAATCAAGGTATAAATATAACAGACAAAATGCAAATTATCTTTAAAATAGATATGAATGTTTTCTTGTAGTTATGAATTATCACACTAATATATGTGGGTAACCACTAAAACAAAACTTATTTATTTAAAAAATATGTTTTTATTCTTACATGTTTAAACTTTAGTCATCTTCAAAGTACTCTCTATTTGATGCAATACACTTATTGAGATTTCTTTTTCACTGTTCAAAATAGTTTTGATTTCATCAATTTTGATGACCTTTAGTGCTTCTGACATTTTTTTTTTCCTCTATCACATCTTCCACATTGGCAAAACATTTCCCTTTGAGGACTTTTTTTCATCCAGGAAACAAACAAAAAGTTTTCCCTCTGCTGAGATCCGGTGAACAGGGAGGGTAGAGCCAAGGGATCATGCCACTTTTGGTCAAGAACTGTTGAGCACTCAGGATAGTGTGATTAAGTGTGCTCATAAATCACCCATCATGAAATGGGGAAATGCATTGAAGGAATCTCCCAAGAAAATCTTTTGGAGTGAAGCCAGATACAGCCTCTCACAACAACACCTGGCACACTGATGCTTATGTGTACTTTGAACACTTACCTAGCTGGGGAAGCCAGTATTACAAAGGACCCACTCTCCATAAAAAAATTCCTGTTTTGGGGGGAGTCCCCCTTGTATTTTTATAGAGTTTCATACTCCTGAATGTTCTAATGACTTAAAGTAGGCAGTCCCTAATTTATGAATTTTGAGTTCATCTTCAATGTTAATGTATAACTAATGAATTTAAGTTAAAAACTGTACTTTACCCATATACATTAGTTTGAAATTGTTGCAAGGGTGCCAGGCCAATTCAACACATATTTTTTGAACCCTTAATAAACACGACACATCATACTCTTAAGACCATGTAATTGCAATGTATTATTATATAGCAGTAATGTCCATTAATTTTTATACTAATTTTTATGAAAGTTAAAGTCAAACACACTTTGAGTTAAATCTTAGACTGTTACTGTATATTGCATATCTTTGGTGGATTCTCTGCTAGGGACCTAATCTACTGACCTATGAGTGAAAAATTGATTTGTATCTATCTGATGGCAGTGTTAGTAGCATATTTGTTAAATTACTAAAGTATTATTGGATGCCTGATTTATAAAGGGACTGCAACAATGTTTTTGAATGAATGCGATTATAAAAAAGATCAATTATTGAAATATTTTTATCATGTTTATATTTGGTGATTTACCCCTAGATTTATACAGATGGCTTCAAAATACATCATTTTATCTTCATCATGTGTTTTCATGTGTCTTTTCAGTATTAGACACTCAATTCACATGGCATCTCCTACAAAATCCCACCCCCTTTATTTTTCTGCTAATAATATTGTGTGACTAGGTACTATGTCTTTCTGACTACGAATCTTATTTGTCAATGACTCCTCTACTTTATAATCTCTACATACCAATAATTACCAAATCTAGTCTGACTATTCAATAAACAGTGCTGGAAAAATTAGATATTTGTATGCAGAATAATGAAACCGAATCCCTACCTCTCACTATATACAAAATTTAACTCCTGATGGATTAAAAACTTAAATGTAAGACCTGAAAGAAGGAAAATTCTAGAAGAAAACATAGAAAAAACTCTCCTGGACATTGACCTAGGCAACTAATTTATTACAAAGACCATAAAAGCAAATGCAGCAAACAAAAATAGACAAATGTGACTTAATTCATCAAAAAAGCTTCTGCACAACAAAACTGTCAACCAAGTAAACAGAAAACCTACAGAATGGGAGAAAATATATTTGCAAACTATGCATCTGACAAAAGACTAATTACCAGAATCTTAAACACATCCACAAGAAAAACAAATAACACCATTAAAAAGTGGGCAAAGGACACAAACAAACAGTACCTAAAGGAAGACATACAACTGGCCAAAAAAACATATGAAAAAAATGCTTAGCATCCCTAATTACCAGAGAAATGCAAATTAAAATCACACTGAGATACAATTTCACACCACTCAGAATGACTATTATTAAAAAGTCAAAAATAATGAGTGTTGGCAAGGATGCAAAAAAAAACAGGAATGCTCACACACTTGGTGGGAATATCAATTAGTTCAGCTCCTATGGGGAAAAGTGTGGAAATATCCAAAGGAACTAAAAATAGAATAACCATTCAACTCAGCATCATACTATAGGATACCTACCCAAAAGAAATAAAATCGTTTTATCAAAAAGATACTTACACTTGTATATTTATCAAAGCATTATTCACAATAGCAAAATCATGAAAACAACCCAAGTGTCTATCAACAGTTGATTTAGTAAATAAAATATGGCACATATATATACCATGAATTACTATGTAACCATTAAAAAGAACAAATTTATGTCCTTTGCAGTGACGTGGATGAAGTTGGAGGACATTATCCTAAGTGAACTATCTCAGAACAGAAAGCCAAATACTACTTTTTTACTTTTAACTGGGGACTAAACAATGGGTACACTCTGATGCAGGCATTTATAAAGATAGAAATAATAGACACTAGAGACTCCAAAACACCCATTAGGCACAATGTTCACTACTTGGGAGATCGGTTCACTTAAAGCTCAAGCCTCACTATTACACATATATCCCTGCAACAAACACGCACATTACTCCCTGAATTTAATATAAAATAAGATAACCCCCAAAATGATTCCCCTTCCTCAGAGATGATTCATTCTCACACAAGGTATCATTTCTTGACATGCCACCCCAACCATGTGATTCCCATCCAGGCTACAGCCTACCTAACTGCACACATCGCCCTGGTTAACACAGCCCCTTTCGATCTCCATTGCAATTCCTGATATTTAGTTATTTAATGTAATTTGTCAGGAACATCCTAGGAGGCTTCTCTCCAAACTCCTGGATTACCATTTTACTAAACAGATTTTCTCTCCTTCTTTCTTGAAAGGTTCTGATAGTTTGACTACCATCATATATAGCTTTTCATTCATCATTTCTCTGGTCTGTTCTCATTTTTCTTGTCTCTTACTGAATTTTCTTCCCTTATTCTGTTACCAATTTTAATACGTTTCTGACATTCAAATTTCTTTATGTTTTCAAGCACATACATTATATAAACAAGCCCATTCACCACTTTCCCAACGTGCTATAATCAACTCTGATGTAGTTTGGGCGTCTCTAGTATCATCGTGCGGCTTTCAAATTCTGTTCAGTAGGAGCTTAGAAAAACGTGATGAGCGGCACATAAAATGTCTTTATCTTGAAAACCTGCTTTCCATCCCTTGAATTAAACTTCTAGTGCATGTGTCACAAAACCCATACATGTTTTTAGCTATACTGTGTAATATTTTTGCTGAGCAAAAATATTTTAATTTTATAATTTTTACTGTTTTATTGTGATACTTTATGAGTCATGAGCTGTATAAAGAACTAGACTTGAAACAATGATTTTTTTTTCCTTTAGAAGTGAGTTTATTATTGATTAATGACTAACCTGGGGAAAGATGAAAATTGATCTGATCTGATTACAATATAACTTTTTGAAAATCACCGAATAATCTCTTTACAGTTTAGTACTTTATAAAGTAAAATACTTCATTTGTGCTTGGGGAGAAGGGGAAGAAGTTTACAGAATTTGTGCAGATGACTTTCAAAAGGTCAAGGCAAATAATCAATTTCTTACTTTTCTTTAAATGTGCTATATGATGCAATGCATTGGCACAACAGTTTCTGGCGATTTACACTGATTATATTTCTGTAATAAAAATTTTATTAATGGTAAACATCTTTATTTCCCTTAAAAGTTATCTTTGGAGGAGCTCAATATAATTCATACTGTTTTATTTTCATATAACAAAATCTGTGGGTGTTACTATTAATATTATCTGTTGGGAGCCAGCCTTGGAGGCCCGCCTGATGACAAAGTCCAGGTGCGCTGAGGACCCCTGGCCACAAAGCGAGCCCAGGCAGCTGAGGCCCTTCTGTCTTCCATCTTTGCTGTTGATACAGCTGAAGAAATTCTGTGCAGTCATGAAAGAAGAAGATGGCATGTTTATGCGAAGAATCACAGCTAACCTGGAAATATCATGGTTTATTTTCCCATTTTTCCCACTATGCCACTTGGCCTTTTCTAACATATGCAAGGGTTAAACTCTGAAGCACGTCAAGAATGCTTTCTTTCACTTGGTTATAAGTTACTAGATATTGCTTAAGTATAAATGATATAAGCATATTCACTCCTTATTAGATTTAGGATTATGCAGTTTAGTGTTTAAACATAAGGATTTTTAGAAGCATAAGTTTATAGTAGTTCATTATGAATTCATTATAAGTTCTAACACTTATCAGGAGTTATGTAGGTGATTTATAACACTGTTTTCACTGACTTAGGATAAGGATTATCTTTAAGGTTTTTACTTAATTCAGTAGTTAAAACTCTAAGTCAACATTTGTAAAGTGGGTTTTCACTGAACTCATAATATACTAATCAGACACTTTTATGATAACTTAGCTAAAGACAGAAAACAACCTAGGGGAACCAGGGAACAGCTGCGAAGAAAAATTATGGGGTTTTGTTTTACAAACTGCAACAATGGATTCTTAAGCAAATGGAACAAGATTTGTCCTCTGAAGTCAATTAAAGCTACTTGCCAATCATCACTGGTCTGTAACAGCGCTTGAAACTGAGTTTTGTCATATGGGACAATAATATTGTTCACATCCTTCCCAAACAATTCCACACTTCTCTGTCTACCTTTAGTTATTAACAAAGCCACTAAATAAGGATAAGAGGCCAAAACCTTTTTAGAAGAGACTGGTAAATGTAACCATTCCATAGGTCCTTCCTGCCACAAGCACCCTGTTGGGGTATGAAAAGTAGCCAGTACAATTAATTCCCATGGCAAATTATAATCTACCCTTTTCAGTTTTTGAGACTCAATGGCCTTCTCCACAAGAATTAAGGCCTTTTCCGCCTCGGGTGTTAAGACTCTTTTAGAGGTGGGGGAGGAATCCCCCTGCAATATAGTAAAAAGAGGCTTTAAATCCGCAGTAGTTATGTGCAAATAAGGTCAACCCAGGCTAGTCTAGAACCCACAAGCTCAGGCAATCCTTTCACCTCGGCCTCCCAAAGTGCTGGGATTATAGGCGTGAGCCACCTACCCAGTGACTATCAACTTCTTATTGTATCTTCATGATGGGAAAAAGGCAAATTGGTTTTCTGACCTCTTCTTATAAGGGCACTATAAGTCCCATTTATGAGGGCTCCACCTCATGCCCCAATTATCTTCCAAACTCCCACTTTTAAATACTATTGCATTAGGAGTTAGATTTCAATATATAACATTTTGCAAGGAAAAACACTAAATTCGTAACATTGCTCTTGGATATAAACAACATACAAATGTTAAATGTTTTGTTTGGGTACCACATAGGTATTTGCAAAAAAACAAAATTGTTTAACTCAATACTCATTACAACTAAAAAGATGAAAATGAACATTTCTTCAGAGAGTTTAACATAAATTGTTGTGTAGCCATTCAACAAGAACTAGTTATCTATGATTATTTTTAAGCTAGATATGAACAATAATAGCAGGATAAGGTCCATGTACTTCAAAGGCATAGATACAGTAAGTCTACTGTAAGCTAATTTAGTGTCTTAGTAATGTCATCAAATACCCAGGTTCCTTTCACTTTTTCTATCAACGTTGTTAGGTAATTTTATCCCTATTCTACAAAAACTCTACATTTTTAGACATCACATCAGGAAATGAGGAAAAAAAAAAATAAGGAAGCATTTCCCAGAAGACCCTCATCAAAGTTTCCTTATGACTCATTTACCAACATACTTCATATTCTCATGACAAACCCAGTCACTGACAGGTGGACTGGCATCATAGAAATTGGGTTGGCCCAATCAGGACCCATCCTCTTGCCCAGTCTCTCCTAAATCACATAGTCCCAGATATATTAATAAAATTGGTGCCATGCTCAGAAAATAAAAAGAATAATAATCATATTTTGTGGTTCACTCATAAGGTCTTCTATGAAGTTGTTTATAAACTGGGCTGTAACTCATCACAATAGGAAATGCAAGTCCTTGGGCAATTTTGAAGGTGAGAATGATAGCATCAGATTTGTGAAGGGAGATATTAAGCTGTCAAATATTTTACAATGGGATTCAAATTGGTTTTGGAGCTCTAGAAGTGATTTGACCTAGCTATATATTTTGGATGATATCATAATTATGGAATTATATAATTCACTCTCCTTACACTATGAATGGCATGCGAAGATTAAAAATAAAGGATTCTGAATATGAACACATAGGAAACAAAATCATGAAATAATTTCAGGAAATAGTCTTCAGAGTAGCAACAGAGTCCAGTTGTGGAGATAATTTTTATTTCCATTAATTTAGAGAACTTGATCAAACAGCACAGTTAGTAATGTACTAGCATTTATTTTTAATAGTGAGCTGGAAAATTATAGATAAATATACTGTATTTTATTATTCTAATTAAATTAAGTAAAATATATTTTCTCATATATAATGGTGTTAAAAATCTTCCACAGTGAGAAGTCAATTTGATTGTAAGTCATAGTATAGTTATTTCTGTATATGTTGTCTCCTCTATCTACTAAAATTAATATTATTCTTAGAAAGTTTTATATTAATAATTTATGTTATAATCTTAATTTTTTCATTCATGGAAAAATGCTTAGGGAGGCACCACATAATTGCAGATTATTAAAAAAATTTTTCTCAATGTAGATATGTTGGTTACAGATAAAAAATGGAAAACATGTTTGCAGATTAGTAATATAGGCAATAATAATTCAGAAAACTAATTATATTTATCCAAATTTATGTAAGTGCATAAATAGCCAAAATATTACAGTGATAATGTTACCAATATTACAGTGGTAATATTGGTAATTAATTTTGACACACTGGTTAAGTAATAATTACAACTACAAGACTGAAAAAAGAGTTTGTGTATTAGAAATCTGTTAAGAAATAGATAATTTGATTATAACTATTAAACAGAATTTTTTATTTCTAGCATATGAAAACATTTACTGTCTCAGACCTGGTATTTCATTAGTTGATCTTATTTTTAGTGAATTGCTATGGTAGTCTGTTTCACTTTATCACTATTGCAACTTCCACAAGCTACTTTGTGTTGTAGTTAAGTCAATTACTTCTTAATAACAACCATGATTATAAGTCAACATTGACTATGCACACTATGGTCTGGAACTAGTTATTTCTGAGTTTCTAAGTCATGTTCTATCCCTAGAAAGAAGTATTTCCTTTAACACACAAATAATAGCATATTTTCTCTCTTCATCTTTTTTTTTTGTTTGTTTTTTTGAGTTGGAGTCTCACTCTGTCGCCCAGACTGGAGTGCAGTGGCCACTCCCGGCCACCGCAGCCTCGACCTGCTGGGCTCCGGTGATCCTTCCTCCTCAGCCTTCCGAGTAGCCAGAATTACAGGCGTGCGCTACCACGCCCGGCTAATTTTTTGATTTATTGTAGAGATGAGGTCTCGCCTGCCCAGGCGGGTCTCGAACCCGCGGGCTCAGGCAATCCACTCACCTCAGACTTCCCAAAGGCATGGGATTACAGGCTGAGCCATCGAGCCCGGCTGAAATCACAACTCTTAATGTGTCAGTGTTGGTAAAGTGCACATCTCTAATGCCAACTATTTGCCCTACCTAAATGATGCTTCAATCAAACACAAATTTTCACTCTTCGTAATATGTAAAACATGAGTTTTTGCCTTAATAACTTTCTTGTTTTGTTTTCCTGGTCATGAATAACTTCCGTATAATTTAAATGTATTAATTTGAATGTTTCTACTAGATTGCTAATTAGGAACATACAATATAGTATAGTCATTTGGTTTTTTGGTGCCTAAAAAATGACTTTCACTCACTAGTTATTTTCTGATCACACGAATAACAATTATTTCACTAAAGTAATATATTATATCAACTTATGCAAGACAACAGATTTAATGATTCAGATGCTTCAAATGATTGTGTAAGTAAAATTTTGCCTTACTTTACGTTATACTTTTTATTAGTAGTAAAAGAAAAAGTAAATAAGATGAGTTATCATCAAAATTCATATTCAAAATAAGCATTCTATATAAGAAAATAGAATCAAATGCAAAATGGAAACTATATTCAACCTTATTTAACTATAAAATGTATTGCACACATTCAAATAAGTAATTAAAAACACTTTCACAATTTATCTAAGTGTTGATTCTGCCATTGACAGCAGACTTATGAGGCTTTCTCACTTGTGAAGAATAGAGACAAAATGTAGAAAAATTAAAATATTCCAAATTTTATCTTTCTAGCATTGTGGTGTTATGTAATAAGAAAACATCATGAATGGCTAAAAGAATGTCAAGTACCATGGTATTCTTTCTTAATTTACCAACATGTGTGGCCCAGAAACTTCCAGGTAGCTTTGCCATGGCAGTGGGGGATCAGCAGAGGTATTATATTTTCTCAGGCTTATATAAGAAAAACAGGAGTCAGGACAGGGACAATCAATAATTATTAGAAAGTAGCTAAACAGATGAATAAAGAAATGTTTTTTTGGTTGATTATGGTTTATAAGTGTATATTGAAGCTCTCTGGGTCCCATTCTTCCCAACAAAGGATGCAAAGTTACATTGCATGTGGTTTGGGAAAAGTCTGGGATTGAGAAACTAAGACCTCTGGTTGGAAATGTTGAGTCTGGAGGCACATCGTTATGAAATAGCCCAAGAAATCCTGAGAATATCAAAGTCAAGAAGCCCAAGAATAACAAACATATCTCATCAGTCACCAAACAGTTCATGAAATAGACTGGTCTGCTAACAACCTATAAATTTGAAATAAAGTCCAGAGGTCTTGTTGGATCTGCAGAATCAGTCTTCCCTCTGCACTAGACGATTGTAAGCTGGTTTCTAAACTAGAATTTGAAGAATGTGGTGGCAGAAATCTGAAAGACTGAGTATTTGCCTCTATAACATAGAGTGAGTCTCCAACAGTCCGAGCTACCAGAATAAACTGCTTAAATTGAGTTAACCTGGCCAGGTGCTGTGGCTTACACCTATAATCTCAGTACTTTGGGAGACTGTGGTGAGAGGATTGCTTGAGCCCAGAAGTTTGAGACCAGCCTGGACAAAATAGATAGATATCATTTTATTAAAAAAATAAAAATTAGCTGGAGGTAGTGATACACAAGTATAGTCCCAGCTACTTGGGAAGCTGAGGCAGAAGGACTGCCTGAACCCAAAGAGTAGGAGGCTGCAGTGAGCTGTGATCATGCCACTGTACTTCAGCCTGGGTGACACAGTGAAACCCAGACTAAATTCATAAATAAATAGTCTAACATAACTAGAATAGTTTTAATTAACACCTCACTTATGCCTACTCTATTTTTTTAAAAGTTATCCTTTGAGTAAAAAGAAAAAGTACATGTAAAGCTCTGCTAGCTACTAACATAATTATGGTAGATATTTTCATATATCTAAGGTTAAGAAATTTTAGTGAAGATATGCTTCATCAGCCCAGCTTTCCTGAGACATGTAGTCAGTATCTCATAGATGTGACAGAATGAATAATAACCCTCAAAGATGTCCAGGTCCTAACTCCAGAAACCTGTGAATATATGATCCTATATGGCAAAGGGGACTTTGGAAATGTTTTAAGTTAGGATGAGAGTCTCCTGAATTATTCAGTTGGAACTGACGTAATCACAAAGAGGCTAATAAGAGACAGGCAGGAGGTTGAGCAGTGTTGGTAGAGAGGATGGGGAGATGCTAAACTGCTGACTTGGAAGTTAAAGAAAAGCAGAGCTTAGAAGCAGGAGGAGACAAAGAAACAGTTCCTTCCCTAAGACTTTAAAAAAAAAAATGCCCCTGAAGGCACATTTTAGACTTCTCACTTCTAAAGCTGTAAGATAACACATTTATATTGCTTTAAGCCACTAGGTTTGAGGTCATTTGTTAAAACAGAGATAGAAAACTAATACAATGGGTCTAGAAGTAGTTTTCAATTTCTTCAGTACAAAATTGGGTATTTGGTTCCCATTTAGCCACTCAGAGGGGCACAGATAGGAAAAGAAAACAGGAGAAAGAGTAAAACAGTAATTCTCTCCTCAGCAGCAACAAGTGGAATAATACCTTTGTAACACGACAGTTCCTGTGCCAAGAGCTGCAATTTTTCAGTCACTGTACCAAGAAGAGCCATTTTTCAACCGCTGTTAGGGGAAATAGTGACTAAACAGGGCTAAAATATGAAATATATGCACATTAGGATATATGCTATTAAGATACAAAATGCCCACAAACATTAGGTAATTCCAGTCTATTAATAGATAAGGAATATTTTATGTTGTCATATTTTGCAAAAGACATCTTTGTTCATAAACACTGCTTTTGGCTAGTCTATAAATTACTCTTATTATTATAAGATTTCAGGGACTATTTTGTGACGTATTGCACATGTTTTTAGCTATTTCCATATCCAATGATGTCAAACACATTAACTTCAAAGACTAATTCTGTAGATTACTTTAAATATATATATTTAATATATATATTTAAAGTAATTAAATTACTTTATATATATGTAATATATATATATATTCTTTCTTGAAAGCAACATCTGTGAAAGAAAAAGACAGATTATTTGCCACAAAACAAAGCACGTATAAATGTGGAATGTGTCATTATGGTAAGACTATGCTATTCTATTGTGCTCAGCTGTGATATTTGTGTTTCAGACGTGACCATGCAGAGTTTTAAATAATATTGGGTATCAATTATCACTATTAATTTGCTAGTTAAAACTGAATTTAACTCTTTTTCATGAAACACAAAGAACCATGTTAATTTGGAAAGCAGCCTCTAAATGACTCCCTGTGTTAGCATAGGATGGATATAATTAACTTCTACTTTGAGTTGCGTGTGCATCAATAAAATACAGTGGCTCTTACCTGCCACGCAATCTTATAAAGGCAAATGATTGGGTTAATATTGAGATACATTCAACCACCACTTATGAGTACCAGCTGGATTTATATTGAAGTTTATGCCACTGAGTTCCTGAAAGTAAGTCTTCTGCCAAGTTTAAAGTAAATTAATGAAACTTGCCCACTGAAAGTAGACATTGGCACTAACATTTGGCAGGTTTTTTTTGTTACCCACTGCAGGATATGATTATAGTTTAATTATAGTTTATATAAATACATACTAGACCAACATAAATACATACTAGACCAAATACATACTAGACCAACATATTTAACTAATATTGTCCATAAAAGTATTTTTGTGGTTCTCATGGTTGTAAAAAATACTTTTATGGACAATATTATTAAATATCATGTTGGTCTAGTATGTGAATATTCATTTTTTCACTCATGAAATTGTACACTGAAGCTGTGTGTGTCTGTGTTAAAAATCAAACATACAATTTTATATTTATTCAATAAATGCATATTGGCTAAATGTCTCAAGGGCATTGTAATCTTGTGCTCAAAAAAGTAAGTTGCTATAGTTGAAAAATCTATAGTACTTCAGAGTTTAAACTTCATAACAATACTTGAAAATGTTATCTCCATTGAAGAGAAATGAGCTCAATGATTCTGTAGTCACCTAAATAAGTAAAAAATTCTAATTGTCACTATTTTTTCTTCATTAAAAGTCATAATATGAAGACTTCCTTCCAGCAAGATGGCAATGGGACAGGTCGGATTGTGAAAGTCTCCATGAAAGCAAGTGTCCATAAAGACTTTCAGTATTAAGTGTGTGCTAGTGGGTGAGTTAAAGTCCGTCTGAGAGGACACTCAAGTTCATGCACTGGGGCTCTCCTCAGGAGGTGACTACAACCCCTAACTGCCCTGAGATTGGAGTTGCGGGCACACAGGATTATTAGAGGGACTCTCCTGAGAAAAGCCTGCTGAATGCAGCTGATTCTCATCACCTGGAGCCTGGTCCACACCATCACCTGTGACAGCAAAGCACCTGGAACCCGGATCAGATCCATGGAGAGAGAAGATGGAGAGAGTTGGAGAGGAAGTCCACCCCCGTGAGGAAATGCCAACTGCAGCTATTTTCTCTGTCCCAGGACCAGAAAGAGACCTGCATTGTCCCACGCAGCTTCACCCAGCATCCAACTTGGGATTTAGGGTAATCTCATAAAACGTGGAGAGACAGAAGCTCCTCTCCCATGCTGGATCAGATACAGACATGTGCGATCTGAGTGAGAGACTTGAGAGGCAGCAAGCTGGGTGAGTCCAGATCTAATCCACCCTCCTCCCACAGTAGGCCTGGGACATCTGAGCCATGCTGAGAGCAACCCTATCAGCCTGTACTGAGAGCAGAGGGGAGGGGCTGGAGGTCAGATATGAAAGGAAGTTGGACTTACCGGAACAACCTCAGAGCAGTTTTTTGGGGTTTGTTTTGTTCATTTTTGCTTGTTTGTTTTTTTCCCCCCTCTCTGTTTTTGATAATGTTTTCATACTTGCTTTGTTTCTATTTTATTGCATATTTTTAGACTTCCTGTTTGTGTACAGGTATTTTTGAAGGAGAGTACATCAATAGGGAGATTTTTGTTTGTGTGTTTTTATGATTATATGTTTTACTTTTTTTTTACTATTTTCTGTCTTTGTCTGTGTCTCTTTTCATTCGTTAGTTGGGACATCTGTTTTACCTCTCACTCTTTTCTCTCTCCACCTTCCTCTCATCCCCTCTCCTTCCTTTTCCATTCTTTTCCTTTTTCTTACCTCATTTTACTTTCAGGAAACAAACCTATACCATCACTGCATGGACAGATTGTAAGGCAGTGGGAAGTGGGTTCCAGGAGGCCCACACACCTGTCAGTGGATGCTTGGATCAGCAGATAGATTCTGAATCACAGCTCCCTTCTCAATTAAATCTCAAAACTGCAAAGAGTACAACCCCCAACCTCACAGTCCAGCTTTAGAATTGAATAAGCCAGAGGATCCACATAAGGAAGAATAGGAGATTGAGCAAACAGAAGTAAAAGCAACACCTCATCCCTGAACAATAGAATCAAAGAAGAGGTAAAAAATATTTTAAAAAATCTACACAAATGAAGAAAAACCAAAAGAAGAATATGGGTCTCACACAGATCCCTGGGAGGTCGGATACTGAGAATACAGACTTCAGAATGCAAACAATGAAGAGCCCCCAGAATTACTGGTCTCAAAACACAAACACAGATATCAAGACATGAATAGAAAGAATAAATAGAAATGAGGAGAGACAAGAGAAAAGAATGAAGGAGTTGATAACTGAGATAACAGCAGTAAAGGATACAGTGAATGAAATAAATAGCAAACTGACAAGCATGGAAAGCAGAATTAGCCAAACAGAAGAAACAATCTCAGAACTTAAGCACCAAAATATGGATCTAACTCAAACTGTCAAAAACATAAGCTGGGCTCGGTGGCTCAGCCTGTAATCCCGCGCCTTTGGGAGGCTGAGGTGAGTGGATTGCCTGAGCCCGCGGGTTCGAGACCCGCCTGGGCAGCGAGACCTCATCTCTACAGTAAATCAAAAATCAGCCGGGCATGGTAGCACATGCCTGTAATTCCGGCTACTCGGAAGGCTGAGGCGGAAGGATCGCCGGAGCCAAGCAGGTCGAGGCTGCGGTGGCCGGAAGTGGCCACTGCACTCCAGTCTGGGCGACAGAGTGAGACTCCAACTCAAAAAAAAAAAAAAAAACATATAAAAGGAGCTTCAAAAGACAGAACAAAACCTTCAAGAGATGAGAAATTATTTCAAGAGGCTGAAATTAAGAGTAATTGGACTTCCTGAGGCAGAAAAAGAGACAAAGACCACATTGGAAAAAACATTCGATGAAATTATTCAAGAAAAATTCCCTCATATCAGTAGAGATGTGACCTTTCAAACACAAGAGATTCAGAGGACTCCTGTGAGACAATAAATGAGAAGATCAACTCCTAGACACATAGTAATTTGCCTACACAAAGTAGGTATAAAATAAAAAATCCTAAAGTCAGCAAGAGAAAAAGGTCAGACTACCTACTGGGGAAGACCAGTTAGAATAGCAGCAGATTTTTCTACAGAAACACTTCAGGTTAGGAGAGCTTGGGGCCCAATCTTCAAAGTTCTCAGAGATAAACAATTTCAACCAAAAATTACCTACCCAGCTAAGCTAAACTTCATCAGTGAGGAAGAATTAAAATATTTCCCAGACATTCAGTCCCTAAGAATTTACAAGACCTCCAGATCACCAGCTCTACAAGAAACACTTAAGGAAGTATTAAACACAGAAGAAAGGAAAAAAAAAGAAAAGAAAAAAAGAATGACAATGCCCTTCGCAAAAATGCAGGAAAAAATTGAAAATACACATGAATCAACCCAAAATTCACCATCACATGGAGCATATCCTAAGATCGACCACATCCTTGGCCATAAATCAAGCACAAACAAATTGTATAAGATTGAAATTCTGCCATGCACCTTCTCAGACCACTGTGGAATAAATATTGACAACTACAAAGTTCCCCCAAAACCCACAAAGACATGAACACTACACAACATGATGCTAAGTACCTCCTGGGTTAACACAGAAGTCAAAACAGGGATAAAAAGATACCTGGAAACAAATGAAAATGAAGAAGCATCTTACCAAAATTCTGGGATGCCATGAGAGCAGTATTAAGAGGGGAATTCATATTGCTACAAACACACATGAAGAAAATGGAAACATCACAAGTTAACAGCCTAACAAATCACCTAAGGAAGCTGAAAAAGCACGACTATCAAAGCCCTAACTTCAGCAGAATAATCCAGATCAACAAAATAAAACCCAAACTGGGACATAGAAGATAAAAAGATAATACAAAAAAATCAACGAAACAAAAAGCTGGTTTTTTAAAAGGGTAAACAAGATTGATGGTCCCCTGGCTTGACTAACAAAGAAATAGAGAGAAAAAACCCAAATAAATTCAGTCAGAAACACAAAAGATGAAGTCACAACTGACCCTGAAGATATACGAAAGGTTATAAGAGAGTACTATGTACACTTTTATGGAAACAAACTTGAAAACCTAAGGGAAATGGAGGACTTTCTGATGTCACACAACTTCCCCAGGTTAAAACATGAAGAAATTGAGACCCTTAATAGACCAATAGCAATCCAGGAAATTGACTATGCCATAAGAAATCTATGTATAAAAAAAAACTCTAGACCAGATATCTTTCCGGCAGAATTCTGCAAAACATAAAAGGAGGAACTGATACCAATGCTATTGAAAGTATTCCAGGCAATTGAGAAAGATGGAACTCTGCCCAAATCATTTTATGAAGCTAACATCACATTTATACCTAAACCAGGTAAGGATCCACCAAAAAAGAGAACTAAAGGCCAATATCCTTGATGAACATAGGTGCTAAAATTTTCAACAAGATCCTAGCAAGCCAGATTCTATAACACATCTAAAAAAATTATCCACCAGGACCAAGTCAGCTTCACCCCCAGGATACAGAACTGGTTCAACATCCGTAAGACCATAAATGTAATTAAATACATCAATAGACGTAAAAACAAAAAACACAGGATTATATCATTAGATGTGGGAAAAGCTTTTGATAAAATTCAGCACCCCTTCTTGATAAAAACCCTCGAACATCTAGGCATAGGTGGAACACACCTCAAACGAGTAAGAACCATCTATGAACCCACAGCCAGCATACTGCTATACAGACAGAAATTGGAAGTACTTTCCCTGAAAACTGGAGCAAGACAAAGATGCCCACTTTCACCCCTCCTGTTCAACATAGTTTTGGATGTCCTAGCTAGAGCAATTAGACAAGAGAAGAGGATCAGGTATCTAAATAGGAAAAGAGGAAACCAAGTTATCCCTCTTTGCAGAAGACATGATTCTATACCTCAAAAACCCAAGAGAATCTGTCAAAAACCTCCTAGCATTGATAAATAACTTTGGCAAAGTCTCAGGGTATAAAATAAATGTGCAAAGGACAATCACATTTCCATACACCGATTAAAAAAAAAAACCCAAATAAAAAGCATGATTCCATTCACAATAGCCACAGGGGAAAAAAAAAAAAAAAAGAAATGCCTTGGCATCTTCCTAACCAGAGACATTAAAGAACTTTACAATGAAAACTACAAAACACAGCTCAAAGAAATAAAAAATGACACAAACAAGTGGAAACATATTCCATGTTCATGGACTGGAAGAATCAACATTATTAAAATGTCCATCCTACCGAAGACAATCTACAGATTTAACACAATGACCATTAAATTACTAGCAGCATTCTTCCCAGACCTGGAAACAATACAGGAATTCATATGAAAACATAAAATACCACGAATAGTCAAAACAATCCTCAGGAAAAAACAAACAAACAAGCAAACAAACAAAACAAATGGGAGGTATCACATTTCCAGACCTTAAAATTTATTATAAGGATACAATTTTTAAGAAAACAGCTTGGTATTGCTACAAGAACAGGCATATAGACCAATGGAACAGGATTGGAATTCCAGAAGCAAAACCTCAATTTCTCAACCAATTCATCTTTGAAAAGCCTCCATCACCAACCACTGGGTACAGGAGAATCTATTTAGTAGATGGTGCTGGGAAAACTGGCTGACCACATGCAGATGATAAAAACAAGACCCCTACCTGTCCCCATACACAAAAATCAACTGTAAATGGATCAAAGACCTAAATGTAAAACCTCAAACTATAAAAACCTTAGAAAATGAAGGAAACACCCTTATGGACATTGGAACTGGCAACTAATTCCTGATCAAAACCCCAAGTGCCCATGCCATAAGAGATAAGACAGATAAGTGAGACCTCATCAAACTGACGAGCTTCTATAAAGTCAAAGAAACCATCAGGAGAGCAGGGAGACAGCCCACAGACTGGGAAAAAATATTTGTATGTCTGACAAAGGTCTAATATCTAGGATCTATAAGGAACTAAATTGTGCTGAATAGAAAACAAAACAAACCAAAAAAAAAAAAAAATCCCATTACAAAGTGGGTAAAAGATTTGAATAGACAGTTCTCAAAAGAAGACATATGAGCAGTCAATAGATACATGAAAATATGCTGTCTTACTAGTCATCAAATAAATGAAATTTAAAACTACACTGAGATACCACCTAACTCCAGTCAGAATTACCATCGTCAATAACTCAAAAAATAGATGCTGGAGAGGAGGTGGCATAAAGGGAATACCTCTACACTATTGGTGTGAGTGTAAACTAGAACAGTCTTCGTGGAAAACAGTGTGGCGATTCCTAAAAGTTCTAAAAATCAGCCTTCCATACGACCCCATATTCCCCCCTACTGGAAATATACCCAGAAGAAATCAAATCACTCTATAAAAAAGGTACCTGCACACTTATGTTTATCTCAGCATTGTTCACAGTAGCAAGAAAATGGAACCAACCGTGCTGCCCATCAAAAGAGGACTGGATTAAAAAAATGTGGTGCAGATACACAATGGAATATTATGCACCCATAAAGAAGAACAAAATCATGAACTCCGCAGCAACCTGGATGGACTTGAGCCTTTAATACTGAGTGATCTTTCACAGAAACAAAGAACTGAGTATCACATATTCTCACTCACAAGCAAACTTGAGCAACTATCATAATACTGTTAGAAAAGGATTGGCAGTAGCAGGAAACTGTGGAGGGATGTGGGGGTTGGGGAGGTAGGATTGACAGTAGTGGGAATCTGCCTGGGGAAGGGGGGTACACCTCATCAACAAAGATACCTGTATAATGAACATTTATATACCTAACCCTGAACTGTACCCCACATCTTTACATTTAAAAAATTAAAAGTTAAAAAGTCATAATATGTCTCATTAAAAGGCAGAGTGTTTAAAGATATTAAAGTTATTAAAGATTAAAGTACTCTGAAGTAGAAAGCAGAAGAAAGCACTTAAAATTGAACAAGGATGGGATTCATGAGTTCCGTCTCACCGTAATGAAGGAAGAGCATCCTCAGAGAAAAGGGTACACTTCTACACTGTTAGAGTGCAATCTAGTTCAACTTCTGTTAAAAACAGTGTGACGATTCCTAAAAGAAGTAAAAGTTGATCTTCCGGATGATCCAGCAATCCCTCTCTGGAATATACCCAGAGGAATAGAAATCACTCTACAAAAAAGACACCTGCACATGCATGTTTACTATCACACTATTAACAATAGCACAGACATGATACAAACCCTGCCACCCACTGAAAGTGGACTGGATACAACACAGAAAGTGTGGTACGTATATAGGATGGAGTATTATACAGTCATAAGAACAAAATCATAGACTTTGCAGCAGACTGGATGAAGTTGAAGACCATCATACTAAATGAAGTATCACAAAAGCAACTGAATACCACGTTTTCATTCATAAGTGGGCCCTAAACAGGAGTCACATTAGCACAAAGGCAGGATCAGCAGCCACCAGGCATGGTTATGGGAGTGAAGGAAGGGAGCATGTGACAACACAGAGGGTATCTGGTCCCAAACTATGGAAAATGAGGGCCAGTTGGAGGCCCACACTTCACCTGCATGCAACCTACTTATGTAGTTAACCCTCACTTGTAACCCCCAACTCCATAACAAAAGTAAAAAGCTAAAATACATATATACATACATACAAACATATATATGTGTATACATACATATATGAGAAGGAAGAGGATCTGATTGGTGTTTATCCACCTCTGAATAGTCAACATCATTAACGTTGTCATTGCACCTAGTCTGTGTCATTCACTATACTGTTGTTGTTGTTGTTTTTAATTGCCTCTTTAAACAATACATTTTTCTTCTTTATTTGCCATTGCTACCTATATATTTTATAATGACCCTCTGGCTTTGTCATTATTTTTTCCAAAGTAATTCTTTCAAGAATGTTTTCTCAAAATATCATTTTAGGTCTTGTAAGTCTGAATATGTTTGATAGACCATCATATTTAGATGGCATTTTTGTCAATATATACTTTTTGATATCTAATACATTTATTAGATTGGTAATAATTAAAACATAAATGACCAAACCAATGGGTGGTGAAGGCATGGAGAAACTGGAAATGTACTATATTGCTGGTATTTCTGCAAAGTGGTAAAGACACTTTGAAAACAGATTGGAAACTCTTACAAAGTTCAACATGCACATACCGCATGACCCAGACATCCAATCCTAGGTATGCATCCAAATTATATAAACATATATCTACACAAAGGTGTTTATATTCATGGATATAGCAACTTTATTTGCAACAGCTCTAAGCTAAAAATAATTAAAATGTTCCTCAACAAATGAATGCATAAACAAAATGGGTTATGTACACTTAATGGAATACTACTAAGAAATAAAAGGGTATGAAATATATTGATATGTCCAAAAACATATGAATTTTAGGATAATTGTGCAAATACAAGAAGCAAGTCAAAAAAAAATGTAGAATTAGAGCAATTTGTATCAAATTCTAGAAAATAAAAATAAATCAATTGTTGCCTAATTCGTACCAGTGACTCCCTAAGAAGGATATGGGAAGGACATATGATTGCAGTGGGGCACAAGAAAATGTTTGGGGGTGATGGAAATGTTTGCTGTCTTGATCAGAGTGATAGTTTAGGGAATATTAATTTATTAATATTGATTCAATTGCGTGTTTTAATTGTGTGCTGTTTATTGTGATTCGATTATATTATGTAGTTGTAATTACTTTAAAAAAATGAAGGGCGATGTCTTTTTTTTAACTCATTGAAGTATTTCATTCATTAGATTTTATTTACAATATTGCTATTAAAAAGTTTGGTATAGGCTGGCATGGTGGCTCACACTTGTCATCTCAGCACATTGGGATGCTAAGGTGGGAGGATTGCTTGTGCCCAGGAGTTCGAGACCAGCCTGGGCAACATAGCAAGACCTTATCTCTACAAAAACTAATATATATTAGGCAGGAGTGGTGGCATAGAGCATAGGAGGTTGAGGTTGTGGTGAACTGTGATTGTGCCACTGCACTCCAGCTTGGGTACATAGTGAAAGTTCAGGTGAAAAAAAATGGCATTACTGTTCCTTTATAATCGAATTGAGGTGATAACATTTCATTAAAATATGCCTATGTGTATATTTGTATTTTTCCTTTATTGTACTGATTTCTTTGATCTAAATTTCTGCATTTCTATCTCCCTAATGTTGATGCTTTTATTTTCAGTTATAAACTTTCTAGTTTATAAACTTTCTTAATTTTATTATTATTTTAATTTTTAATTGTCTGATTAGATTCTTAAACTTGAGATTTAGTTCCATAAATATTTTAAGAGGGTGTACATGGTAATCCCATGACCCTGTTATCTAGAGTCTATTTACTTTTTTCAAACATATCATCTTCTCCTTTTATTTCTATTCTTCTTTAAATGATTAATACTTCATATTAACAAAAATAAAATACTTTGAGGTAAGGATTGATATTATTTTTTCTTGAGAAGATTCATGATGACTTCTGTTAATACCTAAATGTAGTAACAATTTCAAATCACCTTAGCACAATTTCAGAGATTTATATATTTTGACCCTCTCTGGGCCCGTGTTCACCCCTGTACTTAGGTTGCCGTTTGGAGTCCTTATTCAAAGCTTAGTATATTTTGCCAGGAAAACCATTCATGGCTGAGCCTAGAATCTTTTTTTTTCTCACTCCAGAAAGTTATGGAAAATATTTGTTTTTGCTGGGCTTCTCAGTTACTCAGCCAGTATTTCTTAACTGTCAGACACCTTCAGGTAAAGAATTATTCCAAATATAGGGCTCATATCTTTCTTGTTTTTCTCTTAGATTGCTATTAGATCTCTGATCCTTTTTTCATTATATTTCCAGATACCAGTTGCTCTCATTGATCAAAATTTCCTAGCTCACCATTACCAAAAATAAAATATCTCTGACTGAATAACATTTTAGTATTATTTACATTTGGAATAATTTACTTTAAAAGTATATTAAAAATAATAATTTATAAACTAAGACTTGAAATTATAACATACAAAGCTTACATTCAAAATAAGATAAATCTATATTAATTTTTAATAAAACACAAATACTAGACTGCCAAATAACTGATTTTTCTTTATGGAGTGTATATAATAATTTTATGGATATAGTAAAGGTCATGTAAATTACTTCTAAGACTCATCTTCTTCTCTGTATAAGGACATGAGTATATGACACTTCTTTCCCCAATACTAAGGAAAATGTACCCCCACTACATCACTTGCCAAGTATTTTAAGAATGATATATGACATAGACACTTTTCAAACTTCTTTCCAACATATTTAGGTGTGTTCATATCACATATTAACTATAAATACTGCAATTTTTAAAAAAGATTTTAACATGTTAATTTTAAAACAATATAAACTTAAACTGAACCTCCATATTTTTGAAAATATAATAATCTGTATGAGCAAGGTGACAGCATTTTTAAACATTCATTAATTTTTACTTAAAATTTTTACTTTTATATGTTGGAGTCAATAGTTTTTTTCCTTTAAGACCCAAATAATTTCCTTTCAATGGTAAATAGAAAATACAAATACTTTACAAATGAGTGAAAATAAGCTTTCTCAATTTTAATATAATCGTTGCTATAGATTTATATTTCGTCACATAGAAAAGTAACTGAAGAAAAGTAAATCAGATAGAAAAATTATATTCCACATATTATTCTACAAATGAAATATTTCAATCACTCAGATTTATAGTACTTTCCCTGCTGTTTTTGCTGCATCATACAGTTTTTATTTAGATATCTCAAAATGACTTTTGTTATAACTGACTTAAGATTGACAGTGTCTATGCTCCTTTATTTAAGATTCTAATTAGAACAAACATTTTAAATAAGAGCTTAAACACAAAAATACTGGGTCAGTGTTCAAGATTATATCAAGATTTACTTATTCTATTTGATAGTGGTGATTCACACGTCACACTTGGTGGAGTTTAAAGCAAAAGGAACATATTGAACAATTTAAGACTGATTTTAAATAAAACAGTTATTAAAATACTATTTTTTCCTTTTTAAATAGTTTTAAAAAGAATTTGTTTTTTGTTTATAGAATAAAGCGTCAAGGATAGAAAGTATTGTATGTGACATCCCCATTAATTTGCTCTATGTTCCAACAACCACAACATGGGTAAATGATAGGTTTTTATGATAGTTCCATAATATTAAATTTAATTATTTAAACTTTTTTATTCTTGGTCTGAATCATATCATGATATGTATATTTTTGATGTCATAAAATAATCAATAGGTCATATTGTGTTACTGTTTCATTGTGTAACTAACTCTTTTAGGCAGATATATTTGGGAAAAGCATTTCCTAAGAAATGTCTGTTCTTAAAATGTGAAGATTTTATGCATGTGCATATCTACGCATATACACACTTCTGTGTGACTTTATTTCTACTAAGATTTTCAAAATTTTGAAACATTATGTATGCTTACAATTAATTTATAATTTATCATGAAAAGGCATTTTTCATTTCAAGGAAAAAATACAATTTTGCTACATTAAAGATATAATTTACATTTTTATACAATATATAATACATAATATGCACTATATTGTGAAACCATTAAAAAAAGTTCAAAGAAAATAATATTAAACCAAAAACTATGTTTAAGCCCCAAAGTAATATAACTTGCCCCTTTTCCATCATACCAATTTTGATTTGCAATGACTTTTTTTTTTTTTTTAGTCAGAGTCTCACTCTGTCACCCAGACTGGAGTGCAGTGGCCACTCCCGGCCACCGCAGCCTCGACCTGCTGGGCTCCAGCAATCCTTCCGCCTCAGCCTTCAAAGTAGCTGGAACTACAGGCACGCGCTACCACGCCCAGCTAATTTTTTTTGACTAATTGTAGAGATCAGGTCTTGCCAAATTGTCCAGGCGGGTCTCGAACCCACGGGCTCAGGCAATCCACTGACCTCAACCTCCCAAGTGCTGGGATTACAGGCTGAGTCACCAGGCTCGGCTTGCAATGACTTTCTAAGTTATTGAGTTTAAATGTGAACTTATTTTATACAGGTTTTTGTATTCCTGTGGTGGCAATTTCAATGTACTCTTACATGCTCTTTAAAATGTGTTAATTTTAAGAGAAAGTTACTTATTTAAAGGAAAATATTTGGCCCAGTGCACTGGCTCACGTTTGCAATGCCAGTACTTTTTGGAGGTGGAGGCAAGAGGATTGCTTGAGTTCAAGGGTTCGAGATCCACCTGGGCAACTTGACAAAGCCCCATCTCTACAATAAAAAAAATACAATAAAATAGCTGAGCATGGTGGTGCAGGCCTGTAGTTCCAGCTACTTTAAAAGCTGAGATGGAAGGATCACCTGAGTCCAGCAGGTTGAGGCCATGAGCATGCCACTGCACTCCAGCCTGAGCAACAAAATGAGATTCTGGCTCAAAATAATAATAATAATAATAATGTAATATATTAACTTATTTTTATTTACTTAAATATGTAAATTGACCATAAAATATTATACTAGATATATTGCATACATTTTTTTGGAATTTGCTATATACACACAAATTGAAATTTGAAAACAAGCATGTGAATCTTAGGCAAATAGCATATATATTCAAGGCACGGATATTTAGGATTAGAGGTCATTTTAGAGCTGGGCATTATGGTGCATGCTTATAGTTCTGACTACTCAGATGGCCAACATGGGAGGATCATTTGGGTTCAGGAATTCAAGTTCAGCCAGGCTAAAATAGTGAAACCTTAATTTCAAAAAAAAAAAAAAGCAGTTTTAGTTTACATTATTTAGCTATTTGCTTATTCTGTATGGATTTACATTATCAGATAGATGTGTCCAAATTCATAAAAGTATTTAACTTACTAAATTTATACAATATTTTATCCAAGAAAACTTATTTTGTTAATTTTTTGTGCAGCAAATGGATTGCCATTTTAAAGAACTATTTAATGTCCACAGACTGTCATACTGAATTAAGTACTCATTGGCTGCTATCAATCTTACAACTATTGTGCTTCAAAATATACAATGAGTTATATAGATTTCAGGTTGTCTAACTCAGAGAGCAAAATAACCAGTCACTCAGTCACTCATGGTAACCTGATTTACCATGAATAATCACCCCAAATTTATATGGCACTAACTAAAAATAATCTCAGTTCACTTAAGCTTTTATAAATTAAAAAAAAAATACTTGCAACATTAAGGGAATGTACCTTTCAAAACAAAATACATCCATCTTTCTTATCAGTTTGAAATAATTTATTCTTTGATGCTGATAATTTTTTATTAAAAAATATGCAGCATGACTGGAGATTAATGCCTGTAAAAAATTTTGTTTGCAATTTAACCTCCATCTCTCCTAAATTTTGGAGTTTTAGTATGTACTGTAGTTGCATCTGACTCTATTGATCTAGTTGAAAGATAAAGGGCAAATAAAAGCAATTGAATGATGGTGTCATCAAACATTCTCAACCTGAGGCTGCTTAACTAATTAAAGCATGATGTTTTGCAACAAAACAAAACTTTATGCGATGGTTTTTATTAAATTAGAATCACAAGTGATTAACAAGTCAATGTAATAATTACTTATCTGTGTTTAATGACTGACAATTTTTGCAGTACTATGAAATGTGAGAGATTGGATTTGCTAACAATTCAACAACAAACTGAATTAGAGAGCATTTAGATCACTGCACCTGTCTGAAATGTGGGGCACTAATGTTAAATTCTCCGTTAAAGGAAGTTTATTTTGTAGTCTGTATTATACTAATACTCTTGCAAAAGGCAGTAAATGCATCCTAATATTATCACACAAAAATAACAGCCAAAGACAATAAGAAATGTGGTTTCTTCATCAAGAGCCCACAGACTGGGAGAAAATATTTGCTAACTGTGTGACTGACAAAGGCCTAACATTGAGGATCTACAAGGAACTCAAATATACCGAAAAGAAAACAAACAAACAAACAGCCCCATTACAAAGTGGGCAAAAGATACGAATAAGCACTTCTCAAAAGAAGACATATGAGAAGCCAATAGATACATGAAAAATTCTCAACCTCACTAGTCATCAAAGAAGTGCAAATTAAAACTACACTGAGATACCACCTAACTCCAGTCAGCATGACCATCATCAATAACTCAAAAAACAACAGATGCTGGAGAGGATGCAGGGACAAGGGATTACTTCAACACTGTTGGTGGGAGTATAAACTAGTACAAACTCTGTGGAAAACAGTTTGGTGTTTCCTAAAAGGTCTAAAAATTGACATTCCATACAACTCTTCAATCTCCCTACTGGGAATATACCGAGAGAAACTCAAATCACTCTATGAAAAAGATACCTGCACATGCATGTTTATTGCAGTATTGTTCGCAGTAGCAAATACATGGAACCAACCGTGCTGCCCAACAAAAGAAGACTGGATTAAAAAAATGGATAAAAAATGTGGTACATATACACAATGGAATATTACCCAGTAATAAAGAAGGACAAAATTATGAACTTCACAGAAACTCAGATGGAATTAGAGTCTATATACTAAATGATCTATAACAGAAAGAATTGAGTATCACATGTTCTCACATATAAGTGGACCTTGAACAATTACTGTAATACTATAAGAAAAGGGTTGTCAGTAGTCAGAAATTGCTGGAAGGGGCGGGTTTGCGGGATTGGTAGTAGTGGGATACTGCTTGGGGAGGGGGACACATTTCATCAACAAAGGTAATGAACATTTGTATACCTAACCCTGAATTGTACCCCACATCTTTAAAATTAAGAATTAAAAAAAAGAAATATACTTTCTGCTTAAACTTTGACACAACTTAACAAAAACAAGTTCCACACTTTTAAGTATTTAAATTTAATTGAGACCATAGGATGCGATTATCATCACTCTTTTGTTACTTACCATTTAATGAGTACCTACTATGTACCAGGCGCTGTATACACTATATTTTGTTCTTAAAATATAGCTGCAAACAGGTGTCATGGCTTTCATTGAATCGGTGAGAAATTAAAAAGAGTATAGCATATTTACCAAGTTACAGGAAAGCAAAACAATGAACTGGGATATGTGTGAAAATTGACTAGCCACTAAGCCCACAATATTTGGACTACAACAATCTGTTTCTCAGTGGTTTACATATTGTTTACTTATTTTAGGAAGAGTGCTCAGCTGATACAAAGTGGCAGTTTCCGTACCCAATTTCTCTATACAGTACTTTGCAGACCAAAAAAAAGTTTGAGATTTTTGCCTTTTAATGGTCAGCATTCCATGATTAAAGAAGCAAACAAAACTTACTTTATATTTTTGTTCAAAACCTTCTCGCTATTAAATAATAATAAATAAACAAACAAGCAAATAAATAAATCATGCTAGTTGCCGTTTAAAATTACAGCACACATTTCAGCAAAAAATGGAATCTTTAAATATATTGATTATTTTGTTCCAGGCTATCCTAAAAAGTTGTGCAATGTATTTTGTAGTAAGTATATTCTAAATGTCAAATTAAAATCTGTCTTAGCCCATATTCTGATACTATAGCAGAATACTACCAACTGTGTAATGTATAAAGAAGATAACTTTATTTAGGTCACAGATCTCGAGGCTGGGAAGTTCAAGGGTATGGTACCAGCATTTAAAGTGGAACTTCTTGCTGCTTCATATCATGGCAGTGGGCATCATATGACAAGAGGACAATAGTGTGCTAGCTCATGTCTCTCTTCCTATTCTTACATAGCCATCAATCACATCATAGGAGCTCTACCTTATCTAGTCCTAATTGCCTCTCAAAGGCCCTCCCTCCAAATGCCTTCAACATATATTTTTGGGAATTAAATTTCTAACACATGACATTTGAAAGACACGTTCAAACCCCAGCAGAAACATTGCATTTTATACATTTCATCTCCTAATTCTACTTCCTTCCAAAGTTTCATTAAATGCTTCTCATGACCACATACCAAGCACCGCATTAACAGTTGCCATGGCAAGTTGTAGACAAGTAAATTGTGAAGTTTTGAAATACAGTCATCAAAGTATTCAATCACTGGGAGATGAATGTTAAGACTGGATAAATTAATAGCTTTATTTTTATTTTTTTCAGCGTTTGGGTATCTATCCCTTGGGTTATTTCTTTTCAGTTGTATACTGTTTTTCAGTGTTTTAAGTGTTTTTCAGTGTTTCAAGTTTTTTAATTGATTTCCAATATTCAATATTGTTTTTATTTGGTTTTCTTGTTTATTGGTACTACCTATTTTTTCAAAGGGTGGGGGAGGGGGAACACTCGTGTTTGAGAATCTTAAAGCAGTGTAGGAACAATAAATTAGTCCAAGATTAAAGGTGCCTCTGTGTACACCATAATAAATCTTAAAAGCAAGATTGAAAAATACACAACTGATTCCAAGGAATTTAACTAAACACTAGAAAATTCTAAAGCTGTATAGAAATACAGTATACTTCAGTACTCAAAAATGTAAAATTTGTGGTGTCTGCAGTGTTTAGGATGTAGAAAATTGCCAGACTTGCAAAGGGGTAGAAAAATATGATCTGTACCAGGAAAAATCGAATGATTAAATAAAAGCATAACAAGAAATGAAAGAAATAACAGGATCTCTAGATAAGGAAACTCCCTAGTTATTATAAATGTGTACCAAATGTTCAAGAAAATAGAGGAAAATCTAAATGTTATACATGAAAACCAAAAAATTAAAATCCAAATGGAATTCTTAAGAGATAAAAATGCAATATCTTAAATGAGAAATATGCTGCAATTTTAAAAAAAGGCATTGGAAGAGAAAAGATCAGTAAACTCATAGACATAGTAAGATTCATAGTAAGATTCATCTTTTACCAAAAGTAAAAGATGTAGTGCAAAAAAGAAGAAAAAGCAAACAAAGAAAACCCTAACTGAAGTCTATTGTCCTGTGAGACAATACTAAGTATCCCAACATAATTTTATTTAGAATGTCAGAAAGAGAAAGAAAGAAAATTTTTGGAAGAAAAAATGGTTGAAATATTTTGAAATGTATGAAAACTATGCACACACAGTTGTAAAAATCTCAGTTAGAACTGTAAGTGACATAGCAAATTATGCAATTAAAATGCTAAAAAACAATGATTAAATAACATTGTAAGATTTTCTATTTGGATTAAAGACATTATGCAAGAGAAAAAAAGATAAGAATAACATGAAACCTTTTCTCAAAAACTAAGAAAGCAAGAAGGTGATGGAATGTCATTATAAAAAATGAGAGAGATAGAGAGAAAAAAACAGCAACACAGTTTCCAGGGAAAAATCAGAATCCTGAGGGGAAAAAATGCATGGCAAAAAAATTTTTTTAAGTAAAACAAAAATCACCATACAAAGAAATGAAGATTATCAAAAATGGAAACCTAATAAATATAAAATGACTTTTACTTGTTTTTAATTTCTTTAAATAGCAATTTACTGTTTTAAGCAAAATAAAATAATTATATTTTGAGACATGATATATATAAAAATATTATGCATGACAAAAATAGCACAAAGGACAGAAAGTGAAAATGTAAATTGTTGCAATGTTCTCATAATATATACAAAGTAGTTAATAATTTGAAGGTTGACAATAAGTTAAAGACAAATATTGTAAATACTAAATTAACAATAAATAAGAAAATGAAGACATACAGCTAATAAACCAATAGGTGGTCTAAAGTGGAATCATAGAAACAAAACTGCAATTCATCAAAAAGATAAAGAAGGTTACAAACACACACACACACACACACACACACACAAAATTGGACAAATTGAAAAGAAATAACACTATAAAATATATACATCTCATATTTATAATTACATAAAACTGACATGATCCAGTGCACCAAATAAAAAGCAGATACTTTTTAGTTTTTTATTTTAAAAGAAAAAATGATATGCTCCTTGTAATATAAGTGTAGAGACATAGAATAAAAACAAAACAATAAAAATATTCACTAGGAATTGCCAAACTGTTTTCCGCAGAAGTTGTATTAGTTTACACTCCCACCAACAGTGTAGCTGTATTCCGTTTTCCCTGCATCCTCTCCAGCATCTGTTTTTTGTTTTTTGTTTGTTTGTTTGTTTTATTGAGGATGGCCATTCTGACTGGAATCAGGTATATCTCAGTGTGGTCTTAATTTTCACTTCATTGATGACTAGTGAGGCTGAGTATTTTTTCATGTACCTGTTGGCTGCTCTTATGTCTTCTTTTGAGAAGTGTTTATTTATATCTTTTGCTCGCTTTGTAGTGCTTCTTCTTCTTCTCCTTCTCCTCCTTCTTCTTCTTCTCAGCATGTTTGAGTTCCTTATAGATCCTAGATGTTAGACCTTTGTCAGATATACAGCTGGCAAATATTTTTTCTCAGTCTGTGGTCTGCCTCCCTGTTCTCTTGATGGTTTATTTGGCTTTGCAGAAGCTTGTCAGTTTGATGAGGTCCCACTTGTCTATCTTATCCCTTATGGCAAGGGCACTTGGAATTTCGATCAGGAATTGGTTGCCAGTTCCAATTTCAGTAAGGGTGTCTCTTGCATTTCTAAGGCTCTTATAGTTTGAGGTTTCAAGTTTAGGTCTTTAATTCATTTGGAATTGATTTTTGTGTATGGTGATAGGTAGGGATCTTGTTTTAATCTTCAGCATGTTGTCAGCCAGTTTTTCCAGCACCAATTACTGAATAGGTTCTCCTCTTCCCAGTAGTTGATGGTGGAGACTTTGTCAAAGATGAGTTGGTTGAGAAATTGAGGTTTTGCTTCTGGAATCTCTATCCTGTTTTGTTGGTCTATATGCTTGTTTTTATACCAATACCAGGCTGTTTTGATTATTGTAGCTTTATAATAAGGTTTAAAGTCTGGGAGTGTGATAACTTCCACTTTTTTTTTTCCCCTGAAGATTGCTTTGCTATTCCAAATGACCCCACAACCCCCCTACCGGGAATATGCCCAGAGGAACTCAAATCACTCTATGAAAAAGATACTTGTACATGTATGTTTATTGCAGCATTGTTCACAATAGCAAAAACACAGAACCAACTGTGCTGCCCATCAAAAGAGGACTGGATCCAAAAAAAATGTGGTACATATACATGATGGAATATTACGAAGCCATAAAGGAGAACAAAATTATGAACTTCACAGCAACTTGGATGGACTTAGAGTCTATAATACTTAGTGATTTATCGTAGAAAGAAAGAACTGAGTATCACATGTTCTCACTCATATGTGAACCTTGAACAATTATCATCATACTATAAAAAAAAGATTGGCAGTAGTGGGAATCTGCCAGACGAGACAAGAGCACACCTCATCAATAAGGGTACCTTCACAATGAACATTTGTATACCCAACCCTGAATTGTACTCCACATCTTTAAAATCAAAAATTTTAAAAAAAAGAACAAACATATGGACTTTGCAGCAACTTGGATGAATTTATTCTAATACTCAGTATCTATCACAGAAACAAAGAAGAAAGTACCACATGTTCTCACTCTTAAGTGGACCTGAATATTTGCCATAATACTATAAGAAAGGGATTGGTAGTAGAGGAATACTGCCAAGGTAGAGGAGGGGAACACAATCAGTAAGGGTACCTGATCTCAAACCATGGCAAGTGGGGACTAAAGGCAGGTCCAAACTTTACCTGTATTATGACCACTTGTATATCTATCCTGAATTGTACCCGAAATCTTTAAAATAAAATAAAATATATAAAAAGGGAAAATAATTTACTATACAAATACTAATTTAAGAAAGCTGTAGTAGTTTTAGTATTATTATTAGGCAAAATGGATATCAAAACTGGTAATATTATCAATTATTAAGCCTCGGTGGCTCAGCCTGTAATCCCGCGCCTTTGGGAGGCTGAAGTGAGTGGATTGCCGGAGCCCACGGGTTCGAGACCCGCCTGGGCAACTTGGCGAGACCTCATCTCTACAATAAATCAAAAATCAGCTAGGCGTGGTAGCGCGCACCTGTAGTTCCAGCTACTTGGAAAGCTGAGGCGGAAGGATCGTCGGAGCCCAGCAGGTCGAGGCTGTGGTGGCGGGAAGTGGTCACTGCACTCCAGTCTGAACGACAGAGTGAGACTCCAACTCAAAAAAAAAAAAAAAAAAAAAAAAGAGACATTTCAATATAAAGAAAAGTTTTTAAGGTGAGTTAATAATCATAAATATGTTTTTGCTTAAAATGATATATTTAGCTACATGAAGCACAATTTTTTAAAAAATAATAAATGTATCTATTTTAAAAATCATGGCTTTAGTTAAAAATGCCAACATCCCTCTACAAATATTTGGAGAAAAAGCAAATTGATATTACTTGATATTTATAAAACACTACTCTTTTCCAAGAGCAGCCACATTTTTTTTTACTTCAAATGCACAAAGAACATTTACCAAGATAGACTGTGCTCTTGGTAATAAAATAACAGATTTAAGAATGAAATTATATGCAATAAAAATAAATTAAATTTTAAAATAATATAAGAAAAACTGATATGCATATTTTGTAAAGAATATGAAGTAGGTAAAGTAATTGTCTGCTATGTAATATATTAAATAAAACTGTTCTTAAAAACTCAGAAGAATTCAATTTTCCCACCAACCGTCAAAAAATAAACTAATTTTGAGTTATTAATATAAGTGAGTTTATTACCAAATAATGATTTATTAGTGGTCATTAAAATATAATTATTTTGACTTATTATTATAAATAATTATATATATGATTTATATTCATCATATCAACTATTATTCACCATTAAAAATATGGCTACTGATATTCACGACACTGTAGATGCATCCAAAAAATACGATGTTGAGCCAAAGAAGCCTAATATAAAATATTTCATGCGTGATTCCATTTATTTTAAATTATTTAAAAGTTAAAACCATAGAGAAGGAAAACATCAGTGGTTACCAGGGCCCAGGTGGAGTTGTGATAGCAAGGGGGCAGGAGGAAAATTTTGGTGTTGATGGAAGCATCTGTGGTGATGGTCATGTACCTGGACCATTTTTCAATATTTATCCAACTGTGCACTTAAAAACAGTGAGTGCACAATTTATTTCTCTTAAAATTATTCCTCAATGAAGTTCATTTTAAAACACCATTTAAATTATAATCATTAAGATAAATTGCCATAAAATGTTCATAGTTTTTATGTGTCATATATATGTTCATAGTTTATATCAAAGTTTAATTTTATCCCTTCTTAAGTGAGGCTAACTATTCTGCTGAATCCTCTGTATCCTTCCTCAGCAAGGTGAACTGTTCACTAGTTTTTCATATTAGAGGCTCCTGGTAACTCCTAACATGAAAGCGTTAAAATGGACAGTATAGACACAAAGCATGTTAAAGAACATGTACCTTTTTTTTCCATTTCTCATCTGAACAAATCTTGTTCTTTAAGATTTTTTATTTTATTTCTTGTTAATTATAGTACATGATGCTGATGATTAACATTTCTTGAATGTCAGCTTATAGGTTTTGAAGGATATTCAGCACCTAATTAGCAGTCTTTCAAAATCACTCTTGCATATTTCTTTTAGTTCTGACCTCTTCTAAAGTGTTGACAATTTTTACAGAAATGCAAGGAAATGCATTAACTAAATTAACAATAGAATAAGCAGAGTCCTCTGTTCTTTGGCTGAGTACACCTAAACAAAGGCAATAAATTCACATTTCACCCTCTGCCTGTCAGAAAGCACGCTAATTGTGAGAGTAAAATATTCTTCATCTAATCTGAGATATAAAAAGTATAAAAAGATTTGAATTGAACAAATATGGTATCATTGTCATGTTACAGGTGAACAAATTAAGATGTAAAGAATCTTATTCAGAGTCAGAGGGCATTAGAGTGGTGAAATCAAACCTTGAACACAGATCAACCTTTTAATTCATTTTATCTTCAACATATCATATTGCCAGATACTTAACAAAATAAAATATAAAGTCTAAAAATTAAGCAATACAAGAAGCAATATCCTTTATAATATGTTATTTCATCTATGCTGATATAATGTTTTTTTAATTTTCTCTAACTTTAAATAAAATATTACATTGATTCCTTACAGATATGAAAGGACACAAAGCCATTACATTGGGAAACTGGTCTCAGCAAATTGAAAGTACAGCACACACACACACACACACACACACACACAGAAGTGTGAGAGTTTAGCTACTCCTCATGAAGGCTGTACATTTTCTTTCCTGACTCCAAATACTTTTCTTCTTCTTCTTCTTCTTCTTCTTTTTTTTCCCCCTATGTTGCCCAGGTGCGAGTGGAATGACTATTCAGACATGATCATAACACAGTGCAGCCTCGAACTCCAGGGCTTAATAGATCTTCCTGCCTCAGCATCTGGAGTTGCTGGGAATACAGGTGTGTGCCACTACACAGCTCCAAAGGCTCTTCAAGAATTTAAATCTCCACATTTGTGGACATTAGCAGTTGACTAAGCAAAACATTTAGTATTGAAAATACATCTGTTTTCTGACAATTTATTGTAACTCAAATGTCACATCTATTTTTTAAATTTGCAGTACTATTTTTTTTTCCCTTGGGAGGTGTCAGGATAAAATGCTCATGCTTAATAACGACAGCAAATACCAAAAATACCTGAAGTTAAAGAAATATATTTAAATGTATAGAAAATACAATAAACTTTATTTTCTAATAAAATAAACAAAAGTGAGTTCCCAGATTTCTCACAATTTTTCATCCTGTGGTCATTTCCTGACAGTCCTACTTTTAGTCTTATATTAGACTTTCTGGATTTTTGTACATGCCAATTGCATTTTACAAACAATCACTTTTCTGTCACAATTGACAAGCTATAGAGAAAAATAACAAGGGAATAATTAGAAAATAGGGAACACAAATTAAGTTGTTTTCTAACTTCAAGATTTCATGTTATTTTAATATATTGAGTTTTTTGGGCAGTGTTCATATCTAGATAACTTTTGGAGTGCCTGACTAAATGTGACCCTTTTCCTGATAAATTTTTATCTCCCATGTTCAGGTCAGCATTCCCTCTGAGAGAGCTGACTTTCCCAATCCTTATTTGTGTTACAAACAGGTCACATGTAGTCCCTTCCTACACTTTCCTTGTCTTTCACACCAGCCACAAATAAATAAAATATCAAGTAGATGAACTAATACAATCAAACTGAGGCCCTCTCACAAAAATTAGGAGCCATCACATGAGGAAATTCATTCAGTGAGAACTGAGATTTAAAGTTATATATGTCCATTTCTAAGGTGTTTGTGTTGAGTCAAATTTTGAGGTTCTGTTGATTGAAATAATAAAGTAGATTGCAAAAATTAGAAAAATAAATATTTTGAAGAAAACAGACAAGAGATTAGAAAATGTATCATTGTTTTTCTGGTAGCTTTCAGTTTACTATGTTGTGAGAGTCTGCTATGAAGTTTGCTTTTCAAGCAATGTACCATTTTCCTTATAATAAATTTCCCTTTACTCAAGCTATTTGGACATGTTTCTTTTTCTATTAATAAATTATTCCAGGTGTAGAAAACAACATTAAATACCATCTATTTCTTTTCAAAAAATCATTTTGACCTTTTTATATTTTCCATATTTTAAACTTCAAGTATTTTTAACTCAGTGTGTTTACTTAGTGCTAAATAATTAGTTCCATTGCCTAGACTTGCGAATGTCACTAGGGAACAAAATGTTTGAAAGTTAAGAAGATTAAAATCTTCCCTTGCTTGGAGCTATAAAAAATATAACTTGAAGCTAAATATCCTTCAAAAAGTTTAATCTGATAAAGTATTAAATTAAGAACATTATCCAATTCCCAACCTTATGTTTTGTTTCGTGTGAAACAAAAATATGCATTTACAAAAATATGCAAAACTATTCTGCTTATTATAAAATTGCCATCAGAAACATTATTTAACATAATATTTTAAAGATTCAAATCTCATTAAGTAATATGTCTTATAAATAGGAACATTTAAATTTGATATCCTGTAATTATAACTATGTGTCTTGATTAATAACGTTACACTGTTAACAAATTTTTAATCAACAAATGTTGCCTTCCAAAAAGTGTCTGAGCACTTGCACAATATCTTTGTTGAAACAGTAAAATTGTATAATTTCTTATTTCTTTATACTGGAAGGTAAAATAAGAAAATATGACTCTTTTGGCTTAATTAGTCCAAACTGACTAAAGAGTTATAGAACTTTTCTTTTAGTTAAATGAATATTTCATTATTCTTATAATTAATAAAATATTAATATAGTTAATTCTTTTATTTTGCTTTGAAGAAAAATATGTCTATGCATTTTGCAAATTTCTTAAAAATGATTTGGCTACAAAATGAGCAACTTTTTTACAGAAAGATTTGTGTAAACTCAATTTTCATTTTATTATCTGTAATACTTAGACTTTGCATGAACTTTTAGAATAATGACGCCTTTCATTTTTGGATAACAGTATTTAAATAATCTTTCCAGATATTACAGCTTCTCATTTCAATATATTTACTTGCTGAGTAAAAGTTGTTTATATATTTTTTTATTTTAAGGATGCAGTTGGAAAATAAATTGAGAAATAGACCTTTAAAGAAAATCTACCATGTGCTAAGTATAATGTTATGTAGTTTATTATGCAATTTTTGTCTTTTCTAAATTTCCAAATAATATTAAATTTTTCTTCTAAGAAGAATTGCCTAAAATAAAGTAAGTTGAGTGGCCTGCCCCAGGAACATAACAAGTATGTATTGATAAGATTTGTAATTGATGTGTATTCTATTAAATACGCTTCCTGTTTAGGCTGTTTCTAAGTCATTGAAAAATTTATCTTTTCCTTTCAATAACATTTGGGTTTTTTTAACTTCTTAGCCACAGTCAATTATTTGAGTTTAATTATATTTGTGTCAGTGCTAATCATAAAACATTTGATTAAAATATTCAACTTTTGAGAATAATTTTCTGAGAAGCCTACCTATACTTGACATTCCCCTCTAGACAGCACCTAAAGCATATTTACACTTGAATAAGGAAGCTATTAAAAATATATATTCAAACCCCAGAATGACAACTTTTCTTGTTATTCCCTGTTCTTTTGCTATTGTGTTGTTTGGATATTGTTTCTTTTTTGTTATTCCATCTCTTCACTTTTGTATTTTTCTCATATTCCTTTTCTACTATGGTTTTATTCTTTGTTTTCTCTAACTTTTATATCTCAAAAATATGGTAACTTCTGGCTTTGTGGGGCACCATGAACATAGTTCTATGCTCACTTGGTTTTTGTGGGGCTTGTGGACATTTCAGGTTATGCACATTTTTCTTACAGCAGGGTCACTCAATTTCATAATAATATTGTGTCTACATTCCAATTCAAGTACTTGTATTGCCTACATTTTATTAACCCTTTTTGACCTCAAGTACATGTTTATTTAAGTTATTCAACTTAAGTTTATTGAATTAAAGCTAAAATAGAAAATAGATATACAATGTCTCTCAAAATTCCATTGAAATTATAATGCTAGTTCTTTGCCTTGATTCATATTTATGCACAGATGCACATCTCCTGTCTAGAGTAAGGGGTAACAACCACATCACAAAATGTAATATTGGGATGTGAAATAATATGACAAATATGACCTCAATAAAACTTTATAATAGGATTCATTATTTAATATGTCTCAGTAAAAATAAAGGTAAAAAATTCAGTTGTAAATATGGATGGGACATTTTTATTAGTAATATTTTCATCTTGATTACATATCTTTGTATTTTCGCCATATAAAACACCAAAAAGTTGACTTTACTACTTGATGACAAAGTAGTGCCAGAAGCAATTTCATTTTTAATAAGAGATACCTAAGATTTCTCACTTATTATACTAACTTATTTTCTTTCATATAATGAAGAAAGTATAAGTGCTTTTAAATAACAGCAGCATTTCTGTATTTCTTTTTATTGACAACTTTTATCACAAACCTGCATTTTTAAGTCTCTTAAATCTACTCTAGAAGCTAGAAAGCAATAAAGTGTATTGTGAATTTTATAGCATATATATCACAGAGAGATTTGGTCTTCATAATATCCCATATGCCACAGTATAAAATTATATATGAATAGTTAACAGAAACTCTAACAATAATTATAGATCATTCATTGCACTACCTAGTGCAACACATAGTGGTGAAATGTTATCAAAATTTCTATTTTAGTAAATTCACTAATGATTAGGTATAGGACTATATATTATATATTATTTACATATGTTCCATGCCTAATTAAAACTTTACAGCATATACATCTTTTATGTAAAAACATAAATTACACACATATATATATTTGTGTGTATGATTTTACTAATAGCAACTAAGCAACATTGAATATCTGCCACCAAATTTCTGAATATTATTAATACCATTATCATTCAATATGCACCTTTTAATTTTACATAATATCCCCTTCACTCTCAGGAAATTGACAACTTAAAACCTGTGTTATATCTTGCCAATTTTTAGAGTTTACTATTCATTTGTACCTATTCTTGAACTCTGTATAAACAGCATTTTATATGGCCCATAATGGCCAGGGTTTTTGACACTATAATAGTAAAGTCAATATTATCAATTTCCAAATTGAAGACTATATCTATGCATTTGCATATATATAGAAAACCCATTGTATTCACTGTACTAATATGTCACAATCTATTTATGTATTACATTAGTAAATGACAAGTGGGTTATGACCCTTCATATTCTATTACTGAAATTGATGCTCTGCGTATTCTTTTTTATTTTATTTTATTTTTTATTTTTATTATAAAGATGTGGGGAACAATTCAGGATTAGGTATACAAACGTTGATTATGCAGGTACCCTTGTTGATGAGGTATGCCTGAACCTCCCCTAGCAGTCGTCTTCAACTGTGAATCCAACTCCCCTCCTCTGACAGTTTCCCACTACTGCCAAACACTTTCTTATAGTATTATAATTGTTCAAGTTCTGCTTATGAGTGAGAATATATGGTACTCTCTTCTTAGTTCTGTGATAGATCACTGAGTATGATCAACTCTAAATCCACCTAAGTTGCTGTGAAGTCCATATGTTTGTTTTTCCTTGTTGTTGCATAATATTCCATTGTGTATACGTACCACATTTGTTTTATCTAGTCCAGTTTGATGGGCAACATTCTTAGTTCCAAGTTTTTGCTATTGTGAATAGAGCTGTAACAAATATACGTGTGCAGGTATCTTTTTTGTAGAATGATTTCAGTTCCTCCAGGTATATTTTCAATAGGGAAATCACTGGGTTACATGGAAGGTCAATTTCTAGTTCTTTCAGAGACTGCCACAATGTCTCCCAAAGAGGTTGCACTAGTTTGCATTCCCACCAGCAGTGTAGAATTGTTCCTTTTTCTTCACATCCTCGCCAGCATCTGTTGTTGTTTGTTTTATTAATGATGATCATTCTTACTGGCGTTAGGTGGTATCTTAATGTGGTTCTGATTTGCATTTCTCTGATGATGAGTGAGCTAAGCACTTTTTCATATGTCAGATGGCTGCCCATATATCTTCTTTTGAGAAGTGTCTATATATGTCTTTTGCCCACTTTTTAAAGGGGCTGTTTATTTTTTTCCTTTTGGCGTGTTTGGGTTCCTTATAGATCCTATATTTTAGGCCTTTGTCCAATATACAGTTGGCAAATATTTTTCCCATTCAGTGGGCTGTCTCCCTGCTCTCTTGATGGTTTCTTTTGCTTTGCAGAAGCTTGTTAGTTTGATGAGGTTCCACTTGTCTCTCTTATTTCTTAAGGTATGGGCATTTAGGGTTCTGATCAGGAATTGGTTGCCAGTTCCAATTTCCATAAGGGTGTCTCCGTGTTTTTTAAGATTCTTATAGTTGGAGGTTTTGCGTTTAGGTCTTAGATCCATTTAGAGTTAATTTTTGTGTATGGTGATAGGTGGGGGTCCTGTTTCAATCTTTTGTATGTGGTCAGCCAGTTTTCCCAGCACCATTTACTGAATAGGTTCTGCTCTCCCCAGTGGTTGTTGTTGGAGACTTTGTCAAAGATGAGTTGGTTGAGAAACTGAGACTTTGCTTCTAGAATCTCTATCCTGTTCCATTGGTCTATGTGCCTGTTCTTGTGCCAGTACCATGCTGTTTTGATTACTGTAGGGTATTAGTAATGTTTGAATTCTGGATGTGTGATACCTCCTGCTTTGTTTCTTTTGCTAAGGATTGTTTTGGCAATTCATGGTCATTTATGAATTTCTATATTGTCATTTCTAGGTCTGAGAAGAATGATATCGATAACTTAATGGGTATTGCATTGAATCTGTAGCTTGCCTTTGGTAGGATGGACATCTTAAGAATGTTTTTTATTACTATCCCTGAGCATAGAATATTTTTCCATTTGTTTGTGTCTTCTTGGATTTCTTTCTTCTTCTTTTTTTTTTGATTTAAAAAAAGAACTTTAATGGAAGGCACTGTTGTCCAAAGTTACATGAAAAGTAAGAGCCCACATAAGTGCCACCATGCGCTGGTACTTCTCAAACCTGCACCGAGGATGCTGATCCCACTGGCATGATACTGCCTCCCAAAGCACTGGCTGATGTTTTTCCTTACAACAAAACAAAAAAAATGGCTTAGACTAATAACAGAAGAAGGTCTTAGGAGGAAAAATACAAAACTGTACCAGCTACTACAGCCTAGAAGGTTTCTAGGAGTTCTTATGTATAAAAGAGCCCCCCCAATGCATTTATTCTGTGGTCTTTTAAGTCCCCATGACCAAGATAAAGTTACAAGTAAATCCCTGGTTCCAGACTGTGCTCTGAGAAGAGATACATGCATAAGTAGATTCAAGAACCAAACTTCTGTGTGCCACTTGATAATTCAAAAACATACAACTACTTTCAAAGATAGGATCACAGATTCCTAATGTCTTAATTTACTCTCATTAAATATTTTTGACATTGAGACCTTAGAAAACTGGATTCCGGTTTATCAGAAGCCTGTAGCTTCTCTTTTAAGCAGAAATGAGTATTTTGCTCCTTAGCACTTAAAAAAAATCTCATCTACTTTTTGCAACAACTTATTGGGGGATAACCGTTCTTCCTATGACAGTTATTCAGCAAGACACCTAAAAGATACATTTTCCTAAGTTCTTACCAAAAATTCATCTCAAGGAAAAAGTCACTCAGGGAAAGGCAAAACTTGGCTTTAAGTAGATAAGGTGTTGTTTATATACATCGGATCAAGCAATCCCCTCAGCTTAAAGAGTTGTAAAATGAAATCACAGTGCAGCTGGACAATGAACGAACGGGGTGGTGCTGATGAAGTATTACTTGGACATTTTGGTCTCAGAAGGTGTTTCCCCAGTATCCAATGTCTTCAACAACCAAAAAAGACCTGCAGCTTCTCGTATCCAACTGAATTCAATATAGAATGCTTGCATTTCTATAAACAAGTCCTGTACATTAATAATTTTGTTACGGATCAAGGATTGGAGGAAAACACATACAAGATGCACCAAGCAATTCTGCATATATTTATCCTTAATTTGTTCACAAGCAGAGCAATTTGTTATATAAAGGTGAATAAATTCAGGAGGTAGATCAACAGCTGTAGTCAGTCGATTTACAACTTCCATTGTATGTAAGGACATGTCCATGTTGACTAGGATGGAGAAATACTCAGTGATCTGGCCTGACTGCATTAATTTTAGCAGCATTTCTCTGGTGACTAGAGGGTTGTTTTCCACAAGGTCAGGAAGTTTGACTGGAGTGAGTCCAATATGATAAACAAATTTGGGGTCTTTTTCCAACTCACCAAGGAGCTATGTTTGCTGGGGAGAAGATAAGGGGCTTTTGAAGGCCTTAGCCATTATTCACTTGATCTCCACACCAGTGCTATTCTTAACACACATTGATTTATCCCACTGAATTGTGTGATCAGGCTCAGTGGAATTTAGCCAAGCCAGTTCATCCTCACAGATGTGAAGTGGAGGTGGCGGACGAATAAACTCTGGCCAGAAATGGCTTTCAATAGGTGTTTTAGTCCACCAACGAAAGCTTCTGTGATCTGAGAGGCAACTGAGCTATCAAATCCAGAATTAGAAGAATCCGGGTCTGGGTACTGAGAATACTAGGGAAGCTAGCTTTACTTTGTGTTGTCAATTCAGACTGGCGTTCAGCCACGGCTAACTGAAGCCCACTAATGTCCACAGACTGCCCATGTTCCCAACATCCATCAAGGCAATCTGGAGAGGTGTCTTTTTGAAGAGTTCCCTTGGGGGCGCCGGCATCAGCTGGGAAAGAAAAAACTTTTCTGGTACAGTTATAGGAGGTAAAAACCCTGAGAGCGGCGGCCGTCGGGCTCCTGGCCGCCCTGGGCGGGCGGTGCTGGGTTGAGCAGGTGCGCGAAGCTGGCGGGGAAGGGGTTGGCGGCCAGCGGCTCAGTGCGGAACATCGCCCAGGGCAGGTAGAGCGCGGTGAGGGCAGCAGGTACGGCTGCTGGAGCACCATGACGGAGCAGGCGGAAGTGGTCGACTCTGCTGAAGTAGTGGTGGAAGGCGGTGGACAGGCCCTCGAAGGTGCTGCCGCCGCCCGCCTCCTCCGAGACGATGCTCAGCAGGCTCGAGAGCTCCTTCAGGGTCAGGCTCATCCTGCCTGCGGGGGCCCGCCCTTGGGCCTCCGCTCCCGTGCCCTGCTGCCCGCCTGCTCTGCCGGCTCCACTTCTGCCGCCACTGGAGCCACCCCGCCCCCCCCATGCCCTCTGCTCCGGTGACAAGAAGCCGGCCAGACACCACACTCGCCCCGCCGCCAGGCATCAACCTCCCTCGCCTGCCCTGCTTCCGGCCGACGGCCCTGGCACCGGCTGGCTCGGTCCGGGGTGGTAAAGCGCGCCGTTATCCGCCAGCTTCGCAAACAAAACACGTCGGGGAAGCCAGCCAGGAAAGCCTTGGATTTCTCATTGTGTTTTGTAGTTTTCATTGTAAAGGTCTCTCACTTCTCTGGTTAGGAAGATGTTGAGGTATTTCATTTTTTTTGTGTGACTATTGTGAATGGGAATATGATTTTAATTTGGGTCTCTGTCTGCTTGTTGTTGGTGTATAGGAATGGAACTATCTTTTGCACATTTATTTAGTACCCTGAAACTTTGCCAAAGTCCTTTATCAGTGCAAGCAGGTTTTTGACAGATTCTCTTGGATTTTCAAGGTATAGGATCGCATCATCAGCAAAGAGGTATAACTTGACTTCTTTTCCTATTTAGATACCCCAGATTTCCTTCTCTTGTTTAATTGCCTAAGCTAAGACTTCCAATGTTGAACAAGAGGGGTGAGAGTGGGCAGCTTGTCTTGTTCCAGTTTTCAGAGGAAATGTTTCCAGTTTCTGTCCATTTAGTACTATATTAGCTGTGGGTTTATCGTAGATGGCATTTACTATTTTGAGATATGTTCCTTCTATATCAGGTGTTTGAGGGTTTTTATCAAGAAGGGATGCTGGATTTTATCAAAAGCTTTTTCTGCATCTAATGATATAATCAATGGGTTCTTATTTTTCCATATGTCGGTGTATTTCATTACATTTATAGTCTTGCAAATGTTGAACCAGTCCTGCATCCTGGGGATGAAGCTTACTTGGTCATGGTGAATTATTTTTGAGATGTGATTTTGGATCCAATTTGCTAGAATCTTGTTGAGGATTTTTGCATCTATGTTCCTAAGAGATATTGGCCTGTAGTTCTCTTTTTCTGCTGAATCTTTACCCAGTTTGATATTTTTGATATCTTTACCCACTTTGATGATATTAGCTTCATTAAATGATTTGGGGAGAATTTCATCTTTCTCAATTGCCTGGAATACTTTCAAAAGTATTGGTATCAATTTCTCCTTGTACGTTATATAGAATTCTGCTGGAAAGCCATCCAGTCCAGGACATTTTTTTTTTGTAGGCAGTTTTTGTATTACAGAGTCAATTTCCTGGGTTGTTATTGGTCTATTTAGTGTCTCAGTGTCTTCTTGTTTCAACCTGGGGAGGTTATGTGATGTCAGAAAGTTCTCCATTTCATTGAGGTTATCAAGTTTGTTTTCATATAGGTGTACATAATAATTTCTGAAAATCTTTTGTATTTCTTCAGGGGCAGTTGTGATTAGATCATATGTATTCCTGATTGTGTTTATTTGGGCTTTTTCTCTCTTTTTCTTGGTCTCTCTGGCTAGGGGTCCATCAATCTTGTTAATTGTTTCAAAAACCAGCTTTTTGTTTTTGTTGTTTTCTATGATATTTTTGTCTTCTATGTCCTATATTTGGGCTCTTATTTTGGTGATTTGGATTCTTCTGTTAAAGTTAGGGTTTTGGCCGGGCTCGGTGGCTCAGCCTGTAATCCCGCGCCTTTGGGAGGCTGAGGTGAGTGGATTGCCTGAGCCTGCGGGTTCGAGACCCACCTGGGCAGCAAGACCTCATCTCTACAATAAAATAAAAAAATCAGCCGGGCGTGGTAGTGCGCGCCTGTAATTCCGGCTACTCGGAAGGCTGAGGCGGAAGGATCGCCGGAGCCCAGCAGGTCGAGGCTGCGGTGGCCAGGAGTGGCTACTGCACTCCAGTCTGGGCGACAGAGTGAGACTCCAACTCAAAAAAAAAAAAAAAGTTAGGGTTTTGGTCGTCTTCTCTTTCCAGCTCTCTTAGGTGGTTTGTTAGGCTCTCCACTAGTGATCTTTCCATTTTCTTGATGTGTGCTCGTAAAGATATAAATTCCCATCTTAGAGCTGTTTTCATGGCCTCCCAGAAGTTTTGGTAAGATGTTGCTTCATTTTTTGTTTGTTTCTAGGAATCTTTTAATTTCTGCTTTCAGTGTTGACCCAGTAGTTGTCCAGCATCATGCTCTTTAATGTTAATGTCTTTGTAGGTTTGGGGAAAATTTGTTGGTGTTGATATTTATTTTTATTCCACTGTGGTCTGAGAGTGTGCATGGTAAGATTTCAACCATATGGAATTTTTTATGCTTGACATATGGTCAAGGATGTGATCAGGCTTGGCGTACATTCCATGTGGTGATGAATAGAATGTATAATCTGTGATTGCTGGGTGGAATAATCTGTAGGTATCTATTAAACTCATTTGATCAAGTGCCAAGTTTAGGTTCTGAATCTCCTTGTTGATTTTTTTGCCTTGATGTTCTATTTAGGGCTATTACTGGGATATTCAAGTTCCCTGCTATAATAGTGTTAGTGTCAATTTTTTTTTAAGTTTTCTTAGTAGTTTCTTTATAAATGCTCCTGTATTGGGTACATGTATGTTTAGGATAGATATTTCTGGTTGATGAATTGAACCTTTTATCCTTATGTAGTGTCATTTTGTATTTCTTTTTAAATTTTTGATAGCTTAAAGGTTTTGGGGGGGGTTTTTGTTTGTTTGTTTGCTTGTTTTTTTGAGTTAGAGTCTCACTCTGTTGCCCAGACTGGAGTACAGTGGATGCTCCCGGTCACCGCAGGCTTCAAACTGCTGGGCTCCAGCAATCCTTCCGCCTCAGCCTTCCAAGTAGCTGGAACTACAGATGTGCGCTACCACGCCCGGCTAATAAGGTTTTTTTTAATCTGATACTAAGATCACAATTCCTGTCTTCTTTTGTGATTCGTTTGCTTGGTAACTTTGAGTCTGTGTGCATCCCTTGTAGTGAGATGAATCTCCTGGATGCTGCAAATAATGGGGTCATGGTTTCTTATCCAGTTTGCCATTCTGTGTCTGTTCAGTGGTGCATTTAGTCTATTCACATTCAGGCTGATTATTGAAATGTGATTGCTTATCCATGTCATGAGGTTCTTTTTTTTTTTTTTTTGGGTTGGAGTCTCACTCTGTCGCCCAGACTGGAGTGCAGTGGCCGCTCCCGGCCACTGTAGCCTCGACCTGCTGGGCTCTGGCAATCCTTCCACCTCAGCCTTCCAAGTAGCTGGAACTACAGGCACACGCTACCACACCCAGCTGATTTTTGATTTATTGTAGAGATGAGGTCTCGCCAAGTTGTCCAGGAGGGTCTCAACCTGTGGGCTCAGGCAATTCACTCACCTCAGCTTCCCAAGGCACAGGATTATAGGCTGAGCCACTGAGCCCAGCTGCTTGAGGTTCTTATAAAGTTTTTTTTTTTTTTGCTTGTTTTCTTTTGGCTTAGGGGTTAATGTATGTGTGTGTTTTCAAGTTTCTTGTTGCGCTGTATTCTCTGTTGAGTCTTTGCTCTTCTGTTTTTTGGGGAAGTGTGTGGTCGATCTTTCTTTTTCTTTCTTTTGTGCTTATTACCTTTTTAAGTGTCTCCGTAGAGCTGGCCTGGAAGTTGCATAATCTCTTAGAGATTGGATGTCTGGGAACAATTTTAATTTTTCCATCACTGATGAAGTTGACCTTGGCTGAATAGGAAATTCTTTGCTGAAATTGTTTATCTTTGAAGACTTTGAATATAAGACTCCAGTTCCTTCTTGCTTGTAGTGTTTCTGCCAATAGATCTGCTACTATTCTGATTGGTTTTCCCTAGTAGGTAGTCTGACCTTTCTCTCTTGCTGCCTTTAGGACTTTTTCTTTTGTGCTTACTTTGTGTAGGTGAATTACTATGTATCTAAGGGTTAGTCTTTTCATTTGATGTCTTGTGGGAGTTCTATCTCTTGGGCTTGACGGGTCACATCTCTGGTAAGATGGGAAATGTTTTCTTGGATTACTTCCTGGAATATTTGCTCCAAGTTGTTCTCCATTTCCTTTTCTACTTCTGGGATACCAGTCAGGTGAAGGTTCAGCCTCTTGATATAATTGTACACCTCTTGTAGGCTTTGTTTTTTCTGAGTCTTCTTTCTATGCTTTTACAGATCAGATTAATTCCATTTTCTGGTCTTCTAGTTATGAGATTCTTTCTTCAGCTAGATTAATTCTGCTTTCCATGCTTGTCATCTTGTTATTTATTTCCTGGATGAAGTTTTTTTTTGTTTTCAAAATCTCTGTTACAAGTTCTTTCAGTGTTGCATCTTGTCTTTCTTGAGTCTTATTCCCTTTTTCCAACCATTCCCTAATTCCTGTTGTATTCTGGGGCCAGTCATTGGTGACTTCTATTGTTTGGGCACAAAAGTCTGATTTTTCAGAAGTTTTGCCTTTGGTACACTTGAAATTCCCTGAGGTCTTCTTCTGGATTTTCCTCATTTGTGACAGATCTCTTGTTTTTTCTCTTTAGTTCTGTTAGTCAGTGTCAGTGGGAGAGGTTTTCCCTTCTGATGTTTGCTTAGTCCTCTGTTCTTCCCTGATCCAGGCTCTGGATTTGTTCTATTTTGAAATAAGATGGTGGATGGGGAAACTTTGCTGTCTCTTGTAGCTATTGAAATTCGAATAAAATAGGGGATGGGGTGCTAGGATTCAGAAACTACTTGCAAATTACAGTGCTCACTTATTGTGGTATGTGTTCCCTGAGACCCACTCCCCACCACCACTCTGTATGATAATACAAAGCAGAAACTAATCCAAAAAACAATTGAACACACACATCCACAAACAAACTGGAATAACAACAAAGTGTAACAGAACAAACAACAACAGCAAAAAAACAAGAAAACTAAACACACACACACACAGGCCTAGCATAAAGTGAATAGAGAAGAGAAACAGAAAGACCAGAGGAAAAGAAAGAAAAATGGAATTCAGGTTGAGCCCTCACACATATATTTGCACACACCTTAAAAATAAAGAAAAACCCAGAAGAACAAAAGAGCCAAACAACAACAGCAACAACAACAATAAAATTGAAAGATGAACACTCAGTCATTCACATACACACATTAACAGAAAACAATAAATAAAAGAAGAAAGAAACAGAAAAAGAAAAGAAAAAATATTTTGGAGGGAGCAGATCAAGTCCTCACATACACATTCATGTACAAAGGAAAAATATTTTAAAAATAGGTGGACTAATAAAACAAATTCAAAACATTTTTTTAAATTGAAAATAATAAAAACCAAAAAACAAAAGCCTACCCTCTTGTGGCAGGTTCTGCGATTGTTCCTCTAATCAGGTCTCTCCTGCAGAGCTACCTCTTTCACTCCTTCCTCGGTGTCCCAAGCAGGGAAGGAAGAGGAGCAGTGGAGATGGGCAGGGCTGCAGTCCTCCCCTCCCATTCTCATATGGTCAGGGAGATCTCCAGTGGGGGGGTAGGAGATTGTCTCTTCCCCAGATATGTACTCGCGGCGTGTGCCCCAGTCAGACCTATCCTGGAATGGAGTTCTCCAATTGTGTCTGATGTCCAGGCTCCACCTGGGTTTGTCCCTCTCAGCTGTGGCCCAGCTGTGTGGGTCTAATGTTCAGAGTATTGCTGGGGAGGAGGGGGTTTGGGTCAGCCTCAGATTCACCACCGATCTCTTTGGAGTTCTTCCTCATCCTTTTCTGGCCACACCCTTTGTCCTGTGGCTAGAGCAGAGTAGGGGGTGGGGCACCTGGAACTCAGCATTCATCAGGACCCTCCGAAGTTTGTGCTTTCAGGATATTCCCTCTGGGTCACGATCAATCCCTGAGTAGTTTATCTGCCAATCACCGATATTGGATCTGTTGTTCCCTGGTGAGTGATTTGGAGCACTTTCCTGCTGTGCCTTCAAGATGGTGGTGGGGTGCCTCTCTTTTCCTCTTCTGTGGGACTTTGCCTCTGGACTCCTTTCACAGTTCCTGCTGTCAGTGCCCTGCCAGGCGCTTAAATGGTGAGTCAAAACCAGGAGCCAGCAATCTCTCCCCTGCTGCACTGGTGAGGGAGAGCCTGGGATGATATTTTCTCCTTGCCGCTTTTTCCATTAAAATATATATATATATTTGCGTTTTGCTTCTGTAAACTGGAAAGAGCCAGGGATGAGGCAGAGAAGCTGCAGCACCAGCTGTTGAACCAGGGGTCTTGCCACTTGCTCACAAGCCCCCACTTAAACAGTCCCTCCCAGCATTTTCTTCCCAGGAAGATTTGTTGATTTAAAAAAAGAAAGAAAGAAAGAAAGAAAAGAAAAGAAAAAGAAAATGGCGCTAGGCTTGGTGGCTCAGCCTGTAATCCCACGCTTTGGGAGGATGGGGTGAGTAACTTGCCTGAGCCCGCGGGTTCGAGACCTACCTGGGCAACTTGGCGAGACCTCATCTCAAAAATTAGCAGGGTGTTGTAGCGCGTGCCTGTAGTTCCAGCTACTTGGAAGACTGAGGCGGAAGGATCGCTGGAGCCCAGCAGATCGAGGCTGCAGTGGCCGGGAGCAGCCACTGCACTCCAGTCTGGGCGACAGAGTGAGACTCCAAGTCAAAAAAAAAAATGGCACTCAGCTTCTGCATCCCGGGAATCGCTAGGGTCCAACCCCAGCTGCTGTGGCTCTAGCTGCTGCACCAGAAGAGCCCGGCCGCCAGCTCCCTAGCCCTCACTCAGTCAGTCACTCACACGCCCACTCACTCACCAGCATGCACACAAAATTTTCCATACACTCACTCATTCACACAGGGACTAGCATAGTCTGACTGGCTCAGTCGCCATCTTCCTGACCTCCCCCACATTCTCGAACATTTATCCTGAGGCATATAGCAAGGAAATTTTCATGGGTAAGTAATAGGTTAAAAAGCACACGTATTTTCAATTTCAATAGCTAATGCGAAACTATTTTCTAAAGTGCTTATTAAGTTTTTCTCCTAAGAGCATACTAAAGAAAACTTTGTATTGAAGACTATATTTTTCTACCAATTTGTTGGGAATGAAATGTTATCTCATTGTGGCTTTTAACTTTCAGTTCCCTGATTACTAATTAAACTGAACAACTTTTCATACATTATTATTTTTTAAATCTTCTGTATAATGTTTGTTTATGCATTTTGCTTATTTTTCTGAGTCATTGGCATTTATTGATTCATGGGAGTTATTTCTATATATTGCATAGCAATTATTTGTCTAGTATAAGAACTGTAGCTATCTTCTCCAAGTTGCAGTTTGTCTTTCTGCTAAACTTACATCATATTTTCATGAAAATAATTCTTCATTTTTATGTAATTGTAGTTTAAATTTGTACTTTATTCTAATATTTTTTTTCCAAAAAGTGATAACACTATTATAATATTTTAAATATTATTTGAAGACATGAACATTCACCAGTAAATTAGCTATCTTTCTTGAGTTTTGTGATGCTCTAAAGAAAAGACAAAATTATATGTATATAGTTAATGAATTGTTAGGGTACCATTTACTAAATATTACATATTTTTTCGACTCATTTGCAATGACAGTTTAGCATTATAAAATATTTTATGCATTTCCTTATTGTGATGTATAAATATCATTGAGCCAATCACATTTGTTTTAAACATTGAGGATACACAAATGATGCATTGATATATAACATGTTGTTTCTCATACCATTGTCTTACTCTTCACATTTTTATGTTTGTACTTGATAGCTTTCTCTGTAATATGTAAGTTTAACTATAATTTTGATTTAATTCACATTATTGTCACAGATAAAGTGGGGGATAGCACTTATCTTTATGTTACACTTCTTTATATCCACTAGCATAACAAGTTTCTCCATTAATTTCTGTCTTCCTAAATATGTTTCAGTAAAATTTTATCACTCCCTACATCAAGGTCTTGCAGTTATTTTACTCAATATATTCCTTGGAAGCTTATATTTTTGTGATTGCCATAAATTATATTATTTTAAATTAAACTATTTAACTCCTATTACTAACTTATAAAAACAAATACTAAAGCTCTGACCTGAAAAGAAGAAAAACTTTAATCACTTTTGTGTGTTTCTATTATTTAACTAAGAGAATACTTCAAAGATTTCATTTATTTGATTTCACAACTCTTACAGATTCCTTAATCTGTATGATTCAAATTCCTAGATTAATCATATAAGAATCTACATTCCAGAAAGTCCAATGCTTTGTGAATGAAAAGACTATATTTTTCAACTAATATAACAAAAAGTATTTTAAAAATAATATCAGATTATTGTAAATAAGTCATTTATCTCAAATTGGGTCTTGCTGGTAAGGGGTGCAGAAACTAGATGGGTTTATTTTGGTCAGCTTGACTGGTATCACTTTTAAATTCAGATTTTGAAATCTCTGAGTTATTCTTAGTGTTATAAGTAACTTCATCTTGCAGGAAAGCCACATAATGTTTCACCGGAGAGAGAAGGTCAAGGAGAGATCTTGCACTGTGTTTGACACATTCTCAATTGCAGTCTTCAATCTCCACCACAGTTGAGTGACAGTGGTCATAAAGATATGAATTTTACATCCAATAAAGACTTTCAACACAGAATGAGTCTTTGGATTTATATCTTTACCTTTTCCAGATTTTATAACAATGTAATTCATCAAATTGAGATTTTCTGTTTAAAGATTAGAAGAGAAAAAAATGAAAGACAACATTTGCCGCTGCCTCTGGTTTTATTTTCACATTCAGGGGCATACCCATTTAAATAAATACTAGTGATATTTCAAACAGTAGAAACTTAGCCTAATTAATCCCCATTAATTACTAAGCAATAGTGCATAGGCGTCTTCTCTAATAAACCCATCTCTAACATCAAGCCAACTGCTGGCTGCATGATTGCATATATTCTACTTTTTTGTGTATAGAAAGCAAATGTCCAGTAAAACCCCCAGCCAAGGACAATGGGAGCTTAAAATATAAAGTGTGCTAAGTATTATTAGCAAATGTCCAGTAAAACCCCCAGCCAAGGACAATGGGAGCTTAAAATATAAAGTGTGCTAAGGATTATTAGCAAATACCTTAGACTGAGTGATTTCTATAGTCAGACACGACAACATGAGAATGAAATGGGCTTTATGATAAACCTGTTTATGGTGGCTTTAACTAATGTTCAAAGAAGCTAAGAGTCACACAACTATAAAGTGAAAGGATAATGATTAAAACACAGAGCTGTCTAAAACTAAATCTTGCAATTTTAACCATTATGCTACAAACATAACTTCATTCCATATATACCTAAGCCCTCATTGTGTTTCCAGTAATGCTTTTCATCTAGGTGTCTCTTAAGATGAGTCACTTAATTTGATGGTAGTTTTGACAGGTTTTTTATTTATTTATTTTTTATTTTTTCCTCCCCTTTATACATAGAAAGTGAAGAAACCTTTACTCAAGTTAAAGAGTAAAACTCAACTGCCATAAAAGGAAGCTGCTATTGGATTTTGCCAGTCTAAAGATTGAAAAGATATGAATTATGAGAGTTCTAGGTAAAATATTTGACATAAATCAGTGAAAAGAGATTAAGAAATCATAAGGTGATGCCCATGTTTTGGACTACCTGGTCAAGAAACAAGCAAATATAGCATATATAATACAGGACAATACCAGCTCACTGTTTTTGAAAATCTAAGTACATGTTCTGTCTTAATTTATTTAGCCTACCATAACAAAAATATCATAAAATGGGTAACTTATTTTTATTCAAATATGTATGTGCTATAATATGAATGTTAATGTTTCTCCCAAAATTATATTAAAGTCTAATCATTAATGAATAGTATTAAGAGGTGAGGACTTTAGAAAGTTACTAGGTCATGAGAGCTCCACCTTCATGAATCGGATTAAAGCCCTTATAAAGAGGCTTGAGGAAGTCAGTTTGCCTCTTCTGCAATGTGAGAATGCAGGAAGAAAGTGCCATCTTTGTAGCGAAGAACAAGCCTTCACTAGACATGGACTATATTAGCATTTTGATCTTGGACTTCCTAGCCTCTAGAACAGTGAGCAATAAATTTCAATTATTTATCCCTGGCCAAAGTAATTTGTTATATAGAAGCAAATATGTACAAAACCAATATATTTTCATTTTTCTATGATATTTTGTATTATTTAGATAAGTTGTTAAAATTACAATTTTTGAGAACTAATAACCTGTGAAAAAATATTAATACATAAACTAAAATGTCATGATAATAAACATCAAAAACAAAACAAACAATATATTATGTAAGGTTACATGCATATGGATAAAAGTTATTCTTAAAAAGCACAGGAAATGAAAAACATACAACTTAGGTTTGACTATACTCCTGGGAGAAGCTAGAACAAAGGACTGGAAAAAAAAATCTAGTAATGGCAATATACCAAATCTTAAATTAAGGGGTATGTCCTCAAGTGTTGCTTTTACTAATGTTACTTAAAATTACAAATGTGTTATGTTTAACTAGTAATTTGATTACATAAAATATTATTATATAAATAATTTTAATTCATGATAAAAATAAACAGTTAATAAATACAAAATAGCACTTATTATTTGGAAGAATTGATTATGACAAAGTAAAGGGCAGTACTCATGTTAAGAAAATAGCTTAGAACATGTTGTGAGCCAGGCTCGGTGGCTCAGCCTGTAATCCTGCGCCTTTGGGAGGTGAGTGAATTGCCTGACCCTGCGGGTTCGAGACCTGCCTGGGCAACTTTGCAAGACCTCATCTCTACAATAAATCAAAAATTAGCCGGGCGTGGTAGTGCAAGCCTGCAGTTCCAGCTACTCGGAAGGCTGAGGCGGAAGGATCACCGAAGTCCAGCAGGTCGAGGCTGCGGTGGCCGGGAGTAGCCACTGCACTCCAGTCTGGGCCACAGAGTGAGACTCCAATTCAAAAAAAAAAAAAAAGAAAGAAAAAGAACATGTTGTCAAGGGACAGATGCTGCACAGTAGTAGCGCATGAACAAAACAGTAGTTAGAATATTGGGGAAATGGTAAAGATGAAAATGTATATTCATACAAGAAAACTATACATACGGTTATTAAAAACATCCACAGTTCTAGAAGTAACCTTTCACAATAAAAATTTTATTTTTAAAATTTTAAGACAAATGGCTCTTCTGCATAGAATCTTGATGTTCAGACACATAAAAAATATTCTTGCACAGAGACGGCCTAGTAGTGTCAACTAGCAATGCACAATTTCAGATTCTTAATATGTGGTTTGGTCAGTGTATGAGAGGCACCCAAAATAACCAAAAATATCTTTTGGAGAGAAGACCCCTTGTATTACAGGCTTCCCCACTAGGTAAGTGTTCTAGAAATCCATTGGCATCAGTGTTCCAGCGAGCATTGTTGTGAGAGGCTACATTTGGCTTCAGTGAATTTTTTTTTTTTTTTTTTTGCAAACAGATGACTACTGGTCTTTCCACCATGACAATGCAACTGCCCATGCTGTACTGAGTGTTTAGTAATTTTTGGCCAAAAATGGGATTACCCTCATGCCTCATTTTCCCTATTTACCCCTATCTCACACCAAGCAACCGTTTTTTTTGTTTGTTTGTTTCCCCAGTGAAAAAAGTCTTTAAACGGAAATGTTTTGCTGATGCAGAAGAAGTGAAATGAAAGATGACAGAAGCACTAAAAGACATCAAAATTGACAAGGTCATAGACTGTTTTGAGCAGTGAAAGAAGCATCTTGATAGGTATATTACAAAGAACAGAGAGTATTTTGAAAATGACTGAAGTATAAACATGTAAAAATAAAAACACAATTTTTTATGAATAAATTCTGAGTTTTTTGGGGTCCCCCTTTGTATATCATGCAGACATACTTTTACTCTCCAAGAGTGTACTCAGAGTCACCCAAGATGGAGTGCAGTGGCACAATCATCACAGCCTTGAGTCCCTGGGCTCAGGAAATACTTTTGTCTCAGTCTTCTGAGTAAGTTGGGTCTACAGGCATATACCACTACCCAAATAAATTTTGCTTTTCTTGTAGAGATGAAGTCTCACTACCTTGCTCAGGTTGGTTTTGAACATCTGGCCTCAAGTGATCTTTCCGTGTCAGCCTCCTAAAGTGCTAGGATTACAGGTGTGAGCCACTGTGCCTGCCCCATAATCTTAAACATAAATTTAAAGATGCATAATCTTAATGTGCTTCAATGTATATTAAGTCATATTTGGGGGGGGGTACCTGCACAATCAATGTTTGTATACCTAACCCTGAATTGTACCTCACATCTTTATAATAGAATTTTTTTTTAAAAGACATATCTGGGAAAAATGTATTGCTCTACATTTCCCAAAACTATATTCACTTAATTTTGTCACTTTCTGCTTCTATTTTCTGCACTTTGTAAATAACCGTATCATAGATGCTGAATTTATTTGTATATTTTAATACAAATAAACTCAATTTTAATGAAAATTTAAGCCTAATTTATCTTAGTTAAAAGACTTTATTCTGTTTACTTTTATAGTCTAAAAATGAGTGCAATTTCAAATAGATAAGAATAGGTCCAAAATGTTGTTAAAATGGGTATACAATCTTAATAGGCAATTGAAAAATAAAAAATCAAAACAAAACATAAGACAATAAAACCCTACTTAGGGTCCTCAAGAGGGTCTCTTATACATACATTAGTCTTTCATGTTTCATCTTTTTAAAAATTAGACGATGAGACACAGAATTAATATAAAGATCAAAATGTTACCTATCATCTTGCAGGAATTCACTGAATAATGTAACTTGATTGGAGAACCACTGGGCCTGCTTTCTGAATCCCAGACTTATCACCTAGTTCACAGACAGCACTGTAAACTGGGGCAGCCACTCCACATGGGAGGTAAATATAGACTAAATTTATTTATATATCCTGAACAGGATTTAATACCCAAGGAAAGAGCTAAAACGAATAGTTAAAGCTGAGTTATGCATGCTGACTTTAACATTTGTTCATCTGGCAAGTCACTTCATCTATCTGGGAGGAATGAGTGAGGAGAGATGAGAACCCAGAGTGTGGTCAGAGAAACTTCTACCTTTCGGAAACAAAGAATAGTGCAATGTATGAAATGCAGAGAAGTTAGAAGAAAGGGGACCCATAAATAGGACAGCCAGGGTTGAATTGCCAAATGAAATTCTAAGCACTGATCTATAAAATCATAAGATGTTGGACCTGATTTGTGAGCTAATTACATATTTGATTATATAATATCATTAAGATTGAATTTTAACTTTCTCTTTTTATGATTATTCATTGTTTTTTTAAAAAACATGTGAGAAGGACCATAAAATCTTCAGTCATGTATCTAAATGTTTTCATCTGGCTCCAGTGTGAACAGGTAAGTTTAGGTGGAGCTACAGTGAGAAGAAACCAGAAACCAAGTATCTATTATTGTCAAACAATCTATGTACTTGAGATCAAATTAATCAGAATCCAAAATTCAACTGATAATTAGAGACTTCGGAGGACTGAACAAGCAAAGCATGAAAAATTAGGAAATATATGTTAATACCAAGGGAAGATAATGCTGTCTGCAATGGTAGAACTATTTTTAAATATGCACTGGCATCTTTGTAAACCATAGCAGAAAAATTTCATTGGTCCAAGATTTATTTTAAAAACCCTTATGCAGATTTCTATTGTTAGGCACTGCCATATGTGTTCTGTATATGGACTCTTTTAGTTTTTATAAAATCTCTAAGAGATAAATACTACTGCTATCACCATGTTACAGATAAGAATAAATAATGGTGGACCAGGGATTCAAACGCAGGCAGACTGGTTTTAGAAAATGTGTTTGTGATCACTACTCTAGGCAAACTCTCTTAAGAGGAATAGTACAAACCAAAAATAACCTAGAAAATGAGAACATATGAAATAATTGTGATGTATGTTCTTAATTACATATTATTTGAAAGTAGAGGAAATTGATAATTTATCATTAGTTAGATTATTTTCACAAAGCAAGAAGACTGTGATTCATAAGAAGTGAACACAGACAATCAAACCTGTTTTTACAAATCTTATGACTAGAGGCAGAAATAAATGGAAACTAATACAATATCATAAAGGATATGGATCAATTTCAATTTAAAGTATCTTACAAATGAGATTTCCCATTTTACATGATATTAGAAAAGTGATATCTCATATAGCACTTCCATTAAATCATTAATGTGGAGACCACACTCACATTTTATAGTGAAAGCGAAATGTAACATAAAGGCTAAAGTCTAGAGAACACTTAAAACAACTGCTACATTAGTAAAGATAGTTTATCTAAATTTTATTTAATTTTGTCTCTGATGTACTCAGATGCAGAACAGCGCCGAATAAAAACAGACAAAACCAGTAACAGGGTATTACCCCCAGTTACGGAATGAATTTTGTCCTCCAATTTCAGATGTTGAAGTCTCAACCACCAGATAAAGCAAAGCATTTAGCGTTAGGAACTTCAAACGGTTAGATAAGTTTAAGTGAAGCTATTCAGGTGAGCTCTAATCCAATGTGACTGGTGTCCTCATATGAGGAGAAAGCTTGTTTATACAAAGAGACATCAGGAATCCCTGTGCACAGAGAGAAAGTTGCCATCAGCGATCCTAGAGGATAGACCTCAGAACAAAGCAAACCTTCTGATACTATCATATTGGAATTCTGGCTCCTAAAGATGATTTTTCATTGTTTAAGTCACTCTATCTGTAGTACTTGGTTATGGCAGCCACAACACACCCATACATCATCCAACTGCATGTCAAGTATTTTAGAGCAAACTATGGTACTGTTATTGCACCATATTTGCTTCCAATTTATCTAGAGGGGAAAACCCCAAAACCCTATTGTTTATTTATTTTAAAAATGTGTATTCATTCTTGCATGCTTAAACTTCAGTCAACTACAAAGTACTCTTTGTTTTATGCAGTATACCTATTGAAACACTTTTTCCAATTTCCAAAATAGTTTTTGTACTCATTAAGTTTGATGCCTTCTAGTGTTTCTGCCATTTTGTTTCACTTCTTCCACATTGGCAAAACGTTTCTCTTTGAGGAATTTTTTCATCTGGGGAAACAAACAAAAAAAATCACTCTTGGCAAGATAGGGAGAATGGGGCATGGGGATCATGCCGTTTTTGACAAAAACTGCAAAACATTCAGCGTGGTGTGCTTATAAATCACCCATCATGAAATGGACAAATGTTAAAAAGAAAATCTCTTCCCAAAATTCACTGAAGCCAAATTCTGTCTCTCACAATAACGCTTATTGGTACACTGATTATGATGGGTTCCTAGAACACTTACCAAGCAGGGAAAGCCTGCACTGCAAGGACCCATCCTCCCCCCAGTTTTTTTTTTCGGGGGTTCTGCTCTCATATTGACTGCCTTACAACATGGTCATGCCTTGCATGAAATGAAGGAATATGGTTTGCTGCATCTTGGAAATAATGACCAGATAGAAAAAAAACAATGTAAATAGGGAAAAAGTCTTGAAGATCATAAAACAGTGCATGTGGAAAAAATTAGCCTTTGTTATATGAAAATTTTAAACTATTTCTTACTCTCTTAAAATGAAAAAAAACAAAAAACAAACAAACAAAAAACAGACAGAACATCAGACAGTTACATCTCAGTGTAATAGATAAACACCAGAGGAATATTTTCTAAATACAGAACGTTCACTTAGAAATTGTACTTCAGGTCTAGAGTTGAGGTGGGAATCCTATAATACACAAGTGAAGAGCAACACTGGCAAAGTCACTCCATTCACCCTGTATTTTTCTTCCCAAAGCATGTTTGGGTAGACATCATCCATTCAAATATGAGATACTTAAGCAAAAATAAATGGTGTGCCTCTAAAAATAAATGGCATCATGTAGGAAGTGAAGCATTACATGAAACATGCAGAATAAACTCATCTCTGAGAAAAACGTTGCTTCAAAATCGAAAAATATTGGTAAATATTGCATTAATTTTTTATGTCCTTACTAAAGAGCAGTGAAAAAAAGTAGGTAAATATGAATTGAGCACAAGACAAATAAAGAGGGACAATGTCTAAATTAGAAACAAATGACAGATAACATAAAATGTCATTAAAGAATAAAAGCAAAGTGAAAGTTATGAGAGTCAATGTTCTATGAGGAGCTAGAATAATGGTATTAAGGATTTTATTGGACAAAACGTAATTCAGTAAAGTATAAGTAAATGATGAAAGAAAATTTGAATCGTGATGATTTCTGATTTCCCAAACAAAACAAATTCCTTATTGAGATTCCAAAATTGAGTCAAAAAAGGATGAAGCAAAATTTTTAAATAAAATATAAAAAACAAATGTCATATCTGGGAAATATTCAGCGTATGGTGAGAAATTAAAATAAATTTATTCGGTCAGTTACTTGTATGATTTGAAATTCTTTGTCTTAGCAAACAATGACTACAAGTCAGTTATTATGCCACTTGTTGTTAAATCAGTATTTTGCAAAAATGTATCATATGTTAACCATAATATGAAGGGATCATTTTCCAGAACTCAACCCTCAAAATGATCTTTGGTGAAATAATTCATTTATTGGGAATGGCAATTTGGGGAAGATACATAACCAATAGTAAGTATTAAAATAAGTATGAGTATCTCCCAGAAAAATATTTGATCCATAATATAAGATTTCTTATACTAGTTTCAATGCATAGTAATAAGTAGTAAGATTTACAGCCGTTAAAATAATTATATGTGCTTTCTCTATTTTAACTGTTTGAGAGAAACTCTGTTAAATTTGTGATTTTGAATTAAAAGATTTATTCAAGACATTTTAATATAAAATTTCACTATTTGAAGAGAAAATATGGAAGCTACAGGTAATTCTCAAAACTAAACTTTATGAGTAAAGAGATATTCAGACTCATGTCCCTTTCAGTCCACTCCTTGTGATGAGCAGAACTTTAAGATAATCGTCACTGATCTCTGACATTGTATAAACCTGTCCCCTTTGAATGTGATGTGCAACCTGTGACCATGATGAGACATTTCCTTCCAGATTATGGTAAATTATGTGGCAAAAGGGAATTTATACTAAGGACGTAACATAATCACATGAATCCCTGGTTAACAGCAGGAGATAGATTTAGAGATTTGAGTATTTAGGGAGATCTGATGTGTTATTGCTGGCTTGAAGATAAAGTGGGGACACAAAAAGAAATGCAGAGAAACTCTAAAGAGAAGAGCAGACCCTGGCCAACAACTAGCAAGAAATGGGACCCCAGACCCACAACCACAAGAAAATGAATTGTCAGTCACAAATGAACTTGGAAGACGATCCTGCTGTGAATGGCGACCTTGACCAATAAATTGATTGTACTTCAAAGAGATCCTAAGCAAAAATCCAATCACACCATCCCAGGTTTCTGACCTATAAGAACTGCATGATAATAAATATATGTTGTTTTAAGTCTTTAAGTGCGTGGGAATTTGTTATGTAGCAAAAATAATGTATCTGTTCCCTTAAAGTCATTTTCTACTCATCAAATCATTAAAGACAGAATACTAATTCAGCTGCAGTATTTAAAAAAGACAGAGGGATAGTAATTAGAAATAAATAAAAATTTAAAGATAAAATAGGGTGACAGTGAGGAGAATATCCTTTCATTTCATTGGTAAATTGGTTTACAAAGACTTGGCAAGAGACAAGGATGAATCTTTCCTGAATACAGACATCATTAATTTCAGAAGGTCTTCTAAAACAAATACTTTTTCACAATTTCTTATTCCATAGCATTTAACATTTTCTTCATTGATCACAACCTCTTGGGGGGTTTGGAAGCAATAAATACAATACAAGGCATGACAGGGTTAGCATTTCTTTTCTTTTTTTTTTTTTTGAGTTGGAGTCTCACTCTGTCATCCAGACTGGAGTGCAGTGGCCGCTCCCAGCCACCGCAGCCTCAACCTGCTGGGCTCCGGCGATCCTTCCGCCTCAGCCTTCCGAGTAGCCAGAATTACAGGCATGCACTACCACGCCCGGCTGATTTTTTGATTTATTGTAGAGATGAGGTCTTGCTGCCCAGGCGGGTGTCGAACCCGCGGGCTCAGGCAATCCACTCTCCTCAGCCTCCCAAAGGGGCGGGATTACAGGCTGAGCCACCGAGCCCGGCAGGGTTAGCATTTCTAAGTGTTGTTTTCTCAGTTGTGGTTGTAGCACAATGTTAGCACATATAATACTCCTTTGTTTTATATCAAGGATCTAGAAAAATTAACCTTAGCACTTATTAAAAATACATGTTTTTAAACACAGGTAAACCAAAGATAGAGCTAGATGAGTATTACACTTTTGACTCAGAGGGCTCCTAGGCACAGCTAAGAATCAAGTACAAACACGGCATTTATTCTTGCAAAAGTGTTGTGTGATATATCTCATATGCAGCAATGCTCAATTGCACAGTTATAAAGAACAAAATATAGCATGTATTCTTTTACTGTATATAAAAATAAACACTGGACAAACTGAGGTTGTTCCTGAAGAAAGCCCTGATAATCTATTTTGCTAGAAAATGCAGTGTAAATGAAAGAAAAATAAACACATTTTTTCTTAAAAAAATTCACAGTTCTTTGAGTATCTACTCAAAACAGAAAAAGTAATTTCTTTTAAACTCATGTAAGAAAAAATTAATTTTTGTTCAGTATCACAGTTGAATATATATGTAAAGAAAAACTATATTTTAAAAGAGTCAATGTTCCTGAAAATTTCGATATGGCAAAAATTAGCAAGTAGATTGAAAAAAAAAAACTTCTGAGGTAAAGACTATTCTTCAAATTAATCGTCAGTGTATATTTGTAATCCCAAAGAAATAACGTAAGCCAAAATATCAAGACTAAAACATTTTTACTTCAGCAATTAGAAAATATTGACATTTCAGTGATTGGCATTTTAAAATAATTCACAATCAATTGCATATAAATAATGATTTATACTCGAAGAACAAAGAAGTAATATTTAACTTACAAAAGACAATAAATATAATTTGGAAGATCTCATGTAGTAATTCAAGCTTTAGTATTAAAGATTTAAATATAGAAAGAACACAGAATATATAAGCAGTACATAGACAACTGGCAATCTTAGATTTAAATAGTTAAATTTAAAGATTTAGTTTAAAAAAATACATAAAAACTGGCTTCACTGTACAGTAATAAAATGGATATTCATTTAATTTTATTTCCAAGGGGAAAAGTAAGTATAGATTAGAATAAGACTATATAACCTTACAGTGTCATTATATTTATAAATATATAAGTATGGAATACATATGAGTATTTATCTTTTCTACTGAAAGCCCAGAGCCAGATACAAATAGATAAATGTCAATTTTTAATAATATTTCTAAAGTATTCTGAGGTTTTTTTGTTCCACAATATTCTGCCCTCTATGTTGGAAGCTTAACTAATATCAACATTATTTTGGTAGAATTTGAGAAAAATATCAGATATTTTTCTTTTCAATTTTTCAAATGAAAAACACGATAAAACAAATAATGATAATGCTGGTAATATTTAATTTTTACATTTTGTTTTGTTTATCATTTTTTTGCTTGTTTACAGTATCTTTTTTTATTTATTAGCTTTACGTCTATTTTCTCTATAAATTGGATATATTTGGAATCGGATAATGTATATTTTTACTTGCAAGGTAAGGAAACTTTGGTCACATGAACTTTTGACCAGGTGGTAAGAAATAAAGAAAACATACACTTTTGTAAACAGACTTGTAGAAACACAGGGCAACTAAAAAGAAGTCTGAAAAAATTATATCCACAGATGCCAAACTGTTCCTAATGTGAACTACCCTCTTATGAACAAAAAGGAAGAAAAAGACTCATCATATCTTTAAGTGATTTCTCTGGATGAGGCTTTACAGTCATAACTAAAATGCAGTGACAGTTCTATTTTTATTAGCAAAAAGCAGACTATTCATTAAACAATCTCTTAAGTAAAACTAGATTTATCAGGAAGTGCTTCAGTAGGAAATTTAACTCAAAATCACTTGCTGTAATCAAATTATGATTTGATTGTGTGAAAAAAGACCTTGTCATTGCTAATTTTGGGCATAAAAGGAACTTTGCTATATTTTTAAATTACAACTGAGAATAATAAGTTATACCCAATTCTTGTTTTTCTGATTTTAATTTCTGTAACAGTAACTCACAGTATACCCTAAAGTATAAGTATCATGGTCATAATCTCCTCCAGCTGGGAGAGATAAAGTTACATATACCCTGTATTTTGTATTCAAAGAGAGATTTAAAAGTATTTTAAATGCAATATCATACAATTTTCATGATGTGTTTAAATTAAACTGATACCACTGAAAACTGTCATCTGACTGTAAGGCCAGTATCTCTTCACAGTCAGCTTTCATCGCAGGAAGCAGCTTTCTCCAGATATTCTGTACTTTCATTTACTTTTCCAACAAAAATATATATATATTTTTTTATTTTTTTCTCAAATAAATAGCAAAGTCTTTTCAACTGAAAAAAATAAGATTGGGTCCATAGAATAATTAATATGACAATAAGGCACAATTGACTCTGGGGACAATAATCCTTATATTTCATGCAGAAAAACAATTCTGCTAAGATTTAATTTTGTTCAGGAGTAATATAAAATATTTGTATAAAATAAAGAAATGGAACTATAAATTTTGAATATTTTATGCAGAATTATACATGCCATATTTTATAACAATCCATGAAACAAATTTCAAAATGATTAACGGATATGCACTGAGTGATCCATTGAGATGCAGTAGTTGCTTTGTGGAAGACTAGAAGCTGCTTCCAGTTTTAATTGTTATTATTTTGGGTATTTCTTCAGGATTGTTTAGAATGCATGCAACAATATGTGAATGGAAGATAACTCCCAGTCTTCCTATCTCAGAATAAATATTTTACATTTCTCTGTGTAGTATCTTGCATACAGGCATGTAAAACTATTGTTTTAGATAACTTATTGTCTTAAACATGATCATTTAACATTTACAAGCTATGTTAAATAATAAAATATAAGAAAAGTAGTGCTTACCACAGTGAATTCTTATTTATGATTATTTTATTTTTATGTATTATAACATTGGGCATTAAAAATATAATAGTAAAACAGTCACAATGCAGATATTTATCTACACCCTCATAACACCCAAATTTTTACCTCTATTCTTAAACTCTTCCAAAAATACATGCTAATAAATTATCTTTACTTTTCTCACTTATAATGCACCATTCATGGGCATCTCAATATTAACACACTAAAATCAAAATTCTTGATACTAGTCTTCTCCCTGCCCCACAGTTTAATTTTCTGTATCTTCCCACTTGGATAATTAGTACCTCCAAATTTAAATCTGCAAATAATTCCTTGATTCCTTCTAGTTGTTCTTCTCTGTATATATTCTTTCCTCAATACCTACAGGTGCTACCATAATATAATCCAAGTGTATTCCTTTTCACTGTGGCTATTAACTCCATCTATGTTTCAGCCATAGCTTAAAATGACTCCCTGATGTCAGGCTACATGTTTTACTCCTCATGATAACTAGGTTGACTTTTTAAACACAAATTGTATTATTCTCCTGCTTAAAATTTATTGTGGCAGATTTAGCTCTCATCAAGAAGGCTGAAAAAAAGAAAAAAAATAAAAAGGAAACATTCTAAAGGCAATGACAAATGAAACAAAATTTAAAACTGTAGCATACGGATGGTAGTTTACACTTGGGCACAGGGAATGGCATAGGAACAACAAAGTTGGCACAAGGGGATCAGTTAATCCTAGATATAAAACATCAGTCCTTCTGTAATGAAAGTAAAACGTGCATATCTTCTGGAATGACAGTAAACTGTGGTACTCAATGTGAAAAATAGCAAAGTAGGCTTTTACTTTGATTGTCTTGGGCCTAAGCACCAGTTCTTGGGCTATGTGCACTGGAGGAGCCATCAAGGAAGCCATCACAAATGGAAGAACACAAGGAATCATGTTGTCAGCTAAGACCAACACAGTAGATTTTGTTAGGCCTCTTAACACTCATTTTGATGTAATTTTTAGAAGAAACAAAAAGAAAAAAGGTGTCATCTTTATTTAGATATTGTTTATATATGAGATCTGACAAGTTCACAAACATCCTAGAAAAAGTACTACATACCCCATTACAAAATATCACTATGGTAACCTGTGAAGTATGACCTTTAGGAAGCTAAGTGATGCCAGTGTCTGGTCACTTGTCAAAGCAATTCTGGAACTCTTTTTCTGGAATGCCCATCAGAGCTGTTGTCCTAATACCCTTGATGTACTGAATGTCATCAAAATGTCTTCCTTTCAATATTTCCTTTGTCTTTGGGTAAACAAAAAAGTCACTGGAGACCAGAATAGGTGAGTAGGGAGGGTATTCCAATACAGTTAGTTGTTTACTGTCTAAAAACATCCTCAAAGACAGTGCTGTGTGAGCTGGTGCATTGTCATGACACAAGAGCACCTTCAGGACCTATTTTGCACACACCTTTCTTAGGTCAAGATGTAGTAAGGATTTTCCTAGTTTTTTCTCTAACAATGTTTATTTGGTCTGCTATGCTTCTCACAGTCAACTGACAATTTGACAAATTTTTACAATGTTTTTGTCGGTTCTCTTTACTGATTGTCCTGATCTCTCTTCATTTGTGATACATTCTCTTCCCTCAGAAAAATGTTTAATTCATTTGTGCACTGCCATTTTCTTCATGACATTATCCCCATAAACTTGGATTAACATATCAGTTGGATTTCACTTCCACTTTTTCGAAGTTTAACATGAAAATTAATGTTTGTTCATCGCTCTCATTCAAGCTCTGACTGCTTGCAATGACAGACAAAAGCATGCAACAATAATGAACCTCACTCAGTAAGAAAGAGCCACTTGACACAAACACAGCTTTGAGATACTGATATACCAAGATTATGAAACCTTACCAAGTTGTGTGTATAGTGCTGCCAACGTAAGTGCACGGTGGTGAGTTCATGAAATTAATTGTCAGACCATGTATATTAAATATATTTATAGCTATGTTATGTATAATATGCATACTTATATATACATAAATATACACATATATACTATCAAAAATAAAATCAGATCAAGTTAGAATGTTGAGTTTATTGTGCATACAAAAGAATTATTAACAAACTGGAAGAACTCAGACTAAAAAATAGCACAAAGACTTCATTTTACAAAAGTTACAATACAGCTTACAGATCATAAAAGAGGAAGTATTTTAACCATTTTTATGAAAGACTATTATATATATTTGTGTAAGGAATACAGAGCAGTTTAAGCTCATTTATTTATATCTAATTGGTAATCATACTGATAAGAATAAAATGTTTGAGACTGAGTGAGGTGGCTCACATCAGTAATTCCAGCACTTTATGAGGCCAATGTGAGATGATAGCTTGAGCCCAGGAATTCAAGACCAGCATAGAAAGAGCTCCTCTTAAGAACATTAAATAAATACATAAAAATAAAAATAAATAAGTTAACCATGGTGATGCATGCCTGTCACTCAAGCTACTCAGGAGACTGAGGCTGGAAGATGTCTTAAGCCCAAGAGTGAAGCTGCAATGAGCTGATTGTGCCACTGCACTCCAGCCTCAGTGACAGAGTGAGATCCTAACTAAAATAAATAAATAAACAGCTTTAACATTTTTGTTTGTGGTTTGTCTATGTTTAAGGTAAGTGTTTTGTGGAAATCTTGTCTATGTTTAAGGTAAGTGTTTTGTGGAAATCAGAATGCTGTAAGTTTTGCTAATATGACTGTAGGTGGTTGACCTCAAGGTATATAAACTGTGATCTCAATTTTCATTTATTTAATTTTGACAATGCATATATTGTTTATAGTAGGACCAATGGAAAACTTCCCCTCTATCCTTTGAAAATTTGCTGAAAATCAACTGAAAATAGACAACTTAACAAGAGAAAAGATATACACATTTATGAACATGCAAAGGTGCCCAAGAGTCATACAAAATATGAGACTTAAAAAAGGGCTAGGTGGTTGAGGCATAAACATCCTTTTCATAGGGAGAAGGGAATGGAAAGTCCTGGCAATTTGAGATAATAAATAACTTTCAGGAGCATTAAATAATTCCAAAGAACAGACAAGAGCCTGAAACAACGTTTCTCTGTGTTCTGAAGAAGGCGATGACAAGTTGTGCAAAGGTGAGAACTGACACTCCACTGTGAAGAAAGATTGTCTTATGTCTATTAAATCAACCAGGTAATCTCTCAGGCTGCCCTCAAAAGAACAGATGAAAAGTCTGTCTGTGTGCAGTGACACCTTTTAGTCCTTTTTCATGTGGTTAATCTTTCCTGGTTTTTGATGAGAATTCTAGGGAGGGGGTTCTAAAGCAAATATATTCTTTTGGAAAAAAGTTATTCTCATTCAGATAGGAAAACTTCCAGAGACAGTCCCTCCTTGGACTTGAAAGGGGAAAATAAGAAAAGGTTAGAAAGTTCTTGGTTCTGAGGTGGCTTCCAACACCTTCCTATTTTCTTTAATTGAAAGTGTTCAGCATGCCAAGCACCTTGGGGTATTGTTTTCTGAGTCCCAACAAGATCAAGAAGTAATATCTAAGGCAATATATTACAGACACTCCAGAAAAGTTCAGAAAAATATAATAGCCATATAAGCTAAAAATCAAAGGTTTTATGAAAGATGTGGAACTGAAAGTCTGCATTAAATAAAAAAAGGGAAACTTTTATATATGTGGACCACTTAAAAGAAAAAAACTAAAAACTTACCAGCAAGAAAGATTGACATTAAGAGACAGTTGAAAGGCAATTCAACTGGAAATGAGAATAAGAGTAAGTTAGTTGATATAAAAATGGCCCTTAGCTAACAGTAGAAATAGTAGTGCTGATAACACTAGCATTAATTCATCATTTACAGTATTTCTGTCACTTGTTAAGTCTGTCTTATCTTATTTAATCTTTATAAGAAGACATTAATATTCACATTTTACACACTGGAAAACAGAATTTTAGTTCTCATCACAAAATTTATGATTAGCAGAGCTAATTGTTTGAATTCCTTTTTTTAAAAAAATTGGGCCCTCATTCTGTGGCTCAGGTTGGAGTGCATTGGCATGATCACAGTTCACCACAGCTGACCTCTTGGGCCCAGGCGATTCTTCCCCTTCAGCCTCTTGAGTATCTGGGACTACAGGCACATTGCACCATGCTTGGTTAATATTTTGATTTTTTTTTTTTGGTAGAGATGAGATCTTGCTATGTTGTCCAGGCTGGTCTTGAACTCCTAGGTACAAGCAATTCCTCTGCCTTGGTCTCCCAAAGTGCTAGGATTACAGGAGTGAGGAGCCACCCGTGATCTGATGGAGATGTCTTATTTCACCATTGCAGTATACTTTCTCAAGAAAACTAAAATAAGCATTTTTAATTGTTTTGTATTCACTTATGTTTTTGGTGATTTAATTTTGCAGTGATTATAATAATGTATTTCAGTATAATTTTTGACCACACTTTCATGCTTTGGATTTAACTTTTGAGTGACCTTCTCTACTAACAGGTCTTCTAGGGCCATATATAACTATGTCAATATCTATACCCACAATCTCCTAGAATTTGACCCATTTTTTACATTTCATATTATAGTTAATAGTACCATAAAGTCAAAGCCCTTATAATTATATTTGAAATATTACTTTACAGTTGTTCAATCTCAGAATTTTTAAAATTATTTTTAATTGACAAGTAATACTTGTGTATATTTATGAGGTAAAATGCAGTGTTTTAGTATATGTATGCAGTGCATAAAAATTAAAATAAGCTAATTAACTTATTCATTACCTCACTTATCATTAGTATGCAAAGACATTTGAAATGAACTGTCTTAGCAATTTTGAAATATATCAAACATTATTAACTATAGTCATTAGATCAATAGGCCTAACATACAAACAATAGATCTATAGCATGATGGATCTCAAAACAATTATTCTTTCTGTCTAACTGAAACTTTGTACCCTTTGACCAACAATTTCACATTTGCTTCCCCACATCCCCTACCCACTGTTTATAACCATCATTCTGCTCTCTATTTCTACAAATTCAACTTTTTTTCGATTCCACGTATAAGTAATTTCATGCAGTATTTTCTTTCTACACTTGGTTTCTTTTATTTAGCCTAACATTCTCCAGGTTTATCCATGTGATTGCAAGTGACAGAATACCCTTCCTTTTTAAGGCTGAATAGCATTTCATTGTGTATATATACCATATTGTATTTATTCTATTTATCTGTTAAAGGACACTTAGATACTTAGGTTGATTCCATGTATTGTCTATCATGAATAATGCTGCAAAGGACATGAAAGTGCAGATATGACTTTGACATTCTGATTTTAATTACTTTGGCTATTTACCCAGAAGTTTCATTGCTGAATAACATGGCAATTCTTTTTTTAATGTCTTGAGAAATTGCTATACTGTTGCACATAATGTCTGCATTAATGTACATTCCCACATATCAGTGTACAAGATTTCCCTTTTCTCCACATTTTGCCAACTCTTATTTTTGATAACAGTCATTCTAACAGGTATGAGATGCTATCTCATACTGGTTTTAACTTGCATTTCCCAAATGAATATTAATGTTGAACATTTTTTTTTTTTTGAAACTGTATAACATTTGTATGTCTTCTTTTAAGAGATGTTTATTCAGGTCTTTGACAATTTTTAATTGGGTGGTTTGTTTTACTACAGTTGAGTTATTTGATTTTTCTAAATATTTTGGATATTAACCCTTTATCAAATGTATAACTTTTGATATCTTCTCTCACTCTATGGATATCTTCTCTCACTCTATGGATTTTTTCTTCACTCTGTTAATTATTTCATTTGCTGTGCAGAAATTTTTTAGTTTGATGCGATCTCATTTATCTAATTTTTTATATTCTGTGCTTTCAGTCTGATATCCAAAAAGTTATTTCAGACCAATGTGATGCATCTTTTTCCCTGTTTTCTTTTATTTGTTTTAGCGTTTCAGGTGTTGCTTTTTAGTCTTAATTCACTTTGAGTTGATTTTTGTAAATTATGCGAAATAAGGATTCAGTTTCATTTTCATGCATGTGGATATCCAGTTTCCCAACACCATTTATTGAAGAGACTGTCTTTTCCCCACTGTGTTAGTGAAAACTATGTAAAAATCAATTGTATTCAAATGTGTGGGTTTATTTCCTGGCACTCTATTCTGGTCCAGTGCATGATATATTTTTTAATATTCAGTATCATAATATTTTTATTATTATAGCTTTGAAGTATATTTTGAAGGCTGGTAGTGTGACACCTCTAACTTTGTACATTTTGATGAATTGATTTTGGCTATTCAGGTTCTTTTCTGATTCAATATGGATTTTAGGATTTTATTTTGAATTGCTATGAAAAATTACATTGGACTTCTACTAGAGATTGCATAGAATCTGTAGTTGTCATAGTTTGAAATTTTGGGTTTTTTTAAGTTTTAAACCACATAAATTTATTTTCTTAAAATTCTGAATGTCAAAAGTCTGATGTAGGTGCTATATTTAGCTAAAATTGAGGCTAAATTCTTTTCTAGAGATTCTACAATTCCTTCCAGGGGGAGAATCTATTTCTTTGCCTTTCCCACTTCTAAAGGACACCTGCATTGCTTGTCTTCCATTCATCCATAGCAATGACAGGCTGAATTTTTCATTGCATCACTCCAACCTCCTCTTCTATGGAAATCTCACTTCTCTGACTCTGTGGAAATTTTAACAATATTAACTCTTCCAATCCATGTATACAAACAATCTTTCCTTTTTAGTCATTTTTTTAATCAGTGTTTTATAGTTTTTAGCATATTAATATTTTACCTCCTTAGTTAAATTTAACTCTGAGTATTTTCCTTGGTAAGTATTTTTGCTGTTGTGCTATTATTATTGGAATTGTTTTTCAATTTATCTTTAGATATTGTTAATGTATACAAAGATAATTGATTCTTGTGTACATATTGATTTTGTATCCTGCAACCTTACACAATGTATTAGTCAGTTCTAACCATTTTTTGAAGTCTTTAGGATTTGTGTGTATATATATAGTTATGTATAATATATATACATAACTATATATATTACTATATATAACCATATAACTATTATGTATATACATAACTATATATTACTATATATATAACCATATAACTATTATGTATATACATATACATATATATACATATATATATACATATATACATATATACATATACATATACTATATGTATATACATAATAGTTATATGGTTATATATATATATATATATATATATATATATATAGTTATGTCATCAACAAACAGACAATTTTACTTCTTTCTGTCCTCTTAGGATGGCTTTTATTTCTTACTCCTGCCTAATTTCTCAGATGAAGACTTCTGGTACTATGTTGAAAAGAAATGGTGAAAGTGAGCACCTTTGTCTTGTTCCTAATCTTAGAGATGAAACTTGCAACTTTTTACCATTGAATATGTTTCTAGCCATGAGTTTGTCATACATGGTCATTATTGTTTTGAAGTGCTTTTCTTCTATACTTATTGTGTTGAGAGGTTTTATAATGAAAGGATGTTGAATTTTGTCAAGTGTTCTTCAGCACCTATTGAGATGATTGTATATTTTTGTCCTTTATTTTATTAATATGATGCATCACATTTACTGATTTGTGTATGTTGAACTATTCTTTTATTCCAAAAATATTGGCCTGAAATTTTCTTTTCTTGTAATATCCTTACATAGCTTTGATATTAAGGTAAGCCTGATCTTATAAAATGAATTTGAAAGCATTTTCTCCACTTCAGTTTTTTAGAAGAGTTTGAGAATGATTGATATTAGTGCTTTTGTAAATGCCTGACATATTTCAGTTGTGAAGTCATCTGATTCTGCACTTTTCTTTGATGGGAGATTGTTTGTTACTAATTCTATCTCCTTATCCATTATGATGTGTTCGGACTTTATATTCCTTCATGATTATGTGTTGGTAAGTTGCATGTGTCTAGGAATTTATATGTTTCTTCTTGTTATCATAAGTGTTATAAGTGTTCATAGTGTTTTCTTATGATTCTTTGTAGTTCTGTGGTATCAGTTGTAATGTCCCCTCTTTCACTTCTAAGTTTATTTCTTTGAGTCTTCTCTCTTTTTCCTAGTTAGCCAAGCTAAAAGTTTGTCAATTTTGTTTGTGTTTTGAAAAAAAATCAGGGTTTTTTTTCCTAGTTTTTTACTTATTTCTTCCCTAATCTAATGTTATTCTCTTCCTTCTGCTAACTTTAAAATTAATTTTCTCTATAAAGAAACAGCTTAAGTGCACCTGTTTGTTTTTCATAATTATTTGCTTGCTGACATAATTGTGATATATTCTTATTCCAGTAAATACCAACAGATTTTAAAACTTATTTTTCTATAGGATGTAGGATCTATATTTAAACTTTTCAACTCTTTTTGAATAAACTATGATTGTCTTCCATAGCTCTTTGTAAACATTTTTTACACTTGTTAGATTATGGTTGACTCAGAGAGCACTGTATATAAAATGCTCTCTCAAGATCACAATTTAAAGTATTTTTTATCAAAATGTAAGGCAAAATAGCCATTCTTTTAATAGTAACACCTAAATAATTAATAGTTTCTAAAAACAAAGTAGTGCTTAAGTTAAAAGATCACTTAAACTATTTTAGTGTTAAAAAATCTCATTATTTAAAAAAAAATCTAATGTTAAGAAATAATAAATTAAAGTTTTTGACCTTATACAAATATAAAATTAATATTATCAGTGATTTTATTTAACTCATTAACTCTTGAAAAAAATGAAATATTACCACTGTGTTTACAAAATCAGCCTGTATGCCCAACATACATTGGCAGAACAAGAAAGACGAAATAAATTTACAAATGGAAGTTAAACTGGCAAATACACAGAGGAATAAGCAACTGAATTATAGTTGACACAATTTGCATTTGTGGGAGTCATGACCATTGACCCCCTAGAAAATCACTGAAAAATCACTGGCATGAGGCAAGATTGATTAGTAAGAGAAAAGGTATACAAATTTTATTTAGCCTGTATACACAGGAGCCTTCAGAATGAAGATCAAACTTCCCAATGAGTTACAGAAACTTAAATACTATCTCAAGGTAATGGGAAGAATGAGGGGTTTGCATTGTGGTAAAACAGGTTATGGAAGGCGGAGGAAGAGGAATTCAGTTGAGGGACAACTCATGATCAGGAGAATGAATGAGTGGGGGAAACAGAGAACAACCTGCAAACAGTTATTTTTGGAGGATGAATGATCCTAGGAGACAGGCATTATACCTTGAAGAAGGTCTACTCAGGTGTAGTCTCATCTTGCTCTTTTCTGCAGTAGATCATGAATAACAGGGAAGAGAAGCAGATTCCTTGAAACTAATTGTAGGCAGGAAGGTTAGAGAGCCCTTGTGGCAAAAAACAATATTTTGAGGTAAATTTTCTAGCATCTCTTCACATTTTTATGGGCAAGAATCATTTTCACTGGTATGTTTCATACTATTTAGAGTTTATAAGTAGCTATTTGATAATAAAAGCCAGAGAAAACCTGGAAAAGTGTGCCAGACAGGATACTCCATAATCTTTGTCTATTCAATTTTTCACAGTGCTTTCTGACAGTCACAAATAGCGTCAACTACTATATTTTATGAATATGTTTATTTTCCTTACAATTCCACATGATGTTTTCTAAAGCATCAATTCTTCTGTTTCTATGTGGGATATTTCTAGGTTTTAGTCATTGTTAATATTATTACTATCAAATCTTTATAGATGTTATCAAATAAAATTTATAGGAGATCATTATTTGGGGCTAAGCTCCTGTGCCAGACCCCTACAAACCAATTTAAAATGGAGTCACTCACTGTCACATAATTAAAGTGAAATTTTTAAAAAGCAGGAAAATTATTAAGCAAACCAGTTCTTTTCTCAACAGCACATTTAGGTATTTCTTCTGCATTTTAGGTATTTTGATTAGTTTATATTAAGATTGAAGATTTTTTGTGTATGTAAAATTATTTGTATTTTTTAAATTATCTTTTTTTTTCAAGCTTCTAATCATATTATCTATAAAGAGTTATGACATAACATTCTTCTTTTTAACTCTAATAAACATTTCTTTTTCCTAAGCAAAATAGCTAGTATTTTCACAACATGTTTGAGAGGTGTTGTTAAAAGTTTCTTATTGCTAATGTTATAGGAAATACTACTACTGTCTTCTTATTTTATATGCCTCTATTGGAGCCTTATAATATACTTACATATGCCTCTATTATAGCCTTATGATACATATATAATGTATATAATTTTATATGCCTCTGTTGTTGCCTTATAATATACTTACATATGTATATTAGAATATTGAGTGAATATAGTTCAATAGTCATTTTAACTTAATGCACTTAAACTTTTGACATTTGTTAAATGTAGAGGTAATGATAATTTTTTTCTTAACTATTAACACTAGAATCCGATCTTTATAAATGTACTGTTTTTTTAAAATCTGAGGATAGGTTATTTTTGCTAATATTTAATACTATTTAATAATTTTATTGGAATATTTTATTTTTTTAATTGCCCATTTTTTTATTTTTTATATTAAAAATGTGAGTCCTTTTCAGGGTTAGGTATACACATGGTCATCATACAGGTAAAGTTTGGGCCTCACTTTTGTTTTCACTTCACCTGGTTTGAAAGCAGGTACCCTTATTGATGAAGTGTGGCCCCCACTACCACTGACTGTTTTGCTCTACTGCCAATCCCTTTCTTATAGTATTAAAATAATTGTTCAGAATCCACTTATGAGTGAGAACATGTAAGACTCAAGTTATTTGTTTCTGTGATAGATCAGTGACTGTTACAGACTCGATGTCCATCCAAGTTGCTGCAAAATTCATAATATTGTCCTTCTTCATGGCTACAGAATATTCCATCATGTATACATATCACATTTTTTTTATCCAGTCCACTTTTTATGGGCAGCATGGTTAGTTCCGTGTTTTTGCTATTATGAATAGTGCTGCAATAAATATGTGTGTGCAGGTATGTTTTTTAGAGAGTGATTTGGGTTCCTTCAGGTATATTCCCAGAATGGGGATTACTGGATTATATTGGAGGTCAATGTTTAGATCTTGGAATTGTCACACTGTTTTCCACAGATGTTGTACTAGTTTACAATTCCACCAACAGTGTAGAAGTGTTTACTTTTCTCCACATCCTTTCCAGTATCTCTTATTTTTAAAGTTATTAATAATGGCCACCTTGACTGGAGTTAGGTAGTATCTCAGTGTGGTTTTAATTTGCATTTCTTTAAAGATTAGTGAGGCTGAGTATTTTTTCATGTATCGGTTAGCTGCACATATGGCTTCTTTTGAGAAGTGTCTATGCATATTTTTTTGCTACTTTTTTTGTTTGTTTGTTTGTTTTGAGTTGGAGTCTCACTCTGTCGCCCAGACTGGAGTGCAGTGGCCGTTCCCGGCCACCGCAGCCTCGACCTGCTGGGCTCTGGGGATCCTTCCGCATCAGCCTTCCAAGTAGCTAGAACTACAGGTGCGTGCTACCATGCCCGGCTAGGTTTTTTTTTTTTTTTAAATTTATTGTAGAGATGAGGTCTTGCCAAGTTGTCCAGGAGGGTCTCTAACCCGCGGGCTCAGGCATTCCACTCATCTCAACCTCCCAAAGGCGTGGGATGACAGGTTGAGCCACTGAGCCCGGCTCTTTTTACCACTTTTTAATAGGGCTGTTTGTTTTTTCTTTGGGGCATATTTGAGTTCCTTGTAGATACTAGATGTTAGGCCTTTGTCAAATGTACAGTTGGTAAATATTTTTCCTATACTGTGCACTGTCTCCCCATTCTCTTGATGGTTTCTTTTGCTTTGCAGATGCTTTTCAGTTTGATGAGTTCCCACTTGTCTTATCTCTTATGGCATGGGCATTTGAGGTTTTGATCAGGAATTGGTTGCCATTCCCAATTTCTATGAGGATGTCTCCTGCATTTTCTAAGTTTCTTATAGTTTGAGGTTTCATGTTTAAGTCTTTGATCCATTTAGAATTGATTTTTGTGTATGGTGATAAGTAGGGATCTTGTTTGAATCTTCTGCATGTAGTCAGCCAGTTTTCCAGCATCATTTACTGAAATAGGTTCTCCTCTCCCCAGTGGTTGATGGTGGAAGCTTTGTGGAACATGAGTTGATTGAGATGTTAATATTTTGCTTCCGAAATCTCTACTCTGTTCCATTGGTCTACATGCCAGTTCTTGTTCCAATACCAAGATGTTTTGATTATTGTAGCCTTATAATAAAGTTTAAAGTCTGGAAGTGTGATGCCTCTCACTTTGTTTCTTTTGCTGATGATTGTTTTGGCTATTTGTGGTCATTTAAGCTTCCTTATAAATTCCTGTGTTGTCGCTTCCAGGTCAGAGAAGAATAATGCTGGTAATTTAATGGATATTATGTTAAGCCTCTAGATTGTCTTGGGAAGGATTGACATCTTAACAATATTGAATCTTTCAATCCATGAGTATGGAATATTTTTTCATTAGCTTGCTTCATCTTTTGATTTCTTTGAGCAGTGTTTTGTAGTTTTCATTGTAAAGGTCTTTCATTTCAATGCTTAGGAAGCTGCTGAGGTACTTCCTTATTTTTTTTTTTTCTTTTTGGAGGCTATTTTGAATAGGATTGTGCAATTTATTTGGTTCTATGCTTGTTTGTTGGTGGTGTATAAGAATGCAGTCATCTTTTGCACATTGATTTTGTACCCTGAGACTTTGCTATGTCCTTTATCAGTGCAGAAGATTTTGACAGATTCTCTTGGATTTTTGAGGTAGAAGATCATATTATCAGCAAAGAAAGATAGCTTGACTTCCTCTTTTCTTTTTGGGATGCCCTTGATTTTTTCTCTTGTCTGATTGCTCTAGCTGAGCTTGCAACACTATGTTGAAAAGCAGAGGTTAAAGTGGGCAGCCTTGTCTTGTTCCAGTTTTCAAGGGAAATGCTATGAAATTGTGTCCATTTAGCAATATGTTGGCTATGGATTTACTGTAGATGGCTCTTACTATTTTGAGGTATGTTCCCTCTATGCCTAGGTGTTCGAGGGTTTTCATTTTCTATTTTATCAAAAGCTTTTTTAGTATCTAATGAAATAATAATGTGATTCCTATTTTTATATCTGTTGATGTATTTAATTACATTTAAGTTTTTGCAGATGCTGAATCAGCCCTGCATCCCAGGAATGAAACCTACTTAGTCATGGTGAACGATTATTGAGATGTGTTGTTGGATCTGATTTGCTAGAATCTTGTTGTGTATTTTTGCATCTAAGTATCAAAAGCTATATTGGCCTGTAGCTCTCTTTATTTGTTGGATATTTACCCAGTTTGGACATCAGTGTGATGTTAGCTTCATAAAATTATTTGGAGAGAGTTCCATCTTTCTTGCTTGCTTGGAATACTTTCAATAAGACTGGTATCAGCTCCTCTGTGAATGTTTTGTAGAACTCCACTGGAAAGTCATCTGGTCCAGGACTTTTTTTGTGTGAGTAGTTTACTTATTATGGTGTCAGTTTTCTGGGTTGTTATTGGTCTATTTAACGTCTATTTAATGTCTCAATTTCTTCTTGATTCAATCTTGGGAGGGTGTGTGACACCAGAAAGTCCTCTGTTTCATTTAGGCTTTCTAGTTTGTTTCCATAGATGTGCATGGTAATCTTTGATTTTTTTTTTTTTTTTAATTTTCTTCAGCTTCAGTTGTGATTTGAACTTTCACCTTTGTGATTGTGTTTATTTGGGTTCTTTCTCTCTTTTTCTTGGTCAATCTGGCAAGGGGTAAATCAATCTTGTTTATCCTTAAAAAGAACCAGCTTTTTGTTTAATTGATTATTTGTTTTATATAATTTTTCTATGATATGTTTTTGTCTTCTATGTCCAATATTTTTACTTGGTGATCTGGATTCTTCTGCTGAAGTAAGGGTTTTGGTGGTCTTGTCTTTCCAGCTCCCTTAGGTGATTTGTTAGGCTGTTGATTGTGGGCTTTCCATTTTCTTGATGTGTGTTCATAAAAAAATGAATTCCCCTCTCAGTACTGCTTTCATGACATCCCAGAGGCTTTGATAAGATGTGTTTTCATCTTCATTTGTTTCCAGGAAGTTTTTAATATCTGCTTTGATTTCCATGTTGACCCAGGAATTGTTCAACATCATGCTGTTTAGTGCTCATGACTTTGTGGATTTGGGACTAGCTTTGTTGGTGTTGATATTAATTTTTATTCCACTGTGGTCTAAGAAGGTGCATGGCAGTATTTCAATCCTATGGAATTTTTTTATGCTTGAATTATGACTGAGAATGTGGGCAAACTTGGAGTAGAACCTATGTGATAATGTGTGCAACTATATTCTGAGGGTTTTGGGTAAAGTGTTGGGTATTAAGTCCATTTGGTCAAGCATCAAGTTGAGGTTCCAGATCTCCTTGTTGATTTTTTTGCCATGATGCCTTATCTAGGGTTGTTAGTGTGGTATTTAAGTTCCCCGATATGATAGTATTTGAGTCAATGTCTTTTTCTAGTTTACCTGGAAGCTGCTTTACAAAGGTTAGGGTTCCTATGCTGTGTGAATATATGTTTAAGATGGATATTTCTTGTTGATGGATTGAACCTTTTATCATTATGTAGGGACCTTCTGTATCTTTTTTTTTGATAGCTTAGAGAATATTTTGTTATTAAGATTATAACTTCTGCTTTCGTTTGTGTTTTGTTCACTTGAAAATTTGTTTTTCACCCTCTTACTCTGAGTCTGTGAGTGTTCATTCTGATGAGATGAGTGTCTCAGAGATAGCAAATTGTTGCATCATGTTTTTTGTTTGTTTTTTTTTATTCAGTTTTCCATTCTATGTCTTTTCAATGGTGAATTTAGTTTATTCATGTTAATCCTAATTATTGAGATGTGAGAATTTATCCCTGTCAGAGGCTCCTATAGGTTTTGCTGTTGTTTTTGTTCTTTGTTTGTTTGTTGGTTTTCTGTTGATTTTTGGGTAGGTATATGTGTGTATTTTCAAAGTTTTTCAGCACCCTTGAGAAAAGCACAGTCATTCCTCCTCCTCCTCCTTCTTCTTCTGTGTTTAATACTTTCTTAAGTATTTCTTATAGAGCTGATCTGGAGGCAGTGTAAACTCTTAGTGATTGAATGTCTGGGAAGGATTTTAATCTCCATTGTTGATGAAGCTTAGTTTTCCTGGGTAGGCAATTCTTGGTTGGAATTGTTTAACTTTTTAAATTTTGATGATTGGACTACAGGCTCTTTAAACCTGTAGTATTTCTGTAGATAAGTCTGCTTCTATTCTAGTTGGTCTTCCATGGTAAGTAGTCTGACCTTTCTCTCTTGCTGCCCTTATAATTTTTTTCTCTTATACCTACATTGTATAAGTTAATTACTATGTGTTTAGTAGTTGGTCTTCTCATTTGATGTCTTGAAGAGGTTCTCTGAATTTCTTGTGTTTGAATAGTCATGTCTTTGATGAGATGAAGAACATTTTCTTGGATAATTTTATGGAATGTTTGTTTCATAGTGGTCTCTGTTTCTCTATCTGCCTCAGGAATGCCAATTAATCATTGCTTTGACCTCTTGATATAATCACACATCTCTTGGAGATTCTATTCTTTTTTTAAGCTTCTTGTCTATGTTTTTAACAGTTTGGTTGGTTCCATATTTTCATCCTCCAGCTCTGAGATTCTTTCTTGGGACTGGTTAATTTTGCTTTCCATGTTTGTCAGTTTGTTATCCATTGCATTTACTTTATTCTCTATTGCTGTCATCTTAGTTTTCAACTCTTTCATTTTTTCCTCTTGTCTCTCCTCATATCTGCCCATTCTCTCTATTAATATCTTGATCTCTGGCTTTGTGGTTTGAAACCAGTCATTCTGGTAGCTTTTCATTGTTTGAGTTCTGAACTCCGGATTCTCCTTTGTGAAGGGTATGTTCATATCCTTTGCCCATTTTATAATGGGGTTTTTGTTCTTTTCTTTTCAGCACGTTTGAGTTCCTTGTAGATCCAAGATGCTAAGCCTTTGTCAGACTTGGAGTTGGCAAATACTTTTTCCCAGTCTGTAGGCTGTCTCCCTGCCCACTTGATGGTTTCTTTGACTTTGCAGAAACTTGTCAGTATAATGAGGCCCCACTTGTCTATCTTATCCCTTATGGACTGTGGGTTTCGGGTTTTGTTCAGGAATTGGATGACAGTTCCAACTTCCATAAGGGTATATCCTTCATTTTCTAAGGTTCTTATGGTTTGAGGTTTTACATTTAGGTCTCTGATCCATTTGGAGTTAACCTTTGTGCTTGGGGATAGATAGGGGTCCTGTTTAAATCTTCTGCATGTGGTCAGCCAGTTTTCCCAGCACCATTTACTGAATAGGTTCTCCTCTCCCCAGTGGTAGGCAGTGGAAGCTTTGTCGAAGATGAGTTGGTTGAGAAATTGAGGTTTTGCTTCTGGAATCTCAATTCTATTCCATTGATCTATATGCCTGTTCCTATACCAATACCAAGCTGTTTTGATGATTGTAGCTTTATAGTAAAGTTTGAAGTCTGGTAATGTGGTACCACCTGCATTGTTTTTTTTTTTTTTTTTTTTGCTGAGAATTATTCTGGCTATTCTTGGTCATTTGTGTTTTCATATGAATTCCTGTGTTGTTTTTTTCTAGGTCTGAGAAGAATGTTGCTGGTAATTTGATGGGTATTGCATTGAATCTGTAGATTGCCTTAGGTAAGATGGACATCTTCACAATGTTGATTCTTCCAATTCATGCGCATGGGATATTTTTCCACTTGTTTGTGTCATCTTTGATTTCTTTGAGCAGAGTTTTGTAGTTTTCATTGTAAAGTTCTTTCACATCTCTGGTTAAGAAGATGCCAAAGTCTTTCATTTTTTGTGTGTGGCTATTGTGAATGGAATTGTGCTTTTTATTTGGGTTTCTGTTTGTTTATTATTGGTGTAAAGAAATGTGATTGTCTTTTGCATATTTATTTTATATCCTGAGACTTTGTCAAAGGCCTTTATCAGTGTAAGGAGGTTTTTGACAGATTCTCTTGGGTTTTCAAGGTACATGATCATGTCATCTGCAAAGAGGGATAATTTGACTTCCTCTTTTCCTATTTGGATACACCTGATTGCCTTCTCTTCTCTGATTGCTCTAGCCAGGACTTCCAATACTATGTTGAACAGGAGGGGTGAGAGTGGGCATCCTTGTCTTGTTCCAGTTTTCAGGGGAAATGGTTCCAATTTTTGTCCATTTAGGAGCATGCTGGCTGTGGGTTTCTCATAGATGGCTTTTACTACTTTGAGGTATGTTCCCCGTATGCCTAGATGTTCTAGGGTTTTTATCAAGAAGGGGTGCTGGATTTTATCAAAAGCTTTTTCTGCATCTAATGATATAATCATGTAGTTTTTGTTTTGACCTCTGTTGATATATTTAATTACATTTATGGTTTCACGAATGTTGAACCAGCCTTGCATCCCAGGGATGAAGCCTACTTGGTCATGATGGATGATTTTTGAGATGTGTTGTTGAATCTGGTTTGCCAGAATCTTGTTGAGAATTTTAGCATCTATGTTCATCAAAGATATTGGCCTGTAGTTCTCTTTCTTTGTTGGGTCTTTACCTGGTTGGGTATTAATGTGATGTTAGGTTCATAAAATGACTTGGGGAGGTTTCCATCTTTCTCAATCACTTGAAATACCTTCAGTAGGATTAGAATCAGCTCCTCCTTAAATGTCTTGTAGAATTCTGCTGGAAAGCCATCTGGTCCAGGGCTTTTTTTTGTAGGTAGTGTTCTTATTATGTAACCAATTTCCTTGATTGTTATTGGTCTATTTAGGGTCTCAATTTCTTCTTGTTTCAACCTAGGCAGGTTGTGTGATGACAGAAAGTCTTCCATTTCCAAAAGGCTTTCAAGTTTGTTTCCATACAAGTGTACATAGTAATCTCTAATGATCTTTTGTATTTCTTCAGGGTCAGATGTGACTTCATCCTTTGTGTTTCTGATTGTGCTTATTTGGGTTTTTTCTTTCTTTTTCTTGGTCAGTCTAGTTAGGGGACCATTGATCTTGTTTATCCTTTCAAAGAACCAGCTTTTTGTTTCATTGATTTTTTGTGTTGTCTTTTTGTCTTCTATGTCCTGGATTTGGGCTTTTATGTTGGTGATCTGGAGTCTTCTGCTGAAATTAGTGTTTTTGTGGTCTTGCTTTTTCACCTTTCTTAGGTGTCTTTTTAGGCTGTTAATTTGTGCTCCTTCCATTTTCTTCATGTGCATTTGTAGGGATATAAATTCCCCTCCTACTACAGCTTTCATGGCATTGCAGAGATTCTGGTAAGATGTTTCTTCATTTTCATTTGTTTCCAGTTATCTTTTAATCTCTGTTTTGATTTCATCATTGACCCAGGAGTTGTTTAGCATCATACTGTTTAGTGTCCATGTCTTTGTGGGTTTTGGGGGAAGCTTGTTGGTGTTAATGTTTATTTTTATTCCACTGTGGTCTGAGAAGGTGCATGGTAAAATTTTGTTTTTTTTAAATTGGCTTATGCTTGATTTATGGCCAATTATGTGGTCAATCTTAGAATATGTTCCATGCGGTGATGAGTAGAATGTTTATTCTGTGGTCTTTGGATGGAGTGTTCTGTGGGTATCAGTTAAGTCCATTTGGTCAAGAGTCACATTGAGGTTCCAGATCTCATTGCTGATTTTTTGTCCTGATGATCTGTCTAGGGTTGTGAGTGGGGTATTAAAGTCCCCAGTTATGATGGTGTTGGAGTCAATATCTTTCTTTAGTTTTCCTAGGAGTTGCTTTATAAAAGTTGGTGCACCTATGTTAGGTACATATATGTTTAGGATAGATATTTCTTGTTGATGGAGTGAACCTTTTATCATTATGTAGTGGCCCTCTGTATCTTTTTTAATTTTTGATAACTTAAAGGGTATTTTGTCTGAAATTAGGATCATGACTCCTTTCTTTTGTGTTCCATTTACCAGAAAATTTGTTTGCCATCCTCTTACTTTGAGTATGTGCATGTCCTTTCTAGTGAGATGGGTCTCTTGAAGGCAGTATGTTGTTGCCTGCTGATATTTTATCCTTTTGCCATTCTATGTCTTTTCAGTGGTGCATTTAGTCCATTCACGTTCAGGCTAATTATTGAAATGTGAGAGTTCGTCCCTATCATAGAGTTCTTATAGAGTTGTTCTTCCACTTGGTTTATTGTCTTTCTTTTGTTTTGGGGGTTGGTTCATGCATATTTTATTCCTTTTGCTGTACTCTTGTGAAGAACATTGTACTTTTTTCCCCTTTTCTTCTGTGTTTAGTTCTTTCTTAAGTGTTTCATGTAGAGGTGGTTTGGTGGCAGTGTAAGTTCTTAGGGATTGGATATCTGGGAAAGATTTTAATTCTCCCTCGCTGATGAAGCTTAGTTTGGCTGGGTATGTTATTCTTGGTTGAAATTGTTTATCTTTTAGGACTTTGAAGATAGGGCTCCAAGCTCTCCTAGCCTGCAGGGTTTCTGTAGATAAATCTGCTGTTATTCTAGTTGGTTTTCCATGGTAGGTGATCTGATCTTTTTCTCTTGCTGTCTTTAGAATTTTTTCTTTTATGTCTACTTTGTTTAGGCGAATTATTATGTGTCTAGGAGTTGGTCTTCTCATTTGTTGTCTTGCAGGGGTTCTCTGAATCTCTTGTGTTTGAATTTTTGCATCACTGATTAGATAAGGGAAGTTTTTTTGAATGATCTCATGGAAAGTTTGTTCCAGTGTGGTCTCTGTCTCTCTTTCTGCCTCAGGAAGGCCAATTACTCTTAGGTTCAGTCACTTGAGTAATCGCTCATCTCTTGAAGGTTTTTTCCTGTCTTTTTTAGCTTGTTTTCTGTGTTTTTGAGAGTTTGGGTTAGTTCTATATTTTGGTCCTCAAGTTCTGAGATTCTTTCTTCTCCTTGGGTAATTCTGCTTTCCATGCTTATCAGTTTGTTATTTATTACATTCACAGTATTCTTTATTACTGTTATCTCAGATATCAGCTCCTTTCTAGTTTCTTCTTGAGTCTCCTCATTTCTTTTTAATCTCTCCATTAATGTCTTGATATCTAGGTTTGTAGCTTGAGGCCAGTCATTCTGGGGGCTCTTCATTTTTGCATTCCAAAGTCAGTTTTCTCAGTGTCTGACCTTCCATGGGTTCTTATTTTGGTTTTTCTTCATTTGTGTAGATTTTTGTCCCATCCCTGTAGCAAACGGAGGTACAAAAGAGGAAAATAATGGAGGAAGGGGGGGTCAATAGGAAATTAGAAAGAGAGAAGAGTGAGAGGGAAAACAGACATACATACCAACTAACAGGTGAAGAAGAGACACAAGGCTGGAGAGAAGTGGAAAAAAAAACACACACAGAAGGAAGATTCCCTAAAGAATACTGGTAGCTACATAGCGACAGACCAATAAGATCATGAAACAGATAGTGTAAGTTAGAAAGCAAACAGTAGTGAGCAAAACACACAGTCAGAATGATAAAACCAAAGACCAAAATAAGAGATCAGACTAGTTCTGTAATCTTTCCTTCATGACTAAAGTCACTTGAGCTCTGATCTCCAGCCTCTCCCCTTTGTTTTTGTTGCAGGCAGCTAGCCTGCTGCCTGGGAGGTCTGTGACTCTTAGTTGTCTCAGTCTGTTCAGTGTCAGGGAGGGCTTTGTCTCCTGTTTAACAATGTCACCATGGGAACCAAGGTGGAGGCTCTGATAGGTGGGCAGGACGATGTAAATCTGCCTGGGGAATGGCGGAGGTGGTAGCTACACTTTCACTTTTAGAGATGCTCATCTGGTGCCGGAAGCCACAACCTCTAACAAGACAAAATGGAGGTTACCCAAAAATGGGAAAAACGCTGACTGGGAGCAGAGCCCCAGTGGGAAGCGGCCATGCTGGAGGCAGAGCCCCATGGATCCTATTGAAGGACTCCTTTTGGCCTTAAAGAAATGCATGCTTAGGCTTGAAAAACACTTCCCTTGATAAATAAAAGAATTAGCTAGAATGTACAAGGATGTGGAATTAACAGTAAACCTATGTATAGAAATGTAAAAAGGGTTCAACAGCAAAAAATTTCCCCCCTGAAGGGACAAGGGAATGCAAATTTTGAAACCCTTAGCTAAAAAGGAAAAACAAGTACTTCCTCATATCCTATATAAGTAACAACATTGACAGTTGTGATTGATAAGGAAGTGAGAAATTGAGACAGAGTATCTCCAAAAACAGGTGTTTTTGGGAAAAACAAGTTACAGACATGCCTTTTGATTTAAGAAATATTATAGTTTAATTAGAAAGAAGGTTAAAATTAAAGTAAGGATTAGAATTAAATTGATAGCAGTTATAATTAAAAGATAAATGTTTATTATAGATGTAGGTATTAGTTAAATATAAGGAATAGGAAATAATTAAGTTTTAAGGTAAACTTAAAGTTATATACACTTAATGTAGTTTTTAAATTAAATACATTTAGGATTAGAAGTAAGATTAATTTCATATATAAGTGTAGGTTTAGACATGTTTTGTTTAGAAATATAAAATGTAAAATAGGTGATAAGAAAATAGCAAGTAATATAGATAAGGCAATTAGAATTAAGAAAGTTAAATTTTTAAATTAATAGTATTAAAAATTCGTAGTGGGTAAGATAAGGGTGGTTATATAAAAGAAAAAAACAAGTCAGTATATTGCTGCTAAAAGTATATATAAGGGTTGAATTAAAAAAATAGATTAGTAAAGGAAAAGAAATAGAATAGCGAAGGGAAGAGATTCAGTTGGCCTAGAGGTCACAGGTTGTGTCTGATAAATTCTTGGCAGCTGGTATTTTGTTACACCACCGGTAGCAAGAAGAAACAAAATCAAACTTGTAAAGGTCAACTTCCCCATAAACAAAAGAAAAAACATGATGTAAACATTTAATGTGTAACATGGGATACATTTTGTGGGTAGGGGGGTCAGTAAAAAAACTATATAAGCTTGTAAGAATTGAATAAAAATTGGCAGAGTCTTGAGCTCTCCCCAGGAAGAGGATTCCTATCGTTTTTGTCTTTTCTTTTTCGCTGCTTCCCGATTCCCCCGTCTCAAGCCCTGACTCTCTCCTGGAGCTGGACTCCGGCTGTCTGGGTCTCTGGGTGGAATCAGCTACACAGGTGGGTGCTGGATCTGGGTTGTCACCAGCAGGCTGGGGTGGAGGAGAGGGTCGGGCGTTCCCTCCTCTGGAGCTGGAAGCCTCCAATCAGCACCTTACACAAGCTTGGGGTTCTGCTCCCTTACACAAGCTTGAGGTCGCTAACTGAGTGCCTCAGCCAGGGTGGGCCCGGGGCTCCAGAGCTCCCAAGCTCCAAAGGACAGATGGTGGCCCTAGGTCCCTCACAGGGCACTCAACCAGAAATGGGACCAGTATCTCTGAGGGGCAGGTGCCCAGAGCCTCCCTGAGTGAGTGGCAGTTTGGTGCTGGGTGCTGGGCGAGACGATGTAGCCAGGGAGGGAGCTGAGACACGGAACTGCTGAGCAGGTAGGAGTCACATATAGTGGAGCAGCCGATGCCGGGGGCCGCAATATCTGGCCCTGCGTGGGACCGAAGGTCCCTGGGCCTCGTACCAGTGCAGCTGGTGGTGGGCAGGGGCTGCGAGAAGAAAAGTAAGAGTCTTTTTGGGAACTCATGTTCAGAGAGTCTCACGAATCCACCTATGCCGTCGCCATCTTGTGGAATCCCCCAATTATTTTAAACCGTAAATGTCACTGTTAATTTTCCAAAATATTTTTTGGCCTGTTTTTTTCTTATGTTCATAAGCATAAATTATATTACTTATCACCAAATTAGAAATTTAGCATATCATATCTTTGTTTTGATTTATGTCTTCTTCAACTTCTGAAGACAAAGTTCATATTTCAAAATCTACATACAAAATATCTCTCTTAACTTTTTCAGTTTCTAGTCTATAGCCTCATCTAATATCCTTTCTCTATATAATTTCTTCATTTTTCCTTCAGTTTTATTGAATTTGTTTTTCCACAAAATGTTTCTTTTCTTTAAGTCTTTGCACATGTTATTTCCCCTTGATTTGGATAAAACATATAATACTTTGTTAACTACTTACTGTATACGTATCTTTCTCAAACACAATTTAAATACCATATTTACCTGAAAATCTTCCTTAAGCCGGGCTCGGTGGCTCAGCCTGTAATCCCGCGCCTTTGGGAGGCTGAGGTGAGTGGATTGCCTGAGCCCGCGGGTTCGAGACCCGCCTGGGCAGCAAGACCTCATCTCTACAATAAATCAAAAAATCAGCCGGGCGTGGTAGTGCATGCCTGTAATTCCAGCTACTCGGAAGGCTGAGGCGGAAGGATCGCCGGAGCCCAGCAGGTCGAGGCTGCGGTGGCCGGGAGCGGCCACTGCACTCCAGTCTGGGCGACAGAGTGAGACTCCAACTCAAAAAAAAAAAAAAAAAAAATCTTCCTTAGCCTTTATTTTTGTCTGGAGTGCCATCCTCTATGCTTCATTCTTTCATCTTATTTTAGAAAATCATTATTCATATTGTTTTGGTTTTGCTGAATTATATGTCTAAAATTCTGGAATGAAATAAAAGTTCTTGAGACAAATCATGGATTGTGCTTCATTTCAACTCTGATTTTTAGGTTTTTTAAGATTTATTTAGAAAGATTTTAATAAACATTTATTAACCAAGAACATTTTTAAGAGCCTTTCCCACATTTAGTGACCTGATTTCAATCTTCTACAGAACTGGATTTCAACCTAGAGTCTCTAAACTATTGTGGAAAATAAAACCTGTGTCTGAAGAGAATGCCTTCTCATGTGTCCATAAAAGGACTCCATTATGCTAAAATATTTTCAAAGATTATCTATATTTTTTAAAGTCTTATTATGTGGAAATTGCCTTTAAGAGATTAACTTAACACTTCCCCCCAAAACCATAAATTTAGTTTTCTAACTGTGTTCACTTATAGTCATGTAAACAATAAGGTCCTCCAACAAGAGTTCTTGAAATCATATACTTGCAGAATAGAAGAAACAAACATTTACTTATGTAAACTAGACATAGTATATTCTGCTCCAGTGTGTATGTTCACAATAACAATTAGTTTATATACCATGTAGGGTAATTATTCAATATAATTTAGAAGCTTTATTGAGACTGGGCACAGTGGTTCAACCTGTAATCCCAGCACTTTGGGAGGCCAAGACGAAAGGATTGCCTGAACCCAGGGGTTCGGGATCAGCCTGGGCAACTTGGTGAGATGTCATCTCTACGATAAATCACACATACACACACACACACACACACACACACACACACACACACACACACACACAAAACTAGCCAGTCATGGTGATGTGTGTCCGTAGTTCCAGCTACTAGGAAGAGTGAGGTGGATGGATAGCCTAAGTCCAGTAAGTCAAGGCTGCAGCTGCCCTGAGTATGTCACTGCACTCTAGCCTGGGTGATATGAGTGAGAATACAACTCAGAAAAAAAAAGGAAGCTTTACTGATGTACGCACATGACATTGTTATATCACCAAGACCTAGCAACTGAATGTTAAGTTCACTAACAGAGGCAAGGGGCAAGAATGTCAACTGGGTTTCACATTTACCACCATACTCTTCCTTTTGGTTGAGCCTGAATTTGTTATCTGCTTTTGAAGACCTTATTCACAGTTCCTTTTAATTATTTTGAGGAGGAATCAAATACAAAGAGTCAGAGTTCTTCTTCTGTGGATTCACTATAACACATGTAGAGTTATAATTGTTTTCTTCCTTGTTTACCAAACTCAGCTGTTTTGTGCCTTTCTTATGTTCCCAGCAATAAAACAACTGTCACATTGTGTTTTTTAAGGTGAACATTTACAGTAATATTGCATTATGCATTAGAAATGTAAACGTTTGATTTTTATTTGCATTGTTATTGTTTTTGTTAGTGTTCTCTTTTAAGAATGCATTTTTATTTACAGATATATTTTATGACTAAAATGCATATACAGTGTTTAAGTCAAAACTTATTTCTTTATATAATTTTAATAAATTTGACTTAAAAGCTATGAAACAAATTTCACCTAGCAAATGTCACAAAAATGTAGTTTTAAATGTTTAAAAAGAAAAATGTTACTTATACACATTGATTTTCTAACTTTACAATTTATTTAGAACAAGTTATGGACCCTACAATTTACTAAATGTACATAATCTCACTTCATAGACAACAAATGAACTTTTTTTGATACTTTTTCATACATTAATCATGTGACTATGACATAAGGGAATTTTATAATAACAAGGTTGAAATCACAGGAAATTTGTTCTAAATATTATAGGACATTGACCCACACTATTTTATATATTAAAAAATAAAATTTTAATTTTACAGAATTTATGCTTTATTAAATGTTTTATTTTGTAACAACTTCAAGTTGTAGAATAGAGGTTTTAAAAAGATAGACTAAGGAGGAATACAAAATATAACCACCAAATCAATAGACCTTTAAAAACCAATTAGTTCTTCAAATATATATCAAATGGATGAAGTACACATTAATATGAAAGTCGTAAGAAAAGTAAATAGAAAAAAGAAAGTAATTGCTTTTCAGCGAAGCTTTAAAAAGAATAAAGCAAAGCAGTCACAAAGAAAATCCTGTGGCTTACAAACTCATTTGCCATTGCAACGATTAATTTCTAGTTTATAATGGGTTTTATTTCCACGCCTTTGCAGTAATACATTCATTTCATGCCCAATTTATACCAGAGTTAGCCAGAGAATCCCATATAAAGATAAGGCAGAATTATATGTCATCTTATCTTCTGTGCTTATCAGCACAACATTCTGTAAAACTGGAAGACACAGATATAAAGTACCAAAAAATGTGGGCAAGATCTATTTTAATTCTCTAATTGAAAAAATATTTGCTGTAACAATACCCATAGGTTTCAATCTACTGAGCCAATATAGATTTATATTATAAGTCTGTTTGACTCAATTTTCAACATTGGATAGATACATTGGTTTTTGTAGATGATGATGATGATGGATAGACAGATAGATAGATAGATAGATGATAAATACAGGATAGATAAAACTAAATTATTAAAAATAGAAAATGTATATGAAGCACACTTTAAATAGAGAGACAATAACAAGCAAACTTTATTCTTCTTTAGGTATACTCCATAATGTGTCACCTTTTAATGAGAAAGAAAAATTTGAAAAGATATAACCAAATTTAAATTTTGTAGTAAATTGTAATACTTATAGTAGAAAAAGATATTTTAGTTCAAGAAAATAAAGACTGAATGTAATAATAATCACATGAAATCTGACTAGTATGGTCATGATTTAATTAACAAAACCATACATAAGCCTTTATAGAATGCATGCTAAGAAAGTATAAACTAGGAATTTTATGGAAATTCCCTTTTGGTGTTCTTCAGCTAGTAAGTATTCTGTGCTTATAAAATTCTAGAAATTATATATAATCAAAATAACTTGATAGTGACATTTTTACCATATGCTAAAACATTTCTATTTTTAAAATTTTTCTATCCCTAAAACTTTCAAGCTAAGTACCATAAAATGATAGCAAACATTTGTATAGCAAAAAAAAAAATGGACAAACTGTTTATAGGCAGATTAGAGATGAAGATATATAAGCACATATACATAATTTTAAAATGTCAAGATTGAGTATTTGCTTGCAAAGTGTGTACATATTTTCTAATGAGTTTTGATAAATATAGAACCTACATATATTATTAGTGGTTATGAATTTTCTTATTAAGGTCTTAATAAAATATGTGCATAAGAACTGGAGTAATTGGACATCCTTAGGAAAAAAACAAAACCAAAAACCTTACCCCATAACTCACAGTCAAGTCATTTGGATTGTAGATTTAAAAGTAAAACTAAAGCTCTGAAATTTTTACAAGAAAATAACAGAACTATATACACAAATTATAGACAAAAAACTTGAAAAAAATTAGATATGACAATGAAAAGCATAGCCTATACTGGAAAAAATTGATAAGTTGGTCTTTTTATTTTTTTTTTTGAGTTGGAGTCTCACTCTGTCGCCCAGACTGGAGTGCAGTGACCGCTCCCAGTCACCACAGCCTCGACCTGCTGGGCTCCGGTGATGCTTCCGCCTCAGCCTTCCAAGTAGTCGGAATTACAGGCATGCGCTACCACACCCAGCTGATTTTTTGATTTATTGTAGAGATGAGGTCTCGCTGCCCAGGCGGGTCTCGAACCCGCAGACTCAGGCAATCCACTCACCTCAGCCTCCCAAAGGCGCGGGATTACAGGTTGAGCCACCATGACCGGCTTATAAATTGGTCTTTATCAAAATTGAAAGGTTTTTCTTTGTAAAAGACCCTGTAAAGGGAAAAAAGAGACAGGCTATGGATTAGAATAAAATATTGGCAAACCACATATCTGACAAAAGTCCTGTATCTAGAATATATATAAAAAACTCTTGAAACTCAGCAATAAAACAAACAACCCAATCAGAAAACAGGCAAAAGACACAGACTTTTTCCATGAAGAGATACAGATGACAAATAAATATATGATATCCAACATTATCATCAAACTTTCCTTCCTACCTTCTCTTTCCCTTCTCCCTTATGACAATAGCAGTGATGTTCTTCCTACCCTGCACTCTCATGCAATGGCAATTTTCCTCACATATATTTTGTAACTGAGAATTGAAAATTGGAGTCTCAGATATACCTGCATTTCAGTGGTGTCTATATTTCTCCTGTTCCTTCTTTTTGTAAAACAGCATTGCTTCTTTAAGATTCATAACAGCCAGTTACAGCATCCTTCCATACCATTTCATTATTGTCAAGTAAACTTGCCATCACTTACTACAGAATTTGGAATTTATATTGTGTCTCCCTTTCATTTAAACATCTGTTCACTTTTTTTGCAGACTTCACATTTCATCTGTAATTTTCAGTGTGCATTGTCATTGACCGAATGGTATAATAGTCATTGAATTTCCCTGTATATCCAGTCTCTTGGCTACATTTGCTCTTCTTTCAATAATGTGATTTCCTACATTACATCTTTGCTATATTGTGTTATCTTTTCACCCCATCTTTTTTATTGTTATCACCATGATATATCATATTTGGGCTACTAAGGAGTCTGATTCTCAGTTGGACATCTTAGTTTCTTTATTTCTTCCTTCCTTTCTTTTCTCTTTGACTATTTATCTATTTTACACTTGTTTTCTATCTGTTCAGCTAGGCGACATGTTTCATCACACAAGTGCAAGTCTTTGGTAACTTCAAATGTACATTCCATCTCCCACTCTGAGGCTGCCGAATGCTGCTGCAGTAAATTGTGTGATCTTTGGAATGTTGCCACCATAATTGTATGTTCAGCTTCATGTTTGCTCTCAATACTGCAGGACAACCTTCCGTCTTTTTCATCAGCTCTTTTTCATTTTTCCCAACAGCTATTCCAAAAGTTTCCAATTGCTTTAAACTTCTGACCCTACACACTCTACCTTAAGACTAAGCAGATAAACTCACTTTCCACTTACTGAGAAAATAGGCACCAATTTCCTACCATTAGACCTAAAAATGTACTTGTATTGCCACCAGTACATCTACTTTCTTTTGCTGATCTTTTTACTCATGTGCTGATTGGCATCTGCCTTATAGCAATTTAGGTAATTTTAATTTTAAAATGTATCATTGAATCTTTTAATTTAAGCTATCGTTTTTTACTATGTGAGCATGAGCACAATCTGAAATTGTCTTCATCACAACTAACTGCTTCTTGATTAAATTCCTGACATTTTACTGCTATTTAATTCAATGATTACTTACCAATCTTTTAGTTCAGAGAGTTCTGCTAAGGTTCTTTTGGTTTAGTGAGTCTCAAGTCCTTGTGGGGAAGCCTCTAAAAATGTAATCTTACAGCTCTTTCAGTTCGGTGAGTTCTGGGTTCTTGTCTCATGATTGAGAAGAATAAGTAGTGTGTACATCGAAGAGCGAGTAAGTCAGAGTTTATTAAGCAACAGGAAAACTCTCAGAACAGAAGGACCCAGAAGAGTGCCTGAGATGTGACTGAGTTCAGGGGTATTTGTGGGGAAGTGTTTGCTGATTGGTTGGCAGGTGGGCTTGAAAATCCAGTGTGAGTGTCAAGTAGTACAGTCTCTGTGGAAAACAGTGTGACGATTCCTAAAAGATCTAAGAATGAACCTTTCATATGACCCACAATTCTCCTACTGGGAATATACTCAGAAGAACTCAAATCATTCTATAAAAAAGACCTGTACACGTATGTTTGTCACAGCGTTGTTCACAATAGCAAGAACATGGTGAACCAACCATACTGTCCATCAAAAGAGGACTGGATAGAAAAAAAAAGTGATACCAGCCGGCTCGGTGGCTCAGCCTGTAATCCCGCGCCTTTGGGAGGCTGAGGTGAGTGGATTGCCTGAGCCCGCGGGTTCGAGACCCGCCTGGGCAGCGAGACCTCATCTCTATAATAAATCAAAAAATCAGCTGGGCGTGGTAGCGCATGCCTGTAATTCCAGCTACTCGGAAGTCGGAGGCGGAAGGATCGCAGGAGCCCAGCAGGCGAGGCTGCGGTGGCCGGAAGCAGCCACTGCACTCCAGTCTGGGTGACAGAGTGAGACTCCAACTCAAAAAAAAAAAAAAAAAGTGATACATATACACGATGGAATATTACACAGCCATAAAGAAGGGCAAAATAATGAACTTCACAGCAACCTGGATGGATTTAGAGTCAATAATACTGAGTGACATATCACAGAAACAAATAACTGAGTATCACACATTCTCACTCATAAGCGGACCTTGAACAATTATTGTAATACTGTAAGAAAAGGATTGGCAGTAGCAAGAAACTGGGGCAGGGGCAGTAGAGGCAGGACTGGCAATAGTAGGAACCTGCCGGGGAAGGGGGACAAACCTCATTAACAAAGGTACCAGCATAATGAACATTTTTATACCTTACCCTGAATTGTACCCCACATCTTTAAAATAAAAAAAATTAAAAGAGGAAAAAATAAAAAATAAAATTCTGCATCCACACACACACAAATGCATCAATCAGAAAGAGGCATGGTAGTGCAAAGGACCATTTGGAAGAGGGAGGGATGAGGGCCAATTGGGAGAAAGCATGCCAAAAAGGGCCAGGAGTTCTCACTCCAGTTCATGGACTCCATCTAGAATCTGCAGCTTGGGCCTTCAGATGCCAGACCATTTCTAGTTTGAGGAAGTTCTACCAGGGACCCATCCTAACTGTCTGCTTGACCAGTTTCTTCCTTCTTCCTCTTTCACTGGGAGAAAAAGTGGTATAAAAGGCTTTATTGGGATAATTTATAAAATTTGAATATGGACACCATATAAATAAATATCTTAACAATAAGTTCACTGAATTTGATAATTTCATTGTAGTTATTTAGAAGAATAACCTTTTTCCATGGCGAAAAAACAGAAGTATTTGTGGGTGAAGAGATGCTAATAATTGGTACATCTAGATAAAGGATATACACATATTCTTGTCTATTTTTAACATTTCACTATACATTTAACATTATTTTTCAAGAGAAACTAAAAACAAAAAAGTCTCTTCGTCTATACTGTTTTACCTCTCTTCTCCATTTGTGTTAGCCAGAGTTCTCCAGCGAAATAGAAATAGAACTGTGTGTGTGTGTGTGTGTGTGTGTGTGTGTGTGTGTGTGTAGAGAAAGAGAGAGAGAGAGAAAGACAGGTTGATTTATTTTAAGGATTGGTTCCCATGATTGTGGAAGACCGCAAATCTAAGATCTACAGCCCAGGCCAGCAGGATAGAAACACAGGAAAGAATTAATATTGCAGTCTTGAGTCCAAAGACAATCTGAAGGCAGAATTCCTCCCTCCTCAAGGAACTCTTTTTATCTTAAGACTTTCAATTTAAGGATGAAAATAAAAGAGCGACCTACTTTACTCAAAGTCTACTGATTTCAATGTTAATCCCATCTAAAAATTCTCCTCATAGCAACATTTAGGTTGTTTTTGAGCAAACATCTGGGCATCATATGCTAGCCAAGTTGTCACATAAAATTAACCATCATAAATGTTAAACTCTGTATCCTATTTTGCATGAAAAATATTTTAGATACATTTGAAGGGATGGGAGTGGCATCAATATGTATCTGCACCATTACCATAAATAAAAATTCCAGTGTTTCTTTTATGAATTGTTATTTGCACTTTGGAGTAAGCAGGCAGGTCTTTCCTTATCTGAATACATTTGTGAGGATTACCATATTTTCAGTTTAGCACATGTAATTTGGTATCAGGGTTTAGTGAATAGAGAATTAGCAACTTTTTTTTATCTGACAGAAAAAATTATGTATTATACAATATCAGGTGATTTTAAAATAAATCAAGTAGATTTTTAAAAAATTTGATTCCTATTTTTGAGTTTAAAAAAATTCTTATTTTTCTGACTTAAATGCTTGTCCTTCATGAAATTTTAACATTATCTTTAAATATGGGGCATATGCTTATACTAAATTCAGTTATCAATGCACTAGTTTAATGTGTATATGTCTTTTAAATAACATTTTTACTTGCAGGAAAACAAGAATCTACAACCAAAAGAATGATATTCTAAAAATATGTAAGGAACAGACTTAGATGGAAGATACTGAATAATTTTAATTAGATTAAGATAATAAGATAATTTTTAACTCTCAGTTATATATATTATTAAGTTTATATATACATGTATATAATGTATACATGTATATAAATGTATATACATGTATATAAATGTATATACATGTATATACATTTATATACATGTATATATAAACTTAATAATCAGAAGTTTAAAATATCCAAGAAATCAAACTCTCTTTCCAATTTTTATTTTTTTAATTACCATTTCAGATGCAATTATCAAATAATTTATTTCATCTTTTTTATTATCATCTTTATTATTTAAAATGAAGCATTGAATTTGTAGATACTAAAGTTAAATGAGTTTAGGTGATTCAGATCCCACTCTATAAAAAATGACACTTGAAGATAGGTGTCAATGTTTTCAGTTTTTATGGCTGTTCCTAAGCTAAAATGTCTTTGATCTTCATCCTCATTATTTGGAAAATTTCTGCTTTTCATTTATAGTTTAAGTGTAAAAGCACTGAGCAAGAAAAGTATTGCTTTTTTGCTAGATCCAGAATATAAAGTACATTGGTACTGCTTGTATATCCAAAATTTAAAAGAAAAGTATTGCTTTTTTGCTAGATCCAGAATATAAAGTACATTGGTACTGCTTGTATATCCAAAAGTTATTTTTTTAATTAACCCTTTAGTTTATTATATGTCCTCATGTGATGTTTTTAAATGACTTTTAAAAACAATAGTCCCAGTATAACATAAAACCATTTGTGAATTTGGATAAGAATAGTTTTGCCTAAATTGGAAATATAATTCCAGGCACCTAGTACATTATATGGTTATAGTAAAACTTGTTGTGACTCTGGATAGCTAAAACTGATGAAATACTCAATTAAACTTGTTAGTTAAATCAATAAAAGCACCAGAGAAACAATTCCAATTAGGTTGCTCAGATAAGTATTTAATTTGCATGTAAAGAGTGCTAGTTAATTAAATGTCAATTGGTTCCTCAAGATAAATTATTGATATTTCTCTGTAGTTAACTCAGAAACATGTTGCAAGAATTTTGAGAGAATTATGTTTAGATGTTAAGTCAACTAGATCTATTCAACATGACTATTTATTTTTGATTTAGCAAACAATAAATCAAAAATTATCTCTTCTATTAAATTGTCATCAAATATTTAATTGAAACGTAATATTATCATTCTGCAAGCTAATGGTGTGTGATTTAGTATTTACTTTAGAATTGACATTTTTATTATCTAGCATGATATCCATTGTTGATTTTCAAACATTTGTTGCATATCAAAAGTAATAAAATTACTATTTACCTAATTACTATTTAATCATTTTTCAGTTAGCAAACATTATTTTAGAAACAAAGACTGAAAGTTTCCATTTTATAAGGAAATAAAATATTCATTGTCTACTTGAGAGGTCTAGACAAAAGTCTTAAAAATACAAATCAATATTAGAAAATTGAGAATGTTAAAAATCATCTCATCTCTAGCATTGTGCTTTTAAATATAATTAACCTGTGTATACTGATCTTGCAACCTTTAATAGTAGTAGTAATATTAGGAAATCAATCCATAATTATATTACAATATGAGATTTGCCTAAAAGAACAAGATGTGAAATTTGCTGGTCTAGTATAATTGTAAACCACACCTTGTAAACTTTTATTGTACTTATATTTCCCTGTTACAGAAACTCCAATTTTTTTCCACTTCAATCACTTGGCTTGTGGTTAATAGGTGCTTAGTCAAATTTTATAGCTTGCAGGAATAAATGAAATCTCTTTCTCTTTCAAACACATGTACTATTAAGTATTTCTTTTGAAGACACACTTTTATATAAGAATTTTTTGCCTCCTATAGTTGTTTAAGTGATTCAAAAAATATTTATTGAACACCAATTATGGTAAAAGTCTATTATGCTATCTATTAAAATTTGTAAATATCCATATGGCAAGGATATTAAAAAATAAATAGGTTTGTTAAAAATCCTGCTCTATTACGTTTTTCTTACCTAAATTTGTGTATGTATATATGTATTCATATGTATGTATGTATAGAGAGAGACACCTCACTAAATGAGTCTGGAGTGCTTATAAACTCAGAATGGAAATTCCAAAATTGTGTTACTATCCTTTAGCAACAATAATAAATAACCCATCAGTTTTAGGACTGGAGAAACCAGATGCAGTTGATAATATAAATTTAGTTTGGAAAACAATTTTGAGATATAATGACCTTTAGCATTTATTTAATAATTATTAAATGCATTTAATAGATGTAAGTTTTTATTAAATAGACTGCGAGTAGTGGAAAATGAGAAAAAGTGATAGCCAGTATGTTGAAGAATTTCTGAGACTTGTGTGCTTGCATTTGTGTAAGTGTGTATTATAGTATGAGTGAATATGTGTGTATGGGTGTTAATAATGAATGACCCTGGACTAGTTACCAAGCCACCTTTGTAGAGTGAGCCATCTTTTATATGATAATTGATTATTATGTGGAGGATAATATGCCATATTAGAATTAACTTATGAAGTAATTATGGCAAGAATAGATTGTTATTTGGCTTAAACCTTGGGGGTATAAAAAATGTCAGAATTTAGTAGAATTTTGGATTGTTGTAGGAATGTTTAAAGTGCCTGTTTTTGCTTCTCTTTTTTGTTGTTTGCTTTGGCTCATAGTAGGTTATTTTCTATCTCTTGGAAATGTAAGTGCTTTCCCTAGCATCTTTTGGTTATATTTCCTCACCTGTAGCTTTAACAATTGGAATAAAAATAAATAAATAGATAAATAAATGTAAGCTTGCAGAAATATTGGGCTATAGATAAATTAGTGATAGTGATTTAAGGAGAGAAAACAATATATTTTCAAGGAACAATCCTTGAAATCTTTCTACAAGCAGTGAATGAAATGTGAATATGAATACCACTGTAAAAACAAATTTTTAAAAATGTGATTTTTACATAAATTAAAGTTTCGGAGGCTTTGAGCTTTTTTAGACTGTTATGTAAAATACCTATATTCATATATATTCCTAGAATTCTTGAGGAAGCTTTTCAAAAACTACCTTTCAACCTATCCAGGCAGTCATTTCTATTTAAAAAATTAATTCCTTAGATGGAATCAGGAAGACAGACAATCCTGGAGTAAATTTCTTAGTACTAGAGAGGTAAAATAAGAGAAGTTAACAAAAGTCAACTAATTGTGACTCATAGGAGAAACAGCTTTATCCTATTACTGCTGTGTTCTGAGACTTTCTTTTGTACTAAGAATCTACCATCTGAAATAATATTTTAGTAGAATCATAGCAAGACTTTATTTCTACAAAATTTTCCCCATTCCTAGTTTTTGTCTTCTAGATAATAGTATAGAAAACAAATGTTGATAGGATGTGCCAACTGGTAAATAAATTTATTCAAAAACTAGGTAAAACCAGTTGCTTAGATTCAGGTAATCATAGGAATTAATTGATTTAATTTCAAATTACTCAATTGACATTGGTATGTATACTAATTTTCTAATTGTTTCAAACACATACTTCTGCTGATAGTTTTATGCTTAAAAGGAATATCATTTGTAATTATGCACAATATTTTAAATAATCATAAATAAAGGTGTAAAACCATAGTATTTATTTTTTTATTCTTTATTCCATGTCATATGTACAGATATTTACTTATTGTAGTACAGATGCTCTAAAATACAGTGATTTGGATAATTAAAATGAAGGCCAAACCATAGTCATGCTTGTTTCATTTTATTTTTATTTTAAAAACAAGTTCAGATGCAATTTTTATACAATAAAATGAAACAAACAACTCTATGAGTTCTATTTGATTAGTTTTGCCAATTCTATGCAAATGTATAACTACACAAAACAGAAACAAAGAACAAAAAATGATGTATGACATTTTGTGGCTGAGGAAATTTTCCCAGTGCTTATTTCCAGAAATTCCACTTATACTATAATCCAGGGAAATTTCTTCCCTCTCATTTCTATTGCCATAAATTAATTATACCTAAGAACTTGGTAAATTAAATCACATGGTATATTATCTTGGTTGACTGAGATCTTTCACTCATTTACTCATAGTTTAGCAGCAGTTTGTTATTTATGATTATTTTCACTGATAAACATCTCTCTGTATTAATACATAACAATTTGTTTATCTGTATGACTGTTCATGGATATTTGTGCTATTTACAACTTTAAGTTAATAGAGATGAGATTGTTTTGAGCATTTACACATAGTCTTTTTCATGAATGTAGGATTTCTTTCTCTTGAATAAATTAACAGGAGTCAAACTGCTGAATCATAGAATAGCTATAAATTTAATATTTTAAGAAAATACCAAATTTTTTACTATAAAGACTGTGGAAAAAATTTATTGAGGGGGTAGGTAGTTAATGACAAAATAAATTATGAATAACCAGGTATCAAAGAGGGATTGCGCTCCTTTATTGAATTATCCCAGCAAAATTATATTTCCAGTAGGCAGGATTAAAAAGTAAAGTGAGATTTTGAAGGAAAGATAAGGAGTGCAATGAACTTTGTAGGATTCCAAAGACTAACATATTCCATGCATTTTTAACTCTTCCCGGAACTACTCACAATCTCAATTTATTTCCTCTGCAAAAGATAAAATATGAATCACCTTTGGTTTTGAGTATCATAAAATTGGAGGATTGAATCGCAACAATTCCAAAGATTGGGTAATCAAAGGAGCTTCTAGAACTCCTCAGTTATCATGCCTGTAAAATCTTAATCAAGACAATGGATACAGAAGAGCAGGAGAAAGGAGAAAGTGCAGGCAAGCATGGAGGTCCAAAACACAGCCAGTGGCTGTTCTTTTTACTCTTTAGTGCTCCAGCCTATATTCACCTTGAGATTGCAAATTTCCACAAATAATCTTGGAGTTAAGGAGCACTTGGACAAAAGTTCTCATAGAAGTGTTTTATGTCCCACTGGGCAGGTAGCCAAACTAGGGTGTGTGAAGGGTTAAGTCAGGTGTAAGCTATCAATGTACATGTCCCTAAACTGTCCGGTACAGGAAACACCATCAAAGTTTTAATGCTAAACTGTATTTAGCCTAAACTTTAAAAAAAAAAAAATTGAGATCTTCCTAGAGATAAACATGGAACAGTTCCAGTCCAGTAATAAAATAACTCTATCTTACACGTCATTAGTGAGGACAATGAGGGAGACTGAGATCATTATGATCAAGCTTGTAATACTTTTTAGCTCAGATTGGAAATTATAGTTTATTTAAAAAGTAAATTAGAGGGAGAGATAGAGAGGGGGAGAGAGGAGATTCACCTCCCCAACGTAGGGAAGGAATGTTTTTAATCTTTAATAAAGATTAAATTTTAAGTCGTTAATAGTACTTTTCTATTTAGGTGTCACTTCATTCTAAATTAAACTTGCTTTATTTTTTATATTTATTAAATTTTAAAAAATTTGAATGAAATACTTAAATTTTATTTATATAATGGTTTATTTTCTGAGCTTAGATTTCTTCTCTAACTATCTTTGTTCTGGTAACTAAAAAAGATAAATAAAATTGGGATCATATTAAGATGTGTTCTGCTTTCCTCTTTTCTCCTTTACTTGACTCTTTTAAGTTTCCATTCCTTCCAGTAAAAGCTTGTTAATGTTCCCACTACGTATTACATACATTATATACATATTTATGTCACATATGGCATATATTGCATATGCTTTTTCTGCAAACATGTGGGAACTGGTGCTTAATTATTTTGATCACCAGTGTGACTTCTCCTTAAAGTAAGAATACACTGGTCTTATAACAAAATCTCAAGTAGTGTGCGTACCCTGGGGATACCTTATCTAATCAGTACATTATTTTAAATTAATTATTGCAGGTGAATCCCTTGACCTGGCATGCCCAGCTTGATTCTGAGGATTACTAGTAGATATGCATAAGATTGTCACCAATTCTCCTTTCAGGTATACAAACAAGGGTAGAAGTCACAAACACTATAGAAATAAAGATTAAATTCTTTAAAAAATAAATATAAAAATAATTAAGAATTACCTTTGTAAATTAATGTTTTATTGGTAGATAACCAATAAAATTACAATTTTATATGTTCAGCTTTAGAAATAATTTTAATGCATTGAAGTATAGCATAATACTATACTTTAGCTATATGCTTTACAAGTAGAGATCAAGTGTCTGCATTCTACATGCATATCCCTATGTCTAGTTAGTTTTCTGTATTGAAGCTGATAGCTTATGTATCCGTTTTCAACATAAAACTATAAAGCTAGATAATATTACATTTTTCTGCTATGTGTTTAGACACCTAAATAAAAAATTAAATTTAGTTTAAATAATGCCAAACTAGTATTTTAAAAATTTAAATGTGTAGAAATTACATCACTCTGCATGACTGAAATCCATACCTCAAAATTTGTTTATTTTTTTCTGGCATAATATCCTAAACCATAAAACTTCAACTTTCATGCTTACAAAACAATGTTGTTTCAATAACAATTTTGAGTCCTTTTGTCTCATTTAAGCACAGCATGGACCAACTATACTATGAGAATGAGATAAGTAAAGGGGGCACAAGAGAATGATATCTAAGATTTATTGAGGAATGTGGTCCAGAGACTTCGCTGGCTCTGAGCACCAAAGTTAAACATGAGATTGTCATTGATGCACTCTGTAATAGTCATATACATTCAAAATCTAAAATTGTCTTTCTTTTTAAAGATAGTTTTCTTATATAAACACATTTTGTACAAATATATTTTCTTTCTGATATCTAAATGTGTGTGTGTGTACTTGTGTATGTGTGTACTTCCTTGTTGATATGGGGTAAACAATTGTTAAGCTTTTAATGCATAAACCAACTGTGAAATACCATCTTCTGAAATTGAACCTATATTCAAATGAAGCATTAAATATTTAATATGCAACTGTAATTGTTAATAATTTTGAATGAAAACTTAATTAAGATCCTAGATTTTTTTTTTTTTTTTTAAGTTGGAGTCTCACTCTGTTGCCCAGACTGGAGTGCAGTGGCCACTACTGGCCACTGCAGCCTCGACCTGCTGGCTCCAGTGATCCTTCTACCTCAACCTTCCAAGTAGCTGGAACTACAGGCGCGTGCTACCACGCCCGGCTAATTTTTCGATTTGTTGTAGAGATGAGGTCTCACTAAGTTGCCCAGGTGGACCTTGAACCCGCAGGCTCAGGCAATCCACTCATCTCAGCCTCCCAAGGCGCGGGATTACAGGCTGAGCCACCGAGCCCGGCAAGATTCTAGATTACTGGCTAAATACATCAGTAGCTATGCTACAATGAAGGAATCTATAATTCAGTATTTTTAATTTACATTACAATTATCTTCTGCAAAATTTTTAGGGCTATGATAATAAAATATGTATTTCTTAATATTACAGTGAAAAAAATACAAGTTTTAAATTGACATATCTATACCTCCGTTAGAGTAATATAAACCACTATTACTGGCTGAAGAACTTTTAAAAATGTTTTTCATCCTTCCATTAAACATACACTACTGAATCTCTGCCAGGCATGGGGAGCTCATGGCTGTAATCCAGCATTTTGGGAGGCAGAGGTGGGAGGATCCTTTGAGTCCAGGGGCTGGAGATCAGCCTAGCAACACAGAGAGACCCTTCCTCTGTAAAACATCAGCAAATTAGATGAATGCAGTGTCATGTGCCTGTAGTCCCAGCTACTCTATAGGCTGAAATGAAAGGATTGCCCGAACCCAGGATTTGAAGGCTGCAGTAATCTCTGCTTATGCCTCTCGCCTGGACTACAGAACTAGACCCAGACTCAAAAAAAAAAAAAAAAAGGAAAAGAAAGAAAGAAAGAAAGAAAGAAAGAAGAAAAGAAAAGGAAAAGAAAAGCACTGATTCTGAATCTGTTCCAATTTTTGCACTATAATTATTATAAAATACATACAAAAATGGGTTAGATAAATATAATGCATATATAATTATATATTTAACACATAATTACAAACTGCCATTTTGTTATATTTACAGTTTAAGTAACAGTCATAATTTTGTTGTTCTATAAATTGAAGAGTAATTAGTTTGTAAATAAATAACAGTAAAAAATTTATATTTTTAAAAATGTTCAAAATATATGAAATATTAATTCATTTATTTTCAAAAGTAGCTTAAAAACACATAAATATTAGTTGTAAATATTTTCTAGAAGTTGATTTAGAAAAAAACCCTATGTCAGCATATCTATATCTTTTTTATATATTTTTCATATATCTGTGTATATACGTCTCTGTCATGTAATAATATATCCTCATAATGATGAAAACACATAATGATCATAGTCAAAAATGTGTTGCAGAAATTTTCTTTTCCTATAAAACAGTTAGTGCATTCAAATCTGATTATCCCAAAAGTAACTTTTATACATATTATGCACTTACATAGACAACTACATAAGGTTATAATAGAAATCAAATAATGAAATTAATAAGAATTTTCAGTTTAATATAACTTAAAACACATGTATGTGTTACACAGGTGAAGAAGATGCCAGATATTTCTGACTAGATCTGAAAACTGTGTTATGAAGATATGTTTCATTTGGTTGATTATTTGATTAGCCATGATATCTTTCCATTGCATCCAGAATGTGAGAATTATGTATTGGCAGCTTTATTTACAGAAACCAAGTGGTATGGAATAACCTCATCAAATAAGATCCAAGCATTTCCTTATGCCAGGGATATTGGCACATTCTTTCATTGGGTGTTAGAGTGAAATATACTGGGATATAGTCAGGATTTGAATATTTATGGAAGAAAACATAGCACTTTTATGTCAAAATACCATATTTTTTATGCATGAGAATAAGTTACTTAATTTCTTGAGACATAATTATATGTAAATGGTCCAAGTAATGAAAGTCAAACCTGTTTCCAATATTAGATTACTTTTCTCTTTACCCATAAGAAAGATAACTTGGTAGCATTTGGAGCTTATGTAAATAAACATATCTAAATTCTGCCACAGTGTATTAACAAAGTAACAATACAAAGACAATCGAGTAAAGACTGAATTAAGAAGATTTTGGCACTGCATCTAAAACTGTAACACTTAATTTCCCAGCATAAATCTGTTAGTTCACCTTCTACAGTCTGTGCTCAAAATAGTCTGCATTTAAAAATATATATATAAGTTTTAATCCATATTATAATCCATATTTTAATACAAATATACAAAACTATAAAAGTTTTTAAAAATTTGTTGCGCCGGGCTCGGTGGCTCAGCCTGTAATCCCGCGCTTTGGGAGGCTGAAGTGAGTGGATTGCCTGAGCCCACAGATTCGAGACCTGCCTGGGCAGTGAGACCTCATCTCTACAATAAATCAAAAAATCAGCCGGGCGTGGTAGCGCTTGTAATTCCGGCTACTTGGAAGCTGAGGCGGAAGGATCGCTGGAGCCCAGTAGGTCGAGGCTGCGGTGGCCCAGAGTGGCCACTGCACTCTAGTCTGGGTGACAGTGAGACTCCAAGTCAAAAAAAAAAAAAAATTTTGTTGCCATTTTCAATGACTAATAACTGTGATCTAAATGAGAGCCAGTGGTTGTGAAGTCTTATTGATGACTCTTGTTTTCTCTTCTTGATTTGTCTTAATTTGCCTTGATAAATAATTGCAAGCACCATTCCTCCTCTCACTGACTGGAAACTGTGGTTAATTTTAAATAGTTTGCTTTATTCTTCAACTTTCTTTTAAATGATATAAAATCAGTGGCTTATGTAAGCTCAAAAACACATGAAAAACTCTGATAAATATGTTGTTATTCTGTGAACTATACTACCTGTAGACAGGTTTCATATTTAGTTCATCTAAGTATCCTTTGCACACTATAGTTTTGCCACATAATAGTTGTATAACATATATTGGTTTAAATGAATTCAGTTGAATTGAGTATAAATCAAATAAATCAATGGAAAGAGGTGATGCTAAATAATTTTTCCACAGCAGTATATGCTCCATAGGAGTAGTAAAGAGGAACATTGGAGTAGAACAAAATATAAAGTAAAATATCTATTGGTATAGCCTATAGCATAGATGCTTTAAAAAAAATCAAGTCTTCTATTGACTTTGACAAATTTGCTAAATGTATACATTGCCAAATTGAAGTGTAACATGAAAGACAAGCAATAAAATTATTTATTGAAAAATCATTAGCTCATTTATGCAAGCCTGATGACTGTTTCCTAATATAATTTTCTATAAAGAAATTGCAGGAGTCCCCCAGCATGGTGAACGGGTGACCAAGTGAGTGAAAAATCCACACCACTGTCACATACTCTTGTAATATGAGTCAAGTGAGAGCTGCAATCTCCCAGGCCCTCAGCAGTGATGACTGTGCAGCACTATTGCCCAAGCCCACGTGGTGTACTTCAAGCTAGCTCTATGCATTTCAGCAACAGTTACCTCCATTTGCCAAAGAAGGAGGTTTGGTGTTCCTTTGTAAATGGCACATTTTACGTCTACTGCAACCTCTGCTGCTATTGCCCTTGGGCCAGGGAGAGAGCAGTCTGACAGAGCCATAGCATGCATCTCCCGGCACTGACACTGCTGCTGAAAAGTAAACGGGAACAATGAGTAGTCAAGGCACCCACCACTCTCCTCTATCTCGGCTGCTTCGCTCTGAGTGTGGATTGCTGGTTATCAGCCCACAGAGTGTGCTGGGAACCCTGAATCTGTCCAAATGCCATAGCAGAATTCCACCGTATCACCCACTGAGGAGGTCAGCCACCAATAGCACTGAGCAAGCCCTTCATTGTCGGGGACCAGCCCTGACGGAGGGAAGGGTTAGGACTGCAACGGAGAATCCAGATGGCGAGAAGAGACCACTCAGAGGCGGTTTCTTCTGGGAACAGTCTGATCAAGACTGAAGCCAAATTTTATTTGAACTCCTTCCAACTTATATACCATTTTCTATACCCTCCATTAGTGTGTCAATCACTTTGGGGGCGTACACATTCCTATGCAAATTACCCATCACGAGACTTGCAAGTTCCAAGCAAACAATTACAATTCCATGATACATGACGTGTTTCACAAAACTTACATTAATTTTACAGGTATACAATTTTAATACAGATTGTTCAAAGTGTTCTCCACAATGTTCAATAAATCATTCACATTATACTCTTTGTTCCAGACCCTGATTAATACAAAAACTTTTCTAAGCTAAATCCAAGTTTACTGACTCCTAATATTTTTAATGATTAATAGTATCAATTTAACACTATACTATAATCTGTAAGTTTACTTAAATGACTCAGTTATTCTATTAATCTATTATGGAATGTAGTGTCCTGTAATTCCACAACGATCAAAACTTATTCTTAAATTATAAAACTTTAACCATGACTTAAATGAATTTCCTATGTCTAAACTTTAATTTTTGTAATGATTGACCTTTAATACTATGCTATATCCTTAATTCTTTTATAAATCGTATAGTAACTATTATATTTAAATAATGTAGCCAAAAGAAACAAAACAGCAAGCATAAGTTTACTCAAATATACTCTAAAACGTAAGTGTATAAATTATATTTTATCCTAACTAACAAGTCTACTCTAGAAATCATATAGTAGTTTCACACTCCTGAGTAAGGAAATGGATGGCCACATGGCCTCGGACTGAGGTAAACAGAGGCAGACAGAGTTTCGGTATGAAACAAAGGCATAGTCGCCAAGTTAATGGTTTTGGGGTGCAGACAGTTTTTGGTATTTAATAAAACAAAGACAAGGAAATGCTTAGCCTATAATGGGACAAAAGCAATAGTTTCTGCCTGGCCCGAAACAGGCAATAATACTATGATGGTAATTTAGTCTCTAATCTTAGCTCTAGGGGAAACTGCTTAAGAGTTGACTCACCAGAGAATAGAAGTTTGAAAAATATCTAGAAAGAAGTAAGATTTAGAAAGGACAAGGTCATTCTGCTGTATAACCTTTCATCAGGCGTATAGAGATTTTTCTTATAAGTTTTACTGCCATGTATGCACGCTGGTCATCAATCACACGCCAATGTTATAGGTATAACTGATATCCTATGTCAGAGGCGATCTTTCAGATGGGCCTTTACAGGCCTCAGCCAAGTAGCTATAGATGTTGGCTCCCAACACTTCATGGCACCTGAGTGAGCCTCCCCAACTTCATAGGTGAAATAACCATGAGCAGTTAAGGAACCCTGCAGTCGCATCCAGGCAGCTTCCCACACACAGACCACCTGCTTTAGGCCTTGGGGTGTGAAGAGATCTCACGCCAGAGACCCACTGCCCTCAGGAATGTCAACTATTAGAACCATTAAGCAGGATTCCTGTAATGTTTGCATGCACCTCATACAAGGTAGGCCTCATATCCAAAATAAGTGGAAGCAGCAAGCTTTCAGGTTAGCCTGTACCCTCTCCTATCTCAGTTACTTCTCTCCAAAGAGAGACCACCAGCTCTAGGCCCCAGAGAAGCAAGAGGGACACCCCACCTATTTGACACTGTGGCTGATGCCTGGTGGTCCTTGGAAAATTCAACTGAGATGCAGCCACTGTAGTTGGACATCATTTTTAAGGGTCATCTGCAAGCCTACAACCTAATCTACAAAAACGAAGAATAAAGCACACCAAAACACTTTAGTAGCCCCCAAAATAGCCACAACACAACTCTAAGTGCAACAGGGAAACCTATCGACAGCATTGACTCTGAAAATACTCAGGACGGAAGTCAATTGACCATACAAAACATATGCTGCAGACCCATCCACGAAGGACAAAAAAGGAGAATAAAATAAAAAAAGTTCTATCCCCAAAATCACAAACGAAATTTAAAAAGAAAAAAGAGAAAAGCATCAGCGCTCTTAGATGAGATGTTATAACAAGCACTCTAGCAACACAAAACACCAGAGTGTTTCACTGCCCCCTCACAATCACATCTGCTCCCAAGCAATGAAACATATACAGAATAAATTGTCCTTAATGACAAACATAGAATTCAGAATATGGATGGCAAAGAAACTCATAAAGATCCAAGAGAAAACGGATTCCCAAATCAGAGTGGCCATGAAAACAGTTCAAGAGTTGAAAGCTGACATGGCCATTCAAAGAAAGAACCACAGTGCACTCCCGAATGTGAAGAACTTACTACAAGAATTTGAAAATACAAGCCTTAATAATAGACTAGACCAAAAGTTTCAGGGCTTGAACACCACTTCCTAAAAGAAACTCAGACAAAATAAGAAATAATGTTTAAAAACAAACAATGCTCTCGAGTGGCATGGGATTATTAAAGTGAGCAAAACTACTCTTGATCGATATTCCTGAGAGAGAAGGAGAAAACAGTAGCACTCTGGAGAAAGTGGTTGCAAACACAATACAATTAAAACAACCCCCATCTTACTAGACAAGTTTACATGTAGATGTAAGAAATCCAGAGAACTTCTACAAAATAGTATATGCAATGACCATCCTCAAGGCCTATTTTTGTTAGACTATCCAAAGTCAGAATAAAATAAAAAAATCTAAAAGGCAGCAAGAAATAAAGAAGATAATGCATAAAAAAGGATATCCAGCAAAATAACAGCAGACCTCTCAGCAGAAACCCTGAGAGCAAGAAGAGATTAGGAGTCTATTTAGAGCATTCTAAAAGCAGAGGATGCAAGCCAAACATTTTTTACTCTACTTAACTAAGCTTCATACATGAAGGTGAAATAAGGTCCTTTCCAGAGAAGCTAGTGCTAAGGGAATTCTTCACCTCTGGACTGGCTCTACAAGAGATGCTTGAGGGAGTTCTAAACATGGAAACTAAGTATCGACACTACTCAACAATAACAACAACAACAAAAAGTAAGCACACACCTTACAATCCATATCAATCTCCCGCAAAACTGAAACCACAAAGCAACTTCTCAAAAATACTATGACAGAAACAATTCTCACACATATCTATAGTAATCCTGAATGTCAATGGCCTTAATGTGTCACTTAAACAAAAAACTAAAACAGATGTTACCATTTTTATATCAGATAAAATAAACTTTAAACCAATAAAAGTAAAAAAAAAAAAGAACACTACTTCATGTTAAAAGGTTCAATTCAATATCAAAAAATATCTATTTTATGTATATACACCCTCAACATAGGAGAACCCAGACTTATAAAGCAACTGCTAGTTAACCTAAGAGATGACATAAACATCCACACCATATTAGTGGAGAACTTGAACACCTCACTTACAGCTCTAGACAAATCACTGAGACAGAAAACTAACAAATAAATTATGGACTTATAGTCAACATTCAACCAATTAGATCTAATAGACATCTACAGAACACTTTACTAACGAATTACAAAATGTATTTTCTTCTCACTGGTACATGAAACATACTCTAAGATTAACCACATGATTGGTCATAAATCATCATTAAATAAATTCCAAAAAATAGATATCATAACAAGCATATCCTTGTTCACTACAGTGAAGTAGAATTAGAAATCTATTTCACTACAGTGAAATAGAATTAGAAATCGACAGCAAGAGTCATCCTCAAAAAACACATAAATTAATGAAAATTTTAAAAACTTGCTTCTGAATCATTTTTGGGTAAGCAACAAAATTAAGACAGAAACCTAAAAAATTATTTGAAGCAAAAGTAAACAAAAACACAACATTGCAAAAATTCTGGGATGCTGCTAAAACAGTGCTAAGAGAAAAAAATGATTGCACTGCATGCCCAGATCATGAAATTAGAAAGATTTCAAATGATAAATAATCTGATGTTTTACCTAAAGGAGCTAGAAAAATAGGGGGGAAAAACCTAAAACCAAACCCAGCAGAGAAAGAAGTTATACACACACACACACACACACACACACACACACACACACACACACTCAGGAATGAAAAAGGCAATATTGCAACCAATCAAAATACAAAGAAGCTATTCTAAACATTTGTATGCTGCAAGTTAGAAAATCTGGAGAAAATGGATGCATTCCTGAAAAGACACAACCCCTCAAGACTGAAACAGGAAGAAACTGAAACATGGAATAAACTTATAGTACCCATGAAAATGAATTAGAAAAAAACAGAACTATCAAAAATGTTCTGGACCTGATAGATTCACAGTTCAAGTCTAGAAGATATGCAAGAAAGAACTGGTAACAAAACCTATAAAATTATTCCAAACAATTGTGAAGGAGTCTTCTTCCTCACTCATTCTCTGAAGCCAATTTTTTCCTGATACCAAAAAGTGGCAAAACAAAACAAAGAAAGAAAAATTCAGGCCAATTTCCCTGATAAATATAAATGCAACAATTCTCAGCAAAATACTAGCAAACTGCAACCAGCAGAACATCAAAAAAAAAAAAAACGTGACTCATCATGATCAGGTGGGTCTTATCCTTGGAATGCAAGGCTGATGCAACATAAACAAATCAGTAGATATAATCACCAAATAAACAAAAGTAAAAACAAGGATAACATGACTATCTCAATAGATGCAGAAAAAATATTTATAAAATTTAATATCACTTCTTGATTAAAAACTCTCAATTATATAGGTATGGAAGGAAAATTCTACAAAATAATAACAGTCATCTAAACAAACCCACAACCAACATCACATTTAATGGACAAAAATTGGGAGCATTCCCCTGAAGAACTGGAACAAGATAAGGATGTTCACTCTCACCACTTCTATCCAATATAATACTGGAAGTCCCAGCAAGAAAAATCAGAAAGAGAAAGACATAAAATGTATCTAAATAGGAAAAGGAAGTTATCTTTCTTCACAGTTGATATGATATTATGCTTGGAAAACCCTAAATCTTCCACCAAAAGAATCCTAGTACTCATAAATAACTTTAGTAAAGTTTTAAAATACAAAATCATGTTTAAAAAAAGTCAGTTAAAAAACTGTTGCATTTCTGCACACTAACAATGTTCAAGCTACAAATAAAAAACATAGTCTCATTTACAACACACAGACACACACACACACACACACACACACAACACACACACACACACACCTTAGAACACATCTAACCCAAGAGGTGAATGATCTTTACAATTAGAAGTACAAAAGACTGCTTAAGGAAATCACAGATAAGACCAAAAAAAAGGAAAAACATTCCATGGTCATGGATTGGAAAAAAAATCAATATTACTGAAATGTTTATATTGCCTAAAACAGTCTACAGATTCAATGCCTTCCTTATCAAATTACCAGCATCATTTTTCACAGATCTAGAAAAAGTAATACTTAAGATTATATGGAAACAAATGAGAGCTCAAATAACCAAAGCAATTCAAAGCAAAAAAAAAAAAAATCAAAACAAACAAAACCGGAGGCATCACATTGCCATGTTGTAGCTGCACTGCTAGTAAGAAGTCGCCAACACATTGAGTGTTGAAATTTGAGTCCTTTATTTGCTGGCAGTTGAGAGTAGACTAGTGCCAGAGAGAACTCTTGACCCTGAGTTGAGCAAGCAAGGGGTTTTTAAAGGCAAAAACTTCAAGTGGGCTGCATAGCATGGAGTAGGGGAACAAGGAACTTAAAACAAAAGAAAACAAAATATGAGGATGTTGTAGGGGCATTTCATAGAAACAATTTCTTGGTGTAACATCTGGTTTCAGTTAAGCAAGGGTAGAGTTAGATATGGAACTTGTGGTTGGGGAGTTTCCAAACCCCAAGAAGGAAAAAGGATGTAGGTCTGTAATCATGGGAAGGTTACAACAGTCACATGTGGGGGGTTTATATGGGTAGGCAGACAGCTATAATGGAGGATCTGTGACAAAATGGAGTTACTTATGTCAAGCAAGCTATTACAGATATTTTAGATATTTCATTCCCCTCTTTTATTTGTTCATGAGTCAACGTGTTGACTCATTAGTCATAGGTATGTTATTGCAGTGGATTCTCATATACATGAGTTTTACAGAACAGACTCACTGTTTGATGAAGTCGAATAATCCAATTTAACATGCAGGGCCCTATGAGCAGACTGAGGAGGAGAAATATGAGAGGTCCAATCAGACTGGTAATGAGAGTTGTTAGCTATGGGTTCCAATCAAACAAGGATTGGAACCAAGATTTATTACTTTCTCTTTCTTTTTGTCATTTGTCTAAATTTTCTCGGACTTTCTGGAAGGTGTCTTTAATAACTAAGCTCGTATACCCCAGGTGGAGCCTATACTCCAAGAATAGTGGAGGGGATTGTTAACTTTTTTGTATAAAGGTGCCTGAGTTGGGTCTGTGCAAGAGGCCTGCCAGAGGGTGAGTTGGGAGTTGTCATTGGACCCTCTACTGTAAGTAGCAATAATGACACAGTTCCAGTAGGGGCAGAAGTAGTGATCAGCCTGTTACATTGCTAAACAGTAGGGTTTCCAGAACAAAGATAAAAGTCCATGTTTTGTAAATCTAGGTGGGGTTCTCCATTATTAGGGTAGGCTACAAGGTAAGCCCAGGGATTGGCTCCATACAATGAGTGTGAGGGTATGGCCAACAGGTCGTACAGGTCAACTTTAAATAATACAGGTAAATGTTGGCTGTTAGTTCAATTTTGGCAGGCAAAGATTTTTCCTGACATGAAGGAAGTTAGGGAGAAAGAGTACAGGGCATGTCTAGATGCTCCAGTTAAAATAAAACAAGTTAAACTTACTGTAAGCATAGTAGGGCAGTAACACATCCTACACATAAGAGATAAGATAGCATTAACAGGGATTTTTTGCCACATTTCCAGTCTGTGGGGGCTATACCAATTAGGCCTATGCCCAGAGCTAAGGAAATTGGGATGAAAAAAGTGAGGATTAAGGGGTGATAACAATACATTTAGGGAATTATTAAAGAGTAAAACAGTCTATTCCAGGCAGTTGGACTCTCACGTTTTAGCTTGCATCGGCTGGTCAGCCCATGATGCAGTTGAAGCAGATGGCAGGCTTGGAAGGTGATTTTGAGGGGGTTCTCAGGGTCTCTGGTTGTTGTCCAGTCAGCTGGGCAGGCTGGTGGAGCAACATCATTGTCCCTGACCTCTTTGACTCACGAGTGATGAATCCAGGCTGGTTTTCCATCAACCTTGAGTGCTGTAGGAGTGATGAGGATGATGCTGAACTGCCCTTTCCAGGTAGGAGTCAGTCCCTCTTTTGGGAACTTTTTTATATAGACCAGGTCTCCAGGTTGGAAGGGATGGCAAGGTTTAGAGGATGGGGTTGGCAGGACAGATCGGACACTAGAATGAACAGCTGCCTGGACCTGTTGGAGAGACTGAAGACATTTTAACAGAGACTGATTAGTAATTTCCTCAAGAATGGGATCCCTTAATTGGGGTCACAGAGGAGGAGGTCTTCCAAACATGATTTTATAAGGGGTAAATCCTGCTTTATAAGGTGTGCATTGGGCTCAGAGTAGAGCCAGAGGCAAAAGGCCTACCCATTTTTCACCAGTTTCTATTATTAATTTAGTTAAAGTGGTTTTTAGAGTTCAGTTCATGTGTTCTACATGTCAAAAACTCTGTGGCCAGTAGGCACAGTGTAATTTCCAAGTTATGCCTAGTGCCTTGCTGACCACTTGGGTTATGGACCAGGTAAAGGCAGAGCTGTTATCAGAGCCAATGGAGAGAGGGAGCCAAACCTAGGAATAATTTCATTTAATAAAACTTAGTGATCATAAGTATGGTTTCATTTTTTGCAGGAAAAGCATCTGCCCAACCCAAAAAAGTGTCTACAGAGACCAGTAGATATGAATGTCCTGCATGAGGGGATTTTACCTCAACAAAGTCCACTTCCCATGCTTCCCCAGGGCTTAGTCCCCAAGTCCTGATACTATTTGGTGGTTTATGTTTTTGTTTGGCATTTACTCAGGCACAAGCAGGACATATAGCAGCAGCAGTGTCAGCGAGGCTTCATAGGTCTTGGATATAATAGTACTGGTTTAACAGTTTGGTTAAATTAGTTCCTCCTATATGAGTAGTAACATGAAGTTGCTTTTACCAGTGTTTATCCGAGGATGACTGGGAGGATAATTTTGGAGTCCTTGTTTATCCATCTTCCTGAGGAGTCCCTATGTGCTTCTGCTAGGTCAGTTTGTTTCTCTTCTTCTTGAGTATAGATGGGCTGTTTTGGAAGCAAGGGAACTGGAAAGGTTTTAGTTAGCAGGATAGTGAATTGCTCAACTGGGAGTTCCACTGTTTCATGGGCTGTTCAATCGGCTAGGCAGTTTCCTGTTGCCTCTGTCATGTCCTATTTTTGGTGTCCCCTGCAATGGATGATAGCTACTTCTTTGGGGATCCATATAGCCTCTAAAAGGGCTAAAAGTTGCTCTTTGTTTTTTATAGTCTTATCTACCATGGTAAGAAGTTCTTGTTCCTTGTTGATCACGACATGGACATGGACATGGAGAGCAGCAAAAGCATATCTGCTGTCAGTATAAATATTTACCCATTTCCCTGTTCCCCAGCATAGGACCTGGGTTAAAGCAATTATCTCATCCTTTTAAGCAGATGTGCCATTAGGCAAAGACTATGACCAGATTATGTCATGAGCTGTGGTTACTGCCGCACCGGCCTTGCAAACTCCCTTTACTGCCAGACTGCTGCCATCCTTGAACAGGTCAGCATCAGCCTGGCTCAAAGGAGTGTCCCAAAGATTGGGGTGGCTGACTTGAGAGATACCCAATTCATCCTCACAGTCATGAACTAGCATTTTAGGATTATCATCAGGCGGCAGAGTGACTGGATTGAGACTCTGAGTAGGAAAGAAAGTTAGTCTAGGCAGGTCAAGTAGGAGACTTTGATATTGGGTGATACGAGCATTTGACATCCAGAAGCCAGAGGCTCCCCAGAGCAGAGTCTCAACAGCATGGGGAATTGTTACAACCAGATTTTGACTGAGTCAGTTTATCTGCTTCCCTAACCAGTACAGCTGTAGCGGTGATGGCCCTAAGACAAGATGGCCATCCAGAGGCCACTGGATCTAATCTTTTGGACAAATAAGCCACCGGTCACCTCCAGGGTTCTAGGGTCTGGGTAAGAACCCCCTTCGTGATTCCCCGCTGTTCATGAATAAGCAAGTGGAAAGGTTTGGTAACATCTGGGAGGGTTAAAACCGGGGCTTGAGTAAGAGTCACCTTTAACTGTTGGAATGCCTATTCCTCAGTAGCAGTCCATTTTGGGAACTGATTCCCCGCGGTGGCTGTTTATAGAGGCTCAGCAATTTCAGCAAATCCCAGGATCCACAGCCAGCAGTACCCTGTCACCCACAGAAATTCCCATACCTGTTTTTTTGAGATTGGCATGGAAATTCAGAGAATTGCTTCTTCTGGGCCATGGTTAGGGTGTGCTTACCTAGATAGGAGACTTCAGTTGAACAGAACTGTGCCTTTTTAGCTGATACACGGTAGCCCAAGTCCTGAAGGAGCTGTAACAGAGCTTGGTACCTTTTAAACAAGTGTTCAAGTCTGCTGCTGCAAGCAAGAGATGATCTACATACTAGAGCAAAGTACAATCAGGGTGCAAGGCATGGAACCCTGATAACTCCTGTTGCAGGGCTTCCCTGAAAAGAGTCAGGGAGTTTTTGAACACATGTGACAACTGGGTCCAAGTTAGCTGACTGGTGTCCCCTGAGTCAGGATCTGTTCATTCAAAGGTAAAGATGGGTTGACTAACAGGGGACAAGTGAATAGAGAAGGCATCTTTTAAATTCAGCACAGTGTACACCTGGTGTTGAGGGGGAAGCACAATGAGCAATGTGTATGGGTTGACAACAGTAGGATGAATTGTTTCCACCCATTTATTGACCTTCCTTAAGTCCAGAACTGGTCGGTAGTCAGAAGTTCCAGGTCTTTGAACTGGCAAGAAAGGAGTGTTCCATGCTGACTTGCATGGTATTAGTATATTAGCCTTTAAAAGTCTTTTGATGTGAGGAACAATTCCCCTTCAAGGCTGTAAACTCATAGGGTATTGGCATACTCGGATCAGGGTGACTTACGCCAATAGACTCACCACAACTGGGGATGACGTTTTGCCAATCTTGGTGGATTTGTTTCTGCCCAGACCGAGGAATATTCTTGCTGTAGCTGTTGAAGTAAACTTGATGAGACATTCTCAGTGGGAGAGTTAGAAGAAGTTAGAAGGTATTCGTCAGAAAACAGAACAGTTAAAAGCATTCTGATAGGCAGTGGGAACAAACATTTCAGTTTTGTCAGGTGAAAACACAATGGTAGTTCTTAACTTTCAAAGCAAATCCCGGCCCATGAGAGGGTATGGGCAATCAGAGGCTATTAGGATCGAGTGGGTAACTGGTTTCTGACCTAAATTAATGGTTCAGTTGGAAGTGAACTTGCAGTTTGTAATTGTGCCCATTGCCCCTTGAACAGATATTCATTTGTTGGACATGGGTCCTAATGGTGACTTTAGGACTGACAGTTCCACCCCAGTGTCCACCAAGAGTTGGACCAGGTGGCCTCCAATAATGGTGGTTACCATGGGCTTTTGGAGGCCTAAGGAAAAAGAGCCCTGGACTCTTCAGTCAGAGTTATTCTCAGTTTCCCCAACAGTGGGCAAAACCAAGATAGGCTTGGGGTAGTCTGTTTTTGGGTGACGGGGACAATCTTTTTCCACCAATTGAATTCCTTGCAATATGCACATTGTTCCTTAGTTAGCAGTCAACATTCAGTTCCCTTTTGTCCTTTTATAGTTTCCCTTTTTTTCTGGCATGGCAGTCTCAGGTCAGGTTGGGAGGCTTGGAAAGCATATATCAATATTTTCCCTGAGGTCTGACTGTCTTATCTGCCTCTTGTGCCACCTGTTTCTGTTTCTCAGCATCACAGTTATTAAAAACCTTTTGGGCTACCTTGAGTAACTGAGAAAGATTCATTCCTCAAGCTTTTGTCACTTTGTTCAGATGTCCAGAGCCACTTGAGCCACAAATGCCAAATTGATAGCTTGAGCATTTTCAGGGGTTGAGGGATCAAATGGAGTATAGATATGAAAAGTCTCCTGAAGGTGTTCAAGGAATACCCCTGGAGATTCCTCAGGATCCTGAAGAATCCCAGTAGTTTTAGAGAGATTGATAGGTTTGTGGACTGCTCCCCTCAAACCAGCTAATAGAGTGCAGTGATAGGTATCTAATGCTCTGGATCCCACCAAAGTGTTAGGGTCCCAATCTGGGTGAGAAGAGGGAAAAATCTCATTTAAAATTTCCTGACTTTCTTCCTGTGTACCTGCAGTTGAGGCTAGTACAGACTTTCTAGCCTCACCTCTGACGCGCTCTCACTCCTCAGAGGTAAATAGAGTTAAAATCAACCCAGGTGAGACAATGAGTGTGCATGACAAATTCAACTAGAGAAGTCAGAGCCTGTGCCTTCTCTGAGAACGACAGATTTTGGTATTTCCAATGGTACAAATCAGAAGTGGAAAAGGGAGTGTATACTAAGAAGGGCCACTAGGTCTGATATGCCCCCCATGGAGCAGGAACTTGCCCAGGAGGGGAAGGAGAGGGGCTGGATCAGTGGATCAGTCCAGGATCAGAGATGGGAAGCCAAAGGTGGAGAAGGCAAAGGAGAATGGAAGAAGTAATGATAGGTGAAGAAGTCTGGGGATTATAAGATGGAGGTGGAGGACCCTGGTCAGAGATAACTGGGTCCTTAAGGGGATCTTCAGTAGGGGGTAAAATGGGATACAGACCAGAGGAGGCAGTTGTTGACTCAGATGAGGGTGGATGAGGAAAAAGAGAGTTACAGGACAGATGAGGCATGGTAAGACATCACTCAGAGAATGGACAAAGTGGCTTAGAGACATGTGGACATATCTTGATTAAGAGGTTTAGAAACAAAGACATGACTGGAAGTTTCAAGGGAACATGGCTTTAACCATGGAGGTGGATTTTGGACCAACCCTAACCATTGGTCAATATAGGGAAAGTGGTCAGGGTGACCAGGAGTCCTCGTAACGACCTTCCAAACAGACCAAGTGACAAGAACATTCAGAGATCCCTTGGATGGCCATACAACATTAAATGAAGGCAAGTCAATTTTACAGAGGATCCAGAGCCTGCCTTTTGAAAGGCAGACACTGTGGTCCTCAGCAAATCCAACAGAGAAATTCTTCATCATACAGTCCAGAGGATGGGAGGATTTAGAAATCTGAACCCCATATTATCAAAAATAGTGAAAAACAAATTAAAACGGAAATCAGAAAATGAACCGGGACTCTATTCAGCCAACATCTTGACCTAGTGAATAGTGTCCAAGGAACAGTCTCATCAGGCCATGACTCCCTTAAATAGAATTATGGCCACAAACAGAACAGATTCTTACCTCCTAGGTGAGTGCAGACAGACTCAGGTATTTTGAAGTGATGAGATATCAGTGTTTGTTCCAACTCCCTCTGAGCTGGATGAGAGGTTATGGGGCCCTGGAACATCTCAGGGGGCACCTCCCCTATAGCTTTTCCACCAAATCAGGGAAAGCTGGGGTGTGACTGTTCCTGAGCTTAGCAAATCTCACTGGGGTCTCCAAATGTTGTAGCCACTCTGCGAGTAAGAAATTGCCAACAAGCTGAGAGTCAAATTTTGAGTACTTTATTTGCCGCCGGCTAAGAGTAGGCTAGTGCCAGAGAGAACTCTCAACCCTGAGCAGAGTAAGCAAGGGGTTTATAAAGACAAAATCTGCAAGTGGGCTACATAGCGTGGGGTAGAAAAACAAGAAACTAAAAACAGAAGGGAACAAAATATGAGGATGTAGTAGGGGGGTTTCATAAAGAACAGTTTTTTGGTGTAACATCTGGTTTCAGTTAAGAAAGGGTTCAAGCCAGGCTTGGTGACTCAGCCTGTAATCCCGCGCCTTTGGGAGGCTGAGGTGAGTGGATTGCCTGAGCCCGGGGTTCGAGACCCACCTGGGCAGCGAGACCTCATCTCTACAATAAATCAAAAAATCAGCCAGCTATGGTAGCACATGCCTGTAATTCCAGCTACTCAGAAGGCTGAGGTGGAAGGATCTCCGGAGCCCAGCAGATCGAGGCTGCGGTGGCCGGGAGCGGCCACTGCACTCCAGTCTGGGCGACAGAGTGAGACTCCAACTTAAAAAAAAAAAAAGAAAGGGTACAGTTAGATATGGAAGTTTTGACTGGGGAGTTTCCAAATGCAGAGGAGGGACAAGGATGTAGGTCTGTGATCATGGGAAGGTTACAACAGCCACTCTCGGGGGTGTTAAATCTATGTAGGCAGGCAGTTATAATGGAAGATCTGTGACAAAATGGAGTTACTTTTGTCAAGCAAGCTATTACAGATATTTTAGATATTTCAGCCAAACTTCAAACTTTACTACAAAGTTGCAGTAACCAAAACAGCGTGGTACTTGTACAAAAATAGACACATCAACAAATGGAACAGAATACAGAACCCAGAAATAAAATCATTATCTTACAACCATCTCATCTTTAACAAAGTTGACAAAAACAAATACTGGGGAAAGGACACCCTGTTCAACAAATGATGCTGGGGAAATTGGCTAATCATATGCAGAAGAATAAATCTGTACCCCTTTCTCTCCTCACCATATACAAAATAAACTCAAGATGGACTATTGACTTAAACATAAAACCTCAAATTATGAAAATCCTAGAAGAGAGCCTAGGAAACGGTTTTCTGAACATTGACTTGGCAATGAGTTCATGACCAAGGCTTCAAAATGCAACAACAAAGAACAAAATTTATAAAAGGGATCTATTCAAACTAAAGAGCTTCTGCACTACCAAAATAAATCATCAACAGATAAATAGATAACTTACAGAATACGAAAAAAAAATTGCAAACTATACATCTGAAAAAGGACCAATATCCAGAATCTATAAAGGACTCAAATGAATTGACAGGAGGAAAACAACCTCAATTTTAAAAATAGGCAAATCATATAAACAGATACTTCTCAAAGGAAAACATATAAACAGCTAGCAAACATATATAAATGTTCAATATCTCCAGCTGGTGCAACATAGTAAGACTATATCTCTACAAAATTAAGAAGAAAAAAACAGCCAGGCTCGGTGGCTCAGCCTGTAATCCCGCGCCTTTGGGAGGCTGAGGTGAGTAGATTGCCTGAACCCGCCGAGTTGGAGACCCGCCTGGGCAGCGAGACCCATCTCTACAATAAATCAAAAAATCAGCCAGGTGTGGTAGCACATGCCTGTAATTCCAGCTACTCAGAAGGCTGAGGTGGAAGGATTGCCAGAGACCAGCAGGCGAGGCTGCGGTGGCCAGGAGCGGCCATTGCACTCCAGTCTGGGTGACCGAGTGAGACTCCAACTCAAAAAAAAAAAAAAAGAAGAAAAAAACTTATCTGGTTGTTATAGCACATGCTTGAATCCCAGCTACTTGGTAACCTAAAGTGAGAGGAATACTTGATCTCAGGAGTTTGAGGCCACAGTGAGCTATGATTATGTCACTGCAGCACTACAGCCTGGATTACAGAATGAGACTCTGTTTGAACAAAAAAAAGAAAAAAGAAGGAGAAAAGAAAGAAGAAAATGTTCAACATCACTAATTATCAGAGAAATACAAATCAAATCAAAACCAGGAGATATCATCCATCAGAATGGCTTTTAAAATTTTTATTTATTTATGTATTTATTTTAGAATGGCTATTTTTTAAAAGTGAAAAAACAACAGATGTTGGTGACATTGCAAAGAAAAGAAAATGCTCACATGCTGTTGGTGAGAATGTAAGCTAGTTAAACCCCTGTGGAAAGCAGTTTGGAGATTTTTTAAAGAACTAAAAATAGATGTATTATTTGACCTAGCAATTCCACTACTGGAACTATACCCAAAGGAGCATAAATCAGCTTGCTAAAAAGATACCTGCACTTACATGTTTATTGAAGTACTACTCGTAATAGCAAAAACATGGAACAAAGCCAGAAGTTTACTGAAGGTGAGCTGGACAAAGAAAATATGGTACATAACACCATGGAATACTACACAGACACACACAAAAAAATAAAAAAATAAAGATTATGTTCTTTTCATCAACATGAATGTAGCTGGAGACCATTTTAAGTGAGTGATCACGGAAACAGAAAACTGAACACTGCATGTTCTCATTTATGAGTGAGAACCAAACTGAATATGAATGGGTATAAGAATGAGAATGGCAGACACTAGGGATTCCAATAAGGGATAGTAGGAGGGTCATAAAGGTAGAAAAACCATCTATTATGACCCATCTATGTGATGAACTCAGTAGAAGTTCAAACTCGTCATTATGCACGATATGTTTATAACTGACCTATACATGTAACCCTTGAATCTAAAATTTAAAAAAACTAAAAAAATTTGTTTCAATTAAACAAATGAATGAACAAAACAATGTAAAAAGCATATACAACTTATGGATATCAACTTAAGAAGTCTTTTCCCACAGTTTGAAGGTATAATATGCAATTATGTTGTTACTGTTGAAGTTTGTGTTATTTTATCAAATCTGCAATTTTATTTGGCTCATTATTTTGATTTTTCTCATATGCTTTAAATTCTGTACATCCTGTCATGTCACCATTTCTTAATTTTTTTTTTATATAGTGATTTCATGTGTCAGGAATTTTCTTAAATGTTTATAAATATTGTTATTTAATCCTTTAAATATTCCTACAAGATAAGCACTACTAACTTTAAAGATGATAAAATCAAAACACATTAGGTAAATTAATTTATATACAATTCTTCATAGAGTTCTGAAAATGTTTATGGAAACAAAAATACATATCTGTACTCTGGCATATTAAAAAGAAATCTGAGCCGGGCTTGGTGGCTCAGCCTGTAATCCCACGCCTTTGGGAGGCTGAGGTGAGTGGATTGCCTGAGCCCGAGGGTTCGAGACCCACCTGGGCAGCGAGCCCTCATCTCTACAATAAATAAAAAAATCAGCCGGGCATGGTAGTGCATGCCTGTAATTCCAGCTACTTGGAAGGCTGAGGCAGAAGGTCGCTGGAGCCGAGCAGGTCGAGATTGCGGTGGCTGGGAGCAGTCACTGCACTCCAGTCTGGGTGACAAAGTGAGACTCCAACTCAAAAAAAAAAAAAAATCTGTGGATACAAACTTCAAGTTAATCCCTTGATATAATGTTAATTGAAAAGAAGTGAGATTCAGAGAAATACATTGCAATATCTATTTCTGAGTTTTTTTTTATTTTGGTACATGATCTAATTAATTATTCCTTTGTAATTTTGCTATGTGTCCATTTCATAATAGTTTTCGAATGTTTCACCCAGTGAGTTTATCTTTAAATTATATTTATTTTTGTCAATATCACAATTTTATGGAGAAAAGTTATAAAGAGTATGAACTATATGATCATAAATAAATGAAAATCATGTGCATACATACATACATAATAATATGTGTAAACAAAATAAACTAGAAAGACAGTCATGAAAATGTTAATAATTATTCAAATCTTTCCTAAATTGCATAATTTAAAATATGGTCCAGAATATAATTCATAAAAATCAGAAAAATATCTCATGTATTTAGAGACTAAAATCATTTTGCTAAAACATATGCAAATATGTACAGAGACTCTAATTTTTGATAATTAATCACTGTTTTTCACAGGCATATCCATTATATTTATGCCCTCTCAACATATCTATCTATTTATTATATAATTAATTTCAGGCAGAGCAATAAGTAGTCACTAAAATCTTAAAGGGAACTATATAGGTAAATATATTGATCAAAGAGCAGAATTTTTGTCTTAAAATGCATTCAGATGCATGCTGTCTTTTGTTCCTTCTCTAATAATAAACTGTCAAGTCATTTCTACACTACTCAAAAGAAGAATGATTGAATTCCGAGAGGGTTAGCTTAATGTAATCCATCAAATATTTAATATTAATAATAGCTGCAAGCAATACATCAACCTTGTTTATAATAAATAGAAATAGTAGAAAAACAAATGGATAAGACTCTGGAAATTCTTTATTCATGCTTAGAATGAGTTAGCTTCCATGCCTTCACAGCATATTTTGAATGCAGTAGGTTGATGTCATTTCAGTGTTATTTTTAATATGCTAATATTTTACTGCTAGAAAGAAGCTTTTTTAATTACTACTACTACAAATTAGAGTTAACATATAATTTATTAAATATAACCATCCTTTGTTATCCGTGGACTGTTTCCAGGACCTTCTGTGATTACCAAAATTCATGGATGCTCAAGTCCCTGATAAAAGATAGTGTAGTATTCACATATACCCTAGGTACATCCTCCCATACACTGTACATCATTTCTAGATTACATATAATATCAAATACGATGTAATGCTATGTAAATAGTTGTTATGCTGTATTGTTTAGTGAATAAGGACCAAAAAAAAAAAAGAGAAAGAACCTGTACATGCTCAGTACATATTCAATTTTTCTTAGAATATTTTTATCCAGTGCTAATTAAATTTATTCATGTTTAATTGAAGTTATGGATGCAGAATCCATGATATCAAAACATGTCTATATCTATTTTCTTGGAAATTATTAAATTAATGCAATTAACTCCTATAGAAATATAGAAAGACAGAAAATTGACTGTTTTGTATTATTATTATTTTTTCTTTTAAAGATGTAGTGTACAATTCAGGGTTAGGTATACAAATGTTCATTATACAAGTACCCTTGTTAATGAAGTGTGTTCCCCTCCCCTGCAGATTCCCACTGCTGCCAATCCCACCCCCTTCCCCTCAGTTTCCCACTACTGCCAATCCTTTTCTTATATTACGATAATTGCTCACGGTCCATTTATGAATGAGAACATGTGATACTCAGTTATTTGTTTCTGTTATGCATCACTCAGTATTATAGACTCTATGTCCATCCAGTTTGCTGTGAAGTTCATGATTTTGTCCTTCTTTATGACTGCGTAATAATATAACCAATCATTGTGAAAGGTAGGCATGATGTTCAGGTTTTTAAATACTTCTCTCCATCTTGATTCATGATACTTTATTTAAGTAAAAATGCCTTTTGAACACAATGTCTTTTAGAAATTCTGTAATAGTGTTTGTAATAAGCATACATTAGGTCTCTTTCTGAAGCTATCTGAATCCTAGGGTGGTTAAAATTCACTGGCTTCTAATTATACAGATGGTTCCTAAAATAAATGATTTCCCCTTAAAAATGTTGGACTTTACAATGGTGCTGAAGTGATACACATTCAGTTGAAACCATTCTGTGAGTCACAATACAATCATTTTGTTTTCAATTTAACACCATATTCAGTAAATTAAAACACATATTCAACACTTTATAATAACATAAGATTTATGATTTTACCCAACTGTAGGCTAATATGTTGTGCACATATTTAAGGTAGGCTAAGCTAAGCTATGATATTCTGTAGGTTAAGTGCGTTACATGCATTTTCTACTTACAATATTTTCACCTTATGGTGGACTTATGGAAGGGTTACTCCATCGCAAATTGAGGATCATCTGAATTAGGATCATCCCTAAATCTCAAATCCTTAAAAGGAAATATTAAAGGCCTGAATTTTCAATATTTATGATACTATGCCAATTGACTTCTCATTTTTAGTCTTTTTTCTAGAATTCTCAATTAAAAACCAATAAAGTTGAGATACAGTTGAGATGCTAGACTACAAATGGAAAATACACAAAAAATTTAACTTGATTGTAACCAATCAAAGCAAAAACATCTGTGAATAAAATTTTTGTTCCTCTGATATTACTATTTGGAATAAAGATTAGTTATGAATTCTTTGCAACCATAGCTTTCTTGCTACAAAACCTTCTATTTTAAACCCAAATTCTGTCAGATAATGCCCTGAAGTGATTACTTATGCATGTTTATGCATATTTAATTGCTTTGATATTTATGGAAATACTATAATTTTAATAAACATATTTAGACTTTGTATAAAATCCATAAATTTCTCTAAAAGAACTTAATAAAAGATCAACATTAATCAGCTAAACTTTAAAGATAGTCCCCTGAATATTCTCAATGATAACATGTTTTTTCTGTAAATCTTTTATCATAAAATTTAACTTTTTAAAAAAACAGAAATGGTGCACAAATTTATAACAATTGCAGTTTGATGAGTTTCAAATACTATGAGATTTTTCAGTCTTTGGGAATTACTCAGAGTTTTTCAAATTACTGTGAAGGTAAAGAGGGAGAAATTAGAGACAGGTTCTGAAAGTTTTCCTCCACATCCTCCATTTCCTCTCTCCTGATTCTCTTTTTATCATTTGAGGTGATGTGCTAATTTGTTTAAAGATAATATCCTAAAATGTAATCTCCCAACTAAGAAATAATAGATCAGTAGTGAATGGGATTTATGGGTTGCTGAAAGATACTTAATTGAGATCTATGATTGAATTATGTCTTGAAACAAACATAAACTAACTATAGCATTTATTCAATTTGCATATAACAAAAAACTGTAGTGTTTTAATAACTGGCATGGAAATTTGGGGAAAGTTATATATAAACATGGGTATATTGGATTTTCTTTCCAACTCCTTCACTCCAACTGCTCTCATAACCATTGTTTATTCCTTCCTATTCTAGACATCAACTGATTCCATAAAACATATTCACTATCCAAAGCCCACGGCTTCACTGTATTCCGTGTTTTCTAAACCAGTACCATATCAACTCTAAAAGGCAAGAATTAGTTTCTAAAAAGGGTGAAAAATATCTTAGATCTACAATGGTTTGTAAAAATAAAAAAACTGACATGTTGTATAAAGGTTATTACTACCAATTATCTTTATGGATAAAAACTGTTATTTTTGATTGGCATCAATGTAATATAGGCATGAAGCATATGATTTTTAAAGTCATTCAAATAGAAGTGTGAATGCAGTTTAATACTGCCATGTATGTTAGAAGTTTAAAAAGAATGCTTTTTTCATCCAAATATAATTTTAATTAGCAATGTTGGGAGTTTGAGTTGGAAGTTTATTTGATTTTGCAATTATACGTATCCAGGCTTCTGATTCTTACTGATTTCAGATTTATCACGTGAATATTTTATCTGTGTGTATATAGAGAATCTATACATGTATGTGACCAAGCAAGATCATTTTATAGAATTTATCTACATGCAATGAACGGTTCTGTGACTCTAACAGTTTTTGCTTTAAGAATAATAGTGTACATAAGTAATAATCTTTAAAATTTGATTAATTGTAATAAGAGAAAAACATTTATGTTTTGGTAATTAGTATTTTGGGGTTTCAATTATTATTTTTTTCCTTTTTAAGAATCCTCTCTGCTCATGCAATGAAACCAATATCACCTTGATACCACAAAATAACAAAGACCCAAGAAAGAAATAAAGCTACAGGTTAATTTTTGTGATGAACATAAATGCAAAAAGTCTCAACAAGATAGTAGCAAATCACATCCAGTAACATATTACAAGAATCATCCATCATAACCAGGTGGTCTTCATTCTTAGGATGCAAGACCGGTTAAACATATGAAAATTAATAAATGTAGTCCACCACATGAACAGATGCAAAATTAAAAAACAAAAAACAAAACATGACTATCTCAATAGATTCAGAAAAAAAAAAAACACTCATGATAAAATCCAATATCAGTTCTTAACAAAAACCCGAAAACACCAAGGCATTAAAGAAGCATTGCCAAAATAATAAGAGCTATTTGCAACAAGACTGCAGCCAACATTTAATGACAAAAGCAGGAAGCATTCTCCTAAGAACTGAAACAAGACAAGGATGTCTACTCTCACCACTCTTATCTAACATAGTAATGGAAGTCTTATCTAGAACAATCATGAAGAAGAAGAAATTAGAGGTACCCAAGTAGGAAAAAAAGGAAGTTAAATTATCCCTCTTGGTAGATTATATTATTTCATACATAGAAAACCCTGGAGAGCTTGCCAAAAACTTCCTTGCACTAATAAATCAGTTTAGTAAAGTTTTAAAATACAAATCAACATGCAAAAATCAGGTACATTCCCATACAGCAACAACAAGTAGGCTAAGAACCAAATCAAAACCACATCTCATTCACAATACTTATTTTTTTAAAAGCTTCATTATTCATTTAACTAAAGTGGTAAAATATTTTTACAATAAAAACTACAATACACTACTCAAATAAAGCAAAGGTAATACAAAAAAAGAAAAACAAAACCCAAAAACCAAATAAACAAAAAAACAAAAAAAAAAAACAAAAAACAAAGAAGAACATCCCAGGCTCATAGATTGGATGAATCAATGTTATCAAGATGTTCATTCTACCCAAGACAATCTACAGATTCAACACAATTCCTATTAAGTTACTGGCAACATTTTTTATGAATCTACGAAACATAATATTGAAATTCAAATGGAAGCCAAAAAGAACCTGAATAGCTACAGCAATCCTCAGCAAAAATAATAAGCTGGTGGATTCACACTCTCAGACTTCAAGCTTTACTACAAGACCATAGTAACCAAAACAACATGAAACTGGAACAAAAATAGATACATAGACCTAAAGAACAGGCTAGAAAATCAATAAATAAAACCACGGGCCTTCAACCAGCTCTTCTTTGGCAAAGTTTACCAAAACAATTCCTGGGGAAAGGAAACCCTATTTAGCAAATTGCCAGCTAACCAAATGAATGAACGAGAGCAGACTCCTATCTATTACCTTATATAAAAATTATCTCAATTTGTATCAAGGACTTGCATGAAAAAGAAAATTATAAGAATCTCAGAAGAAAACTTAGGTAAAACAATCCTGGGCATAAGAGTAGGCAATGACTCATGGCCAAGACCTCAAAAGCAAATTCAAAAACTAAAATTGACAAGTGGAAACTTCTCAAACTAAAAAATTTTGCCACAGCACAATAAACCATCAAGAGAGTAAAGAGACAATCCAAAAATGGAAAAAAAATATTTGTAAGCTATGCCTCCAACAAAGTCTCAACATCCAGGATCAACAAGGAACTCAAACAAATTGACAGGAAATAAACAAATAACTCTATTAAAAAGTGGGCAAATGGGCAAAGGACATGAACAGACATTTCTCAAAGGAAGATATTCAAGCAGACAGCAAACATATTAAAATATTCTCAGTATCACTAACCATCAGAGAACTGCAAACCAAAACTACAATAAGATACCATTTCACAACTGTCAGGGTTACTATTATTAAAAAGTCAAGTGGGCTTGGTGGCTCAGCCTGTAATCCCGCGCCTTTGGGAGGCCAAGGTGAGTGAATTGCCTGAGCCCGTGGGTTCAAGACCCGCCTGGGCAACTTGGTGAGACCTCATCTCTACAATGAATCAAAAAAAAAGCCAAAAAACAAGTGTTGGCAAGGCTGCAAAGAAAAGGGAATGCTTGTATGCTGATGTTTGTGGGAACGTAAGCTAGTCCAGTTTCCATGGAAAGCAGTTGGAGATGTCTCAGATAATTAAAAATAGTACTACCATTTGACTCAGCAATCCTACTTCTGGGAATATACCCAAAGAAACACAACTTAGTCCACCAAGAAGACACCAGCACATATTATTGCAGAACTATTCACATTAGCAAAAACATTGAACCAATCCGATGCCCCTTGAAAGTAGACTGGATGAAGAACATGTGGAACATATGCACTAAGGAATATCACACAGCCAAAAATAATAAAATCATGTCCTTTTTAGCAACACAGATGCAGTTGAAGACCATCGTTCTAAGTGATCTATCACAGAAACAAAAAATGAATACTAAATGTTCTCACTCATAAGTGGGCACTAAACACTAGGCACACATGAGCACAATGATGGAGACAACAGACACTAGACACTGCTAAAGGAGTGAGGAAAAAGGAGCATGAGGAATATACAACCACCATTGGGTAGCATTCTTTCTACTGAGAGTGGGGAGAGGGCTCATCAGAATCCAAAACTTCACCTTTGTTTAATATACTTATGTACAAATACTTCATGATTCTAAAATTAAAAAAGTAAAATAAAACACATAATATTTAAAATTTTTTTTTTTTTTGAGTTGGAGTCTCACTCTGTCGCCCAGACTGGTAAAAATTACCACTTAATATATCTATAAAGGTTTAATTTTTTAAATGAGGAACAAAATAGAGAATGCTTTTTCAAAAATAAATATTTGAATGTTTACATTTTAATGTGCTATATAATGTGAAGCAATATTCTACCTGGAATAAAAATCTATTATTTCACTTCTTCAAAATTATTTTCAGAAATTTTTCAAGTGATAATATTTTAAATTCTAACTTTCCAAATTAAAAAAGTAATCTGTAATTCAAAAGCATTTTATGTAAAAAGGTTATTATAGATTAACATGTTGACATTATTTTTAAATTGATATTTAATGTTTTATTTAACAAAAATAAGCAATAAGCCTAAAATGAGAGTAAACTTCTTAAAATCTATGACTCAAAAGCTTAAAATCTATGGACTTCAAAGCTTAATGCCTGTATTAATAAGACTGAAAATTCACATTTGGCAACCTAATGGCATACCTCAAGGAACTAGAAAAATGCAAACAAACCAAATTCAAAGGTAGCAGAAGAAAAAAATTAACCAAGATATAAGTCTAACTAAATGAAATGGAAACAGACAAGCAAAATACAAAGGATCAATGAAACAAAAACTGGTTCTTTGAAAATGTAAACAAAATTGATAGATCACTAGCTAGATTAATTAAGAAACAGACAAGATTCAAGTTAGCTCAATCAGAAATGAAGATGGAAACATTACACTGATATAACAGAAATAAAAAAGATCATTTGAGATTAGTATGAACACCTCTATGCAAACTCACTAGACAATCTAGAGGAAATGGATACATTCTTGGAAACATACAACCTCCAGCTTGAATCAGGAAGAAATAGAAATCCTGAACAGGCCAATAATGTGTAATGGAATTAAAACTATTATTAAAAGTCTACCAAGAACAACAACAACAAAAGTTCAGGACTTGATGGAATCACAACCAAATTCCACCAAACTTTTAAAAAAGAACTGGTACCAATTTTATTGAAGTAATTCCATAAGTTTGAAGAGAAGGGAATTCTTCCTAGCTTATTCTATGACACCAGGATCACTGCTATACCAAAGACAGAAAAGAAACAACAAGAAAACTAAATATTAATATTACTGATAAAGATAGATGCAAAAATCCTCAACAAAATATTAATAAACTCAACAGGAAATAAAAAATATAACCCACCATGATCAAATGGGTTTTATCCTGAGGATGCAAGGATGGTTCAACGTATTCATGTAGCACTGCTATACACCAATAGTGACCAAGCTGAGAATCAAACCAACAACTCAATTCCATTTACGACAGCAGCTAAAAACCTAAAATACCTGATAATATATTTATCCAAGGATGTGTAAGATTTACAAGGATGTGTAGGAGAATTGTAAAACATTGATGAGAAAAATTGTAGAGGATACAAACAAATATAAAACCATCCCATATCCATGGATTAGAAAAAGCAGCATTGTTAAAATGAACATATTACCAAAAGTAATCTAGATATTCAACACAGTCTCTATCAAATTACCAATGTCAGTTTTCAAAGAATTAGAAAAAAAAATCCCAAAATTTATATGGTACCAAAAAAGAGTCAGAATAGCCAAATCAATCCTAAGCAAAAATAACAAAGCTGAAGGCATCAAATTACTTGACTTTAAATTATACTACAGGACTATAGTATCCAAAACAGCATGCATGGTACTGATACAAAAGCAGACACATGAACCAATGGTACAGAATAGAGAATCCAAAAATAAACCCAAATACTTACAACCAGCTGAACATGGACATAGCAGGGAAAAAAAAAAAAAAATCACTGGGAAAGGACACCCTATTCAACAAATGATGCTGGGAAAATTGGATAGCTACAAAAAAAATAAATAAATAAAACTCGATTCCAACTCTCACAATATACAAAAATTAAATCAAGATAGATTAAAATCTTAAATGTCAGATCTGAAACCATAAAAATCCTAGGAGAAAACCTAGAAATAACACTTAAAGACATTGGTCTAGGCAAAGAATTTGTGGCTAAAATCCTAAAAGCAAATGCAACAAACCCAAAAATAAACAAGCAAAACTTAATGAAACTAAAAAATTTCTGCACAGCAAAATAACTAATGAAGAGAGTAAATAAGCAATCTGTACAATGGGAAAAGATATCCGCAAACTGAACATTTGACCAAAAACTAATATTCAGAGTCTACAATGAAATAAAAGAAATCAGTAAGAATAAAGAAAATGACTCCATTATAAACTGGGCAAATGAAGCTATACAAATGGCCAGCAAACACATGAAAACAAAAAATGCTCAGCATTGCTAATCGTCAGGAAAATGCAAATTAAAACTATAATGAGATACCATCTTATACCAGTCAGAGTAGCCACTATTAAAAAATTTAAAAAAAAACAATAAATGCTAGAACAGATGCAGCGAAAAGAGAATTCTTTTGCACTGTTGGTAGTAGTGCAAGTTAGGTAAACCTCTATGGAAATTTATATGGAGATTTTTTTAAAGAACTAAAAGTAGATCTACCATATATTCCAGCAAACCCACTACTAAGTATCTATACAAAGGATCAGAGATTACTATACAAGAAAATATACTGACACCTACAAGTTTATTGCAACAAAATTCACAATTGTAAAGTTGTGAAATCAACATAAATATTCCTCACCTGATTGGCAGATAGGATAATGAAAATATTTTTTACACATACACACACATTTTTGGCACCCCCAGTAGATGTGTGTGTGTGTGTGTGTATGTGTGTGTGTGTGTGTGTGTTTGTGTGTGTGTGTGTTCATCCTATGAAATATCATTCAATCATCAAAATAAAATAATGTCTTTTGCAGCAATTTGGGTAGAATTGGAGAATATCATCCTAAGTGAACTAAACAGGAACAGAAAAGCAAGCACTGCTTGTTTTCACATAGAAGTGAGAACTAAACTGCAGATCTAAAAAGGAATCAAGAATGGTATAATGAACACTGGAGATCAGAAGATAAAAGGAATAGAGGGGCAAAAAAGCATCTATCAGGTACAATGTGCACAGCTGGAGGTGGTAAATACACTTAAAGTCCAGATTTCTTCACTATTAATGCAATGTATCCATGTAATAAAAAATTATTTGTATCCCCTAAAGCTTTTGAACTAAAGTTAAAAAAAATAAAATAAAGTATATAGAGTAACTTTCTTGCATTACCATGGTAATTGTAAAGTGTCGTGGAGATGGTGGAAAAGTCTTCTAGCATGTATTATGATTAGCATATAATAAACAAAAAGGACAAGCTGAGATTGCTTTTGACACCATTGTGATCTCAGTTGGTCTTGACTGGCTTTGGTTGGTCTTCTTAGAGTATCCTGTCTGTCAGTAATATCCTATCCTTGTGATCTTCCTTTTGCAAAACTAGTCTTGCTGGATTGCTATCTCAATTGTATTAATTCTTCCCTGACTCTTCTACACCAACAGTTTTTCATTCAAGACTCTATTATTTCCATAAACATAGAGAAAAACAAATAAAGCAAAAGTCATCACTCCTTTTTGTCTGAAAACTGTTACCTAAATAAGTTATTTAAACTCTATTCAGTTCTAATTCTATGAATCCGATGATCTTTTAAACTTATCCTAAATAAAATGTTTAACTAGATCACAACACAAACTATGTCAAGTGTTTTATATTGTAAGATTATTCCTGGCAGAAATGATTCATCTTTTTAAATTATGCTTATGATTTAAAACTTGCTAAAATCTAATGTTTGATTAATCTCTTCCATCATATTATCTGCAAGTAGTAACTGTTTGGCATATTTATGCTATATGTTTAAATATATTCCATTTTTTTCTGTCCTGTTTCTTTGGCCATTTTCTCCATACTTCATTGTATTAAATGTAGATAGTAGTTGCTATAAACTGAATGTTTGTGTGCCCCTAAATTTTATGTGTTGAAATTTAATTGCCAATGTAATGGTATTTAAAAGCAGGACTTTGGTGAGGTGATAAGATTATGAGGGCAGAACCAACATAAATGGGACTAGTGCCCTTATAAATATGCCCTAGAGAGCTCCCTTGTCTTTTTCTTGCTATGAGGACTCAGACAAAAGACAGTCATGCATGAACCAGGAAGTGGATCTTTACCAGTCCTGAACCTGCCAGTATCCTCAATTTTGACCTTTCAGACTTTAGAACTGTGAGAAATAAATTTCTGTTGCTTGTAAGTCACCCACTCAATACTATTCTGACCAAACAAACTGAAACAAAGATTGACAATGAGAGATGGGGGTGCTGTAATGAATACCTAAACATGTAGAAATTTGGCTTTGTTCTGGGTAACCAATAGAGGCTTGAAAAGTTTTAAAATGCATGTTAGACAAAAGTCTGCATTGCTGTGATCAGACCTTTTAAGACAATTCTGGTGAGGGCTCAGAGAGAAAAGAGGAATGCTGTAGAGAAAGTGTCATCCTTCTTTAAGAATACCTAAGCAATTCTGAATAGATTGTTGATCTATTCAAATATGAATGGTGAAAGTTATCTCCAAAGGTTCCAGACTGAAATGAGAAACATGTCACTGAAAATTGAATAAAAGGATACCCTTGCTTTAAATTGGAAAATACTTTGGCTGAAGGTAAATTGTGTGAGTTATGAAATTAAATATTTCACTGAAGCAAATTCTAAGTGAAGAATTGAAGTGACCTTACTTCTCCTAAGAGTAAAATGGAAAAAGTGAGAAATGACTTAAATATGGAATTATTAGCAAAAAAGGAAATAGAATTTAAAGATTTGGAAAATTCTCAGCTTATTTATCTTGTAAAAATTGTGAAAGCAAGGTTGAAGAAAACACTAAGGAAATGACTGAGATGGGGATCTGGCAACATTACTTTCCAAAATAAAGGTCACAAGCCCCAGATCTCTCTGACAAGATGGAATGCAGTGAGAAGACTGCATAACCCAGATTAAGATTGAAAGTAACCTCTGCTTGTCCTTCTTAATCATTGTATGACAATTATAATGCATTGACATGCTAGAAGACACTCCCACCAGCATCATGACATTCAAAATTACTATGGTAACTCCAGGAAGTTACCTTATATGGTTTAAAAAGGGGAGGAAACTTTGATTCTGAGAACTTCCCCATTTCTCAAAAATTTAATGAATAATCTTCCCCTTGCTTAGCATATAATCGAGAAAAGGTTATAAATACAGACATCCACCAGTTTATGTGGGCTGTTCCATCTATGGGTAACTATTTTTCCAGTCTATCCATTTACTTGATAGATTTACTTTTTATCTCCTATTTATAACTCCTGCTTGAATTATTTCCAGAATGAAGCCAAAGAGCCAACTTGGCCTCTTAGGCTGGACTCCAGCTGTGGGGTTCACCTGCATTATACCACATGACAATCAGAAAAAATTGGCTATCTCGACCAGAAGCCAGAAGTTTCAAGACAAGAGAAGAATTCAAAGGAGAAGCTGATAGTCTATTAACCAGAAAGCAAATGCCGAAACTGTCAGCACCTTGATCCTAGACTCCTTAGTCTTCAGAACTGTAAGAATATATGTCTGCTGTTTATAGGCTTCCTAGTTTATGGTATCTTGCTCCAACAGCACAAACTAAACAGTAGACATTATGATCTCATTCCAGATTTTAAATGGTATAATTTTTATATTTCACCATGATGATGACATTAACTATAGTTTGTTAATGATTATTTTATCAGTTTGAATTTTCACATTTTAATCTTGAGTAGAATCTGAAAAAATCACTGGCATGATGCAAATTAATTCATAATAAAAAAGATATATAAATGAATTGGATACTCTATGAATTGGAACCTTCAAAATGAAAACCCAACCGGGCTCGGTGGCTCAGCCTGTAATCCCGCGCCTTTGGGAGGCTGAGGTGAGTGGATTGCCTGAGCCGGCGGGTTCGAGACCCGCCTGGGCAGCGAGACCTCATCTCTACAATAAATCAAAAAATCAGCCGGGCGTGGTAGCGCATGCCTGTAATTCCGGCTACTCGGAAGGCGGAAGGAAGGATCGCCGGAGCCCAGCAGGTGAGGCTGCGGTGGCCAGAAGAGGCCACTGCACTCCAGTCTGGGCGACAGAGTGAGACTCCAACTCAAAAAAAAAAAAAAAAAAAAAATGAAAACCCAACTTCCCAGTGAGTTACAGAAAATTACATACTATCCTGAATTTACAGTAAAGAATGCAGATTCAGAGCATGGACAAAAACATTACGTTGGTAAATCAGATTTAGTGACAAGTTAAGTTATATGAGACAAAAACAAAGAAGTTTGACTGGTAAAAGTAACCTTATTGTGTAGATGAAACCTCCCTCAGAGAGAAGAGATGATAAATGCTTCTTAGATTTTTAAAGGCGCTAGTCTCTCAATCTCTCCTAGATCCCAGGAAAGCCATAGAAAGGGAGGCATGACTATATTAATGGAGATTCACTACAGATGCAAAATTTTAAGGGTTCTCTTTCTTATATACACTTCATCCCAAATGAAAATTATAGTTCAGGCTACCACTGATGTATTTTTCAAAGATGAATTTATAGATTTTTTTTCAATTAATTTGATGTCAAAATGTACTTGCAAAGTATTTAGCATATGGTAGGAGACTGATAAGTACATAAATAAGCATATTTCCATCTTTAAGTTATACACCTCAAATAACCTACTTTCAGATACAAAACATATGTGTAATTGTCCTCTGTCCACTTCATCAAATACTGATATCCAGCATTTCTTGAGCGTTTATTCTTATCAGACTCTAATTACAATCTGATAAAATGTAATAACATGTAATGTAATATAACTACAGATGTAATTCCTTTGCAGAGTGGAAAAGTAATAATAATAACACATGCAATTCAAGAAACTCTATGACTTAGACATTTTTATTATGTACATTTTATTTGTGAGGAAACAGGCTGAGTGAAATTAAGTTGCTCCAGATAGCACGGTATTGGAACAAAACTAGACCCCAGACCCTGTTCTACTTGAGGCAGAATCTAAGATTTTCTGCCATTACTATTCAAGGCCATATGCAGAAGACTGCAAAACTCTCCATCAATTTCATCTCTCTACTCTAACCATGTCTTCATTATAGCACTAGTGATGTCAGGTAGCGTGTGGTCTAGTTGCTTTCTGAGTTGACTTCACCAAAGAAAATAAATTTAGCACCAGTTGCAGGGAAAGTTAAAGTATCGTTTATCAGAGAGGAAGACACATTCAATTAAAGATTGAGAATGCCTTGAAGAAAAGGATATGTGCTTGCCTTTGACAAGGAGTTTTATGTAATTTTACAATGATAAGCAAAAAAAAAAAATGTATTCCATAAACTAAGAGTGGAGGGCTGCAAGTGTCTGGTCATGAGTTTTGATTACTATCTCTCAACCTTTTAACTTCACAAGGACCTTCTAAATAATGAAAGTTACTGGCTGACTAGATTTGGACTTGTTTTTTATCTTTTTAAGAACATTATGTCTTTGTTTTTGGAGTGATTCTTTATTGTTTTTTTGTTTTATTGCACTGGTAGTTCTACATTCCAGCCCACAAAGTGGTCAGGTCTGTTATAGGTTGACCACCTGAAGATCATATACCAATAAGAAAAGTGTCTGAATGCTTATCCTGTTCCTTGGTTGTCTAAATTAGAACGACCTAAGAAAACTTGACTATCTTTAAACTATGCGCTATGTTAACTATGCCTGACTCACCAAGAAACTTTTATTGAAATATGCTCTTATTTTAAAAAGTTTTAATTGCTAAAATATCGACTCTTTACAGATTATTTTTCTGAGGTTTTCTATAATCTGATCTTATTCTAACTATCCAAATTTAGTTTCTTATTGATTTATCCAAATTTTTTGTTGCATTATCTTGATTTCTCATCTCTACTATAAGCTCTGTTATTTTTGTTTGTTTCACTTTGTTAACACTTTTCCTCCATGGAATTTTTTCTTTTTGCAAAATAATTGAAATATTTTTCAGCATTCACAACACAGATATGATCTTACAAGCGCTATAAAGTTCCCTATGTTTATGCTTTTTCTGAAACTTCATTAGCATTTAAATATATAGTACAACATTTTTCCAGAAGTTTTTTCAATAATCTTTTAAAAATTCACATAGGCATTTTAAGAGTAAAAAATGTTTTCTATTGCTTGATTAATGCCTATTGTTTTTAGATAATGCTGCATCACCAAAGGCTACTACACCAAATAAATATATTCTAATCATCCACATAGCATTATTTAATTATTGATGTGAGATATAATTATTAGCAATGCCATTGAAACATGATATTAAAAATGGGAATGAAGTCTAAAGTAGTGGGAAAAAAAATTTCTATGGTCTTAAATAGGCTTAAAATCACAACTGGTTTGATCTTTTTTGTTTTGTTTTCTTTTGTTTAAATTGAGTCAGAGTCTCACTCTGTTGCCCAGACTGGAGTGCAGTGGCAAGCTCATGGCTACCGCAGTCTCGGCTTACTGGCCTCACACGATCCTTCTGCTTCAATCTCCCCAATAATTGGAACTATAGGCACAGGCAACCATGCCCAACTATTCTTTTTTAAATTTTTTTTTTTTATTTTTGATTACAGAGGTGTGGGCTTGCCAAGTTGCCTAGGCTTGTTTTTGAACACCTGAGCTCAGAAAATCCTCTCACCTGTGCCTTTCAAAAAGCTGGGATTACGCCTGGCTCTGATTTTGTCATTTATAGGATATATGATCAAGTGTAATTATTAAGATTATCTGAGATCCATTGTGTTTTTGAAAAATAATGATAAATATTTTTCTTTACATAATCCACACGCATCACTTGTCTTTTCGTATGTCAAAGATTTCCACCTGTACTTATCTATCTCAAACACTTTTTTTTGGGTAATATTTTCTATTCCCTGACTATACTTTATTTTTCCAAAAACTATCACTCCCAGAAAGTGTAACATTTTCTTATTTATTTTGTCTTTTACACTAACTCCTATGACAGCATGGACTTTGACTGTTTGGGTCACTGAGATAAGATAGAACCAGAAAGAGTTTTCCAAATCTAAAACTACATTAATATGTATTTCAACTCTGCAATCTCCCTACTGTGAATATACCCAGAGAAACTCAGATTACTCTGTGAAAAAGATACCTGCACACACATGTTTACTGCAGCATGATTTACAATAGCAAAAACATGGAACCAAGCATGCTGCCCACCAGAAGAGGACTGTATAAAAAAAATGTGGTACATATGCACAATAGAATATTACTCAGTCATAAAAAAGGACAAAATTATGAAATTTGCAGCAACTTGGATGGACTTAAAGTCTATAATACTGAATGATCTATCACAGAAATAAAGAACTGAGGATCACATATTCTCACTCCTAAGCAGACCTTGAAAAACTATCATAATACTGTAAGAAAGGGATTGGCAGTAGTGGGAAACTACCAGGGGAGGGGGAGCATACCTCATCAACAAGGGTACCTGCATAATGAACATGTATATACCTAACCTTAAATTTTACCCCATCTTTAAAAGGAACAATTTTTTTAAATAAATAAATATTTTAATATTTAATATAAATTGATGTGTTTTTCATGATTTACACAAAATTGACAAGAGATAAGTGAGTAGGTTCAAATCTCCAATTTAACTAGTGACTATGGAAGTCACAACCATTCTTTATCTGTGAAATGAGAGACCTGAAACAAATGTGTTAGTGTACAATTTAGTTTGTAATTATATAAGCTTATCAAACCCCATTTAATTTTGTGTGAGATTTTTTTGAGATTAGTCACCATTATATCAGTAGACCCAAACACAGTATCAAATTTTCATTTGAGAAAAGCATCTCACCAATTAATTTTGTTCCAAAGATTTAAACTTGGTTTTAAACTTCCACATATGAAGTTATGGAATCACAAGGATTTTTTAAAAAATTTATTTACACACGTTTATTTGCATGTTTGAATTATATAAACACTTTTATATTTAAATGCTAATTATATGTTTGCTTTAATTTAATATTACTCAGTTATTTGCTGATAAGTCAAAGTATTTCTTAATTATCAAATTGTCCAAGGAATTTTTTAAAGATAAATAACATAACATAGAAGTATTGCATTGAGAAATGGCATAAAAATTTATAACCAAAGTCAGGCATGATGGTTCATGCTTCTAATCCCAGCACTTTAAGATACTGAAATCAGAAGATTGCTTGAGCCCAGAAGTTTGAGGCCATCCAAAGCAAAAGAGAGAAGACTTGTCTCTGCAAAATTTTTAAAAACGAAAATAAAAATTTACAACCAGATATTTCAGATTGGGATTAAAAAAAAAAGGCTGAACACAGTGGCTCACACCTATAATCCTGGCACTTTGGGAGGCTGAAGCAAGAAGATTTTCTGAGCCCAGGGTTTAAAGACCAGCCTGAGCAACTTGGCAAGACCATGTCTCTATAAAAAATAAAATAATAATAATAACAATAATAATAAACAATAAATTAGCCAGGAATGCTAGAGCATGCCTGTAGTTCTAGCTACTTGGAAAACTGAGATGGAAGGATCACTTGAGTCCAACAGGTCGAGACTGTGGTGGCTGTGAGCATGCCTCTGTACTCTAGCCTGGGCAACAGAGTGAGACTCCAACTCAAAAAAAAAAAAAAATGCTTCATTACATTATAGAAAGTGTATGAGGAACATATTTCACAAATGAAAAAAGCTTCAGATTTTATTAGAATAGCATTCATTTCAATTTATAACATATTTTACATTAAAAGACAAAGTGCATATTGTTTTATTTGAGTAGATATGTTGGGAAGATAACTGTTATACATTAAACTGAAATTATGTTAACAATTCGTATATCTCTATAATTTCAGTGCACTTTCTCTAACCTCTACTCAGGTAATTTTACATTTGTTTTTGTAACATTAATGACTAGTAGACAGTACAATCAAGCTTTCTTTAAAGTATTAAGGTCTTCTTCTATGACTATTCTGGAAGATAGCATCTTTTAAAATCTCTTAGTAAGTTCATCACTTATCATTGAACATAAACATTCTTATTGTACTTTAGAAGTTATAAAGCGTTTTGTATAATACTATCAATGTAATCCTGTGTCTAAAATATAAACCCAGGTCCAATTCCAGGGATGACCAATATTGCTATGGTTACACCTTTATAGTCAAAGAGGAGATAATAGTGTTTATTTGGAGTCACAAGATTTTTGTTAGCTATGTAATTCTGTAAAAATATCAGTTAAACTCTGTCTAGTTTTCTCACTTGTTGAATAAGTGGGGGTGATAACAAACTTTAGAATTTCTTCTAGGTATAATTCTTACAATATGTTTTTTAAAAAAGTCATAGAAGATCAATTATTGTCTCTAATTTTCTGCCAGTTAAAATGTGAAATTCAAATAGGAAAAAAGTTAAAATAATATATAAATAGTGATTCATTTCCTAGAGAAATGTCATCAGATTTATAATTTAAGTATGCCAATAAAAATGTGGTGGAAAATAGCAGGCATTGTGATGGAAATAATAAAAGAGTATGGGAAGTTTGAAAATTGTAGATACCTCCTTTCACATTGCTTTAGCTTCACATTGCTTTTTCACACTAAGTGAAAATGACTGTAATAAGTTATAATTGCTTTATTTAAGAAATACATATTTATTATTAAATGGTTTTGACCTTTTGCTACAGACGATCCTTGAGTGGCTGCTCTCCTCCTCAATTCATATCTATCATTATATCTAAATTACTTTAGCTGTAAAAATTTCCAGAGTTCTCTGCTGCTATTTTATGTGAGAAATAATAAATGATATTGATTTTTCATTAACATGAATTAGAAAAAAGATAAGAATATTTGTCCAGAAGTCATTTAAATTTATTTGGATTGTTAAAGCAATAAAAAATGTATTATGTGAAAATTAAGCCACATGCTTCTGAAAGACTTTTGTGTCAGCACAGAAATTGAGACAGAAATGAAAAGCTTCCTGGAAACAAATGAAAACAAAGACACAGCATATTAAAACTCTGGGATGCCATGTTAGTGGTGTTGAGAGAAGTTTATAACATTACATGAACATATCAAGAAAATAAAGGCATTTCAAGTAAACAGCCTAATGTCACATGAAAAAGCTGGAAAGGCAAGAACAATGAAATCCTAAATTCAGTAGACAAATCCAGATTACTAAGATAAAGTAACAATTTCAGGAAATAGTCAAAAATATAAAGAAAGGATAAACAATCAAAAATGTGGTTCCCTAAAAAGATAAATAAGATTGACAGACCCCTGGCCAGATTGACTAGAAATAAAAGAGAGAAAGTCTGAATAAACACAATTAGAAATGAAAAAAGGCAATGTCACAACTGACCCTGAAAAAACTCAAAAGATTATCAGAGATTACTATGAACATTCATATACAAATAAACTAGAAAATGTAGAGGAAATAGAGGAATTCCTATCATCACACTACCTTCCAAGGTGAAACAAAAAGAAATTGAAACCCTAAATTGATGAATAACAACTCAAGAAATTGACTCAGCTATAAGAAACATCCTCACCAAAACATAACAATCAAAAGCCCTGGAACAAATGGTGTCTCCATATTTACTAATTTATAGAATTTGCCGAATTCTGCTATACATAAAGGGAGGAACTAATATCAACTCTATTTAAAGTATTCCAGGCAATCAAGAAGGAAAAAAAAATATCTCTAGCTCATTCTATAAAGCTAATATCACCCTGATAACCCAAATTAACAAAGATCTAAAAAGGAAGGAAAATTACAGGCCAATTTTCTCGATGAACATAGATGCAAAATTCTCAACAAGATTCTAGCAAATCATCTATAGCAACACATTTCAAAGATTATCCATCATGAACAGAAGGGCTTCATTCATAGGATGCAGAACTGTTTCAACATTCAGAAGTTTATAAACATAATTCATCACATTAACAGGCATAAAACTAAGAACCACATGATTATCTCATTGACCACAGAAAAAAGCATTCAATAAAACACAGCATCCCTTCTTCATAAAAATTCTAGAACATGTAGGGATTAAAAGAACATTCTTCAAAACAATAGAAGCCCTCTCTGGGCAAACCTGCAGTCAATATCATGCTTAAACAGGCAGAAGCTAGAAGCATTCCTCCTAAGAACTGAAACAAGAGAAGGGTATTCACTCTAACCTCTACTATTAAACATAGTACTGAAAGTTCTAAATGGAGCAACCAAGCAGGAGGAGAAAATCAGTGTTATCCAAATGGGAAGAGAGGACTTTAACTTTTCTTTCTTTTTTTTATATAAATCTATATCTAGAAAACTCTAGAGAGTCTGTCAAAAACCTCCTCTCACTGATTAATGACTTTGGTAAAGCCTCAGGATACAAAATCAATGCACTAAGGGCAATTGCATTTCTATACATCAACAAGCAGGCTGATAAGCAAATAATAAACACAATCCCATTAATAATAGCCACACATACACACACACAAAAAAATACTTCGGCATCCACCTAACCAACGAAGTAAAGATCTTTACAGTGAGAACTACAAATCATTGTTAAAAGAAATCAAAGATGATGCAAACAAATGGAAAAGCATCCTATGCTCATAGTTGGAAGAATCAGTATCATCAAGATGTCCATCATACCCACAGCAATCTACAAATTCAGTGCAATCCCTATCAAATTGTCAATAGCGTTTTTCACAGGCCGAGAAAAGGCAATACAGAAATGCATATGGCAGCCAAAAAAAAAAAAAAAAAAAGGTACAAATAGCTAAAGCAATTCTCAGCAGAAGGAACGAAGATGAAGGCGTCACACTTTCAGACTTTAAAGCTTTATTACAAGGCTACAACAACCAAGATAGCATGGTAATAGTATTGTAATAGACACATAGACCATTGGAACAGGACAGAGAATCTGGAAATAGAGCCATGGTCTCTCAACCAACTCATCTTCAACAAAGTCATCAATGACAAACATTGGGAAAAGAAATCTATATTTAGCAAATAGTGCCGAGAAGACTGATAATCTACATGCAGACGAATGAAACTGGACCCCCACCTATTACCATATACAAAAATTAACTAAGGTAAGATAGATAGCTGAGACCTTATCAACCTGAAAAGTTTTTCCACAGCACAAGAAACCATCAAAAGAGCAAAGAGACACCCCGAGGAATGGTAAAAAAATAGCTGCAAGCTATGCATCTGAAAAAAAATCTAACATCTGGAGTCTATAAGGACCCCAAACAAATTGAAGGAAAAAGAAACAAACAATCCCACTAAAAAGTGAACAAAGGGCATGAACAGACACTTATCAAAGGAAGACATACAAGCAGCCAACAAATACAGTAAAAAACTCACTAATCATCAAAGAAATGCAAATAAAACTACCATGAAATACCACCTAACATTGCTAAGGATGTCTATCACTAATAAGTCAAAGAACAACAGGTTCTGGCAAGGCTGCAGAGAACAGGGAATGCTCTACATTGTTGGTGGAATGCAAGCTGGTTCAACCTTTGTGGAAAGCAGTGTAGCGATTTCTCAAGGAACTAAATATTGAGCTTCTATATAAGCCAACAATCCCTTTTCTGGGAAGATGCCTAAAGCAACATACATTACTCTGCAAAAAAGACACCTGCACAGCCATGTTCATGGCTGCACTTTACACAATAGCAAAAACATGGAACCAGCCCAGATGCCCATCAAAGGTGAACTGGATCAAGAAAATGTGGTCCGTATACATGGTAGAATATTATGCAGTCATAAAGAACAAAATCATGGCTTTCACAGGAATATGAATGAAGCTGGAGACCATCATACTAAATGAACTCTGGCAGAAAGAACTGAATACTGCATGTTCTCTCACTCATAAGTGGAACCTCATCACTGGTACGTAAACACAGGATTGAGATGTGCAGATGCATAACACTGCTAGGGGAGGGAGAAGGGAATGGGGTGCATGGCAACACGCTGGGTACCTCATCCATTATCATGGGAAAAGAGGGTCAGCTAGAAACCCAAATTTCACCTGCATGCAACTTCCTTATGTAGTAAATCCTCACTTGTACCTCACAACTCTAAAATAAAAAAATATATATACATGTATTATTTAACTCAAAGTTTTTTCTTTGTCTGCTGAGCCAAACTTCAAGTTATTTTCTTGTGGCTCTTAGTAATAGTATGCACTTTCTGATTACAAAATTATTTAAAATGAGAAATATGTAGTTTTTAAGTACATAATATATTAATTTTCACTTAATCTTTTTCTATTTTTTTAAAAGTTTCAGTTTCCAGAAATAATCTGTGCAGTTAAAAAAAAGCAAATTTTAAAGAGAAAGTGTAAAAAAATGTAGTATTCTTTGCATTATAGTCTATTTTTTTTTTTTTGAGTTAGAGTCTCACTCTGTCACCCAGACTGGAGTGCAGTGGCCGCTCCCAGTCACCGCAGCCTTGACCTGCTGGGCTCTGGTGATCCTTCCGCCTCAGCCTTCCAAGTAGCTGGAACTACAGGTGTGCATTACCATGCCCGGCTAATTTTTTTATTTATTGTAGAGATGAGGCCTCACCAAGTTGCCCAGGAGGGTCTTGAACCCGCAGGCTCAGGCAATTTACTCACCTCAGCCTCCCAAGGCACAGGATTACAGGCTGAGCCACCAAGCCTGGCTTATAGTCTATTTTTTAGAAAATAATTAGAAGGAAACAATCGACTTAAATGAACTGTAGACATTCTTAAAATTTTAAATTTTTATCAAAATTACATCTTACTATGATATTTAATAATGCCAAACCAATAATAAAATCATTCCTATTTTTGATTATTTTCTTAACTTACTCTTTGAAAAGTCCCACTATGCAATTTTGGACAATACAACTGAATCATTCCTATGAGGAAACTGAAAGGTGATTTTAATTACTCTTTGAAATCCATGATTCTTCCATAAGATTATACTTGTATTCAGACTGTAATGAATTCATACTCTATGGTTGTTACTTTTCCACATTTCTGCATGATGATATATTATGTTTAAATCAGATTTGTTATAGTAACTCCCCTACATATGAACAAATTTTGTTCCAAAAGCACATTCACAAGTCTAATTTGTTCATGAGTTCAACATAGTTAACCTAGGTATCAACTAACACAATTGGTTATAGTACCATATAGAGTACTGTACTGTAATAAGTGTCTAACACTTTTCACACAAATAGTGTGTTAAAAATAAACACAAATAATAAAGTATTTTAAATCTTTCAGTACAGTATCTTTAAAACTACAGTACAGTATAATGGCTAGCACACAGGGGCTGGCAAGAAGCATTACTGATTAGAGGAGAGACGGAAGGTGGGAGAAGGTAGAGTGGAAGTATTGTCAGCAATAAGAGACAGAGGGCAAGTTGCAATTTCACTTATGCCTGACGTTGATGACACAGTTTCTGGTTCCTTGCTGGATTCAATTTCATTCATCCTATTGAAAAAATGATTCAGTGATGTCTGTGTAATAGATCCTTTTTTTCATCATAGATGACATGGTAGCACTGGATTGCATTCTGAACAGCTGCTGCAAACTCCATGTCCTATGCCTCAAAAAACAGTGTTTCCTCAAATAAAGAAAATCCCCTTGTCATTTCCCGTCATAAATTTCTTCAGTTACATCTTCTTCCTCTTGTCTCTCTGTCCTTTCTCTCAGTCTCCAATTCCATCAGGTCTTCATTAGTAAGCTTCTCATGTTACACAGCAATTAGTTCAATGAAGTCATCCTTTTTCAAATCTAGTTCCAGCTTTTTGCTGCAGGCCACTAAGTTACTGAAGACCTCTTTGGACTCCTCACTTGCCTTCTCAAATCCACAAAAATTGTAAACAAATTTCTGGCAAATTTTCTTCCAAACCCCATTCAGGGTTACAGCCATAACCTCATGCCAAGCAGTATCAATGTTTTTTATGACTTCATAGATGTTATAGTCCTTCCAAAATTGTTGCAAGGTTATTCCTGATTCATCACTCACCTTTACTGCCTGACAAAAAGTATGATAATATTTCCTGAGAGTGGCTATAACTCCCTGGTCCATAAGTTGGATAAGCAACAAGGTACTCAGTGACAGATGCACTACTTTGACATTAAGATGAAAGTCGTCAATCAATGGGAGTGTTAAATAGCAAAAGAATGTTCAAGTGACATCCTGTTCCAAGCAATATTTCTCTACCTCTGTAATAAAGTAGTAAAACAAAAACAAACAAACAATCAACAGCAACAAAAACAGTCCTGGAATATGGCCTGTATAACACAGACTTTAGGGTTAATTTCCACAAAACAGAAAAAGAGCCTTTGGCTATGTTTTGAGGGCTCCTGTTTTCTCTGAATGACAAATTAATAGAGGCTTTAGTTTCATATCCCCAGAAGCATTGCTACCGAACAACAGAGTTTGCTTATCCTTTGCTACTTTATAGCCTGGCGTTAACTTTTCCTCCTTACTGATGTAACTTTGGTCTGATATCCTCTTCCAGGACAGTCTTGTCTCATTCATATTAAAAACTTGCTTGGGAAAGTACACACCTTCATTAATAATTTACGAAAGCATTTCAGGAAATTCCTGGGCAGCTACCTTATCGGTACTCACTGTCTTACCACTTTTATGTTGCAAAGTTTGGCTCTAGCCTTGAACCAATGAAATCAGTTATGACTGGCATTGAAAGAGGCAACCTCTGATTCTTCGCTGTGTTTCTTTTTCAAGTCTTCATAAAGACTTTTAGCTTTCTCTTGAAACTAAGCAGAGTGGGACTCAACACTGATGCTGATCCTTATCCACACACTGCAAAGTTTCTCCATCTTCTTCATCACTTTTCTACACTTCTTTGATGTTATTGTTGACATCATCAGCACAATAGACCTCACATGTTCCATGAGCTTGTCCTCCTTCTTTAGAATCATGTGATCATTGAATGCCACATGGTATAAGAATAAACATCTGCCATATTTTTGTCTCACTTCATTCTCTCAATATTTTCACTTTTCTTTCCATTATCATTTGACACTTCTTAGCAGTACCAGCTACGTCACTGTTGCATTTATGTTCGCTTCCGGACATACTGGACCTGAAATAAAGATACTGCATTTTACTGTGCTTTCTACAACACTGTGGAGAAAAATACACAAAAGCACAACTTGTAGTTGTACATGTGACAATGTACACCAGACACATAAACTAACTTATGTGATTGGTTACACGAATGCATGTTCAAATCTTTGAAAGTTTGCAACTTGAAGGCTTGTATGTAGAAGTCTTGCTCTATTTTTATTTGTTGATATTCAAAACTAGAAAGACAAACTGGAAAAAATATTAATGTTGACAGTGAAAAGAGAATATTAATTTTGACTGAAAGAGCTATAAAAGCATAGAAATGCAGACAGCTAGAAAGAGTGTCCTACCATATTTACAAGGAAAAAAAACCCTGAAACAACTAGAATTATCAATTGTTTTGACTCAGAGGCCACAGGACAAAAAGTTAACCTGAATTCTTGAGAAAGAGAGTAGACTGTGGAGAGACAGTGAGGGATAGAGACGAAGAGGGGAAAGGGGATAGGGAACAGACTGAAGAGAATGGTGAAGAGAAAGTGACTTTGGCCTTTAATTCTTATATTTTCTCTTCCATTTTGTCACCTTTTTCTTCTGGCTATTCAATATATTTTTAAATAATTTATAGAATGATATTCATCCCATAAATAAGAATAATTCACTTGCTTAAATAGTGATGAGGCCTGCCTAAGTCTAGAAAACATGTTAATTTATCCAAATCAAGAGAATCATCTTCAGTCACCCACAAGACCAGATTCTTATATATCCACTCCATATATGATAGATATTAACCTTTTAAGAGAAAAACATAAAGGCGATATTCCCAGCTTCCCATATTTTCTACCATGTGGTGATTCTTACAGGAATTTAGGATCCACATTACCGATGTCTACTCAACAGAAAAATCTTGAATTTGAAGAGAGGGTAATCCATTTGACTTGCATCCTCAAAGAATAGATGACCTAAAAAAAGAAACTTTATGATTCAGGGTCTGTTATCTAATTGTTGTGTAGTCGCAGACATTCAGTATGTCCTCTCAACACAGATACTGCCAAATTCTATTCTCATCACCAGGATTATTAGGAAAATATAAATAAAAATATAACTTTTTCCAAACTTGAAAAATATCTCTAAAAAGGTAGAAGAGAGAGAACACAGTGTTATTATTGAGCAACCATTGAACCAGAGTGTGATACACATCACAGGAAACCCACTGAGAGATTGCAAAGACAGAAAGGAATCTTGCTTTTTTGTCTAGTTAAGCTTACATAAACATTATATACATGTTCTCAAGATAAACAGTAATTATTCCTGAAGTATGAGAACTTGATAGTATCATCTGTAACACACAATTAATCCTAAATTCACTCAGCAATGAAAAGTGACATCTGTGTTATCTAATTGACTTTACCCAAAGGAAATATTTATTTGTATGACAGAAGAGTGTTAAGCCACTTGGGGAGAGGCACCCACCCACTGAAGTTATGACCCTATTCTCTCACAGAAACTGAGAAATAGAAGCACTCTCTTCTTTGGTGGTAACATTTCAAAAGAGACGGTTCTCAGGTCCTTGAGAAAGACATTCCTGGATTGTAAACTGGCAAGGAGGGACTTATTTAGCTTTTTAGAGATGTACATACATTTCAGAGACATCAACAAATAATTTATAAATTTTCTAAAGTAAATGTTTTAGGAAGGGGTCTAATCCTTTATTTTCAACATAATTTTTTAAATTTGTATTTAGCTTTTTATCATTTATCAACAGAAATTTGGTGTTTTCATTACATCAGCACTAACATCATCTTTCTTCTAATCGTCTTCTATTCATACCCAGAATTTTCACGTATAAGTCAGTGCAATACATAAAACATCAGTTTCATAAAATTTGTCAGAATGCAATTTATACACTCTATGCATTCTTTTGTCCGATCAGGGAGATCAGGAGTTAAAATCAGGGAAAGAAAGGTGCAGTATGTTCCCTGCACAGTGGTCCAACATATTCTTGGAACAGAAGACCTCACTGTGGAAGTGACTTCCAATGATGCTGAGAAGTTTTCTCTCTGGACCATCGATACTTTACCATTGATATCGATCTATGTGTGGTGCCCAACACGTTTCCCATCACTGTAGTGATTGCAGAGTCTATCCAAGCATCTGTGCTTTATTTTCCTAACTGTATATTTTCATCAACAAGCTGTAAGACATTTGAAAAGTTAAAGTGTGATTTCTCCCGTGATAAGAAAAATGTATTTATATTTTCATAGTTATTTTTTAAAATATCTGTTTCACTTTTTAAATTTTCTTAGAGTCATATCTACTGACCACATCATCAGTAAATCCGTATATAGAAAAAAATGACTGGATTTTATTTGTTTAAAAAAATAAATCAGTAAAACAATTATTAGTTTAATTATTTTGTACCTTGAAATACGAGGCAAACTGATTGTGTGTGTGTGTGTGTGTGTGTGTGTGTGTGTGTGTGTGGTTTTATGGTTTGTTTTCTTTTTTAAATTTTGTTTTGTTTTGAGACAGAGTTTCACTCTGTTGCCCAAGCTTGAGAGCAGTGACACAATTATAGATCACCGTAATCTCAAACTCCTGAGCTCAAGTGATGCTCCTACCTCAGCCCCTTGAATAGTTGGGAATGCAGGCATGCACGCACCACCACACCTAGTTGATGTTTCTTTTCCTTCCTTCCTTCCTTCCTTCCTTCCTTCCTTCCTTCCTTCCTTCCTTCCTCCATTCTTTTTAGAGATGAGGTTTTTCTTTGTTGCCCAGGTTGATCTCAAATTCCTGGGTTCAAGGGAGCCCCCCACCTCCCAAAGTGCTGGGATTGCAAGTATCAGTCCCTACATCAGGGGAATTATTTTAACATAATAGAAATGCCTTAGGTTTTGACTACATGGGCATGTGCCTATCTGAATTATTACTATGACCAGAATATGTCCAAATCTACACCATGGTAGTTAGAAAGTAATTTAATTATTTTAAGATCATGTGATAAACATATGTCTGCCCAAACCAATACATGATGACAAGTATGAATAATGAATAAAATTTACCTTATTAAAATTAAAACATACTGTCACACTTTTGTAATTATAAAATGGTATTAAAAGCCAAATTTCTAGAAAGAGAAGGTAACTGGGAAGACACTTTCCCCAGTTAGGAAAGATATAATGAAACACATTTTTCAAAATCAACCATTTCAAGTCCTGGAAATTAACCAAAGCTATATAGCAAATTTAGATACATTTATTATAGAAAAATACTGAACCCCAGTTTAGAAGAATGTTAGTTTGTGACATTTTTGTCTGGCGCTGTTCCCATCTCTCCTGAGTTCCTTTAGCAAGCAGTTTTTTGAGGAAAAGGCAATTCCTATAACCTAGCAGCATTGCTGCCAGAAGGGGCTAACTTGATCTGAAGCAAACTCTGAGACACCTCCATGCTCTTAGCATCATTAAACATTAGATATTGGTGGCAAAAAATCAGAAAAAGCCAAAGTCACAGCTATCTTGAAGTTGTGACCTGGTGGGTGCAAGTGAAGACTGGTAGGATAGCTAGAACTATCCTGGACTGTGTGGGGAATGAGACAACCATAGTACTTGATAACTCCAATATATCTTTAGTGATCTAAATGACCATGCACATTAACCAGGTTTCAGCCATGGTTGGTGAAAAACAGAGAAGGCCTTTATTAGTTCCTATTGCTGCTGCAATAAATTAAAATAAATAAATAAGTGACTTAAAACTATATAATAAAAATACCAGGAACCTAACAGAGAAATGAGAAATTCTGACAAAATAATGTTTAAATAACTATAAACTATATGAAAATTATTGCAGGCTAATGTAAACTATGATAGAAAGCTATCACCAATTTAAAGTTTTTTGATTTAACAAAATATATTTAAAATAATTTTATATAATATTGTTGAATATTACAGAAAAGGGGCATGCTCATAAATTGCTCTGGAAAAAGTAAATTATTGCAGATGCTTTAGAAATCTGTACCTATTATATATTTAAGATAAAATATATCTTATCTTCTTAAAAGTCCTCACATGTAAATCTTCCTCTTAAAATTGAACACAAAATCATGCAAGAATAAATAAAATCATATTTATTCTCGCTTTGTTCAAAGTGGCAACAGGAAAATTTACAAAAAAAAGTGCCAGTCAATAGAAGAATGCTTGAATGAATTTTTGAAAATCGTTGTAGTAGTTGTCTCCCTGTTTGTGCTCCAGTATTTTCCCTTCTCTGTTCCTTTTGCCACTGTGAGTTCTTGCAGTAGATGAAGGGAAGACGAGGTTTCTCTCCGCTCTTCTCTGCTGAAGGCAATACTTCTGGCAGTGACCATGTCTTCACTAGAATGCTACTAGATAACAGAAATTTTTAGGTACTTGTGCAATGGTAATATATTTCTAAAAGATAAATGAATCTATTTTATTTCCAGAATAGAATACGCATTCTATTCTGGAAAGAAAAAATCATACTTCAAATTTTATGGCAATTGTCAGTTTTGAGACAGTTCGAAAATCATTAGGAACCTCAATTTTATATGTATGCCTTAGAGTAACTATTAAATGAACATATATAATGAGTATTAACAGCAGCATTTTCAGTAACAGCAAAAATTCTTTTAAAAACCCATTATAAGCCGGGCTCGGTGGCTCAGCCTGTAATCCCGCGCCTTTGGGAGGCTGAGGTGAGTGGATTGCCTGAGCCCGCGGGTTCGAGACCCGCCTGGGCAGCGAGACCTCATCTCTACAATAAATCAAAAAATCAGCCGGGCGTGGTAGCGCATGCCTATAATTCTGGCTATTTGGAAGGCTGAGGCGGAAGGATTGCAGGAGCCCAGCAGGTCGAGGCTGCGGTGGCCGGGAGCGGCCACTGCACTCCAGTCTGGGCGACAGAGTAAGACTCCAACTCAAAAAAAAAAAACAAAAAAACCCCAAAAAAACATTTATACAAAAAGGATAATGAATGATTAAGCTGCTCTGTATCCTAAGAATAAGATATTATACAGGAGTGGGATCAAATAAACTACAACTGCACCAAAACACAAAGATAAAACATAGAATCATAACATAAATGAAAATGCTACAGAAGATAGCTTTTATTAAAAGTGAAAAGTTAAGATACATAATTTATAAATATAGAAACTACTCAAAAAAAAAATATGGTGATTATAAAAGTCAGCACTGTGGTTACTTGAGATAAACTGCATTCTAGTTTTTAAACTGGGTGTGATAAATCTGTAATTTATACAATATAATAATGATAAGAATAGCAATTTTTTCATCATGAGAATGTGTATTTAGACATCATGATCATGCATTACTGAAGACGAAGACAGTATCTGTGAATTTATTTTCATTAATAGCAATCAAAATTAATAATTCTGCTAATATCCATGATATTAATTTGATGATGCTCATGATGACAATAAGAGCTACAATATTAAGTCTTTAAAACATACTAGGTCTAATGAAGTATTTATCATGGACTGTCTCATTACATTGCTTAAGACTCAATAGTCTAGGTATTATTGTTGTCTCTACGATACAATAAGCTGGCTACAGTTTTATATGTTTTAAATGTTAAGTTACTTGCTCAAGTTTGCAAAACTATTAATTAGCCACTAGGGAATGATTAATAAGGGTTATAATCCAGAATACACAGAATGACAAGCCACTAGTGCAAGGGCATCTCATATGAATTACTGCAGTCCTAAAGAACATGTAGTGACAAACCTTACCAAAGTAGGAGATCCATGAAGGACACAAAAGGATTTCTTGTGAGATTTTTAGAAAGTTCTTGGAAAGTGTCTCAGACATACATGCGTTCTTATCTCAGGCACAAGTCTCTCCTTTGTGCCTTGCTGTCTCCATTTTCTGGGTCTGACAGAAGTGATTTCACTCTGATATTTCCAACTTTCCTGGTATGTTCTCAAGTTAGAGTTGTTTCAGCTTTAATAACTATTTTTCTATAATAACTAAAAACAGAAAACAACACAAAATTGAATATATATAGACTAATTGTATGTACTTACAATGAGACATGACTCTAAATGTTTAAAAAAGAATGTAAAACCATAGACAAATTACCTACACAAGATTGTTTAAATAAGGCTTGCTTTTTAATGGGGTTGTAGAGTTGGCTGCGAGGGAAGACAGATTTCTAGGCTGATAAAAAAAATATGCTATAACTTCATAGAGGTTTGAGAGTGTACTTTTCTCAAAATTCACAGAATGTACATGTAAAATATGCATTCCACCTGGTATGAGTTTTACAAAAAGAAAGTTCTGTAAACAAAAGGCAATATATAAAACTATTAAGTAAAAAATGAGTATATCAGGGTTATAAAATTGGGAAGTTAATATTTTAATAGATGTGCTTTGTATTTTGAAATTGCATACATGACTTTTACATCATATATAAAACTGATGAAAATATTGAAACAATATGAACTACCCCCAGAAACTTCTTAGTTAATCCTAGAGTGAATATTTATAAAAATATATTAATAATGAAACATTAGTTAATTGCTACGGTTTGAGCGTTCCCTGAAAAAATTATTTTGAAATGTAACTGCTGATGTAACAAAATGAAAAGGTGGTACTTTTCTTTTTTTAAAAAAACAGGCTTTATTGAGAGGACAGAAAAGCTCCCACAGTAAAGCTCCCACTGTGGGAGGAGATCCAGTGGGGGTTGCCCTAAAAGGTGAGACTTTTAATAGGTGATTAGGTCATGGAACTCCACTCTAATGAATAGATTAATGCCATTACCAGGGGGTGGGCTAATTATTGTGAAAGTGGGCTCTTGATTTAAAAGGATAAGTTTGACCCAATTACTTTCTCTCCCTATCCCCTTCCTTACTCCATCCTTGCTTCTCTCCCCTTCTTTCTCTCCTTCCCCATCTTTTTCATGCTTTCTTACTATTTGATACTTTCCACTATGCTATGATGCAGCGAAAATGTCCTCACAACCAGGACAATCTTGGACCTCCCAGTTTTCTGAAACATAGAGCCAAATAATTGCCTTTTCTTTACAAGTTACTTAGTCTGTGGTATTCTATTACAGCAACCAAAAATAACTAACGTATTGGTGTTCTGAAGTTCATACGACTTAGGACACTTTTATTTAACACATAGTGTTTGGCCAAGCTTCATGTTTCCCTTTGATATTATTTTACATACTGATTTATTAGAGGCCCTTATATTATTTAATAAACTTGAATACTATATCAATCATATAATATAGCACTTTATTCAAATCTCATACATTTATTTTTTAAATTATACAGCAAAAAGGAAGCACATTGCCAGCATGATTATACATGGTTGAGTTTTTAATTTACTCATACTGATTTTTCAGGCAATTCAAAAATGAAATTTCTGAAAATGTTTCAAGCAATGACAAGCTAAATTGCTTTTGAGAGAAACCACTTGAAAATATAATTAGAATTTTTGTGATTTTTCTGCTGTTTTCCAAAGATACATTTTTTGTTAACATTCATAAAATATGCATGTTTACACACTGCTTCATTTATAATCATCAAATGTTTAACCCTCATAAGTTTGATAAATAGACAAGAACTTTCCTTTTCTTCTAGTTTGAACACCTATTGACATACTTCATTATAGATTCTAATTGGTTTTGATTTTACATAGCTGTGAAACTTATTTGAATAAGTTCATTATTTTGCTGCCAGGAGAAACAAAATTTAATTTAATTAGAGGTCATTGCACTTTCAGATTGAGTTAATTAAAGATCTAATCAAGCCTCCTGGGGATAAGTCGATTGTTAGCAGGGAAAAATCATGGAAGGCAAAACTCTAAAATCTATATTAAGGTTACTCATTTTTTTTTACTAAAACTTTTTGTTTCTTGCCTCCTTCTTGCATCGTAGTCCCTTTGAATAGTTTCTGAAATGAATGTCAAGATGCTTACATATATTAATGTTGCCCAGTCATAGTAAGTACAACTTTATCAAAGACTCCAAAAGCAAACAAGATTTAAGTCTTAAACCTGCAGAGGCCAAGGGAAAACTTCCCTGTCGCCCTCTGGAGTTTTTCTGAGAATCAGATGACAAAAGACAAATTAATAGAAGAAAAGACATGCAAATTTATTAATGTACTTGGGGGAAAACATCACGACCTAATTATCCCATTATCCAATGGAGTACAGATGCTTATATACTTTTATTGATAAAAAAGAAGATGGAGAAGTGTGGATAATTTTAAGGGTGTAATATATAATTTTTAGGAAATTCAATGGGAATGAACAATATACAATGACTTGGGTCAGAGTATCTTGGGCCCACAGAGTAGACAATGGTTTGTGACAAAAATCTGTCCAGGTATGTTGACAAAATTCTGTCTTTCTTCCTGTAATATGAGATTGGTTAATGAAAACTCAAGAAATAGGTCAGAGATGATTGTTTTCTTATTTTGCAGGTCTAGACTTTAGGCAGATAAAAGAACTTCAGATAACTTTACCCTGTGCTTCGGGAGACACAAAACACTAAGACTCTGGGGGAGCAGAGAAAGTCAGAGGAAACTTGATTCTTCACTTCAGCATGTCAGTGTACCAAATTTGGGGGTACCAGTTTCTACGTCCCAATGAATAGAATAAGTAATTTATAAAACTATACCAGAGAGATGTTACATTAGAGTCTTTGAGCACTCTTATGTTTCCTATTAATTAAAATAAATTATTTAATGTCATCAGTTAAGTGACAATATACAAATGTATAATAGACCCATTAAATAGTAACTTTAAAATTTCCTCTTTAATTCTCTTTACGGAATTTTAAATGCAGAAATTTTAGAAAATGATGTAAATTACAATGAAGAGCCAGGTGTAGTGGGCTCACATCTGTAATCCTAGCATTTTGGGAGGCCTTGGTGGGAGGATTGCTTGAGTCCAAGAATTTGAGATTATCCTGGGCAGCATAACGAAACTTTGTCTTACAAAAATTATATACATATATATTAGCCAGTCATGGTGGTGTGTGCCGTAGTCCCAGGCACAAGGAAGGCTGAGGTGGGTGTATCATCAAGCCAAAGAGTCTACGTAGAGGCTGCTGTGAGCTGCGATTGTGCCATTGAACTCCAGCCTGAGTGTCATAGCCTAAGTGACACAGTGAGACTTCAAGTCAAAAAAAAATAATAATAAAATTAGCCCACTGAATAGTAGGGAGTGGGAGCCAAGAATGAACACAGAAATTCTTTTCAGGGGTGTTTAGGGCTGTGAGACATTTAACACATTGGTATTTCAGATCTGTTGTTTAAGCATTAGAGAACATGTTTCCAAAGCTTTGGTAAATGTCCTCAGAAAAACAGATGTCAAAGTCATTCATAAACCGTGTTTTTTCCCTGCTTTTTATCAGTCGCAAAATTGGGAAGGCAATCAGATTTTATTCAGAATGAAGAAGAGGAGGCTTGCACTCTGAAAACTTCTCTCCCCTGGGCAGTGAGAAGTGTGAACGTTTTAAGGTGTTGGATGAGGGGTAGGGAGACTATGCAGGCATAGACAAGGTGGAGTTTCCCAAGGGCAGGTGCAGTGTACGGACATACTTCATGTCTATAAAATGGCAATGTTTTCTTTTAGGGAACAGATTTTTAGTATTATAATAATAAGTTAATGAGCTAAAGGTAACCGGGAATCACAGGCACTGCTTCACGTTGGCCTGTTATTGTCTAAACTGTTCTTACAGTGAGTCTGGACCTCCTCTGGTATCTGGCAGGAATCTGGCAGGAATCTCGCTAACTTTTGTGACATTTAGGCTGAACAGCATGGCTTCCTTAAGCAGCTCTGCCTATAGATAAAGAGACTAAAGGAAAATTTGTTAAAAGTTTTCCCAGGAAGAAGAGGCTGGGAAACTGTGTAAATGTTGCTCTATGCAGATCAGACTTCTTAAGCAGACACATAATTAGGCAATAACTACAGCAAAAACAAGAAATAAGCAATGGCTGTTTGGGCTGTCCTGGTGACATCAGTACTGATGGTAAGATACCAACAAGCAAGAAGAGAGAGATGACAAGGCACCAGCGCTACTCATATTTTGAAAAGAAATATTTCAGGAATGTGATCATTATTATTTTTGAAATATTGTATATTTCCCTGTATCGTTACTTTATGTGTTAACTTGAGTGGGCTAGCGGTGCCCAAACTAAGCATTGTTTTTGCATAAATCTGTGAGTTAGTTTTCAGATGATATTAACATTTGAACTAGTGAACTCAGTAAAGTGAATTACCCTCACCAATATGGATCTGTAGAGAAGTAAAGGAAGAAAGGAGACTTCTTTCTCTCTCTCTCTCTCTCTCTCTCTCTCTCTCTCTCTCTCTCTCTCTCTTTGCTTTTTCTTTCTTTTTTTTTTGCTGTTGAAATGGGATTTACATAATCAGCTTCTCTGGTTCTCATGCCTTTGGACTCAGACTGAATTATATTATTGGCTTTCCTGAGTTTGCAACTTGCAGATGGCATATTGTGGGACTTATTAGCCATAATCAGATGAGCTAATTCCTCATAGTCAATCACATGTACATATTCATAACTTTTCTGTTTCTCCGAAGAACCTTGAATAATTCAGATTTCAGTAGCAAGAGTGATTATAAAGAAACAGAATATTAAAGGTGAGTTCTCTGAATTGATTCTAGGGTTTCTGGTGTTGGATCTATAATCTGATAATTTTCAAAGATGCTGATAATTCTATTTCCAGTAGTAAAGAGAGTACTTATATTTCTTGGTGTGATCTGGCAACAGAGATATTCAAAATATCTGTGTTGAATAGTTATAATCAACCACTTGTCTAAAGCAAGGAGCTGGTTACATTTTGTTAGTAAATTTTTTAATGATACCTTATAACATTTTTTGAAAACTAATGAATATAATGATGTTGACTGGTTTCTTGCAATGTTGCCAAAGTGGTGCAAGAAAAAGATGAGCTCAGAAATTCAAATATCCACAAATTCCACATAAATTAGCTAAGAGCTCTGTGTCCCAAAGAAACTCTTATGTCCTATAACTGTAGAACTAAAGTTGCTAAAAATCAAACACAAAATCTCATCTTACAAATGGCTGAATTACAATACAAGTTGAGTTCTCAGATTTGCTAGCCTGTTAAAGTGAGGCTATTTTAATTAGGAAAGAATGATATCCTGTAAGTTGGGATGGAGATGTGTAGAAAGATCCTGATAAAACTGGAAACATTGAACCCCTAAAGTCAGTTGTCTTCTTTGACAATGGAAGAAATCTTTCTAACTCCATTGGAGCAGGGTCCCTACCACCAGGAAAATGGCCTGTCTCTCACCAGCAAAAGTGACCTCCTTAACCCCAGCAAGAACAGCCTCACATTCCTAGTGGGAATCCTCATTTCTTTTTTTTTTTTTTTTTTTGAGTTGTAGTCTCACTCTGTTGCCCAGACTGGAGTGCAGGGGCCGCTCCCGGCCACTGCAGCCTCGACCTGCTGGGCTCTGGAGATCCTTCCGCCTCAGCCTTCCAAGTAGCTGGAACTACAGGCGTGCGCTACCACGCCCGGCTAATTTTTGATTTATTGTAGAGATGAGGTCTCGCCAAGTTGCCCAGGCGGGTCTCGAACCCGTGGGCTCAGGCAATCCACTCACCTCAGCCTCCCAAAGGCGCGGGAATCCCCATTTCTAGTGGTAGACTCTTCTCCGACAGTGGTATTGGCCTTTCTATCTCTATTTGAGAGGATTAACCCTGCATCGCCTGAAGAAACTAATGGCATCCCCAGCAGAAGTTGTTGTACAAGACAATGCGAATACCTTGGATTCACCCCCATTACGCTTCCTTGCTTCAAGATCCACTGCGAGACTCAAGTCCTATCTGGCTCCTAAGTATTAGGTACAGGATGTAACCTATAAGATGATGCACTACAGTCTGAAAGAACTGCTTGACTTTTCTAATTTAAATAGATATCTGGGAAACATCTGTGGGAATAGATACTAAGGGTGTGAGACAATGGTGAATGAAACAAATAGTTGAATCAGGCTAAACTTATTGACATAATCTCACTAAGCAGAGATTCTGCATTTAATGTAGCTCTGGTAATTAGAAAGAGTTCAAATAGCTTGTTTTCTAAAAAAGATTTTTGCTTAGAAAATTATGGTACCTGCCAATAAAGTTACATTTTTTATTTTCATTTTTTTCCTTTTATTTTTTTCCTAACCTGATTGTACTATATAGGTTCTATAGTAAAATTTTAAACTTAATTTGGAAGAACAAACATCCTTGTCTTATGCTTGATCTTAATGAGAGTATATTAAATCTTTCGCAACCTCTAGATTTCTCATATGCACTTTATACCAAGAAGAAAACGTTTCATTTTATTTCTTGTTTGTTGAAAATTTTTATCACAAATTGTCCTAAATTCTGTCAAATATATTTTAATCTACTGAGTAGTTATTACAGATTTTTGTGAGATATCATGATTAATTTTTAAATTTTAAGCCAACATTTAATATCTCTGTTAAACCACATTTTGACATCTGTATTATCACTTAGGATCTTTATTATATGTTATTAAATTTAACTTATCAAATTTTGTTAATGTTTAATTTGTGTTCTTAAAGAAAGAATGTTGATCTCCAGGGGTTTTTTGCTTGTTTGTTTTTAATAATGCTTTTTCTGGTTTTGGTATTAAAATAGTGATGGTCTTATAAAATGAATTAGCAAATATTATTTCTTGAATTTTCTTAAAAACTATTGTCAAATCAGTGTTATTTACTTATTTCTTAAATGTTTGGTAGTACTGGCTAGTAATGCTAAATTAACAAAACTTTTTGGGGAAAAAGTCTATGTTCAAATAATATTATATTACTTTATGTTATTGAAAAAATCCTACAGAAATATTCTTCTACTTTTTTCTTCAGTCCTTTTTTATCTTATCTCACATTTTATTTTAATAAACATTATAAACTTGATATCAGATGTTTATTTTGCATTGAAATAGATTTTGAATGAGAAAAAATATTCCATAAATAAAATACTCATGTTTAAAGTGTATAATTTGATGTTTGCAAGATGTGTGTACCCATGAAGTCACCCTCATATTAAGATGACAAAATTTTCCATGACCTCTAAAAGTTTTTTTGTATATTTTGGTAATTAATTTATTTATCCAACTTTATCTCTAGAAAACAGTTTATTTGCTTTTTAAAATCATAAATTAATTTCTATTTGCTCAAATTTTACATAAAAGAGTCATATAGTCTGTACTATTTTATTCTTGTCTTTTGTTTACTCAGAATATATATGTATACATGTGTGTACATATGTATATATTCATGTACTTAGAAAAGCATTCATTCATCTCTTTGAATAATATTCAGGTATATAGATTCTCCCCTTGTTGTTTATATACCTATTGATGTATACCTAGGTTTATTTTCTGCTTTGTAGCTTATAAATAAAGCTAATATTGACAATTATATGCAAGTTTTTGGATGGACAAATAGTTTTATTTTTCTTCGATAAATATCTAGGAATAAAAAAGTGTATGTTAAACTTTTGAAGAACGCACCAATTTGTTTTCCAAAGTGGTTTTGCCACTTTACAGCAATGTGTGAAGGTTCCAATTTCTCCAAATCCTTTTCAACACTTGACATCATCATTTTTTTCTTAATTTTGGTCATTCTAGTATGCATGTAGTGTTTCATATTGTGACTTTAATTTGTGCTTTTTTAGCTAATAATAATTAATTTTCTTGATGTGTGTATTTCCTGTTCATACTTCTTGACTTCCAATCATGGAATTGTAAAAAGTATTTACATATTCTGGATAAAAGTCCAGATATATGATTTGCAATCATTTTCTCCTACTGTGTTATTTTAAACTTACTTTAATGACTTTAGAGATGATATTTTTTATTTTGAGAAAGTCTGAATTTATATTTTTTAATGGATAATTTCTGTGGTTTTGCTTATGGAAATTTTTTGCTTAATCCAAAAATCTAGAAACATTTTTCTTATATTTTCTATGGGAATTTTCTAAATTTAGCTCTTACATCTATGTCTATTATCCATTTTGAAATAACTCTAAATTTATATAAAATACGTGGCTGGGGGTGGAGGCTTATGCCTATAATCTCAGCAATTTGGGAAGCCTAGGCAGGAGGATTGTCTGAGCCTAAGAGTTTGAGACCAGCCTGGACAACACAGTGAGAGTTCATCCCTACAAAAAAATAAATAGATTAAAAAAAAAATAGCTGAATGTGGTGAAATATGCCTACTTAGGAAGTTGAGGCAGGAAGACCACCTGAGTCCAGGAGTTTGAGGCTGCAGTGAGCAGTGATCATGCCACTGCGCTCCAGTCTGGAGGTCTGAGTGAGACTCCTATTCAAAAAAAAAATTAATGTATAAGGACAAAGTATGAGCCACGAGTAGTGGATCATGACTGTAATTCCAGCACTTTGGGAAACCAAGACAGGAGGATCATTCAAGACCTCTTGAGCAATATAGCAAGACCTTGTCTGCATTAAAAAGTATAAGAAAATCAGCCTGATGTGGTGGCACATGCCTGTAGTCCCAGCTACTCAGGAGGCTGATTCAGGAAGATCACTTGAGCCCAAGAGTTAGAGGCTACTGTGAAGCATGATCATGCGACTGCACTCATGTCTGAGCAACAGAGTGAGACTCAGATGCCAAAAGAGAGAGAAGAGAGAGAGAGAGAGAGAGAGAGAGAGAGAGAGAAAGTATGGATTGAGGTTTTGTTTGTGTTTATGTTTGCTTTTAAATTTTGCATTTTGCTTTCAATAAAATTTAAGTGGTCTTCATTTATTTATTATCTGAGAGGTCATTCTATCAATTATGATCTAGTTAGTCAAACAGAGGTTTTATATGCTAAACCAGCATGAGATCTACTTAGCCAGATACAGTGACAAGACTTGAAATGCCACAGAAAAACAATAATAAATCAACGTGGAGATTACCATATCAGAATGTTCTTCCCACAGAGGAAGAACATGGCTGTTTCTAAAATTAAAAAGCCAAGACCTCCAGTGCCGGAGTCCAGCTCCAGGAGTCAGGGCCTGAATGGGGAGAATCAGGAACGGCAAAGAAGAACGACAGGAGTCACCTGCCGGGGTAGAGTTCAAGACTCTACCAATTTTTAGTCAATTCTTACAAGCTTATATAGTTTTTTTACTGACCCCTCTACCCACAAAATGTATCTCATGTTGCACATTAAATGTTTACATCATGTTTTTTCTTTTGTTTGTGGGGAATTTGACCTTTACAAGTTTCATTTTGTTCCCTCCTGCTACTGGTGGTGTTATTTATGTCTGAACAAAACACCAGCTGCCAAGAATTTATCAGCCACAACCTGTGACCTCTAGGCCAACTGAATCTCTTTCCTTTGCTATTCTATTTCTTTTCCTTTACTAATCTATTTTCTTAATCCTACACTTATATACACTTTTAGCAGCAATATATTGACTTGTTTTTCTTTTATATAGCCACCCTTATCTTACCCACTACAAATTTTTAGTACTCTATAAAAATTTAACTTTCTTAATTTTAATTGCCTTATCTATATTACTTGCTATTTTCTTATCACCTATTTTAAATTTTATATTTCTAAACAAAACTTAAGTCTAAATCTACACTTATATATGAAATTAATCTTACTTCTAATCCTAAATGTATTTAATTTTAAACCTACATTAAGTGTGTATAATTTTAAGTTTACCTTACAACTTAATTAATTCCTATTCCTTCTATTACTTATATTTAACTAATACCTACATCTATAATAAACATTTATCTTTTAATTATAGCTGTTATTTATTTAATTCTATTCCTTACTTTAATTTTAATCCTCTTTCTAATTAAACTATAATGTTTCATAAATCAAAAGGCATGTTTGTGACTTGTTTTTCCCGAAAACAATTACACCTGTTTTGGGAGACACTCTGTCTCAGTTTCTCACTTCCTCATCAATCACAACTGTCAATGTTGTTACCTATAAAGGGTATGAGGAAGTACTTGTTTTTCCTTTTTTAGCTAAAGGTTGCAAAATTTCATGGGAAAGGGGGTAGTAAAAACATTCCCTTGTCCCTTCAGGGGAAAATTTTTGCTTTTGAGCCCTTTTCACGTTTCTATACATAGGTTTACAGCTAATTCCACATCCTTGCACATTCTAGCTAATTGTTTTGTTTGTCAAGGGAAGTATTTTTCAAGCCTAAGCACACATTCTTTTAAGACCAAAAGGAGTCCTTCAATAGGATCCATGGGGTTCTGCCTCCATCATGGCCGCTTCCCACTGGGGCTCTGCTCCCAGTCAGCATCTTTCCCATTTTCTGGTAACCTCTGTTTTGCCTCTTTAGGGGTTGTGGCTTCCAGCACTCCAGATACAAACAAAATTGTCACCAGAGACTCTTTCTAATGGGAACTGGGACCAGAGTATAGTTCAGCACCTACCAAAGAAGCATACCAAACCAGAGAACAAGATTTTAAAATATCTAATATTCTTCCTCCTTTATACTTCTGTTTGATTAGATGTACAAGAGAATAACTGCTAATAATTTTTCTGACATAAGAAATAATATTAAATGATCGAAGTTTCTATGAAACATAAAATAATCAACTAATATTTATTATCATCATTTCAACCCAAAGCATTAGTGTCGAGGTGAGGTGAATTCTGAAGTTCACACCCTATATCAGTCTGAGTCTTGTGGTGGAAGAGGTCCTGACTCAACTTTAATCAGTTTGATAAAACCAAACTTTCTATAAAGTATGAATAGACTAGTGCAATTGTGTTTCACAAATAAAGTGTAAAATACATATACCAATTACACATAAATTTGCTCCCTAAATTTTCTGTTTTGAGGTTGTTATACATCTTTTAAAATTTTACCTTTTAAATTACTATGCTAACTTTAGTGATTGCATAAACTATGTTTTCATAATTGTTCAAATTTTGTAGTAACATGTATTTAAAGGCAGGTACTATTTTAAATAGTAAAGATCTGAATTAAATAAGTTTTATGCAACCTCACAAATAGTTCTGAGTAATTTTTAAAAATTTATTTCAGTAGATTTAGGGGGCACAAATAGTTTGGGACTACATGGTTGCCTTGTATAGTGGTGAAGAAGTCTGGGCTTTAAGTGTACCCAGCACCTGCACCTGTGCATATTGTACACAATAGGTGATTTTTTTTGTCTCTTCATACCTTCCCTCTTTCATTTGAAGCTCCAGTTTCCAGTGCCATTCTCTATGCCTTTGCTATTCCTTAATTTGACTCCCACTTATAAGTGAGAACATGTGGTTTTTGGTTTTCTGTTCCTGCATTAGTTCACTTAGGATAATGTTCTTCAATTCCTTCCAAATTGCTGCAAAAGACATTATTTCATTCTTCTTGAAAGCTGAATAATATTTTATAGTGTATATATACCATATTTTCATCATCTACTGATCCGTTGACAGGCATTAAGGTTGGGTCCACATATTTGCTATTACGAATTGTGCTGTGATGAACATGTGAATGCAGTTGTCTTTTTTTTTTTTGATATAACAGACTCTTTTCCTTAAACATCTAGTAGTAGGATTGCTGGATCAAATTATATATTTACTTCTAGTTATTTGAGATATCTCCATACCAATTTCCATAGAGGTTGTACTAATGTATACTTCCAACACAAATGTATGAGTTCTCTTTTCACTGCATCTGCACCAGGATCTGTAGTTTTTGGATTTTTTAATAATGCCCATTCAGACTGGTATAATATGGTATCTCATTGGGGTTTTAACTTTTAACATGCATTTACCTGATGATGACTGATATTGAGCTTTTTTTTTAATTTTTGCTGGCCATTTGTATATCTTCTTTTGAGAGATGTTTGTAATTTACCAGCTGTTCAATGGAATCATTTTTTTCCAGATGTGTTTGAGTTCTTTGTAGATTCTGGACATTAGTCCATTGTCAGATGTATAGTCTGCAAATATCTTCTTTCTTTGTGTAGATTGCTTATTTGCTCTGCTGAGTTTTTATTTTACTATGCAGAAGCTTTTTAGTTTAGTTAAGTCCCACTTGTTTATTTTTGGGTTTGCTGAATTTGTTTTGAGGATTTAGCCATAAATTCTTTGCCTAGACTAATGTCTAGAAGAATTTTTCCTAGATTTTTCTTCTAGGATTTACATAATTTCAGGCCTGACATTTAATATTTCAATTCAGTGGATATAATGTTTGTGTATGGTTAGAGATAGGAATATAGTTTCATTTTTCTGCACATAGCTATCTAATTTTCTCAGCACCATTTGTTGAATAGAGTATTTTTTCCTCAGCATATGTTTTTGTCTGCATTGTCAAAGAAGAGTTCATTGCAGGTATTTAGGTTCATTTCTCAATTCTCTATTCTCATACCAATACCATGCTGTTTTGGTTATCATATCCCTGTAGTGTATGTGAATGTGTGTGTGTATATGCCACACCAGCGTTGACACACTGGGCTTTAGTGATCCTTCTGCCTCAGCCTTCCAGGTAGCCAAAATTACAAGTGCGCACTACCATGCCTGACTAATTTTTGATTTATTGTAGACACGAGGTCTCACCAAGTTGCCTGGGCTGAACTTGAACTCATGGGCTCAGGCAGTCCATTTGCCTTGGCCTCCCAAATTGCTGGGATTACAGGCTGAGCCGAGTCCAGTCTGTTGATTTTTTAAAATGATATTTTATCTTCTGTGTCCTGTATTTGGGTTTTTACTTTGGTGATCTGGATTCTTCTGCTAAAGTTAGGATTTTGATGATCTTGTCTTTCCCATTTCTTTAGTGATTTGTTAGGCTGTTATCTTATGGTCTACTTTCTTGATGAGTTTTTGTAGAGATATAAATTCCTCTCTTATAATTGTTTTTATGGCATTCTGGAGGTTTTGATAAGATGTTTCCTCATTTTCGTTTGTTTCCAGGAATCTTTTAACTTCTGTTTTGATTTCTATGTTGACCCAGGGGTCGTTCAGCATCATGCTGTTTAGTATCCATGTCTTTGTGGATTTTTAGAGGAATTTTGTTGGTGTTGATATTTATTTTTATTCCACTATGGTCTGAGACGGTTCATGGCAGTATTTTGATCTTATGAAATTTCTTTATGCTTGATTTATAGCCAATGATGTGATTGATCTTGGAGTATGTTCCTTGTGGTGATGAGTAGAGTGCACATTCTGTGGTAGTTGGGTGGAGTGTTCTGTAGGTATCTATTAAATCCATTGGGTCAAAGGTCAAATTGAGGCTCCAGATCTCTTTGTTGATTTTTACCTTGATTATCTATCTAGTGTTTTTAGTTAAGTCCCCAGCTATGACAGTATTAGAATCAATATCTTTTTTTTTTAAATTTTACTTAATAGTTGCTTTATAAACAGTGATGCTACTATATTGACTGTGAATATGTTTAGGAGGGATATTTCTTGTTGATGGATTGAACCTTTTATTATTATGTAGTGTCCTTCCATATATTTGTAAAGTTTTGGTAGCTTAAAATTGTTTTGTCTAGTATTAATATTGCAACTCCTGCCCTCTTTTGTGATCCATTCACCTGGAAACTTATTTTCCATCCTCTAACTTTGAATTTGTATGTGTAAGATGTACCTCCTGGATGCATCAAATTATTGAAGTATGTAATTTTATCCTGTTTGTCACTCTCTGTCTTTTCAGTGGTTCATTTAGTCCATCACATTCAGGCTGATTATTGAAATGTGAATGTTTATCCCTGCCATGAGGTTGTTATAAAGTTTTTTCTTTATTTGTTTTTAACTTTTGGGTTGATGTATGGGTGTGCTCTCAAGTTTGCAATCACTATGCATTTTCTGTTGATTCTGTGTTCTTCTGAATCCTAGGGAAGTACATGGTCATTTCTTTTTTTTTTAATTTTTTCTGTGTTAAATACCTTTCTAAGTGCCTCCTGTAGAGCTGGTCTGGAAGCTGCAAAATCTCTTATAGATTAGATATTTTTTTTTAGTTTACTTAGTAGTTGCTTTATAAATACTGGTGCTACTATTTGAGGTGTATAAATGTTTAGGATGGATATTTTTTAAAGGATTTTTATTCTCCATTACTGATGAAGTTCAGCTTGGTTGCATAGGATATTCTTAGTTTGAGTTGTTTATCTTTGAGGACTTTGAAAATTTGACTCCAGACCCTTCTAGCTTGTAGTGTTTCTGCCCTTAAGTCTGCTGCTATTCTGATTGGTCTGCCCCAGTAGATAATCTGATCTTTCTCTCTTGCTGCATTTTGGATTTTTCTATTATACCTAATTTATGTAGGTGAATTACTATTTGTCTAGAAGTTGTACTTCTTTTTTTTTTTTTTTTTTTTGAGTTGGAGTCTCACTCTGTCGCCCAGACTGGAGTGCAGTGGCCGCTCCCGGCCACCGCAGCCTCGACCTGCTGGGCTCCGGCGATCCTTCCGCCTCAGCCTTCCGAGTCGCCGGAATTACAGGCATGCGCTACCACACCCGGCTGATTTTTTAATTTATTGTAGAAATGAGGTCTCGCCAAGTTGCCTAGGTGGGTCTCGAACCCGCGGGCTCAGGCAATCCACTCACTTCAGCCTCCCAAAGTCGCGGGATTACAGGCTGAGCCACCGAGCCCAGCTTGAAGTTGTACTTCTTATGTTATGTCTTGTGGGAATTCTCTGCATCTCTTGTGTTTGGATGGTTATGTCTTTGGTGAGTCAGGAAAAGTTCTCTTGGATAATCTTCTGGAATACTTGCTCTAAGGTGTTATCTGTTTCTCTTTCTTCTTCTGTGATACCAATTAGGCCTCTTGATATAATTGCACATCTCTTGGAGACTTTGTTACTCCTTTCTGAGTTTTCTTTATATACTTTACAGATTGGGCTAATTCCATGTTTTGTTCCTCAAGTTCTGAGATTCTTTCTTCATCTTGATTAATACTGCTTTCCATGCCTGTCATCTTGTAATTTATTTACTGGATGAAGTTTTTTATTGCCAAAATATCTGTTCTGTCAGCATTGCATCTTGTCTTTCTTGAGTCTTAGTCACTTTTTTCATTCATTCCCTAATCCCTGTTGTATTTTGGGGCCAGTTATTGGTGACTTCTATTGTTTGGGCTCTGAAGTCTGATTTTTCAAGTGTTTTCTCTTTGATACACTGGGAATCACTTATATTCTTCCATTGTTTTTTTTTTCTTATTTGTGACAAATGTCCTTCTTTTCTCCTTAGTTCCATTATTCAGTGACAGTGGAAGGGGCTTTCACTTCAGATTTTTGCTCAGTCTTTATTCTTTCCTGATCAGGACTGAATATATTCTACTTTGAAACAAGGCTGAGGGTAGGAAGCTTTTTTGTCTCTCATAGTTTTGAGAATCAGATAAGGTGGAGGATGGGGAGTGAGGATACAGAAACTACTTGCAAATCATATTATTCACTTACTGGGATATGGGTTCCCTGAGGCCCACTCCTCACCAGCACTCTATATGATGATGCAATGGGTATGTACCTTTACCCCTGACTCCAAGATAAAGTAATAGCAATGAGGAGAACACAGAAAAGTAGAACAAAATAGTACAAACAAAAATTTAAAAAAACAGAACAACAAAAGCAAATTCACACACATACACACACACACACGAACAAACAGGAAAATAAACCAAAACAAAATAAAAAAACAAACAAACAGGAAAACCAAACACACACACACACACACACACACACACACACACACACCACAAAATAAAAGAACAAGAAAAAAGGAAGAGAGAGAGAAAAAGGGGGAATGCAAATCAAACCCATACACATACATTCACACCCATATTAAACTATTTTTAAAAATCTACAAATTATCCTGAAAGTTTAACACTCAATCATTCATATATACAGATAAACAGAAAACACAAAAATAAAAGAAAAAAGAAGAAAGAAAAAAGAAAAAGAAAAGATGAAGAAACATGAAATTCAAACCTCACATACACATTCACACACAAAGAAAAAACTTAAAAAAAAACCCTTCCCTCTTGTGGCGGGTTCTGTAATTATTCCTCTCAATTGCTCACAAGTAAGCCCTTCTGCTGTCTCCTTGCACAGCTGCTGCACAATCTCCCAAGGGTGGAGCCCAGAGAAAGAAGAGGGGGCAGTGGGCATGGGTGGGATTTCAGTCTTCCCTTCCCACTCTCATATGTTTAGGGGCATTCCCCCCAGTGGGGAGATGCAGGATTGTAATTATGGGGGGGTGGTCCAACCAGCCTTATCCTGGAGTAGAGTCCACCTATCACAGCTGATGTCCAGGCTCTGCCTGAGTTTCTCCTTCTCAGTTGGGCCCAAGTCATTTGGGTCTGATGCTCAGAGGATTGCTGGGGAGGAGGGGATTGGGTCAACTCTGCATCACCACTGATCACTTTGGTGGCCTTTCTCATTATTTTCTGGTTGCACCCTTTGTCTCACATGTGAATCAGGGTAGGGAGTGAAACATCTTCGACTCAGCATTCATCCCGTCTTTCCAAAGTTTATGCTTTTAGAATATTCCCTCTGAGTCACAATCAACCCTTGAAGAGTTAACCCATCAGTCACAGAGATCACGACTGTCACTCTGTGGTGAGCAAGTCAGAGCACTTCCCTGTCCAGCTTTCAAGATGGTGGCAGGGCACCTGTTTTGTCTTCTCCAGTGGGACTCTGCCTCTAGTTCCCTCATCGTGCTCCCTGCACAGCCATTGCTACCAGTGTCCACCCAGGTGCTGTGGTGGTGAGACAGAGCCTGGAGCTGGCAGTCACTCCTGCAGCTTCTTCCTGGGAGGGGCTTTGCTGATTCAAAAAACGGCACTTGGGGTCTGCATCCCAACAAGCACCAGGGTCCAAACAGAGCAGCTGTAGCACCAGCTGCTTTACCAGGGGAGTACTGGCCACTTGCTCCTGAGTCTCCATTCAGTCAGTCACTCACACACCCATTTATTACAGATATGTATGCAAAATTGTCCATGGACTCACTCACATAGGGACTCACATAGTCCAACTGTCTCCACTGTCATTTTCCTCTACCCTCCCTAATACATTTCTTGGATGCTGTTCCATTCTCTTGATTTTTTTTTTTTTTTTTTTTTTTGGTCTGTATTGTAAGGTTAATTTGAAAATATTTTCTTCAAGTTCTGAGATTCTTTATTCTACTTGTTCTAATCTACTCTCAAAACTTTCCAATGAATATTTTACTTTTCCAAATTACTCTTTCATTTCCAGAATTTCAATTTGTTTACATTTTGTCATCTCCTTGGACAATTTCTTATTCATATCCTCAATAGTTTTGTTGTTGTTGTTGTTGTTTGTGTTTGTCTTCAATCTTTTCTTAAATCTCACTGAGGAATTTTATAATCATCATTTTGAATTTCACCTTTGGAATTTCAAAAATTTATTTTGTTTAGAGTCCATTGCTGAAGAGTTAAAGTGTTGTATTTTGAAAGTATTGAATAACTTTGTATTTTCAAATTGTCAAAATTATTTCTCTGGTTCTTTCTCATTTAGATAGACTATTTCTTCCTATTTTAGGTTGTTTGATGTAGGCACTGCAGTGCTCCCTTGGTTATATATAGACTTCATGTGGTGAGATTCTCAGTTGTCCACTGTGGCACCCTGTTTGACCAAGGTGCTTAGATCATTGTGTTAACTGAGCTCTAGAATCAAACTTTCCCCAAAGTTGAGGTATTATATCAGATATGATGGGTTGTACTGTTGACCTCCAGCCAGCAGTGAGCCTGAAGGAGAGAGACAGTTGTGAGGGTGGCTTTGGAGTTTCTGCCTGAAATATGTTGCTCCAGGATGTGCTCAACAAATGTAGGTGCTAGGTGGGGCTGTGGCAATTATTCAGGTTCTCTGTTTTGAGCCTTTGAAGCATATGTGTGAAGAGAAGAAGAGCTCAGTCTCCCGACCTGTATACATTCTTGGCTACCCAATGGTGATTGGGAAAGAGTCCTTGGCCAGTGGGGTAATTATATTATGCAGAGGGGGTACAAAAGGCTGTACCTTGAGAATAAAAGATTCCTAGGGTATTGAATACCACCCATCTCCCCCTGTCTTAGCCTCAGGAAGTCTGCATTTTGAATGTCAAAGTATAGCCAGCTGCTGGGTCTCAGGTATTTTTACAGCAGCCTATCTCAGTCAGGAACTGTCTGCCACTGAAAAGTTTGCCCGTGGGACCCATTCCTTACCATGTTGGCTAGAAAGCAGCCACCAGCAAGGAGTGAGTTCCTGGGGTATGGCAGCTGGAGATGCTGAGGATTTTGTTTTTGTTTTGGCTACACCACTCCACATGGGTTTTGGCAGAGCATGGCTGTGGATAATGCAGCGTCTCATAAAAAACTGGAGTCATGTAAAGCTCAAGGAGCCCTCCAAACTGTGGCAGGAGCACAGAATTTCTGAATTTCTCTCACTCACCTTCCCCATTGTGCCCAGAGGCTGCTTGTTGTTTCTGACATGGTCCAGGCAAGAACCTGGCTAGTTTCAACCCAGGTCAATTTATTTTTTCCTTTCTTTGGATAATGCAGTTATTATCACTATTTTGATGACTCTTGGCATATGCCACTGGTCCCCGTTCCTCTCTTGGTGCTGAGGAATCTCTATCTTGCCTTACTCCATAGCAGAAATACACTTTGGCTACCTTACATCTGCCATCTAAATCCAACTTTCTATTTTTGTATTCAACATAAAAACAATGAGCAAATTTACTTATTTTTGAGTATATGTGTATAAATAAATAAATATGTGTATGTACACATATGTGTATTTTGTATGTAATTATAGAATATTCTGTAAAAATGGAAATTTTACTAAAGTGCTCAGGAAAAACAAAAAGCCTCCAGTTCATTGGTCATTTGTGATATGTCCTCAGCACTTAAATAAAAGGTAGATTTTGATTCATAGGAAGATAATTACATTAAATTTATATATGTTAAATTTATATATGAAGTATATTTATCTTCAGGCATCCCTTACACTGTCTAGATTTAAAAAGTAACCTTGAATATTATATATGATACATCAAATGACATAAAATTTGTCTGCGATGAGGGTCAAAACATTGGGATTTTACATTTGCCTTTTAAAATGTTTTAAAATATATGACATAAAAACTATAGTTAACTAAATTATTACAAATTTAAATAGAACCTGATTATTACAAACTTAAATAGAACCTGATGAATGTTATTGTCAGTAGCATCTACTAAAAAAAGTATTTTAAAAGTTATATACATTTTTGTTCTAATGAAACAATTAGCATGTGTATGTGATGCTTGAATTATTAGAAAACCACTAGGTTTTTTAAAGTTTCTTTGATTAATTGTGATTGATGCCATATCTCTAGGCACATCAAACATTACGAAAGGAAGTGCTGCTGCTAAATATCACTGCTAATTGGACAGCTGGCTTTACTCAAATTACTATAATAAACTAAAAACAGGAAGAAGGCAACATCAAGCCTGCTAAATAAATAAGGTCAATCTTACTCTTCAATTTATACCATTTGTCAACACTATCAAAATCATAAGAGGTGAGATTTTTAGACATAAAAAAGAAAAAAGTCTACAATGTAATTTATGCTGGTAAGTCAGCAAAATATATTGTATAGGTTGAATTGAGAATGTATGGATGTGCAAAAAGTTCAAATATTTTGATAACTTGAACTATGCACCACGGGATACTTAATAAAAAATTTTGTTTTTACATTATGAAACACCAAAATATATCAAAGTGGTGTCTAAACTTGTCAGTCAGTATTTTTTTCCAAATGGCAGATTAGAGCCTTTTCCAATGAGCCTCACCCACTTGGAATAAGTAAAATAGTATGTAGATGTGTGTAGGTATTCAGATTGTGAACTTTTATACAATTAAAAAAATGAGAATTTAACAGACACCAAACTAAAGCTTCAGATACTAGAGAAGTGGACAGGAAGCCTGAGTGACAGGGACTGGCTGAGAACTGTCACTGAAGCCCCAATATAGTAGAGGAAGAAAGAGTGACCCTTTTTAATTCAGCTTCCCACTGGGGAACTGTGTAACCCAACCATGAGAAAGCACCTTGTCTCTCCCAAGCCTAGAAGCTAACTTGGGGGAGACCAGAAGACTGTGAGAAGGGATAGAACCAGAAAGTGACTCAGGCATTGTCCCAAACCTAGGACCAATGGGAGGACATCATTCTCAGTTCCAGCTCATACCAAGTAGGCTGGGGTGAGGGAGGTAACCTCATGGCTGGAACTGGGAAGTCACTGTGGCATGTACTTTAGCCATGGGCACTGAAATTGGACTCTCCTCTTCATGATACCAAAGCCGGGGAAGATTTTCCAGAGAAAATTGGTTTTGCCCACAGGGTGGCTGTGCAAACTAAAGATAAACTGCATGTGACCTCACTGAGGGGTCCAAATTGCTCCCTCAGGCAGGACAGGGAGTGATTTTCCCATGTCTGAGGAATGAGAGAAAGGCAGGTTCCAAACCTATTCACTGGACAAGATGCCTGAGCTAATCCTCCCTTCTCATGCAGGAAACTTCATACAGCACTCATTGCTCTCCTCCTTGGGGGTCTTATATCCTGTCATCTCCTGACTTTTCCAGGAATTCTGTCAAAGCTAATGCTTGTGCCTACCATTGAAGGGCCCAAGTGAGAGTTTGTTTAGTTCAACTCCACCTAGCTTTGGCTCACCATCCCAGGATGAAAATGGGACCCAGATAACTGAGAATTCCATAGCTCAATCCGTTGTTTTGGTCACTGAAGTATTTCTCCTACTGAACAAAGTTCAAGCACAAGCGCTACTACAACCATTGCAGTCACCTTTTAGCCACAAGTGCTGCCTGTTGGCCTGGAGCTTGATACAAAATCTGCTGACAAAAGGAAACAGCATTTGGACACTAGATAAGCTTTCTGTAACTTCTGCTATCACAATTGCCCAAGTCATCACAGCTTCATAGGAGGCTATGAGCCTGCTTGTCCACCTGGTTCACGGCTACTATAACAAATATTTGAGAAAGTTACCATACCAAGGCTATTTATACCAAGGATATCATACAGCACCAGCAAGTCGACCAATGAACATACCCGGATGCAAAGCCAAATGACCCCACACATGATGCAATATAGTCACATCCTAAAGAAAAAAAAAGTACCATTTCAACAAAAGTAAATCCCAAAATAAGAAATAAATATTTCTGCTAAGTGTGAATAAGTCAGTATAATAATAATGAAAATATAAAAGTGGGGTATTATGACACCTCCATACAAAAGAACACTGTAATTCTCAAACCATGGATCCTAGCCAAAGTGATTTTTTTAAAAAATGCAAGATAAGAAATTCAAAATTTTGATTTTTAAAGAAACTCAATGAGATTCAGGAGAAATCTGAAAACTAATACAAAGAAATGAGGAAATCTATTTGATATATGAATGAGAAATTCACCAAAGAGATAGTTAATTTTAAGAAAACCAAACAGAACATCCATAAATAGAAAACAATTATTGATGGACTCATAAAAAAGATTATAACTTCAACAATAGACTGGATCAAGCAGAAGAGAGAATCTCAGTACTTCAAGACAAATTTTTTGAGTGAAACCAATCAAACGAAAATAAAAGAAAGTATTAAAAAGAATGAACAAAGCTTTCAAGAAATTTAACTTACAAATCATAACACTTTCAAGACAGGAAAATAAGCACACAATTTTAAAAAGCCGCTTTTTTTTTTTTTTTGAGTCAGTCTCAAGTCCAGGCTTGAGTGCAATGGCACAATCATGGCCACAGCAGCCTTGACCTTTGGGCTCAGGCAATCCTTCTGCCTCAGTCTTCCAAGTAGCTGTAACTATAGGTGTGTACCACTCGTGCCTGGCTAATTTTTTGATTTACTGTAGAGATGAGCTCTTGTCAAGTTGCCAAGGCTGATTTTGAACCCTTGGGCTAAAGAAAATCTCTCACCTGCATCTCCCAAAGTGCTGGGATTGCAGGCAAGAGTCGCCATGCCTAGCCTAAAAAGCCTCCTAAAGAAAATGACTGGTGACAATTTTCTAAGTTTAGCAAGAGATTTAGAGACCCATATACAAAAGGCCCAGTTAACAGCAAGAAATACATTGTAATACAGAGTTTACCATTGCACTGGTCATCAGATGGTACAAAGTTACTGTGAAGAAAAAAATTCTTAAAATCAGCAAGAGAGGGCTACCTCTTTCAGGTCCCCTTCCACTGTGGGAGCTTTTCTGTCTTCTCAGCAAAATCCTACTTAAAAAAAAAAAAATTCAGCGAGAGACAGCAGCTAGTCACTTACAAACTAACAGAAGACTTCTCAGCAGAAATGTTACAGACCTGAATAAATTGGGTTCCTATTTTCAGAGTGCTGAAAGAAAAAACCTGTGAACCCCAAATTTTATATCCTTCTAGAATAAACTTCATAAATAGAGACATAAATTCATTCTCTGATAAGCTAATTCTGAGGATGTTCATCACCACTAGATTGATGCTAAAATAAAAATGCCCAAAGGTATTTTAAATATGGAAATGAAAAGTTGATTTGGGCCATCATAAAAGCCATAAGCTTATAAAACTCACAGGTCTTATAAAAATTGTCAAAAAGGAAAAGGGGGGGGCAGCAAAACCTCACATATCAGTATTAACCTTGAACATAAATGGATTAAATTCTCTATGTGAAAGATATAAAATGAAAGACTGGATTTTAAAAAATGACCCAACTATATGCAAAAGTTAGTATTATTGGTAAAGACATTTCTAGACTAAAGGAGTATAAAAAGATATTGCATACAAACAGAAACCAAAGTAAGCAGGAGTAGCTGTACTTAAAGAATTAGCTGTTATCTATATCACACTTTAAATCAAAACATTAAAAAAATTAAAGAAAGTCATTATATGATAATAAAGGGGTCAGCTCAACAAGATGATATAACAACTCTAAATACATATACATCCTACACCAGAGCAACAAGATGCATAAACCAAATACTCTTAGACCTAAAGAAAGAAATAGACAGCAATATAATAATAGTGGAGTAGTTTATACCTTAACATAAGCACTAGATAAATGATCAAGATAGAAAATTAAAGAAACACTTGACTTAAATTGAACTTTAGAACAAATGACCTAACAAACATTTACAGAACATGTCACCTAACAACCATGAGAATATACATTCTTCTCATTGGCACACAGAATACTCTTCAAGATAGACTATATATTAGGCCATAGAATTAATTATTTTCCATAAATTAAAAAGTAGATTGAAATCATATCAATTTTCTACTCAGATCACAATAGAAGAAAACTGGAAATCAATATCAAGAGAAACTATCAAAACCACGAATACATGGAAATTAGACAACATGCTCCTGAACAATCTCTGGGTCTACAAAAACAATTAAAATTTAATTTTTAAAAATTTTTGAAACGAGCAAATGATAGAGACACTATACTAATGCCTCTGGGATACAGCAAAAGCAGCACTATAAAGACAGTGTATAGTATTAAATTCCTACATAAAAATACAGAAAGATAATAAACCAATAGCCTAACATCACTCCTCAAGGAACTTGAAAGCAAAAGAATCTCAAAGCTAGCAGAAGAAAAAATAAATAAATAAATAAAGATTAGAGCAGAGCAAAAAAGACTCCTTGAAAAGATCAACAAAATTGATAAAAATGCTAACTAGACTAACCAAGAAGAGAGAAGATTCAAATAAATGTAATAAAAAATGATATAAAAAAAGAAACATTACAACTGACATGACAGAAATATAAAAGATCATGAGGCACTATCATAAACAGTGAATAACTACATGATCAAAAAGGTGAAAACCTAAAAGAAATTAATAATCTCTGGAAACATACAACCTCCCAAATTCAATCAGAAATTAAAAAAAAAAATTCAAAACAGACCTATAACAAGTAGTGAGACTGAACTATTAATAAAAAATATTGCAATATAAAAAAGTCCAGGTCCAGATGGATTCACAGCCAAATTCTACTAGAAGTGCCAGGAACTGGTATAATCCTGAAACTGTTCCACAAACCAAGGATGAGGGAATTCTTTTTAACTCATTCTATGAAGCCGGTATCATCCAGATTCGTTCATATGAAACCAAAATAAGTGCCTACATAGTCCAAGCAACACTAAGTAAAAATAACACATCTGTAGGAATCACAATACCTGACTTCAAATTGTACTAGAAAGTTATAGGAACCAACACAGCGTGGTACTGGCATAAACATAGATGCATAGATCAGTGGAACAAAATAGAGAACCCAGTAATAAAAGTCACATGTCTGTCTACAGCCATTAATCTTTGACAAAGTCACCAAAAATTTACACCAGGGAAAGGACGGCCTTTTCAGTAAATGTTGCTGGGAAAACTGGATTGTAATATGCAAAAGAAGAAAAGTGGAATACTATCTCCCATCATATAAAAATGTCAACTCTAGGTGAATTAAAAAAAAAAGACTTAAATATAGTATCTGAAACCATAAAAATACTAGATGAAAAAAATTCTTCTGGACGTTGGTCTAGACAAAAACTATAATTATGACATCAAAAGAACAAGCACAAAAAAAAAGATAAATAGGACTGAATTAAAGTTTAAAAAACCTTTGCAGCAAAAGAAATAATCCACAGAGTAGATGTTGGAGAAAATATTTGCAGACTATGCAACTTACTAATATATAGTTTTTATAAGGGACTTAAACAAATGCAATAATCACATTAAAAAGGAACTCAACAACTAAATAATTCCATTAAAAGGTGGGCAAGGTACATGAATGTCGGGAGCCACAATCATTAGTAAAAGTAAGGTAAAAGGGACCTGAAAACAGGAAAAAATGCCAGCTGGGAGCAAGGCCCCAGTAAAATGTGGCCATGATGGAGGCAAAGCCCCATGGATCCTATTAACGAACCTTCCCTAACTTTGAAGGATTGCATGCATAGGCTTGAGAATGTTCCCTCTTTAATTGAGATAATAGATGCACAAATGGATGATTGCATTTGACAGCAAAAATTATACATAGGCATAATGGAGGTGAGGTTGCAGCAAAAAGGGTGCCCCTTAGGGTGTGTAAGGATGTTTTTTCAGTAAACAGCAGGAGGCTGAGAAAAATGAATTGGCCACTTCCTCATAAACAACAGACCCCAGCTGAGAGCTGGTGGAAAACAACCGTTGGAGATAAAAAATAGGTTAAGATATTTTAGGATTAAATAAGTAGTTTAATGAAGATAGAATTTAGAATATTAATAATAAGATAGTAAGATAAGATAAACTAGTAAGATAAGAGATATATAATAGTATAAGTGATAGTTAAGAAAACATAGAGACATAAGGATAGAAATAAGATTAATAGAAATAAATGTATAGTAGTAACTAAATTAAATAAGACTTAGGGATAAGGTTTAGCTTTATAGGGTAAGGATATTATAGGCCTATAATAGTAAATAGTTATGAGAAAGTTAGAAAGAAAACCAGGATGCTCATAAATGTTTGACTTAAGAAAAACACGATCTGTGGTTGAAATTGTTAAAGGTCAACCTTATTGTGAGTGCAGAAAGGATGTACGTGGGTGTTTGGTTAGCAACATAAGATACATTTGTGGGTGCAGGGCCGAGTGGAAAACCTATATAAGTTTGTGAAAAATAAATAAAAATTGGCAGAGTCTTGAGCTCTCCCCAGGAAGAGGATTCCTGTCCTTTTGGTCTTTTCTTTTTCACCACTTCCCGATTCTCCCGTCTCAAGCCCTGACTCTCTCCTGGAACTGGACTCCAGCACATGAACATAAATTTCTTGAAAGAAGACATACAAAAGGCCATCAAGCCTATAAAAAAAATGCCCAACCTCACTAATCATCAGAGAGATGCAACTTAAAACCACAATGAGATACCATCTTATACCAATAAGAACCTTATTATTAAAAAGTAAAAAAAAAAAAAAAATGTTGGCAAAGATGTGGAGAAAAGAAAAAGTTTATATACTGTGGCATTGTAAACTAGTACCACCTCCATGGAAATCAGCATACAGATTTCTCAAAGTACTAAAAATAGAATTCCTGTTTGATCTAGCAATCCAACTACTGTGTGTCTACATAAAGGAAAATAAATTATTTTATAACAGGGATCCCTACACTTGTATGTTTATCATAGTACTATTTACAATAGTAAAAAGTCCTAAGTGTTCATTAATGGATAATTGAAAATATAGCATTAAGAATTAAAATACCAGCTGGGCTCGGTGGCTCTGCCTGTAATCCCGCACCTTTGGGAGGCTGATGTGAGTGGATTGCCTGAGACTGCGGGTTCAAGACCCGCCTGGGCAGGTGAGACCTCATCTCTACAATGAAAATCAAAAAAATTAGCCGGGCATGGTAGCGTAGTAGTTCCAACTACTTGGAAGGCTGAGGCAGAAGGATAGCCAGAGCCCAGCAGGTTGAGGCTGCGGTGGCTGGGAGTGGCCACTGCAATCAAGTCTGGGTGACAGTGAGACTCCAAGACACACACACACACAAAGAATTAAAATACCCGCGCCTTTGGGAGGCTGAGGTGAGTGGATTGCCTGAGCCCGCGGATTCGAGACCCGCCTGGGCAGCGAGACCTCATCTCTACAATAAATCAAAAAATCAGCCGGGCGTGGTAGCGCATGCCTGCAATTCCGGCTACTTGGAAGGCGGAGGCGGAAGGATCGCCGGAGCCCAGCAGGTCAAGGCTGCAGTGGCCGGGAGCAGCCACTGCACTCCAGTCTGGGCGACCGAGTGAGACTCCAACTCAAAAAAAAAAAGAAGAATTAAAATAAAACATATAATATATAACATTTATACAAATTAAAATATAGCATATATAATATATTACATCTTTATATACGATGTAATCCTATTCAATCATAAACATATGAAATCATATTTTTTTGCAACAATATTGATGGAACTGGAGTCTATTATGCTAAGTAAATCAACCAAGAAATAGAAAGTCAAGTATAGCATGTTTTCACTTACAAGAAGGAGTTAAATAATGTGTACACTTAGCCATTGAATGTAATCATAGACACTAGAAACTTGAAAGGGGGAACGGTAAAAGGTGGGTGAAAGAAGAGAAATTATTTAATGAATATGATGTATAATGGGTTATAGTTACCCTAAAGTCTCAGACTTCACCACTATGAAACATATTTATGTAAAAAATAAACTGTACTCGTGCCCTTTAAATGTATACAAATAAAAATCAATTATCAATCAAAAAATAAAATTTAGTTAGTGCTCAAATAATTTGGCCTAGCTCTTTATACACCTGCATCAATCAACTATAAAACATTGATATTTGCAAAACACAGATTCTTGACTTTTTTCTTCTTCTTCTTCTTCTTTTTTTTCTTTTTCAGACACAAGATCTTGCACTTTCATCCAGGATGGAGTGCAGGAGTGCAGTGGTGCTATCATAGCTCATTGTAACCTTCAACTCCTGGGCTCAAGTGGTCCTCTTGAGTCTGACTCTCAGTTAGCTAGGACTTCACATATGCCACGACATCCAGCTAATTATCTTATTCTTATGTCCATTTGCTAAGTCATATGGGACCATTATTTTATTAACCTATAATTATTTCTGGAATCTCATTGTTAAATCATTACTTCAGTTGTAAAAGTTTCTTTTTGTATAGTATAAAAAAATTAATATATGCTAAAATATCCACTTAGTGTTAGGCACCGTGACAGGCACTTAGCATATGCTCAAGTAATTTACTGAAGTTCTGTTCATGTGATAAGGTATGAAAGAGGGAAAGAGTTCTTTGCTCTTATGATTAAGCCCAGTCTTTGATGGACCTAGTTCCCTCAGTTTGCTCTTTACAACTGCTTATTATTCCCTACCTTCCTTAGGCTAGACCAGAAGGCTACAGAGAGTTGGAGTTCAGAAAATGCATAGAATACTGTTCTGACAGGGTCTTTTCTTCTAGAGAGTGATATTTGAGTATACAAAATGCAATGGATGCATTTCAAAATCGTTACTCTCCACCTTTCCCTACCAGAGACTAGAAGGAATCTTTTTAGGCCCTTTACTGAGAGAACATAGTATAGCTCCTGGAGTCAATATTTGTGACAGTATGGGACCTTGTGGTGCTCTGTCATTTCTGACTTGCATGCTAAGTTACCTTTTACAATTCACAAAAATTACCATTTCATTGTTCCTACCAGTTCATGCCTGCTGTGTTTTCTGTTCCAGTAAGCAGATCTCAGTCATGACTCTCTGGATTTACTTATTACTCCAGATTTCAGGAGGGTTAATTGTTCTGTGACCTCAATTCTCTGATAGTTCCAAGGAAAGTTGATTTTCAGTTTGGTCAGCCTTTTTCTTGAAAAGACAATGATGATGACTTTGAAGCTGTTTAAATGTCAGAACTGAAGCTGATATTCTCTTCTTTGTTTGTATATCATCAAATTTCCCATTCCCCTGGGTCACTACCATTAGCATACAAATAAATGGCCAATACTACTGATGACATTTAGGTCACATTTAACAGTAAGCAGCATTTCAAATTAATTCTAATTGGGGAAGTCCATGGTGACATTCTGGCTTGAGTAAAGAATCTTATTGTAAATTCCTCAAATTGTTGATGTACTAATTAATGTACAACCTGCAGACACAAAATAGGGTACTGATGTATTTAATGCACTTTTGTCATGTGAAAGACTCCAGAATATCCCTAACTTTGTTGGTGTGTCTTCCTGGGTTGATCTCACATTTGGTTTTCAATAAACCTTTTCAAATTATTTCTGTCTTAGCCTTAATTTTGGTCTATACTACCATTTAATAAAACTTTCTCCTCATTCAATTTGTCCTCCCATTTTGTATCAGCTTCCTAAGACTAATTTAACAAATTTCAAAACCGGGTGGTTTAAAACAACAAAAGTTTATTCTCTAAGAGTTCTGAGGAGTATAAACTCATAATCAAGATGTCAGTAGGTATATTCTCCCTCTGAAGACTGTAGAAAAGAATCTGTCCTATCCCTATCTCCTAGATAGTATGAATTTAAAATGTTTTTGCAAGTATTTGACCAGTGTCTTAAAAAGTAAACCAGAAATTTACCAGGTGACTAAGCAATTTCAAGTATATAATAGTAATTTGTCATTTTTTTGTCTCAAAATGAAAACACATATTAGGTAGCATTAAGCCAACAGTAAGTTATTTTTCTTTAAAGTGATAAACATGAGCATTGAGGTAAGAAATAAGAATAAAATTATAAGTCCCCTCAATTGAATGAAAAAACACCCTCTTGGCCAAAAGTTCCCAAAAAATATTTTAAAAAGGTCCCAGCCATAACAAGAAGGGAGGTGGAGAGATTATATTCCCTGCCTAGTGAATGCCATTTTAAAAAATTTTTCTCCCCCAAGGGCTAAACAAAAAACAGTCCTTTTAAATGACTCCTTCACTATGGCTATCACTAACCAACTAATATTTTCCCTCTTCCTTTTGCAGTTTTTGCACAACTACCAGCATTCTTTCATGATAAGAGACCACCAACCACAGTGTGGTTCTGGCCAGTTTACAGAGATAGCACATGAAGGGTATTTTCCTCTGCTTCAACTTTTGATATAGAAGGTCAAATTATAATATAATCAAATGTCAAATCTCCACACCTAGGTGAACATGGGATACATGTTGTTTGCATGCTAGTCTATTACAAATGTGCTTGCCACCCAATATTCATTGCTCCTCCTATAACCTGTTCAATATGTACAATTCACCAACCCCTTCAAGATAAATGCCTGTTCCTTTGCCCCTCCCACTAAACTTTGTTGTTTGTTTTTGGCCAGAGGCTCCCCTTCCCACCTTCAGGTTGTGGTATCATCTTGAAGAAATAAAGTCCTTCTTTCTAAATTTATAGACTTGTGACATTTTTGGTAGAGAGTTTATAGTAAAATTTTTATTTAAAAGGATAAATATACATACATTGAATTCACAGTAGAGTTGTTTATCTTCAAAGTGATAAATGTATGCATGATGGCTAAGAAGATAAGATAACACCTGTGATCTGGTGCTACCTGAGACCTGGTAGTTGAGAAAAATGGCAGTGAGTAAACCTGCAGAGAATCATTATAGCAACAAGGGACTGGCAATATCTGAGACACTAGACACTTTTGGAATCTTGACTGGGTGGAATCCTGAAAGCCTTCCCCTGACTCAGAAAGACTCAGAAAGAAAGAACAAAGCCTACAAAAGATGTGCAATTATATCAAGAAGCTGAACTTATGCCTGATTGGTATCCCTGAAAAAGAAAGGGAAAATAAGAACAACTTAGAGCAAGTATTCCAGGAGGTAATCCAAGATAACTTTTCCCATCTCACCAGAGTTGTGACTAGTCAAACACCAAAGATACAGAGAACTCCCACAAGACATCAGATGAGAAGACCAATCCCTAACACATAGCAATTTGCCTACACATAGTAGGCACAAAAGAAAAAATTCTAAAAGCAGCAAGAGAGAAAGGTCAGACTACCTGTCAGGGAAAACCAATCAGAATAGCAGCAGACCTATCGGCAGAAACACTACAAGCAAGAAGGGACAGGATCTCCATATTCAAAGTCCTCAAAGATAAACAATTTCAACCAGAATTTCCTATCCAGCCAAGCTCAGTTTCATCAGTGATGGTTAATTAAATCCTTCCCAGACATTCAATCCCTAAGAGATTATGCAGTTTCCAGGCCAGCTCTACAGAGACACTTAAAAAGATATTAAGCACAGAAGAAAGTAAGAAAAAAAAAGAATTACCACGCACTTTCCAAGAGAACAGCAGAGCACAGAATCAACAGAGAATACAGTGCAAAAAGAAACATGAAAACACACACATACATTAACCCCAAAGTCAAAAGAAAACAAGCAAAAAAAAAAAAAAAGAAAAAACTTAATAAGAACCTCATGACAGGAACAAACAATCACATTTCAATGATCAGCCTGAGTGTGAATGGATTAAATGCACCACTGAACAGACGCAGGATGGCAAACTGGATAAGAAACCATGACACAATTATTTGCTGCATCCAGGAGACTCATCTCACTAGAAGAGACACACACAGATTCAAAGTTAAAAGATGAAAAATGAGTTTTCAGGCAAATGGATCACAAGAGAAAGCAGGGGTTGTGATCTTATTATCAGACAAAACAGCATCTAAGCTATCAGAGTTTTAAAAAGATGCAAAAGCACTCTACATAATGATAAAAGGTTCAATCCATCAACAAGAAATATCCATCCTAACCATATATGCACTCAACACAGGAGCACCAGCATTTATAAAACAACTGTAAGTAAACTAAAAAAGAAGATATTGACTCTAACAATATTATAGCAAGGGACTTTAATACCCCACTAACAGCCCTAGATAGGTCATCAAGGCAAACAATCAACAAGGAGATCCAGAACCTAAATTTGACACTCTACCAAATGGGCTTATTAGATACCTACAGATTATTCCACCCAACAACCACAGAATATACATTCTACTCATCATCACATGGAATGTACTCCAAGATTAATAACATCCTTGGCCATAAATCAAGCATAAACAAATTCCATAAGGTTGAAATATTGCCATACACATTCTCAGACCACAGTGGAATAAAAACAAACATCAACAACAATAAAAATTCCCCAAAGTCCATGAAGACATGGTCATGGATCCTAAACAGCACGATGCTGAATAACTACTGGGTCAACACTGAACTCAAAGCAGAAATTAAAAGATTCCTGGAAACAATGAAAATGAATAAAAACCTCTGAGATGCCATAAAAATAGTTCTAAGAGGGGAATTTATTTAAACATAGACCTTACTAAAATACATCAGAAAATTCAAGACTTGACAGTTGCTGAAAAGCAATCCCGGTCGACTAAATTGGCCAGTTCTATATTTAACAATTTTTCTTCATTCATTGATCAAAAATTGTTAATGTCTATATTCATTAATGTGAAAATTTGTGGAACAGTGATTCTTTTATTGCTGTGTCTACTTTCAATCATTTTCAGAGTGTTAAAAAGAGTATATCTCAGCTCAATATGGAGTTTCATGGTTTCATGCTAAAAAATAAAAAAAAGGGGAGATGTTGGGAGCCAGCCACAGAGGCCCACTGAGCATTAGGGATCAGGAAGGGCTGTTGACCCCAAGACCACTAGGATGTGTTTGGGAACTGTTGACCCATTCCCTCCCTCCTTTTCCATTTGACGCAAAGTACCAAGAAAAGCTCCAACTGACTCTAACAGAAAACTCTGAGACCAGAACGTACACAGCTAACCCTAGGAGTCTATTGTTTCCATTCTCCACGGCTTATGGTCTTTTGCTTTATCACAATTTAAATTTGACTTTGAGTCATATTGAGGAACCTTAGTGCAGGTCACAGGCTCTCTTGATGTAACCTTTAGAAATTTATAGATAGCCGGGCTCGGTGGCTTAGCCTGTAATCCCACGTCTTTGGGAGGCTGAGATGAGTAGATTGCCTGAGCCCACGGGTTCGAGACCCTCCTGGGCAGTGAGACCTCATCTCTACAATAAATCAAAAAATCAGCCGGGCATGGTAGCGCATGCCTGTAATTCTGGCTACTTGGAAGGCTGAGGTGGAAGGATCACTGGAGCCCAGCAGGTTGAGGCTGCAGTGGCCAGGAGCGGCCACTGCACTCCAGTCTGGGTGACAGAGTGAGACTCCAACTCAAAAAAAAAAAAGAAAACAAAAAAAGAAATTTATAGATATAGGTTTTAAAAAATAGTTTATATAGATTAAGAAAATTTAAGTAACCATTTTATTATAAAAGTGTGGTTAGTTCAGTTTGATTTAGGGGAGGCCAGTAAAGTTTAAATTAGGCCAGCTGGTGCTAGGAGACTATAACCATAACAACAATTGTTTTAATAAAAACTAGTTTAAATTAGTACATAATAGTAAAAGTTAATAATTCACTATGGCGATTTTGGGTTTAGACATTGAGTGATGTTAATTCAAAATGATGTCGTTATAATACAATTAAGGACCTATAAGAAACTGGTTTGGAAAACATTAAGCTAACATAAGATACAAAGAGACAATTTGTGGTTGTTCTTCCTCATATTCTTCCTCATGTTCTTCCTTATGTATGAAAGAACATTTGCTTGAGAGTGGGGGTTGTCCTCTGCACACCTGGCCCTATTCATGTGAAAGGCACATGCTACCTTTGTTTCCCGTGATGATGACTTTACAGAGTTTGGGGATAAAAGCCCTAGGATAGCATTCAATAAAGGGCTTCTGGTCACTTGAGCAGGAGTCCAGTCTCTTTCTTTCTACTCCCTTTATATCTATCCCTCCAGTTTAAATCACTGACGCCGTCACACCGCCAGAGACCTCTGATTCCTGCAGGGGCAGGACCCCTGCAAAATACCTTACAAAAACCTCTGGGATGCCATAAAAATAGTTCTAAGAGGGGAATTTATATCTCTACAAGTACACATCAAGAAAATTGAAAGATCACAAGTGGAGAGCCTAACAAATCACCTAAGGAAGGTGGAAAGAGAAGACCACCAAAACCCCAACTTTAGCAGAAGAATCCAAATCATCAAAATATGAGCCCAAATATGGGACATAGAAGACAAAAATATTATAGAAAATATCAACAAAACAAAAAGCTGGTTCTTTGAAATAATTAACAAGATTGATGGACCCCCTAGTCAGATGACAAAAAAGGAGAAGAAAAGCCCTAATAAACACAATCAGAGATATAAAAGATGAAATCACAACTGACTCTGAAGAAATACAAAAGATTATCAGAAATTACTATGTACACCTATATGGAAACAAGCTTGACAACCTAAATGAAACAGAGCACTTCGTGACATCACACAACCTCCCAAGGTTGAAACAAGAAGACATTGAGACACTAAATAGATCAATAACAACCCAGGAAATTGACTCTGTCATATGAAAACTACCTATAAAACAAAGTCCTGAACTAGATGGTTTTCCAGCAGACTTCCACAAAATGTACAAGGAGGAGCTGATACCAGTTATATTAAAAGAATTCCAGGTAATTGAGAAGGATGGAATTCTCCCCAATTTATTTTATGAAGCTAACACCACACTGATACTCAAACTGGGTAGAGATCTAACAAAAAAATAAATTACAAGTCAATATCCTTTATGAACATAGATGTAAAAATCCTCAAAAAGATTCTAGCAAATCAGATCCAAAAACACATCTCAAAAATCATCCACCATGACCAAGTAGACTTTATTCCAGGATGCAGAGCTGGTTCAACATTTACAATACCATAAATGTAATTAAATACAACAACAGATATAAAAACAAGAACTACATGATTACATCATTAGATCAGAAAAAACTTTTGATAAAATCCAGCATCCCTTCTTGATAAAAACCTGTAAACACCTAGGTATAGAAGGAACATACCTCAAAATAGTAAGTGCCATCTATGATAAACCCGCAGATTCTGCTAAATAATCAGAAACTGGAAACATTTCCCCCGAAAACTGGAACAAGACAAGGCTGCCCACTCTCACCTCTCTTGTTCAACATTATATTGGAAGTTCTAGCTAGGGTAATTAGACAAGAGAAGAAAATCAGGGGTATCCAAATAGGAAAGAGGAAGTCAAGTTTTTCCTCTTTGCTGACGATATGATCCTATACCTTGAAATTCCAAAGGATCTGTGAAAAACCTGCTTGTACTGATAAAGAACTTTGGCAAAGTCTTGGGGTACAAAATAAATGTGTAAAAGACAGTTGTATTCCTATACACCAGCAACAAGCAGGCAGAGACCCAAATTAAAAACACAATCCCAGCTAGCTGAGTTCGGTGGCTCAGCCTATAACCCCGTGCTTTGGGAGGCTGAGGTAAGTGGATTGCCTGAGCCTGTGGGTTCGAGACCTGCCTGGGCAACTTGGCGAGACCTCATCTCTACAATAAATAAAAAATTAGCCGGCGGACATGGTAGTACGCACCTGTAGTTGCAGCTACTTGGAAGACCGAGGCAGAAGGATCGCTGGAGCCCAGCAGGTCGAGGCTGCGGTGGCTGGGAGCGGCCACTGCACTCCAGTCTGGGCGACAGAGTGAGACTCCAACTCAAAATAAATAAATAAATAAAATAAAAACACAATCCCATTTACAACAGCCACACACACACACAAAATACCTCAGCATCTTCCTAACCAGAGAAGTGGAAGACCTTTACAATGAGAACTGAATAACACTGTTCAAATAAATCCAAGAAGACACAAACAAATGGAAAAATATTCCATGCTCATGGATAGGAAGAATCAACATTGTTAAGATGTCCATCCTACCAAAGGCAATCTACAGATTCAATGCAATACCCATTAAGTTACCAACATCATTCTTCTCAGGCCTGGAAATGACAATACAGAAATTCATATGGAAATATAAACAATCATGAATATCCAAAACAATCTTTAGCAAAAGAAACAAAGCAGGAGGTATCACACTTCCAGAATTCAAACTTTACTATAAGGCTACAGTAATCAGAACATCCTGGTATTAATACAAGAACAGGCATATAGACCAATAGAACAGGATAGAGATTCCAGAAGCAAAGCCTCAATTTCTCAACCAACTCATCCTTGACAAAGCCCCAACAAAAACCACTGTGGAGAGAAGAATCTATTCAGTAAATGGTTCAGGGAATCTATAAGCATCCTAGAAAATGGAGAAGACAACCATATAGAAATTGGAACTGGCAATCAATTCTTATTCAGAACCCTAGATGCCCATACCTTAAGAAATAAGATAGACAAGTGGGATCTCATCAAACTAACAAGCTTCTGCAAAGCAAAAGAAACCATCAAGAGAGCAGGGGACAGTCCACAGAATGGGAAAAAAAAATATTTGCCAACTGTATATCTGACAAAGGCCTAACATCTAGGATCTACAAGGAACTCAAATGTGCTGAAATGAAAAAAAATAAATAAATAAACAAGCAGTCCCATTAAAACGTGGACAAAAGACATGAATAGTCACTCCTCAAAAGAAGATGTATGGGCATCCAACAGACACATGAAAAAGTACTCAGTCACACTCATCATCAGAGAAATGCAAATTAAAACCACATTGAGATACCACCTAACCCCAGTAAGAATGGCCATCATTAATAAAACAAACAACAACAGATACTGGTGAGAATGCAGAGAAAAAGGAACACTTCTACACTGCTGGTGGGAATGTAAACTAGTGCAATCTCTTTGGAAGACAGTGTGACAGTTTCTGGAAGAACTAGAAATTGACCTTCCATATGACCCAGCAATTCCCCTATTGGGAATATACCCAAAGGAACTCGAATCTTTCTACAAAAAAGAAACCTGCACACGTATGTTTGTTGCAGCTCTATTCACAATAGCAAAAATATGGAACCAACCACATTGCCCATCAAAGTGGACTATATAAAACATGAGGTACATGTACACAATGGAATACTATGCAGTCATAAGGAATGACAAACATATGGATATTGATGCAATTTGGATGGATTTAGAGTCAATCAAACTCAGTGATCTATCAAAGAAACAAAGAACAGAGTACCATATGTTCTCACTCATAAACGGACCTTGCATAATTATAATACTATAAGAAAGGGATTGTCAGTAGTGGGAAACTATCAGTGGGGGTGGGGCGGGGGGGATTGGCAATCAAGGACAATTGCTAGGGAAGGGAGGTTTATACCTCATCCTAAAGGGTACCTATATTTGTATACCTAACCCTGAATTATACCCCACATCTTTATTTAAAAAAAAAAAGAAAGTGAAAGTTATGAATCTGGTTAACATTACATTTAAAATTAACATAATAGCCGGGCTCGGTGGATCAGCCTGTAATCTCACGCCTTTGGGAGGCTGAGGTGAGTGGATTGCCTGAGCCCGCGGGTTCGAGACCCACCTGGGCAGCAAAACCTCATCTCTACAATAAGAGATGGAAGGCTGAGGCAGAAGGATCGCCGGAGTCCAGCAGGTCGAGGCTGCGGTGGCCGGGAGCAGCCACTGCACTCCAGTCTGGGCAACAGAGTGAGACTCCAACTCAAAAAAAAAATTAAATTAAATTAAATTAAATTAAATTAAATTAACAACTCCACTCCTAAGTATCAATTCAAAAGAAATAAATATATATGAGAGGTACCCCTCAAAACCCAGAATGTATTTATTAAAAATTGTATATTTATTCTTACATGTATAAATTTCAGTCACTTTCGAAGTGTTCTCCATTTGATGCAATACAACTAATGTGAGACTACTCAAAACAGTTTTTGAACTCAGTTTTGATACCTTTTAGTGCTTCTGCCATTTTTTTTTCATTCACCTCTCCCATGAGCAAAATGTTTACCTTTGATGACTTTTTAAAATCAGGAAAGCAAACAAACAAAAAGTTTCTCTGGGTAAGATGGACCTGGGAATCATGTTGTTTTTGGTCAAAAATTGCTAAACATTTAAAGCGAGATGTGGGTAGGTGTGTTGTCATGGTAGAAGAAACCAGTCACCTGTTTGCCACAACTTGGGATGCTTCTTCCACAAATTGTGACTCAACCCTATCAAAACTTCCAGATAAAAACTTCGGTTGATCGTTTGAGCTGGAGGAACAAATCTGCTTGAACTACAAGGTGTCTTACTCTCTAAAAGATAATTCTGTTTCTTGGGGAGTTCCTCTCATATGTCCATACAAAGACTTATGCACAAATGTCCTATTGGGACTTTGAAAGTGACACCAAATGATGCAAGGACTGGCACTTTGACATGCTGAGATCTCTTAGAAAGTGCTGAATCAAATCCCTCTAACTTTATCATGTTTTGTTATCTTTTCATCTAAAGCATGGGAAGAACTCTGAAATTTTCTTATCTGGCCAAAAAAGCTTCTTTCCAAAAATACACAATTACCTTCTTCCCCTCCCTGAAATCTCATTAGCTATGGCAGAAAAGGAGACAGAAATGCAACCACACCTGGAAAGACTTCTTTCACAAAATAATGCCTGCCCCTGCAGTTTATTCAAATTCCAAAATGAATCATATATAACTTAATTTCTGTTTATTTGTCCTCCCTGATGACCATTTGCTGCTCCTCAAAAGAATTGTCTCCATTCCCTATCTTTTCCCTCCTCCATGAACAAAGGACCTATGTTCGCTTGCAAGTGTCCACCTATAGTCCCAGCTACTCAGAAGACTGACAGACTGGGGGCAGCATGATTTCAGGAGGTTGAGGCTAATATGAGCTATGATCGTGCCAACAGCTGCACTTCAGTCTGGGTGATATAGTAAGATTCTGTCAAAAACAAAGGAAGGAAGGAAGGAAGGAAGGAAGGGAAGGAAGGAAGGAAGGAAGGAAGGAAGGAAGGAAGGGAAAAGAGAGAGAGAGAGAAAGAAAGAAAGAAAGAAAAAAGAAAGAAAGAAAGAAAGAAAGAAAAGAAAGAAAGAAAGAGAAAGAAAGAAAGAAAGAAAGAAAGAAAGAAAGAAAGAAAGAAGAAGAGAGAGAAAAGAAGAGAGAGGAGAGAAGGAGAAGAGAACGTGAGAGGGAGGAGCAAGGGAGGAGGGGGATAGGAGGGAGGGAGGAAGGAAAAGGAAAGGAAAAAAAAGAACATATAAGTTTCTGTATCTCACTGGGTTATTTTAGGGTAAACATTCTCCTGTGGTTCTGTGTTGCACATGTGAAAAATGATCTTATATGTTTTTGTCTTATTAATCTGCCTTTTACGAGTTAATTTTCATCAAAGCTTCAGAGGGAGAATGAGAAGTGTTTTCCTGGTTCCTACAGTTCTTAGTAGCATTATTTATAATGGAGAAAAAAATGAAATAGATAAAATGTATCAAACAGTGAATACAAAAAAGTAGAATACTTAAACAATGGAATCCAACTTTGTATTTATAAAGAATGAAGTGCTTATGCATGTTATGATATTGAGGAACTTCAATAAAATTTTATTTTAAGTGAAAAAGTCAAACAAAAAAACCCATTTTGTATGATTTTATGTATATAATATATCTAGAAGAATAAAATGAACAGAAATAGAAAGCAGGGTTAGCCTAGTGTATGATATAGGAACAAGGAATGACATTATATGGACCCAGGGTTTCATTTTTTAATGAAAATGACTCAAATATTCTAAAATAGCACTGCTATGATGCTTTTACACAGCTATATATTTACTAAGAGTTATTGAACTGTATTCTTAAAGATGATAAAACTTTACCTCTATGTATTTGTTTTTCAAAAATAAAAAAACAGTATCTGTCCTCATATTCTTAAGCTAACAGACACATATTAAATTTCTCTTTATTTTTTCTACAACATTATTGTTTACAAGATGTTGCATAACTTATGGTTTATTATATTTTTCTCAAAAAGTAGATGACAAAAAGCTTTATAAACTTTGATTTGTATTCCAAATAAACGAAGAGTGCTAGCATATCAATCAGTATTTTTAATGAATTAATAAATATCCTATTTTTAAGTAATACAAAGTCACTTACCAATGACATTATGGTATATCCAAAAATATAAATTAGAAAGAATGCAATACAAATACAACAAAGATATTCATATATTTTTAATTATTTGGGGACTCAGAAACTGTTACCCTCAATTTGGTGCTTTGATGCACTAAACTGAAGAAGACTCAGGTCTCTCTGTCCTCCCCTCACCTCCACCAACTCTCCTATATAAGTTAAAATGTCTTTCCTGCTTAAGAGAAGCATCAAATAGAACAATTGTATTTCTTCTCCTCCCTGTAGAAATAAGAATGTAACCTTTCATAAAATTATGCATAAATGAATTTCTGCTTCCTAATCAATTCATTCTACCTAGTAATGTCTCAACAGATCTTTTCTCCACCCTCCTATAAGCTGCTTTGCCAGTATGTAAGCTTCTGAACCCTGTTGGTGAATAGTAATCACTCCATGGCTCTCCCCATGCATACACATTAAAAAAATATGTATGCCTTTTCTCCTACTTATCTGCTTCTTGTCAATATTTTTTTCAGCAAAACTTCAGAGGGCCAAGGTCAACTTATCTCTTGGTCCCTACAATTGTTATGATTGCAAATTTTGTTTTTAGTTTTTGCAGTATTTCAGGAAAGTTATTTCATCTAAAATTATTATTTTTCTGATTATTGATCCTAAGATTTCCTTTTATTCATTCATGATGCAATGTGTACTTACATATCTTTACTATTTATGTTTCCATCATTCAGTATATCTGCACACTATTAGGTAATTTGTGAATCTTCCTTATCTCAATAACTGTATTATATGATCCTTAAAGAAACTGAGTGCCTTTATGTAAGAAAATGCGAATTAATGTGGTAGCTATATAAAGAATAAATATGCATAGATGTAGTTTCTTCAAACATGTGTTAGCCGGGCTCGGTGGCTCAGCCTGTAATTCCGCACTTTGGGAGGCCAAGGTGAGTGGATTGCCTGATCCTGCGGGTTCAAGACCTCATCTCTACAATAAATCAAAAATTAGCCGGACGGGGTAGCGAGCGCCTGTAATTCCGGCTACTCGGAAGGCTGAGGTGGAAGGATCCCCGGAGCCCAGCAGGTCGAGGTTGCGGTGGCAGGGAGCGGCCACTTCACTCCAGTCTGGGCGACAGAGTGAGACTCCAACCCAAAAAAAAAAAAAAGTTAAATTCCAAGTATAGGAGCCAATGAAAATTTGTCTTCTTATCCTCTGAAAGTTGGCCAAACTCAACAGACAAAAGACAGATTAATAGAAGAAAAGGCATACAAAATTTTGTTTTAATGTGTGTAGCTCAGAGAAATAACAGGTGAATAATTACCAATAACCCAATGGGGTATAGAAGCTATATACTTTTCCTCCTGGGAGAAGGATGTATACAACTTAGAGGTGTATTGCAAGGTGGGGGACAGAAAGGCAGAGGAGTAAAGGTTGTCCTACTATGCGTGTAAAATTCCCCAAGTAGGTTCTGAAAGCTACCTCAGAAGAATAGATGAAAAGTTTGTCTGGGAAATGACTGGTGATGACTTCAGTCTCTTTCTCTTCTCTGGTGGTTGACCTTTTCTGGTTATTTGATTTGATCCCTAGAAGGAGTTTGAAAACAAACAAATTTCTTTTGAGGTTTTCTTGATCAGATAAGAACATTTCACAGAAAGATTATCTCTGCACTTGCGTGAGTGAGGAGAGTAAGGATTAGAGGTTGATTGTGAGGCTGAGTCTAAAGGATCTCAGTATGTCAAAGCACTAGTCTTTGGGTTATATTTTTCTGAGTCCCAAACAAGAAAATCAACCTCAGCAACAATGTTAAGTGACAAAACTAAAAAAGACAAAAAATTGGGTTGTGGAAGATTATTTGTCAAATTAGTAATGACAGATTGTTGATACAATTTAGTACAAGTAATATGAGTTGCTACAAAGTTCTTCAATATCTTGCACAAAATAAGTGTTTTTTCTCTTATGTCCAAAATGAATTTAATATTTTTTCCTCTTATAATTATATTTCCTCCCAGGATAAAAATGCTTATGAACACTTACTAACAAATAATGTTATTAACTCCTGCTATTAATATATCATGGAGATAAATATAAGAAAGAAGTATTTGTTGGAGTTTTTTTTTTGTATTTTTTGTTATTTTAAAGCACAGCATTTATAAAAGTGTCTTTATTATTATTTAACTGTGAGTCTTATTTTCTTGGAACCAAATAAAAAAATAATAGATTGATTCATGTTAATAAATATGTATACCGGGCGTGGTAGCGCATGCCTGTAATTCTGGCTACTTGAAAGGCTGAGGCGGAAGGATCGCCGGAGCCCAGCAAGTGGAGGCTGCGGTGGCCGGGAGCAGCCACTGCAATCCAGTCTGGGCAACAGAGTGAGACTCCAACTCAAAATAAAATAAAATAAAATAAAAAATAAATATGTATACCAAGAAACATTTTGAAATGAAAATTAGGGATGATGCTATGTGTGTAACATTAATTTAAACATTTTAATTTTTTACCTAATTTAATCCTCAAAAGTTGCACAAAAATAGACAGTAGTTATTATTATTCCCATTTTATAGGTAAGAAAATAAATTGAGACTGAAGTTTAAATAAAAAGCTTATGCAACTGTTTGAACTCATTTCAGAAATAAGTTTTTGTTTACACTTCAAATCTTTACTTCTTCCACAATGTAATACTTTTTCCAGTAGACGTTAATATTGCATGCTGGTGAATGTATTCTTAAATGTTTCACAGGAATTTTAAATAAATATATAATTTGAAGAGAAAAATTCACATTTGAAGTTTTTTCATCAGCTTTCTTTGTTATAATGTACAGGGCACTGGCATCTAGTACCATAATATTTTCTAAGATAAAAATTGTTACGTTAGCTCAACTGTAATTTTAGTGTTAATGAGTAGTAGATGATATGTTTGACATTTACTTTATGCTACTTTTAACTTAGAAATGAAAACTTTTTTGTCCCAAGGGATTGCCTTCTTGTAAAGTATGTCTTGACTTAAAAAATATCTTTTTTATCTGAGATATTAACATGGAAACAGTGCTGTTAAACAATAGCTCCAAAATTGTAATGGGAAACATGATTTCACAAGAAGAAAATTATTTACGGAGGTAACATTATTGTATAATTTCCCACAGGATCTCTACATCAAGATTGATTTTATTATATCCTAAAACAAGTCACCTACAATCACTTTAGGATATAAAGCAGTGTTGAATTAAACAATATTATAGAACAACTCACAGTATGAGCAAAGACATCTGTTTATGTTACCATAAATAGTTATGAGCTGAGGAACTCAAATGGCTTTGCCAGCAAAGCATTGCCTCCTAATTTATTTTTATAGAAAATGGAAGTCTTATTTTCACGGTTGGGTAGTTTGCATTCAAATGTACCAGTAACTTCAAATGCATTCACTTCTACACAGCATGTTTTATCGTAGAGCACAAGATGGAATTGCTAATGATTGCTTGTTGGGTAGTCATACTCTCCATCAAGAATTTTATCTTATTTCATTACACTTAAAATTTTTTATTTATAAATAGAAATATACCTCCCAGAGTACAATTAATAAATATACAATTAATAAAGATTTAATAAAGTATCAATATGCAAAGTTGAAAAAGAAAAATATGAATGCTGTCTAAAAATCTTGAAATTTTGGCAATTCTTTCTAAGTGCTGAAACTGAAGAACTTTCTTAAAGGATTTTTTTTTTTCCAGTTGGAGTCTAACTCAGTCATCCAGGCTGGAGTGCGGTGTCATGCTCACAGCCACTGCAGCCTTTAACTACTGGGCTAAGGCTATTCTTCTGTCTCAGCCTTCCAAATACCTGGAACTAGAGGCATGCATCAGCATGGCTGGTTTTTTAAAGGATTTTTTTAACAAAGAAAATGATAAATCTCTTTACTAAAAATATTTTAAATATTAAAAGTTTATGAATAATTTTTTTTAAGAGTTGTCTCATTTTGTCACCTGGCTGGAGTGCAGTGGCATGAACATGGTTCACGGCAGCCTCGACCTCCTGGGCTCTGGCTATCCCTCCAACTCAGCCTCCTGAGTATCTGGGACTATAGACATGCACCACCATGCCAAGCAAACTTTTTAGGTTTTTTTGTAGAGGTGATATTTGTAGAGTCTTGCTATGTTGCCAAGGCTGGTTTTCAACTAGTGAACTCAAATAATATCCCACTTTGGCTTCACAAAGTGCTGGGATTACAGGTGTGAGTCACTGCACCCAACCTGAGCCACCATACCCATCCTAAAAATTTCAGTGAATAAAAAGTTTTTGAAAGTGGTTATTATGCTGATTGATGATAATAACAGAAGACAGGACAAGTAATACATTTCCAGATATGCATTTTTAATTTTTGAAAAAGTTAATTTGTGTTTTTTAAAAGTTAGGAATTGTTAATTTACATAGATATTTCTACTTTTTTAAAACAGAAAATATAAATTAAATATTTTCAACTCTTAACATATGATGTTTATGCAAAATTATGCTTGTTCACCTGAATAATTATATTCTAAATATTTATAAACTTTCAAAATAATTCATTGAAAAATATTTTTTAAAAATATGTAAATCATTGTAAAATTGCAATATTTTTCACCTCTCATTTGATTATTGTGTTAAAATAAATAAACAGAAGACCATTAACTTGAGACTGTCCCTTTACTTTGAGTTTCTAAATATCAAACTGCAACCTAACAGAGGGAAAGAAACCAAATTTATATATATATACATGTATATATATATATATAGAGAGAGAGAGAGAGAGAGAGAGAGAGAGAGAGAGAGAGAACACGCTCTGGGTTTCAAACAATCCCTAACAGACAAACTTCAGTCAATCACAGGCATTCGACTGATAAGACAATACCCAAATAAGGCAAATGACTCTTCATATCATGCCCAAATAAGGAAAACACCTACCCTTAGCAAACGAGGTGATTTCTTATTTTTGTTTCCATATTTGACCTATGATCACTCCCTGCTCATATTGCTTGATGGATCTCTCTGAACTTATATCATGTACTGAGGGCTACCTGATTCATGAATTGCTGCTTGCTCATGTTCTGCTAAGTTTAATTTGTCTAACATTTTTCTTTTATCATATCCATGGTTTTATTTTACTATTTCAAAATTGTTCTATATGTAAATAAAATGGAGTTCTTAAAATTATATGACAGACTTAACTACCCCTATAATAGAAGCATAGTAAAGAAGTGATAGAAATGAGATGCTGGCATTTAAATATGAAAAATATAGTATATATCTTAGGAGAAAGGAAATAAGATAATATTTAGAAAATCAAACATAACACTTTTTGTTACTATTTTTCATTGCTATTTCTATAATGAAGTATATATTTAGTACTTACTTCAACAAAGTCCTAAGTGCTATATATATTTTATGATATTTAGTATCACAAGTCTATGATACTATGACAGTTAATGGTCACATACTAAAGGTGAGAAAACTGTAACTTAAACAAAAATAATAAATCTCTCTCTCTTTCTCTGTATGTACATATATATACATATATATGTGTGTGTATGTATATATATATGTATATATATATACACATATATATGTGTGTATATGTATATATATCTGTGCATGTGTGTGTGTGTGTGTGTGTGTGTGATAGTGAGAGAATTAGGGTTCAATCAGGAAAGCAAAACTACCAAGAAAGTTATGATATAACTGTTAATTTATAAATGTTAGACTTTAGTCAATTTTAGGGATAGGTAAAATATGCCTTAATTTGTGTTTTAATTAAAATGCATATTACATTTGATGGGAGATCTGAAATCTCTGAGTCAGCAGGGCTAGTCATCAGAAGGAAAAACTGAGTACAAAAACATATATCATTAGAAGGGACAATGGAACCTATGAGTACAAACTAGAACACATGTCCAGTTTGACTTCTTTTTACCATAACTTCCCATTTCAATAATGCAAATTTTCTGCACATGCTTGTGACCTGCTCTAAAGCTAAGGACAACACAAATGAAAGTGGGCAGTATATGAGAAGGCCTCCCTGCTCTTCCATATCTATACGATGAGTCAATTAATCAGTCAACCAATAAGGTAAGTAACAATTTATATGAACTACTGTGCTGCTTGCCTTTTTAAATTGATCTACAGAGCATAAATTTGCTCAATTTTACCTTCAAATTTCATGAAAATTACCTTATGTCTAATTTCAAGATAAACTATAGAGTAGGAAATTCTGAGAAATGTAGTACTAGCATGGTTAAGATGACAAACTAAAATGCCACACTCTCTTTTTTCATTTTTACTTAAGTGCAAACAATATTTTTCTATACTTTTTGTTTACTTTTTTAAACACAAAGTGGAGAAAAATATTTACATTTAAATTCTATAGAATTAAATTCTGTAAAAATTACTAAAGTAGAATAGTTAAGAATAAAAAAATGTTATTTTTCAATGGTGATTTTTAGAATTATCACTTACCTATAGAAAAATACAATGAAATTAATGCTCTACTTAAATACACTTCCTTTCAATACATATTATAAATATTTGAAAAATACTTGATATAATATTAAACATAGGAAGAAATCACATGAAAAATCTGGTATTTTGCATGAATAACTTCAAAAACGAGAATTTCTTGATTACTTAATAATGACTGAATCTACTTGATAGTACTAAAAAAACATATTTTGCTATAGATGGCAAGTTAGTCTGTACACCAAATTATTGCACAAAAAATATTAATAATGATAGTTTTTAATTCCTAGGGGGTAATATTTCTCAATTAAGTAATCTACTTATGTTTCTTACCATATTTAAAGAACAAGCTTTCAAATTTTATCAGGGAAGACATAAAATTTGTATTTATAAAATGATGCATTGTTTCAACACCCCATTAAAACACCTGTAAGTAGCACACAAGATAATAGCAGACAACAACCTTTAAATAAGACAAATATGAGTTATGTCTGAGTAAAATGCATAGTAATTATAACACTGATGGAGTTAAATTTATACCCATATTTCTGAATATATTAGTGATACCATTTGCATCACTGAAAGATAGGTGCCATTAAAAAGACTGGGGATATTTGATGCAAATTTCTTCTGTTATAAACATTTATTTTTCTTTTTGTTTTGTTTTGTTTTTTTGGGGGGGGTTTGAGTCGGAGTCTCACTCTGTCGTCCAGACTGGAGTGCAGTGGCCACTCCCAGCCACCGCAGCCTCAACCTGTTGGGCTCCAGCGATCCTTCCGCCTCAGCCTTCCAAGTAGCTGGAACTACAGGTATGCGCTACCACTCCCGGCTAGTTTTTGATTTATTGTAGATATGAGGTCTTGCCAAGTTGCTCAGGTGGGTTTCAAACCTGCGGGCTCAGACAATCCACTCATCTCAGCCTCCCAAAGGTGCGGGATTACAGGCTGAGCCACCGAGCCTGGCTAAACATTTATTTTTCAAAGGCAAAAATATTAACTATTTTGCCCACTTAGTCTTAAGCACTCCATACCCATTTAAAGCTATTTACATGGTCAAATTTATTTTATATTTATCATTCTCAGCAACTCACTACTTACCTCTATTCATAGACTCCAGATCCCATTACACAAACTAAAATGGATTAGTGTTTAGAAGGAAAAATAACACATTCTGATATGTTTATTTATTTGGGGAAAATTACTTCTTAAAAGCAAAAGCAAGAATAGTGTATTGCAAACAATGCATTATAAGAGACTGAAACTTCAACTACTACTCCTGTAGGAGAGATCACAAAATAAGTTGCTTTACTGGAACTGGCAAAGAAACCTAGCACATATCCCATGTAAATCTAGCAAAATTTTACTCAGTGAAAAGCTTAAGATATTAAGCAAAAATTTATAATTCCTAAATTTGACAACAAACATACATTTGAGATTAATAACTTGACAGTTACAAAATGGAAATTGACTCTGGTTGAGATAATGACACCTGTGCTTAGAGAAGTGTCTGTGTGTGTGTGTTTGTGTGTGTATCTTCAAAAAATGTGTCTGACCATCAAGTATTTAGAAGAACTAGATGTATACACCCACTGTATATAAAAATGAAAGTGGACAAAATTAAACAATAACTATTTTCAGACATTGGAAATCAAACAACAGACTGTGATCATGAGAGAACTATATCAAACAAGATGAGATCTTTTATTTTGGTGGTTTTCTGACCTGTAAATACTGAAAGTACAGAGTAAGGAGAAGTGTCCCAAGCAGTAGTCTTCCTGAGCTTTCCAGGTGGTGATCCAATATTAGGAGATAGCATCACATGTTAACAATTTCAGGGCACAGTTTCAGAGAAGAGGGAGGTTCAGAATAAAAGAAATACATTAATTGTCATAGAGTCCTGTTGAATTGTCTTGAACAGTAAGACAAACAAAATATATAAAATACCACAAACTTTGATAAAGAATGACATGAAATAGTTTATATATAACCTGAAGGTAAAGTTTCAACATACAAGAATAATATTTAGAACTACTTTATCATAGTTATGCCTTAGCATTAGGGCCAAATGGTCATTAGGATATAATGTACCCTAGACATTTGTCTAAAAATGATTTTAAAAAGAATAAATCTCATTATTATTTAGAAGAAGACAAATATACCCACTCAGTGAGATAAAATTATATAGGTGCAGCAGCTCAACAAATACTAATAAACACATCAAGAAGCAGAAACACAAACAGTATAAACAGAAGAAAATATGACAGTCAATAAAAATAGACCCAGAAATGATAAAAGCTGCAAAATTATTAGACAAGAGCATTAAACCTTTTATATAGACATAAACATAATTCATTATGTTCAAATTAAAATAAAAAGGCCTAAACATAGTGACAAGAAAAATTTTAAAATGTAAAAGAAAAACCTTCAAAAGATGGAAAATATGGTATCATTAAAAAGAAAATCACTGGAATAGGATTAACAGCAAATTCAAAATTAACTTTATAATAATGAAAATGATTTTTAAAGAAAATTTGAAAAATAACAGAAACTAAGCTTATAATAACAAAAGACAAAATGATTTTAAAAATACAATAATTTTTTAAAAGTCAAAGAAAATGAAAGTTTAGTTACCCATGAGGTAATAACAAGTGACCTCACAAATTTTTATTGGGGATGTAGAAGGAAAGAAGTTAGAAAATATAAATATATAAGGAATTATAAACACACATATTCTAAATTTGATAAAACAATAAATGGGCAAATCTAGGTAACTCAAGAAAGCTCAGCTATAATAAACACATTGAAAATGATATTTTTCAGGAGTTTTCTCTTTGTTACAATAGGCACTTCTCAAAAGAAGATATGTGGGCACCCAACAGACATATGAAAAAGTGTTCAGCCTCACTCATCTTCAGAGAAATGCAAATCAAAGCCACACTGAGATGCCACTTAACCCCAGTAAGAATGGCCATCACTAAGAAAACAGACAACAATAGATGCTGGTGAGAATGCAGAGAAAAAGGAACACCTCTACACTGCTGGTGGGAATACAAACTAGTATAACCCTTTTGGAAGACAGTGTGGCAATTTCTGAAAGAACAAGAAATTGACCTTCCATATGACCCAGCAATTCCCCTATTGGGAATATACCTGGAAGATTTCAAATCATTCTACAAAAAAGATATCTGAACTGTATGTTTGTTGCAGCTGTATTCACAATAGCGAAAATATGGAACCAGCCATGTTGCCCATTGAAGCTGGATTGGATTAAAAAAATGTGGGACATATACACAATGGAATATTATGCAGCCATAAAGAAGGACAAACATATGGACTTCACAGCAACTTGGATGGATTTAGAATGTGTCATACTCAGTGATTTATCACAGAAACAAAGAACAGAGTATCATATGTTCTCACTCATGAGCAAATCTTGAACAAGTATTATAATACTGTAAGAAAGGGATTGGCAGCTGGGCTTGGTGGCTCAGCCTGCAATCCCGCACCTTTGGGAGGCAGAGGTGAGCGGATTGCCTGAGCCCACGGGTTCGAGACCCGCGTGGACAGCGAGATCTCATCTCTACAATAAAAAAAAAAAAAACATCAGCCCGGCATGGTAGTACATGCCTGTAATTCCGGCTACTTGGAAGGCTGAGGTGGAAGGATCACCAGAGCCTAGCAGGTCAAGGCTGCAGTGACCGGGAGCAGCCACTGCACTCCAGTCTGGGAAACAGAGTGAGACTCCAACTCAAAAAAACCAAAAAAACCCCAAAACAACATTAAGCCACATCATAATCAACTTCCAAAAACGTATAATAAAAAGAAAATTTCAAAGGAAAAACATACATTATATGTTGTTGAAAAGAAGAAAAAGACACATTACAGAAGATTTCTCATCAGAAACTATACTGTCAAAAAACAATAGAAATGCTTTGATTCTTCAAATGTTAAAAACAAAACAAAAAATCCAGTCCCAAATTCTACATACAATATAAATCCCCTCTAAAATGAAATGAAATAAAAAAGTTTTGTGGACAAACCAAAGCTGAGGAACTCAGATCAACAATAAAAAAAATAGATTTAGTTTTCCATCTGAAGTAAAACAATAATGAATAAAAAATATGGGCAAAGAAATAGTAAATTGTGAGCAAGCAGTTTTAAAACGTCATTTCTAATTTTTATTCTTATTGAAAATAATTGAGTATTACAAGCAATGTATTAAGTATATTTTGTAGGTTTATGATATATGGAAAAATAAAATATGTAAAAACAACAAACAGTTGGAATACAAGAAAGAAAGAAGCCAAGGAACGTCATTCTTTTGATCACAACTACTTTTCTCATTTATATGGATTAGATCACCTTCAATAAATTTCTCTGGTGTGCATCTAGTATCTTTAAAATAGGGGCACTATTAACATTCTAATAATAAGCTATCTTTTCTATAACTTTATTTGTATTCAATTTAAATATTATTTTCAGGATTATCACTTTTTTGCTGTGTTTTCATCCCTAGTGGAAAATTTCATCTTACCATTTCCCATTTCTTTCAAGTGATTTTAATACCAGATGACAGGAGGCACATGATGACACAACTACAAATCATATTGTCTGTGAATAAACTAAATAATAGATGCACAATGACCAATCACCAATAGACTTTGACTAAGTATTTTATCAAGTTCTTGTTCATTGATAATGATCATTGATAATGATGTGAATCTTTTATTCATGCAGTACTTTACAAATTAAAAAAAAAAGGTAGTGCATCTTTAGTCACAAAAACTGAAACCTTGAAACTTTCCAAATGTGTAAACATATTTTGTATGTTTATTTAGCAATTTAAAAAATAACTGTGATACCACTAACATGAGGTTTCTAAAAACAAAAGGTATTCTGAGCCAAATACAAATATGAAAGATACAAAAATGATAGATATGTAAATCTATCTGTATCTATCTGTCAAAATACTGAATCTATCTATATCTATTGTCTATAAATTTGCTTCTTTTCTATTAAATATCTATCTATCCTAAGAAAGAAAAATCTCATTTATAGTAATTAAAATGTCAGTCCCTACAAAATTACAACATAATTTTATTTATTACTGAGTTACAATTTACATATGTGCATAAATTTGCAAATTTCATCAAACTGTACAATTTAGGGTTGCATTTTATTTTCTTTATATTAGGTCTTAAAACAATTTTTAAAAAGAAGGGCTAGCCGGGTTCGGTGGCTCATCCTGTAATCCCGCGCCTTTGGGAAGCTGAGGTGAGTGGATTGCCTGAGCCCGCGGGTTCGAGACCCGCCTGGGCAGCGAGACCTCATCTCTACAGTAAATCAAAAAATCAGCCGGGCGTGGTAGTGCATGTCTGTAATTCCAGCTACTCGGAAGGTTGAGGTGGAAGGATGGCCGGAGCCCAGCAAGTCGAGGCTGCGGTGGCCGGGAGCGGCCACTGCACTCCAGTCTGGGCGACAGAGTGAGACTCCAACTCAAAAAAAAAAAAAAAAAAAAAAGAAGGGCTAATAGAAAACCCAATCCCCTCAAAAACTTAGCTCTAAAATTTTGACAACAAAATGTTAATAGTATTTGGAAATATTTAAGTATACTTAATAATATAAAAAATATAATCTTCATTTAAAATAATTGCCTATGCTCTGTATCTGTTTACTTAATCTCCATATATTCTATACCTTATGATTCTGATTTTCATAATTCCTCCACTGAAGTGACTCATGTCACCATCATAAACGATCTAAATGTACAAAACACAGTGTATATCAGGTTCTCATTTTGTTGAACCTGTTGTTGAAAAGACACATCTGGGTTTATTCTCTGGGTGTTTCAGCTACACTGGTGTTACATAAAAACAAGATTTTTCCACACATATACAAAAATATAAAACTGTTTCTAAAATATTTTTAAAAAGAGTTTTAAATATTTGTAAATGCTTTAAACAACTAAGCAACTTTATTATCAATTATTTTGTTTTAGTTCTATAGGTAGTTATTGAAAGAAATCTCTGTAAGATTAAATATGCATGAAAATAGATTAAAGCAGAGTGTGAAAATTTTCCTATTATCACTACAAAACTTGTTTTAGTATCTACAACTTCTATGGGTAGCTATTAAACTAAAACCCATACATATTTAATTTTGCATATTTTTACTTTAAGAAAATCTATTAAACATCTTGCTTTCAATATTGACATTTTCAGGAGGCCATATACTCATTCTTTAAAAGTAATAGGAAATTTTAAAACGTAATAATAATTTCTTAATAGGGTTACTTCACAAATATAGTAAGAAAGATGTTGTGCATATGCAAAGAATTCTCAAACCCTGGGCACAGCACCTTTAAATTATGCCATCGAATAAATATACAGGAATGAAAAATAATATTTATTTCCTTCCTTCTTGTTTCTTTCTTCTTTTTTCTTTATCTTTTTTTCTTATCATCTCTCTCTCTCTCTCTCTTTCTCTTCTCTCTCTCTCTCTCTCTCTCTCTCTCTCTCTCTCTCTCTCTCTCTCTCCCCCCCCTCTTCCTTTCTCCTTGGATCTCTTTTTATTTGTGGCAAGGGCCCAGGATGACTATAAGGTTCTCCTTTTTAACATTACTGAGTACTAACCACTATGCAATCACAGCCAATCCTTTCTTTTTCAGACAGAGAGTTGATTTTTAAACATATATGGTTTGCACAGTAGAAAGACATCTGTCTTTGCAAATCTGACCAAGAAAGAACCTTGAAGATGGCAACTTTCCTAAAGTTGTAATACCATTCCTGAATTAATATGGTGTCTTAGTTTAGTTTTTGTTGCTATTACTGAATGCCACAAACTGGATAAATTATATTAAAAAGAAGAAATTCATTTCTTATAGTCATGGAGGCTCAGAAATTCAAAGTCAAGGGACTACATCTATTGTTGGCCTTTTTGCTATGTTATCAGACGGCAGGAAGCATCACATGATGACAGAGTAAGAGCATGTGTGTAGCTCAGCTCTCTCTTCCTCTTTATATAGATGTACTTGATGGCCTTATTTAATCCTAATTACCTCCCGACAGCCCTACCTTCGGTCAACACATGAATTTGGACATTAAGTTTCTACCACATGAAATTTGGGAGAAATATTCAAACAATTGTACATGGTAATTCAAGGTAGTAAAGGATTAAACCTACTTCTAACATTTGTGTTTCAGACATTTGGATCACTTCAGATAACTGTCTCATACTGACTCTAATCAAGTCACATTTGATAAAGTCTATAAATGTCCATAGAAAAGTATGTGTACATTTGCTTTGTTAATGGAATTCTGTAGTAATGCTCATTAACATGGTCATTTGGCTGCACAGGGGAGTATAAATAAGAAAAGAAACAGATAGAACATATGGAGGCACATACTGTTATCATTTACAATTCCATTATGCAAAATAGGAGCTGTGTTTGTACTTTTGAATTCTACTCTGTAACAATACATTTATTAGGCAGAAGCTTTATACAAATTATACAACTTTCAGTATAGGAATAGTACTAAAAATGAAGTCAACATATTACATTTTGGTGATTCTATATAAAATAAATACATAAATAAGTTAGAGGAACTAAATTATGTGATTAATGATATAGTTCACTGATAGTTCTACTTAATTCTATATCTAGGTTCATTTAACTAGTGGCAATAAAAATCTAAAATATTTTTCTAAACAGAATACATACCAATAAGATGTGATAATTTCTAGAAAGAAAAGAAATCTATATGTTCCAATAAAAAAAAATAAAGGATTTATGTTATACCAAAATATTGCCAATTTGGTAGATGAATCTGCTATTTATGATATGACTTTATGTATCATTTTAGTTATAATTATCATAAATAGCTATAATTATTGTTAATGATATTACTATATTAAACAGATTTGTTTCCCTGAGACTACAGAAAAACTTTTATATTTTTAAGAATACGGACAAGACTTAATGAATGCTAATGATGATACACTTGAAAAACAACATAGATTCTTCAAGATAATTTAGTGCTGAGGATATTGTTATTTAGTATGTGATCAATTTAGCAATCTGTATTTAAAGGACACAGAATCCACTGATTTTTAAACTGTTCTAAATCACGTTAACTGTCTGCTTTTTCTGAAGATTTACTATGTCACAAATTTTAACTTGTCTGGATGAAACTGAAGAATGCTATTTATAGCTAATATTTCACTCATATGACATTACCATTATAATTTCTGTTCAACTTTTTGTACCCTTAAAATATAGCATTGATGTTCTGAAATAAGATGGCTATTAATATATCACATTAATGGTATTAAAAGCTTTATAAATATTAACAAATATTGCTTATTTCATGTATGTAACTAAGTAATATGAAAGCAAATCATATACATGCTGTCTAATAATAGTCCATGGGCATTTATATTAACATCTGTTGCTCTTCACATGATATATGAGGTTAAATATAAACAAAATATAATGATATCTTCATTTCAATTAAGTAGTTTTAAAAATTTTCTATTTTACATTATTTTTTGATTAATATAATATTACAGAAGCACACAGCAATTTATTGACACATAAAAATATTTGAAATTTGAGATATTATAATTGAATAGGATATGAAAATAAACAAAACTATCTTGAAAAGTTAGTTTTTTTCTTTGGAAGTGATCTTAGTTCACAGAATACTTGAAACTCACATTTGATTGTAGTTGATGATGCCCTCCATTGGTTTCTCCTAATTCTGATTACTTTTTGAACTGTTCTTCTTTTCTTTTTTATGTCTCACAACCCATCTTAATTTTTGAGGCTGAGTTTGGTGGCTCACACTGGTGAGCCAGCACTTTGGAAGGCTGAGATGGGAGGATTGCTTGAGTCCAGGAGTTTGAGCCCAGCCTAAACAACAAATCAAGACCTCATCTCTCTCTCAAAATAAAATAAAATAAAATAAAAGACAGGCATGATGGCAAACATCTGTAGTCCCAGTCACTTAGGAGGCCGAGGTAGAAGAATGACCTGAGCCCAGATTAAGGCTATGGTGAGCCATGATTGTGCCAATGTACTCCAGACAGGATAACAGAGTAAGACCCTAACTCAAAAACTAATAATAATTTTTGAATCAGGTACTCATACCTGATGAATATGTGAGAATTTAGGACGTCAAATTTTCACATTAATCACAGTGGCATAGATTCTTTATCTAAGTAGACACTTTTGGCATAAAAGACAGCACCCCTAGAGGTTTCTGAACTAAGCTCAAGGTCTAACATAAGAAGTTATACTTTTTCTAGAGTGTTCCTAATTTTGTAACCATACAGAGTCATTGCCCAATGCACACAGTAAGGCAATATACTGAGACATCAGATAGTAGCAGAGAAAGAGATTTCATGGTAGGGTCACAAAACAAGAAGATAGGCAGAAACTTCAGATCTGTCTCCTCAAGAATTTAGAGGCTAGGGATTTTAGGGGTTTGGGAGTGGGATGAAATGTGGAGATTGTTAATTACTTGAAGAGAGCAGGGTGAAGTCATAGGACAGGGAGATGAAATCATATTCTCATGTTGGTTCTGTTTCTCTGTGGGGATATTCAGACTGGCTGGGATCAGAAGTTTCCCTGGATTTGGCGATCTGCAAAACATCATAAGCAATCCTTAAACAAGAGTTTATGATTCTAACATCAGAGATCCTTTGTATAGGAGGTGAAAGGACAGAACTCAAAATGGAATATTTCTGACCTCCTTGAGTCAGACAATAATCCTTTCCTAAAACCCTGGGCAAGTCACAAGACACTGAGATTAATGTATTTGTCCTAAGAATTTGTCTTACAGCTACCCATCCTGCCTTTCTCATCTATGTGGCTGGCCTGTCCATACATACATTCCAATTTTCAGGGAGGTAAGATATCCCATCACCTTGGAAACTGTTCCTGTTCTTACTTGCCCCTTCCATGATGATGATGGAGAACAGATCACCACACAATCACCTTGATGACCTGCCTCCCAATCAAAGAAAAACTTTAAAAAGCATTCAGCCTCAAGCAGTGATGGCCATGCTTTCTTTAAATTTTGACCCACCATCTCTCTCTCTTGCTACTTTAATTTACTTTCTAAATAAACTATATATTCCAATCTAATTTCTGTGCAATTATTTGCACCTTACCCGTGACACTGGCCCAGCCTACCAGCCATGCTCTAACATGAAAAATGAGTATACAAATCAGTTCTTAAATGGTCTTATGATTGTACCATCAGAAATCCTATCTATGCAGTGGGGCTGCAAATGATCTGTATCTACTGCTACATAACTTTCATCAGCAAGAAAGTGGGCCAAAGTACATCCTGATTAACACTTAACTGTAATTACATTTCTGCCCAGAACTCAGCATGTAATTCTTGTCAAACTTATAGGGATAGTTTTATTTTGATGAAGATCACATTAGACTCAGTCAGATTCTCCCAGTGGCATATAAATGAATAGCTTAATAATTTTAAGGTGGGTAACTACTGGTATTTTAATTAGTAACATTTCCTTACATTTCACCTTAATTCAATCATGGTTAAGCCACTAAATATTTATTGAACTCCTTTTATAATTTGTATTGAATTTGTCACATTTAAGAAGCCATGAACTCTGCAATAAACATGTTATGACTTTGGGCAAACTCATAAAGACACATTTAATATTTTACTGCAAATGAAATGAAAACAGTAAAATAAAGGAAAACTTTACACAAAGTAATTCATGTAATTTTTGAATAGCAGCTTTAGAAATTCAGGAGTATAATAATGTTTAACTTTAACATTTAATTGATAATTTAAGTGAATTCTATTCATTTTAATATTATATGACTTAAATGTGAATATCATTGAAAATAAAAGCTATTTTAGTGTTCTCCATTAGAAATGTAAAAAGACAACCTTGCCATCTGGTGAGGAAGCAGAATATTTTTTTTACTGCTTTTACTTTTACTTTTATATGTATTTAAAACAATATTTTAACTTTGTTCTCTAAATTTTGTCACAGTATTTAAGGTTTATTTCCTAGTGTCATTATTAGTAAGTATTGCTCTTAATTTTTATCTTCTAGAGTTTGGTATTTTGAAAATATAAAACCTCATATCAACATATCCAGTTTATAATTGCATGTGATAGAAATAAATGGATTTCTTATATGGTTACCAAAAGGGACACCACAACAGGAAATGTTGTAGCTGGATTACAAAATATGATGCCAACATATAGAGAAGGTCAGATTATGAGTCCTTTATTGATCAGATCATGAGTCCTTTATTGATACCAGTGACAGAGAGTAGATCAGTGTCTCAAATAACTCTCAACCCTGAACAGAGTGAGTAGTAGATTTTTAAAGGTAAACATTACATAAGCTGTACAGTTTGATTGATATTTCTTGGCAAACCACAAGATTAGTAAGGGGTACAGATGGTTACAGAATTTACACAATTAAGAAGTTTCCAATCATTAAGGGGCACAAGAATGTGGGTGGGTGGTATGATTATGGGAAGGTTGCATAAGGGGATCATCTCTAGTCTAAGATGGAAGATCTATTACAAAATGGAGTTACTTACTCATGTCAAGCAAGCTATTTCAGCAGGTTATTATAGGTTTTGCAGATAGATATTTCATTCCCCCCTTTTATTTGTTCATGAATCAATGCATTGACTTATCTGTCATAAGTATATTATTATACTGGGGTCTCATATATATAAATTTTACAGAACTGATTCATTGACAAAACAGATAATCCAATTTATTATACAGGACCTGATAAGGAGACTGAGGAGAATAAGTATGAGGGGTCCAACTAGACTAGTAACAAGAGTAGTTAACCATGGGCTGCAATCAAATAAAGCCTGGAACCAGGATTTATTATGTTCTTTTTCTTTTTGTCATTTGCCTAAATTTTCTCAGACTTTTTGGAGGGTATCTTTAATAACCCCTGATTTGTTAGCATAAAAACAACAAACTTCTCCAAGGGTTACACAGAGTTCCCCTTAGGATAGGGAAAGTAAATATAGGCTTTTACAAATTTGAAGGACAACTTCAGCCAAGGATTCCACCTGGTTGTGGAAGTGGCCCATGGCAAATCATGGATTCCCCAGGTTACCATCAATTTTCTGGACAAGGTTAGATAAACCCAGTTCTTCATGGACCAGGGCAGCGGTACCTATTGCAGCTGTTCCTGCTATACTTAGCATGACTAAGGCAGGTACTACCAATGTAACAGAGTGTTTTAAATGAGCAATTGGAAGACCAGGGGGTTTGAGCAGAAGAATTCCCTCAGGACTACTATAAGCATAAACTTGAGGCAGTACGTGAACAGGAATATTCAAGATAGGATGATTAATTAACTTTTTGGTGGTAGCACATTTGTAAAGCCTGAAGAACTAGCTAGCCAGGTGTTGGCAGGGGCCACATAGACCATGGATTAGGCCATGGATAGGGTGAGAGATAAGTTACAAATATCAGAGAATGGAGAAGTTGTTAGATTGAAACCTGAAGTTACAAAGCAGGAGGCTTTACCAGTTACATCACCTAGAGTAATGTGAACCATTTCTGGAGTGCAGTTAGCTCTTCACATGATAGGAGTTTTAACTCCTAGGCCCACATAGTAAAGGGGTTTTGGCTTTAAGCAAAGCCAGCAATCTGAAGCCAACTGAGGCACAGTAGCAGGAAGTGGATGCTGCATATTATTTAGCTTAGGAAAAAGACTAGGAGTTTGATTAGCCAGGTTTGGAAGTGGTCATGGAGAACTTGGGAACTGTTGAGATGAACCCAGAGTACTGGGTTGGCTGGCAGAAGGCAGAGACTGAGGTGGCTGTTAGTAACAGAACAAGGGATCCTGCATCTCTGCCAATGATCCTATAGTTTTGATCATGGTTTTATAGGCAGTTGTTTGTCACTGGATGGTGAATAAGACACAATTGTCATACCCATCCATATACAGTCATATACCTCAGGTATGTTTTGTACTCCAGAAATAATGGAGAGGGTTGGTAACCTTTATATATATAGGTCATCTCAGGTCAGCACCTGGCCAAAGGGTAATTTCAGATGTGTCATTAGGCTCCCCACTGTAAGTTGCAATGGTGATGCATTTCCAGTCTGAACAAAAGAAGTCATTTTCCTGGTTACAACTGTGGTCAGTGGGATTACTGGGGCAGAGATAAAAGTCTATGTCCTTTATATAACTAGGGGCTACCCACTGTTTGCATGATTTGCTGTGGTAATAATTTTGCATACTGTGTTTACCATACGGGATTCCAGAAATACATTCCTTTTCTATATGTGCCAGGACAGGAAGGTTTTCATTAAACTGGACTGGGGGTGAACCATGGGTCCAGTTTGGGATTGCTAGGACCTTCCCTGATGTGAAGGAGGTTAAAGAAAAGATATAGGTGTACAGTAAGTCATTACAAGAGGGGGAAAACAAATTAAGAAGCAAGACCATAACACAGTAGGGCAATAACACATCCTATGCATAGGAGATAGGATATTATTAACAGAGACTTTTTTCCACATTTCCAATCTGCAGGAGCTATAGTAAGCAATCCTGCACCAAAACCCCAAAAAAGTGGGATTGTTGGGAGCCGGCCATGGAGGCCCACTGAGCGTTAGGTATCAGGAAGGGCCGTTGACCCCGAGACCACTAGGATGCATTTGGGAGCTATTTGACCCCATTTCCTCCCCCTTTCTACTCAGCACTAACCAGACTAAGCTCCTGTGAGCTCAAAACATAAAAACTCTGAGACCGGGATGAACACAAGCTAACTTTAGAAGCTCATTGCTCCCATTCTTCCACAAACTGCAGTTTTGGCTTTCATACAACTTATAATTCAAACTCGTGTCACATCTAAGAGCCTTAGTATTGGTCACAGACTTCTGGATCATGATCTTAGGATTTATTGAAGGTGTAAATTGAAGAATATAGTTTTAGAAGACAGCCATTTTGTTGAAAGAATGTGGCTGGGTTACTTGCAGGTAGCCCACTGTGAACTTTGGACTGGGTCACATTCCAAACATTCTGGGATGGGCCACTTTCATTTGTAAAGTAAATACTTAAGCTTCTATAGAATTATTTAACTTGGCATAAATCAATCAGTTTAGGATGAAAAAGTTTTATAGAATATGTCAGTCACGGATTAGGTTATCCTTTGTTATGGGATTTTAAGATTATCATATGAAAAGGGTTTAAAGGCAATCATTGATTAAGTTTTCATGGATTAAGGCTTCTAGTGGGTGGGGGATGCCCCTCCCACATCTGACTTTGTGTATAAAAGACCCGTTGTAATTCCCAATAACACACATCACTTTGCTTCTGCACTAGACTGGAGTCCAGTCTCTCTCTCTCTCTCTCTCTCTCTCTCTCTCTCTCTCTCTCTCTCTCTGTCTCTCTCTCTCTCTCTTTCTTTCTCTCTTCTTCCCCCCAATCGCCGACACCGTCTCCACCTTTGGGGTACCCTGAACCCAGCTGGAGCTGGTCTCCGGCATGGGATTATAAAAACAAGAGGTAAAGGCTGAGTACAATGCATGTAAAGAAATTTGCAACCAGTCTGTTTGAGTCTCATGGTTTAGATCTATATCAAAAGCTGACCTTGAGAGAGTTGTTGGAGTCCTTGGTTGCAGCCTGGGTGACTGAATGGTGGCTATCTTCCCTTGTTGAATGGGGAAGTGGATATTTGGGGTCCCTTGCTGCCACAGAACAGTGAATGACATGAACTGGTGGAGTTAGGTAAGTTTCTCTGGTACTTTTAACTCAGATGTGGTGAATCTAAGCTGGTATCCCATCAACATTGATTGCTGTTGGAGTGGTGAGGATGACAAGAAATGGTCCCTTCCAGGCAGGAGTCAGTTCTACCTGGAACTTTTTGATGAAAACCAGGTCGTTGGACTGGAATGGATGACAAGGCATGGAGGATGGAATGGGCAAAGCAGCACAAACATTGGCATATACAGTTGCCTGAACCTGTTGTAGAGACTGGAGATACTTTAACAGAGATTAGTTAGTTATTTCTTCCAGAATGGGATCAAACAACTGGGTCAACAAAGAAGGGTGTCTTCCAAACATGATTTCATATGGAGTAAACCTAACCTTATATGGGGTGCATCAAGTATGGAGAGGAGCTATAGGCAAAAGATTTACCCATTTTTCACTGGTCTATTATTAATATGGTTAAAGTAGATTTCAGAGTTTGGTTCATGTGTTCTACCTGTCCAGAGCTTTGTGGTCTATAAGCACAAGCAATTTCCAGTTTATGTTTAGTGACTTACTAACCAGCTGCACTATGGATGAGGTGAAGGTAGGACTGTTGTCAGAGCCAATAAAGAGGAGGAGCCCAAACCTAGGAATAGTTTCATTTAATGAAAACCTGATAACCATTAGAGCGGTTTCACTTTTGGTGGCAAAGACCTCTGCCCATCCAGAAAAAGTATATACAAATACTAGCAAATAATTATACCCCACATGAGGAGACTTTATTTCAGTGAAGTCCACATCTCATTTTTCCCCAGGAGTTGCTTCTCAAGCCCTGATATCATCTGGAGATCTGAGCTTTGTTTTGCATTGACAGGCTGGGTACATAGCAGCTGTCATTGCAGCTATGCTTTTTAAGTCATTAATATGATAAAAATGATTTAACAGTTCAGTCATCTTAGTACCTCCCAAATGGGTAGTAGAATGTAGTTGTTTTATCAAGGGATGTCCCAAGGCTTCAGGCAGGATAATTTTAGAGTCCTTGATACACCATCTGGTGGAGTCTTTGTAAGCGCCCACTAGGTCTGCCTGTTCTTCTTCTTCCTGGGTATAAGTATACTGTTCTGGGAAAGGAGTTGGAAAGGTTTTAGTTAGCAAGATAGTCAGGGGTTCAACTGGGAGTTCTGCTGCCTTCCGAGCTGTCTGGTCCACCAGGAGGTTTCCAGATGCTTCTGGAGTATCTGAGTTCTGATGTCCATTGCAATGAATGATGGCTACCTCTTTGGGTAGCCATATAGCCTCTAAGAGAGCTAAGATTCCCTCCTTGTTCTTTATAGTCTTACCTACCACAATAAGAAGACCTCGTTCCTTGTAGATCATGACATGCACACGCAATGTAGCAAAAGCATAACAGCTGTCAGTGAAGATGTTTACACGTTTCCCTGTTCCCCAGTGTAGGGCCTGAGTTAAAGCAATTAACTAGTCTTTTGAGTTGAAGTACCTTGAGGCAACGCCTGTAACCAGATTGCATCATGAGTCATGGTTACTGCTGCACCAGCCCTGTGGATTCCCTTTATTACCAGGCTGCTACCATCTGTGAACAATTCAGCATCAGCCTGGCTCAGGGGAGTGTACCAAAGATCAAGCCGACTGGCCTGAGAGATGTCCAACATGTCTTTGCAGTCATGAACTGGAATTTACAGATTGTCATCAGGCAATAGGATGGCCAGATTGAGGCACTGCTTAGGAGATAAAATTAGTCTAGGCTGGTAAAACAAGAGACTTTTATACTGGGTTATATGAGCATTTGACATCCAGTGGCCATAGGTTCCCTGGAACAGAGTTTCTATAGCATGGGGTACATTCAAAGCCAAATTTTGGCCAAAAGTCAATTTATCTGCTTCTCTAACTAGTATGGCCATGGCTGCAATGGCAAGATGGTCAGTCAGAAGCCACTGGATCCAGTCTTTTTGACAAATAAGCCACTGGTCTCCTCCGTCCCTAAGGTCTAAGTAAGGACCCTTTTTGCAATCCCTTGTTGTTCGTGAATGAACAAGTGAAAAAGCTTAGTGACATCTGGAAGGGCTAGAGGCAAGGATTATGTCAGAGCCATTTTTAACTGCTGGAACACTTGTTCCTCAGTAACAGTCCAGTTTAGCAGCTGATCCTCTGCCATGGCTGTGTACAGAGGCTTGGCAATTTCAGAAAATCCTGGGACCTACAGTCAACAATACCCTGCCACTCCCAGGAATTCCCATACCTGTTTCTTGGTGGTAGGTTTAGGGATTTGAAGAATGGCTTCTTTCTGAGCTGAGGTTAGGGCTTTTTTACCTTCTTTTAGTTGGTATCCCGGGTAGGAGACTTCAGTGGAGCAGAGCTGTGCTTTCTTTGCTAATACTTGATAGCCCAAGTCTAGAAGAAGCTGTAGCAGAACCTTGGTACCTTGTAAACAAACGTCCAGGTCTATAGCTGCAAGCAAGAGATAATCACCATACTGGAGAAAGGACATTTGGGGTGTAGGACATGAAAACCTGACAAATCCTCTTGCAAGGTTTTCCCGAAAAGAGTTGGGGAGTTCTTTAAACCTTGTGGTAACTGGGTCCAGGTTAACTGACTGGTGTTCCGTGAGTCAGGATCTGTCTATTCAAAAGCAAAGATAGGTTGACTGACAGGGGATAAAGGAATGGCAAAGAATGCATTCTTTAAATCCAGTACAGTTTATACCTGATGTTGAGAAGAAAGCAGACTGAGCAAAGTATATGGGTTAGGAACAGTAGTATGGATGGTTTCAACTTGCTTATTAACTTCTCTTAAGTCTTGAACTGGTCGATAATCAGAGGTTCCTGGCTTTTGAACTGACAAAAAAGGAGTATTCCATGCTGACTTACATGGGTTTAAAATATTAGTAGCTAAGAGTCTTTTGATATGGGCCTGTAAACTCATAAGGTACTGACGAACGTGAACAGGACTAGCCGATGCTTTTAAACTTACCACTGAAGGGTGATGTTTCACAGTCCTGGTGGGTGAGTTCTGCCCAGACTGAAGGAAACTCCTGTTGCAACTGTAGAAGTAAACTTGATGGAGCATTTTCAGTAGAGGACTTAGAGAAAGTTAAAAGATATTCTTCAGAGAGAAGAACCATTAGAAGTATTTGATAGGCAGTAGAAACGAGCATTTCAGTTTTGTCAGGTGAAAACACAATGGTAGCTATTCACTTTTGAAGTAACTTTTGGCCCATAAGAGGGAATGGGTAGTCTAGAGCTATAAGAAACAAGTGAGTGACTCGCTTTTGTCCCACATTGACAATCCATTGGGAAGTGAACTTGCAATTAGTAACTGCCCCTGTTTCTCCCTGGACCAAAACCTGCTTCTTAGACATAGGTTGCAAAGGTGTTTTCAGGACCGAATGTTCTGTGCCAGTGTCCACTAAGAGTTGAATAGGGTGGCCCCCGATAGCTGCTATTACCATAGGCTTTTGTGGGCCTAAGGTAAAAGAACCCTGACCCCATCAGCCTGAGTTATTTCCAGCCTCTTCAGCAGATGGCAAGACCAACCAGAACTGGCTTAGAGTTCTCTTGTTGTGGGCGAAGGGAGCAATCTTTGACCCAATGCCCCAGTTCCTTGAAATAAGCACACTGGTTCTTTGCCAATGAAATGTGTCCAGGTTTCTGACCCTTTTAGCCCTTCGGGTTATTGAACTTTTGACAGGGCAGCTTGGAATAAACCCCTGAGGCCTAGAGTGGTGTTACCAGGATTTTGGTTTGTCTCTTTGCAGCCTTGTCAGCTGCCTGCACTGCCTGCTTTTGTTTCTCAGCTTCTAGGTTATTATAAACTTTGTGGGATATTTTGAGCAACTGAGAAATATTCATTCATATAAAACCTTCCAGTTTTAGTAACTTTTTTCCTAATCTCTGGAGCTGCCCGAGCCACAAATGCCAAATTTATAACTCAAGCATTCTCAGGAGCAAGGGATCAAAAAGGGTGTAGGTCCAAAATACCTCTTGGAGGCACTCAAGGAATGTCCCTGGGTCCCTGGAGAATCTCAGTGGTTGTGGAAAGTTTGATAGGCTTTTGAACTGCCCCCTTAATCCTGCTAATAAAGCCTGGTGATAGGTATTCAATGCCCTGGATATCACTGAGGTGTGAGGATCCCAGTCTGGGCAAGAAGGGAGAAAATCTCTATCTAGTATATCTTGGTTTTATTCTTGTGTGCCCCCAATAGAGTTCAGAAAAAATTTCCTGGTCTCAGTTCTAATGCATTCCCATTCTTCAGCAGTAAACAAAATGACAAGGAGCTGTTGACAATCATCCCATCTGGGGACAATGGGTATGCATAACTGATTCCATTAAAGAAATCAAGACCTGTGGCTTAGTTGAGAACAGGGGTTTCTGATACTTCCAGTTATACAAATTGGAAGAATAAAAGGGTGTATTTACCATAGATAACCACCCGGTTTGATCTGCCACCAACACAGGAGGAACTTCCTGGAGGGGAAGAAGTGGGGACGGATCAGTCCGGGACTGGAGTTGAGCAGCCAAAAACAGAGAAGACAAAAAGGGGTTAGAATTGGAAGCAGCCTCAGCTGCAGCTGGGGCTGGGGACGGGTGTGGGCAAACAGAGATAGTGGAGGGAACAGTGGGTGAGGAAGCCTGGGAAACATATGGCAGAGGGTTAGAGCTAACAGGATTATCAAGACGAGCCTCAGTAGAGGGGGGCAAAACGGAGGAAGCAGAGACTACAGGTAATGGGTACGGTGCAACCTTACCTCAAGAAGAGGTGGCTTAGGCAAAGGAGAGTCCATAACATGAGAACTAGTACTTCCTGGCTACTTAAGAGACGAAGAGATCAGGACTCAACTGGTGATTTCAAGATAACATGCCTTTAACCAGGGTGGTGGGTTCTGGACCAAACTTAGCCACTGATCAATATAGGGGAACTGATCTGGATGGCCAGGATTCCCCATCACAACCTTCCAAACATATTCAGTAATTTTAAAATCCAGAGACTCTGTAGAGGGCCATCCTACTTTAAATGCAGGCCAGTCTATATTACAAAGAGTTTGGAGACTGCCTTTTGAGAGGTGGACAACTTAGTCCTCAGCAAATGCAAGAGAGAAATTCCTTAGCATACAGTCCAGAAGACTGACTGATTTTGAATTCTGAGATCTCAAGACATACAACAAACAAGTGGTACAAAGACAAACAGACAATGATGTGTTCAAACCAAAATCAAAGGTACAAATCCCTGGGACACCTCAGGGCAGAAAACAGAGGACTCTATTCAGCCAACATCTTGGTTCTGTGAATAGCATCCGAAGGGAGACCTCATTAGGTTGTTTCTCCCTTAACTAGAAACAAAAACAGAAACCACCATCTCAAGCTAGCAAACAAAAAATCCAAAAATCAATCAATCAATCAATCTTATCTTCTAGGAGATTATGAACAGACTCAAATTCTTTTGATGCATAAGATTACAGATCCCTGGCATAGCCTCAGGGAAGAAAACTACAGATTTCTGGCACAGCCTCAGGGCAGAAAATTAAAGATCCCTTTTACAAAATTAAGGCCATAAGCAAAAAAAATTAAACAGGACAGAGTGTTACTGGCAAACAAAACAAATTTTTACCTCCGAGGAGGAGATACATAAAGACCAGAAGAAGTTTCTGACCTGAGGACCAGTCCAAATGTACAGCAGAGGCAAGCCCTGTAGCAAAGAGCACAACAATCAAGCAAAACAAAGAAAGAGGCCAAGGATGACAGGGGTTTATATTAGAGGATAGTAGAACTGGCAAGCAATTTCTAACTTTGGACAGCACTACTTGTTTTGGGTCAAAATGTGCTGCTTATGAAAGGAGCTTCTGGAGACTGTGACCCTGCCAGTTGTTTTCTTATGTGTTGCAGTTTTTCCTTTGATCACTGACAGTGCTCAAAGAGGCCCAGGGGGCGGAATGACCAGTCCTTATGTGCACCCTCCAGACAGGACAACCCTCAGGAGCACTGAAAGAACTTTTCAGCTTCCAGGTGATCTGCCTCTAAGACCCTCTCCTCTCACCGAGTCACCTTCAGGGATCTGGAACAGATTAGGTCCGCTAAGGGTCTGATCAAGACAGGGGCTTTCTGCAACTCAGAGTCTTGCATAACTAAAATGAAGCAGTTCCTATGAGGCCATTGCACATCATGGGAATTGATCCCTGACACCTTTGCAAGTCCCTCAGTCCCCTGAGAGAATCTGTTTGCACAGATTGAAGGGAAAAGTGCCTCTTATCTTTGACCCAGACCAGAGTCTGAGTTCATAAGAGTGAAGTTCCCATATTTTCTTGGGGACCTTTTTAGCCAACAAGAATATTATACAAATGAAAAGGAGACAGTAACTCTCAGGAAAACATAAAATGACGAGACAAAGAACAGTTATCTAAGAGAAATGGAAATTCACCAACATAAGAATAACAAAGCAGCTGACTTTTTAGCAAATGTAAATGCAAATAAAAGCACTAACCAGTCAGCTAAGCATTTATCTGGTGCCTACAGAGTGGTCTCAGAGGACCCAAATGAGAAAGCTCTACCCACCCTGTTAATGATTAAGAGGGTACATACACTGAAACCAGATACTGAACTGAGACTTTGTTTGGTAAAAAACAGAGTCTCCTAAGGAGTGGCCTCATCAGGCTTCAACCTCCTTAACAGAAGTATGGTCATAAACAGAATAAACAGATTCCTACGTCCTAGGAGGACACAGATGGACTCAGGTATTTTTGAGTGTGAGGAAGTCAGTAGTTGTTCTGTCTCCCTTCGAGCCAGTTGAGAGGTTATGGGGCCCTGGAATGACTCAGAGGGCGCTTCCCCTATAACGCCTCCACCAAGTTGGGGAGAGTGGTAGTGAGAACGCCTCCCAAGGTTGGCAAAGTAATTTCTCACTGGGGTCTCCAAATGTTATAGCTGGATTGAGAGAAATGATGCCAACACACAGAGAAGGTCAGATTATGAATCCTTTATTGACACCAGTGACCGAGAGCAGACTAGTGTCCCAAATAACTCTTGGCCCTGAACAGAGTGAATATTGCAATTTCTTGGCAAACCATATAATTAGTAAGGGGTATGGATGGTTACAGAATTTATACAACTAGGGAGTTTTCAATCATCGAGGGGCACAAGAATGTGGGTGTGTGGTATGATTATGAGAAGGATGCATAAGGGGGTCATCTCTAGGCTAAGATGGAAGATCTGTTACAAAGTAGAGTTACTTACTCATGTCAAGCAAGCTATTTCAGCAGGCTATTATAGATTTTGTAGATAGAGGTTTGAGAAATAGTCTTATTTTAATTTAAATATTTATGAGCTAAAAAATGTCATTTGGCATATTACTAAGTCAAAGAAAGACTAGTTTACACTGATTCTATTATAATAAATAGATAATATAATAGATAATATAATAAGAGTTAATGACTAAATTAGACAAAAGAGTAATATGCTTGCAGTGAGATCTCCTAAAGAATTACAGAAATCTGTAATTGTAGAGGAATTTTTTTCTTTACCCATCTTTCATTGACTTCTGTCCTAAAAATGAAACTGACTATACACAGATTAACAACAACAACAGTAGAATGCAGTTTTATTATGAATAAGAGTAAGAGTATCACAAAGAAATGAGACTCAAATGATTGGTTTGATGATTGAAGTTTATAAATTATGGTAGGCTAAACTGAGAAAAGGGAGTTTTGGACTTAGGGGCAGGAGAGGCAAGTAATGGAAAGATTTGGTATAAATATATATGGTAAATAAGCGTTCTCTAATCATACAGAAATAGAAATGTATTTGGTCTTTCATATACTACATATCATGGAACTCCTAAATAAAAATTTACAAATATGTAAATAATGATACTTACAGATTGAGGATTTTAATACAACTCAAAGACGTTGAAGGAGCACATGGAATTTTATCCCCATATATGACCACATTGTATAATCAATATTTTGAATTAAAGACCCTTAAGAATCAACAGGTACTGAAAGAAATTTTACCCCATCCACCTAAAGATAGGAAAAATCCCCCAGGGAGAATAGTTGTTTCTGTTGCTGTTGTTTATTGTTGTTATTTTTCCTTCCCTGTTATCTCATTATCCATTTTATAAAAAGAAGACCATGAATGTAACCATAGCTGACCAGATCCTTTCCCAAGACAATGCCAGTCTCAAAGGATCATTCAAATTTCAAAAATAATTATTTACCACTTAATCTCTGTTTCTAGGATCCAGTCCCAGTCATTCTCCTAATGATCACTTATCGCATCACATCAGAACTCCTCTTCTCCCCCTCCCATAACTTGTTTTGCCAGGTTCCAAGCCTCATTCTGTTTGAAGCATAAAGATGGCATATGAGCTTCGGCACCCTTTTGGTAAGTTAGATCTTCACTCTGAAGGTTCCCATGTGTACATGTTGAATAAATGTATTTGCCTTTTCTCCAATTAATCTGCCTTTTGTTTGCTGATTTTTCAGTGAATCTTTCAACAGAGAAGGATATGCTGTCTTCACCTCTACAATGTCATATTTTAAGTGCACATTTCAAAAGAGAAAAAGATTTTAATTATTTAGCACAAAATCAAATTACATAAACTTGAAATATTCCAGAAAATGTTGCTTTATACATAGCTCCTTCTTGTGTTTTGGCCTAAAGTTTTCTCCATTAGTGAACTCTAATCTAACTGACTATGTAAACAGACTGTAACTTAGTCTTGTACCAGTTATAGAATTTTAGTCAATCATAAGTGGCCAACTGTTTAAACAGTGTTCAAATAAGGCAAATGCCCTGCTGTAGCCATTCTAGTTGTTTCTGTACCCTATTTCTATTTTCTGTATGTCACTTTCCTTTTTCTGTCCATAAGTATTATCCAAGCATGTGACAGCCCCTATTCTGGTTAGGGAAGGGAGTGCACAACTTGTAAATAATTCTTTGCTCAATTAAAATCTGTTAAATTTAATTTGTCTAAAGATTTTCTTTGAACAACACACCATGATAAAAGTTTCTGATAACTTTTAATTAAAATGAGATGTGTGGGTATGTAAAATATAAAGTACTTTTTAATGTTATCACTAATGGATATTTGCACAGTTACCATCTAACACCACTACTGAGCTTTTATTTTACTATTGCATCTCATGTATATACAGACAACACAAAATGAGGTACTAACAAAATCCTTTTAATATTTTCACAAAATGACCTGTGTTCACAACATCCAGACTTTATTTTTTTATTTTTTATTTCTTTTGAGTTGGAGTTTCACTCTGTCACCCAGACTGGAGTGCAGTGGCCGCTCCCAGCCACCGCAGCCTCAACCTGCTGGGCTCCAGCGATCCTTCCGCCTCAGCCTTCCAAGTAGCTGGAACTACAGGCGCATGCTACCACACCCGGCTAATTTTTCTTTTTTTTAATTTTTTTATTGTAGAGATGAGGTCTCACCAAGTTGCCCAGGCGGGTCTCGAACCCGCAGGTTCACGCAATCCACTCACTTTGGCCTCCCAAGGCGCAGGATTACAGGCTGAGCCACTGAGCCCGGCTAACATCAAGACTTTAAATTTCCTATAAAACTTTTTATAGTGGTACAGCAGAGAACAAGGGCCATCCATGTAAATGACTATAAAAACCAAATCAATCTTTATTATAGCAATCACACAAACACTGCACTTAAAAATAAAATCAAACAGTGGTTACCCCAATGCAAAAAAACAAGAAAAATCTAGACTAATCTTAGAATGGAAACACAAACTCATTAAACTTTCAAACCCTTAAACAGAAATTTCACAAGTTACTCATGTGAAATGAAATACAGATGCTGAGGGGTTCACTGTACCATATACAGCCAACACAGTATCCACATGGCACATCAGGGATCTTACTTAAAAGCCTAACTTGTAAAAACAACATCAATCATCAAAATTTAAAACCTTGAAAATACACAAAACACACAGATGGTAGAGACTTTCCAGGTTGTATCTGATGGAGGTGCTATATTGTTTGTCTTTCACTGCCTTGAAAAGCTTCTGCCTTGTGTCCTTGTGTGGTTCCCAGAAAATTTAGGTCTGTTTGGGAAACTGTTAATGACTAGCTTCTTGGAGACACCTGTGCCCCCCGGCTTGGCTGAGAGGTCTGTGGAGAGGGTTGCAGGCTTGGTGAGGTTATTGATGTGGCCCTCAAGTATTCAGAAGTTGCCCCTCTGCCAGGCCTCATCCACCATGGCTGAGTCAAAAACCACAGCGCCCAGTCCTGAGTGTCATCTGTGTTGTCCCCATCCTCCCATCTCTGTTCACACAACCCTGGTCCACCTGGCCTTTGTTCCTCTATCAATTTTTTAATGACCTGGGCTGATATGAATGAATACCAAAACCAAGGAAATTAGGAAATTGATTTTAGTTAGAATGGAGTTAGTGAAAACAGACAACTGAAGTGGTATTAGAATGTATGTCAAGTCTCCATCATCTGAGAATGTTATACAATTCATTATCTGTTCCCAATTTTGGCTCTTCCTACTTGCCTTCATCACTTTAGGGTTAGGACGAACTAGATTCTTCTTTTCCTTATGGGAGTAGATCCAAAATTAGCAGAATATTGGGGAACTTAAGATAACTCATATTTGCCACTTATTACTGATTATGATTGAGATAACATTAGTTGCCATTGCTTGAAAAAAAATGAGACTGACATATTTGAGGAAATTGGTAAATACTAACAGAGGAACAAGCTTTAGAAAAATTTTGACTTCTGTAAGCTTTAGTAAGAACCTAACATTAAAACTAGTCACTAGAACTATTTCTCCCAAATAAATTTTAAATTTTAAATTAACACAAGTTACATATATTTTTTCAAAATTTGGTATTTGTTTCTATATGTTATTGTTTTGCTTTGTTTTGTTTTGTTTTTGAGTTGGAGTCTCACTCTGTCACCCAGACTGGAGTGCAGTGGCCGCTCCCGGCCACCGCAGCCTCGACCTGCTGGGCTCCAGCGATCCTTCCGCCTCAGCCTTCCAAGTAGCTAGAAGTACAGGCACGCGCTACCACTCCCGGCTGATTTTTTGATTTATTGTAGAGATGAGGTCTCGCTGCCCAGGTGGGTCTCGAACCCGCGGGCTCAGGCAATCCACTCACCTCAGCCTCCCAAAGGCACAGGATTACAGGCTGAACCACTGAGCCCGGCATGTTATTGTTTTTAAATGTGGCTTGTTTGTTTTTATTCAATCATTTTTTTGTTTGTTTGTTTAGTTGGGATCTCACTCTGACACCCAGGCTGGAGTGGACTGTTGTGGTAGGGACAACTCACCACAGCCTCAAACTCCTGGGCTCAAGCAGTCCTCCCTCCACAGCCACCCAAGTACCTGGAACTGCAGGATGACCACCACACACAGGTAAATTTTTGACTTTTTATTAAGATAAGGTCTCACTGTGTTACCTAGGCTGAACTCAAACTCCTGGGCTATCCTCCTGCCTTTGCCTCACAGAGTACTGAGATTAAAGGTATAAATCACTGCACCTAACCAAATACATATATTATGTGTTTGTGTGTGTGTGTGTGTGTGTGTGTGTGTGTGTGTGTGTGTACAGATATAATTTATATATACTTTAAAAAATTTTTAATTGCTGATTTTTGTGTTATAGAAAGTTTTCACTCTTGAATATGTTTGAAAATGTCTTTAATAACTAAACAAGGGATAATTATATGATTAAAACAAAGCATAGCAAAATTATAATAATATAATTGTAGAAGAGGAAAAAATATGCTTTCTTTTTACCCTTTTAAGTTCTTGGCTGGAGTTCCTGTATCAATAGACAGATTAACAGGAGAAAAGCATATCAATGTATTTAGTACAAGTTTAACATGACACAGGAGCCTTCATCATAAATGAAAACCTGAAGAAACTCCTGAGTGTTTTATCCTAGGTTTACAGAATGAAGAGTAATGGGAAATTGTCATAGCACAAAAGGGGTGTGAGCTACATGTAGTAAACTATAAGAAATTTAGCAAGGCATGCTTGTTAAGATTATTCTTGGCATTTCTCCATCTTCAGAAATAAAGATGCTCCCTTTCTCTGAGTACAAGAAGGGTACATCTCAATTGAGAGTTCTTTCAATACCTGTCATTTCTCAAATTCTTTCAGTCTAAAATAGTAAATATGTCAAGGTGGCATATTTTGGAATAGTATGTCCTGTTCTGAAACCCATCACAATATTCATATACTACCTAAAAATTTTCTGTGTGCCAGAATTTATACTAAATATTTTATCCGAATTATTGCCAGGAGTGCTAAAAAAAGTATATAAGTTTTAAGAGATATTTTAAGAGATATTATCTATGTATTACTTTTAGTTTGTTGTAATCTGAGGTATCTGGACACTGATGGTAACTACTTTGAGCACTTCTTTTAATTGCGGAAGACAAATGTGACTTGTATTCATCTTTTGTTATTGATCTTTATTGAGCATTAGAATTTTAATACAGGTTTTTTTTTCCTTTCTTAATTGTGAATATATTTTTGGCACCCTCTGTATATTCCTCATACTAAAGTCATAAGACCAAATCTTTTAGTGTCCTCTTTACACATGAAGATAGCAATGTTTAAGACTTTAAGTTGTCCCAAAAAATACCTTGCTAAGAATTGGAAGTACTAAAATTTGAAACTCTATGTCTGACTCCTAGCCCAAATGAATATATATACCCTCTTACCCTATTGCATATGGAAGTAGTACTTCAATTAGAGTAGCTTTGCCTGATTATTCACTTTACCTCTCTAGAGCTGAAAGTCACGTGTTACATTCTCTTATTATCAGTATATTTTACAGAACTCATCTCTTTAATTTCTCCTTTTTATTGTGATTACCAGCTTGCTTATTGTATGGATATTTGTTATCTTATTTTCATTTTGATTTGTGAATTCTAATGCTATGGAATGACCTTTTTTAGTTGGAGAATTCTGCTTTTTTGTTACCTGCATTTTCTGGTTCATTTTGCCCATGTCCTCTTTTATGTTTAGTTTTTTGCAATCACTGGGTTAGTCTCCTTTTTTTAATACCTCTTTTCATAAGATACCTTATTGTTTTAATGACCTTAGGAAAGGTTTACTATGTGAACTTTTAGTGGAGCAGAGTTCTTTGATAACCTTCGTATCTCATTCACTCATTTTCAAAAGCTAAGTTTTTAACTTAAAAAAAATTCTCTCAATTCTTGGCTGTTATTTCAAAGTGTTCCTCAAAAATTCATTTGTATAGACAAAAGAATGAATATTAGATAAAATAAGTTCTGTGAATGATATATACTTTTGAAGTGTTATCAGCACAAAAGTAATAATTGCTTCTAAGATTGTAGTGTAGTGAGATCTTTTTATACTATTATTCATAGCTTTCAAAAAGCTGGCACTTGTATTCCAAACAACACTTTGTACCAATTTTTGAATTTTCAAAGTGTTATGTGCTCATAATAGAGTTGTCAAATTCCAATATATTAAATATAACTATAACAGAAAACATGTCAACATATACTAATAATTGAATACATCCAATAAAGTTGTAAAAATAATCTACAATTTTAAAAATAACAAATGCTTTGATCAACTCTAACTAAATTAAATTAGATTATTAAAGTTTATTGAATGCTAATTTAAATGTAGTCAATATAAATAATATTCAAATTTATAAAGAGCCAAAATAAGAAACATTTATATCTCTTGGGTTACAAATATATTTGATAGAAAATGAATTTTGCATTAGCATTCTTTCATTTTCTGTGTTTTGCATTCTTTTGCTTTACTTTTCAATGATTGTATTAAACTAAGTAGCCAGGGTAAGGATGATATAGGAATGGAAAGCACAGTATCAAAACTGTAGAATTTATATAAATATATATTTTGTATGAAAGTTTTAATGCCAAAATAGACAGATACATAAAATAATAGGAAAATCAGCACCAAAGTTAATTTAAACAAAGATAATTTATAAACAGATTGAGTAGATGAACAAAGTTTTGTTCTGGAGAGGAAATTTTTATGAGATAACATTTCTCTTAGTATTATTATGTAGCTGAAAACAATCCTGAAAGCAGATTTAGAAATGTTCTTATTGATCTAAAAATAAAGAAAGCCAGCCAAGTGACAATTCACTTTATATTGATCTCTGGTTATTTGTCTGTCAATAGGAACAAAAAAATCTGTGTGTTTAACTTGTACTTTAAAAAAAAAAATTACAAATCACCAGTCATACACTCAAAATACAAATGCTTTTTCAGTATTGTAATATGCTTTATACAATATTACATTGTATTGAATTTATAAAACATACTTCATTTCATTTTTTATCACTTATAAAATGTGTTTCAACTATTTTAATATTTAAGCTGTTTGAAGACCTTCAACATTCAATAGGTTTTATAATTCTATCAGTGTGAACAAATGGCAAAATCGAAATAGCCAAATATGGTCTGCAAACTAGGAATTATGTATAATTCAGGTTTTAAAATTATAAGTTAGCTTGTTAAATTATATTGTATTTTAGGCCAGGGATCGTGTCAGAATAGCTAATAGTGTGTGAGAAAGTTCTGTGGGTGCTGAAATGAAGAGATAGCTGTAAACGGAAATAGAGCAGAGGAAAAATTAGATTTAGCCTAAATGTGTAAAAGTAAGTAATTTAGTAATCTGAACAATATATTTCTGTGATGAACATTAAAGGAATTTCACCAGCATTCATATTACCAAATAACTAAAGTGAAACTTTCAAAAAGTTGTTCAGTATTCAAACATGATGATAAAAGAAATTTGAAGCTAAAACAACGATGAGTAAAACCAAATGTTGAAATAAGAATAAAGAGCAAGACCAGAGTTAATCAACCCTAAGTGTGAGAGCCCAGAGCTTTCAGACATAATTGCGATACTTTAAGTTGCTTGAATCTCTAGAAATGTAGGAAAAGAAAGGTTCTTTTTAGATGATTGACTTTTGTGGATGACTGGGAATCCATTATCTCAGAGAAACTCTACTTTCTGTCTTTCTATAGGAGCACTGAGGATGCCTTATCCAGTGATGAAACTTATAAGTGAGCTTATCATGTATTCTAGATTTTATTTTATCATACATATTTGATATGATTCTAGAAAGTCAGAAAAACAGAGATATATGGAATTAAGTAAAGTACTGAGAGTCAATGGTTTTGACTTAGTGGGAACGTTTTCCTTTCTTTTCTTTCTTTCTGTCTTCCTGTTTTTTTTGTTTTTTTTTTTTTAGTTGTGCTCTCACTCTGTCACCCAGGCTGGAGTGCAGTGGCATGATCACAGCTCACTGCAGCCTTAGCCTCTAGGACTCAGGCAATCCTTCCACTTCAGTCTCCTGAGTATCTGGGACTACAGGTGTGCACCACAACATCTGGCTATTTTTTTTTTTATTTTTTGTAGAGGTGAGGTCCTACTATGTTGCCAAGGCTGATCTTATACTCCTGAGCTAAGCAAACCTCTCACCTCAGCCTCCCATAGTGTTGGAATTACCAGCATGAGCCACCACACCTGGTCTTATTGAGAGCAATCTTTAAGTGATCATATAATCAAAATTACCAGCTTTTACTTACAAAATATTTTGCTTCAGTACAGAATTTTTTCCTACTAAAACTTTGCTTTTTAAATTCTGCTAAAATAATTTTACACAATATTTTGTAATACTTCAAATTTATTCCAAGAATGAGATTTAAAAACATGTTAAGATTATTTAAAACTGTGAGAACAATATGTAATGGTATATGAAAAAAATTGTTACAATTTACATGAAAAAAATAAAAACATTGATTGAGGCAAACACAAATAGAAAATAGTACACCAAATGATCTTTACATCCTATTGATTTTAAAATAACATTTTAAAAAACATGTTCATTTTAAGACTTACTGTGTTTAACATGCTACTACTTAATTTAAAGAATAATACTATAAACAAAGTGAGGGGATGGATTTTATATTACAAAACCATTCAATTATAGTAGCTATACTCCAATTTGCTCAAAAATATTTTTAAGTCCCATATCACAGTGCACATCCTGTTGCCCTAGCTATTTGGGAGGCCAGGATATTACAAGTTCTAGAGACCAAGAGTTCGAGGCCAGCCTGAATAACATAGTAAGACTCTATCTCTACAGAATAAATAAATAAATAAATAAATAAACTCAGTGTGGTGGTGCTGGTGATAACAAATTTTTATCTGGTCTGCCTGGGCTACAAGAGTACCAGCTCAGTAGATTGGCAAGTCTGACCCCAAAAAGAGTTGTTGGTTCCAATAGGCTGGCAAGCCAAGCCCCAGGAGTGTTAGTCCTAATGGGCTGCCATGCCAGACCCCAGAAGTGTGTCAGCTTTGGAGTATCACCTTCTGCTGGCAGCTCTCTTTGTTCAGCGGGCTCCCCTGGTTCAGCTGGCTCCCCTGGTTCAGTGGGCTCCTTCGGGTACACAACTCTTCAGCTCCAATGATCTTCTGCAGCTCTTCAGGTCTGGGTTCTTGTCTCATATCCAGGAGAGATAAGGGACATGGACAACCAGAAAGTGAAAAAGTAAGATTTACTGAGAGGACAGAAAAACTTCCAGAGCAGGAGAGGACACAAAGGGGTTGCCAATCTGGAGCTGAAACCTGGTGTCTATATAGTCTTAAGACAGAGCTGATTGGTTAGCACTAACTGAGAGCTGATTGGTTGACACTAGCTGTGTGATTGGTCAGTACTAAGACCCAGTTGGCTGGGGGTAGGGGCATAAGAGTGAATTGATTGGTCAGTACTTAGTGGGGAGCTGATTGGTTGTTTTTCAATCCCAGCAGTGAGTATTTTCTTGCTTTACTCTGAGAGTCTTTTGGGGAGCTTGCTTAACAACATGAGTGTATCAGTCAGAGAGACCTGCAGGAAGTTTGCTACTTTGTTACTGAGGGACCTGCTCTGTCTGTCTGCCTAGCTTTTCTCTAGCTATCTCCTCTCTCACTGGTACTCAGGAGGTTAAGGCAGGAGAATGGTTTGAACCTAGAAATTTGCAATTGCACTGAGCTAAGATCATGCCACTGCACTCCAGCTGAGCAAAAAAAGCAAGATTGTCTCAAAAACTTAATTGTATCATAGAAAAAAATGCTAAATAATAATAATAAAATAATAATTTATTATTCTTACCTTCAAATTACATTATTAACAAAATTTGCAAGATCAGAAAGTATGCATATATATGTGTATATGCCTCACATTTCTATTGCGCATACTAATTAATTTTATCGCTAATGCATATTACACAGGGAAAATATTCTAATTTCCTATTATTTCTAAGTACACTTCTCTTTGAGTACATATAATATTGTATTTAAAATTTTGTTGTTCAATGGATATAATAGACACTGGGGACACTAAGAGCAGGGAGGCAAGAAGGGAGTTAGGGTTCAGAAGTTACCAGTTGGGTACAATGTTCACTATCTGGGAACTGGGCCCCCTGAACCCCAATCCTCACCAGTACACAATATGTCCAAACATTCACTTGTGCCCTCTGAATCTAAAATGTAAAAAATCTGTATGCCTATTTTTTTTTACATTGTATGTGTTCAATAAAGAAATATTCAAGGCTGAAAAAAATTTTTGTTGTTACAAATATAGATAGAGATCTGCCTACAGAATTTAGAAGAAACAATTCAATATAATATTAACTATTAAATACACATTGAAGAAACAATATGTATTCTAAAAGAATGCACATTATTAATGATAAAATATGCCAATGTAAGTTTGTATTTAGCAAATCTAGTCATCAAATGGATTTTTGCCCATTTAAAATATTCTATCAGGTGTGTATTATTGCACGTATTGGTGTATTTAATTTAAATACAATCTTTTAGAATACAAGAAAATGTGATTATGTAAAATAAGACTAAGCTATGATTAATGAGTTAAGACTTTGTAAGAAATATCACTGAATTCTTTTTTTAAATTTTATTTTATTATAGAGATGTAGGGTACAAGTGAAGATTAACTTCATAAGTAGGCTGCATGCAAGTGGAGTTTGGTCTTCTACCTGGCCCTCATTTGCCCTGGTAGTGGACCAGTTATCCTTTGTGTTATCATGTGCTCCCTGCTCTCCTCCCTCTATTCCCTAGCAGTGCCCAGTGACTGTTGACCCCTCCTTTGTTCTGATGTGCCTAAAGTTCAGGGTCCACTTATAAGTGAGAACATGTGGTATTTGTTTTTCATTTCTGTGATAGCTCACTTAGTATTATAATCTCCAACTCCATCCAATTTGCTATGAAGTTCATGATCTTGTTCTTCTTTATGGCTGTATAATACTCCAATGTGTATATGTACCACATTTTGTTTATTCAGTCCTCTTTTGTTGGGCAGTAGGGTTGGTTCCATGTGTTGGCTATTGTGAATAGTGTGGCAATAAACATGTGTGTGCAGATGTCTTTTTGGTAGAATGATTTATGGTCCTTCAGGTATATTCCTAGGAGAGAAATTGCTGAATTGTACAGAAGGTTGATTTTTAATTCTTTTAGGAATCACCACACTGCTTTCCATAGAGACTGAACGAGCTTGCACTCTCATCAACAGTGTGGAAGTGTTCCCTTTTCTCGGACCTGTACTACATCTGCTGTTTGCTGCTGCTGTTGTTGTTGTTGTTGTTGTTTTGTTTTGTTTTGTTTTACTTACTAATGATAGCCACCCTTACCAGAGTTAGGTTGTATCTCACTGTAGTTTTGGTTTGAATTTCTCTGATGATTAGTGAGGCTGGGCAGTTTTTCATGTATCTGTTAGTTGCTTGTACATCATCTTTTGAGAAATGTCTATTCATGCTCTTTGTCCACTTTTTAAGGGGGTGGGTTGTTTGTTTTTATTTTACATTGAGCTCTTTGTTTATCCTGGATGTTTGGCCTTTGTCAGATGCATAACTTGCAAATATTTTTTTTCCTCCATTCTGTGGGTGTTTCTTTACCCCCTTGATGGTTTCTTTTGCTGTACAAAAGCTTTCAGTTTGAGGAAGTCCCACTTGTCTATCTTGGCTTTTATGGCATTCATTTTTGGGGACTTGGTCAAGAATTTTTTACCTACTCTGATGTGCATAAGATTGTTTCCTATGTTGTCTTCTATGTTTCTATAGTTTGACATTTTCTGTTTAGGTCTGTAACCCACTGAGAGTTGATTTTTGGATATGGTGACAGGTAAGGGATCAGATTCATTCTGCGTGAAATCAGCCAGTTTTCCCAGCACCATTTGGACTAAACGCGCTTGCACTCGTCTCTTTCCCCCAATTGTTGTTATTGGTGGCTTTTGTTGAGGATGAGTTGGCTGAGAGACAGTGTTTTTGCTTCTGAATCTCTGTCCTGTTCTATTGGTCTATGTGCTTATTCTTATACCATACTAAGCTGTTTTGGTTACTGTAGTCTTGTAATAAAGTTTGAAGTCTGAAAGTCTGATACCTCATGCTTTGTTCCTTTTGCTAAGGATTGTTTTGGTCATTTGTGGTCTTTTTTGTTTCCAGATGAATTTCTGTATTGTCATTTTCAGGTCTGAGAAAAATGGTGTTGATAATTTGATGGGTATTGCATTAAATCTGTAGATTGCCATGGATAGAATGGGCATCTTGATTCTCCCAGTCCAAGAGCATGGAATGTTTTACTGTTTGCTTGTATTATCCTTGATTTCTTTGAGCATATTTTGTACTTCTTTCTGTAAAGATATTTCACTTCTCTGTTTAGGTGGATGCCAAGGTACTTCATATTTTTTGTTTGAGAGGGCTATTGAGAATGGGATTTTGCCTCTTATTTGGTTCTTCACCTGCTTGTTGCTGATGTATAGAAATGCAACTGTCTTTTGCAAGTTGATGTTGTAACCTGAGACTTTAATCAAAGATATTTATCAGTGCAAGAAGGTTTTTGGCAGACTCCTTAGGGTTTTCAAGGTATAGAATAATATCATCCTCAAAGAGGAATGGTATTGAATCCTTAAATAGGTGTTCCTTTACAGCAATTCAAAATATTTAAATATTAACAAAATTAGTAATATTAATAATGATAACTAGCAATTATTGGGTGCTTATCATATCCTAAATACTGCTTAAACTGCTCAAAGAATTATTGCTTTTTAAATATTTGTCGTTTACTTTTTTCAGAAATAATTAAAGAATATTCTTTCTTTCATACTATGTGTTTGTGTAATTTGCATTTTAAAATACATGAAGTTGCATTTAATTAACTCTGTTTTCAACTTCATAGGATACTGAGAAAATATGTAATGCTATTCATTTGGCTTTTTTCCTTCTTCTCTGAAATTCAGGAGAGCCATCTGATGTTTATAGGAATAGCTTTTCCTTTTCAAAATAATTAAACAAGAAAGTAAAGACAGTCATACTTCCGGCCCTAAACTCTGCCTTGTAGGCTACAGTGAAAAATTCATTTTTTTTTTTTAGTCACAGTTAAGAGGTCTGATAAGTGAAAATTTTCTAAAAATATCCTTGAAAATTACCATTGTTGATAAATTATTCAGTGAATTTTAATGGCATTTCAGGAGAGCCAATATACCAGATACATATAGATCTTTAAACGTATATTTCATTTTTCCCCATTTCTAGGAGTGTTTCACAATTCTTTCAAATAATTTTGTGTAACATATGCAACTTCCAACCTCTTAGATTAAAACAGAATCATCTTAATATTTTACCCCTTCAAAATTACAGTAAGAAATCCTTGATACCAGCACCAGATATACTGAGGATCAAATTGGCAAACCACTTCCTTTCAGAGAAGATGGACCGAGGTCAAGGAAAATGCAGTACAAGAATGAGAACCACTTAGATTTAGATTTCTTGAGTCACAGATCTACGCGTCTTTCACACCAACACTTTGCCCAATGCCAGAAAAAGGGGGAAAAGAAAGGGGAAGAAAAAAGTGAAAACATGAACCTCTACCTTTTAACTGAATATTTCACCACATATTTTCTTTCTATTGTAATGGTTTATTATAGTCTAATTTTGCTACCCTATGTACTTTAAATTTTATCACTCCAAACAATTTGAAATTTCACCAACTCAGGCATTCATTCTAGTCTTAATCTTCCTGTTTTTGTTTTTTCTCATCATCATTCTTGAACAGCAAACCAACTTATTAGCACAATCAACTACAAGCAAAATAAAACGGATGGTGTAATATGACTGCATTATTAAATAGCTAATTATAAAGAGCCAAGTCACCTTAATTTTAATGATAGCCATTGTAATATTCATTTTCCAAATTTCATCAGTAAGAAACTATTAAAGGTAAAAAATGCAAAATGATATCCATGATACCTGTGTTCATTAGTATTTTCTACATGTGTTTGCTAAGTGCCTGCCATGGCTCAATTATTCAGTCAACATTCATTCAGTGGAAATTTGTCCATCTGTTTGAACTTGCTTTAAACATATTCATTGAAGAAAATGAACTTATAATAACATATGGCATATAAATTCAGTATGGATTTTTTATTGCGTTGATCAACTTAGAGACATTATCTTATGCAAATACATATGTTTATGAGCCAAAGTTTTCCTTCTAACAGTCTACTGTTCAGAGTAAGGAAAAAAGGTCATGCTTTTCCATTGGCATAAGGTATATGTAGTACTCTCTGTCCTGCTAGGTTTGGACCACATACATGTTTCAGGTTTTACTTAAAGACTATAAAGAATTTTGTTCATTCATTTCTTTTGCCTTTTTTTTGAATCAGGGTCTCACTCTGTCACTTAGACTGGAGTACAGTGCAAGACCACAGCTCACTGTAGCCACAACCTTCTAGGCTCAGGCGATCATTCCACCTCAATCTATCAAATAGCTGGGCTATAGGCACATGCCACCACACCTACCTAATTAAAAACAAACAAACAAACAAACAACAAAAAACCTTTTGTAGAGATGAGATCTCACTATGTTGCCTCAGCTTGTCTTGAACTCCAGGGCTTAAGCAATCCTGTCACCTCAGTCTCTCAAAATGTTGGGATTTATAGGGGTGAGCCACTTTTTAATTAGGTATTATAGTCCCCTGGCTTGTTTTACTTTTCTTTATCTCCCAATAATTACTGTGGTTGAGAAATGGACAATGCACAGTGTCAGAATATGTTAGAACATGTTTGTGTGTCATTGAAATCTTAATGTACAAGTTTGAGTCTTTTTGTTTTATTTGCTTTAATTTTACTTTATTAGGAAGACTTTGATGTTGTGAAATAGTAATAAAAGAAGATAACAAAAATAATTAAAGGATATGTCTAATCTACCCCAAAATATTATTTGGTTATGGATTCTTACACACACAGATGTAGATATCTACAATTCCAGGATAAATTCTAAATTTTTTTTTTGCACAGCTCTTCATTTACACAGATATCTTACACATACATTTATCCCCAAATTGCAACGTTCCATGTAATCTCAATGCCACCCATATTGACAGCTTTTCTCTACTTCTGAAATCAGAATGTCACAAAAATATCTGAGGAATCTAGATAAGACTTGTGAAGTGGAGTGACTCAATAGTTTATTTTTTATTTATTTATTTATTTACTTTTTTGAGTTGGAGTCTCACTCTGTCGCCCAGACTGGAGTGCAGTGGCCGCTCCCAGCCACCGCAGCCTTGACCTGCTGGGCTCTGGCGATCATTCCGCCTCAGCTTTCCGAGTAGCCAGAATTACAGGCGGGTGCTACCATGCCCGGCTAATTTTTTTTTTTTTTATTGTAGAGATGAGGTCTCGCCTGCCCAGGCGGGTCTCGAACCTGCGGGCTCAGGCAATCCATTCACCTCAGCCTCCCAAAGGCGTGGGATTACAGGCTGAGCCACTGAGCCCAGCTGTAATTATTTTTATTGCTTTGTTGCTTAGTTGTTTTTTCTCTGTTTTAACTGATAATTATATATCTATGAGAACAAGAGAATGAAATGTATTATTCACTGTTATATATCCAGTCCCTGACAAAAAGCATAATTACATTTTATGTATCGATTCCCACGGTTCCTACCACCATACCCCCTCCATTTCCCTTTCTTTATAATAAACTAATGATTGATGTAATGTTGCTGGGCAAAATAATTTCAGTATATATCTCATATTTTTAAATGTTTTCATCTGTTTTGGTCTGTTCAAGTTTGACTTTACTAAGTAAAGCTTTATAATAGCAATGGTTGGCATAATCATTTTATAAATTCTGAGAGAGATTGAAACAGAGAGAGAGAAAAAATTTATTAATTTGTTTAGTAGCTTGGAAACAAATTGGCCCAATAGTGAAGGTACAATATAAGTACATAGCTTAGAAAAAATTTGATATTGAGACAAAAATTCTTATACAAAAAATTTTCCCAAACTGAAAAAAACTCATCATTGTTAAAAAATTAAAATCATTACTATATTTTTATTGGTTCTATACTCCTTTTTCTTATTACATTTATCTTTGGCTATATCTTTTCTTGCCAATTTTAATTAGCATCTTTAAAAAATATGCAATCACTAGCCTTGTTTAAAATATGATCTATGAAAAACATTTTCTATATTCTTACCTTGAATATAAGCAATTGAACATGAACTTAACTGTCTTAAATTCTATAATGGTAGGTTTTCCTATTCTTTTGATCAAAAATATCCTAGAGCTCAAGCAGTATTATTTCTCTTTCTCTTTCTCATCTTACTCACCTCTCTTTCACTCTGAAACTTTGGTTGTTTAAGGCAAGTCAACAGCAAGACTTTATCTTATTTTATGACACTTCTAATTATATTAACTTAATTATGAAATTGAGAAGCACCCTTAGAGCATATACATTTTGTATGGGATATGTCTATAAGAAATTTCTCAAACGTTAATGCAAATGTCAGCCCATATATTGAGTTTTCTCAGAACGTAGCTATGATTACTTTCCTGTAGAGAATAGCAGCTATCTTGGCCTTTCAGAATTCCATGGTATATTTATCAAATGCAGGGTATATTTAAAAAAAATTCTACAGATGTTTCCAGTGAAAGAATAATACATGAAAAAAAGCAGTGCTTCTTATTTAAACTAATCAAAGCAGCTTATTAGTTTATTGTTGTTCATTGCAGTCTAAGCATGTGCAGCACAGGTGTTTAGAGAATGTGTATGAAAAATAGAAGGCCCAGGTATGCAAAATTTTTGAATGCTCCTTTCATGAAACAGATTGCATTTTAGTTATTTAGACCTATTATAAGGAACAAGAAATGAAAAAACTACCTGCCACAGTTACCAGGTACTTAAAAGAGAATAAATTGTGTCTATCTAAACATTTTTTTTTTAATGTTATAGTTGTCATTGAAGGAAACAACTGGAATCAGTTAAAGGTGAAGCTGATAGATGGGTACCATTAGGTTTTTGACACTGAAATAGAGAAATGCAATAAAATCAATATTGAAAAATGATGAGAAAGCAAAGCACAGGAAAGGCCAGGAACTGTTAAAAATTTTTCTTCAAAACCATAATTTAATTCTATATTATCTTCTAAAATGTTATTGTTCAATAATGTTCTTTTTGTAAACACATTTCTTTAAAAAATGTGTTCAATGTGTGTATCAGGGAATTTTTTTGTGTGTGTGTTGTTGTTTTCATTATTTTTGTAAGTTATGGAGACTGGATATAGGCGTCAAGAGATATATGTTAACTAATTTCAAAGACATTATTAAATACTGTGATTCAATAGTCCAAAGTCTTATTTCAACATCTAACTGAAGGATTGCTAAAAAATTTAAAAGTAAACATAATACACTCAGAGTAAATAAAGATAATAAATGTAAGCTGGGCTCGGTGGCTCAGTCTGTAATCCCGCACCTTTGGGAGGCTGAGGTGAGTGGATTGCCTGAGCCTGCGGGTTTGAGACCTGCCTGGGCAACTTGGCGAGCCCTCATCTCTACAATAAATCAAAAAATCAGCCAGGCATGGTAAGCATACCTGTAATTCCGGCTACTTGGAAGGTTGAGGCGGAAGGATCACTGGAGCCCAGCAGGTTGAGGCTGTGGTGGCCAGGAGTGGCCACTGCACTCCAATCTGGGCGGCAGAGTGAGACTCCAACTCAAAAAAAAAAAAAAGATAGTAAATGTAAAATAAAGCAAGAGATTGAATATGTGAAATCTATACTGAAAATCCCTCAAATAGTAGGAACAAATTTAAATAATATAATGGAGAAATAATGAATGTCTTCTACAAATCAGAAGTTATAAGGATGGATAGCAAGCAGATAGAGCTAATAACAACAAAGTGGAATAAACCAGTGTGCAGTAAGTGCCCTGAAAAGAAAGCCAGGTGAAGGCAATTGCAGATAGCAAGAAATGCCTATGTGTTAACTTACACATGGAAAAGCAGAAAAAGAAACAGTGAAATCCCCAAGGTGATTACCAATTTGCATTCTCAATTGTTGGATTAATCAGTTGCCCTCACTACAAACCCTCTGCTCCCAACCAGGAAGAGAAAAGAGGTACCCTAGAGAGATTTGACTAGACTCAAATTCGAAGACTAACATGCTTAAAAAGGTGGGCAGTCCCCCTAGAGTGAGTGTAGTGTCTAAGTGAGATGGAAGACAGTGTCTGAGAACTTCACAACACATGCAGGAAGTCAGAAAAAAAGCAGTTCAAAGACAAATACACTAATGCCCTTCATCACCAAAACAAAATCCCCAAGGTTGAATGAGTGAGAAGGAATAAAGCAGAGAAAACATGATCATAAGAGTAGAAATAGCAAGAAAGAATGAAATTTTTAAAAATAGCAGCAGTGCCTGGCGCGGTGCACCCGCCCGCCGCCCGGCGCGCCCGCCTACCGCCCGGCGCTCTGGGACGGGTAGCTCATCACAACCCAGCCCGAGGAGATCCACACCAAACCGCTTCAAGGAAGATCTGCTGGGATCGCTGCCACCTCTCCTGTGTCCGAGATTGTCCTGCCCGCCTGCGTGGGGCTTCTGTTGCCTGCTTGGAGGCAGGCAGCCATCTTGTTCCTGTCCAGCCCCACCCCCTCTGGGGCGAGTAGATGAGATAGCACCACCTGCTGGCAATTCAAGGTAACAACACCGAAACGGGAGAAACAAGCTTGATAAAGACATAGACCAAACTTCAGAACCGAGGTTAATCAGAACTGCCTTTCACAGTTGATCAGGGGAACTGACCCTAACTGCAAACTAATTTACCAGCTTGAAAAGAAAACTAGAAATCAGACCTGAAAGGACATTGGACTTAAATGAAATGTCTCAGAGTGTGCTTCATTGATTCTATTAGTTTAATGACTTAATTCTATTCCTACTGTATTGTTCCCCTTTAATCTCATTTCTTTTCCTTTTCTTCTCTTTTCTTCTGTCTGTAAACCATGTCTTTGTATAGAGGAACAGCACACTAATAAGGTGGTTGGATAGCTGGTATGTTAGCATCACTATATGTTTTATTTTTGTTTGTAGGAGAGTTGGTTTGACTGTAGCTATGGTTTATCATTTTTATCTGTTTCAGTATAGGCCTCTCTTTCTATTTGTTGGCACACTCGTTACTTTCCTCCCTTACTCCTCTATCTCTCCACTCCCCTCTTCAACCCACTATCTGCTCCATTCTCTCCCCTCTGCTAACCACATTTTATTTCAGGGAGTGAACCTACAGCCCCACTGCATGGACAGATTCCAGGACAGTGGGAAGTGGGTTCCACATTATCCACATGCCTGTCAGCAAATACCAGGACCTGTAGACAGATTTTGAATCACAGCTCTCCCCTTAAATACATCTCAAAACTGCAAAAAGAACCACCTCCAACCTACAGTGCAACTTCAGAATTGAACAAAGTAAGAGGACATACATAAAGAATAGGAGATTGAACAAACAGAAGTCAAACCAATCCCTTTACCCCTGAATAACAAAATTAAAGAAGACGGTGACGTGGAGGGAAGGAAGAAGTAGCTAGGTGGAAAAACCGCACAAATGAAGAAAAACCAAAAGGAGAATATAGGTCTTACACAGACCCCTGGGAAATCAGACAATGAGAAAACAGATTCTGGAACACAGACAATGAAGAGTCCCCAGAATGACTGGCTACATGCAACAAACCCAGACATCAAGACACTAATGGAGAGAATTTAAAAAATTGAGGAGAGACAAGAGGAAAATAGGAAGGAGCTGTTGTCAGAAATGACAGCAGTAAAGAATACTGTGATGGAAATGAACAACAGACTAATAAGCATGGAAAGCAGAATCAGTCAAGCAGAAGAAAGAATCTCAGAGCTCGAAGACCAAAACACAGAACTAACCCAAACTGTCAAAAGCATAGAAAAGAAGCTCAAAAAGACAGAACAAAACCTGCAAGAGATGAGTGATCACTTCAAGAGACCAAACCTAAGAATAATTGGGCTTCATGAGGCAGAAAGAGAAACAGAAGCCACACTGGAACAAACATTTCATGAAATCATTCAAGAAAACTTCCCTCATCTCATTAAAGATGAAAAAATTCAAACACAAGAGATTCAGAGAACCCCTGCAAGACAACAAACGAGAAGACCAACTCCCAGACACATAATAATTCACCTAAATAAAGTAGCTATGAAAGGAAAAATCCTAAAGGCAGCAAGAGAAAAAGGCCAGACTACCTACCAGGGAAAACCAATTCGAATAGCAGCAGATTTATCCACAGAAACCCTTCAGGCCAGGAGAGCCTGGAGCCCTATCTTCAAAGTACTAAAAGAGAAACAATTTCAACCAAGAATAACCTACCCAGCCAAACTAAGCTTCATTAGTGAGGGAGAATTAAATCTTTTCCAGACATCCAATCCCTAAGAACCTACGCTGCCACCAGACCACCGCTACAAGAAACACTTAAGAAAGTACTGAACACAGAAGAAAAAGAAAAAAGAACAACAGCATTCTTCACAAGAGTACAGGCAAAAGATTAAAAACACACCTGAACCAACTCCAAAACCCAAAGAAAGACAACAAATAAACAGGAACAACTCTGTAAGAACCTTATGACAGGGATCAACTCTTGCATTTCAATTATTAGCCTAAATGTGAACGGACTAAATGCACCACTGAAAAGACATAGATTGGCAAAATGGATAAAATATCATCAGGCAACAATCTATTGCCTTCAAGAGACTCACCTCACTAGAAAGGACACCCACAGACTCAAAGTAAGAGGATGGGAAACAAACTTCCAGGCGAACGGAATATAAAAGAAAGAGGAGTAGCCATCTTAATTTCAGACAAAATATCCTTCAAACTATTAAAAATCAAAAAAGATACAGAAGGCCACTACATAATGATAAAAGGTTCAATCCATCAACAAGAAATATCTATCCTAAACATATATGCACCCAACATAGGTGCGCCAACATTAATAAAGCAACTTCTTGGAAAACTAAAGAAAGATATTGACTCTAACACTATTATAACTGGGGACTTTAATACCCCACTCACAACCTTAGACAGATCATCAGGACAAAAAATCAGCAAGGAGATCCGGAACCTCAATGTGACTTTGGACCAAATGGACTTAATTGATGCCTACAGAACACTCCATCCGAAGACCACAGAATACACATTCTACTCATCACCACATGGAACATATTCTAAGATCGACCACATACTATGCCATAAATCAAGTATAAGCAAATTTAAAAGGACGGAAATTCTACCAAACACCTTCTCGGACCACAGTGGAATAAAAATAAACATTGACACCAACAAAGTCCCCCCAAAACCCACAAAGACATGGACACTAAACAGCATGATGCTAAACAACTCCTGGGTCAACGACGAAATCAAAACAGGGATCAAAAGATACCTGGAAACAAATGAAAATGAAGAAACATCTTACCAAAATCTCTGGGATGCCCTGAAAGCTGTAGTAAGAGGGAATTTATATCCCTACAAACACACATGAAGAAAATGGAAGGAACAGAAATTCACAACCTAACAAGCCACCTAAAGAAGCTGAAAAGCAAGACCACAAAAACCCTAATTTCAGCAGAAGAATCCAGATCACCAAAATAAAAGCCCAAATCCAGGACATAGAAGACAAAAAGATAATACAAAAAATCAATGAAACAAAAAGCTGGTTCTTCGAAAGGGTAAACAAGATTGATGGTCCCCTAGCTAGACTGACCAAGAAAAAATGAGAAAAAAAAAACAAATAAGCATAATCAGAAACACAAAAGATGAAGTCACATCTGACCCTGAAGAAATACAAAAGATCATTAGAGACTACTACGTACACTTGTATGGAAACAAACTTGAAAACCACAAGGAAATGGAGGACTTTCTGACATCACTACCTAGGTTGGAACAAGAAGAAATTGAGACCCTAAATAGACCAATTACAATCAAGGAAATCGACTATGTAATAAGAAAACTTCCTACAAAAAAAAGCCCTGGTCCAGATGGCTTTCCAGCAGAATTCTACAAGACATTCAAGGAGGAGCTGATACCAATCCTACTGAAGGTATTCCAGGCGATTGAAAAAGATGGAACTCTCCCCAAATCATTTTATAAAACCAACATCACATTGATACCCAAGCCAGGTAAAGATCCAACAAAGAAAGAGAAATACAGGCCAATATCTTTGATGAACATAGATGCTAAAATTCTCAACAAAATCCTAGCAAACAGGATTCAGCAATACATCTCAAAAATCATCCACCATGACCAAGTAGGCTTCATTCCTGGCATGCAAGGCTGGTTCAACATTCGTAAAACCATAAATGTAATTAAATACATCAACAGATATCAAAACAAAAACCACATGATCATATCATTAGATGCAGAAAAAGCTTTTGATAAAATCCAGCACCCCTTCTTGATAAAAACCCTTGAACATCTAGGCATACGGGGAACATACCTCAAAATAGTAAAAGCCATCTACGAGAAACCTACAGCCAGCATACTCCTAAATGGACAAAAATTGGAACCAATTCCCCTGAAAACTGGAACTAGACAAGGATACCCACTCTCTCCCCTCCTGTTCAACATAGTATTGGAAGTCCTGGCTAGAGCAATCAGAGAAGAGGAGGCAATCAGAGGTATTCAAATAGGAAAAGAGGAAGTCAAGTTATCTCTCTATGCAGATGATATGATGGTGTACCTTGAAAACCCAAGAGAATCTGTCAAAGGCCTCCTTACATTGATAAAGGCCTTTGGCAAAGTCTCAGGATACAAAATAAATGTACAAAAGACAATCGCATTTCTCTACACCAATAATAAACAAACAGAAACCCAAATAAAAAACACAATTCCATTCACAATAGCCACCCCAAAAAAATGAAATATCTTGGCATCTTCCTAACCAGAGACATGAAAGACTTTTACAATGAAAATTACAAAACACTGCTCAAAGAAATCAAAGCTGACACGAACAAGTGGAAAAATATCCCATGCTCATGGATTGGAAGAATCAACATTGTGAAGATGTCCATCTTACCTAAGGCAATCTACAAATTCAATGCAATACCCATTAAATTACCAACAACATTCTTCTCAGACCTAGAAAAAAACAACACAGGAACTCATATGGAAACACAAACGTCCAAGAATAGCCAGAACAATCCTCAGCAAAAAAAAAAACAAAGCAGGTGGTAGCACAATACCAGACTTCAAACTTTACTATAAAGCTACAATCATCAAAACAGCTTGGTATTTGTATAAGAACAGGCATATAGATCAATGGAACAGAATTGAGATTCCAGAAGCAAAACCTCAATTCCTCAACCAACTCATCTTTGACAAAGCCCCCACCACCTACCACTGGGGAAGGAGAACCTATTCAGTAAATGATGCTGGGAAAACTGGCTGACCACATGTAGAAGATTGAAACAGGACCCCTATCTATCCCCATGCACAAAGGTTAACTCCAAATGGATCAGAGACCTAAATGTAAAACCTCAAACCATAAAAACCTTAGAAAAGGAAGGAAATACTCTCATGGAAATCGGAACTGGCATCCAATTCCTGTACAAAACCCGAAACCCACAGGACTTAAGAGAGAAGATAGACAAATGGGACCTTATTAAACTGACAAGCTTCTGCAAAGCCAAAGAAACCATCAAGAGAGCAGGGAGACAGCCTACAGACTGGGAAAAAGTATTTGCCAACTCTAGGTCTGACAAAGGCTTAACATCCTGGATCTACAAGGAACTGAAACGTACTGAAAAGAAGAAAACAAACAACCCCATTATAAAATGGGCAAAAGATATGAACAGACAGTTCACAAAAGAAGACATTCGAGCAGCCAACAAACACATGAAGAAATGCTCAACCCCACTAATCATCAGGGAGATGCAAATCAAAACCACACTGAGATACCACCTAACTCCAGTCAGAATGGCAATTATCAACAACTCAAAAATTAACAGCTGCTGGAGAGTGTGTGGTGAAAAGGGAACACTTCTACACTGTTGGTGGGAGTGTAAGCTAGTGCAACCTCTGTGGAAAGCAGTGTGGCGATTCCTGAAAACTCTAAAAATTGACCTTCCATATGACCCTGCAATCGCCCCTACTGGGAATATACCCTGAAGAACACAAATCACTCTATAAAAAAGATACCTGCACACGTATGTTTATCGCAGCGTTGTTCACAATAGCAAGAACCTGGAAACAACCATGCTGCCCATCAAAAGAGGACTGGATTAAAAAAATGTGGTACATATACACGATGGAATACTACGCAGCCATAAAAAAGAACAAAATCATGAATTTCGCAGCAACCTGGATGGAACTAGAGTCTATAATACTGAGTGACCTCTCACAGAAACAAAGATCAGAATATTACATGTTCTTACTCATATAATGGACCTTGAATATCCAGTGCAATACTATAAGAAAATGACTGACGGTACTGGGAATTTATGGGGGGGGAGGGGGATGGGATTAACAGTAGCTAATATCTATCTGGGACTGGGAAAACACCTCTTATCAACAGGGTGCCCGAACGAAACGTAATTGTACACCTAACCCTTAACTGTACCCCACAAAACGATAATAAAAAATACTGATTAATTATTTAAAAAAAAAATTTTTGGACAAAGGTTAAAAAAAAAAAAAACATGTGTAAGTTGTAATGGATTTAATTGGCTTAACTACCAAGTATTTTTCTATTGTCTAATATTTTAAGAGATTCTAATATTCACTGAATACCAAAAGTGTGATGTGTATTTCAATGTAACTACTTACTGCCACCTGATGATAAGGACTATCTGTCAATAAAAACTGGAAAATCCATGGGGGGAGGGAAGCAACTTATCCTTATAATGTGGTTCTTAACCTGTTAAAAAGAGTGCCACATGGATCTTCCTGTTATTTTTCTTTCCAAAAAGCTGTTTTACAAATTAGAGTATCCCAAAGAATTATTTAAAAGCAGCAGTTAACATTTGCTCATTTACACGTGTATGTAAGAAATCTTAGTTGACGGAAACTACTAGGGGAGGGAGGGACATAGCTCATCAACAAGGGTACCTGCATAATTCACGTTTGTATAACTAACCCTGAATTGTACCTCACATCTTTAAAATTAAAAAAAAATTTTAAATAAAATATATTTTAAAAAGGAAAAATAAATAAATAAATAAAAATAGCAGCAGTAAGAATAGTAACAATTAATAGAACAATATAATAAACAAAAATGATCAATTATTGATAAAATTTGAGTACAGCTATTTATTAGTTACTAAACACTTATTATTTCAGGTCTTTTTAAAAATGCTTGATTTGTTATTAACAAAGTTAATGCTCCTGACAATCATGGAAGGTAAGTCCTGTTTTTTTCTGCAAATGTTGGATATAAGAAAAACAAGGCACAGAGGGTTTAAGTAAATTGATCTTGGTCATATAATTAGTTTGTATTGATAATAGATAGCTTGACTTCAATTAAGTACATGATCCCATAAAACGTGGGAAAAAAATGGAAATGCTATTTGAAGCCAGGCATTTGGTCTTCAGAAATAGTTAAGATTAATCACACTGTATTAAATCTCTCAAACATGTATTATTGATAAAGAATGCCATTGTTTTAAAGAGGCATTCATAGGGAAAAACATAAAAGAAGCATACATAGAGAAATGTTTATAATACTTAATCAAAATATAATATTTGAAATATATTAGCATTTTGTACAAATCAGTATAAAAATTGAAACTACCCCATAGATAATGATTTTTGTAAAATATAAGCTTTAAAGAAAGTTTAAGATATTTGTTCTGTATCTTTTAAACTACATTTTTTAAACCTTGGTAACCCTTGACAAACAACCCTCCCCCCTCCACACACACACAAATTATGTTCCAAACTGATAATCTCAAATGTGTCTAATAAAATATGTGTTCAAAAACAATTTTTTTCATGAATATATTTTGTTTGAGGTTAGTTAAAAGTGTTAAAGTAGAAAATAGTGATTCTCAAACCCTGTAGATCAACTTATCAGTACTCTACCATTATTACTTTTTTTTTTTTTTTTTAGTTGGAGTCTCACTGTCGCCCAAACTGGAGTGCAGTGGCCGCTCCCGGCCACCACAGCATCGACCTGCTGGACTCCAGCGATCCTTCCACCTCAGCCTTCCAAGTAGCTGGAACAACAGGCGCACACTACCATGCCCAGCTAATTTTTTTGATTTACTGTAGAGATGAGGTCTCGCCTGCTCAGGCGGGTCTCGAACCCACGGGCTCAGGTAATCCACTCACCTCAGCCTCCCAAAGGCGCGGGATTACAGGCTGAGCCACCGAGCCCGGTTTACCATTATTACTTTTATTGCAATCTCTTTAAATAGTGATTATGTATTTGTTCACAAGGAGAACTTAATTTCTATTTGGCATTATGGTTTGAAAGATGACAAACTCTGTTTTATAACAGTAGATGGAGAGAGGAGGCTATTTTCTTCAGGGAAAAAGACACTGGAGAAGAAATCAGATGACTTGAATACTATTCTTAGATGTCCTACCTTTAGTTATGTGAATTTAGGTAATAAATAAGGTGCATATTAGCTAATGTTTTTTTTAAACAGTTTACAAATTATTTTAGCATATATGAACACATTCCATTGTCTTACTGTGAATTTGGTGCCTTTAATATCAGTCATTAGTTTGAAACTAAAGCTTACAAAGCTTAAATGCTTTTACTCAAGGTCTTACCTGTAAGCAAAAGGTAAATCCACAGATAAATCCAGAAAGCAGCCAGATAGAGTGCTTTTTAATAGACCATGATGTTTTTCATTCTCATATTAGGTGTGAGAATCCAATAAAATATTAAATCTAGAAGTGGTAGGTAAACTATAAAAAAGCATAGAAAACAGACTCACTTTCCTAAATTATTTCTAAAGAGCCACCATTTTTATACATTTTGAGTTAATTATAAAAGGCAGATTCTATATGTTCATTATAAATTTAAAATAAAATATTTTTAAAATAGTAAGCAAATTGGTATAGTATCACAGAGGAGTAAAAAAATTTTTAAAAATTCTATCCTCATGGGTTGAACAAAAGACATTAATACAAGAAATACAGACTGGGTGCAGTGGCTCATGACAGTAAATCCCAGTATTTTGAGGGGCTTAAGCCCAGGAATTCGAGACCAGCCTGGATAACATAGTGAGATCTGTTCTCTACATTAAAAAAAAAAAAAAAAAGTTAGCTGAGTGTGGTGACTTGTGCCTGTAGTCCCAACTACTCAGGAGGCTGAGGTGGAAGGATTGAGTCCAGGAGGTTGAGACTGTGGTGAGCCATGATCATGCCACTGCACTCCAGCCCTGGTGACAAAGTGAAAGCCCAACTCAAGTAAGTAAGTAAATAAATAAATATGTTTATTAACAGGTATATTTTATTTATACATGGAAGATACCCAGGAAATGAGTGATTCTTTAAAAGACAGCTTCAAATTCCAGCTTATATGGCACTTTCAACAAAGAAGAGAAGATTTTTAGAAAAAAGAGGAAAAAAAGAGTCCCAGGGGCTGCAGCTTGAGGGAAGACAAGTAAATGGGAAATGCTAGTTAGTAAAGCTTGTTAATATAGATACTCCGGTGCCCTCTTCAGTTTGATAAGGGTTTAACGTTGTTTTCAGCTACCTGGGTAGAGAGAGGAAACCTTGAGTCTTTGTAAATTTAGGGCCCACATGTAGGCAAATACAGGTAGGGTAGAGAGCATATCCGCATCTGCTTCTTCTCAGTTGCCTTTAGCTCAAAGCAATCCTATGGCAAAAAGGAATAAATTAGGGTGCCGTGTTCTGATCTCTCACAGTATAAAAAGAGATATAAATGTCCTCATTCTTTGTGCCTGATCCTTTCCCACTCCCCAAATAACCTGCCATTAATCTACAATCACACACCCATATAGGTTATTGCTTGTTCTATGGGGACCTGGTTATTGAAAATATTAGTTACAGAAAACTAATAAATTATACATTAATAACTATGTGACTGTTTGGCTAAAGGATATTAAGGTAGCTGGTTAAACATTGCTTCTGAGTGTCTCTGTGAGAGCATTTTGGGAAGAGATTAACATTTGTATTAGTAAACTACATAAAGAAGATTCACCCTCACCAATGTCAGTGCGTGTCATTCAGTTGGTTGAGGGTCTGCATAAAGGAAAAGTGGAAGGAAGAATTCATTCTTCTGGAGCTGGAAATCCAGGATTTGCTGCCATTAGACATCAGTGCTCCTGGTTAACAGGTCTTTGAACTTGGACCAGGATTTCCCCCTAGGGCTCAGTCATCCTCAGCCTGTTAGTCTTGACTGGAAGTATTACTCCAACAGTAATGTATGCAATTTGAAGTAAATTTATTGGTTAAACATTCTGAAATTAATTTACAAATAACTAAACTGTTTCAAATCCTGACTTTTCCTTTGTGTTCTCACATAACACAGATTTTTGGGGGGGGGAGACTTTCTTTTAAGATTAAATTTTTAAAAAGAACTGTATTTATAGACTATGTCACAGGATTCTTAGAGATTACTGTTTTCTTTAGATTGTTTCTTTTATGAAAACATTTTTCTTCCATACCAGAATAAAGTTGCTTCTCTTTTACTGCAAGTGATAATATTATTTTTCTTATTGTGTGGTATTTTTTTTTTTTTTTTTTTTTTTTTTTTTTTTTGAGTTGGAGTCTCACTCTGTCGCCCAGACTGGAGTGCAGTGGCCGCTTCCGGCCACCGCAGCCTCGGCCTGCTGGGCTCCGGGATCCTTCCGCCTCAGCCTTCCGAGTAGCCGGAATTACAGGCATGTGCCACCATGCCCAGCTGATTTTTTTGATTTTTATTGCAGAGATGAGGTCTCGCTGCCCAGGCGGGTCTCGAACCCGCGGGCTCAGGCAATTCACTCACCTCAGCCTCCCAAAGGCGCGGGATTACAGGCTGAGCCACCGAGCCCGGCTATTGTGTGGTATTTTGAAATTTTTTAAAATCTTGGACTTGAACCTTGGAATGTCACACCACATACATATACACACAAACACAGCATAATGCATAGCTTTACAAATCTGTCAACAATTTAGGTCACAATCTTTTAGAGATAGATATTATTAAAAGAAAAATATGCCGGGGCTTGGTGGCTCAGCCTGTAATCCCAGCATTTTGGGAGGTCAAGGCGAGTTGATTGCCTGAGCCCGCAGGTTCGAAACCCAACTGGGTAAGTTGATGAGACCTCGTCTCTACAATAAATAAAAAATTAGCTAGGCGTGGTAGCGCGTACCTGTAGTTCTGGTTACTTGAAGACTGAGGAGGAAGAATCGCTGGAGCCCAGCAGGTCGAGGCTGTGGTGACCAGGAGCATGTCACTGCACTCCAGTCTGGGTGACAGAGTGAGACACCAAGTCAAAAAAAAAAAAAAGAAAAAGAAAAAGAAAAGAAAAATAAATTAAAACCTTATCTGATTCAATAACCTTGGTAATAGGTTCTGAAAAACTGAACACTAAAAATAGTTTTAACGCTTGAATCCTGTTAAATTGTCCTTAATTGATTGTACTGGATTTTTGAGACAGAACTATATTGTGGTAAAACAGTTATAAAATAACTCAGTTTAACTTGTTAAATCTACAAGTCTATTTATGTGAAATGCACATTGGAAATGTCATATGCAAATGTGTTTATTTAAATGTATGTTTCAAATATACTATAAAGGCATATTTTATGGAATATACATTGGAAAAAACCTATTCAAATAGTATCATTATTATATTCAATTATACATGTATGGTTTATATAATTAAAATTTTTACAAAAATAAAGATATTTGTCGTAATTGTAGAAGCAAAAATATACATTTGTGCTTTGCTTTTGTTTTAGATGACAAGTCTGAATCTTTTGCTACAATGATACATTTTACTTTTATTTTTTCTGCATTATAATTTGTATCAGTCTCACATATGATTCAGGGCACGCATCATATTAAGGTCATGTTTAAATCAGATATTTAGTTCAATAGTATGTAATTTTGGCTGCTATTTTAGATAGCATGTCTTTAATAACTAACAGGATTAGCTAGGGAGTTATATTTCTACTCAGCAGTAAGTATCCTTGTCCTTTTTAGTTTGGTAAACTGTCCAGCATCTTGCAACCACTTAGCAAACTCTAATTGACTTGAATGGCAGAGTCAGAATAAGTTAAACTTTTTAAAGTTGGATTTGCATTGCCACAACATGAAGGTATAATTTAATATATTTAATCAGTAACAGACTATATTAGATAACTAGAATGCTTAGTACAGCTTCTTAATGCCCTAACATATTCATAGCATTATTATCAAATAAAAACTTCTTATTAAATATACCTATATATTAACTGTTCTATAATCAATATAGTTCTTTTTTTTTTTTGAGTTGGAGTCTCACTTTGTCACCCAGACTGGAGTGCAGTGGCCGCTCCCGGCCACCGCAACCTCGACCTGTTGGGCTCCAGCGATCCTTCTGCCTCAGCCTTCCAATTAGCCGGAATTACAGGCATGCGCTACCACCCCCGGCTGATTTTTTGATTTATTGTAGAGATAACGTCTCGCTGCCCAGGCGGGTCTCGAACCCGCTGGCTCAGGCAATCCACTCACCTCAGCCTCCCAAAGGCGCGGGATTACAGGCTGAGCCACTGAGCCCGGCATCAATATAGTTCTTAAAAATAGAAATAAAACTAGTAAAAGTTAAATCTGCAATATTTAGGCAATTTATATTTAAATATAATTGGTAAAATAATTAGATAAAACTTACTATAAATGTAATTTTTAAAAAAGTCTTGAGCCCTTGTGTTGTTTTAGTCTTCAATTTGTATTTTCATTATATAACTAGCAGAATTTTAAACTGTGAGTTCTTCATGAAAAAATAATAATTAGCAGCATTTTACTTTGCTTTACTTATAATAAGTTTATTTTTCTTCATGATGCTTCTTTTACTCTCTTTTTATATTTATGTATTTATTGTCCTAAGAATATGATTCTGAGTGGATGAACTGTTTGGCTGCTGATTTAATTTTTTTTAGTGTGATAGATATTATGTAATGACTGTAAAGTGATAGTTATTTTTTAGTCAAAAAGATATTTGTAAGAATAAACAGGTTATTTAGAAACAAACTTTCTGTCAAATGGAAAAACGAAATAGATTAGAGAATCAGGGATCATTTTTTTACTGTGGTAAGAAAGCCATTTCTCGGCCCAGTGCGGAGGCTCAGTACTTTGGGAGGCCAAGATGAGAGGATTGCCTGAGCTCCGGGGTTTGGGACTAGCCCTGGCAATTTGCTTGGACTTCATCTCTACAATGAACTAACTGGGCATGTTGGCATTGTCTGTAGTTCCAGCTACCTGGGAGGCTGAGGTGGAAGGATTACCTAAGTATTATCATTCCAGCAGGTCGAAGCTGTGGTGGCCGTGAGTGTGCCACTGCACTCCAGCCTGGGGGACAAGAGTGAGACTGTAACTAAAAAAAAAAAAAAAAAAAAAAAAAAAAATTCATTTCTCAATAACCATATATGCCCAACATAAACAGATGTAGAATGATTTATTATTTATAGCTGAAAATCAAATTTAAAATAGTTTGTGATATTTTAACATCTGTAGATGTAATGTTATTAACCAAACATAACATCATTCCACTTTTGTATGATAAAATCATCTTTAACTCAACTTTAAGCATTAATCATAGATAAAATAAATATAAGAAGTATCAAGTCATCATATTCAATACACAAATGACTTAGTGAGCTATTAAGATAGACATGAATTATAAGAGTCACATCTTATAACTGGGATGGGCTAATAGGGATGGGATTTATATGGTCCTTAACAATACCAATTGAAAAAAATATATATCAAATGATGGTCCCCATGACAATGAAATCAGGTGATGATAGTGTTGAGTAAAGGAAAAAGTCACTGTGTAAAGAGAAACAAAAAGAGGTGAATCTTATAATTGCCCTAGCATACTGCCTTGAGAGAGCTCCTAGTACTTTTGGTGTAGAAATTGGAAGACAGATTTGACAAAAGATAAGCAATGCATTACTATCCAGTAAGTTACATTTTTTAGTTAAAATGTTTTGCTCTAAAACTTTAAAACTAAATAGGGCAATTTCATTTTACTATCACTAGTCAGCAAAGTAACATCTGTTTTTCTATTCAGTTTAGTGTCTGAGATTCAGATCTGGGATAGCTATAAAACAAAATTATTCTATAGAAATAATATGCATTTATATGTAAAGGAATCTTCTGAACTTGCAATTATTGAATCATGTAGCTGTAATTTGATATTTTCTAAATATGTGTGATATCACACATAAAATTGTTTGCACAAATTTCATTCCTTAATTTGAAATCCCGGTCTAGCCTCTATAAGTCTATATTCAATATCACATCTACTTCAGCAACAAAAGGCAGTTCATATTCCCTACCCTGTTTCTGAGTCTTTCTAATAAAGTTGTACTTCTAGATAACTTGCAATTTACTATGCAAACACTTTGCTTATTTTTTGCTCCATTACTTTGTGTAACTATTATTAAAAAAATGAATTTTAGGTAACATAAAAGCTAACCTGAGTTTGCACTTCCTGAAGTGTCAGGTCTATGAGTCTGTAACCCACAAGGTAAGAAGCATTTTGCTCAAGTACGTAGCACAGAGAAATAAAGGCAATTATTTGGATTATTGAAAAAGGATTAGTAGTAAAATGAACAAAACTACTCGATTACTCTGTATTCTTGAATGTCTTAATTACAAAGATAATCCAGTTTCTGTGTTGTGCTTCATAAAGCATTTTAGAGGTTCAATCTTTTCTATTTTAACAACTAGTGAAATAAATAAGTTTATGATGACTTTATATATTTTTCTCATTGGGACAGTAAAAATCAGTTTCAAAATAACTTATTACATGTAACATTAAATGAGCTTCCTCAGTGTTGTTCATATGCATTCTTATCTTATTGGTAAACATTTCTAAAATAAAACAAAATATCAGTGACATTTAATATGTTTGCCAATAATCTGAATGATTTTGATACCAAAAACAAATATTTTCATATACAAGTTAGCTATATCATACTAAACTGGAGAAAGGGAAGGAAACAGTGCAAGAATAGATAGCAAAAATGGGCAGAACATAAGTATCTTGCTGTTTTGATGATTAATTCAGGTAACTTTAAATGTCTTTAGCCGACGTAATTTCTATCGATCATGAAGAAAGTTGAAATTCATCAGTTAATTTTGCCAGAAGCACAGACTATTCTATGCAAAGAAGATCCATTAAGAAAGTCATATCATTTTCCTGTTAAATTAACCCAGTATGCTCATTCATGTATACATAAAACAGAAAAATTAAATATTTTAAAAACTGATGGATCTATAATTATATAAATTATATCTCACACACATTACAATTTGATACAGCATGTGCCTGTTGAAATGAACAAAATTTTAATATAGATCATTAGCCTTCTAGTTACTTATGTTTTGATTGTGCTGTCATTATTTAGCATTACTATGTCATTGACAAATATGAATTTTATTTGAAATAATTCCTTCATATGTTTGTTTTCCCCTTTTAAGATTTAGAATTTAATTTTCTAAAATTTCATACAAATAATTTTCATCATTTTTTAATTCATTCTGATGACTAAGGAATATCATTCATGGACCTCTTTATGTTCATCCCACAGAAATTTCTAAAATGAATTAATATATGTAAAGTACTTAAAACGTACAGAAAATCTTCCAAGTCTTTTACCTATCATGGCAGTGAAAAAATAATTTATTCAAAGACAGATATATTCTTTCTTAAATAATAAATCCAATCGTGGCCAATGAAATTGTCTGTTGGTCAAAATCTATAAATGGTTCATTGCTAAACAAGTGAATTATAATTATCTTGTAGTTATAATTTTTCATAATTCATTGTTATAAATTAACTTTCTTTTAATCATTAAATGTTTTTAAAAAACAAATAATGTCTGACTCCAAGGAATAATTGATATTATAAAATAATAAGCCACTATTAACATTCAGACTCTTAAGAGGCAGTACAGAAGAAATATAATGTAGTTCATTATTACATAAGAGAAGTCAATGGAAAGCCAAAGAATAAAAATGGAAGAGGGTCAATGATGAGACCTAGAGAAACACTAACACTTAGACAGTACAGGAAGTAGAGCAAAAACAGCAAAAGAGCATGAGCAGAAGCTGCTAGTGACGTGAAAAAAAATAAATCAAGAAATATGACACTTAGTCATATGAGAGTTGAAAACACATACATTTAATGAAGAAAATCTAAGTAGAAAATTCACAAGAGGGATAGAAACAAAAGTATGTTTACAAATTTTTTTTGAGACATATCTTGGAAGTAAGGAAATAGAAATGTTTATTGTACAGTATTGATATACCCTAAAATTCTATATAATTTGTATGACAGAAAAGTCAGTTACAATACCTATGAATTCTAAAATCAAATTTTTCATTCTAAAAAGTATTGACATTTTTAGAAAAAACAGGTTTTTACAAAAATAGCCCATTGAATTCCCTCTTACTAATTCACTTTGCATTTTATTACATGAGCTAGCCAGTTTCCTACTTACTAATTTAGAGAATGAACTTTAAAAATGAAGGTCTGGACTGCAGAATACATATCTTTAGAGAGTGAGCAAATATGGTCACATACCCTATAATAAATAAATATGTTAGTCTTCGATTTCTATTTGAGATAAATATTTGGCAGGTCGTTCTAACCTTCTTTGTATCTTCTAGATATATTTCTATGACAGAAACAACATTAAGTGAGAAAACAGAGTAACTTGCTTTGTGGGCAAAATAGCATGCTAGATGATTATAAATTTAAAAAATGCTTACAGTTTTTGAGCTGAGATTGTAAAATGAAGTTCTAAACAGTGAGAATGAACAAGAGATAAAAATTTCCCAAGGGGGGGAGACCCATCAATCAAAACTATTCTAAGCTCAAAACATATTATAAAATTTACCAAATTCCTGTAAGTTGTTAATTGGGTCACTTCATTCCAACTAGGTTAAAAAAAAAACCCTTAGCTTCTAGCTAGGTGATAATTACATTCATTCTTATAAAATGAAATGACTGTATGTGGGCACAAAATTCTTTGCACCTAACTAGACAAAGGCTAAGTAGAAATCAGTGAAATATAATGACAGAGAAAATAATTGGGACAATAAAATTTATAACTGTGCATAATTAGCATTATAATAATCTTTTATTTGTGCATAAATAGTAGTTTTGTAGTCAATTGATTACTAAATTTTATTCTCCCCAACAAAAAAGTTGATTGCTGAGTTTTTTTAGTAAAGTATTTGTTTTTACCTTCCTATTAAATTTTAATCTGTTTATGATAGAAAATGTCTTTCTCAAGTTTTAAATTATTTTCTAAATATGGAATTTTCAGTGAGCTATTCTATCGTCTCATCAAATGGCTTTTATAATTCAATCTCAATATTTTACTTTGCTAATTCTGGTAATTCAGTGTCTCTTCAATACCTTGACTGCCAATTATATTGCGAATAGCCATTTATTTTTCATTTTGCACTATACTTTCAGTTTAGTCATTGTATACAAACAATTGTAAATATACAGGAACATTGATTTCAACAGTAACCTTTTATAAGTTTGTCATCTAATGGGGCTTTCTCCTGTTCCTGACAGACTCTGGGCCTCACAACTACCATAACTGTGAAGCTGCAGGTTTTCAAGGTAGTGGCAGGCCTGGGAAGAGAAGGATAAAAGAATGCAACAAATCCCGTTGTATTTTCCAAGCTCCAGCAGATTTTTTAAAAAATAAACTCTCAGATTATTCAAGAATTTGTTAATTTCCAGAGTTCTGAAAAAGTTGATTTTCACAAATTTTGATTTATTTTTCCCCCTAAGAATGGTAACAAACTGACTTTAAATCTGATGTTCAATAGAATGCCTAGTCTGGAAATGTAATCTTCAGCATAAAGATGGTATTTCAAATCGTGAGATTATAAGGGAAAAAACTGTAGATGTAAAAAGAAGTGGATGAGGATACAATTTGCCATTTCTGGATGCATCCTTCAAACACAATGCTAAAACTTTGGTGCAAATACCTTTTTAAATTCTATTTTATATGCTTAGATTCTAATCAGACAAGCACATTCCATGCAGGTTCAGAGAGGTCGGATATTTCCATGAAGTTGACAAATATACTCCTGAGAAAACCTGAGACTGCATTGGGTTTGAGAAAATAGTTTTTCATATTTGAATGTGATTTCTAAACATGCCCAATAATTTATCATTACTTTACTTCTCTGGAGAATGAAAAATGAGAGCTTGGAAATTTTAAAAATAGTATTATAAACTTTGATTCACAATTTTCTCTTAAATAATATTGATATCCTCAACTTTAAAAGTCATATTTTAGCTATTCAATATGCAAAGCATATTCCTGAGAATTACATACTCTCGAAAATTGTTCCTCAAACAACCATTTGATTCACACTGAACATGAATATGGCACTATCAATGTTATAAAACATATTTTTATTTTATCCTTCACCCAAACACTTTTTCAAGAAACCAAACATGACTAAATATTCAAAAAGGTGTTTAATCCAGGGATTTGTTATCAAAAGTGGTCAAAGGACTGGAAGAGCAAAAGAATGATTAGTGCATTCACCAGGAATCCAGAACTCACACAGCAAATGCTATATCATGAAGGAGACCAGGGCCAGCTCTGCAAGAGTCACTGTCACAAGTATAAATCTTTTACCATGTTGCATCTTCCTAATCTCCCATGCATGAATATCTTCCGTTATCAGAACTTAAGGAAGCACATATTGGCAAGAAAGTATGGCCAATATATTTGATGAAAAGGGAGAAACAGAATTCCTAAAATGTGAGGACTGATACAAAGCCTGTAATTTTTGTGTTCATATAATATTTTTGGCCTTAAATAACCACAGTAAGAAAAAAAAAACAAAATATAGATCTGATTGGCATGTGATAGAAATGTTAAGCTAGCCTAAAAAAATAGATAAAAATTTTATAAAAGTTTCAACTCTTTTAGTTCTCAGAAAAATTACTGCACTGCTATTGTCAAGTTCTTATTACTAGAGGTGTTGAAGCAAGATATGGTAATGGATGCAAATATAAAAACATACCTTCTTCTAGCATTTGGGTCCTACGATTCCAAAAGTCACACGCCTACTGAATATTCTTAAGATTTATGGCTATTTCTTCCTGCAACTTCCTTCCAGTCTTGCCTTCAGCAAACCACAATTAATCCTATTGGAGCACATATCTTTCATTAACAAATATGTCGTATTTAAATTAAATCTTAGACTTCCCCATCTCATGCCCCTAACATTCTCTTCTTGCAATTGCGTTTTCTAAGGTAAAAATCAGCTTCATTGTGTACTTAGTTATTCAAGTGATGCTTCTTGAAGTTAAGCTTATGTATTTTCTTTCCCATAGCCCTGTATCCCCTCTGTCAGCTAATCTTGCTGATTATACTCACAGACTATATATTAGCAGCCACCAGAATAGTAAAAAAACCCCACAAATTTCCACAGAGACTATGACTATAGTGTACCAGATAACTTATTCTTTTAATAAATTCACCTCAGTAAAAATATTCTTAAAATAATCAATATACTATCATTTATAACATGCATAGCCATTCCATTGTGCATGCATAAACTATTACTGAGTAACAAATCACTAAATCACTTAAGAGTACAACTCTTTATAATTTATTATGCTTCTATTGTCACATGCTAGGCTCAGAAATCTCACTCTTGCATGTATCGTCAGCTTTGACTTCCTCAAGTGGTGTCGTTGATCTTTATTGAGTTTTATCAACCAAGATGTTCAGAGTCTTAAAAGAATAACAACTGAGCCCTCTTGGGTCTTTATATCTTATTATACATACAACTAGCTTCTTCACATTGGCATGACAATAGCACAGTGTCAAGAAAGATAATGTCAAAGCACACAAAGCTCTTGAGGCCTAAATTTCTAACTGGCCTTGGGTCGTCCAGATTAAGGGGGTGAAATGACTCTAGTGCTTGGTAGGAGGAGTAAAAAAGTTAAAAAGGGAGTGGAATTGGTAGCTGAGGGAGGCTGTCAGGGTCGGGGGGCATACCTCATCAACAAGGGTACCTGTATAATGAACATTGGTATACCTAACCCTGAATTTACCCCACATCTTTAAAATAAAAAAGTTTTTAAAAATAAAATAAAATAAAGTCTCAAAAAAAAAAAAAAACACAAAGTATAGACGTGTCTCAACCTGTAATCCCAGCACTTTGGGAGCCCACGACTAGTGAACTTCCTGAGCCGGTGGGTTCGAGACCAGTCTAGGAAACTTGGTGAGACTTCCGCTCTACAATAAACAAAAAATTAGCTGGGCGTGGTAGCGCACACTTATCGTTCCATCTACTAGGAAGATTGAGGTGGAAAGATCACTGAAGTCCAGCAGATCAAGGCTGTGGTGGTTATGAGTGTGCCACTGTATTCCAGACTGGGTGACAGAATGAGTCTCCAACTTTAAAAAAAAAAAAGGTATAGCTACAGAGGGAGTAAAGAGTAAATAATTGGGACCATTTTTGTCTAGTTATCATAGATTATTAAATCATTTAAAATCAAATCTTAACTACCTAATATAGACTATCAGGTTCTCTAGTATATGGTTTGTATTTATTTCTTCAAATTTTATTATGCACCTCTTTTTGACACACATTATGTTTCATTCAAACTAGTCTTTTCATTTTCTCAAATGTTCAAAATCTTTCTAAATCAGGAACTATATACATTATTGTACTTTCTCCATGAAGTGCTATTTCTCTCTATTTTACATAACTGGAAATATGATTTGCTTTAGGTTTCAGAATAATTATTTTATTCACATAAAAGTCTTCTCTGGACACTTATGAAACAAAACCCAAATACACACACACACACACACACAGACATACGCACGCAATTATTTTTATACATTGTTTTGTCCTTTGTAGTATTTATTACAATATAACTATTTAATTAAATATATGTAGTGTATTAAATATATTAAATTAAAAATCAAAATGGGGACATTGACCATTTGTTTCTCTTCACCATTTTAACTTCCTTCACATTAAAAAAAAATTTTTTTTCTCCTCCTATTTCTTGTTCACCCTTTTTTTTCTTTTTCTTATTTTCCAATTGTAATCTCAGATCCAGGAAACTTACCTTTCATATTGTAGATATGGGATCAACACTGGTTAGATGAATAAATAAATGACAGAGACATTAATAGTAGGTGAAGAGACTGCATTCAACAAACATAAATTAGAATGCTATAATTTTTTAAATATTATTTTTGTAAAGATGAGGTCTTTCTATACTGCCCACGCTGATTTCTAACTCCTGGTCTCAAGTGATCCTCTTATCTCATCTTCCTAAAGTGGTGAGTCTAGCCCCAGAAGTTATAATTTTTTAATGAAATGCTTAGAAGAATTTTTCTCACTTTTTGCATTTCTTCCATTATGATGAGCATAAGTATTTTTATGCATATGCTAGTAATTTGCTTTTTTTTAAAATTAATATATCATAGTTGTACATATTTTGGGGGTACATGTGATATTTTGATACATGTGTACAATGAGTAACAACAAATTAGGGTAATTGAAATACTGCTTCAAATATTAATCTTTTTTTGTGTTGGAAAACTGCAATTCTTCTAGCTAATTTGAAATATGCAATAAATTATTTTAACTATAATTTTTCTGCTGTGCTGTTTACTAAAACTTATTTCTTCTACTTAACTGTACTTCTGTATTCATTAACTAACTTCTTTTTTTGCTTTCTATAAAGTATATTTCTTCATATACTTAAGAGATAACAATGCTGAAGTTTCAATGTTATTTTTTGAAGTTACATAAGGTTGCTTTTTTCCTCTGGTAGTTTTATTATTTTCCTCTTCATATTGCTTTATATCACACATGTTTTAACATGCCTCAGTGTAACTTTGTTGTATCTATTGTGTTTCAGATCTGAGATTGTTTTTGAATTGTGCATTGATATTTTTCTCCAATTTTGAAAAATAATCTATATTTATTTAAATATTCTTATCCTCTTCTTGTCCTGTGACTACAATTACACATTTATTAAACATTGTTTGGAAATCCTCCATGTTTCTTGCTGTTTGGGGTATTTCCATTATTTTTAACCTTTCAGTTATTTAGTTTTACATTTTTATTGGCCTGTATTTCAGTTCCCTAATCCTGTACTTTTCAGTTTGCAATCTGCTCTTAAAGTCATCAAACAAATTCTTAAAATCAGATATTAACATTTTTAGTTCTAAAAGGTACACTTGCTGCACATTTGATTTTAATTTGCTAGTAGAATTCTTCATATATTTTAGATTTTACTTGAATAGTATAATGACAGTCTTTCAGTGTTCCTGACAGCCAATTTGACATCTGGATCACATATGAAATGGTTTTTATTTTGAGGGCTTTCTTTTCATTATGCTCATGTAATCTATTTTTACATGAATAGCAAGACTTTTAAAATGGCAGACATTAATATATTTCTAAAAATACACAAATTGAGGATAATCTCTTTCTCTAGGCCAGCTTTACCTTTCCTTCCTTGGTTAGATAGAGTATGACTAATCACACTAACTCAGTCAGTGATTGTGATGAATGGAGACTAATTTGCAATTCCAGCAAAGACCAGTATACCTCAGATTTGGCTCCTAACCTCCATATGTTTTAACTAAAAGCGTAATTTCTTCTGGAGGACACTTCTTTCAAGGAGGCTAACTTTACTCCTAGTAGGACTGAATAAAAACCACTTAACTTTTCTGAGGTTTTTAACATTTAGGTTTTAGTGTCCCACAGCATAAAGCTCTATTATTTAGCTGCTTTGCCCCCCACCCCCCATGGGTAAAAACAGCTATGAGCTTGAGACCTTTTGGTCTCCATCAATAGTTTTTCTGGTTTCCCAAAGGCGTCCTCTGCTGGACTTTACACCATGCTTTGTGCAAGGTTTTCGACCCCTTGTCCAAAGAACTCCCAAACAACTCCAAAAATCAATGTTATAATCATAGTTTTCTTTCTTTTTGCTTTATTTTAGATTTAAGGAGTACACATATATATTTGTTACATGGACATATTGTGTAGTAGCGGGGGTTGGTCTCAGGGGACCCATTCCCCAGATAATAAATACTGTGATCTGTAGGTAGTTCTGAATTCAATGCTTTATCCCTCTGCCCCCTTATTGGTGTCCCCAGTGTCTATTATCCATATTTCTGACCATTTAGCTTCCAAATATAAGTGAGAACACGTAGTATTTGAGTTCTGTTTCTGAGTCAGTTCACTTAGGATGATGATCTCTAGCTCCAAGCGTGTTGCAGCAAATGACATGATTTCATTTGTTTTCTTTTTATGACTGCGTAGTATTTCATGGTGTATATATACCACATTTTCATTATCTACTGATCGTATGGGCATTTAGGTTGATTTCACAACATTGTAATTGTACACTGTGCTGTGATGAAGATGCAGGTTATTATTATTATTACTTGAATGTATATGATGATCTCTGTTCCTTAAGGAAGATAGCTAGTAGTGGGATTGCTGGCTCAAGTGGTAGACCTATTTTCAGTTCTTTGAATAATCTCCGTATCACTCTTCACAGAGGTTGTACTCATTTACACTTCCACTACCAGTGTATAAGTGCTTCCTTTTCTCCACATCTGCACCAGCAATTGCTGGTTTTTGGTATTTTAATAATGGCCATTCTGACTGGTATAAGGTAGTATTTCATTGTGGTTTTAATTTGCATTTCCCTGATTATAAGTGATGTTGAGCATTTTTTCAGTTTTGTAGGCCATTTGTATATCTTCTTGTGGGAGATGTCTATTCATGTTGTTTGTCCACTTTTTAATGGGGTTATTTGTTTATTTTCAAGCTGATTTGGTGTGAGCTTTCTGAAGATTTTGGATATTAGTCCTTTGCCAGATGTATAGTTTGTGAATATCTTCTCCTATTCTGTAGGTTGCCTGCTTACTCTGTTGATTATTTCTTTGCTGTGAAGAAGCACTTTAGTTTAATTGTGTCATTTATTTTTGTTATAGTTACATTTGCTTTTGGAATTTTAGCTATAAATTATTTGTCTAAACTGATGTCCATAAGAGTTTTCCTAATTTTTTTTTTCTGGATTGTTGTGGTTTTAGGTCTAACATTTAAGTCTTTAATTCATCTTGAGTTAATTTCTGTTATGAGGAGAGAGAGGGGTCAAGTTTCATTTTTCTGCATGTAGCTGATCCAATTTTCCCAGCACCATTTGTTGAATAGGGTGGTGCCCTTTCCCCCAGTGTATGTTTTTGTCTTCTTTGTCAAAGATTAGCTGGTTGTAGTATTTGGGTTTATTTCTGAATTGTCTATTCTGTTCCATTGGTCTATGTGTCTGCTCTTGTACCAGTACCATACTGTTTTGGTTAGTACAGCCTTGTTGTATATATTAAGTCAGATAATATGATGTCTTCAGCTTTGTTTTACTTGCTTAGCATTGCTTTGGTTATTCTGGCTCTTTTTGTATTTGATATGAATTTTAGTATTTTTTCTAATTCTGTGAAAATGACATTGGTAGTTTTATAGGAACTGCATTGAATCTGTAGATTATTTTGGGTAACATAGTCATTTCAATAATGTTGATTATTCCAATCCATGAGCATGAGATGTTCCTCTACTTGTTTGTGTCCTCTGCAATTTCTTTCATCAGAGCTTTGTAGTTTTCCTTGAAGAGATTTTTTGTCTCCTTGGTTAAATACATTTCTAGATATTTTAGCTTTTTAGTTGCCATTGTAAATGAAATTGAGTTCTTTATTTGATTCTCAGCTTGATTGTTATTGATGTATAGCAGTGCTACTGATTTGTGTGTGTTGATTTTGTATTTTGAAACTTTACTAAATTCATTTGTCTAGAAGTCTTTTGGAGGAGTCTTTAGGATTCTTTAGGTAAAAGATTATATTGTTGGCATACAGAAATAGTTTTCTTCTTTTCCTATTTGGATATGCTTTATTATTATTTTTTCTTGAGTGATTGCTCTTATTGGGACTACCAGTACTGTGCTGAAAGTAGCGGTGAAAATGGGCAACCTAGCCTTTTTCCAGTTCTGAGGGAGAATGTATTCAACTTTTCTTCATTCAGGAAGATATTGGTTGTGGGTTTGTTGTATATAGCTTTTATTTTGAGGAATGTTCCTTCTGCCTATTTTGCTGAGAGTATTTATTATGAAGTGATGCTGGAATTTATCAAATACTTTTTCTGCATCTAATTAAATTATCATATAATTTTTGTTTTTAATTCTGTTTATGTAATGGGTCATGTTTATTGAATTGCAACTCATTTGGTTGTGGTATATTATTGTTATTTTTTATGTTCTCTTGAATTTAGTTCGCTAATATTTTGTTGAGGATTATTGTGTCTAGGTTCATAAGAGATATTAGTTTTCCTTTTTTGTTGTGTCTTTTCCTGACCTTGAGTGAAACTGGTCTTGCAGAATAAATCAGGGAAGATTCCCTCCTCTTCAATCTTGTGGAATAGTTTCAGAAAATTGATACCAGTTCTCTTTGAATGTCTGGTAGAATTCAGCTGTGAGTCCATCAGGCACTAGATTTTTATGTTGGAAAATGCCTAAATACAGTGTCAATCTCACTATTCGTTTTTGGTCTGTTCAGGGTTTCTATTTCTTCCTGGTATAATGTTGGGAGATGTATGTTTCCAAGAATTTGTCCATTACCTTTAGGTTGTCTAATTCGTTTGCATAGAGGTATTCATAATAGTCTTGATGGTCTTTTGAATTTCTATTATATCAGTTGTAATATCTCCTTTTTCATTTCTTAGAGCTCTAATTTGCATCTTCTCATTTTGTTTCTTTATATATCTGTCAATCTATTTTGTTTATTTTTTCAAATAACTATCTTTTCATTTCATAGATCCTTGTGTTTTTTATTTATTGCAATTTCATTTCATCCTTCCCTGGTATTTGTTATTTATTTTCTCTGTTAGCTTTGGGGTTGGTTTGTTCATGCTTTTTCTAGCTCCTTAAGGTATGATGTCAGATTGTTGATATGTGATTTTTCAGTCTTATTAATGTAGGACTTAAATTCTATACACTTTCTTCTGAGCACTGCTTTGGCTGTGTCTCAAGGTTTTGATAACTTGTTTCATTGTTATCATTTGTTTCAAGGAATTATTTAATTTCCATCTTGATTTACTTGTTGATAAAGGTCATTCAGGAGCAAATTATTTAACTTCCATATCTTTGTTTGGTTTCATGAGTTCTTTTTGGAGTTAATTTCTAGTTTAATTCCACTGTGATCTGAGATAGTGCTTACCATAATTTTAATTTTTTTAAATTTATTGAGTCTTGATTTGTGGCCTGTCATATGGTTTATCTTGGAGAATGTTCCATGTGCTGATGAAAAAATACGGATTCTGTAGTTTTGAGATGGACTGTTCTATAGATGTCTGTTAGTTCCGTTTCCTCTAGAGTCCTGTTTAACTCCAAGTTAAAGTCCTGTTTCTTTGTTGATTTTCTGCCTTGATGATCTTTCTATTGCTCTTAGTGAAGTGTTGTAGTCTCCCACCATTATTGTGTTATTGTCTATCTCTTTTGTTTAGGTCTAGTGAAATTTGTTTTATAAAGCTTGAGGTGCTGGTATTAAGCATATATATATGTTTAAAATTGTTAAGTCTTCTTATTGGATTGATTACATTATTATTATACAATAGTTATTTTTTGTCATTTAAAATTGTTGTTAATTTTGGGTTTGTTTGTTTGTTTGTTTGTTTGTTTGTTTTTGAGTCAGAGTCTCACTCCATCACCCAGGCTGGAGTGCAGTAGCCTGCTGGGCTCAGGCGATCCTTCCACCTCAGCCTTCCAAGTAGCTGGAACTACAGGTACGCACTAACATGTCTGGCTAATTTTGATTTATTGTGGAGATGAGGTCTCGCCAATTTACCAGGCTGATCTCAAACCTGTGGGCTAAGACAGTCCACTCGCCTCAGCCTCCCAAAGTGCTGGGATTATAGGCATTAATTTTAAATCTTTTCTATCTGATATGAAAATGGCTACTCCTGCTCATGTTTAGTTTACAATTAATGGAACATTTTTTTCCTCTTTGTGAGTTAAATGAGTCTCTTCTAGGAAGCAGATATATATATATATATATATTATGATATTGTGGGGTACAGATATTTGACTTGTGTTTATTTTATTTTAAATGTTGCCAGTGTATATCTTTTTAGTGAGGCACTGAAATCATGTATGTTCAGAGTTATTAATGATATGTAAGGTAATATTCTATTTATCATACTGGTTGTTATCTGGTTGCTTTTTTTTTATTTTCTCTATTGTGCTGGTGTTCAATGAAGCCTGTAAACTTTATGATTTTCAACATTTTTCTGCTGGTGTGTTTCAATCTTTTGTTTTAGTATTTAGGACTCCTTTGAATATTTCTTGTAGAACTGGCCAAGAGGTGACAAATTACCTCAGTGTTTGTTTGTCTTTGAGGGATTTCATTTCTCCTTTATTTATGAAAGTTAGTTTTGTGGGATATAAAATCCTTGGTTGAGATATTGTGCTGGAGGAAATTGAAAAGGGGCCCCACTCCCTTCTGGCTTGTAGAGTTTCTTTCGGGAAGACTGCTGTTAGTCTGATAGGTTAACCCTTGATGCTTTTGTCTCACGACTCTTAGAATTATTTCCTTTACATCAATTTACATAGTCAGATGACTATACACCTCGGGGATGACCTTTTTGCAATGAATCTTCTGGGGATTTTTTGGATTTCTTGTACCTAGATGTTTAGTTCTCTGGCAAGGCAGTGAGTTTTTCTACATTATTCCCTCAAAGAGGCTTTCCAAACCTGTTTCTCTCCTTCCTCAGGAGCATCTATTATTCTTAGGTTAGGAAATTTTATATAATCTCACATTTCTTTGAGACTTTGTTCCATTCTCTTGAATGTTTTTCTTTATTATTGTCTGAGTGGGTTAATTCCAAAGCCTTGTCTTCAAGTTCTGAAATCCTTTCTTCTACCTGTTCTAGTCCACATTTCACTGCATTTTGTACTTCCCTAAAAGCTTCCTTTCTTTTCAGAATTTTGGCTTTTTTGTTGTTGCTATTGTTGTTTATATCCTTAGAAAATTTTTCATCCATGTCCTGAATTTTTTTTAAATTTTATTTCCTTATGTTAGTTTTCAACTTGAAAACTCTTGAAATTCATTGACCAATTTATCATCAACTTTTTGAATTATATGTCTGGAATTTCATCAATTTTATTTTGGTTAGGGTTTGTTGCTGAAGAGTTGGTGGTCATATTGGAAAACTCTATTTTTTTTAAATATTAGAATTACTTTTCTGGTTCTTTGTCATTTGAGTAGATAATTTCTTCTTATTTGAGGTTGGCAGGGGGGTGACACAGGAACTGAAATGTTCCCTTGTTATTATAGTGCCTTGATGTGGTGAGTATCTCAATCGCCAGATGTGGCAGCCCTCTGCTGTGTACCTGCACTGGTTCATGGATTCCTGAGTGGCTGGAGTGGCTTGGAAAGCATTGTTGCCTGGCACTTTGGTTCTGGTCTTCCCCAGACCTGAGGTATATCTGATGTGGTTGGCTGTCCTGTTGACCTCTGGCCAGGAGGTGGCATTTGTGAGAGAAACTCAGGTACATTGTACTGTAGTGTTTTTCCCTGGCAAGTGTTGCTCCAAGAAAATGCCCAGGAAACCTAGGTTGAGGCTGGGGCTCCAGGGATCTCCCAGGTTTTCTATCTGTTTTGAGTCATCTAGAGTATTGCAGGGGAAAGAAACTGAAGAACGCTGCAAGTGTGCACTCTTGGCTACCCCAGTGGAGATTAGAAGGGAGTCTCAGACCACTGGGATAATGCTCTTGTGCAGAGCAGTCCCAGAAGGGTTCACAAGGAAAATGAGAGGTTGCTATGGAACATGTCTCATCTGGTCCTGCCTTGGTCTGGGCAATATGCGATCTGAATGTTAAGGTGCAGCTGGCCTCAGGGTCACAGCTATTCTCAAGCAGCTCTCGCAGTCAGGAATCTGCAGCTGCAGAGTTTGCTTTTGGGTCCTATTTCCTCTCAAGCTGACTGGAAAGCAGCCTCTGTATCCTGAAAGGGTTGAGTTCCCGAGAAATGGTGGCTGGCACTGCTCAACGTGTTTTTTCTGCACCACTCCATGGCAGAACACAACTGTGTGGAAAATAGTTTTCCATGAGGGGCTTGGGTCCCACAAGGCTCAGGGAACCCTATAAGTTTGTGGCAAAAAAAACTCCCAAATTCTTATCACTCATCTTTCCCTCTCTGTCCACTGGTGGTGGTGGATATGGTGGTACAGGAAGGAGTACAGCCAGTTCCAGCATAGGGTGGTGGTGGTTTTTTTCTTCTTCTTTGCTCTAAGCAGTTATTGTTATTCCTTTGGAGATATGTGGGGCATGTTGCTGGATCTGTTCCTCTCTGGGTGCTGAGGACACTTTATCTTGGTGTACTCTGTAGGAGTAACTCACTCCAGCTGCCTCATGTTGCCCATCGTAATCTGGAATCTCTTGAGTGTCTTTTTATGTAATCTTGTCTACAAAATCTGTCACTGTCTTGTTAGCTTTCAGCTGCCACTGGACAGATGATTCTTCTACTTAAGTGAGCACTGCTCTACAGCCAGCTGTTTTATTCTGTTCAAAAGCTAAAATTTATATTTGCATTAACATCTCAACATAAGAATAAATTAGCTTTACTGATTTTAGTAATGGGAATCACACTCAGTCAGACAATATGTCAAAAAAACTGAATATGTTCAATGCTGCTACAAGGTGATGTTGATGGAATTTTAAAAAGAGGTATCACTTCTTTAAATGAAATGCTTGTATTAGCAAATAATTGTTTTCAATAATAATAAGCAAAATGCTATAATGTCTAAATTCTGCAAATAAAATTATTTATCAAGCCTAATGGAATTTTAAATGTTGTAATTTAAATTTTAGCTATAATAATCTGGAATTCAAAGTCATTGGTATGTAAGGACATAAAATAGCACAATTTATTTCATTGAAACAACATTTTATAGCATTTTCATTGTTTACTTACTCAAATATTATGATTTCTATCAAATTTTCACAAATCTGATTTGTTCTTTGGCATTTTAACACTGAAATAAATTTCAAAAGTATTTTTAAGAAAATGCTTAGTCCACTGACTGCTAGCATAGACAACAATATACCCTATGAGCTATATTTTATTCAGAAAGCTGTCTGGTTGAGTATTTCTGCAAAAATATTCTTCATTTAGAGTCATTAAATTTTAAAAAGCATCTAAATGTCGACAATAAAATTCTATTAATATTGCATACTGTATTAATCTAATTCAATTGTAACTTTTTTGTGATTGTAACAGTTAATGTTTACCTTTTTCTTCAAATTAAGTATGTGATACAGAACACTGAAAGAGTTGTAATATATTTAAGATGCACTTTTAGAAATAGTCTTTTGTATCTTAAATAAAAATAGAAAAAATAATTTTTGAATAATAAATGGGATAATTGTGAATTTGAAGTTGAAATTATTTCTTTTTAAAATATATTTCTTTGGAAAATGTTAGTCTTAGTGTTAAAATATTCTGAAATATTTGTAGCACCAGACAAATGAGCATACTTTGTATGTATTGAGATTATTGACTTGGGTGCTTCACATTTTATTTTTTTCAAAAATTTTTTTAAAAAATGTTTGTGTGAGTGGGTATATTTGAGAGGTCTTTCTTCAAGCTCTGAAATTCTTTTTTGGGTTTTTTTTTTTTTTTTTTTTTTTTTTTTTTGGTGAAAAGCAAACTCAATGCTAAAATTGAAAATCTGTCATACATCCAGACATAGATTTCTCTAATGTGTATTTTGTGTATGCGAGGAGGACTAAAAAAGTCCCAAAATTTATTTATTAAAAATTGTGTATTTAATCTCACATGCTTTTAAAATAAATTTTAAAGGTGTAGGATACAATTCAGGGTTAGGTATATAAGTGATTATTGTACAGGTTAAGTTTGGTCTTTCCTTTGGTCGCACTTCACCTAGCATGAGATCAGGTACCCTTATTGATGTTATGTGCCTCCTCCCCCCCCACCGGCAGTGTCCCACTACTGCCAATACCTTTCTTATTGTATTATGGCAAATGTAAAGGGTCTGCTACTTAAGTGAGCACTGCTCTGCAGCCAGCTATTTTATTCTGCTCAAAAGCTAAAGTTTTGAATGAGAACGTGTGGTACTCAGCTCTTTGTTTCTGTGATAGGTCACTGAGTATTATAGACTCTAAATCCCTTCAAGTTGCTGTGAAGTTTATATGTTTGTCCTTTATTACTGCATAACATTCCAACACACACACACACATATATATATATCACACACCACATTTTAAAATCTATCCAGTCTCAATAGGCTGCATGGCTAGTTCTATGTTTTTGCTATTGTGAATAGTACTGCAATAAACATGCATGTACGGGTATCTTTTTGGTAGAATAATTAATTTGATTTCTTCTGGGTGTATTCCCAATAGGGGGATTGCTGGGTCATATGGAACATCAATTTCTAGATCTTTTAAAAATCACCAAACTGTTTTCCATAGAGGTTGAACTAGTTTGCATTTCCATCAACAGTGTAGAAGCATTTCTGTTCCTCTGCATCCTTACCACAAGCCCTGAAATTCTTTCTTCCTCTTATTTTTGGAGTCAGGGTCTCACTTTGTCACCCAGGTTGGAGTGCAGTGGCATGATCACAACTCATCATAGCCTCAACCTCCTGGGCTCAGGTGAGCCTTCTGCCTCAGCCTCCCAATTAGCTAAGAATACAAGTATTAACCACTATGCTGGGCTAATTTTTTATTATTACTGTTTTTTGTAGATACAAGGTCTTGGTATGTTGCCTAGGCTGGTTTTGACATCCTGGGCTCAAGCAATCCTCCCTCCTTAGCCTCCCAAAGTGCTGGCATAAGAGATGTGAGCCACTGAACCCAGCCAATGTCTTTTTATTTTTCTTACTCTGATTTGTCTGCAGGATTTCTTATTTTCAAAACATTTGCCCTAAGTCAAAATATTTCCTTGAGGTAAAATAAAGGCCTTCAGTTTTCGTGAGTGTTTTACTATATGGGAAAATTTCAGTGTTACATTTGTAAAAACTGCTTACCTGTACTGTCTTTTACAAATAATTTTAAATATACCGTGGTTTAAAATTTATAATGTATTGTCCAAGTATCTGGATAAGCAGAAAGTATACGGAGTTTCATGGATATTTTTAAATTTACTAATTTTTGGAATTTAATTTTTATGATTTTTTTGTGGAAACATAAATTCAGTTCATATCTTCATTCATTGGTGTTATATTTATTCACATTCTCTTTCTTCAAAAAATATATTTAATTATCAGTATAATTATTTTATTTACTTTTATAGCAAATTTATATATTAAATTTTGCTTATATATTTTCTTATATCTTTTTTAATCAGAGAGAAAAATATAATAGTTAATATTTAATGAGTTTTTCATTTTTTCTTTTTCTTCTTTTTTTTTTTTTTTTTTGAGTTGGAGTCTCATTCTTTGTTGTCCAGGCTGGAGTGCAGTGGCACACTCACGGGCCACCCCAGCCTCAACCTGCTGGTCTCAAGTGATCCTTCCACCTCAGCCTTTCAAGTAGCTGTATCTACAGATACATGCCACCATGCTTGGCTAGTTTTTGTGATTTATTGTAGAGACGAGGTCTCAGCAAGTTGCCCAGGCTGGTCTCAAACCCCCGGGTTCAGGCAGTCCTCTTGCTTCAGCCTCCCAAAGTGCTTGGATTACAAGCTTGAGCCACCGCACCTGGCCTACATTTCATTATAGACATAAAATACATGCATATAAAAGATTTAATGTCAACAACAGTTTATTTTTTTTTTTTTGAGTTGGAGTCTTACTCTCTTTCCCAGACTGGAGTGCAGTGGCACGCTCACGGCCACCGCAGCCTCAAAATGCTGGTTCAGGTGATCCTTCTGCCTCAGCATTCCAAGTAGCTGGAACTACATATTTTTGTGGTTATCAAATTACCATTAGGCACCCAGAAAAGTAAAATGATTGTTAAAATATAGCTAGGGAGTATTATATAGTCAATTTATTTATGATTATGTAATATGTTGTGAATTATTATTGATAGTTGACTAGTAATTATCACATAAAACATTTTTCCATATTGAAACATCTTAACTGTAAATTGAAAACTCAGCTGATAGCCAATATCATAAAAATGTTAGATATAATAAAATACAATATGAAATGTCAAATTGTCAATGCAATAATGCAAACAAAATTGTAGATATTTAACAATCCTCAAATTACATTACAAATGCAATTTCTTATTTAGAAATATCAGCTAACTTACATAGCTTTGGATGAATGAAGATTTTAAATATTTTATTTTTTTTGTAAATTAAAGAAGAAAAGTACATGGTATATATTAACCCTATTAAATCAAGACTGTTTTCTTCATGTGTGAATATTCAGAAATTTGAATCAAAAAAGTTAAAATAACAATATGATGTTTTTCAATAAAATAAGATATCTATGATGTAAGTAATGGCCTCTTGGATATGGTACTTCTATGCATGTGGTAGTCTTAAAAATAGCAAACAGTTAGTGATATTCTCACATTTTAATTACTTTTCAATGTATTGTGACATAGTTAAATTTCCAGGTTACATTAACTGAAAAGTAATATATAGCTATGACACAATTGCCCTCTCCATATGGTATATTATTTAAAAACTCTTACATAAAATTACAAAATAAAGCTAACAGCACAAGAATATAGCAACAAAGTGGTGATCCAAGACCCTTTTATGATTGTTTGAATACTTTTCAGTCTAACAAGTGATAACAACAATAGTTTTATAATAATGTATTTGTGGACATGGTCCCAAAACATTCACTGTTATCAGGAATCAGGAATGTTATTAGAAACAGAATTTTAACCATTATTCTCAAAATAAAACATAGATTGAGCTTGTATATTGTTTTGAGTTTTGTTTTTTTTTTAATTCTGTAAAACTTTTCTCAGTAGAAAATTCTATAAATGCTAAAATTCTGGATCTGAAATCAGACATTTTAAGTTATGACTAGTCTATAATATTAAACTCACTGTTTATATATATGACTAAACATGTTGCTGAATATTTAGAAGTACCTTTAATATTTTCTACCTAATGGCACAATTGAACAAGTTTCATAGCTCTGAAAAAACACATCTTGTTTTGTTGTGGTAATAATATTTAATGGTGCATAAAATGAATAGTGTAATAAATAGAAATAAATTATCTCATTTTGTAGTATTAGAATATTCAGAAAATGTTAAAGGTTTAATAAATAACTTTTAGAAGAAGTTATACAAGTGTTAAATTCCTTTGTAATTAGATAGAAATAAAGATTTTCCTATGACTTAATTTATGATATTTCCTAATTCATTAGTTAATAATTGCCAGCATAAATATCTACATATTCAATCTAGTAAAAAAATACCCTAAAAATATCTAATTTCAATGTTATTTATTAATATAAACTTTTTTTTTGAGGGAAAACCTTTTTGGTTATAGAGAAGTTTTGACAAACCAAAGGAAAATAATAAAAAACAAACAAGCCAGGCTCGGTGGCTCAGCCTGTAATCCCGCGCCTTTGGGAGGCTGAGGTGAGTGGATTGCCTGAGCCCGCGGGTTCGAGACCCGCCTGGGCAGCGAGACCTCATCTTTACAATAAAAATCAAAAAAAAAAAAAAAAATCAGCCGGGCGTGGTAGTGCATGCCTGTAATTCCAGCTACTCGGAAGGCTGAGGCAGAAGGATCGCCGGAGCCCAGCAGGTCGATGCTGCGGTGGCCGGGAGCGGCCACTGCACTCCAGTCTGGGCAACAGAGTGAGACTCCAATTCAAAAAAAAAAAAAAAAAAAAAAAAAAAACCAAAACAAACCAAGATTTTGTGATATGGATATAAGCATACCAAATGTGAATTTAAAATTTTTATTATGTATGGACAAGTAAATGCAACATGGAAATTGTGGTTCTAGTGCACAGTGCTACATGATAGGACAGATTTTCTACACTTGTCTAAATGCCTTAAGGGAGAAGCAAACAAACAAAAAAATCTAAATACCAGTGGTCTATAAGTCATCTTATTTAAAATACCCCCCAAAGTTACTGTAATTAATTGCTAATTATTCTTCTGCAAAAGATTAAGTATTTCAGATTTATTGACATTCACTATGTTAAAAAATCATTGTGAGTGATGCCATCTACTTTGAAGATGATGAAAAATAAATAAACTGACAATTTAGTCTGCCCTTCATTAGGCTATGTTTTAATATAATATATAAAAGTCATTGTTTATCTGGATCAAGTCATGTTATAGGTAAAGACCTTCATAATTCTTATATGAAAACATTTTCCTAGGTAAAATATATTATTTAAAAATGCAAGTACCAATAAAAATTTTAAATATATTTTCTAATGTGTGAAAAAAATCTATAAAAGGAAGAATTTGGTAGTGTTGAATTAATTTATTGTACAGAAAAGAATCAGCTTACAATTCATTTTCTATGTGTGTCTAACATCCAGAAAGATGAAAATTTACCATATGAATTCAAACTATCATCAACAGAAAACCAAAAACAATTGTGTATAATTGGTTAAAATGATTTGAAGAGTTGATGATAACATTTGCGAAGAAGACAACAGAGATCATTTTTTAAAGTACCTAACACACACACACACACACAACACACACACACACACACACACACACGTATATATAAACATGCACATATACACACATATATGTGTACATGCACATATACACATATATACATATGTATGCATATATATAAATAAAATTAAATATATATATAAATTTTGGAACTCTTTCTGGAATGACTATCAGAGCTGTTGTCACAAGAATGTTAAAGTTTGAATTAGAGCAATGAATAAACATTAAATTTCTTGTTAAACTTGGCAAGAGCGGAAGTGAAATCAGGGACATATTAGTCCAAGCTTTTGGAGATTTTGCCATAAAAAAATAGTGTATAAATGTATAGACATTTTTCTGAGGGTAGAGAAGGCATCATTGATGAAGGAAGAGAGGTCAGAACAGCCAGTAATGAGCAGTACAGATGAAAACATTGCAAAAATTTATCAAATTTTGTGTCAAGATCATTGATTGAATGTGATAAACACAGCATACCAAATAAACATCGATAGAAAAATAGGAATACCTTAACTGAAAATCTTGGCATGAGAAAGTTGTGTGCAAAAATGCTTCTAAAGGAGCTCTTGCATCACAGCCATACACCAGCTTACAGCACTGTCTGTGAAGGAGTTTTTAGCCAGTAAACAAATAACTATATCGGTACACTCTCCCTCCTAATTACTCCCTTAATGACTTTTCTTAGCCCAAGATAAAAAAAAAATCAAAAGGAAGATGTGTGATGTGATTCAGAATATCAAGGGTAATACAATGACAACTCTGATAGCCATTCCAGAAAAAGAGATTCAAAATTGCTTTGATGGGTGGACTAAACACTGGTGTCACTGCATAGCTTCCAAAGGGGAGTACCTTAAATGTGACTGTAGTGAAATTCAGCAACGAGGTATGTAGCACTTTCTCTAAAACAAGTTCATGTACTTAATTGTCCAACCATATATAGTACCTATATTTTAAGAGATGTTATCTATATATTACTTTTTGAAGTGGAATTCAATTGTGGTAGCAATGTGTATTATGATGTTCACTCAACTGCGCTTTTGTCATTTTCTTTTACCTTCCTTCCTACCACATGGTGATGCTAACATTCATTTGATTAATGCCATCTTTTGAGTGAACATCATACTTAAAATGTGTATACATATTTTTGGTACCCTCGTGTGTGTGTGTGTGTGTGTGTGTGTGTGTGTGTGTGTATGATAATCATTAAAAACATATAATAAACACACTGAAGTAAAAACCAGAGCTTCAAATAACTCATCCATGCAAAATTTTTATCCATTAAACAGTAGACACTTTACTATACAACTTTTATTTTTAATGACAGATAAGGGTAACCATGGATCTCCTTATTTAGAGATACCAATTCATTTTAACTTTATCATAAACTACAGATCAATACATGGTTCCCAGAGATGCACAGATTAGAAAAAATGATATTTTCAGTGTATATAAGAATCAAAAATTGACCATACTTAAATAAGTTATTATCAAGTAAAACATGTTAGAGTTTATGATTTTGATGTATGAATTATAGTTCAATGTAAGCTATGACAATATCTTAGTCCATTTTGCTTTACTATGAAGAAATATCTGAGACTTGGTAATTTATACAAAGAAAAATGTTTATTTGGCTTACAATTCTGATGGCTAAAACTTTCAAGATTGGGTATCTACATCTGGTGAAGGCCTCAGGCCGTTTCCATTAGTGGCAGACAGTGAAGGGATGTGTGCAGAGATTACATGGTAAAAGAAGAACAAGGGTTGAGGGGAGTGTGCCAGGCTTTTTATAACAACCAGCTTTTGTGGGAGCAAATAAAATAAGAACTCACTCACCCTGAGGAAGGACATTCATGGTTTATGCAGGAAGTCTGTTTCTCATTACCAAAATACCTCTCATTAGGCCTCACCTCCAACTCTGGAGAAAAATTTCAACATGAGTTTTGGAGGGAACAAACAACCAAATTACAGCAGGCAGTGCAATCAGTGAACAATTTGATTTACTTTGTATGCAGTAGGTAAACATACTCAGTTGAGTTGACTGAGCTATTTTACTTTTATTTTTCAGCTATTATATAATTTGTTATAATATGAAAGTTTAAGATATATGTTAGACAATCACAGATATACTCTGTTAGTGCTATGAATATACTTTAGTAAACCAATGAGTTCATACTTTTTTAGTGTATCAATATTAATGATACAATGATTTTCTTATTCATTTATACTTGTTGTTTCTTTTTAACCTGAACCTACTGTGGGTTTTACAATCATTGTTTTGTTTCAACATTATTTATTGTATATCTGTGTTTAGTATATAAATATAGTGTATTTGAATTTTACAATGATTGTTTTGTTTCACTATTATTTGTAGTATATCTGTGTTATAACATACTAATGTCATAGCATCAGAGCTAAACAAAAAAATATTAATTTCAGAATATAAATGACTGTTCCTGAAAGACATAGGATAAAATAAAGTATATAATTTGGTTTTACACTTATTTCATTTTTATTTTGGAACATTTGCAATACTACACTATATAAGGTAATGTACATGAAATTAAAAATTTATATTATACTTTCAACTAATTTAATCTAAATTGAGAATGAACCTATGTCCAATCTTTAGCAAAATAATTATATACTAAATCCTATCTTAGTGTGTTGTGAATTATATTGTATACCTTCTTCTAAGTTGAAATATTAGACTATTATATTCCTGTAACATATTTAACAAAATTCCTTCACTTCTACCAGAACATGCTTCCTTGATGATAACAATATGAAAATAAACTTTAATAAATAATTGGATTTTTATTTGGTTTTGAGTATAAAAACTACATACACACACATATATATTAGGAAGAAAACCTATTTATTCCATGCACAGAAAAATGTAGTTAGCATTTTTATATGTTTCTATTTTTATATCTATTTAGATAGATTTGTAAAAAGAAAGGCTGAAAAAAAATTTAAGATTGCATCTCATGAAGGTGAAAAATGTGTCAGTCTATGCAATAAATGTAGAAAATGGAGATAATACAGATAAGAGCAGAACAAAATGAAATAGAACATAAATGTGTAATTGAAAAAAATTAAAGTGGGCTCTTTGAAAATATTAATGAAATTGACAATGCCCTATAATAGCAATTAAAAATCTAATTTACAAATGTAGGGAATGGTACTGTCACATGATACTGTACTTATATTAAAATATTTATAAAATACTAGCATACATTTACCAAAATGTATAAAATATTTTTATTTTTATAAAAAACAAAACAAAACATATCTGAGCATTGGCAATGATGTGGAACAATTAGTGGGCATGTATTTTCAATGTATACTTGGAGAACTGACAGTGCCTGATGTTGGACATGCACATAATAGATGACATAGCCATTCTATTCATAGGTACATGCCAGTGAAAAATCACAAAAGTATAAGGATGCTGTGGTGACATTACTCATAAAAGCAAAGTCTTGGAAATAAATCAAATGCATCAAGAATAGAAAAGATAAGTAAATTGTGGCATGTTCATAAAAAGAGAAGGCAAATCAAATGAATGTGTGCACTTAACATTAAAAAGTCTTGGTTCAGTGGCTCAGCCTGTAATCCCAGTACTTTGGGAGGCCGAGGTGAATGGATTGCCTGAGCCCATGGGTTCGAGACCTGCCTGGACAACTTGGCGAGACCTCTTCTCTACAGTAAATGAAAAAATTAGCTGGGTGTGGTAGCGCACTCCTGTAGTTCCGGCTACTTGGAAGGCTGAGGCGGAAGGATCGCCGGAGCCCAGCAGATCGAGGTTGCTTGGCCGGGAGCGGCCACTGCACTCCAGTCTGGGCAACAGAGTGAGACGCCAATTCAAAAAAAAAAAAAAAAAAAAAGTCTCATAAATCTTACCATGAGAGAATGAAATCAGACATAAAAGAGTAGATTCTGTGTGATCCATGGAAATAACATCCATAAACAGAAATCTAATTTTTGCTATTAAAGGCAGGATACTGGTGTCTGTCATGAAGAATGTGAGTTGGAGCATCCTGACAACTTCTGGATGCTGTGGTAACAGTGATTTGTTCAATTTGTGAAATTTATAGAGTGACATCTTTGTGATTTGAATAGTCTTTTCTACATTTGATAAATCTTAATTACATTTTCTAAAAAGTAGCAAGGTCAAAACTTTGTAATGTAAAAAAATTATTTTTCTAAAAATATTTCTTACTGGATATACAATCTAAAATAGAACCAAAATCTAAACTCAAAAGTACTTGAAATGCAATCTAGGAAGTAAATATTTATGTCATAAGGAAAAGTTGGCTTGAGAATGTGAATATTCAAATGAAAAGATACGACACTTCATGAATAATGACACCAACGCCATGTTTGAAGAGACGATGGCTTATTAATTTCTCTAAGTGATGGTGACATTGGTACGAATAAGATTTATTATGCTAGTCAAATTAAAGATGCCTGTAATGAATACTGAATTTTAACTGTCAGTACCTGCACAACAAATCTTATTAAATGGTGTGTCATAAAAATGATTTAAATGAGAATATAATGAAGCAAATTTCTTGACATGTGTGTTGTATAATTAATTCTGAAGAGTAGGGAAGTTCATTAAAGTTAAGAAAATAGTTTTTTATTTTAATAAACATATTTTAAACCATATAATTTAAAACACAATGACTCAAAACAATGGACAACCAAACTTATATTTAAGCAGATGACCTGTAAGTTTTGCCATTAGAAGATAACATATAAAATTTTTTTCCAAAATATGTCTTCAACAAGTCAGTAAAATAATATCACTTCTTTTGAATTAAGTAGTAGTTACAATTTCATAATAATTATAATAGGGCATATGCTGATAACATAGAGATTGGAAAACATTGAGACACAAGGATTATATTCTAAGGGTAAAACTACATGACAGAATTCGTATGTGTGAAATTAAAACAGCAAAATCTCTGAAATCTGGCTCTTATTGGTAATTATTTTAATGCCTTGTGTCTCAGTGTTCTTATTTGTAAAATGAAGGTAAAACTGTACTCCAGCCCAATGAGTTCTTTTGAAAATGTTACCTATTATTTCTATTTTAAAATAATTCCTTAATGAATGAAACTTATTAATATAAATAACCATTGTATTGAAAGAAGATGTCATTTTGATAATTTCTAATAAGAAAAACTCAAAAAAATTAAAGAAATGCCACAAAATTTGTTCTCTTTCTTGAATTTCAATAATTCTCAAAGAAATGCATTTTTTATGTTTTATATATTACTGAAACTTTATTATTAAAAGCAATCTTGTCGTCATCTTTTAGATAATGCTAATATAAAAAAATTTAAATTGTGTGTTTGTTGCTTCTACCTATAATTGACTTATAATTGAATCAAACCAAATATTTATGCAGTTTTAATAAAGCATCTTGTATCTTGCAGACTTGTGTAAATATCAAAATGTCATCCCTAACTTTGATGTAATATGGAAATGCTATTCATCTCTGTTAGATAATGTCTTTTAGGATCTAGAATGTTAATGTTACCATTCATGATCTGAATTATTGGAATTTATCTTGAGTCATTTACATTAAATACCTAAGACACTCATCTGATAATTTAACAATAAATTGGTTGCTTTCCAGTACATGACAAAAGCATGACAGAGATAATTCCATTTGAAAAAGACACTCTAAAGGGCTGACTAATTAAACATTCTTTCAGATCATTGTTTCTCAAATGCTATTGTGCATAAAAATCACCTGTTCATATTCAAATGTCCTTTCCTGTGATCAAATGAATGTTGACTAGGAGAGGAACATTCCTACTCCTTTTCTTTTGTTTTCTCATGGTCTTTCTCTGCTGGTCTTCATCCTCAAATATTTCCCCTTAGTTCATCTATTTTAATTAGATGGAGTCTGAGACATATTTGTCCATGTTTTATTTTTGGTTTTGGTTGTTGTTTCTAACTTACAAACCAGATTCTGTCCTTTCTTTATCTTACTTATTGTGCTAATCAGAATTCTTTTATTTCCTGCTTGCTTCTAATACCAAAGTCCAAATCATCATCAGCTAAATTCAACAGTTCTGGGCTAGCGATAGAGTATGTTTTATAAAGCATCTTGAATTTTTGCATGTACCCACTGGCAGACAGAAGGAATAGGATTCCTGTGTGATGGTTTGTCCTGGAAGTAGAGCTTGAGCTTGTTTTCTCAGTACTATTCCAAAAAGATTTGTGAAAATGGAGACGTGAAATAAATGATATCAATAGTAAATAGTTTATTAGAAAGATCGCAAAACAGAGTTGAGGATTCACAGAAACTTATAAACTGTAGTAGATACAATTTTGAAGCTGTGTGATTTTTAATGGAAGTCCGTATAGCACTACATAGCTTGGGGACAGGTACGCTATAGACAGACGTTGCAGAAGTCATTGGAGAGTGGGACAACTTGAGTAATGGCAATTTGGCAGATGTTTATTACCAAAATTGACAGTCATTTTAAACAACACGATTCTTGAAAGACAAAAAAGTTTAAGCTATTATGTTAAAAATATTGTTACTTCATTAAGCATTATCAAACATGCTCATCTGGATTTAAAAAAAAAGAAAGCCTAGAGGATCAGAAGTTATGAGACATTCTGTGGGTTTGGCACACACATACACAAATATACAAAAAAATAAATAAAATACTGGAGTATGCCTTGATGCCAGCTTGTCCATAAGAAAATGTTTTTTATGTTAATTGCTTAAACAATCTGTAAATATTAACTAAGAAATATTTGCTAAATTATTTACTAATACTAACTAAAGTCTGATTATATTGAATGTCGTGTCCCAAATTTGGACACATGCTGACTTGGCAAATCATTCCTAAAACCACAGATTCCTATTTATTCTTTGAATAAGCAAGCAAGAATAATTCTGATTTCCTCCAAAATTTAAATGTATAGATTTTGGACCAAAGGGTTTGAAGTAATTTCATCTTCCATTATTATGCCTAATAACTCATGAACAAATTTGTTATTTTTTGTCCCGTTGACTCCAAACTTTTTAACTTAAGAAATTTTTACGTCCAATCATGATTGCTTCCATTGAAGGACAAAGTAAAGTTTGTATCAGCTTGGAAACCAAGAGTGCTTTCTGTTCATTTGGGATATTCATGATGACCAAAAATGTGTTTTGGAATTGGTTGGGGTGTTCACTTTAGCCTTTACATAAAAATGGGGGAAACCTGGATGGAATCAAATGCTGCCATTGCCTCCTAATAAAAGGGAATATAAACCAATGAAATCCCATACAGGAAGAAAAATTCAGTGACCAAAGCCTTCAGGAATGCCTGAATCACATCATAAAATAAAGAACTCTGATCAGTTAAATGCCGACAGAATGTAAAAAGAACACCCATTGGTTGTGGATGAGGAAAACCATATTCACCAAATAAAACCTTGGTACAGCCGGGCTTGGTGGTTCAGCCTGTAATCCCCACCCTTTGGGAGGCTGAGGTGAGTGGATTGTCTGAGCCTGCGGTTTGAGACCCGCCTGGGCAACTTGGCAAGACCTCATCTCTACAATAAATCAAAAAGAGCCAGGTGTGATAGCGCGTGCCTGTAATTCCGGCTACTTGGAAGGTTGAGGAGGAAGTATCGCCTTGGTACAAGATTTCTCTCCATAGTTTCTTAGTTGCTATTTTATTTAAAGTAAGCGATGTTCTGTACTTTCCCCACCATATTTTTACATTATATATTAGTTGATAGCTTTACAGTTTATAGTTTAATACACAGAAAATAGAATATCAAAAAGAGAATATGAAAAACGTGGGGGAAAAAAGACCATAGCAAAGGATTTTGACCCTGGAGTCCTGGAGCTGATAAAAGATTGTGAAATTTGGGGTTACCTTCTTTTTTATTTTTTGTGAGTTGGGGTCTCAGTGTTGCCAAGGCTGACGTGCAGTAGGGAGTTCACAGCTCACCACAGCCTCCACTTCTTGGGCTCAGGAAAACTTTCCACCTCAGACACCCAGTAGCTGGGACTACAAGTGGACACTATACCCACTTTTTAAATTTTTATTTTTTGTACAGACAAGGTCTCCCTGTTGTCTAGGCTGGTCTCGAACTGTTGGGTTCAAGCAATCCTCCTGCCTTGACCTCCCAAATTGCTGAGATTACAGATAAGAACCACCACATCCACCTGGGATTAACTTCTGAGAATGAGCTGGATGCATTTAATTATATAGTGAATAGACTGATTGTACAGGTTATCATAAAGGGGGAGAGTAAGTTTATGGATAAGATAAATGTATTTTAAATAAGTTAACTATATACAAACAAATGCATAAAAGATAGCAAATGTGATGGCTTGTACTAAATATTTGTGATTTTTTTAAATTGTGCACCATCTAAACCTCTTTTTTTATATTTGAGAAATTATCTCACTTTGAATCTCAGTGTGCTGAAAAATCTAAAACTGCCAGATACTTACTTTCCAAGCTTTTCTTGCAAAAGAGGGCAATGCAAACTGTAATTTAGACTCCACTGATTAGACTTTGTTAAAAATAAGCAAGAACCATGAAGTAATCTCTCTGGTGGCAAAAATTGTTGTAATACGATCAGACTCCTTGTGGAGCAAAGACAGAAATGACAGCTTAAACACCTATTGCTTAGCAAATGCAATAAAATTTTCTTCACTGGACCAGTAATGTGACTTGACATGCATTTTCAAGTATCTGTAACTTTAAACTTAGTATCTCAGTTTTCCTGAAGACTATGGGAGGAACACTATACCTTCCTAAAATTTTCTTTTCAGCCACAGCAAGTTTCTCTTACTTTAAACTAAGACTAAGGGATAATACAAAGTTTCTGGAAGAAGTCCTTGGACCATATTTCAAATTTCAGTATTGGAGTTCCATGAGAACAACTTCCTGGTCTCTTCTACCACCCACTCCATCATTCCTCCCAGTAGAAGGAAGAGAAGTGAACACAACACAACTTGCTGAGCAAGCTCCTTTCTTGTTCTTGGAAGCTGCCTGTTCAGAAAGGTGTTTTTGCTGCCAATTGCCCAGCAGAGTGTTAAGTAGATAGGCAAGTTTGTCCAGTTCAGGGGTGAAATAAGAAGTCATTTATCTACAGAGGTGAGATACTAGTTTATTTTACCATTGTTCTAAGGAAATAAAAGTACTGACATTTTTATGTCATGTTTTTTCTGGTTCCTATATCTATTTTTCAAAGGTTCTGAAAAATGTTGAACTCTTTTTAAAAAAATATTGCTTACTACCCTCTTAGTACTAACACAAAAAGATTTTATATATAATTGGTCTATGAACATACAAATAAGTTATTTTGAGAATACAGTTGAGAGACAATACTTTACAAATTAGTGCAATTGATATTATTGATATCACATTTCCCTTAATAGTATAGAAATTGTTTATAACTTTAGTCATTTTTAATTATATGCACAATAACTTTATAGGTTATTAGAGAAAAATTTTATGAAACTAAAAATAAAAACAAAATCACATATAAACTATAAATATCATTCCAAATATTGTTCAAAAAGCATTTACCTTTCTAATAAGTGACAAAAAATGGTAAGTGAGGAGGATATAGTTATACTTGGGGGGAAAAGGTCTCAAGTAGATTTTTGCACATCACTGACTCCATTAGTCTTTATTTTTATTATTTTTGTTTGCCTGCTTGTCCTCAGTTCCCAACTTGATGTTATACCTCAGGCATGATCACTTCTCTATATTTCTTTATCTCGAAGAACCCAACATTTAAACATCTGACCAAAACTTTTCTATTATTCTTCTCTCATTCTCACCTTTTTTTGTTTTGTTGGTTTTGCTTTTGTTTTTGAGTTGGAGTCTCTGTCACCCAGGCTGGAGTTCAGTAGCACCATCACTGCCTCCACCTGCCAGGCTTAGTCATCCTTCTGCCTCAGTCTTAGTGTCTCCACCAAGTTCATGTTGGCAAAGTCAGAAATTTGAGAATTATCATTGATTTTCCCCTTCATGATAGCCATATATGTTTCTCCTTCAAGTATATTAGATTCTGTTCACTGTTGTCCCTTTCCATTGAGGCCACATGAGTACATTCTTCAAATTTTCACCAGCAGTGTTTACTGAAATTCCTTACTGTCCTTTAATTTCTTCCTCCTGAGCTGTAATCAGTCATACAAAAATATAAATGCAGTCGCATATCTGATCATCTGAAGCTTTTGGAAGACTGCTTGCCCCTGATCTTATGCCCTCCATGTGTATTCCCCTGGTGACCTACTGATCTCACACTACACACTTCTACTTTTTTTAGTTCCTATTATACACTAAGCTCTGAAAAGCACTTTGAACCCTTAGCAAATGTTGTCAACCTTGATTTCACAGTTTCAGATAGTGATTCATCACTACTCTTCAAATTACAACTTAAATCTTAACTCCTAAGGGAGGCTTATTTATTTATTTTGAAACCTCAGAAAAAGTCGGTCTACTTGCACATACACTTGTATTATTTTTTGGTTTGATGTTTTTACTTTCAGCATTGTTTTCTTCATAGCATTCAGCAGAATTAACTCAAATTTAATGTGTTTGCTAATTATCTATATAATATCTTTCCTACATCACAAGTATTCTGAGGAGGTAACATTTGAAGTTTCTTTTCTTTCTTTTCTTTTTTTTTTCTTTCTTTTCTTTTCTTTCTTTCTTTTTCTTTTTCTTTTTTTTTGGTGAGTTGGAGTCTCATTCTGTCTCCTAGGTTGGAGTGCAGTGGCATACTCATGGTCACAGCCTTGACCTGCTGAGCTCAGGCAATCCTTCCATCTCAGCCTTCCAAATAGCTGGGACTACAGGCATGCACCGCCACACCCAGATAATTTTTTTATTTGTTGTAGAGATGAGGTCTCGCCAAGTTGCTCAGGTTGGTCTTGAACCCCTGGGCTTAGGCAATCCTCTCACCTCAGCCTCTGAAAGTGCTGGGATTATAGGTGTGAGCCAGTGTGTGGGGTCTATCTGGAGTATTTTCACACCTAAAGTCTGGCATAGTCTCCAGAATATTATTTGCTTATAAGAAAATTTTAGTAAAAGAAAGATGAGTGAACTCTGACAAACACGTTATCTTCCCATTTGGTTCAATGGAGAGAGTCACCCAAACATTATGACTTATTTTCTCCTAAAATGCATGCATTATAAATTTAATTAAGCCCTCAAAAATTTTTTTAATAGTCATTCTTGAATTTCCATTTAAATATTATTCCTCTGACCAAGCAACCCTATCTCTGTTCTCTGCTTTCCCTAAACAAATGAAGATGCTGAAAAAAGTGTGTAATCTGAGATAATCTGATATAAATAAAAGTATTTAAACTGCTTTGAATCTCAATATATTTTTAAAATTTATACTTTGTTTCTTTTTACAAACATTATTTCAAAATTAGTACCCTAATTTTTCTCCTCTCACTGTCTTAAATCATTTTTTTCTGAATCTCTTTCTTCCTTACATATATATATTAGACAGACTCTCAATTTCTAAGTGTAATAAATTCAGTACAGTTAAACTTAAATTGTATATGTACTTTAACTCTCATTCTTTTCCAATTATTAAATATAACTTGAATAGGGAAAGGGTCAAATATACTTCTTTTCTCTATCTACCTTCTCTTTACAGGGTGATTTTCTCCTGGTTTTGGCAATGGATTCAGAAAATGGTGAAAAATTAGAACATAACCCTTATTTTACTGGTATTGCTCTGTCCTCTGTTGGTACCCTTGGTTAAGATTGCCTGTCATTGTCATCCATGAAGTTGGCATCCAGGTCTTGACTCCACTGCGAAACAAAAAGAGTGTTTTAAAAACTTGCAGGATGAAGACTCACTTCAGTTTGAACGCTCTCAATGCTCTCTACTTAAATCTTTCTTATGATAGTACACCGCAATTTTCCCCCCTGCAGAAGGCAATGTCTTTGTGTAAAATATTTAAAAGAGGGCTTATGCCTTCCACATGGTCTACATGACATACAGAAAACTCAAAGATTCTTAATTTGACAACTCTCTTTTCCTCAAAAAAAGGGGGGGGGGAGAACAGTATAATCTGGTACATTGGTTGAGATCATTAGGGAAAAAGAAATAAATACACTCTTTTAGTGACTTTAATTTTTTATAATTGAGTCTTTTGGAGTCCTCTCATGTGACATGGTTTATAAATAAATATCTTGATTTTCTACAAAAAGGTAGAGAAAACAAAACAAATTAAAGAAATACCATTTTGCTAAACAAAAGAATAGCGGCTTAAACAATTTCAATAAATATGTTTTGGTGGAATAAGTAACAGATGCTGATGCTATTAATAAGTTATGATGACATATCTGTCTCTAAAAGTTTTCAGTTCTTTTAGAAATATTCAATTCTTTATACATCTTTGATTTCTCCTTCTATACTGCTCACAGATGCCACAATAACAGAGCAAGTTGTCACATTTTTAAACAGTCTCTCCTTCATCAAAAATTGCACTTTCTCTCTACACTCTTTTTTGAGATTTTATTATTTATTATCATTTTTAAACAACACTTGTATTGATGTACAATTTGTATAACAGAAATCATCTATTTAAATTGCACAGTTTATAATGTTGGTGCATTTAGAGGTATGAACCACCATAACTAATTTTAAAATAGTGCTATCACCCAAAATGAAACCCTAAACACGTTAGCACTCACTCCCTATTCCCCCCAGCCCTTAGGCAATCATTAATCTACCTTCTATCTTAATAAATTTGCCTATTTTAGACATTTCATATATAAAAATCATAAAACATGGTCTTTTGTGAATAACTTCTTTTGTGCAGTGTGTTTTAAGGTTTATCCTTGCTGTATCATGCATTATACTTCATTTCTTTTCATTGCTGAATAATATTCCACTGCACATGCATGTATTCCACGTGTTTTATTTACTCACCCATTAGCTCATGGGCATTAAAACGTTTCTGTATTCTCTCTGGTGAACAGTGCAGTCATGAATATTGGTGTACAAATTTTTGTGTGGAAATGTGTTTTTACTTATCTCATATATATATAGATGTGGAATTGTGGGGCCATATGATCACTCTAGCCTTTGAAAAACTGGAGCCACTGTCAAAAGTGGCATTCCCAGAAGTAGTGTATGGAGGTTCCAAATTGTGTGCACCCTCAGCAACAGTTACCTTCAGCTATGGTTGTTATTATCTAAGTTCTTATTTATATATTTATTTTTGTTATTATACATATTTATATCTGTTTCCTTGATTACATACATCCCTATGGATGAGAAATGGCATCTCATGTGGTTTTGATTCACATTTCTCTACTAGCTAATATTATAGGACATCATTTTTATGTACTTATCAGTCAGTTGTGGAAATATCTAGTAATATCCTTTGCCTATTCAAAAAGTTGTTTATTTGTCTGTATTATTTCATTTTCAGTTTTATATATGCACTCGTGAGTTTGTGTGTACATTCTCAATACATATCCTTTATTAGATATATATTCTGCAAAGATTTATTTTCATTCTGTGGGTTGTTCCCTCATTTTTAAAATGATGTTCTTGGAATTACAAAAACTATTAGTTTTGATGAAGTTGTGTGTGTGTGTGTGTGTGTGTGTGTGTGTGTTGTGTGTGTGTGTATATATATATATTTATAATATATAAACTTTAAAGTATATTTATGCTTAATAGTTTATATATGTATATATAAAATTCTTTTTATCACTTTTGTTTTTGCTGTTATATCTAAAAAAGGCTTTGACTAGCCCAAATTAATGAAGCTATGCTACTGGTTTTTTGTGTGTGTTTGTTTTGTTTTTTTTGAGTTGTAGTCTCACTCTGTTGCCCAGGCTAGAGGGCAGTGGCACGCTGCTCATGGCCACCGCAGCCTCGACCTGCTGGACTCAGATGGTCCTTCCACCTCAGCCTTCCAAGTAGCTGGAACTACAGGCATGTGCTACCGTGCCTGGCTTATTTTTTGATTTATTGTAGAGAGGAGGTCTCATCAAGTTGTCCAGGTGGACCTCAAATCCCTGGGCTCAGGCAATTCTCTTGCCGTGGCATCCCAAATGCTGGGATTGCAGGCTTGAGCCACCACACCGGCTTGTATTTTTTTTTAATTCTAAGATTTTTATAGTGTTAGATCCTAGATTTACATTCATGACTCATGCTGAATTATTTTGTTGTTGCCAATTGTCCCAGCATCAATTGTTAAAGAGCCTATTCTTCTCTGTTTTAAATTTTTTGGTACTTTTGCCAAAAATCAATAGACTATAAATGTGAGAATTGTTTCTAGACTCTCAATTCTGTTTCATGGGTCAATATCTCTATTATTATGCCGGTAGCATATTGTCTTGGTTACTGTGGCTTTGTAATAACGTTTGAAATCTGAAAGTGAGTGAGTCTTCCAACTTTGTTCTTTTTCAAGATTGTTTTGCCTATTCTGAGTTCCTTAAAATTACATATGAATATAAGCATCCACTTTTTATTGTTTGCAAACAATAAAAATTCAGCTGGTATTATAATAGGCATTAAATAAAATCTGTGGAAAATTTTGTGTGTTTATCTTTACTGCAATAAGTCTTTGATCTATGAACATATCTTTATATTTCTTTTGGACTTATTTAATTTCAATAATATTTTGAAGATTTCAGAATACAAGCTTCAAATTTACTTTATTTTTTCTAAATATTTCATCTTTGAGTGAGAGTCTTACTCTGTCGCCCAGACTGGAGTGCAGTGGCCACTCCCGGCCACCGCAGCCTCGACCTGCTGGGCTCTGGCGATCCTTCCGCCTCAGCCTTCCAAGTAGCCGGAATTACAGGCAGACGCTACCATGCCCGGCTGATTTTTGATTTTGATTTATTGTAGAGCTGAGGTCTCGCTGCCCAGGAGGGTCTTGAACCCACGGGCTCAGGCAATCCACTCACCTCAGCCTCCCAAAGGCGCGGGATTACAGGCTGAGCCACCGAGCCAGCAATTTTATTTTTAGATAGTTCATTGCTAGCACATAGAAATAAACTGATTTTTGTATATTGATACTGTACCCTGAAACTTTGCTGAACTTATTTATTAGTTCAAATAGCTCTCGATGTGGATTTTATAGGATTTTCTATAAGCAAGATCATGTCATCTACAAATCTAGTTTTGTTTTCTTTCTAATCTTTTCTTTTTCTTGACTGACTACCCCATATAAAACCTCCTGCATAATATTAAATACAAGTGATAAAAGCAGACATCATTTTCTTTGCCTTAATTTAGGGGGGAAACACTGAATCTTTCACCATTATATATGATGTTAGCTGTGGGATTTTCAGAGATGTCTTTTATCCGATTGAGAAATTTCTTTTGAAATATCTACTTGATAGTTTTTTATCATATAGGATTATTGAATTTGTCAAATATTTTTTCTACATTTATTTATATGAATGAAACATACACAGTGTAATTAATGAGAAAACAAAATAGCATTATATAACTACCAAAATGCAGTTTGGATGTTTAATTTGAATTCCTGCATTGGCCTAACGTGAGGATCATATTTCTCCAAAGAGTGATTCACATCTGACTTCTGATGGCCAGTCTTTCTTGAATTGTTAGTTCAAATAGTCAGGTATGGGATTCATATTATATGATTTGACAATTTGACACTTTATGCCTTTACATATATAAAACATTCTTTTTCCTTGAAGAAGAAAAGTGACTGTATTAAGCCACCTGCTGTCATTTGTTATTTTAAAAACAAAGATATGTTAAGACAAATCAGCAATGAGCACAGGGGAACATGTTCAAAAAAATCTATTTCACAAAGATCTTGGGTATCTTTTGTCTCTGTCTCTTTATCTATTAATATAACACATTTGCTTGCAAATACACACACAAACACATACACAGATATACAAACCAGACAGTCACAACACCTTATTTTTACCTGCTTTGCTTCTGCTTATCGCATCACAAAGACTGATACTTGTTTGGAAGAAAGTAAGATGAAATTTCAGTTACAGTATTTCATTGGTCAACACTGAGGAAAATTACGTTCCTGCTTCTTCAATAAAATATTTCAGGATTTAAAAGCCACTTTTTTTCCTATAGCGATTCACTGTATTATTCAACATTTTATATAATAAAGAAATTCTGCAACATATTGCTCAGAAAATAAGTTCTTTTGTGGATTATTTATTTTTTAAGAGTAAAATCAGATTATTTGTCTCCTCACCAATTCATAAAATCATAATGAGAAATCTCCAATAGCAACATTTTAGTAAGTGATGTGTTTGATGTCTTCTGTGGATCCTGGAAATCAGTCCCCTTATTTTACAGTCAAACATAATACCTCTCACCTTCTTATCTTGAAAATATTGAAGAACCATTTTCATCATAATGCCCCAAAAGGCTTAGTATATTCAATTAGTTTAATAAATAAGAAAGTAATGTTACAATGAAAATATCTCTAGTAATTTTTATCTCATTTTAAACTCAGGAAAACAAACACAAAAATGTAATATGTTTGTTCTCTGTTCACTCCTAACACCGAGTGAATTATAGAAATAATTGTAAATTATCACATGCACATATATGTACCTACTATAACATATATGCGTATCTATATCTCTGTATTGTGTAAAATAGGAACGGTAGTGCACATTTACTGCATATGATATTCAACTTTGAATATCATACTGAGATTTTTTTCCACTTTAGATTTAGATTTAGAGTGCTACATTATTTGTTGCAAGCTTTAGAAAATGGCTGAAATTATATGTGATTTTCTTTAATAGTTTTGGCCCATTTTAGCCTAGTCAGTAGAGAAACGTTTAATGGTTGCAGTTTTTATCTAAATTAACTTACACTTATTTTTTCTGGAGAAAGTTTGAAATTACAAGTTTAAAAGTTAAAAATGTCTCTTTTATCTTTTCACAGACAGTAAAAAAATTCATGATTTTGGCAGAGGTGAAAAATAAGAGCAAAGAAATGACGTTTTACTAGATTTGCAAGAACAGAAAATGAATATATTAGAAAGATAATTTTAAGTCTTTACTATGACTTTATTAATCAAATTTCTTTGAATTTAAGAAAATATATTTAAGAAATATTATGAAGACATCAGGATATATGTTAAGAGAGTTATGCTTTTAAGTGGTCTAGAAAATATGTAGAACGTCAAGATAGAGATTTTCAGATGACTGTTTTAGAACATTAGTAAGAATTTTAAAGTTAATTCTCTTCACTATTCTGGAGATGCTTTGTATTTTTTGAATAGATCTTGGAGTTAGGATAAATAAATTCATATATAACTATGCTTTACAAAGAAAACTAGTCCTTAGCAATACTGTAAAAGGTGGCAACTATCTGTCTGTAACTCATTCAATAATTTTGGCATAGCAGATTTATATGTGTTCCACATTTTTTTCATATCAAAATTTGAACTTTGAAGGGAAATCAGAATAAGCATGTACATATCTGGATATAGCTATACACATCAATATATTCATATAATGTGTATGCATACCATATATCTATATAATATACATAATATATATGATATATAATAATCTATTGATTATCATCTATCTTCTATTTATCCTCTATCATCTATCTATCTATCTATCTATCTATCTATCTATCTATCTATCTATCATCAATTTTAGATAGTACCCCCAGAAAACAAAGAACTGGCATGGAGTTTTGATTCAACCATTATACCTGAAAAGGAATCCAGACAGAGAATGTAGAAAATAGGTGTAAGAAACATTAGAAAAATAGATACTGGATTTATATACTATATCTTTATATTTTCCTTTACTTTATGTTAGAGAATTAGTAGTAGAATTGGCAGAAATGTGATTATTTTTGATATGTCATGTTGAAAGCACAATTTACCAGTATGTTATAGAAGAGAATAATTATAGCAAAATAATGATCAAATTACCTTTGAAAGTATGTATCAGTACTTTTGTTATATTTCATATTGGACCATGTAGACAATTAAGAAATAGGTAAAATATATATTGTGGAGGATTATATTAGATTTTGACTACAGATGATTTTATGTAAAACACAGAATAAATTGGATACTTCAGTAAATACCCAAATACTTAAATTTAAGTTGACCAAATGTCATAGTCTGTGTTCTGCTGCTATAAAATAATATCAGAGATGGAGTAATTTATAAACAAGTTGAGCTTATCTAGTTCTGCAGACTGGGAAGTTCAAGAGCATGATGCTGGCATTTGGTGAGAACCTTTATGCTACATCATATTTTGGTGGAAGGAGAAAAAGCAAGTAACCACACCAGACAAAAAGAGAAGGTATGTTGGACACATCCCTTTAGTTATAACCCATTCCAGTAATAACTAACATGATAATGGCATTAATGTATTTATAAGGGCGGAACCGTCATGACCTAATCACCCCTTAAACATCCTATCTCTTAATACCATCTTAATGTTAATTAACTGTCAATGTGGGATTTAGTGAGGACATTCAAACCACAGTACCAAATAATAAATAGAAACCATTCAGTGAGAAAAGTAATGAGAAGGACAGGGTGTTTGTTTTCTGAATAACTCCCCGAACTCTCTTTTGGATAAAATATAAGAGTTAATGGAATAAAGATAAATAATTCATAATCCAAATGCAAATGGAATTTAAAAAGTAGAATAAAACTGAATAGTCTGAAAAAACCCATTAAAATATTTTATTTCACTTCTACATCAATGTAAATGTCCTCGTCTTCCAGAGTAATAATTTGATAAAACCACGCGCACACACACACACACACACACACACACACACACACACACACACGACAGATTTTGCAATAGCAGAAAAACATGCCACACCAATTAAAATCCTTCTGCCATCAGTATCTTTAATAGAGTTAAGTATCAATAAATACAATTAATATAACTGTGTGGTCTGAAGACTCTATTTAGAATACATTGCACAGTATTTTAAGTAAAGATTCTTTTACAACATTTTGTTTCTAGATACTGCATTTGAATGTCTCCTAAAACACATACAGCTTTGATTAGAGTTCACTTGAAAACTGGAACAATGAAAGAGATACATGGTTCTGCAGTGAAGAGGTGCTTTAAATATTTCACAGAGCCATAATCACAATGTACAGCTCTGCACACTTTAGAATTGTAAATTATGCACAAATTATTTCCTATTATTTATAAATAGCAAAGTCATTGTATTTTTGACCCCATAAGAAAGAGTTGTATTCTAAAAGTGATGACTGAGAGTAAATATTGGTGGGATACCTGGGAGATCCTTGATCAACATGGGCAGGTCTTTCCAAAAGCACAGATGAGGAGGATTGAGACACTGCAGATGGAAGATCTAGCCCCAGATTTTTCAACAGAATGGGGTCCAAAAGTAAATTTACTAGTGAGTAACATGAGTAAGCCCCTCTCTGGAGCTGAAATAATTACTTGTTAACTTTCGAGTGTATTACTGAATATATGATGGCATTGTGGGAGGCTAGCACTTGTTAAACCTAAAAACATGACTTGTAAATATTTTTGTTCCATACTTATAAAATTAATGGTCAAAGAGCGTGACTCAAAGGATAGTTGAACTGTCCACTTTGTCAAACCAGCATTCACTTAAAGCCATTCTTACTGTCTTAAACAAAACTGACAAGCTATTATCATCAATAGGTTGTCAGAAATAAAAATTGAAGTTTTACTGAGCTCAGCTCTAAATGTGTGCATTTTACAATTCTAAAGTGTGCAGAATTGTACATTGTGATTATGTCTCTATGTGAAATTTTTAAAGTATATTTTCACTGCAGGATTATGTAGCTCTTTCATTGCTCCAATAAAATTGCATGTGCATTATCAGTCTTTCAATCCCAAACATGTGAATCACAGATGGATTATTTTAATTGTCTTTCTGCAAGTGCAACACATAGCTTTGACCGAGAAATACATTTCCCATAGCAGGAAAAAAACAATTTAAGCATATTTGTAAATTATTTATTTCAAAGTGATGGACAAATTGATGACTTTAACCATAGGTCAAAATCTCATGTGTGATCTTTTTAGGCCTAACTATAGGCAATTGCAAAGATTTTACCTTTCAGGCCTCATGGAGAAAGCTGCCCTCCCCACACCAAATGTGGTGCATAATCAGTTTGATTCAGACTCTAAAGCAGGGGTCCTCAAACTACGCCCCGCGGGCCACCTGCGGCCCGCCGAGGACATTTATCCGGCCCACCAGGTGTTTTTTTTTTGTTGTTGTTGTTGTTGTTTTGTTTTTTGAGTTGAAGTCTCACTCTTTTGCCCAGATGGAGTGCAGTGGCCGCTCCCGGCCACCGCAGCCTCGACCTGCTGGGCTCCGGCGATCCTTCCGCCTCAGCCTTCCGTGTAGCCGAAATTACAGGCGCGCGCCACTACGCCCGGCTGATTTTTTGATTTATTGTAGAGATGAGGTCTCGCTGCCCAGGCGGGTCTCGAACCCACGGGCTCAGGCAATCCACTCACCTCAGCCTCCCAAAGGCGCGGGATTACAGGCTGAGCCACCGGTGTTTTTGCCGCTGCTTCCTGTCCTGCCTAGCAGCCAACTTGTCCCGGCTGCAGTGCGCATGTGTGGAATATGCGTCGCACTCTCCGACTCCCCTCCTTCTCTCTGTCTCTCGACTCCTCCTCTCAGTTTAGACTAACTGATGCACACTTGCATCACTTGTTAAGACTAGCAGTGACAAATATGGAACCGGACATTGACCATCTCATTAGCCAACAGCAGGCCCACAGTTCCCATTGAAATACTGGTAAGTTTGTTGATTTAACTTTACTTGTTCTTCATTTTAAAGATTGTATTTGTTCCCGTTTTGTTTTTTCACTTCAAAATAAGATATGTGCAGTGTGCACAGGAATTTGTTCATAGTTTTTTTTTTTTTTAACTGTAGTCCGCCCCTCCAACGGTTTGAGGGACAGTGAACTGGCCCCCTGTTTTAAAAGTTTGCGGACCCCTGCTCTAAAGTGAGTTGCAGTCAAGGACTGAAGACCTCCTTGTGGGACATGCTCTTATTCATCGCTGCTAGCCCAGGAGCATCCACCAGAGGCCTCGTTATCAGGGGCTGTCCCTGAGAGCTTCTTCAGGCATCTCTAATGAGATCTGCTTTAGAGGGGAAAGAGAGAGCCTGAAGACACTTTTCCCCACTCTAACTCAGTACTCATTACTTTTTCACTTCTAGCCCTTCCCTTTACACTCGCCAAAGTTATTGGATCCGTAAAAAGTCAGGAGTCTTATGTTCAGGACTCTTTCAGCTGTGAGATAATGCATTTCCGATCTGTTGTGATACAGTTGACCCTCACTTGGCACCTTTATATGGGGAAAAATGAAAAACTGTGGGAACTGCTCCTTTATTTAGTCTCTTGATCAAAGGCTTGACTGTTGTTTTCATTTTGACTTGTTGTCTTAATCACTACTCTGACATCTGTCAGATCAACTCTCTCCAGCTCAGCTTTTGACATGTTTATTGTGTCTCTATTTTACATTGGGCGAATAGACCAATTTAATATACCTAAAATGCAAACCTCTCAGGCTTCTTCATAGATACAAAAAATAGCATCATTCACAAATCAAACCCTAAGCCCTGTTTTTCACATTTAAATTAGGTCAGATTTATCAATTCACTAAATCAACTGCTCCCAGGCTTAAGTTTTATATAGTAAAATGGTTGAGAAAATTAAATTGATATCAAAATAAAATAAAAACTCACCGAGAAAACTGAGTATAGTTTCTACAGTCGGTGTTCCAAGTAGCAGTTAATTGGGTCACCCGAGGCAGAATAATCTTGCAAAGAGTCAGTTCATCAACAAAATAAGGGAACTAAGGAAAATATCTCATAAAGTTAATTTGAAAATTTAAAACATACAATCTATAGAATAATGTAATTTTCATGTGTGGTATACTGCTTGATGCTAATTAAATTTAGCTATTTTTATTAAAATAATTAGCTATACCGAAATCAAACTGAAATCTTATTCTTTTTTTTTCTGGAAAGTGAGAAAGTAGGATTTATTAAGAAGACAGAGAAGCTCCCAGAGTGAGAGGAGACCTGAAAGAAGTTGCCCCGAAATCTTATTCTTTCACTTTCTTCTTGCTTTTATAAATCTGAGTGGGTATCCTATGTCTTCATAATATTATGATCATTATAAATATTTACCATTTTTAAACATTTTTGTTTTTTGAGTTGGCGTCTCACTCTTGTTGCCCAGGCTGGAGTGCAGCGGCACGTTCATGGTGACCGCTATCTCAATCTTCTAGGCTTAGGCAATCCTTCCACCTCAGCCTTCCAAGTAGCTGGAATTATAAACAGACGCCATCATGCCCAGATAGTTTTTTGTGATTTATTGTAGAGACGAGGTTTTACCAAGTTGCCCAGGTTGATCTCAAACCCTGGGCTCTGGCAATTCTCTCACTTTGGCCTCCTAAAGTGCTGGGATTGTAGACTGAGCCACCATGCCAGGCCTCCTTTTCTTCATATTTATTTATTAATCACAAACTTATTTATTAAATAAACATCTTTGACTTCCTAAAATACATCATATGTTGAATAAGACACTATGTATAAAATATGCCTAACATACTCAGCTTTGTGGCAGACAGATACAAGCCTACAGTTGTAATATAGTATTTTAATTTAGCAATAGGCACATACATGGATGCACCTAATCTCATAGTATTTGAGATCAAACATCTGTATAAAATTGTATAACATGCTCTGAGGAATTTAGCTCATAAATAAAAGCAACCACCAGATTCCCCTCAAAAGTTTCAAGAAAAGGAAAATTGGAGTGGGAAGAACCATTCTATTTGTGAAAAGGTATTTTATATTAGATGGACCATTCACCAATAACAATAATTAAAAATGTGACCAATATGGAAACCACTATGTTAAGGCACTGAAAAGCTGAAGAGGAAAGGGAAGATTCTTTCGTACAGTCTTGAGTATAACAAGGCCTTGCTGATAAATTAACTTCCAACTTCTAGTCTCCAAAACATTTCTTTTTTTGTTTTTTTTTTAAACTACTCAATTTATGCTACATTTGTGTTGTTTGTTTTTGAGTTGGCATCTTACTCTGTCACCCGGGATGGAGGGCAGTGGCACGCTCACGGCCACTGCAGTCTCAACTGCTGGACTCAGGCGATCCTTCCTCCTCAGAATTCCAAGTAGCTGGAACTACAGACATGTGCTACCAGGCCTGGCTAATTTTTTTTTTTTTTTAAATTGTAGAGATGAGGTCTCGCCAAGTTGCCCAGGCTGGTCTCGAACCTGTGGGCTCAGGCAATCTTCCCACCTCAGCCTCTCAAAGTGCTGGGGTTATAGGCGTGAGCCACTGCGCCTGGCAAGCTACATTGTTATGGCAGTCCTAGGAAACTAATACACTAGGTATACTCCCCATTTACCTATGTTTCCCCTGAGGCTTTTCTCCTTTCATGTTGGTGGGGACTAGTCCTTGCTGAAGCAAATTAACAAAATAAGAAGGAATAGGTTGGTGGTCAAGTTACCCAAATGGCAAAAAATTAAGGAGGGAAACCAGGAGGGGTAAAAAAAGCATATATATTAAAAATATTTTTAAGACGCAATACAACTAGTTATATAGTGAAGATTTATGATTCTAAGATCCAGAAAATAAAATTAAAAGAGATAAATTTAGGTTTAGCCTTTTGGGTCATATGCTTATTAAGACATCTATCTATTTTGGAAATGGTTGTCAAGAAGCTGAAGAACTGAGCAGAGCATGAGAATTGGGGTATGAGACAGAGTGCAGAAACTGCTAAAATTTAGAGCATCATAAGTAAAGCCTTCATTTTTCGTGTTGTATGAATAGAAAAAAAAAAAAAGAAAATTGTGGCCTGAAAAGGACTCGTATTTTCTGAATTCTGATATATAGAATGCATGATTACAGATTTTCTCTAGTTTTCTGAAAAAAAAATAAATCTCTTCTGAAACTAACTAGTATTATTTTAGATTTTAAATTATTTCTATGGTTTTTAAAACCATGGCACATCAGGAGACAGCAATCACATTGTAAAGACAAGGCGAATAAACAAAATAGAAACAGACTCAGAAGGGATATAGGTAATAAAAATATACAACAATAATGCTACATAATTATATGATATGTTAAAAATATACAAGACAAAATTGAGAATTTTCCAGAGAAAACTGGCAAATATTAATATAATAAAAAACAAAATGACAATTATAAAGTTCAAGTAATACAATAATCAAAATTAATATAGCATTTAGACATAACCATGAGCAAATTATACTCAAAACATATTAGATAACTAGAAAATGGATCATAAAACTATATAAGAAAAACCATGAATATAAAACTATATCAAAGGCATAAACTAATGAACATTGAATTCATATGGCTGACTGGAGGCAGCTAGAGTGTGTTTCTCCTATGAAATAAAGCAAGATAGAGTTTCCTTATCCAGAAAGGAACAGGACCAGCAGAGTACCCCACAACTCATCAAATAAGTTATTATAGCCATACAGTGCTAAGAAGATAAGAAATCAGTAGACCTGGGTTGGAACTGGTCAAATTCTCATCTGGAGGCTACTACACAGCCCACTGGTAGCCTCCAGACACAATGGGGAAGGTGAGTGAGGAGGATTCAGGAAATCTGTGCTTTTGCCACAGACTCAGAGCACCTCCTAAGCCTCGTAGGATGCCAGTCCCTCACAGGAAACTGCCTTACTCACAAATATGCTCTGCTGAAAGTTACATGGAGTGGTGCAGGAAAAAAAGCCCTGAGCAGCTCCAGCTACTGCATTTCAGAAACTCAACCCTTGTGGGTGGCTGCTTTCCAGCTGACTTGCGAGGGGACAAAACTCAGGCGCAAATTCCAAGGCAGCAGACAGTTCCTTGTTGGGGTGGGGAGCCCTGAGAAAACCTAACTCCATGAGGCTGGTTACACTTTGACAATTGGAATGCAGATTGCCTGAGGCTAAGGCAAGGAACTAGGTGAAACTCGTTGCCATAACAACCATTCACTGCCAAGGTCACCTCTTTTTTCAGTTTCTGCACAATAGAATTACCACAGTGGCAAGGGAATCCCTCATAATCCCCACTGGGGTAGCTAAAAAAAAAAAAAGCACATATATGTGGGGAGATTGAGTGCTTTTACCCCAAATACTCCTAGAAGGCTCAACATAGATAATCTGAGTAATCTCCACAGCCTCACTTACCACCTAGGTTGATTTGGTACTTCCTTGAGTAACACAGGCCAGGCAGAAAGCCCATAGCCACCATCATAGCTGGCTTTCTCCCACAAGTGCCACCTTCTGGACTGAGGTCAACAGCACAGCCCGTCAAATCTGACATAATATCTCAGCTCTGGGGAAGGTCTCATCCCAGACTCTATCTAACACCACTATCCAACCTATCCTGACCACTCAGGACACTTGAAGCTTGTGCGGGTTGTTCCCAGCACTGACTATCACAACTAGCAATGGAGAAGCTTAACACACTAAAGTTATATATAGCCAAGGGAACTCTATAGTCCCTATGCCAGTCTCCTACCAATCTTAAGTAAGAGCAAATAGTTGATCCAAATGAAAAGGAACCAGAAAATAATTCTGACAATATGAAAACACAGAGTTCATCAACATCCTCAAAAGATAACACTAACTCTTCAACAATGGATTCTTAACCAAAATGAAATGTTTGAAATTCCAAAGATAGAATTTGAAAGTTTGATCATAAGCTCAATGAGATTCAGGAGAAAATTGAAAACCAAGATACAGAAATTAAATAAACAACAACAACAACAAAATTCAGGACATTAGCAAAAAAATTTCCAGAGAGAGAACACACACACACACACACACACACACACACACACACACACACACACACACGATGAAATTCAGGAAATGGAGGGAGTACAAAATGCAGTGGAAAGTTTTAACAGTAGACTAGAACAAGCAGAACAAAGGGTATCAACTTGAAGATAAGGCTTTCAAATTAACTCAATTAGACAACAATAAAAAAATTAAGAAAACAGAACAAAATCTTTTTAAAAAATGTGGGGTTGGGTAAAATGTCTAAACCTAAGAATTATAGGTGTTTCTGAGGAAGAAGAGAAAGTAAAAGGTTTGGAAAACCTATTTGAGGGAATAATGGAGGAAATTTCCTTGGCTTTGCCAGATACCTAAACATTCACATACAAGAAGCCCAAAGAACCCTTAGAAGAGTAATTTCACAAAGATTATGCCAAGGCATATAATTATCAGGTTATGCAAAGTTTATATGAAAGAAAGAAAATTAAGAGCAGTGAGAAAAAAGCATGAACTAACTTACAAAGGTAAACCTATAAGCATAACAGCATACTTCTCAGAAGAAATTCTACAAACCAGAAGGGATTAGGGTCCCATCTTCAATCTCTCAAACAGAATAGCAGTCAACCAAGAATCTTGTTATCTTATAAAACTGTGTGTCATAAATGAAGGAGAAATGAAGTTTTTCTTAGACAAGTAAACACTGAGGAATTTTGTTGCCACTAGACTGGTTTCATAAGAAATACTCAAAGGAGTTCTAAATAGTGAAACAAAAGATAAAATACACAAGTATAAAAACATTGAAAATCATAAAGCTCACAGGGATTGTAGAGCACCAACACTATAGGAAAAATAAATAAATGAAGCAACCAGATAACAGCTAGCATAAACGAATGAATCAGAACTACAAAACACTGATGAGATAAATTGTAGGGGATACAAACAAATGGAGAAACATTTCTCGCTCATGAATTGGAATAATCAACATTGTTAAAATTACTATTTTATCCAAAGTAATCTACATATTCAGTGCAATGCCTATCAAAATACCAAGACAGTTTTCTCAGAATTAGAAAAACCAATCCTAAAATTCACACTGAATTAAAAAAAAAAAAAAAAAGGCCAGAATAGACAAAGCAAACTTTAGCCAAAACAACAAAGCTGGAAGCATCACATTATCTAGCTTCAAATTGTACTACAAACTGTAGTAACCAAAACAGCATGGTACTGCTACAAGAGCAGGCACATGGACCCATGGAACAGAATAGAGAGTCTAGAAATAAACCCAAATACCTACAACCAACTGATCATTGACAAAATTATATACTGAGGAAAGAATAGTCTACTCAACAAATAGTGCTAGAAAAGTAGATAGTTACATGCAGAAAAATAAAACTTGATTCATTTACAAAAATTAACTCAAGATGGATTAAAGACATATGTCAGACATGAAACCATAAATATCCTAAAAGAAAACCTAGGAAGTAGTCTTCTGAACATTAGTCTAGGCAAATAATTTGTGGCTAAAACCCCAAAAACAAATGAAACAAAAACAAAAATAAGTGGGACTGAAAGAAACTAAAAACTTCTGCACAGCCGAAGAAGCTATCTACAGAGCAAATAGACAACCTACAAAATGGGAGAAGATATCTGCAAACTATACATCTGACAAGGGATTAATATCAGAATCTGTGAAGAACTCAAACAAACCAACAAGAAAAAAGCAAATGACTCCACTAAAAGGTGGTCAAATGACATGAATAGGCATACCTCAAAAGAAGAAATACAAAAGGTCAAGAAACATATTTTTTAAATGCTCTGAATCATTCTCATCATTAGGGAAATGCAAATTAAAGTCACATGAGATACCACCATACACTAGTCAGAATAATTATTATGAAAAAACAATAGATGCCGCCATGGATGCAGTGAAAAGGGAATACTTATACACTGTTGGTGAGAGTGTAAATTAGTATAACCTATATTGAAATCAGTTTGGAGATTTATCAAAAACGAAATGTAGATCCAAGACTCTCATTACTTGATATCTACTCAAAGGAATAGAGGTGTTATATAAAGAGACAATTGCATGTTTATCACAGCACAATTCACAATTGTAATCAGCCTAAATGCCCATTACCCAATCAGTGGATAAGGAAAATGTGGTATATGTACACTATGGAATATTATTCAGTCATCAAAAAGAATGAACTAATGTATTTTGAAGCAAGTTGGATGAAATTGGAGGTAATCACTCTATGTGAAGTAACAGAGAAACCGAAAACCAAACACTGCATATTATCCCTTATAAATGAGAGCTAAACTAAGGATCTGCAATAGAGAATGGCATAGAAAATGGTATAATGGACACTGGAGATTCGATGGGGAAGGGTGGGAAAGGCTAGGCTAAGAGTTTTGTGGTATAATCATAGATCACTGTGAACAGTTTTTTCCCAGTGTCTCTTGCCATTTCTTCTTCAAATTTGTGGCATTTTAAAAATATGAAATTATAATTTTGGTAAACTTTTAGTCACCATTTTTTCTTGGTTGATCCACTTTGTTAAATTTAAGAAATCTTTACTTACCTAAAGATCACAGGTAATTTCTCTATGCATTTTGCGAAAGTTTTATAGTTTTAGCCTTTGCATGTAGTTCAACAGTTTATTATGAGTTAGTTTTTGTATGTGGTGTAATAGCGAAGACATTTTTCTTTTATTAATGCAAGAATACACAATTATTTGAGAATTCCTGTTTAAATGACAATCCTTTTCTCACTGACTATTTTGTCACACATGATTGATATATAAGTGGGTCTCTTTCAATAACAGAAGGCAACAAATATTTTCTGTAAATGTCCAGATAGTGTTTGCATTTGTGTATGTGCACATGTGTGTGGTGTGTGTATTTGTATGTATCCTATATGTGTATATATGTGTATTATATATACACACACACACACACACACACACACACACACACACACACACACACACATATACACTAACACACCTTGTGGAACAAATTTTCCTCTGTTGCAGCTACTAAACTGCTGTTTGATCATGACAGCAGTCATAGGCAAACTTGAATAAATGACTGTTCCAGTGTTACACTAAAATTTTATTTGCAGGAATAGTCAACTGATTTTATTTATTTTATTTTTTTTTTAGTCAAAGTCTCACTGGGTCGCCCAGACTGGAGTGCTATGAAATACTTACAGCCACTGCAGCCTTGACCTCCTGGGTTCAGGCAATCCTTCTGTCTCAGTGTTCTAAGTAGCTGGAACGAGACATGCACCACCACAACTGGCTAATTTTTTTATTTATTGTAGAAACGAGGTCTCGCCAACTTGTCCAGATTGGTCTCAAATCCCTGGACTCAGGCAATTCTCTCACCTCTGTCTCCCAAAGTGCTGGCATTACAGATGTGAGCCACCATGCCCAGGTGCCAACTGAATTTAAAATCTATTCTATTCTATTGATCTTTATGTCTATCCTCGTAGTAAAACCATTGTGTCTTGATTACTACAGCTTAAAATGCAAATGTGAGAGGGTTTGCAATGAATCGATAAATGAATTTCAGAATTGATATCTTAGCAGTATTGTCTTCTAATCCATTAATTAATATTAAATATTTAATTTCTTTTAGTAATTTTCAGTGTGTATACCTGTGTGCATATTGTTAGATTTTATCATAATTATTTCAGATTTCTGATGCTTTTTTTGAGTCAAGGTTTTACTCTGTCACACAGGCTGAAGTGTGACAGCTCACTACAGCCTCAAACTGCTGGACTCAAGTGATCCTCCCACCTTAGCCTTGAGTACCTGAGACTACAAGTATGTGCCAACACACCCAGTTAAATTTTTTATTGTTTTTAGAGATGAGTGCCTGCTATATTGCCTACTCTAGTTTTAAATTCCTGGGCTTAAACAATCCTCCTGCCAACATTCTGATATTCTAATATCTTAAATATATTTTTAAAATTTTCGCTTTCCACATATTTATGTCTAATAAATAAAAGCACAATAACATTTGCTTTTTATTTCAAGACAGATTAGCCCCACCTTATTATATCTGTTGGTAGCTTTGTAAAGTCTTTAGGGTTTTCTATTTAAAAAACACATTATCTGTAAATAAAGACAGTTTTACTTATTGCTTTACGATCTATGTGTTTAATATAAGTGGAAAATATTCCATCTTTCAATGTTATGTGTGAAATAAGAGACTTCATGAAATACTTTAATCAGGTTGAGGAAGTTCCCTTCTATTATTAGTTTACTGAGAGTTTTATATATCAATGTTTATAGTGTGTGTGTGTGTGTGTGTGTGTGTGTGTGTGTGTATTTTTTTTGAGTTGGAGTCTCACTCTATTGCTTAGGCTGGAGTGCAGTGGCATGGTTATGGCCACTCCAGCATTGGCCTGCTGGGCTCCGGCGATCCTTCCACCTCAGGCTTCCAAGTAACTGGAATTGCAGGTGTCCACAACCATGTCCGGTTAGTTTTTGATGTATTGTAGAGATGATGTCTTGCCAAGTTGCCCGGGCTGATCTCAAACCCATGGACTTAGGCAATTCACTCACCTCGGCCTCCCAAAGTGCTGGGATTACAGGCTGTGCCACCAAACCTGGCCAGATGTTCAATTTTTAAGGTACATTGTGTGTGTAAACTTGGATTATCATATAACTTTGTTTCTTTTCTAAGTTGGTCAGGTAACATTGATGTTATATTTATAATGTTAACTAACTTGACTAACCTGTGATAAACCCCACTCTTTTTGCTATGTTGCTGGATTTTATTAGTTAAGATGGTGTTTATAAGAAATATTGGAGTATAGTTTTCTTTCCTTGTAATAAATTTTTTCTTCTTCTTCTGGTCTTGTTATCAGGGTAAGTCTGGCCTCACGGAAAGTGTAGGGAAGGGTTTGTTCCTCTTCTAGTTTATTTTTTAAAAATGTAGGATTGGTGTAATTTCTTCCTTAAATGTTTGATTTTTCTTTGTGGGGAAATTTTCAGTTATAATATGAATTTCTTTATGATTTAGAATTATCAGGTTTTCCCTTTCTTTTGGAGTCCATGACTGTTTTGTCTTTTTAGGGATATATTTATTTCATCTAATTTGTTGCACTTATTAGAATAAATATGTTGTTAATATTTACCTTTTATTTTAATGTCTATAATGAATGGTAGTAACATAGAAATAGTACTTTTTTCTATTTTAATTTTTCTGCTAGCTTTTATTTTTCCAGATATTAATGTATAAGTTTAAATAACTGATTATGACTTTCTTCTTTTTGAATATAAGCATTTAATTTTGTAAAATTTCATATACACCATCTCAAAAACTTGATAAGTTTTATATTTTCTATCAATTTTTATTTATTTTAAGAAATTTTAAATTTACCTTATGATGTCTTATCTGGCCCAATAGTTATTCAAAACTGTGCCTTTTAGCTTGAAAATATTTGATGAGTTTCAAGTATCTTTTATTTACTGAATTTGCATTTATCTTATTTATTGCAATAATTTTATGTAATTTCAATTCAATTAAATACACTGAGACTTTTATTATGTCCCACCATGTGGTTTGCCTACTCTGTAAACTTGAAAAAATGTGCATTCTGTATTGGGTTGGACTATGTAATAAAAGTGAAATATATACATTTGGATGATAATATTAATTCTTCTATATCCTTACTGATTTTCTATCTATAAATTTATTAATACATGTATTATGACCCATTATACAGTCAATGCTCATCAATTTTCTATGTACACTTTAAAAGAAAGTGACTTTTGCTATTGTTTTAGAATATGTAATAGATATTGATTAGGTTATGTTATTTGGTACTACTGTTCAAGTATATATATATATCAAACAGCAAAATAAGAAAACATTGAATCACTTAAACTCGTTGAGAAAATATGAAGAAACAAAAAATAAGATTTTTTAAGAGTCTAAATATAGAAGGAGAAAATAATTTTGATGCAATTACACTGAATATGTATCAGCTACCAGAAATAGCAGATCTACTCAAGGATGAATTAAATGTGTAAATAACAGAAAACAAAGAAAAGGTATTACAAAGAAAACACAAAAACAACATTAGATAATTTAAATGAAAATAAATAAGAACTGGAAATGATGCACATCATTCAGGTCAGCTTGGGCTTCAAGAGTGTCAGCTCAATGAGTCAGAGAGGGTAGCCTGGAGGGGCTGGTAAGCCTAGTCCCAGAAGCTTCAGCTCTAATAGGTTGGCAAGCCAAGCACTGAAAGTGTTGCTGGTTTGGTGCACTGGCAAGCTTAGCCCTCAGAGTCCAAAGTCTCAGCTGGCAAGTCTCAGCTTTGGAGTCTCGCCTTATTCTGGTAGCTCTCCTGATTCAGCCAGCCTGTTGGTTGGCAAGCCAGCCTCTAGGGTTCATGGCTCTTTGGTTCCAATGATCTTCTGCAGCTCTACATTGCTACCAGAGGACCTGCCTGTCTGTCTGCCTAGCCTTTCTCCAGCTATCTCCTGTCTTATTCCCCCCTCTGGAGTAGTAACCCTAACTGCTGTTAGGGAGTGAGGACAATGACTGCTGATCAAGGGTGTCATATGGGGATGGCAGCTAGGGATCCTCTGGAGGGAGATCTAAAGGTCCTCTGTAGAAAGAAGCTTGCATACAAGTTTCCATCTACATCACCATTTGGAGTTTGACAGTCTCTAGGCAAGAAGAAACAAACTTTACAAGAAGGTTAGCTATACAAGGACCAAACACAAGGAATACAACAAAAGGAGCTATTAAGGAAAAAAAAAAAAAAAAAAAAACCCATGTCCATATATTAAAAATCCCTGGAGGACAAAACAAGATTGTAACCGTCTGGGTCCTAAAACTGCCTGTTTTTGTAAAGAGTCAATGATTTTATTATTGTTTTATAACCTGTAAAGTCTCTTCTACTTGGGAGGAAGTGTTGATATGGAGACAACCAGTTTCATGTAATAATGTACATGTTCTTTCACATTCCACCATGAACATATCCGACATTTGAATAATTACCCTGTTGAGTCATATATGTAATGGAGGGTAAGAAGGGGTGCTTAGAAGAAGCTAGGACTAATGCTATTAGAAAACAAGATAGAGTAGGCATTTTGTTTATTCCTGAGGGAAACTTCTAGGAAGAAAACAATCCCATGGATGCTCAGGATTAAGGAGTCTTGACAGAGACATCTAACAGTACAAATCAAGATGAAAACAAAGGCAGCAAGTATAGGTAGAACCATTAGGAGGAAATCCATAGGCAGTTAGTAGTGGCACGTATCTTTTACAATCTTAATTCGATTCTGTATGCTCTTCTGGGTCAACTGAGACAACTTCTCCTGGACTCCATGCTTTCACTCTAGTATGATGGATCCACGAGTCAATACCTGTAAAATTTTTTGTTGATGGGATGGAAAGAAGAACAGTGTAGGGACCTTCCCACTGGGTTCAAAATAGTGGATAAAGAAGGAAGGCTTTCACTAATACCAAGTCACTTGGACTGAACAGTGGTGGCTCTAGGTCACGGGGTTGGGCCTCTGTTAGTTGTCTTAATTCTCTGTGAAAGTAGGCCAAATAAGTAGCATACTTAAGTCTAAGGTCTCTTGGTCCAGCAGATCAGTGATTAAGAAAAGGTGTCCATATATCTTTTCAAAGAGGCTTAGCCCCAGTTTTGACAGAGTATTTCTAACATGTAGAAGGACAAGGGAAGGAGAGTGAACCAGGGAAGATGAGTTTCCTATGACAGCTTTTTGAGGTGCCTTTTGATGATGTCATTCATTTTCTCTATTTTCCCTGAGGGTTGTGGTCTCCAAGCACAATGCAGATTGTATTGTATGTCCAATGCTTTGAGACTCCCTGGGTGACACCTGCTTTGAAGGAGGGACCATTGTCACTGTGGAGGTAGTTGGGTAATCCAAAACAAAGGATTATTTCATTGAGCAATGCTTTATCACCTCAGAAGACTTCTCAGTACGGCATGGAAATGCTTTTATCCAGTTAGTGAAAGTATCTACCCATTCAAGGAGATACTGGATGCCTCTTAATTTTGGCATATGCATAAAGTCTATTTTCCAGTCCCCCCCTGGGTAACTTCCCTTTCTTTGTATTTTAGGAGGAATAATTTTGCCTTTTGAGGGGGGTTGTTTGCAAGGAAAATATCACAAGAATTAACAACCTGTTTGACAGTTTCTCACAGAATTTTTTCCTGAGAACAGCCCTTGAGTCAGTTGGGAAGTTTTATCTCTTCAAGGTGAAAGGTTTGATGGAGGACTTAAAGAACCTTCCACTGGCAGGAGGTCAGCAGATGAAGTTTGCCATCCTCTGATTGCAGCCATCCTGAAGGCTGAAAAACATATCCCCGAGATGTAGCCCATTCTATCTCTGCAGGATTTTATCTTTTGAGGGACCCTCCCAAATCAGAGGGGCCCAAAATGGATCAGAAATCTGGGTTTTCCTTGCCGCTAACTTGGCTGTTTGGTCTCCTGGTCTGTTTCCTTCAACTATTTTATCTGTTCCCTTTTGATGGCCTTTACAATGTATTACTGCCACTTCCTGAGGGAGGAAGACTGAAGACAATAGTTTGTCAATCTCCCATTGTTAGTTTAATAGCTTCTGCCCCCCCCAAACACTACTACTGCCTTTGCTGTTAGGCAGGCTGGCCATTCCTTAGCTGCCAGATTAAGTTCCTTGCTTAAGTAGCCCACTGGTTGTGGACCCTGAGTCTGGGTCAGAACTTCCAGTGCCATGCCTTTCCTCTCAGACACATAAAGGTTAAATGTCTTTCCTATGGAAGGAGTAAGAGCAGGCTGCAATTAAGCCTTGTTTTAATCGATCAAAGACTTTTTCAGTCTCTAATGCCCAAAGTAGAAAAATGAATTTTGGCTGATTATGTCCCCTTAGTTTCACATATCACATTACGACAGATAATTTTTCAACATGTATGAACCCTCTATTTGTCCTATACTTTCCTTCCTTTAAGTAACCATCCACTTTATTGCTGACAAAAATTTACCATGCAAGATTCCTTCCTATACAAAACCATCTGTCCTTGGCATCCTTCCTAACAACTTTCTTTCACCTTTCCTGTGCATTTCTGACTTCTTCCATCATCTTTCTATATAATCTTCTACATTTACATTTTGAATTAACCTCTAGAAATTTGAATTATAACACAAATATATTCCAACAAGGATGTCCAGAACCAAATGACTGGCCTCTCTCTTAATTCAGTTATTTATTTATTTATTTATTTATTTTGAATTGGAGTCTCACTCTGTCACCCAGACTGGAGTGCAGTGGCCGCTCCCGGCCACCACAGCCTCGACCTGCTGGGCTCTGGCTATCCTTCCGCCTCAGCCTTCCGAGTAGCTGGAACTATAGGCATGCGCTACCACGCCTGGCTGATTTTTTGATTTATTGTAGAGATGAGGTCTCACTGCCCAGGCAGGTCTTGAACCTGCGGGCTCAGGCAAACCACTCACCTCAGCCTCCCAAAGGCGCAGTATTACAGGCTGAGCCACCGAGCCCGGCTAATTCAGTTATTAATTTGAGTTCCAGTGCCCTAATAATCACCTGGAGATGGTTGGGGTGATAGTGAGCTATGCCAGGCAACTGTAGGTTTTCAGACCTCCTCAGTGGCCCTCATTCCTAAGCTGTGTTCTCTCCTCCCTTCAGAAGAGAGCATACCTACTTTCCAATGGCTCTTTTTTGCCTGCCCAGTGGACAAGGTCCTGGGGGTTTAGGCCTCTTTGGGGCAACCCGGCTTCTAGTGCCCCCAAAGATTGTACCTGTGGCCATAGATACCATCCCTTTAGCAGGTCCTTTGTTACCAGGTCTCTGATGGGCTATTGGAGTTTTGTCACTAAAGACGACTGCCAATTGAGATGCCTCTTTTGTCCCTCTGATTCTGCAGCCTTCCATGTTGGCACCTAATGTTTTGGCTTGCAGTCTCCATAACAGTTAACAGGTACACCTTGGGAATTCTGGGTTGTATACACCTATAAGGCAGCTACTACAGCTCTTGCCTTTGTCTTGTGTCTCTTCTCTTTTTCCTGTGCCTCCTACTGATCCTGTTATAAAAGACTGAGATGGCCACTTTCAGGAGATTCTCTAAAGTACTATCTGGTCCTTTGGCTTGTTTCTGTAGCTTCCTTTTGATATCTGGAGCTACCTGAGTAATGAACTTGTCTTTTAATATTAGTTGCTCTTCAACTGACTCAGAGTCTAGGGATGTGTGTTTAATCAAAATCTCTCTCAGCCTTTTCAGAAAAGTTCAGGGATTCTCATTGGCCCCTTGGTCTACTGTGGCTAACTTGGAACAATTCAGAGGTTTAGTTCTCAAGCTTTCCACTATGCATATCAGGAAATGTTTCTTCCTCCATTCTCCCAAATTGCTTTTGGGGTTCCATTTAGGGTCTTCCAATGGCACTGCAGACATGCCTATTAGATAGGGCTCCTCTCCTTCTCTGACACAATATGAAATGCCAAGTTCATCTCCAAACCTCCCTACCACTTGCAGGCTTGCTTGTTTCTCAGTGACCATTAGGGTCTGGCCTAAGAGCAACATAAAATCCTTCCAGGAGAGCTTGTATACTTGCATTAAATTCTGGAAAGTATCTATTATATTATCATGGTCATTTGAGAAAAGCTTCCAAGATCTTTCTTGATCTGTTTCAAGTCTCATAGGAAAAGGGCACCTGTACCTTACTAGGGCCATATTCGCCAAGCTTCTCTTGTAGCGGCATAAGTAATGCCGGAGTTCTAGAATGAGGGGTTTTAGAGTGGGAAAGTTTTGAGGTACAAGGAGGGCAAAATGGATCAGGTGGAGTGGTCTCATGAGATGCCTTCCCCAGTGGCGTCTTTGGGGTTGGCATCCCCGGTCCATAGGGACCATCCCTTGAGATGACCCCTGGAGGGCTGAATCAATCCTGCAGCATTGATGAAGGTCTGGATTTTCTCGCAATGTCAAGCCTGTACATATGGGACCTCGGACCATTTGCCCTAGTATTTACAAAATCTGTCTAGCTGCACGACGGAATTATGATTGATTCTACCCTCTGGAGGCCAGGTTTCTCCATCCTGCAACTTAAAACTCAGTCACACTTGGATGTAAAAGAATTTAAGATGCTGTTTAAAGTCTGAGGATCAAAGGAGTTCTGTGTCCCAGGATGCACTCCAGAGGAGTGCACAAGACGGCCTGATATCCATCTGAAAAAGAGAGGCAAAAGAAAGGCATCCCCTTACTTCCCTGTCCTTCTCTGCTCATGGTGTCCCCTTGAATGCAAGCATGACCTCCATCCAAGTATAGCAGTAATGATCCGGTAGGTAGGAATAGTAACGCTTACCTATGCATTAATACCTGTCCTATGTGCTGTCGACTATGCTTCTGGATTCCTCAAACCTAACATTCCTCCTTACCAGACTAAGTCTTCAAAAAGACCTTGGAACAATTGGGTTTAGGAGTGAGATTCTGACAAAAGGGGGGTGGTTTCCCTGGTACTTTCCATGAGCCCTAGGCCAGGAGGCCCATGGTTTGAGCCAGGATACAACATTCGGATTATTTTCCTAACAAGGTCAATATAGAGGCATAAAAGTGTTGGTGCAGGATCTTTGAGACAGTCCCTGACATCTTTCAAAAAGACTAAACCCAGTCAACCAGGCATTTCAGCATAAAGTCTGCACAGTCAGCATGTGAAGAGCTGGCACAGTGTCCTCAGAGGAGAGAGAGCACATTCATTCGACATTTGTCTACCCATAGAGTCCTCAAATGTAGGGACCTAATTTCATAAGACTTAAATTCCATATATAAAGCAATTTCTAATTCTTGCCAATTACAATGCTTCCTAGTGTGATGAAAAAAGTGAAAACAAAGCCTTGTTTTGCCTTTTGCCTTGTGGACCAATGAACACACCTTGCCCTGAGCTCTTACTCAGTAAGGATCAAGTTGGTTGCCAACACTGTCTAGTAATGCCAGCTCCCTAAGCTACTACAATACCCACATCACCAAGTACCAAGTAGGGAGAGTACCCATGACAATTCTAACGAGATGAAAACGTGATAGGAAAGGCTGAAAAAAGTGTTATAGGAGAGACTGGAAGCCTTCTGCTGATACCCTGTCAGACTGTCAGGAATTGGAGTCAGCCTGGAAACCTTCAGGTAACACTAAGGTGTAGCCTTGGCCAGATGCCCTCAATTACTCCCAAACTTCTTCCAATTCCACACAATGGAAAAACCTCTATGAAAAGAAATTGGATCAGAACAGGGCCAACATTCCCAAAACCAGAGAGTGATGGGGGATTAACCAAGTCCTCTCCAGCAAGCTTTACCTCTGTGTATTGTAGACTCTGGCTGGGAGAGTCTCAGTAATCTGTTCTTTAAAGAGTACAAAACTTGAGGACGAGGATCCTCGGAAATAAAAGTAAAGTGATAAGTCCACTTTAACTCACCCTTCCGTTGAACCCTGTGTTCGTCACCAAAACTGATGCAGATCTTTCAGGTCAGCAAGGGCTTCAAGAGTGTCAGCTCAATGGGTTAGAGAGGGTAATCTGGAGAGGCTGGTAAGCCTAGCACTAGAAGTGTCAGCTTTAATGGGCTGGCAAGCCAAGCCCTGAGAGAGTTGCTGGTTTGGTGGACTGACAAGCCTAACCTCCAGAGTGTCTCAGCATCGGAGTCTCTCCTTATTCCAGTAGCTCTCCTCGTTCAGCCAGCCCTGTTGGTTGGCAAGCCAGCCTCTGGGGTGCATGGCTCTTCAGCTCCAATGATCTTCTGCCAGTTCTTCAGGGTCGAGGTTCTTGTCTCATGCCCAGGCAGAATGGGAGACACAAACTATTGGAAAGTGAGAAAGCACAATTTATTGACAGGACAGAGAAGCTACCACAGTGGGACGGGACTCGAAGGGATTGCTCTTCTGGGGTCAAAGACCTGGTGCTTATATAGCCCTAAGTCAAACCGGTTGACTAGCATTAGCTGTGAGCTGTAGCCATTCTGATTGGTTAGTATTAAGTAGGACAGTGAGTACTTAAGCTTTAGCTTGAGAGGCTGGCAGAGAGCGTATTTATCAAGGCTGAGCCTGAGAGGCCTGTCAGGAATTTGCTACATTGTTACCAGAGGACCTGCCTGTCTGTCTGCCTAGCCTTTCTCTAGCTATCTTCTGTCTCAGAAATAAAAGAGAAGGACTAGAGGGAACAATGTCCTAGGCAAACCAAATATCTCCAAAATGAATAGAAATAAAACAAACAAAAATAGCAGCAATTCTAGACAAAGAAATTAAGACAAAAAGACAAGGCAGAACAAGACAGTCATAGAGATGCTATAATGAGATGGTACCAAGAATCAAGGGAAACCGCTTTTGATCTGGTTACTAAAGCAAGCAAAAGCTCTTGAAATAGGCTTATTAAATTACTAGAAGATAATGGTCTATAGATACAAAATGTATTAACAATTTAGAAGAAGTTTTATTTTACAATATAAATTATGTTTTGACAATTATTCCAGCTAGCCTATTGTGAAAATAAAAACAAGCATATGAATAAAACCCTAACTATATAAGTTCAGTCTTGGGGAGTAGAAGGGGCACCTAATATCAGTAAGGTTACCTGATCTCAAACCAAGTGAAGTGGGGACCAAAGGGACACCCAAACTTTACCTGTAGGATGGCCACTTACATACCTAATACTGACTAGTACTCCACATCTTTAGAATAAAAAAAAAAAAGTTCAACCTGGAAAGAGAAGTAAGGTCTTATGTGGAGAGAAATGGACTTTGTCCACAGTTTGTTTTATTATATCTCTGGGTTCATTGCTAAAATTTCCTTTCAGATGCCTATATCAGTCTGATAACTATACGGATATAGCTAATTAGAGAAATGTAATGGACATGACACTGGTTGATGGCAGATTCCCAATTTTTAGGCAATTCATTGTTGCTTGATTCTAGAAGCATGAACTCACTTTCTTCACATAGAACTAGAATAAATTGAATCATTAGTTTTCAAACAGGGATTTAAATAAACTTTGTGAAATTATTTATATCTTATTTCTCTTTTCACAAAAGATAAAAGAGAGGTTAGATGACTTTTATATAATCTATATAATAGTATTTAAGAAAGGTATTTAAAAAGCAGTGACTTTTTACTGGGTCATTCAATGAATGATGGCCCAATACAAAAGTCCCTTTGTGCTTAAATTTTTATGACATCTAGGATCTCTGAAGAACTCATGAATTCTTGTCTTCCCTCATTTGGATAAATAGTATATGAAGAAGTTATTTTCATCACATACTATCCTATTACAATAATTTTATCAAGTACACTTCCAGGTAAACATATACTACTTAATTATTTTGAAATGAAATTTTATTCTAATTATAAATTAAATAGATATTTATTATAAAAGCATTAGAATAATAAATAAAAACTCAAACTAATGTTTTAATGTTGAATTCGTTAAATTTATAGCCCAAGGTTAACCAGCATTAGTTTTTTATATGTGTTATGGCATATGTTTGCCTATTTCTCTCTTTCAAACACACACACCAGTGAAACCTCATTATCTCTCAAAGAGAACAGATAATAATAAGCAGCATGTAATCACTGTTAATGTTTATATTGGAAACTGCATTAAGTGCTTTAAATTTTTAATTTTTCATACTCAAACAACATATTAATGTATAATCTGTTATCCGTGTTACAGAGACTATTAGAATTTGGAAAAATTTTGTGTCACCCATATTTCATATTAATAAATAGCTGAACCATGCTTCAAAACCAGTTCCCTGTATCTCAAAATATTTTTGTTGTTGTTGTTATTAGATATCAGTATTCTTATTTAAGCTAAGAGGTCAATCTTCAAGAGTAGATATTAGCTTATCTGGCATTCTCTTATTTATATATATTTAAGCTTCTTTTGTTTTTTATTCTTATCTATTACTTGTCAAGGTAACATACTACATGGGTATTTCTGAATTTAACATTAGATTGTGACTTTTTTTTTTTAATTGGGGGTCTCATTCTGTGGCCAAGACTGTAGTCAGAGGCATAATCACAGCTCACTACAGTCTCAATTTCCTAAGGCTTAGGCCATCCTTCCACCTCCAGAGTTAGCTGGGACATCAAGTGCTTGCCACCAAGCCTAGCCAATTTTTCAATTTTTTTGTAGAGATGAGGTCTCACTATGTTTCTTAGGCTGGTCTTGAACTGAATTGCTGGTTCAAGCAATTCTCCTGCCTTGGCCTCCTAAACTGCTGAGATAATAGGTGTCAGTCACCACACCAGGCCTGACTGTGACTTTAGAATAAAGTAGTATAATTCTTGGATCATATGTAAATACAATTTTATACACAGTGTTATATCATTTTCCAGAAAATGTTTACTGTTTCCACTAATGTTAACATATTTGCCGAATCCAGTTTTCCCATCTTACTTAATGACTCACCCAAATAGAAAAAACACACCAGGTGTTATGATAATTGTTTAAGGTCTGCTTATGAGTGGGTCATAAACACATAGTACAATTATGACTACTCCTTTACATTATGCTGTAAATAGTCTCAAAATCCGTATCCCATTAGTTACTGAGATTGGTATACACTGAAGAATACTTGAAGTTTATGAAATATCTAGTGGTTGTCAGTGGATAAGGAGCTAGGGTGGAAGAGAAATATTAACCATCAAAGGGCAATATGAGCATCTTTGTAATGATGGAAATGTTCTGTGTTTTGACTGTGACAATGCCAGTATTGTGGTTGTGATATAGAACTATAGTTTGTAATATGTTACTATTCAAAGGAATGGAGTAAAGAGTACACAAATTTTCTCTGCATTATTTTTTTATAACTTCACATAGACTTGTAAGTATCTCAAAACAAAATAAAGCAATACAAAAAACTTTAATAAAAAATCTAAGGGAGAGCGTTCATGCTAGAACTAAGACACAGAATACCCTCAGACTGGATACAATTATTTTCATTTTTTAAAATTTGCAGATTATTTGATACATAACAATTTGAGAACCACTGACTAATGCTGATGCACAAATTCTTCTCTTTTAATGTACCCATTTTCAACAGGTATATAAAACAATCATATGATATGATTGGAAAACTTCTTATATAGTTAGTGTTTTCTCTCTCTCTCTCTGTCCCTCTGTTTTCCTCTCAATCTCTTTCTCTCTTCCTCCCTTTCTCCTCTCTCTTTCTCTTTCTCTCTGTCTAGATCTCATGGCCAAAATGACCCCTGTAGGATTTTTATACAGCCTGGAATACTCTTGTCACTCTTGCTCAAACTGAATCCAATGTGAATAAAGACTTCTGAGAAGTGGAAAGGGGCAATACTACATCCTGGCTTTATCATGTGAATTTTCCATAGAGTCTCATCTACGTCAAATATAGCAGTGGAAGGCAGAGGTACACCAGGACATGTTAATTTAATTGAAAAGGGAAAAAGAAGCTGGATTTGGAAGCAGAGTCTATAAAAGATTTAGTGTTCTCTTATTGATTTTTGGCAAGAAAAAAATAATATTTACCAATTCACTATAGTAATTAGAGGAGACAGTGTAAATACAATCTGCCACTCCGAGAAAGTTAAAGTTCAACAGGAATGAAAAATAACTGGAAGGAGCTGGGAGCAGTGGCTCATGCCTGTAATTCTAGCATTTGGGAGACTGAGGAGGGCGGTTTGCTTGAGCCCAGGAATTCAAGACCAACCTGGGCAACATAGCAAGACCTCTGCCTACAAAAAAAAAAAAAAAAATCAGCCATGGTCCCAGCTACTCAAGAATCTGAGGTAAAAGGATCATCTGTGCGACAGCACTCCAGTCTGCATGATAAAATGAGACCCTTGACTAAAAAAATTAAATTAAATAAATGAAATAACGGGAAGGTACTAAGACATGGATATAACATCTAGATATTCATTTAAATGTATAAAAGCAACTTTCTGGCAGAATTAATGCATATAATATATTTAAACAAAAAGGTTAATGTTTTTTTAAAAGAGGGGAATGAAAAAACTCTAGATGAACACAGAACAAGATATTCAGGTTTTAAAATATGAATAGTAAATAAAAAGTCATTCTGAAGAAAAGCTAAATGGTGAAACAGTTTCTTTTTTATGTAGAGTACAATTTGGAATAAATTTGCATTTTGATGAACTTTAAAACAGAAAAAAACTACAAGAAATTTGTATTTGCTAAATAAAGTAAATATGAAAGAATTAAAAATACAGGAAATAAAAAATTAATAAGTATATTATTTACAGAAAATATCGCAAGTGGTTAATCATGTATTTCAATAATACACTTTTAAGTCAACTTAGAACATGTAAAAGCATTGATGCAAGTTAGGTGATCAAAAATGATTAACTCCCAAAATAAAACTTGCTAAGCTATTTTATAGTATAATAAACATATAATTGAATAATAGGAATATTGAAATAACCCTTTTACTAAATAACACAAAGTTTTTAAAATGTCAAGATTTTAACATAAATAGAAAAAATAATATATGATCATCAACTAGCATTAAGCTCAAAGAGAAAGTCGTGTTTGTAATAAAAATAATAGTAAACAAATAATTACAATATGAAATATTTATTAGAACTAAGAAAATTTAGTTACTTTCTGAAGTCAAATGCACAGCCTTAAATATTTTTGTAGTTGAAAAATATATTGCCGGGATCGATGGCTCAATCTGTAATCCTGCGCTTTGGGAGGCTGAGGTGAATGGATTGCCTGAGCCCCTGGGTTTGAGACCCACTTGGGCAACTTGGCGAGACCTCATCTCTACAATAAATCAAAAAATTAGCGGGCATGGTAGCACGCGCCTGTTACATGAAAGGCTGAGGCGGAAGGATTGCTGGAGCCCAGCAGGTGGAGGCTGCAGTGACTGGAGCGTGCCGCGACAGAGTGAGACTCCAACTCAAAATATAGATAGATAGATCAATAGATCGATAGATCGATAGATAGAAGTTCTTTGAGTAATTATGCTTCCCAAACATATTATTCCATTATTCGGTGCCTGTTAATACAGGAAAAGACAATTTTGTGTTCCTTAATCTCTTGCTCAGATGTGGGCTAGGTTAATAAGATAAGTGACGAATTCTCCACATCACATTTGTTTGAGCCAATCCTAGATTCTGTATGAGAAGTGTGACTACCTCGTCTTTCACGGCTTTTAGAGATTGTGACTATCAAAATGAACACAGAGTATCTCCCAGTAGCCATGCAACAACTTATTCTCAGAAGGTATATTTAAAACTGCTTAGACCTCCAGCTAGGTGTGGTGACTCACGCCTATAATCCTGCACTTTGGGAGGCCTAGGTGAGAGGATTGTCTGGGCCATAGGCTCAAGACTAGGCTGGACAACTTGGCGAGACCTCATCTCTACAATAAATCAAAAAATTAGTCAGACATGGTGGTGCATGCCTATAATTCTAGCTACTTGGGAGCCTGAACCCAGGCTGAGGCTGCCATGGCCATCAACGTGCCGTGTCACTGCACTCCAGTCTGGGTGACAGAGTGAGACTTCGACTCAAAATTAAATAAGTAAATAAATAAGATAAAAATAAAATTGCTTAGACCTCAAACATTTGAACTTTAGTTTGGGTATTGCTGTTCCAAACATATCTCAGAAAGTAACAATGGTCTTATTAAACTGAAACTTAGATTGATAGATTTTCATAGTTGATAACAATCACTCCCCACCTAACATATACATCAACGAATCTTAAGAAACTTTTGTCATGGTTTTGAGGATCCAACAGCTTCACTATGTTTTTACAAGTGCAACCTTTAGATGTGTTTTCCAATCTTTTTTCCTGTGGTACAAAATAACAAGTGACATCCAATAACATTATACCTTGAAGATTTCATAAACATCACGAGATAACAAGGACATGCAAAAGTAGGTAAGACAAGCATGTCCTAACATAAACAACAATTCACTTTATCTCCCTAAATTTTATTTTCTGGAATGCAATACTTCCCCAAATCAATTAGTTTAAGTAATATTTTCTAACAACTTGCTTAGAAGCAACTGACTGTAGCTGCTCTAATATATTCATCTTCTTTGTGGCTATATAAATTGAATTTTGTAGGCTCTTGGAAATTATGCAAGACCAAGAGACTATGTTCAATCCAATAAGCTATAAGCCTTATTAAAACTTTTAACATCTAAATTTATATGATCTTTTTATTTTCAACCAGGTGCAGGTAAGCAGAACCATCTTGGGATGGTTGAACCCCAGACTAAAAGGATCTGGCATTATAAATTACCATTCAGAGGAATGTTGCCTGCTGATCAAGAAAACTGTTTTGTACTTTATCTGAACAAATACTAAAATTCTAAGTTGTTTGAAGTCACTTAAATTTGTGTTTGTTCGTTACAGTGCTTAGCATTACCGTAACTATACTAGGTCCAACTTAACTCCATTATAAACCATTATTATTTTTAAAAAATAAGTTAACTACCTCAAACACAAACTGTTTTTGAGATTATTGGTGTTATCTGCAATGGGTTAATGTAAAGGTTGGAAACTTTGTAAATGTTAAAATTTGTTGGTTCAAACTAAAATGAAGAACAATTGCACGTGCTTAACCTGAAAATGAGAGACTATTTGAGAAAATTATAGTTCTTATAATAAACTAGTAAATTAACTGCTAGAAAATCCAGTTCAATCTGGCAACTGCTTTAAAACAATGTAAGCAAGAAACTATTTTCTTATTTGAAACATCTTCATTTTTACAGCAAAAACTATCCATTATATTTACCACATGTTAAAATAAAAATAGAAAAAAAGCATTAAAGACAATTACTAAAAATTGATGGTAACATAATAGCATAATTTTACCAAATAGTTTTTGTCATTTTTCTAAATTGCTTCTTCTTTCAGTTCTTGTGACAATTTGTCAATTGTTATTTCATTAGAAAAGTGTTTGTAGGTATGTGTATATATTTTCTTCTCTCTGTAATATCTTCACAAAACAGAATATAGCTAGATGTATTTATAAGTAACTCTAAATAATTTTCTAAAGATCATTCACATTGACTTGAGGACTTTTCTCAGCCACGATAAAATGAATAGCTCTATTTCCTGTTTCACCAATTCTAAGGAGAATAGAAATGGCATTGCCTATAAATTATCAAATACATTTAGTGTAAATTGTAGTATTGTAAGTTAAAATCCATTTAACCTACAGCAGCAAGTTAAAAAATATGAAAAAATCTGAAATTGATATATCCAAAATCCACAAATCTTGTTGATACTTGAGCTTTTTGAAGTATTAAAACAAAGTAATACATTGTAGCCAGACACTTAATGGCAACAATAATATGCATTTTAGTATTTTATGGTTTTCTTAATAATACATTGTTTTCTCTTTCAATGGGGTTATATAAAGAAAAATAATTGAGCAAAATGTGGAAGAAGTAATTAGGCAACAACTATTATTCTCTGAAAGCAAATCGTTGTTAGAATCTTGGAAGGAGGCTATGCTGGCAAGATCCTCTCTGTCCTAGCTCTTTCCACTTCATATCAATTTTTTTTTTTTTTTTTGAGTTGGAGTCTCACTCTGTCACCTAGACTGGAGTGCAGTGGCTGCTCCTGGCCACCACAGCCTTGACCTGCTGGGCTCTGGCGATCCTTCCACCTCAGTCTTCCAAGTAGCTGGAACTACAGGCACGTGCTACCACACCCGGCTAATTTTTGATTTGTTGTAGAGATGAGGTCTCGCCAGTTGCCCAGGCAGGTCTTGAACCTGCGGGCTCAGGCAATCCACTCACCTCAGCCTCCCAAAGTGCTGGGATTACAGGTTGAGCATTTTCTTACCAACTGTGGTTCCTGCTAACCAACAGTAAGCCTGGGCTCACCTTCAGATGCTTTGCTGCAAATTCAGAGAAACACTGGTGACAAGAGACAGGGGCCTTACATTAGCCCACTTCCCAGGACCACTTCAAAAACCGGATATGGCTGGCTTCCAGAACTCCCCTTAAAGCTCCAATATATCCACCCACACCACTGGTTCAGGAAGCCTGGTGTGGGCTTCTTCTCTGATTCTCCTCTTTTGGGTTCTTCACTTTCTACGTTTCTCTCACAATTGCATAAGGTGTTAGTCTTATAAAAAAAATTTTTCATGAAGAAATTACATATAATGGTGACTCTTGTTTTGACTGTACTCCAACAGATTCAGAAAATTATGTTGTATGACTACTATGTTCTTTCTCCATATCATATTATCATTTTTAAAACAATATTTGCTGTACTTTTTCTAGCATTTTGGAATTTGTGATGTTATTCTCAGTAATCTCCAAAAAGAAAATTAATGTTGTAACACTATTATGTATATCACAGCATGTTGGGAAGCTTGGGACAGTTAGGCCCACCAATTAAGTGCAGCTATTTTCATATCTGTTGTCTTTGTTTTCATCTCAAAAGACAGACTATTTGCACCTAAATTTTCTTTCTGATACTCCTACCCAGACTGCTCTATAGTACTAAACCCTGAGTTTATCATTTGACTACTGACATTCCCCCTAACCCATACCATGATGAAAATCGGGCCATCATAAATAAATACTCCTACACTCACAGTATTTTTACAAATTCTCTCATATCTTTTTTGTGACCCATTAAAATAATGATTTTCTCAAAAGAGTACTCCTGTCGCCTTCACTTTGTCTTACATCATCCTCGAGCAATGTTGACATCTTTCTCTACAGTGTTAGAACACCTCTTCTTCTAGATTTTCAAAGACATAAATACCTTTATATATGTCTTAGTATAATATAGAATACGTATATTTTTTATGTGCAGCCCTTAATCACTATTTACTTACATGTTATTCATCCTCTCTCATTATCATCTTAGAAATATATAGCTGGACACGTGATCTACTTTCTTTGGAGTTTCTAGTAGGTAATCCTTTATATATGTCTAAGCAATCTATCCTATGTAAACAATCTGCAGAATTGAATGTTATGTCTTCTATACCCAAGTATATGAATAATGCAAAGGAGAGATCTCAAAAGTTGATGATTTTCTGCCATTAACATTTTTCACTTAATCCCTCCACTTATTTTGCCCAGCTTCCTTTCCTATTTTTCATTTAAAGGACAGCACTACTTTTCATTTTTCTTCAGATTTCTTTTCCAAAATTTAATACCACTAACATCCTAATTTCTAAATACAATGAAATTTTCTTAAACTTTATTTTCATGATGCTTTATGTTGGCAAATGCTCCCTCCATGAACTGCACTTGGCTTATATTGCACCACTTTCTTTCCTTTCCACCTCTATCTCTCTTTTTTTTTTTTCTCCTGTCCCTTCTTTCACAGTTTTTTTTGGTCAAACCTTTTAATCACATTTTTTCTTCCTTAAACCATGCTTCTGAATGAACTCACACATAAATTTTGCTTTAAATACTCCCACTACAAGACTGATGAAAGTGCTTTAAGGAAAAGTAGAAGAGAATAAGGTAACCTGGAAAGAAACATTTACTAAGCCCAGGAATGGAGAGAAAATGGAAATAGAGCTCAAGATTCTAGGATTTCTAATGGAAACTGGAAATAATCAGGAGCTGGATCCATCAATGATATCTGTGATTTGAAAAAACATAAAATGAAAGAAATATCCTGGCTTCAAAACTTCCAATCTCTTTCCAGTGTCTTCCGTTGCTAAAGAGTAACCAGAACTAGTGAACAAGAGTACCTGCAAAAAATTACAGGCATAAGTCTTGTGCATTCAGAGTAAAACAAAGAAGGACAGAGATGGATCAGAAAAGAAATGACACAAATTACTGTATTATGATGCTATTGGATTTTGGACATTTCAACAGGCTGTTTTCTTTGTTGTGAAATGCTTTTCCCCCTCATATTGTGGCTGTGCGTATGAAGTTTTTACTGATGCCACCTGGGAATCATTCTTCTCTGTTGTATATTTCTAATATTTAGGTGTTTAAGATTGTATTGTAACATATATATTGATACAGGTTTTTGAACCATGTGAGTTAGTATTTACTTATTTTTTTCCCCAAAATTTCTATCAGCATTCTGAATTCAAATAAATTATTCAGTATCATTCATTACATGTTTGCTGATTAATCACTGATTCTAAATACCAGTTACTAGGCTGATAAATAATGGTAAAATCAGCAACAAAAATAAAAAATAAAAAGAGAGAGAGAGAGTATAAATTTTTGAAATAATTTGTCCCAAAGTAACTATACTCAAGTCTTGGATGTGTAACTTATATAAACTTCATAACTTACAGCTCCTCATACTACAGAGATGCTCCTAATTCTCTCCATTACAGACAAATATTGATTTTTCTTCCTATGTTTTAAAATAATTTTAAACTTTTAGAATGCAAATTTTACTGCTTTAACTGTTCCTATCTAATTCTGGGATACTGTCTTGGGAACACATTTTGCAACCTAAGAAAGGTAGTATTTTGATTAAGAGGTTAGATTCTGGAAATTGACATGGTGAGTTTGTATTTTGACTCCAATTATCTACTGAGAAACCTGAGTGAAATTATTCAGTCTCCCTGTGCTCCCATGTTTAAGATGAGGAGATTAATTTAAGCTACCCTGTATGATTGGTGTGAGTAAAGATATATAAATGCTTTAAAAATTGCCTAGAACATAAAAAGTGCTGTAAAATATTAGATATCCCTGTTCTTAATCATCAGAATAATATTCAAAAATGTCCATGACTACTAATTCAAATTATTTGCTTCTCACAACTAACAAAAAATTATTCTAAAAGACTATTATAAGAGTATAGAAAAAAAATCATAAATATGTAACAGTAATTTGTACATGAGCAAAAACAATTAATATACTTAATATAATTACAAACTAAGCTTACGTTAACAGGCAAAACTTTATTTCACATTTTATTATATAATTATGTAATTAGGTGTTTAATGACATACCAGAGACATTTGTCCAATTAGAGAAGGTAGAGAAGAATGCAGTGGCATGCATCTGGATAATATTTGATCAGAAAAACACTGTCCTACTGAGCTTCTCAGAGAACACTGTCCTTTTGGATGGTTAGTATTCTTATTTTTTGTAAAAAAAAAAAAAAATCTGTGTGTGTTTATTGTAATTAAACTAACTTGTAAGTATTTCAACAGAAAAAAATTAAAAATCTAAGATAATGTATTAAAATGTTAGTTCTCAAAACCTACTGACAAAGAATGATGTGATTTTAAATAAATAGTAAGGCTATAAAGCATACTGATATGTGCTTCTTAGTAAGTGATTTCTAACTTTTATGGCTCTCTTCTCATTTTCATCAATGCCATTTGATTCTCTAACATCAGGCTCAGATTTCTCGTAGGTGTCTTGCATGTCGTCTACATTATGCAGAAGAAATTCTCTTTTTAAGCAATGGTGTCAGCACCATAACTATTGTCATCAGTTCAGTTATTGAATTTTGTCTTACCTAGAAAGTAGCAGGTTGCATACTTCAGTATCATTTTTATACCTGTACAAGAGACATATTTTAACAGAGTACCTTAAGAATTGGGAACCTGTCTTTGTCTTCTATTTCTACCTCATAAGGCCTGGAAACATTATTTAAGATTCTCAACTGAGTAGAAAGATAATTCTAGTTGGCAAAAATCTTCTCTCTAATCAGATTATTATTTATCGTGTGCCCTGAATTACTATTATAGCAACTGAATATTATGACAATCACTGCTGTGGGTTAAATTGTGTTTCCCTCAAATATGCTGAAGTCCCTGTCTCTGGTACCTGTGACTGTGAACTTATTTGGAAATAAAGTCTTTGTAGATATAATCAAGTTAAGTCTTTAAGATGGACCCTAATATAATATGACTGGTGACCTTATAAATTTAAAATACTATGGCACAAAAGGAGAATGCCATGTGATAGCTGAGAAAGACATAAGAACATCACTGTAAACCAAAGAACAATAAGAACTAATGGCCAAATAATATTTGCATTCTGGGATAGATATAAGTGGTGTGTGTGTGTGTGTGTGTGTGTGTGTGTGTGTGTGTGTGTGTGTAAATTCTTTTGTCTTAAAGGTTATTTTGAAAATCACTTAGATATATGTAGTAAATTCATGGTTTCAGGGCAGTCTTTCTTACAATTATTAGGTTGCATACTTCAGTATCATTTTTATATAAACCTCTTCCTCTAATGGATAGAACAATCTTTGTGTTTAAATTCTAGCGGCCATTGAATACAATTTTTTTCTATTAGAAATGTCCTATTATTAAATGAGAAAGGGGATTGTTGAATGAAAAACTGAAACTCATTATTTTGATGTGCTCAATAAGTTAGATCGATAATAAAATTCTAAAAGAGAGGGAAAAAAGAACTAATGGCCACCACCAAAGCTAAGAAGAGGCGAGAAAGACTTCCATCCAGATTCTTGATGGATCATTTCCCTACCCACACTTAAATTTTGAACTCCTAGCCTGCAGAATAAATTTCTGCCCTTTGAAGCCATTCATTGTGTGACAAGTTTTTATGTAGCTTTCAGAAAATAATACATTTATCTTAAAATGGTTTCTTTATATTAATATATATCCCTAAATAACAGCATAGTTATTCTGAGTTGCATTTTGCAGGAATGATATCAAAAGTGATGCTTACATGTATCTTATTTTGAAAAAAAATGAAAGGGCTTATTATTTGTTCCACAAAATTATCTGGCAACTCAGTGAGTTGTGAGAAAGAATTCATTGAGAAGAAGATACACTGATACTTAAAAAGCTTTGCAGTTGCAAAGTCAGAGATAATTTCATCTTTGCTTATTAGTTTAAAAATCATGAACTAGTTCAAGGTGAAATCTTCCAACTGCTATATCAGAAGCTTAAACCATATAAGTGAAAAATTATGGTGCCCTTTTGGAACAGGATATATTGTTATTAACCTTAGTAGAAAAAGTTTTCTGCTCTTGTTTTTCTTTTTCTTTCTTTCTTTTTGTTTTTGACAGGTGTGGACCCAGATACTATTCATTTTTAAATTTTTTTGAATTATTATTTTTATTTTAAAGATGTGGAGTACAATTCAGGGTTAGGTACGTAGGTGGTAATCATGCAGATAAAGTTTGGGTACCCTTATTGATGTTATGTGCCCCATCCTTCCTCCCCTGGCAATGTCTCACAACTGCCAATAACTTTCTTATCATATTATGATAAATGTTTAGGGTCTGCTTATGAGTGTGCACATGTAGTATTCAGATCTTTGTTTCTGTGATAGATAGCTGAATATTATAGGCTCTAAATTCGTCCAAGTTGCTGTGAAGTCCATAATTTTGTTTTTATTTATGGCTATGTAAAGATCTAATAATTAATGCCTTGAAAAAGAATCCAGTTGTAAATGGAATCTAATAGCCAAATAATTTTCTTGGCAAAGAAACAAAAAACCCATAACATTAGATAAATTTGGTGTGAGGCAAGGAAATAAATATAGCAAAAATTTCAGTTATTATTATTATTTTACTTATAGTCTAGTCTATAACAGAACCTACTTTAGAGTTTGCACAATAATAGAACTACCAGAAGGAATACCAATGATGACTGTGACCAAAGTGGCATTCATGGATTGATGCAATGCAATCTGTAGAAGGAGATTTGTGAGAAAAGTATGTTAGGAATATTAAGTCATTTTTTTCTGCAAAAAATAAATTCATCACTGTCTTCTTGTCCTTGTCAACATTTTACGGACTTTAGTTTTCAAGGTGTATGTCTTTCATTGCCCTGCATTTATTTTTTTTTTTCAAAAAAAAACCTTAAAAACCCAATTTCTACTCACTGTATGCCCTCCACAGAATTGAGGGGAGATTAGTAATTGATTTTCATTACACAATGTCATCATAGAAATAGTCTCTCTTTCCCTAATTTGTGCTCCAAACTCTATTTTATATTTAACATACAAAAAATATTTTTCAGCTGGCTACAGTGGTTCACGCCTGTACTCTTAGCTACTCGGCAGGCAGAGGTGGGAGTATCACTTCAGGCTAGGTGATCTAGATCAACTTGGGCAACATAGTAAAATTCTGTCCATTAAAAAAAAAAAAAGAAGAGAAAAGGTAAAAACAATATGTTTTCCATTTCAGGATTAATCAGAAAGCTGAATGTGCTCTATATCTCTTAGTTTCAGGTTCACATTATCATGATCAAATAAATTACCTTCAGAAAATGGTTTGTCTAATTTGTAAACAGAACTTTTAATTTTACCTCAATGAATGTTTACGTAGTATATGAATTGATATACCTAGTATATGAATTGATACACATTTTAACTGTAATATTTTAGAAAGTCAAATGCACTGTTCATAATTAATTTTAATAAGAATTTAAAATACAAACATTTTATCCATTTGTTTTGGTTTTATAGAAAGTCATAAATTTTATAATAAAAGATAAATAGAACTGGATTATTTATAGCAGTGCTTCCTCTAGGAGTATGTCATTTTTTGTCATCCCTTCTTTTGATGATATATCCCTCTCCAAATACATTAATCAGCTTTCAGACAAAATGAAAAAAAAATGGACTTTTACCCACATCGTTAAATAAAACTTTGCCATAATCTAGGTTCTCTAGTGGATGTGATTGGATAACTGAAATCATCTTGAAGTGAGAGCAGAGAATATACTTCGATTTTGTAGACTGACTACCTTAGTAAAAATGACATTTGATAGACCATCTGGGATGATCTGACAGTTGTTTCAGTTATGAACTTGACAGATGATGGGCAATAATACACAGCATGCTGGATGAGTGGGGAGACTGATGCAAGAGCTTTCAGTTCTAAGTGTTCTTATGACATGTCAGAGCCAGATTTTTAAATTCAGTTTAATAAATTGTACCAAACAAAATGTAGCATATTATTCTGCTTCCAAAAATTTGAGTTTTGTTCTTTCCTCTCACTTGTGATATGATATGTGTGTGTGTGTATCTCAAGTTAGTCAAAAGACAAAAGAAAACATACAGTTAATTTAGACTAATATTAATAATTTTCAATATTTTCTTTATAGCTGAGTTTTAAAAATAATGAGCCAAAAAATGGACAGACTTACACCTATAAGTATTTTTTTTTTTTATTTATTTAGACAAATATTTGACTGTTTTAATATTAGTTTGGTGCAGACATAATTGCAGTTTTTGAAGTAGAAATTTGCCATTTGATATTGGAATACATTCTTAATAAATGTAGTTATGTTATATATCATTTTAATGCACATTTCTTGCTTTTTTTGGCTAATGACTTATTACTTGCTGTTTATTTTATATTTATTTTAGACTATGGAAAAGATGTTAGACAAAAAGTAAATGTGAGCGATTTTCTTATTTGAGTTCAAAGTGGGTTGTAAAGCAGCGGAGACAACTACAACATCAACAATACATTTGGCCCAGGAACTGCTAATGAAAGTACAGTGCAGTAGTGGTTCAAGAAGATTTGCAAAGGAGATGAGAGCCTTGAAGATGAAGTGTGTAGGGGTCAGCCATGAGAAGTTGTCAACAATAAATTCAGAGCAATCATGCAAGCTGATCTTCTTAAAACTATAAGTTGCTGATGGTCACTGTTTGGTGGTCTGCTGCTGGTCTGATCCATTACAGCTTTCTGAATCCTGGCAAAACCATTAAATTTGAGAAGTATTCTCAATGAATCAATGAGTTGCACCGAAAACTGCAATGCCTGCAGCTGTCATTGGTTAACAGAAAGGGCTCAATTCTTCATGACAATGCCTGACTGCACCTCACACAACCAGTGCTTCAAAAGTTGAACAAATTGTACTACAGACTTTTGCCTCATCCACCATATTTACCTGACCTCTCACCAACCACTTCATCAAACATCTCAACAACATTTTCAGCGAAAACACAACCAGCAGGATGCAGAAAATGCTTTCCAAGAGTTCATCAAATCCCAAAACACGGATTTTTAAGCTATAGGAATAAACAAACATTTCTCATTTGCAAAAATGTGTTGATTGTAATGGTTCCTATTTTGGTTAATAAAGATGTGTTTAAGCCTAGTTATGATGATTTAAAATTCACAGTCTGAAACCATAATATTCTTTGTGCCAGCCTAAAAATACTCCTTAATGTTTAGGGTAATCTGGATAATTTCTTCTCTGTTACTGACTATTTACATCCATATTTAATCAACATGAAATATCTCTAATACAATATAAAAAAAAATATATATATATATTTTTTTTTTCAGTTGGAGTCTCACTCTGTTGCCCAGGCTGGAGTGCAGTGGCATGCTCACAGCCACCCCAGCATTTACCTGCTGGGTTCTGGCGATCCTTCCATCTCAGCCTTCCAAGTAGCTGAACTACAGGAATGTACTACCATGCCCAGCTAATTTCTTGATTTATCGTAGATATGAGGTCTCACCAAGTTTCCCAGGCTGTTTTCAAACCTGTGGGCTCAGGCAATTCCCCTCACTTTGGCCTAGCAAAGTGTTGGGATTACGGGCTTTGAGCTTCTGCACCCAGCTTTTAATAAAATTTTAATCTTGTTTAACTTTGCATTTTCCTCCAGACAACACACATCTCTTTCTTTTATTTACAGTATAATAAAAAAATTACTTGCTTATAGGACATCTCTACTTATATATAGTCACAGACACTTTAAAATCACACTTTATGAATTCAAATTTAATTTATCACACTGACAGACTGAAAACTTGTGTTCCCAGTATGTGTATACATACATTTGTTACACTAGGTAGCTCATCACAAATTTGGCAAATAGAAATCAAATACCATTTTCTCTCAAAAACTAGAAAGAAGCATATGAAAACAGACACAAAATGAAACAGCTATTTAAAATTATAGAATCATCATATTGCTTTTCTAAATTCATTACTATATAATGAATAAACATAGTTTCATAAGAAAAAATATGGTGAAAATAAGTGAAAAATAACAATAAAGAACAGTTCAGACTTCCTCTCAGAATTGCTAAAATTTTTGAAATCCAACTGAGCTGAATGCTAACAAGGATGCAGCCAAGTAAGTTTCTTACAGTGTAGCCACTCGGAAAACAGTTTGACATTATCTTGTACACAATGTCTTGATTCAGCATTTTTGCTCTGAGGCATACACCTTAGGAAGATATGTGTATATTTTCACCAGAAAACATGTTCACACATGTTCATATCACATTTTTTGTAACCACCAAATAATGACCAATTTTGTCTGGAGTTCACTCATGCGTCAGCAGTCAATTGTCAGACAGCTGGGACCGGCAGATGGTCTGTTACGGTCCACAATTCTTCTTTACCTGACCTCTCATCTCTGTGTGGGCCATTTCAAGCCTGTTCACTTGGTGGCTGCAGGATTCTAAAGACCAAGAAGAATTAGGCAAATTGTCTCCAGACACAGGCTCAGAATTCTCACATTATCACTTTCACCACATTCTATGCACCAAAGAATGTCACAAGGCCTACCCAGATTCAAGGGTTTAAAAAATATACTCCAATTATTGAGGAAAGGAACTGCAAAAAATTGTGGCAAACATTGTAATCTGCCACATGCAATAATCATGGTATTAGTATAACTTCATTCACAGTCATCCAAATGCTATTATTTTCAGCCACCAATTTTCCATGTTCCACTATCATCTACATATTCTGATTTATTGTTCAACTTACATATTGAAAGAAGTTGTTAACAACTTTGTTTTCCTTTTTAATTAAAATGACCAAATGTTAAAGTTGAGTACTCAGAATATATATAACAGTGAAAGACACACTTAATTTTATTCTTGTTAGATATTAAAAATTTGCAGATTAATATTTTTATTAAGGTATACTGAATTGTTCTAAGAGCAAGAACACTATCTTAAAAAGAACACTGTCAGATTTTTAATTCAGTGAGACATTTAAAATTATTTCTGATACTACTTCAGCTAATGTGAATGTTATTCTAGATGAACAATTTTACTAGAATTTGTGATTATTTGATTTTACATATAAGGTAAATAACAATATCTACTAATAATTAGGCTTATTAGCTCATTGTATAAGACACTTCTACTAATGAGAAGCAAAAGTAGATACTATGAAAATTGTTACTTATAATTTTAAGTTTACTAAAAAGATAAAAATAATTTTAACATACTTTTGTTCTACATTATAGTTTTAATTATTTTTTCCTTTGTAAGAAATGTAAAACAATCTATTTTTCAAAAGTTTATGCTTATTTATAGAAACCAGACTAGTATCATAAAGAAAATCACATACACAGATGCCCCATATTTAGCCATAAAGAGTGCATCATTCAGGTTTTGTTGATTTAGCAGAAGAAAGATACTTCATTTTTTACAGTAGCAGATGATTTACAAAAGAAATTAACATTTACATAAATTTAAGAATAGCTAGGAAACCCAAGTCTTGGTGAATAAAAAGTGTTTTGATGATCAGAGAAAGTAATCAACCATGCAATGCTAAAACATTTTTGTGCGAGGTTGGTTAGAGCTTGCAGGAAAATTCTAGCAGCTTTGTATGGAAGACTACCAAAGAGGTCACTACAATGGGAGAGTTCATGAAGAAATATGTGGAGGCTGCCATTTCTGAGAAAACTGCAGCAAAAAGCTTGAGAAATGGGTCAGTTTTGCTCTGGGTCAATGGAAGAGCAGCTGAGAAGAAGACCTAGAAGTTTGTGTCTGCTGGACACTCCATATCTGTTTGACACTTAACATGACTGTTAGTCTTTGCAAGTAATAGCTTCCTTTCACTCAGGTTTTAGCCAACTTGAACCAGAGCCACTAATGGAGATTCTGAGAGACATAGTTCTTAGCCTTAGCCAAGTTGACACACTTCAACAGATGTGAGAGAGATACTGCTCCCGGTCTATAATTTATAGCACAATAATGGAATTTGAGGATTATTTTTACCATTATGGAGCATAAGAATTTCCTAAGCTTAAAATCATAGGTTGGCCTTCTGTGAACATACTATAGATAATTTATTAAGTATTTTATTATTGATTACACTGTCAGCCATTCAACAAATATCTTCTAAGCAGCCCAGTGTTTCAGGATTAGGTTGACTCAGTAGAACAGAAAGTGAATAAAATGAACAAAGTCCCCACAGGCTAATTATGTCTTTTCCTGAGACATTCTTGGGGGGGGCATAGCAAAACGAGGAGAAAGTGTATTAGTTTGCTAAGGCTTCCTAACAAAATATCACAAACTGGGTGGCTCAAATAAAAGAAATTTATTCTCTCACATTGTGAAGGCTAGAAGTCCAACACAGCAAGTTGATGTCAGGGTGGATTTCTTCTTTGAGCTCTCTCTTTGGCTTGTAGATATCAAATCCTCTGTTCCTTGGGTCTTTACATGGTCTTCCTTCTGTATGCATGTCTCTGTTCTAATCACTTTTTCTTTTATTATTATTAACTTTTAATTTTTTTATTTTAAATATGTGGGATACAATTCAGAATTAGGTATACAAATGTTCATTTGAAGGTACCCTTGTTGATTAGGTGTGCAACCCCTTTCCTGGCATTTTTCTTCAACTGCCAATCCCACCCCAATCATAGTTTCTTATAGGTACACCAGTCATATTGGATTAAGGTTCATCCAAATGACCCATTTTAACCTAATGACCTCTTTAAAATGCCATAAGACACTATCTTTTTTATATAAATAAAAGTATAAATATAAATTTACTTAATTTAATACAAAATGTAAATAAGATGTACATAAAATATAAATCCTATTACTTTTTATATTAATACATAAAAAATAAAAGCATAAAAGGACAATTTATTTGTTGTAGTCTGTATCAGTATTTAAAGCTTACTACTTACTGCCAATTCAAATAAGCACAGTTTACATTTATTACCTTTTTTCTTCTGTAGTTGAGAATAAGATTGTGTGTGCACATGCCGGTGTTTGTGTTTGTGTATGTGTGGAGCATATACATTCTTAATAAGTTATTTCTTTGTTATTCACTCTTTGCAGGACAGTGAAAATTACTTACATCTTCATTAAAATTTTTAGCAGTTACTTGTAGCCATGTTGCATATAACGTTTTTCACTTATTTGTTGGTGCAAATTCCTGAAGGTAAAATACATGTTTTTTGTATCCTATCGTATTATAAACGTCTTATAAAGAATGAAAAAGCAAGAAATGGTCATTATTCAACTCTTTTTAGTCATAATAGGCCAAATTTCATAAATGTTTGACCAATTCTGAGAATATAACCTTGCTTTGACTATAATTTCTGTAGTTCACGAGCAATAAAGTTGGGTGATAATTTAAATTAGTTTGTAGGTAAAGATCATCATTTTATTATAGACTTCTGAGATATTTTGTGAGCTTGTTTTCATGAGCATTTAAAATGTATTAGCTGAACTTTAAAAAGTAATCAGTGTATTCGTTCATCACGAGTACTTAAAAAAGTAAGCATCCTTATTCTATTCAGAACGGGATGGTAATGAGGCACACCGAATGTGTTCCTCATCCGAGAGCCTATGTGGAATTCATTCACCACCCACTTCATTAAGCTTGATATTCCCTCAGTATGAGAAATAGGCTGGTGGATATAAAATAAACGTGAAGTGAAAATTCCATATGAAGTAAATCTCATGCATAATTCAAGGCTGCATTTCTTACTGTGCTTATCATTTGTGATAAAATGCTCCACACCTGGTTAAGTTCTCAGTAACAGTTAATTGACTCTATTGATTACACCATTTTTTGCACATATCAAACTAATTAATTCAAATACAAAGTAATATTCTTGTGAATGCACACAAATATAACAAAAAATTGAAAACTAAACAAATCACTTACAGTTTGAAAGAGAAAATGTAATTAAATATCATTTTCTCATAGAAATTGACTGCATATAGTATTCCCTATGCCCATCGCAGTAATAATCCCCAAATATAATTCACACTTCTGAAATGTAATAACAATCACACAAAAACAAAGTGATTGCTATTAAATAGCTATACTTTCAATAGTCTGTTCCTTCACATGTCATAGCAATAATTCCAAAGAGAAAAATCAATCAAGAGCTAGCAGATTTGGGAATTCTAAAACTAATTGTGGACTAACTAGCTGTTTAGTCACCTACTATGTAGAAATATGTCATTTCATAACCTGTATTTCTCATTTATAACTCTGAAATTTCTCATGTTTACATTGGAAGAAACTAGCTCAAATAGATCAAAGCCCTTAATCAAAATTGAAAATGTATAATGAAGTCTCACCATTAGTATATTATTTCCAGAAATATTATAATACTTAAGAAGGATAAAGCAATGATATTATAATGAGATCAAGTAATGATAGCCAGCATATATATAAAAGTTGTGAAATACTTTATCTCATGAAATTGTATTTCTTATATTTCGTTCGTAAAAAGTACTACCTATATCCCTTTAAAAATGAGAAATCTATGAATGTGAGTTTTAAAAATTTTTACCATTGAAGAAGCTAAAACTCAAACATGAGTCTTTTTTACTTTAAATCTTTTATTCTTTCATCTGCTTCTCAATTAGAATAGTTTATTAAATGGCAAAGTTCAACACAAAATAGATAAAGTCTAAAATAAGACTCCTAAGACAATTTTCTCTAAAAGAACACACTTAAAACACTACTATAGTAGGTGATGGCCAGGTTTGAACTTGAAAAGTGTCTAATAAATTAAGTGGTGAATATTTAGATTTCATATGCCACACAAAGGTAATTAGGAATATTCTAGATTTAAGACAGGAAATTTAAAAATATTGGAATACTATTGACAGTTATCCTGGGTGATTAGGCAGGATTATTATTTACTACATTTTATTGTAAGCTTATCTTGGGTTCCTACAGCCTGGGGATATATAGGACAATAAGCACATCCATCTTTTTTAGTTAGACAGAGAACTCACTTTCGGACTACTGCTCAGCTCTAATATTGCATGCATTTCTATGAAACAATCTGGAGGCAACCATAACACTATGTCCACCCCCACATCTTTATTTAATTTATAGCTTTGCATGTTTTATTGCTGCTTGAAGAGTAAACAAAGGAAAACATCTTTGTAAAGGAAAAAATTATTATTCCCATCAATTGAACATACTCTATCCTAGGGCTATAACTTATGAGAACTTATGGAATATGGCTAAATGGGAGTTGAGTGAAATATTTGTAAACAACTAAAAAATATGTAATAAATAGGTAGTTAAAACAAATGGAATAACCATGCTATTGAGAAGATTAGATTGTGATGAGATATTAATTTAAGACAAAGCAGAAGAAAAATATAAATGCATAAAATAATGAAGTAGAAAAAGGAAAATGAATAAAACTACTGGACAAACCCAAGGTCTTTCTATCATATAAAACAATAGGAAAGATTAACATTTAACACAGTTATAAAAATACAGGTAATTTGAAAAGAAAATGAAGTAATACCAATAAACTATAATAAAACCAAAATCCATATAAGAAAATAGTTTTCTATAACATATCCAAATAAACATGAATAGTTTGATAGATTATAAGAAAAATATAAATTATAGAAAGAAACCTCAAAATGGAACTAAACAAAAATTGACAACAGTTAAAGTTTCACAATAGCTGTTCATTAGAAATCTTTGTAATTTGTTTTGTAAATGCCAATATCCAAGTTATAATTGTAGATTTATTTTTTTCAGTTGTAAAACTCCTCAATTGACAACCTTTAACGTCTATCATTAGCAAGACAATGGAAGATGAATCATGACCTGGAAAAGTTCAAAAGTGGGAATTTTTTTTTTTATTATAAAGATGTGGGGTACAATTCAGGGTTAGGTATACAAACATTGATTATGCAGGTGCCCTTGCTGATGATGTATGCCCCTCCCTCCCCTAACAGTTTCCCTCAACTGCCAATCCCACTCCCCCTCCCCTGACAGTTTCCGACTACTGCCAATCACTTTCTTTTTTTTTTTTTTTGAGTTGGAGTCTCACTCTGTCGCCCAGACTGGAGTGCAGTGGCCGCTTCCGGCCACCGCAGCCTCGACCTGCTGGGCTCCGGTGATCCTTCCGCCTCAGCCTTCCAAGTAGCTGGAACTACAGGCACGCGCTACCACGCCCGGCTGATTTTTTGATTTATTGTAGAGATGAGGTCTCGCTGCCCAGGAGGGTCTCAATGTGGTTTTGATTTTCATTTCTCTGATGATGAGTGAGTCTGAGCCCTTTTTCAAGTGCCTGTTGGTTGCTTCTTTTGAGAAGTGTCTATTCATGTCTTTTTAATGGGGCTGTTTGTTTTTTTCCTTTTGGCGTGTTTGAGTACTTTGTGGATCCTAGATGTTGGGCCTTTGTCAGATATACAGTGGCAAATATTTTTTCCCATTCTGTGAGCTGTCTCCTTGTTCTCTTGATGGTTTCTTTTGCTTTGCAGAAACTCATTAGTTTGACGAGGTCTCACTTGTCTAACATATTTCTTTTTTTGTTTGTTTGTTTTTTGAGTTGAAGTCGCCCAGACTGGAGTAGAGTGGCACTTTCCCGGCCACCGCAGCCTCGACTGCTGGATTCTTGCAGTTCTTCCACCTCAGCCTTCCAAGTAGCCAGAACCACAGGCGTGCACTACCACACCTGGTTAATTTTTAACTTATTGTAGACATGAGGTCTTGCCAAGTTGCCCAGGTGGGTTTCGAACCAGTGGGCTCAGGCAATCTACTCACCTCGGCCTTCCAAAGTGCTGGGATTACAGTCTGAGCCACCGAGCCCAACCTACCTTAATTCTTAAGGTATGGGCATTTGGGGTTCTGAAAAGGAATTGGTTGCCGGTTCCAGTTTCCATAAGGGTGTCTCCTGCATTTTCTAATTCTTTTAGTTTGAGGTTTTATTTTTAGGTCTTAGATACATTTGGAGTTAATTTTTTGTGTAAGATGATAGATAGGAGTCATGATTCAATCTTCATCACGTGATTAGGCAGTTTTCCCAGTACTATTTACTGAATAGGTTTTCCTCTCCCTAGTGGTTATTGTTGGAGACTTTGTCAAAGATGAGTTGGTTGAGAAACTGAGACTTTGCTTCTAGAATCTCTATCCTGTTCCATTGGTCTATGTGCCTGTTCTTGTTCAGTACCATGCTGTTTTGATAACTGTAGGCTATTAGTAATGTTTGAAGTCTGGATGTGTCATACCTCCTGCTTTGTTTCTTTTACTAAGGATTGTTTTGGCTATTTGTGATCAATTATGTTTTCATATGAATTTCTGTATTGTCATTTCCAGGTCTGAGAAGAATGATGTTGGTAATTTAATGAGTATTGTATTCTGTAGATTGCTTTTGGTAGGATGGACACCTTAACAATGTTGAATCTTCCCATGCATGAGCATGGAATATTTTTCCATTTGTTTGTGTCTTCTTGGATTTCTTTGAGCAATGTTTTGTAGTTCTCATTGTAAAGGGTTTTCACTTCTCTGGTAAGGAAGGTGCTAGGGTATTTCTTTTAAGGGGGGGGCTGTTGTGAATGGAATTGTGCTTTTAATTTGGGCCTCTGCCTTCTTGTTGCTGGTGTCTAGGAATGTAACTGTCTTTTGCACATTTATTTTGTGCCCTGAGACTTTGTCAAAATCCTTTATCAGTGCAAGCAGGTTTTTGACAGATTCTCTTGGATTTTTAAGGTATAGGATCTTATCGTCAGCAAAGAGGGATAACTTGACTTCCTCTTTTCCTATATGGATACCCCTGACTTCCTTCTCTTGTCTAATTGCCCGTGCTAGGACTTCCAATACAATGTTGAACAAGATGGGTGAGAGTAGTCAGCCTTGTCTTGTTCCAGATTTTAGGGGAAATGTTTCCAGTTTATGTCCATTTAGCAATATGTTAGCTGTAGGTTTATCGTAGATGGCACTTACTATTTTGAGGTATGTTCCTTCTATACTAAGGTGTTTGAGGGTTTTTATCAAGAAGGGATGCTGGATTTTATCAAATGTTTTTTTTCCTGCATCTACTAATATAATCGTGTGGTTCTTGTTTTTACAACTGTTGACATATTTATACATTTTTGATCTTGTAAATGCTGAGTCAGCACTGCATTCTGGGGATGATTTTCGAGATGTGTTTTTGGATCTAATTTGCTAGAATCTTGTGGAGGATTTTTGCATCTATGTTCATTAGGGATGTTGGCCTGTAGTTCTCTTTTTTTGTTGAATCTATACCTAGTTTGGGTATCAGTGTGATGTTAACTTCGTAAAATGATTTGGGGAGAATTCCATCCTTCTAAATTGCCCAGAATGCTTTCAAAAGAACTGTTATCAGATCTTCCTTGTACATTTTGTAGAATTCTGATGGAAAGGGCTTTTTTTTGTAGATAGTTTTCGTATGACAGAGTCAAATTCCTAGGTTGTTATTGGTCTATTTAGTGTCTCGATGTCTTCTTATTTCAACCTGGGAGGTTGTGTGATGTCAGAAAGTCCTACAATTCATTTACTTTATCAAACTGGTTTCCATATAGGTGTGCATAGTAATCTCTGATAATCTTTTGTATTTCTTTGGAGTCAGTTGTAATTTGATCTTTTGTATATCTGATTGTGTTTATTTGGGCATTTTCTCTTTTTCTTGGTCATTCTGGCTAGGGGTCCATCAATTTTGTGAATTCTTTCAAGGATACAGCTTTTGTTTTGTTGATGTTTTCTATGATATTTTTGTCTTATATGTCCCATATTTGGGCTCTTATTTTGGTGATTTGGATTTTTCTGCTAAAGTTGGGGTTTTGATGGTTTTCTCTTTCCACCTTCCTTAGGTGATTTGTTAGGCTCCCCACTTGTGAGCTTTCCATTTTCTTGATGTGTGCTCATAGAGAAATAAATTCCCCTCTTAGAACTGTTTGCATGACGTCCCAGAAGTTTGGTAAGGTGTTTCTTCATTTTCATTTGTTTCCAGGAATCTTTTAATGTCAGCTTTGATTTTAGTGTTGACCCAGTAGTTGTTCAGCATCATGCTGTTTAGTGTCCATGTCTTTGTGGGCTTTGGTGAAATGTTGCTGGTGTTGATATTAATTTTTACTTCACTGTTGTCTGAGAATATGCATGGCAAGATTTCCAGCTTATGGAATTTGCTTATGTTTGATTTATGATCATAGATGTGATTGATCTTGGAGTACATCCCATGTGGTAATGAGTAAAATGTATATTCTGTGGTTGCTGGGTGGAATAATCAGTAGGCATCTATTAAATCCATTTTGTTGAGTGTCAACTTTAGGTTCTGGATCTCCTTGTTGATTTTTTGCCTCAACATTCTATCTAGGACTGTTAGTTGGGTATTCAATTCCCTGCTATAATAGTGTTAGAGTCAATATCTTTCTTAGTTTGCTTAGTAGTTGCTTTATAAATGCTGATGTTACTGTGTTGGGTGCATATATGTTAGGATGGACATGTCTTGTTGATAGATTGAATCTTTATCATTGTGTAGTGTCCTTTTGCATCTTTTTAAATTTTTGATATATTAAAGGTTGTTTTGTCTGATATTAAGATGGCAAATCCTGCCTTCTTTTGTGATCCATTTGCCTGGAAACTCGTTTTTCATTCTTTTTTGGGGGGGTTGAAGTCTTACTCTGTCACCCAGACTGCTGGAGTGCAGTGGCCGTTCCTGGCCACCACAGCCTCGACCTGCTGGGCTCTGGCGATCCTTCTGCCTCAGCCTTCCAAGTAGCTGGAACTACAGGCGCGCGCTACCACGCCCAGCTAAGTTTTTGATTTGTTGTAGAGATGAGGTCTCGCCAAGTTGCCCAGGTGGGTCTTGAACCCACAGGCTCAGGCAATCCACTCACCTCAGCCTCCCAAAGGTGTGAGATTACAGGCTGAGCCACCGAGCCTGGCTCATTTTTCATTCTTTAAATTTGAGTCTGTCTGTGTCCCTTGTAGTGAGTTGAGTCTCCTGAATGCTGTAAATAATTGGGTCATGGTTTCTTAAACATTTTCCCATTCTGTGTCCTTTTAGTAGTGCATTTAATCTATACACATTCTGGCTGATTACTGAAATGTGATTGTTTATCGCTGTCATGAGGTTCTTATAAATTTTTTTCTTTGTTTACTTGTTTTCTTTTGGCTTTGGGGTTGATATACGCGTGCGTTTTCAAGTTTCTTGCTATTCTATATTCTCTGTTGATTCTGTGCTCTGCTGTTCTCTTGGGAAGTGTGTAATCATTCTTTTGTTTCTTTCTTCTGTGCTTAATACCTTTTTTAGTGTCTCCTGTAGAACTGGTCTAGAAGTCACGTAATCCTTAGGGATGGATATCTGGGAAGGATTTTAATTCTCCATCACTGATGAAGCTGAACTTAAGTGGATAGGAAATTCTTGGTTGAAATTGTTTATCTTTGAGGACTTTGAATATGGGACTGCAGTCCCTTCTTGCTTGCAGTGTTTCCGTTGATAGGTCTGCTGCTATTCTGATTTGTTTTCCCTGGTAGGTATTCTGACCTTTCTGTCTTGCTGCCTTTAGGATTTTTTCTTTTGTGCCTACTTTGTGTAGGTGAATTACTATGTGCCTAGGGATTGGTCTTCTTATTTGATGTCTTGTGGGGGTTCTCCATATCTCTTGTGTTTGATTGGTCACATCTCTGGTGTGAGATGGGAAAAGTTTTCTTGGATAATCTCCTGGAATACTTGCTCCAAGTTGTTCTCCATTTCTTTCTTCTGAGATACCAATCAGGTGTAGTTTCAACCTCTTGGTATAATCACACATCTCTTATAGGCTTTGTTCTTTCCTTCTTAGGCTTCTTTATATGTTTTTTACAGATCAAGTTAATTCCATGTCCTGGTCTTCTAGTTCTTAGATTCTCTCTTCAGCTAGACTAATGCTACTTTACATGCTTGTCATCTTGCTATTTATTTATGGATGAAAATTTTTTATTGACCAAATCTCTGTTACAAGACCTTTCAGTGTTGCATCTTGTCTTTCTCGAGTCTTATTCAATCTTTCCATTCATTCCCTAGTCCCTGTCACATTCTGGGGCCAGTCATTGGTGACTTCTATTGTTTGGACACCAAGGTCTTATTTTTCAGGAGTTTTGTCTTTGGTACACTTGAAATTGCCTGAGGTCTTTCCTTGGTTTTTTTCCTCATTTGTGACAGATCTCTTGTTTTTCTCTTTAGTTCTGTTATTCAGTGTCAGTGGCAGAAGTTTCCCTTCTGATGTTTTCTCAGTCCTCTATTCTTCCTTGCTCTGGCTCTGGGTTTGTTCTATTTTGAAATAGGACTATGCATGGGAAGCTTTGCTGTTTCTTGTAGTTTTTGAAATTCAAATAAAGTAGGGGATGGGGACACTAGGATTGAGAAACTACTTGCAAAATACAATATTTACTTTTGTGGTACATGTTCCCTGAGACCCACTACCTGCCACCACTCTGTATGAAAATGTCAAGCAGAACCAATGCAAAAAAAATGTACACTTACACACAGAGACATACATACACACCCCAAAACAAACTGGAATAACAACAAAGTGTAACCAAACAAACAACAAGAAAAAAACAAGAAAAGTAAACACACAAACACATGCCTAGCACAAAGTGAATAGCAAAGAAAAACAAAGACCAGAGGGGGTGAAAAAGGAATTCAGATTGAACCCTCACACGTATACTGACACACACCTTAAACTATATGAAATTAAAAATTAAAAAACCCAGAAAAACAAAAGAGCAAAAACTAACCAACAGTAACAACAAAATTGAAAGACGAACACTCAGTCATTCACATACACATATAAACAGAAATCAGCAAATAAAAGAAGCAGCAGAAAAAGAAAAGAAAACAATTTTGGGGAGGATGCAGATCAAACCCTCATATCACATTCATTCACAAAGGAAAAATATTTTTGAAACAGATCAACTAATAAGCAAACAGTCATAATATTTAAAACAAAATTTTTTTAAAATTTAAAATTAAAAAAAAACCTGCCTTCTTGTGGCAGGTTCTGTAATTGTTCCTCTAATCAGGTCTTTCCTGCCGAGCCACCTCTTTGCCTCTCTCTTCAGTGTCTGAAGCATGAGAGGAGGAGGGACAGCAGAGGTGAGTGGGGCTGCAGTCCTACCCTCCCACTCTCATATGGTCAGGGAGATCTCCTCTGGTGGGGCGGTATGGGATTGTCTTTTCCACAGATATGTACTCGCAGGAGGTGCCCCAGCCAGGCTTCTCCTGGAATGAAGTTCTCCTATTGCCACTGGTGTCGAGGTTCATCTGGGTTTGTCCCTCTCAGTCGTTGCCCAGGTATGTGGATCTGATGTTCAGAGGATTGCTGGGGAGGAGGGTGTTTGCATCTGCCCTGGACTCACCACTGATCTCTTTGGAGTTCTTATTTGTGACTGGATCAGGGTAGGGGGTGGGGCACCTGAAACTCAGGACTTGTCAGGGCCCTCTGAAGTTTGTGCTTTCAGGATATTCCCTGTTGGTCATATTAGTCCCTGAGTAGTTGATCCACCTGTCAGAGATCGGGTTTGTTGCTCCATGGTGAGTCAGTTGAAGCAGTTTCTTGCCATGCCTTTAAGATGATGGTGGGGTGCCTCTCTTGTCTTCTTTCATGGGACTTTGCCTCTGGACTCCCTCTGCAGCCCCTGCTGCTAGTGCCCTGCCAGGCGCTGAAGCTTGAGGCAAAGTCAGGAGCAGGCAGTCTCTCTCCTGCTGCAATCATAAGGGAGACCCTGCAGTGATGGTTTCTCTCTGCTGCTTTTTTGCAGAAAAACTTTTGTATGTTTTTTTAAGGAATAGTGGTGCTCAGCTTCTGCGACCTGGGGAGATTCAGGTATGAAGCAGAGAACCTACAACACCAACTGTTGCACCAGGGGCCTGGCCACTTGCTCATAAGCCCCTACTTAGACAGTCTCTCCCAGAATTTTCTTCCTACGAAGGGTTAGTTGATTTTTAAAAAAAAAAAGGAAAGAAAAAGAAAATGGTGATCGGCTTCTGTTTCCTGGGAATCGCTATGGTCCAAATCCAGCAGCTGTGGCACCAGCAACCCAGGGGAAAAATTAAACTGTCACAGAAACCATGGTTACTTTGTTAACAGAAGCGGGAAGAGAAAAAGAGAGATTCTTAGTCAACATTTTAGAATTATTATTGTCTATGTAGTTGTCCCCAAAATCCAAAGCATTGCAAACAGTTGAATTTCTAAGTTATAATTTAGGAAGAATGAAAAACAATGGACACACATGTACACCCACATTTAATATTTTTCTAATAAGCGAATAGTGATACTTTTATGGAATAAAAATAAAAAATTAGGTTAAATTCACACATAATATATTTCAATGAAGGACAGAACCAAACAAATAAAAAAGAAAAAAAATCAACAACAATTCAAAGTTGTAATACAGGACAACATTTCATAAAGAAAAGGAAACACATTTATAGACTGCAATGTACATTGCTCCTTTTGCAAAGACAAAGAATGGTAAACAGCAAGATGTACTCCAGAAAATTAATTGCTCCTTACAGAAAAAGGCAGAATCTGGCATGAATGTTACAAAATCAAATAACACATAAAGAGGGAAATATATTTTCTTGAGTTTTCTCCACATTGAAATCTTGCATTTTTAAAGAAAAAAAATACCTTTTAAGCATTTAAGTGTGGAACAGGTGAACCAAAGATTTTCAAGCAAATTGTCATCAAAATATAAAGTGAACAGTTAAAGCAATCAAAATGTTTTTAAAAATTGGGAGCACAATTCCCAGATTTTTTTTCCCTTTGAGAACCTTTTAGAGTAACTGTGTCAGCTTTGATACTATCTATTTTATATCATTTTTTTGAATAATAAGGATAATTCATCATTTCCAGTTAGTAGGAAGCGAAGACCTCAGAGTATTTTCTATGTTGTCACCATGTCAGTTTTGTCTTTTGGCAAATAGCTACAGTATCTCCAGATATTATAACAAAACAAGGCAACTCTGAGATTCAGAAAATAACCAACTTTATTTACATATTTGTCCCAAAATTTTTAAAAATTATGTTTTTTTCTAGTAGTCCCACAGTACCTGATTTTTCATTATTACTCTTTACTCAGAATTATGTGATATTTATACCCATGCAACATCAGTATCCAGAAACTTAGTATCAAATGGTTAAGCAGGAACTAGAATAAAAATTTGAAATATATAAGGACATAAAGCACAAAGTCCAATTATTTCTTTAGAGTTATACTAGGGAGAAAAAGCATTTACCCGTCATAGTACATAGGTATTCACTTTGGATCTCCAAATATATATACATATAAATTTAATTAAGAATAAAATAAGCCAAGTGTGGTGGCATGCACCTATAGTCCCAACTATTCAAGATGCTGAGGCAGGAGAATTGTTTGAACCCAGGAGTTTGGGGCTGTGTTAAGTTGTAATTGTACCACCACAATTTGGCCTGTGTGACAGAGTAAGCCATGATCATGACACTGTACTCTCCAGCCTGGGTGACAGAATGAGATCCAGACTCTATATGTGTGTGTGTGTGTGTGTGTGTGTGTGTGTGTGTGTGTGTGTGTGTGGTGTGTAGTGTGGGGGTTAGCATGACATGTACTCTCACCCTGTGAGTGAGACCCAGCCTGTGGTGTGTGTGTGGTGTGTGTGTGTGTTGTGGTAGCCACTGGTCCCGACCCGCCTTTGGGAGGCTGAGGTGAGTGGATTGCCTGAGCCCACGGGTTCGAGACCCGCCTGGGCAGCAAGACCTCATCACTACAATAAATAAAAAAATCAGCCAGGCATGGTAGCACATGCCTGAAATTCTGGTTACTTGGAAGGCTGAGGCAGCAGGATTGCCGGAGCCCAGCAGGTCGAGGCAGCGGTGGCCGGGAGCGGCCACTGCACTCCAGTCTGGGCGACAGAGTGAGACTCCAACTCAAAAAAATATATATATTTATATATATATATGTACATATATAATATATGTGTATATATGTATATATAAATTTATTTTTAAAATAAGGTATTTCACGTACTCTATATTTGAAGTGTTTTATCTACTCATCAATGGTTCTATACTTGCATACACATGCACCTTTGATTTTACCTTTGTCTTGAATTTCATGATTGTGATTTCTATATATTTACTAAGCATATCTACTCGTATTCCTATTTTTAGTCTTTTACAAATACACAGTACAATGTTCTTTGTATCTTTCTGCAACTACTTGATTTCAAATTCAGCTATATAATAATTTTTGTTGGTGTTACTTTATTTAGCATTTTGAACATTGATAGTATAATGAATCTTTTTATATTTATTTTAGTCTATCATATTGACCATAATTATATTACCATACAAGTATTACTTTTGAAACTCCTACTCAACCATCAAGTCTTAATTTAAATATTTCTTTCCCAGGAATCTTTCTAGATTCTTTGGCTAGGACTTTTGGCTACTTTGTGTATCTATAGCATGTGGTTAATATCTCCCTTCTAGAACTTATGTTATTTTTTGTAGTATGAGATTTATGTACAGTATGTTTGCTTGTATGTGTATTATTAGTAAAAATTCTTGATTTAATTCTTATTCTTATTTCTAATATAAACCATTAATCTGCTACTATTGAACCTGAATCAGCTTTGGAAAAGATAAAAGAAGAGGAAGGTTATATGAAACTAGAAATAATTGAAGAATTAAAAGACTAGACAGTTAATAAGTCAAGAAAGGGATAGCATGTGAGGAACAGGATTAGCATAGTTTGTTAAAGAAGAAAGAAAACAAAATTAGCTGGGCGTGGTACAAGCGCCTGTAATTCCGGCTACTTGGAAGGCTGAGGCGGAAGTATCGCAGGAGCCCAGCAGGTCGCGGCTGCGGTGGCCAGGAGCAGCCACTGCACTCCAGTCTGGGCAACAGAGTGAGACTCCAACTCAAAAAAAAAAGAAAGAAAGAAAGAAAGAAAACATATCAAAGCTATATAGGCTACATAAAGTTTAGGGAAGGGAAATGAAAGGTATTTTTTTGTTGTGTTTTTTCTCAATCTCTTCTCTTAAACATCTTGTATATTACTTTTGTTTTAATATGCTAATACCATTCCTTTGAATTTATGATCCTCAAGGCTAATTTGTATTCTAATCACATGGAGTTCTTTTCTCATTCAATCACAGTCTAAGAAAAGGAAAGAACTGTATTCATTTATTCATTCATTCACTCATTTATTGATTCATTCATTCATCGAACATTTATTTTGTGTCACACTATATACTAGATGTTTGGGACTATTCAATTAATAAAATTAAAAAAATATGTCTGCCCTCAAAAGACTTGCATTCTAGCATGGAAAAATATAACAACAAGATAAAAGTCCTTATATAATTATAACAGTTCTGTGGTAAGTTAGATGCTGATAAAGGCAATAGATAAAAGTCTCCACTGTTGTTACAGTGCTTCTTCTGACCTGAAATGACAAAAATAAATAAATCAACTCATCTCACATAAAAATATTTCTATAGTGTCACTTTCCCTCTTTAACACATGGCTGCTACTGAGTGTGAAGTCTTTCAGAAATTTTCAAAGTACATTTAACATAGATTAACACACTTTCTGAAAAATTGCACAAATTCCTGCCAGTTCTTCACACCTATTATTGACCTCCATATATATAAAACTGAAAAAATAGAGAATACGCTTCAGAAAAAGTTTTTCTTGATCTACTAGGATCAAAGTAAGTATACATTTCATTTTAATGCCGCATAAATCTATGTTGTATGTGAAAGTAAACACAGTTATCTCTTACAGGGATTGACTTTGCACTATAAAATCTGGTTAAGCTGCTTCTGTAAAGCTGTTATCAGGTTGTGTGATGCTGGGATTTGATGGCCAGAGAATAGCAGATAGTCAGCAGAGAAAGATGGATGTATGTGGGGGGAGAGGAAGACTAAGTTGGCATCCACGAGAATAAGCTGCAGTCTCGGAAGACAGAAAAACATTTGTTTCAGTTATGATTGTCTCTTACCTTGGTGGAGGCGAGGGGACCTTTCATTATAAAGAAAAACACATTAAATTGGCCTCAAGATTCAGACCAAATGAAGGAGGATGCAAACAATGTGGAGTGATTGTAGGTATATCAGCAGCTTCACAATGATAAGGAGAGCCAACAGAGAAACAGTGATGTGTATGAGGTACAGAAAATGGCTGCAGCATCACTTTTGCCCTCCAAATTTCAAACAAGAATCTCAAGACCCACACCAACTGAAAACAATCTGGAAACTAATACTAGGAAATGTGGTTTATAAATTGACACATGGCAACGCCCTCACAGACAAGGTTGCTGCATTTCTTTGACTATTTTCCCAGAAAAAATTATTTTGTGAACCAATTTCCTTGGCTATATCTGCAAATAATTTTTGGAAAAGTAGACTCTAAAGAGTTTTGTTGTTTTTCACTACAGAGGCATAATTTACTTATATGCATGAATGTTTCATTTTTAAATACATTGTTTGGAATATTTCTTGTGTTAGTTAATTCATTCATAAATTTATATCAGAAAATTTCAGTTATAATATGATAGCAGAAACAAAAAATTACAATCTTTTGAAATAAAGGTTTCTACATATTTTCATACAAGCTCCAAAAAAGTGAATGGACTCCAATGTTTTCATTCTTTTTGTCATTTGGTCAGTGACATATTCCATAGAGTGAGGAACTTTTTGAGTCCTTCCCAGAGTTCATTTCCAACCTCTCTGGTCCTGATAGCCAAGAGGTCTGTGAGTTACAGAAGTGGGAGACTTATTTAATAATTGAGACCAAAAAATATTTCCCTCTTTCTAACAGCATTACAGTTTCCTCTGACAACTTATGTTTTCATATTGGAAAAATTTCATCAGAAAAGTTGCCTTTTTTTTTTTTTTTTAAGCAGGATTTACTGAGAGGACAGAAAAATTCCCACAGTGGAAGGGAACCTGAAGGGGTTGCCCCCCAATCTGCCTTTTCTTTCTAACAGAGGGGGAGATGGCGCTCAACCGAGGGCAAATGAAATTATATGATAATTTAAAAAGTTAATGATTATGAAGGCAGCTAGTACACTAATTTTAATTAATAATAATTAGTACAAGACTAACTCTTTATTCAAATAAAGTTTTCTAAAGACCAGGTATATAAACCTTTGTAGACAGTTTATTTTTACCCTGTCCATCCTGGCATTATAACTGATAAAAGAAGTTCAATACTGTAAGAAAAATTACTGCTGGCACAATAAATAAGCTGAAAAAAATAAATCCAAGGTAGCATAACACATTCTTTTAGACAGTCAAACAATAATCAATACCAGTCTAATCCTGTCAAGAGGCTGAAAGCACATGCCATTTATTTATTTATTTTTTTTCCCCACAAATTTAAATCTTTGCCAGATATCGTTTTCTTTTGTTTGTGGTCATAGAATTTGACAGTCATGTGTAGTAAGAGGAATTAACAATAGCATTAAAAAATATAAATTCAGAAACTATTTTTTGATAGGATGGCATTTTGAAGAAAATTAAATTGACATTAATTGCATTTTAGAGAAATCTTTTTCAAAGTGTGATCCACAGACATGCATTGGGTCACTCCAAGGTTTTTAGGCATCCACTATAGCAAAAGTATTTTCATTATAAGTAGCTTATTTGCTTTTGTGTCTGAACATTTGCCCTAATATTATAAATTCAAAGTTGAGTTAAACAACTACTGGTGCCTTTTCATGAATCAAGACACCAAACCCTTCTAATAATTATTGTGTTTTTCGCCAGTAAGTATTCCTTATGAACAAAAACAAATAGTAATTAATTTTCATCTTTAACAAAGATATGGAAATTATTAAATTTTAGCAACAGTGTACATGTATTTTTAACATCGTGTGAGAAAAACTTAATAATGCTTAACATCCCAACTGTACATAACAAAGTACAATTGTCACCTTAAGTAAAAGCACCTGACTGATTTGAAAACAAACTAGTCATCTTTTCAAATAATCACAAATTTTATTTGAAAAAATAAGAAGCAATGTGTAATTAGATTCACTTGGTGGATATTTTCTCAAAATTGAGCTGAGTGTGACTTTGTAGTAAAGTAACTTAAAATTTGAGCTTAAGAGCAAACATTAGAATTTTTTTTTTAAAAAGTTGGATTATTAAATTTTAGCCATGTACTGATTTACAGTGGAAACTTAAAAGCTAACTCCAACTGTACATACAAGACATTGTCACCTTAAGTAATAAGCATGACTATTAAAACGACTGATTTTTAAATTAAATTTTATTGAAAATAGAGCATGTGAATTAGAACTTGGTGGATATTCCAAATTGAGCTAGTGTGCTTTAGGATTAAAATTGGCTGAGCAACATTAGAATTTTTAAAAAAGTATTCTACCTCTCTGAGCTTGACAACTAACTTCCAATACTTAAATACTTTTTTGATGAGAAAATTAATGAATGTGGTTATCTTGATATTGTCTAATAAAATGTGTCAACCTTTATGATTCGAAGAACCAATATTTTTCAAATGGCAAATGTATTATTTTATAAAACCATGCATGGGTAAAATGTGTGTTCAAAATGCACACAAGCCCAGTAGACTTTAACATGAAACACTGCAAAAAACTCACTAACATGGTTTCAAATTTCACATTAAAAATAACTTTGAAAACACTATGATTTGTAATGTTTTGATGTACCATCAATGAAAAATATTCACAATTATCTAGAAATACATACATCAAACATATTGCAAAAAATATTTTTTATGGTAAAATATTTTTTCATAAAATTATGTTACATATGTTGAGATATAATGGGCATATTATTCTCCTAAAATTTATAATAAGTATTTATTTATAATGTTGTCATTCACATTAGAGTAAATACCATATATGTGCCACATAAATGAAAGTTTATTCAGATTCTTAACAATGTTTAAAAGTTGAAAAGATTTTTTAAAAAATAAAAAAACTAAAAGTAAAAGATTCCTGAGACTACAATATTTGAGAATCATGTAACATATATATTCTCTCTGTTGTTAAAACTTCTCTATACTTCGATGCAGTCATTCATTCCTTTTTTCAACAAACATTTATTGAACAACTATACTGCAGTAGCCATTTTTGAAAGTCCTGGGGTGAAAGAAGTGAAAAAAGTTGACAATTTATATCCTTTTATTGATCTTATATGCTGCTGCTTTTGTGTCTTTCCCTCATGATGAGTAACCATTCTCCATAAATGCCTTACTCCATCTCATTTAGCTCATTCTCATTGACATAGGATTTTGAAAATGTATACACAGATCCTTGAAAAAACCTTGAAATAAAATGAATTTTTGAAATTAAAAAAAATGTTTTAAAAAGACTGATATTGGCTAATCAATTTTGTTCCATAGCCCTAAGTGTTAAATAAAATCAGTTCTTTAATTCTGATAAACTTTATTTGTGTTTAAATTCATTCAGTTTATTACATTTTTCCAACATTGTTATTGCAAATATTTTCAGTATTCTCTAGATTCTGTCCCTATATGCCTACATATGACTTTGCAAAAGACCTGTCCTATCCAAAGTAATATCTGAATTGTAGAAAATGTCAGTCTGGCAAATAAATATTGATAAATTGTTTTTAGTAACCATTTTAAAGAAGGACACATGTATTTTTAGAAAATGTATGTGTGTAGAAAAGCAAGTCCATGAACTTTTCATCAGAGAGAAGAAAATGTAAACTGTAAATAAAAATAGAATAAATATAAGTAGAAGATTTATTTAATATCTGGGATCTTGAAACTAAGAGAGAACATAGTCTCAAGCAGAAGAGAAAGTGTGCATGTTCAAATATTACCAAAAAAATTAAGGAGAAATATATTTACTTGTATATATTAGCAAAATTGAATTCAATATGTGAGACTTTACATTGTTCTTTACTGGATAGTTTTTTCAATTTAGCAGTAAAATCTTTCTAGAAAAAGTGGGTGCCTGAATGTATAAAAAACTCTCAGATAAGAGGAAGACCTAGATCCAATTCTTACTCCTCTTCTTAACTTTCGCAAGGTGTGGAACATTCATTGATGTGTTTCCAGGCTTCCAAAATTTGTATTATGATACCTAGCCTATTTATGAATTTGTAAAAAAACAAATTGGTTTAATATTAAATATACTTTGTAAAACATTACTTAACATTAACAGATATTAGTGTTTTTAAAAAGTAAAACTTTGTTTCTTTTCTTCTAATTTTCTCTTCCCAGTTTGTCTAGCAAATTTAAATCCACTTCTCACAAAATAACAATAATCTAATATTACATCTTTAAGCTTCTCTTTATCAGGAATTTAAAATGTGACTGACATCTACATAAGGAAATCATCCTAAAGTGGTCTGCTTTAGTGAAATGGATGGTTTAGTGAAAAACTTAGATCACAATGATTTTTCCTACATAGATATGTAAACATGTTCTTGAGTCATTTAATATAATATCAATCAGCCCAAATGTTACTGTTATTAAAAATAAAGTCTTTTGGAAATAAATTTGAAAAGGTAGTTTTTCTTGTTAAGCCAACATTTAGAAAATCAGCATTAATTAGTTTGAAAGAAAGTCAGCTGTAGAATCAACAAATACATACATATATATGTATATATATTTGCCTAGGGTGCTTATTTGACAGAGATTTTTAAAGCACAGATAAATTCAAAGATTTTAATAGCACAGATAAATCCAATATCTAATTTTGACACACTCATATATACATAGCACATTTTTTGTGTATAAAATCTTGTTTTTGTTTGTTTTTATTTTTCTGTTATCACTTGAGTCTCAAGTCTCTGCAGTTTCTGTTTCCTTATCCTTTAATCCTCTGAATTCCAGATCTTCATATGGTTCACTGCATCACATTATTCAAGTATGTGATATAATGTCATTTCTCAAAAATTTCTTCCCTGACTATGCTCAAGCCAGAATTTACAGAACAAGTTGATTTTCTCATGACAATTATGCATATGATTAAAGACAACTATGAGTTTTCTCTTGTACAGAATAGCTATTCTTAATTCCATACCCAAACTTTGATGGCTTTGACTGTTCTAATCAGTATATGGTTCCCCAAATTGTAACCATATTTCTTAAAATAAGTTTCTAAAATGGTAAGCTACCATATGTGGCCTGATCAGGAAAAAGTCAAAGAGAGCTGTCACCTCTTCATTTAAATATTTGACCTCTATTGCAGTATCTTACAATTTTATTAGTGTGTTTCTTAAATATATTTTATTGTCGACTCACACTGAGAATATTAGAAATTATATACTTAATGCTAGTAAGCCATTATCCTTTCTTGATTTACAATGTTTGGCTACATTTTATTTTTTCTCCTGGTGACTATTTATAATGTTGATCAATGTATATAAAATAAAATTATATACAATTTGACTTTAAATTAACAAGGAACTCAATTTTAACATAATAACTAACAATTCCTAGCACATTTATTGGTTCCTAACATGAGTTTTTATATTATTTTGTCATGACCTAATAAATAGAATGTTTTCCAGAAACACTAGTTAAAAAGCTAAAATTAGCTCAAAAATCTTGAATTATATCATTATAAAAGAATAACACAGGTTTAATTAATATTACTATTTATAACAACAAAATGCTATTAACTAAGATATTAGAATAATGAGCTTTTTATGCCACCAAAGCTCCATGGGGAGTTTGGCTGTGTAGAGAAACACAAATTCATTATAAAATTATCTTTGAAGCACCAAGAAGATGTTAAAGAATAAATACTCAAAATCTTTTCAGAACCGTGAAGCTGTTCATGCAGCAGTAATGAAGTGAAAATAATTGTTGTTTTTGTGTGTTGTTTTTGTGTGTGTTTTGGTATTGAAGAAACAGGTTTTTTTAAAATAATAAAGACAGCATTGTTTTACTGTTCAAAGCTACTTTGAGATATTCTAAATATTCAAAAAAAATAAGTCCTAAGTGTTCTATCTTACATGATTTTTAGCTTAGTTTTTAAAGGAAGCTAGGTTCTGATAGATACACTCCTGCAAACAGTTACATTATTATTGTCATAGAGAATTATATTCAGGTTCATTCACTCTCTTCACTGGTCACCTTGGTTTTAGAACTCTGCTTATTTAATGCAGTAAATTTGCTGTGTTTCCTATCAGTCTTTCCTCTTTCCCTAAGTCCATTTGTTTCATGCCACTGTTTCAGGAATAATGGAAAAGGGCAAAGAATTTTATTACTCACATCATGGTAGCGTCATGTTTATAGCAGTTCTCCCTAAGTTTCAAATATCAGAAGACTGTTGCATAGTCAGGCTAAGACAAAGAAATTCAACCTTAGATAACCTCAGTCTTTAAAGTGAGCTGTTATTGAAATTGCTGACATTTGCCCTAGAGAAATATACTTCCTTCATTTTTTTCCTGGGTTCTGCCCAAAAGCAGAACACTCTTTCCAAATTATACAACTGTTTGCTATACAAACAGTCTTGCAAAGAGCTTCTGAAGCAAAATGTAGCAGCCTGACTGACCTATTAAAAATTGTATCCCAATACAGACTTCCAGCAAGATGGAAACAGCACAGGTGGGACTGTGAGAATCTCTGTGAAAGTGGGTTTCCATAAAGACACTTGCTTTTCCCCTCACCAACCACGTTGGTCCGAGGCCTGGAGGCCCTCTGTCCCACACACCACTCGGCTACCACAGATGCCGCTTCTCCACCCCAGGCAGTCCTGGGTTCCCAGCCATGTGGTGCTCTGGGCTTCCTCCCTGGCTACACCACCCCACCTGGCTCCAAGCCACCACTGGACATGGAGGCCCTTGGCTCCTGCCTAGTGGAGCTTTGGGCTCCTTCACTGGCTGCAGTGCACTGCCTGGCACCAAGCCACCGCTGCCCATGGAGGTCCACAGCTACCGCCCTGTAGAGCTCCGTGATCCCTCCCTGGTTGCACCACCATACCCAGCCCCAAGCTGCCACCACCCATGGAGGTCCTCGGTTCCCAGCCTCTCAGAGCTCCCGGCTCCCTCCCCGGTTGCAGCGCCATGCCCAGCCCCAAGCTGCCACTGCCCACAGAAACCCTTGGCTCCCACCCCGCGGAGCTCCAGACTCCCTCCCTGGTTGCAGTGCCCCAGCCCAAGCTGCCGCTACCACCCAGAGGCTCTCAGCTCCGGCCCCCCATGGAGCTCCGGGCTCCCTTCCTGGCTACAGCACTCTACACTGCCCCAAGCCGCTGCTGCCGCTGCCTGGGGAGGTCCTTGGCTCCCACCTCACCCAGAGCTCTGGGTTCCCTCCCTGGCTTCAGTGCCCTGCCCCAAGCTGCCACCACCTGTGGAGGCCCTCAGCTTCTGCCCTACAGAGCTCCAGGCACCCTTGTGGGTTGCACCACCTTGTCCCCAGCAGCCCTGTGCTACCCTGACCAGCAACACCCAGAAGTCTCACACTCTGCATCCCCCTGTTTGCCTCTGGCCACAGTGGGACCAGAGACCAGCTGGAGCTCTGATACCTGCACTGCCCCACCCAGCTCTGCCAAGCTCTGCACAGCCTCCAGCTTGGGACCTAAGAACAAAGAAAGAAAAAGAGACCCAAGATGCACTGTGACACACTGGCCTGCAGTGCCTGGCTATCTCGACTCTGCTTTCCCCAACTGCACCTGACTGCAGTACAACCAGAGATCATCTGGAGCCCTGTGACCAGGCAGGGACCTGAAATGCCCTGCCTAGCTCCACCCAGCTCTGCCCAGTCTCCAACTTGGGATCTAAGACCTCATGTTTGTTTAGAGGAATAATATATCATAAGGAGGTCAGTTTGTGTGTCTGTATGATTGTATGTTCTAGGTTTTTTTGTTGCTGTCATTGCTGGGGTTTTTTTTGTTTGTTTTTGAATTTTTTTATTTTCTCTTACTCTTATCTGTCTTTGGGCCTATTTTCATTTTTTAGTTGATATTTTTGTCTGTTTTCCCTCTCTTCTCTCTCTACACCTTCCACTTCCCTCTCCCTGTTCCATTTCTTTCCTTTGACTTATCTCATTTTACTCTCAGAAAGCAAACTATACCCCACTGCATGGACAGATTACAAGGCAGTGGGAAGCGGGTTCCAGGGTATCAATATACCTATTGGTGGATACTGGAATCTGCAGATAGATTTTGAATCACAGCTCCCAACTCAAATCTCAAAACTGCAAAAGGTATAGCCCCCAACCTACAGTCCAGCCTCAGAATTGAACAAAGTTAGAGAATTCACACAAAGAGGAATAGGAAATTGAACAAACAGAAGTAAAAGCAACCCTGCCACCCCTGAACATCAGATTTAAAAAAGACAGGGGAAACAAGGAAAAAGTGGGAAGGAAAATCTACACAAATGTAGAAAAACCAAAAGAAGAATATGGGTCTCACACAGATCCCTAGGAGATCAGATAATGAGAAAACAGACTTTGGAATGCAAACAATTGTAGAGCCCCCAGAATGACAGGTCACATACTACAAACCCAGACTTCATGACATTAATAAAGAGAATAAAAAGAATTGGGGCAGGGCAATAGAAAAATAGGAAGGAGTTCATAACTGAGATAACATCAGTAAAGAATACTGTGATTGAAATAAATAACAAATGAATAGGCATGAAAAGTAGAATCAACCAAGCAGAAGACAGAATCTCAGAACTTGAAGACCAAAATATAGAACTAAATCAAACTGTCAAAAACAGAAAAGAAGCTTAAAAAGACAGAACAGAACCTTCAAACATGAGTGATTACTTCAAGAGAATGAACCTAAGAGTAATTAGACTTTCTGAGGCAGAAACAGAGACAGAGATCACCCTGGAACAATCATTCCATGAAATTATTCAAGAAAACTTTCCTCATCTCATCAGTGATGCAAAACTTCAAACACAAGAGATTCAGAGAACCCCTGCAAGATAACAAATGAGAAAACCAATTCCCAGGCACATAATAATTTGCCTGAACAAAGTAGGTATAAAATAAAAAATCCTAAAAGCAGTAAGATAAAAAGGTCAGACTACCTACCAGGGAAGACCGATCAGAATAGCAGCAGATTCAGCTATAGAAACATTTCAGTATAGGAGAGCTTGGAGACCAATATTAAAAGTTCTCAAAGATAAACAATTTCAACCAAGAATAATCTACCCAGCCAAGCTAAGTTTCATCCATGAGGGAGAATTAAAATCTTTCCCAGACATCCAATCCCGGAGAACTTATGCTGCCTCCAGACCACCCCTACAAGAAACTCTCAAGAAAGTATTAAATGCAGAACAAAAAGAAAAAGAACAATACTCTTCACAAGAGTACAGGAAAAAGATTGAAAAACACATGAAGTAACCTAAAAAACTAAAAGACAACAAACAAACAAGTACAACAACCTTACAAGAGCCTCATGAGAAAGAAAAAAACCTCATATTTCAATAATTAACCTGAATGTGAACAGACGAAATGCACCACTGAAAAGACATAGAATGGCAAAATGGATAAAATATCATGAAGCAGCAATATATTGTCTCCAAGAGACTCATCTCCACAGAAAGGACACTCATATACTCAGAGTAATTGGATGGGAAACAAAATTTCAGGTGAATGGAACACAAAAGAAAACTGGAGTTGCAATATTAATCAGACAAAATATACTTTAAGCTATCTAAAATCTAAAAAGATGAAGGTCACTATATAATGATAAAAGGTTCAATTCATCAACAAGAAATATCCATCCTAAACATATAAGCACCCAACATCAGAGCACCAACGTTTGTAAAGCAGCTTCTAGGCAAACTTAAAAAAGAGATTGACTCTAACACTATCATAGCTGGGGACTTTAATACCCAACTCACATCCCTAGACAGATCATCAAGAGAAAAAAATCAGCAAGGAGACCCAGAACCTCAATAAGACTTTTGAACAAATGGACTTTATTGATACCAACAGAACACTCCACCCAACGACCACGGAATGTATATTCTATTCATCACCACATGGAACGTACTCTAAGATTGACCACATCATTGGCCATAAATCAAACATAAACAAATTTAATAAGATTGAAATCTTGCCATGCAACTTTTCATACCACAGTGGAATAAAAATAAATATCAACAACAAAGTTCCCCCAAAACCCACAAAGGCATGGACACTAAATAGTATGATGGTAAGCAACTCCTTGGTCAATGATGAAATCAAAACAGACATTGCAAGTTACCTGGAAACAAATAAAAATGAAGAAACATCTTACCAAAACCTCTTGGATACCATGAAAGCAATAATAACAGGGGAACTCATATCTTTACAAACACACATGAAGAAAATGGAAAGATCACAAGTTACCAGCCTAAGAAGTCACCTAAGGATGCTGGAAATGTAAGACCACCAAAACCCTAACTTCAGCAGAAGAATCCAGATCACCAAAATAAAAGCCCAAATCCAGGACATAGAAGACAAAAAGATAATACAAAAAATCAATGAAACAAAAAGCTGGTTCTTTGAAATGATAAGCAAGATAGATTGTCCCCTAACCAGACTAACCAAGAAAAAGAGAGTAAAGCCCAAATAATCTCAATCAGAAACACAAAGGATGAAGTCACAGCTGACCCTGAAGAAATGTAAAATATTACCAGAGACTACTACGTACAATTGTATGGAAACAAACATGAAAACCTAAAGGAAATGGAGGACTTTCTGACATTCACAACTGCTGTAGGTTGAAAAAAATAAGAAACTGAGAACCTAAATAGACCAATAACAATCAAAGAAATTGATTATGTCATAAGAAAACTACTGACAAAAAATAGCCTTGGACCAGATTGCTTTCCAGCAGAATTCTATAAAACATACAAGGAGGAACTGATTCCAATCCTACTGATAGTTCTCCAGGTGATTGAGAATGACAGAACTCTCCCCAAATAATTTATAAAGCTAATATCACATTGACACTCAAGACAGGTAAAGACCGAACAAAGAAAAAGAACTATAGTCCAGTATCTTTGATGAATATAGATGCTAAAATTCTCAACAAGATCCTAGGAAACCGGATTAAGCAACACATCTCAAAAATCATCCATCGTGACCAAGTAGGCTTCATCTCTGGGATGCAAGGCTTGTTCAACATTCGTAAGACCATAAATGTAATTAAATACAACAGACGCTAAAACAAAAACCACATGTTTATATCATTAGATGCAGAAAAAGCTTTTGATACAATCCAGTACCCCTTCTTGATAAAAACCCCTGAACATCTAGCCATAGTTGGGACATACCTCAAAATAGTAAAAACCATCTATGAGAAACTCACAGTCAGCATACTCCTAAACAGACAAAAATTGGAAACATATCCCCTGAAAACTGGAACAAGACAAGGATGCCTACTCTCACCCATCCTGTTCAACAGAGTTTTGGAAGTCCTAGCTAGAGCAATCAGGTAAGAAAAGGCTATCAGGGGTATCTGAATAGGAAAAGAGGAAGTCAAGCTATCTCTCTTTGCAGATGACATGATTGTATACCTTGAAAACCCAAGAGAATCTGCCAAAAAATCTCCTTGCACAGATAAAGGACTTTGGCAAAGTCTCAGGGTATAAAATAAATGTACAAAAGACAATTGTATTCTATACACCAATAATAAACAGAAACTCAAATAAAAAGCACAATTCATTTACAATAGCCACACACACACAAAAATACCTTATCATCTTCCTAACCAGAGACATAAAAGACCTTTACAATGAAAATTACAGAACACTACTCAAAGAAATCAAAGATGACACAAACAAGTGAAAAAATATTCCATGCTCATGGATTGAAAGATTCAACATTGCTAAGATGTCCATTTTACCTAAGGCAATGTACAGATTTACTGCAATACCCATGAAATTACCACCAACATTCTTCTCAGACCTAGAAAAAACAATACAGGAATATATATGAAAACATGAAATTACCACCAACATTCTTCTCAGACTAGAAAAAACAATACAGGAATATATATGAAAACTTAAATGACCAAGAATAGCCAAAACAATCCTCAGGAAAAAACGAACAAACAAAAAAAGAGGGGGTATCACACTCCTGGACTTTAAACTATATTATAAAGCTCAATAATCAAAACGCCTGATATTGGTACAAGAACAGACATATAGACCAATGGAATTGAATTGAGATTCCAGAGGCAAAACCTCAATTTCTCAACCACCTCATTTTTGACAAAGCCTCTACCATCTACTACTGGGGAGAAGAGAACCTATTCAGTAAATGGTGCTGGGAAAACTGGTTGACCATATGCAGAAGATTCAAATAGGATCCCTACCTATCCTCGTATACAAAAATTAACTCTAAATGAATCACAGACCTTAATGTAAAACCTCTAACTGTAAGAACTTTAGAAAATGCAGGAGACACTCTTATGAAAGTTGGAACTGGCAACCAATTCCTGATCAAAACTTGAAGTGCCCAGGCCATAAGAAATAAGATAGACAAGTGGGACCTCATTAAACTGACAAGCTTCTTCAAAGTCAAAGAAACCATCAAGAGAGGATGGAGACAGCCCACAGACTGGGAAAAAACATTTGCCAACTCCATGTCTGACAAAAGCCTAACATCAAGGATGTACAAGGAACTCAGATGTACTTAAAATAAATAAATAAATAAATAACAGCCCCATTACAAAGTGGGCTAAAGATATGAATAGATACTTCTCACAAGAAGACATAAGAGAAGCCAACAGATGTATGAAAGAATGTTCAGCCTTACTAATCATCAAGGAGATGCAAATTAAAACTACACTGAGCCAGGCTCAGTGGCTCAGCCTGTAATCCCATGCCTTGGGAGGCTGAGGTGAGTGGATTGCCTGAGCCCACGGGTTTGAGACCCACCTGGGCAATTTGGCGAGACCTCATCTCTACAATAAATCAAAAAATTAGCCGGGCGTGGTAGCGTGCGCCTGTAGTTCCAGCTACTTGGAAGGCTGAGGCAGAAGGATCACTGGGGCCCAGCAGTCGAGGCTGTGGTGGCCGGGAGCGGCCACTGCACTCCAGTCTGGGCGACGGAGTAAGACTCCAACTCAAAAAAAATAAAAAATAAAATAAAATAAAATAACACTGAGATACCCCCTAACTCCAATCAGAATGGCCATCATCAATAACTCAAAAAATAACAGATGCTGGAAAGAATGTGGCAAAAAGGGAGCATTTTTACACTATTGGTGGTAGTGCAAAGTAGTACAGCCTCTGTGGAAATCAGTGTGGCAATTCCTAAAAGTTCTAAAAGTCAACCTTCCATATTACCCTCCAACTCCCCTCTTGGGAATATACGTGGAAGAACTCATGTCACTCTATAAAAAAGATACCTGCACACGAATGTTTATCGCAGCATTGTTCACAATAGCAAGAATATGGAACTAGCCATGCTGCCAATCAAAAGAGGACTGGTTAAAAAAAAAGTGGTACATATACACAATGGAATACCACACAGCCACAAAGAAAAACAAAATCATAAACTTTGCAGCAACATGGATGGAATTAGAGTTTATAATACTGAGTGATCTCTCACAGAAACAAAGAGCTGAGTATCACATGTTCTCACTCATAAGTGGACCTTGAACAACTCCTTATTACTATAAGAAAGGGATTGAAAATGGCAGGAAAATACTGGGAGGGGGGTGGGGGAGTGGGGAGGTGGGATTGACAGTAGTCAATACCTGCCTGGGGAAGAGGGTGGCACACCTCATTGATAAGGGCACCTGCTCGGTGAGTATTTGTATACCTAGCCCTGGCTTGTACCCCACAATTTTAAATAAAAATTGAAAGAGGAAAAAAATGTATTCCACTTTCAGGAGATTAGACAATCAGAGATCTAAATGGAAAGAAGGAACTAGCCACTGATAATTAGAGGAAAGCATGTTGGCAATGAATGCAACCATTACAAATTTCTTATGTAAAGAAAGAACTTGGAGATAAAGGGAAACCTAAAGATATATCATAAACCACAGGTGAAGTCTAACAAATGAGTTCAAAGTGGTAGACTGGAAACCTTATACACAGCAGGGCTTATCAAATTTTAATGTGCCAAATCACATGAGGAAGGTTCTTGCTAAAATGCAGATTCTGATTAAGTAGACCTGGGGCAGGGCTTGAAAGTCTGCATTTCTAACATGCTTCTAGGAGATGCCCACTAATGCTGTAGATCTGAGTAACAAGGCTGTAACACCTTTTGCAATGTCCAGGTGAAAAATGATTGTGATTTGCGATAGTCTGGTAGTAACAGTTGTAGAGAGCAGTGAACTGATGCAACTTAGAATATATTGTGAGAACAGCATTTCTGATAGAATAGATATAGCAGGTAAAGAAAAAAGAGACATAAAGAAAAACTAGAAATTTTGGTTTTAAAATTCTGTGTATTAGAACCTAATTTTTTGAGATGGAAAAGACAAGTAAAAGTAGCTTCAGTGTAAAGGTGGATTTAAATGTTGTATTTTAAGGATAAATTTGAGCCTACAAGGCATTCAAGTGTGTATTTAAAATACTTAATGAGATGTTCTACATCTCTGAAGTGATAGGGAGAGGTCATTAACATATAGTTGTCATTTAACCATAGACTCAGATTAAATTATCCAGGGGATTAAAACATAAAGAAGAGCTAAAGTAAGCTTAGAGAGTTTAGAGTTTTAACAAAGAAAAAACCAGCAAAGGGTCTCATATGAAGCAGAATATAATCTTCTTCAATGGGATTAAAGAGAGCACTTGGTGATGTTTAAAGGAGAAAATTCAATGGAGTTGTTCAAGGAGAAATGGTGCAGGAAGAAATGGAGATAAATGTAAAGAGCTTTGTTTTTTGGTTTTTTTTCCTTTAAGCTTTGTTCTAAGAGGTAGCTATAATTAAAAAAGAGCTGTAGTTAAAAAGAGGTGTGAAAAAAAAGAACATTTCTTTTATCTTGTTTTATAATAAAAGACACTAAAGCATGTTGACATATGAGGGATTGATTAAGTATCATGAAAAAATAAGATGCTCTACAGAAGAGAAAATTAGTTAGAAAGTCTCTGTCATAGCAAAAGAGAATACAGTGCAGAGAGAACCCAGGATTTGAAAGGGGAGGCAAATTGTCTATTAGAATAAGAAGGAGGGCAAAACTTGAATGCTGTCAGTTAGATGAGGCATTGACTTCTTGTAATTTTTCTCCTCTCATTGAAATATAAGACAAAGCCATGATTTGAATGAAAGAATAGGGGATGTTTAATGTCTGAGGAATTATAAAGCAGTTGCTTTGGAGAGTGAGAAAGCCAACATGAGGAAAATGTATAGCACCACTGGGCAATGCCTGACGATTTGACATTTCTGGTTTTTCATTTAAAGTAAGCCTAGTCAACATTCTGTGTATATAATTGTTTGTTTTCTCACAAATGTTTGTCTGTCTGCTTACGTGCATACAGTGAGAAGCCACTCAGTTGGGCTTTCACCAGGAATGTGGCTACTGGATTAAAAAAAAAGAAAAAAACAAAATAATTAGCACACTGACAAGATTCACTTTTGAATATGAACCATAGACCAGGAATTCTATGAGGAGTAAGGACAGAATTTAGTACTTGAGAAGATTTCATTTACTGAGTTTATTTAGTTGGAGAAGTTTAAATCAATGGAATTTGTTAGTCAGATAACTGATATTTATCTCATTTTTAAATTCTTTGGCCATGATAGATTAAACACTAGTCTTCTACCAGGAAAACCTACAGCTGCTTTTTACAAGACCTTTGCCAAGATTTTTGTTATGCTTAAAGTGTAATTTTTCTAGCCTAGACAGGAGTCCTAGTTTCTACGAAAAATCAAAAAAATTAGTTGAACATGGTAATGTGTGCCTGTAGTCCCAGCTACTTAGGAGGCTGAGGCGGAAGGACAGCCTAACCCAGAAGGTCAAGGCTGTGGTGAGCCACGATTGTGACACTAAACTCCAACCTGGGTGACACAGCGAGACTCTGACTCAGATTTTTTTATGTAATTTAGAACTCATGAAAGTCATGAAGTTACCATGAAAAATTAGCATAATATCTGAAGAATTTGTGAAACCTATGAATTGCTTCCATCAGTATTTGTCTTTCTATCTCAGCAATTAAGGTGCTGCATTTTTTAGCACAAACAGAAAAATGCACTGATTAAAGAACATACAGAAACTTCATACACTGACTCTAGTACTCAGCACTTGGCAGAGCACCATCTAAAACTCTATACATCTACTCTCACCTTTCAGGCTATAAGGAAATGGTCTTTCATAAAGGACAAGATTCCTATGACCTCAAAACAAAATGCAACTGCTTCTGACTATCAGGAAGTTTGTATATTGTATTCCTGCCAATGTTAAAGATAGATATTGATTCAGAGTGCATGTAGGATTTGAGTGATGGATGTGCTTAGATAAGGAGAAAGACAAATTAATTAACTTGTCAAATCCTTCTTCTCAGACAGCAAGAATGCAATAGATTCTTGCATAATTAGGTATTGATTCACAGTAGTTCTAAACATCTGTTTTTTTGCTTATCTTGATGTTCCCATTTGTGATTTCAGAGGAACTCATGAATTAGAAATGTTTTTCACAACAGTGGCAAATGGAGGTTGATGTACATTTGTAATATTAAACAATTCATCTTACTCTTGAAATTGCATATACACTATAGATATAACATGCATGAAGTACATCACCATTCTTTATATTGTCAATGAAGATGACTTTGAGACTCAGAATTGGAAGTAGTTGTACTTTTGCAGTGTCTTTAATGACATTTGGTTAAATGTATAAAATAAAAATAATCTTATGTAAAAATTTTGGCATTTCAGCTGTTGTGCCTTTTTTTTTTTTTTTTACAGGCACATTTTACTAACCTAAAAGAAAAATGCCAATTAAAAGTACAAATAAAATAATCACTATTATGTAAATGTTTACATTTAATTCACATTTGTATGAAAATACATTCAAAGTTGAAACACTGAACACATATTTTAAACCTTCAAGTCACAGAATAAATTATGATAGAATAATATTCATAATTGAATTCAAAAATATAAAAGTGTAGCTCAAGGAGAAAACAAAGCTTAAATTAAAAAGTGAGATAATCTTTAAAGAGCAAGACTCAAAATTTATAAAAAAATTAATAATCAAGATCATGAGAGAAAGTATGTGTTTTTATTGGAATTTATACTCTAGACCCTGAAAATGTTGGGTTCAGTGTAAGTGCCATTTTCCTTGGAGAATCTTTGGGGTCAATTCTCTTCAGGAGGACCATCCAGCCCCTCTGGCCCCAGATCTACCTAGAGAAACAAATAAGATTCCAAAGCTGAATGCATGATAGCACTTAAATAATTTTTAACACTGAAAACATAAATCTAGAAAATAGCATTTCTAAATTGCCAACAAAGCCATTTTTATTACATATGATTCTAGGGTGAAGTTCCAGATTTGGAAAGGGAAAGAATAGATGATGTCTAAGAAGAGAGATGGGTTTCTATGGATTTCTGCAAATGAGAGGCAGAGGCAAATGCATGTGAAGAATCCTAACCTTAACCTTAACATTTTAAGATTTTTATGAGATCAGAAAATAACGGAAAGATAACTAACACATACACATACACACACGCCACACACACACACACACACACACACACACACACACACACACCTACATAAACACGTGTTTTTCTACTTTCAATTCACTGGCTAAATTTAAGAGCAGTATATACTATGGTCTTGAGGTTCTGATGTTGGCAACTTCTATCACAAGTATGGAACATTGAGGGTTAGAATTGGGAATAAGTTAATTTTTACAGTTGGCGAACAAGAGAAGGAAATATGAAATTTAGAAGCTTCATTCTGGCAAGTTCATGCAGGAAAAAATTAGAACTAAAGCAATTCTGAATAAGAAAGAATTTTAAGTAAATATAAGAACACAAGAGGTGATGACAAGATGCAAAAGACCAATGGCATGTATTTATAATCCAGTTGAGAGTAGAAGTGACATGATATGTTAGTTGACTTATAAAGCAGGAGAAGGAGGGATGCAAAGATGACTTGAGATCATGGAAAAAAATAATCTCAAAAATGATTAATTGAGTGAAATTTAAAATATAGGAACAACATTCATTGATGAAAACCAATGATGTCACTGCCAGAGGGGGAGGGATGGGATTGGTAGTTGAGGGAAGCTGCCAGGGGAGGAAGGAGCACACCTCATCAGCAAGGGTACCTGAATAATAAACATTTGTGAACCTAATCCTGAATTGTACCCCACATCTTTAAAAAAAAAAGAAAGAAAGAAAAGAAAAACAATAATTTCAATTTTTCAAATATGCTTTGTGCAATTGGTATAGAAGGAATAAACTACAAAACAATAAAAGCCATATATAACAAACCCACAGCCAACATCATACTGAATGGGGAAAAGCCGAAATCATTCCTCTTCAGAAATAATACAAAGCAAGGAATACTCATTTTCACCATGTCTATTCAACATAGTACTGAAAGTCCTAGCCAGAGCACTCAGGTAAGAGAAAAAAATATAGGAAATCCAAGTTGGAAAAAAAAAATCAGACTATCTGATTGCTGATATGATATTATACCTAGAAAATCCTAAATACTCCTCCAAAAGAGTCCTGGACTTGATAAATAAATTCAGTAGAGTCACAGGTTACAAACTCAACACACACAAATCAGTAGCACTGCTATCATCTAATAACAACCAAGTTGAGAATCAAATAAATAGTTGAATCCCATTTATAATAGCTGCTAAAAAATAAAATACCAGCCGGGCTCGGTGGCTCAGCCTGTAATCCTAGCATTTTGGGAGGCTGAGGTGAGTGGATTGCCTGAGCCCGCGGGTTCGAGACCCACCTGGGCAACTTGGCAAGACCTCATCTCGACAATAAATCAAAAATTAGCCGGACGTGGTAGCATGCACCTGTAGTTCCAACTACTTGGAAGGCTGAGGCGGAAGGATAGCTGGAGCCCAGCAGGTCGAGGCTGTGGTGGCCAGGAGCGGCCACTGCACTCCAGTCTGGGTAACAGAGTGAGACTCCAACTAAAAAAAAAAAATAATAAATAAATAAATAAAATAAAATAAAATACCTAGGAACATATTATACCAAAGAAATGAAAGATCTTAACAAGGAGAACTGCAAAACACTGATGAAAAAAATTGTAGAGGACACAAATGTAAAAATACCTCATGCTCACGGATGGGGAGAATCACCATTGTTAAAATGAACATACTACCCAAAGCAATCTACAGATTCAATGCAATCACTGTTAAATTACCAACATCATTTTTTCACAGAATTAGAGACAACAATCCTAAAATATATAGAGAGAAGAAAAAAGAACCTGAATAGCCAAGGCAAGGCATTTCTAAGCAAACAAACAGACAAAAAAAGTCAGAATCATCACATTACCCAATTTCAAATTATACTGCAATAACACAAGTCTAATAAGCAAAACAGCATGGTTTGGGAACCAAGGCAGACACATGGACCAATGGAACAGAATACAGAATTCAGAAATTAACCCCAATACCTTCAACCAATTGATCTTTGACAAAGCAGGCAAAACATACAGTAGGGAAAGGACATAATATTTAACAATTTGTGACAATTGGATAGCCACACACAGAAAAATGAAGCTAGATCTTTATTTTTCATCATATACAAAAATTAACTGAAGATGGATTAAAGACCTAAATGTCAGACTTGAAGCTATACAGATCGTAAAAGAAAACTTGGAAAAACTCTCTGGACATTGTCCTATAAAAAAAAAATTTCCCATGTTGAAGATTTCACCAAAACATATGCCAAAAAAAAAAAAATAAAAAAACAAAAGGAGGGGGAACTAACTGAACTGTAAAACTTTTGCACAGAAAAAAAAAGCAAGAGAGAAAATTGGCAACCTACAGAATGGCAAAAATTACCCCCAAAAATAAATCTAACAAATAACTAATATCTAAAAATTTATAAAGAATTCAAATAAATCAAGAAGAAGAAAAAACTCATTAAAAAGTGGGCAAACAACATGAACAGACATCTCTTTTTTTTTTTTTTTTTTTTGAGTTGGAGTCTCACTCTGTCGCCAGACTGGAGGGCAGTGGCCACTCCTGGCCACCGCAGCCTCGCCTGCTGGGCTCCGGCGATCCTTCCGCCTCAGCCTTCCGAGTAGCCAGAATTACAGGCGCTTGCTACCACGCCCAGCTGATTTTTTGATTTATTGTAGAGATGAGGTCTCGCCTGCCCAGGCGGGTCTCGAACCCGCGGGCTCAGGCAATCCACTCACCTCAGCCTCCCAAAGGCGTGGGATTACAGGCTGAGCCACCGAGCCCGGCGAACAGACATCTCTTAAAAGAAGATATACAAATGACCAAAAAAAACCATGAAAATAATGCTCACATCACTTATAATCAGGGAAATGCAAATTAAAACCATACACCAGTCAGAATGGCCATTTTTTTAAAAAATAAAAAAGAATGGATGCAATGAAAAGGTAAAACTTATTACACTGTTGACGGGAATAAGAATTAATAAAATCTCTATGGAAATCAAATAAGTAAAATATTTCTTACACACCTTATATTAGATCTACCATTTGATCCAGCAATCCCAGTACTTTGTATCTACCCAAAGGAAGAGTGGTCATTACACAAAAAAAGACAACTGCACTCATATGTTTATAGAAGCACAATTCAAAATCACAAAAATGTGAAATCAACCTAAATGCCATCAAATGATCAGTGAATAATGTAAATATGTTTTTATATATATACCATTGAATACTACTCAGTTATCAAAAAGAACAAAATAGTATCTTTTGTATAAACTTGGATGAAATTGGATACTATAAACCAGGCTCAGTGGCTCAGCCTGTAATCCCGCGTCTTTGGGAGGCTGAGGTGAGTGGATTGCCTGAGCCGGCGGGTTCAAGACCCACCTAGGCAGCAAGACCTCATCTCTGCAATAAATAAAAAAATCAGCCGGGCGTGGTAGCACATGCCTGTAATTCCGGCTACTCGGAAGGCTGAGGCGGAAGGATCGCGGGAGCCCAGCAGGCGGGGCTGTGGTGGCTGGGAGCAGCCACTGCACTCCAGGCGACCGAGTGAGACCCAACTCAAAAAAAAAAAAAAGAAAGAAAAGAAAAAAAAAAAAAAAAAGAAATCGGAGACTATTATTATAAGCGAAGTAATGCAGGAATTAAAACCAAATACTGCATGTTCCACTTGCAGTGGGAGCTAAGCTAATAATCTGCAAAGGCACACAGTAAGGTATAATGGATACTGGAGACTCAGAACGGGGAGGATGGGAAGGGGAAGAACTAAAAATCACTTATCATGTACAATGTGCGCTAATGGGAGTGATAGGAACTCTTAAAGCCCAGACTTCTTCACCACTATACAAAACAGCCATGTAACCAAAAACCCTGAAAGCTATTAAAATAAATAAAACGAAACAACAAAGAGTATTCTTTTTCCTGTAGCCCGTAGAATATTTCCAGAAAAATATATGAGAAACTGGTATGTATATTTACTTCTAGGAAAAGGATATGAAAATTGGATTCTAAGATAAGATAATAATTTTTTACTCTTTTTTTTTTGTACTGCTTGAATGTTTTACCATATGATTTTTTTTTTTTTTTTTTTTTTTTTTTTTTTTTGAGTTGGAGTCCCACTCTGTCGCCCAGACTGGGGTGCAGTGGCCGCTCCCGGCCACCGCAGCCTCGACCTGCTGGGCTCTGGCGATCCTTCCGCCTCAGCCTTCCAAGTAGCCGGAATCACAGGCATGCGCTACCACACCCGGCTGATTTTTTGATTTATTGTAGAGATGAGGCTTACTGCCCAGGCGCGTCTGGAACCCACGGGTTCAGGCAATCCACTCATCTCAGCCTCCCAGAGGCGCGGGATTACAGGCTGAGCCACTGAGCCCGGCATCATATGATTGTATTATTTACAGTTAGGTCAATGAAAAGATGAAGAATTTTAACATAGAGATGATAGATAGATGATAGATTGTATAGATAAACAGATGATAGATATGCTTTGCTCTATATAATGGGCCCCTTTGGCCAATGCTTCACAACAGACTATGATAAACGTGACTCTTGACCTCATAAGAAAGACAAAGACTAGAAATACCAGTTTCATAGTCATAAATATGAAGAAAACTATGTACAAAGTAAAAAAAAATGCATTTTACAATTTATTGTACAGAAAAGGAGAAAGGAAAAGGAGTAGGAGAAAGAGAAAGAAAAAGAAAATAAAATTTTAGTGTATTATTTTGTGATGATGTTCTTATGTTATATAAACAACAAAGCTGGAAAAGAAATAAAAAGGATGAACAAGTGGGTTCAAGAGAGAATGAGGCTAAAGAATTTTAAACACTGATTACAGTTACTCTTTCAAAAAATGGATGTGTGGTATTAAAGAGGAATCTACAATAAATCAAAAATTAGCTGGGTGTGGTAGCGCGCGACTGTAATTCCAGCTACTTGGAAGGCTGAGGCGGAAGGATCGCCGGAGCCCAGCAGGTCGAGGCTGCGGTGGCCGGGAGTGGCCACTGCACTCCAGTCTGGGCGACAGGGTGGGACTCCAACTCAAAAATAAAAATAAAAATAAAAAAGAGGAATCTACAGAATTTTTTGTTTGCTTTATGTTTGTGTGAAGGAATAACAGATGTAGAAAACGGGAATAATTATTAAAGCACAAATGAGAAGAAGATTGTTGGAGATGAGTTCTTGAAAAGGTGAGAGAAGGTAACTCCCAGATGGAAATTCTGACTTTTCATTAAGTAAAAACAATTCACTAATGAGAATAGAAAACAAAAAATAATGCATGGGTACAAAGCTCATATAATTGTTTTTATATTCTCGTTGAAATAGGCACTAAGAGCCGGGCTCGGTGGCTCAGCCTGTAATCCCGCGCCTTGGGAGGCTGAGGTGAGTGAATTGCCTGAGCCCGAGGGTTCGAGACCCGCCTGGGCAACTTGGCGAGACCTCATCTCTCCAATAAATCAAAAAATTAGCTGGGCGTGGTAGCGCACGCCTGTAGTTCCAGCTACTTGGAAGGCTGAGGCAGAAGGATCGCCGGAGCCCAGCAGGTCGAGGCTGCGGTGGCCGGGAGCGGCCGCTGCACTCCAGTCTGGGCGACAGAGTGAGACTCCAACTCCAAAAAAAAGAAAAAAAGAAAAGAAATAGGCACGAAGCCCTAGAATTTCAGGTGATTTGTTAATCGTCTTAATCTGGCCATAATCAACCAATACAATGATTACATGGATTATTTCAATTTGCAATGTAAGATTTTTAAATAACTTTCTGATGATTAGATATTAAAATCTCTAGTAAAACAAAAATAGATTTCAGAATTAATCTTTGATTAAGCAAATTAGAACTTGTATTATGCCTCCTATTCAACCAAACTAGTCTAGTGATCCAAAAATCATTACACTGCTAATATACATGACTTAAAAGGTGGTCCTACTATGTGTCAGGTGCTGTGTCAAAAACTAACACTCAGACATACAGTTAAACCTTAAAACACCACAATACAGTTAGCAATAGTTTTGCTATTTTACTAATAATAGTAAAACTTAAAGAGATCAAGTAATTTGCATATATAGTACAGTTTAAAATCAAGACTTGAACTTCAGAAGTCTGAGTCCAGAGCCTGTATTCTTAATCATTATATTTCTTCACTCAGTTACAAGCACTTTATCATTTCAACCGAGCAAAAAATAAATAATACCATATCTGTCTTAGTACAGTTTAGGCTACTATAATAGAATATCTGCAACTAAGTAATTTATAGCAAAGAGAAATTTATTGTCTTACAGTTCTGGAGGCTGGAAATTCCAAAATTGAGGGGCTGTTATCTGGTGAGGAGTTTCTTGCTGCGTTATCCCATGGCAGAAGAGCAGAAAGAGGGCAAGAGGGAACAAGAGAGTGAATTCATAGTCTCAAACCTTTTTATAATTGGCATTAATTCATTCACAAGGGCAGAGTCCTTATGTCTCAAACATCTCCCATCAGACCCTACTTCCCAACAAGTGTTGCATTAGAAACACATGATTTTTTTTTCCCCCAACACATGCTTTTTGGCAGACACATTCAAACCATGGCAATGACATTGAATTCTGAGTACTGGGATTTTTGTGGAATCATAAAAAAATATGTGGCTTAGGTTATCCAAGGAAATAAACGATGTCATGAAGAATGTACCTTTATGTCACACACTGAGAATGCAAATGAATGTCTTGAAGTTTATATTCAAACTTAGAATTATAAAAATGTAACATATTTTTTAAAAAATACCTAAAATAGAGTAAAAATATATTTGAAATAATTTACATCACATAGTAACTTTAGTTAGAAATAAGAATAGATATTGTGGCCTTTACACTAAAAAATGATAAGTAAAAGTTCTCTATAAGCAAACACGATTTTGTCTTGATTTAAAATATCGATAGCGGTTTTTTGGTAGGCTTATGTGAAGTAGGTTCACTGTGTACTTTCTACCAACTTGTCTGAGTCTGGTGCATAGTGTTCTCTTCCATTAAGATATTTTCATTAAGAAGAAAATGATCAATATATAAGTAGAATAGGATAAAGTAAAAGGAAATAGGTATTTATGTTTGGTCCCAGAATGTAGAAATAAATGTCATTGAACCATAAGTATTAATTCTGCTCCAACAGTTAGGAAAGAATGAAGAAAATATGAAACTTTTGCATATTATATTCCTTAAAATATTGGACAGATTTCAATATTTCCTCAGAAACAGGAAACTATCTTGAACTATTACACTAAATGATTGTACTTTTGGACAAAGAAAATAATGTCTATTATCATTTAATATTTGTTTCATTTTACTTTCTGAGTCTTTAAAAACTTTAACATTTTTACTGTGTTCCATTTAGAATTAATAGTCTCACGAACCAGTGTTCTACTGAATTTACCCTAAAACAACTAAGGAAGAACACACTTGGATAAAGACTAATCTTATTTTACTTTTTAGTTCCTTTGGGATATAATTTGTCACCTAGGCTGAAATAAGAGTATCTAAGAAATTATAAACAATGTCTGGAAAAAACCCATGAAGAGATACCCTTCTAACAAATGCTACTTTTTTGTTAAAGCAAACTTACCTCAAAGGAAAGTTCCCTGTTCTTTTGCTTCTAAATGCATTGATAGATATTCGTTCTTCCTCTGAGAAAATTTTAAAGCTACTGAGTATTTATGGAATTGTTCTTTATTGTAGTATTGACTTCATACCCTGAGGAAGCAGTGAATGATAACAAAATCACCTGGGCCTTGACAGATGATTTTAGTTTTTGGCTTTGCTATCAGAATTGTACCTCAACATATAAAAACAAAGGAACATTAGTCTCTGAAGCAAAAATAAAATGCTATTTGAATTAAGAAGGAACATTATTTTCAAAGGAGTAGGGTGTTAAATACTGGATTTAAGCAGGAATATGTTTTTAACTGAAAACTACGTTTTCAAGACTAAACATTAAAAAAACTCCCATGTGTATTGCTGATTTCAGCTGCCAGACTACAGTATATGTAACTCAAAGACACATAATTCTAAGTTCAGTTTCTTTTTTCTTTTCCTTTCTTCTTTTTGAGTCAGGATCTTGCTCTGTTCCCCAAACTGAGTGCAGTGGCATGATTACAGCTCACTGCAGCCTCAACCTCCTTGGCTCAGGTGATCCTTCCACCTCAGCCTCTCCAAAAGCTAGGATTATAGGTATGCACCCCCATGCCTGGATTTTTTTTTATTTTTTTTTTTTACTTTTGTAGAGACAGGTCTCACTATGTTGTCTAGGTTATCTTGCCTCAGCCTCTTAAAATGCTGGAATTGCCGGATAAACCACCATGCCCAGTCATAAACTTAGTTTTTAACATGTAAAATCTTATCTATAAGCCACAGTTTAACCTATGACAAACATAATAGCGTATACCTATTCTTGAAGTATTATCACAGACACTATTATATATCTTATCACATATTCAACCCTCAATAAAACAATGTATTTTTAATGTACAGTCAATTCACTTTAAATTGTAAATACGTAAAATTAGATTCTAAAATAAGACTTACCAGTGAGGGACATGCTTATAAGCAACAGATATATGTATTCATATTAATGTGAACATTTCAGCCACAAATTTGAATTAAACAACAACAAAAAAAAACTAATACTGAACTTTTTGGATTTAATAGTTTATTCTCACTTCCACTATTTCTCAATCATTTTACACTATGAGGGGAGATCTCCCCAAAACAGAGATATCTTTTGAAGGGAAAGCCACTTGTAGTACACTCTGAATTTGTTTCTCCAGATCAAATAGTCAACCAGTTTTTATCTGAAAGTTTTGAGAAGATTATGTCATGATTTGTGGAAGAAACGTTCCAAGTTGTGGTAAACATGTCATTGGTTTGTCCACCATGACGACACACCTGCCCACACCTCACTGAGTGTTCAGCAAATTTTTACCAAAACCAGCATGACCCCCATGCTTCACTCCCTATTCACCTGTTCTCATCCTGAGTGACTTTTCTGTTTCCCTGGATAAAACAAGTCCTCACGGGGAAATGTTTTTGCTGATGTGGAAGAGGTGAAACGAAAAGCAACAGAAACATTAAATGGCATCAAAATTGCCAAGTTCAAAATGTTTTGAACAGTGGAAAAAGCATCTCTTTAGGTGTATTGCATCAAATGGAGAGTACTTTGAAGGTGTTTGAAGTTTAAACATGTAAGGATAAATACACAATTTTTTATAAGTTAATTCCATTTTGGGGGTCCTTCTTCATATGCAAATTGCTGTAACATTTTAATCTATTTCCAGGTATTTTTTTCCCTGTAATCCATCCTTTATATTTTTGTCAGAATGTCCCTTTGTGGCATTGATGTGATTTTGTCATTTAACTTCTTAAAAATCCCCACATGGTTCTCAACTATTGAAAAATGGAGATTAAACAATTTAAGCCTTTTCATAATTTGGATTTATATTTTTTCTAGGATTATGGCCAATCCAAGCCTTAAATATTGACCTTAAACTGATCACCATCTACTGAAAATACCACATATTTTCACTTCTTTAGTTATTGCTCATGTTGTTACTTAATGACTCCCAACTTGCTCAGTTTGAAGATATTTTATTCCTGATTCAAGTTTTAATTCAAATGTTACATCTTACATGAAGATTTCTTTGATCCTGACATCTACAATTAAACTCTCCTTTTGACGTACATTGATTGAAACAGCCCAAAGTACATAGTGTACTCTCTACATTTTAGTCTTTGTGTTTGTTTTTTATTGTCCCTGTCACCCATGGGCATATAGGTTTGCATATACACACAGGACCCCACATATAAATGCAATCATAATATTATAATATTTTTAGCAAAGAAATGTAACCTTATTTCTTGTCTCCCCCCCTTCGCCCACCCGAACTAAGCATATTTTTTGGGCATGTTTTCTGTAGTGTATATGCTTTAATCACTTGGATAGAGAAGAAAGAAAAGGCCCAGGACACAATAGTCATAGATATATAGGAAGAGTTTTGTACTGTAATGTTTTCCAATTCATGTATAATATTCTTATAATAAAAATAATATGTATATATATTTTTTATTTTACATTCAAGAGGTCCACATACATATTTGTTACATGGACATATTGTGTAGTGGTGGGGATTGGGCCTTAGGTAGCCCATCTCCAGATAGTGAATATTGCACCCCATGGGTAATTTCTGAACCCTAACCCACCTCCACATGTTCCCTCTTATTGATATCCCCAGTATCTATTATTTCCATCTTTTAAATTTAAAAAAAGAACTATATGAGTATAGTCATATTAAAATGACTACTACTTAAGTATTTTAAATCAACTACAAAAATGACTTTAATCATTGATTTAATTAAATTACTTAGCTTCAAATATAAATATGATTGTTTTCTATACTCGGAAATGGAAATATAATTTTCACTTTATGATGTGAAAAATGAAGGCATTTAACTTTACATTTTTAATTGTTTACAACATCTTTACAAATATTTTCATAACATTTTGGAAAATAATATCTATACTATCTAGTTAACCAAACAGCATCATGTCATTTGAGTAATAGACTCATGAAAAATTATACGCATCTCACTCTACAGATTTAACATAGCAGTCTAGTCTTAAGACTTTTTAAAGCCAGATGTTTTAAAATTAAAATCAGAACTGAAAGAAAATCATGGCCTTCTAAATTTAAATGTTATCATAGACATATTACATTTCAAATTTTGAAATGCTTCATTAAACAACCGTATTTCAATGGTATCCAAACTATTTTCTCTTCTCAATAATTACAAATATAACATCAATAAACTATTTCAGCTGTAAATAATACTTTAGTAGGCTAAAGAATTGTCCACTGCATCTATCAATAATCATACTTGCTTACTGAAAGCTTTAAAAAAATCATTGCCTGACATAGAGGCAGGGTTATTTGCAATGGAGTCTGTCCTATGGTTAGCATTAGCTCTTCCTCTACAAGTTTGCATTCCAATTACCATTACTTTGTTTTTTCTCTGTCTTTATTCAGTAGATTGTTCCATTGTTATAGTTATTTAGACCACTCTCAAAATCCTACTTTAACCCTTTTTTACATAATTCAAGTCAACATTTTCATATCTATTTTTTCCAGTGCAAAAGGAAACATCAAACATACTAAAAATATCTAACAGTCTAGGTAAGATTTCCCATTTGCAGACAATGAAACAGATAAATAATAAAATGTTAAAGTTGCTTGAAATCATAGGGAAAAACTATATTTTTATCAAATGAGAAGACTAAGTTCTAAGCAACAAAAGTAACTTACTAGAAATCCTACACTTATAATAAAAACTTTAACCTTTTGTCTGCCCCTCTCTCAACTGTCTTCGTGTGGCACCAACACAGGAATGTTTAAGAATCTGTATATTTATCTTCTTATTAGGCATAATGCAACTTATACATTTCTGTAAGAAATCTTACAAATGTTTTGGCTGATCACAACTTAAGGTTATGACTCAAACCTCTAAAGAAAACATTATAACTTTCCTAAGACAGTTTCTTAAATCTCTTTCCATCCTTCCACCATGCATTTATTTTATTTTTTATTTTTATTTTTGAATCGGAGTCTCACTCTGTCGCCCAGACTGGAGTGCAGTGGCCGGGAGCGGCCACTGCAACCTCGACCTGCTGGGCTCCAGCGATCCTACCACCTCAGCCTTCCAAGTAGCTGGAACTACAGGCGCACGCTACCACGCCCAGCTAATTTTTTATTTTTTGTGGAGATGAGATCTCGCCAAGTTGCCCAGGCAGGTCTCAAACCCGCGGGCTCAGGCAATCCACTCACCTCAGCCTCCCAAAGCGCGGGATTACAGGCTGAGCCACCGAGCCCTGAGCAGGCGAGAACCATAACAGTTCATCACTGGTTTAAGCTAAAAGCAGGATATATAACTTCATTTTTGTAATCAGCTAATTAGCAATAGCACAGCCATTTTAGCTCTCTAACTTTCAGTCAGAATATAACTTGCAGCTGCTTGCAGTTTCAGTTACGGGAAAAACCACAAAATTACAGCCTAGGCAGTAACCCTTCCCCTTACCGCACACCACCCCCTGGCAACAACCAATCAGATAATAATTAAGGGTTATCTGAAATTCCAGATGTCTCAACAGCTTCCCCAGTTGACAGACCGTGGTCAACTTGAGGTTGGCTAAAATAAGGTGGACCAATCCTCTTCACACACCATAACCACTAATATCTGCCATCCAATAAGCTGATGACAAATCTGGAAATCCCCCACCGAGCTCCCTCCTCTCTGTAACCGCAATAAAAATCGCCTGCTTGGGGAGCCCGGGGCCTATGAATGCACTCCGCTGCGTTGATTGGCTCAGAGGTCCAGGCTGGAGCTTGCAAATAAAGACCCTTTTGAATTTTCATCGGAATTGGCTCTTGGTGGTCTCTCGGATCGCATTCCTGGCCACAACAGCCCAACTTATGCATTTAAAGAATAACAAAATTTCCTCTTCTGAATCTTACAATGTGCTTCTCTCTTCCGCATATTATCAACTTGTCTTTAAACCTCACTGATATAATAGAAGCAATTTAAACAGAAACTCATACCACCAAATCCATAAATATTCTAGAATTTTTAATGCATTTTTCTCTTTTATCTTGTTAAAGAAGCAGAAATAACTCCTGTATTCTAGAAAATCAACTCTTTTACTGTGCTCCTTCCTTTCACCATGTAGATATTAGTCCTTTATGCTCTGTATGTATTTAAAACACCACCAATTTTTATTATTCTTATTCTTTTCTATTGCCACTTATATTAAAAAGAAAAGCAATCAAACAAACCTCACTGCCCTTTGACTACAAAAGCCCTTCCAGTTGCTTCTCCAATCCACACGTTCTTACAAACCAAAATTTCTTAAAAATTCATCTATACTGTTACATAGTCTCACTATATTCACTTTTTAACAAATACCAGTCTGACTCTTTTTTTTTAATTTCGGTAAAACTACTATTTTTATAGTTAACAAAACTACTATTTCCCAAATCAGTTGACTGCTTCTCTGTTTTTATTTTACTATAACACTTCAAAGTTTTCATCAAAATGGACATTTCTTTTCTTGTGGAAATATTTTTTTTCTGGCTTTCATAAATATGCATATTTTTGTATGTTTTCTTTGACCCTCCTGGTTGCAACCCTCTAAAATCTTCCAGGTACATCTGTCGGGGTGCCAGCCCCGACCAAAGAGGGGAAGGGTTAGGACCCGCTCCAGAGAATCCGGACAGCGAGAAGAGACCACTCTGAGGCAGTTTCTTCTGGGAACAGTCTGATCAGGACTGAAGCCAAATTTTATTCGGACACCTTCCAACTTATATACCATTTTTCATACCCTCCAGCAGTGTGATAATCACTTGCTGGGGGCGTACAAACTCCATGATGTATATTGCGATTTACAAACTATGCATCACAAGACCATCACGAGACTTGCAAGCTCCAAGCAGGCGTGCCTTACAAATCTCACATCAAGGTCACAGGTGCACAAATACAGTTCGTTTAAAAGTGTCTTCCATAGTGTTCAACAAATCATTCATATTATACTCTTTGTTCTAAACCCCGATTAATACAAAAACTTTCTTAATTAACTCTAGATTCAATCCAAGTTCACTGACTCCCAATATTTTTTAACGACCGATATTATCAACTTAACACTATACTATAATCTATTAGTTTACTTAAATGACTTAATTTTTATTTATTCCATTAACCTATTACGATTCAACATAGTGGCCAGTAATTCTACAACAATTAATTCAAAACTTATTTCTTACCATGACTTATATGAGTTTCATGATCTAGTGTTTGGGCTTTAATACTATGCTATATCTCATTAAGCTAATACCTTATCATCAAATCTTATAATTATCATTGACGTATGATTTTAGAATCACAACACTATAATTCTCATTCTATTTTAATAAAACTACGACTTTAACCCAAAACTTAAATCTTTTTTCCTAGTATATTAATACATGACTACGTGTAAAATTTCCTATTGTCATATTAGAAGCAAAAACTACAGCGTTGGGAAAGTTTCAGTATACTAATCAAAGGATCTTAAAATTGGCCTACAGGAACAGGAACTAAAGTCATAATCTGAAAAAAGGAAACTTAAAAAGCTTAAACAAAACCTAAAAGTTTTCTACGAATGCTTATTACTCTTTAAATCTTTCCGATGGAAATTATATCGTCTTAAATGAATGTTTTATCCGAACAAGTCTATTCTAAAAATCAAATAGTATCTGTCACACTCTTGGATAATGGACTGCGCAGTTACTATGGAAATGGCCACGGGCTGAAGCAAACAGTTTCGGCATGTAACGAAACTAGAAAAACGTCCTGAAGAAAAACGCCCTGCCCAGCTAAAAGGCGGGGCAATAAAACTATTATGATAATTTAGTTTCTAATCTTAATCCTAGGAGAAACTGCCTTTGGGAACAAGAGCTGAAGAAAAACACCTTGCCCGGCTAAAAGGCGGGGCAATAAAACTATTATGATAATTTAGTTTCTAATCCTAATCCTAGGAGGAACTGCCTTTGGGAACAAGAGCTGATTCACCAGTCTACCAGGAATAGAAGTTAAAAAATATCTAGAAAGAAGTAAGATTTAGAAAGGACAAGGTCATTCTGCTGTATAACCTTTCATCAGGCGTATAGAGATTTTACTTATAAGTTTTACTGCCATGTATGCACACTGGTCACTAATCACACGCCAATATTATAGGTATAACTGATATCCTATGTCAGAGGCGATCTTCCAGATGGGCCTTTACAGGCCTCAGCCATGTAGCTATAGATGTTGGCTCCCAACATACATCACATCTCCATTATCTCTTTTGGTTCCTCAGACTCATGGTCTTTCCTTGTTATCTTTTGTCACTTCCAGAAGACCTCACTCGGTTCTTTGACTTAAACACTGTAACTAACCTGACTACCAAAAATATTTCTAGCATTGAATTGTCCTCTGACTTTCAAGTTTTTATATGTCAGTATCTCACTAATTAGTATCTCAAATGCAACGTGTTCTGACTGTAACGTTGACCTGGCCTTCAAGATCTGTTTTAGCAACATTATCTTTCTATCCCAATAAATGCCATTATTAACTATTAAGTTGTTCAAGCTAAAAGTCTGACACACTCAATTACTTATTTTATAACACTTCATCTTATCTCTTAACCAGTTCTGTTGTTTCTTTCTACAAAATATATCTAAATTTCACTCACTCCTCTTCGTCACCAATCTATCATGCTGGTCACATCTTTTGCCTCAGCTACTGAAATTGTCTTCTTTTTTGCCCTCTTTACAATTTATTTTCTAGCAGCAGCTAGCCAAGGTGTCACAAAGTGGCTACCTATGTACTAAATTCAAACTGTAAATATTTTGTATTACAATTTTTTTTAGTGAATCTAAAATTTTAATTTATCACAGCCCACATCTCCTTATTCAACATTAAGCTTACTTCACTGTTAAATGGTCCATTCTTTTTATTTATTTATTTATTTATTAAAAAAAAATTTTTTTTTTTGAGTTGGAGTCTCACTCTGTCGCCCAGACTGGAGTGCAGTGGCCGCTTCCGGCCACCGCAGCCTCGCCTGCTGGGCTCCGGCGATCCTTCCGCCTCTGCCTTCTGAGTAGCCGGAATTACAGGCATGCGCTACCACGCCCGGCTGATTTTTTTTTTTTTTGATTTATTGTAGAGATGAGGTCTCGCTGCCCAGGCGGGTCTCGAACCCGCGGGCTCAGGCAGTCCACTCACCTCAGCCTCTCAAAGGCACGGGATTACAGGCTGAGCCACCGAGCCTGGCTAAATGGTCCATTCTTTATACTACAGGAGCGTGGATTTTAAACTTCAGACCTACAGTGATACTTAAAGAAAAGAGAAGAAATTATACCATCTTAGTTTTTCTGACTAGAACCCTCTAATAATTTCCCCTGGTGTTGAGTACTTTCCAAACTCTTGACCATAGCTTAGAAGCTTGGATTTGTCATGGCATCTGGCTCCTTCCTCAATGTTTCTGGTACCTCTCATTTCCTCACAGACTAGGGAAGAAAGGAAAAAAAAAATAAGGTTATTGTTTGTTGCATTTATTCCTTGAAGATGCCAGATTTATTTTGTATCAGGGACAAAAATTTGCTCCTCCTTCCTCTTGGAGTGCTTTTCAGGCCTCTTGTAGAATAGATTACAATGCCTATTGCTTAGAAAGGAATTCTATCAATATGATATTAAATGACTGTCACCCCTACTCCTTTTGAAATACACGTCAAGTATTATTCAACCTGATTTATTTATCCCATAGTACCTGTCATGTATCTGCCCTTATCCTGCTTATTTGTTTTCATATTAATTGTTAGCTTCTTCTCATAAGAATATGCATTAAATGAGGGCAAGACACCCGACTGCCTTGTATAATATTCTATTCACAGCATTTAAAACACATAGGGACTCAATAAATATTTATATGCAAATAAAATATTTAAGAGAGAAAATGCAATTCCATTTCATCTTCCACTTCCAACTCCAGTGTTGTATCCTTTATACCAACTCATTTCACAACAGAGCTAGAGATGTAGAACCAATGGGAGAAAAATAACTCAGCAGGTGTGACCTAAAGAAGTCGTTGTATTTACACTTTTGTTTATCTTTTAAAAAAATAGAATGTGAAAAACTATGTCATGGCTACTAATTCTCTCTTTTCTAGAATTTCTGCATCTGTTTCTGTTGTCTTTTTCTCCACTTGTAATTCACATCCCTCCACCTAATTTTTTTGTTTTTGAGTAGATGCTGAACTATGTCATTTTATAGTTTTCATCAGCGGAATTTGTTGTCTTCCTGTAAAATGTGTTAGACTTTGGTAGCATTTAAGTACCTTGTGAATCAGCTTAAGTTTTAAGGGTTCTTTCAAGCTTTGCTAAGGCAGGTCTTATCGAGCATTCACTGTAGGACCTGATTAGCCCTACTCTTCAGGTTGTACCTTTGCTTGACTCTCTGTTGAATGCCACAGCAAATGTTCAATGAGAACTCTTATGGATGGAGATGAATTTGAGAGTCCTCTAGATGTCTGTGAGCTGTTGAAAAATTTCTGTTTAATTTTTTCAGTAAGTCTTTGCTTGCCCTTTTGAAATTTTACTCTATGCCTTTGTGACAATATTCAGTAATATATTTCAGGGAACACCTGCTCAAGCTTCTTGAATTCTTTCTCTGCCTAGCGTCCTCCACTGCAGTGCTCTTCCCAATAGATTACAGTTACTTCAGATTTCTTGAACTTCTATCTCTCATTATTTAACTTCACAAATCCATTTTGCTCTGCATAATTTCCTTCCTATGTACCATGTTTTGCAAAGTCTGGGTAATTTTAGAGCTGAACGTATTTAATTACGTTTATTCAATTCCTGTATCATAATTCTTTTTTTTTTCTTTTGTCTGTTTTCTGAAAAGTGTTGTCCTGTTTTCTATGTGCTTAGTGTAGCAGTATAACACAGTTCTAGTCACTCACTCATGGTTAGAAGTGAAAGTCTTCTCTTTATTTATAGTAATCACCTATTCCACAGGCATAGAACTGAGCATATGGTAGAAATATATTAAGTAACCCATTAAATTTTCTTTATTGAATGAGATATGTTAAATAAAATTATAACCTTTTACCATCAAAAATACCAAAAATAATGTTATATACATGGTGTTCTTTTTAAAATAAGGATTGATAAACTGTCTAGGAGTAAGCACCATATCATAGAATATTAATACAATGCTCTTGTAGATGTTAGCAGTGCAGAGATTTGGCATTTTTATTTGCCTTATGAGATTGATGATGCTAATGTAAAAACAAAATTTAAAATTCAAAGTTCTGACTCATTCAATATGAAATATCTAAAAATAAAAAAAGTTTAGACTACAGAAAAGCATTCATTGTGCAAAAATCAAAAAAGGTTAGTATGTTAAATAATTTTTTCAAATTGGTAATAAAAAAGTACAAGTAATACAAAAATTTGTTTTGTTTTGTTTTGTTTTTTTGTAGAGTCTGGAGTTCATTTTAAGCTACCCACAAACTTCATTGCATAGTTATGCATGAAGTTTTGTGATTTTCATTTTGATATGGAACTTTCAGAAGAAAATAAAATCTATCATGCTTATACAGTTATACTCACATGTTCTGTGAAAAATAACACCAAACAAAAATATTAACAAAATTTCAAGAATCATAGTTGTGTTTTTTAAATACTTTGACCACAAATAATTACAGTAATTTAGTGTCACGCTATTTATGTCTAAGATGAATGATGGATTGTCCAGTTCTGGTAGGTGTCTACTTCCCTGAACAAACCCTGCACAGCTGTGATAGGCACTATTCCTCTCTTCAACCAGGGCGTCATCCTCAGTTTCCCCTGGGCTAATCTTAGTAAGTTCGAACTTTTTTTCTCATTTTTTGCTGCCCTTGTCTTGTACCTCTATTTAAAATTCATCAGTGACATAATTAACCTCAAATACTACTTATAATCTAGTTGTCAGAGCCAAAAACTAAGAAGCAGCTGGAAATACAAAAACAAAGCAAAAGAGACAGTGCAATGGAGCATTAAAAGAAATGGAATGACAAATGGGGAATAGGGAATTGCTGTAAGAGAACAATAGCTTGGTGTACCTAATTCAGAAGCATTTTGCATGATCAAATCCCACATGTAATTATTTGGATGCTCTGGGAAATGCAGGCAGCACTGTCTGGTGATCACAGCACGTTGTTAAATGTCTTAAAGGTAATTAGGCAAGTGGCACAGCATTGTTTTTCAACCCTTGCTATGCAGAAACACAGTGATAATAAGGCAATTTTATGCAAGCTTCATCTTTAAATCATGTATAACTTGTTTTTTCCCTGAAAAGAATGCCCCAAACTTCAAACCGTAACTCTATCACTAATTATTATGGTTTTGTGAGACATAGAAAAATGAAAAAAAAAAAAAAAGCCCTAGGTTCAAAGAGAAATTTGAAGATAGACTTTGAATTTTAATTAAAAAGGCCATTAGCATTTTCCCAAACCTCTGGCTTTGTAATACTTGGAGCTTAGAAAATGATATGCAAAACCTTATTAATAAAACATTAAGCGTGAGATTCTTACCTGCCAGACTGAGCAATTCAATTTTGCATCCAGCAGCAAGACGATTTACCAACTACCAACCAATCTTGAAAGATAAAAATGTTAACTGCAAAATAGCTCTTTGGAGAGGAATTACTTTTCTAATAGGAAATTATTTCCTAAAATGCTGTGTTGCTGTTTTTGCAACATATTTCTAGATATGATTGACTTCCAGTAGCAATTACAGAGCTCAACAGTAAGGAACACGTACTCTGTTATCTACTAACTTTGTGATCTTCAGCAAATCATTTGCTTGTGCGCCTCAGTTCCCTTTATGTACCTCCAAAAAGTAAATTATAATGGCATTTGATTTGTAAGGATTTTTGGAAAAGTTTCAAACCCCCAGAGGAACCCAAATCATTCTACAAAAAAGATACCTTCACTGCATGTTTGTTGCAGCTCTATTCACAATAGCAAAAACATGGAACCAACCATGCTGCCCATCAAAGCAGGACTGGATTAAAAAAATGTGGTACATATACACAATGGAATATTATGCAGTCATAAAGAAGGACAAACATATGGACTTCACAGCAATTTGGATGGGTTCAGAGTCTCTCATACTCAGTGATCTATCAGAAAAACAGAGTACCATATGTTCTCACTCATAAGTGGACCTGGAACAATTATCATAATACTATAAGAAAGGGATTGGCAGTAGTGGGAAACTGCCAGCAGAGTGTGGATAATATTGGCAGTTGAGGGAAACTGCCAGGGGAGGGAAGGGCACACCTCATCAACAAGGGTACCTGCATAATGAACATTTGTATACCTAACCCTGAATTGTACCCCACATCTTTAAAATAAAAAAATAAAAATTTTTTAAAATGCCTATAAAAGCACCAGGTAACCAGTATGTACTATTGAGAGTTTATTATAATTATTACTGTTATTATTATTTCTATTGTTGTTACTATTGTTGCAATTTCAATGGAGAATACATAGAGTTTGATTATTTCATATTAAATATCAATAAAAAAACCTTTTTAAAATGTATATTTTCACTGGTATACTTCATTTTCATCTTCCGATTTCTCTCTCCATTGATATAGAATAAATATAGTATAAAAAATCATTTTTGCCCCATTATCCTCAGGTCATACTAATCAATTAACAAGGACAAGTGATGATACCGTAAAGAAGTAAAGTGACAGTTGTAGACACCTGACCATCTATTTATTATTTATCTATCCGTTTTTCTATTATCTGTTTCTCTACCATCTAGAATAAAATAGAAATAAAAATGTGCTAAATATTTTACATACTTTAGAAAATTGAGCTTACTCCAGTTCTCCCAATAGCCAGTGATGTTTGTAAATATCCATTTGTATCTTCAAATAAAGTTTCTAAATTTAATTAAATTAAGCAATCTGGTTAGTAACATTTAGAATCACTACTTCAAATCTGACCATTTTCTTCACTTAGTAAAAACTAAGCTCTTAAAAATACATTGAAATCCTAGTTGTCAGTGGTAATGACAATGGATTGGTTCTTTATTGTAACAGAAAGAAGGTAATAAAAAGTGAAGTTGTTAAAAAAAATAGCCATTTAAAAGTAAAATATATAACTCAACATGTGTTTTCTTAGTATGATTCAATAATCTTTGTTAAAGTGTCAAATGTAATTTGAAAACTTTAACAATTTTTTTTCTGATTTCAGAAAGCAAAATAATTGTACTATAGATGCACTCTCGAAAGGAATTGTGGGGGAAGAGGGTTAAATAATGGTTACATCTAGGTTCTCATAAATTCAATTTAAATTGTGTAGCCAAAAGTTTATCATATATCTCTAAAATATTTTTCATGCTGAGAACTTTTTCGATTTCAAAATGATTAGCAAGGAATAGTTTACTTGATTTTGGATACTGTATCCATTGTGTTGATTTTCTAATTAATATGCTTTGTTATTTACCTTCATCATTTAATTAAAAGAAACACACTTATAACCATACACTGTCTATTTTATGGACTACATGGGCTTTATACCTTTAAACTACTTAACAGTGTAAAAAACCATTTTTGCCCCAATATCCTCAGGTCATACTAATCAATTAACAAGGACAAGTGATGATACCATAAAGAAGTAAAGTGACAGCTGTAGACACCTGACCATCTATTTAACTATTATTTATCTGTCCATTTTTCTATTATCTGTTTCTCTAGCATCTATCTACTTTTCTTTCTACTTATTTTTTTAACTTTTTAATTTAAATTATGAAATTCACGTAAAAGGCCTAAGACTTAAGTTCCTTTAAAACTTAAGCTCTAGAATTAAGTTTAAGCTCTAAAACTTAATTGTATATCAGGGTATTTGCATTCTGGAGAATTTGAAAACATCCTGAAATAGCTTACAAGCTTACAATTTAAAAAGTAAGTGTGGCAGGCTTATTTTAAAAAATGTAAGTGTGACTTTCTTAGCCCAAGTCAGATCCTCAAAATGCCTCTTAAACCAAATTATAAATTACAAAAAATACAAATTTTGCGGAGTTAAATTCATTTGTAAATAAAGATGTATAAATTTCAGAAGCACATTATTGATGTACCCTCCCAGAGAATTTATAAGGTTGAAATTATGGATATTAGAGTATGGTGCACACATCCATTCCTTTGGCCTTTGTGGTGTTTCGTCCCCGATCCTAATACAATCCATATGAACGCAGAAGAGGAAGAGGGAACAGGAGAGGTATAGTAGGCAAAATACAGTCTTGTTTGCAGCATTATCAACTCTTGTCCATTACATCTGGAATTGAAGGAAGGTGAGCCCAATGCGGTTCTTGTTCATTTAGTAGAAATTACTTGGGCCCACATTTTGCAAAAGTAACACTAGAACTAGAGATGTCTGTTTATGCCAATTTGTTCTTTTGTTTATAGTGGAGAAATTCCATAGGTTTCTTATGTTAACACTCTCGGATAATAGAATAGAAAGTCCTCTAAAGATTTTACTCTGGCAACTTTTAGGTAGTCATGTGTTGCATAACAACATAGGATCACAAATATGAAGATGGTCCATAAGATTAGGATATCATATTTTTACCATGCTTTTCCATGCTTAGTTACATTTAGATTCACAAATACTGTTATGCTATAGTTGTCTACAATATCTAGTTCAGTAATCTGTTGTATATTTTTGTTGTTTTGGAGCAATAGACTATATCATATAGCCCAAGTGTGTAGTAGACTATATCCTCTTCATTTGTGTAAGTACACTCTATGATGTCCACACAACAAAATTGCATTTCTCAAAATATATCTTTTTTGTTAAATGAAGCATTACTGTACTACACATAGTTTTTATTTAAATATAATCTAAGGAAATATCAGTGTCTTAACCTTTTCCAGTTATATTCAACACTCCACTGAGCACAACCAGATGTAGAGTGACATTTGCTAACAGTGGGAGCTTTGGGCTTTCATTAGAATAATACTAGAGGCAAATTAAAATGAAAACAGATCTCCACAATTCATTGTAAAGAAGTAATTTTAATTCACATAAGATAATATTGAATTTATGAGAATAGAGTCAAACAAAACAAGTAAAATGCTGACTAAAAAACATTCAGTAAACATTGGACATATATGATACATGGAAGTTGAGTAATGGAAACATTTTATAGCATTCAATATAAATTTCAAATTTTTAGCACACTCACTATAAGTCTCAGTGTTTGGGAATTATGCTTACAGAAAGGTAAATTCATTTCTGGAAGCTAAATAAATAATAAACAATTCATATTTGAGAACATATTAAAAGTCAGTCTTTTTTTTATTTTTATGCCTATAAAATTTTCTTTAGGCCATAATTTTGTAGTATCTGCAGACTACTACTGAAATCACTGTGATAAAAGTTTACACAAAATATTTTAGAATTTTTTTAAAAAAATAGTTCCCATGTTGTCAGAATATTTTCCTATTTTTTGTACTTATATTGGAATCTCAGGAAGGACAGATAAATAAAAATTAGTTAACTAAAATAGAAAAGTGAACTACTTGAAGCTATTTAGAATATTCATGATAATTCAGCTTAGGTATGAATATTTGGTAATAATAAATTTATATTTTAATAATATCCATACAATTTAAACAAAGTTTGAAAATATTATCTCAATAGTTGGTGAAATTAGACTACTTGAAAACATTTGCAAGAACTAAAGTGACAGAATATAAATATACCACAAAGAATATAAGTATACTTACATAAACCTAGATGGCATGAACCAATGATGAACCAAAGCTTGCCAAAATTTATGGGCAAGAACTTAGGTAGGGAAAGAGCACAGGACTGAATTGTCTTTTCCCTTACATGATATGTTGCTATGAACATGACTTGCTGTTGAGGTTGACCTTGATCATCTGACTGAAGTAGTATTTTCCAGGTTTCTCCACTGTGAGATTCCTTCTTTTATCCCCTTTCCATGCTGCCCTCTTTGTAAGGAAGTGTTCTCTGATAGCCAACACTTAAAGAGTGAAGGAGGGGATGGGTATACTCTACTTGAGAAAGTGGTATCTATTTACTGTTGCATGTAGTTATCACTACTGAGAGCACTAGACCAACCTAATGGCATACA